>CM065802.1:123862166-125122452 GCA_033398695.1 Orobanche coerulescens | reverse complement strand
ATTCGTGGTGTATAGTGACGCGACCAGACAAGGCCTTGGATGTGTATTGATGCAGAATGGGAAAGTGATTTCCTATGCATCGAGACAATTGCTACCCTATGAAGTCAATTACCCGACCCATGACTTAGAGCTAGCTGCTGTGGTGTTTGCTTTGAAGATTTGGCGCCACTACTTGTATGGAGTCACCTGTCAGATTTTTACTGATCATAAGAGCCTGAAATATATTTTTACTCAGAAGGAGATGAACATGAGACAGAGGGGTGGCTGGAGCTGATTAAATATTATGACATTGAGATCTTATACCATACGGGGCAGGCAAATATGGTTGTCGATGCCCTAAGTCGTAATACAATACAGGAGCAAATGCTTAGCCGTTTTACAGCTCAAAGAGAATTGCAGTTAGATCTTATGAGGCTGGAGATTGAAGTCTGGTTCCAGCGTGGTCAGGGACAACTTTGCACACTGGAGATTTCATCATCCCTTGATGATATAATCAGATCGAAGCAGGTTACGGAACCATTCTTATATCGGGTTAGGAATGAACCAATTCAAGGGAAAGCCCCTGGATCTGTGATCACACGGATAGACTGATAAATTTTAGGAATCAAGTATGTGTACCGGCAGATGAAGAGTTGAGAAACTCTATCCTGAGAGAGGCTTATGCTACCCCATACTCCATTCACCCGGGGTCTAGGAAGATGTATAAATATTTGATGTAATGTTATTGGTGGAGTAATATAAAACGAGAAGTTGCAGAATTTGTTTCGAGATGTTTGACCTGTCAGCAGGTTAAGATTGAGCATCAGTGACCAACAGGTATGCTGAAACCACTCCCGATTCCCGAATGTAAATGGGAGGATATATTGATGGATTTTATAACTAACTTTCCGACGAGGTGTCGAGATATGAATACGTTTGGGTGATTGTGGATCGTTTGACCAAATCAGTCCACTTTTTGGAGATTAAAAACATGTGGGGTCCCGAGAGGATGGCCCAGCTATTCATTAAAGAAATTATAAGGTTACATGGTATCCCCAAGAGTATCGTATCGGATCATGGTGGGCGGTTCGTGTCAAAAAAACCAAACTAAACCAAACATACCCAGTATATCCCACTCAGAGCAGGGTCTGGGGAGGGTAATATGTATGCAGACCATGCCCCTACTTATTACGGTAGGGAGGCTGTTTCCGTGAAGACCCCCAGCATAGTGCACAACAGAATCTTGTGTGATAAATACAAAGGAAAACATATGATTCAAAAAAGCTCGAGACCATACCTGAGCCCATGGCTTGATCCACATGGGACTTACCTAAGCAGAATTTGGCTACTTCACTCCCGATGAACGCTGCTCTAACAAAAGAGAGGTTGGCTCTGCGCACAGCTCCCTGTCAAAAATACACCACACGCAAAGACAATAGGATAAAATATACAATAAAAGTAAAAATGTAATGCTCTAGGTCAAAGCTAACCAAGACAACCCAACCCTGAGGCTCTCAACTACAACACCGCTCCCTTCAAAAGAATCCACAACTCTGATCTGGCGCCTCCAAGCGCACCTATCAACAGTCATGGTCTCGGAAAGGTTTAAGGCCTTTAAATCTAATCTCATTTGCTCCTCCCACATCCTCCTCGGTCTGCCTCTCCTCCTCTCCCCGACAACCATTAAACTCTCGACCCTCCTCACCGGAGCAGATGCCTGCCTCCTGCGGACGTGGCCAAACCATCTCAATCTCCCTTCCCTAACTTTCGCTGAAATAGGCGCCACTTCCAATGCATTCCTGAAAACCCCATTCGCAATTCTATCTAACATTGTGCGACCACACGACCAACGTAACATTAGGCGGTTCGTGTCACATTTCTGGAAAGCAGTTCATCATGCGATGGGTATGCAGTTGAAATTTAGTACGGAATTTCATCCTCAGACCGATGGCCAGTCTGAGAGGACTACCCAAACTCTAGAAGATATGTTGAGGGCATGTGTTCTCGACTGGAAGGACGATTGAAAAGCCCAACTACCTTTGGTGGAATTCACCTATAATAACAGTTGGCATGCTTCGATTCAGATGGCACCTTATATTTTACCTGTATTCGAGCTTGTAACATTTGATTATGTGGTATTATTAATCGAAGTGTGGTTTTCCATATTCGTATTCCTGCGTTCTTGAGTTTCCAACACATTCATGCAAGCATGCATCTGCACGTCATAACGTACGCTAGATATTGAGCATAACGTACGTTAAGTATTGAATATAACGTACGTTATAATCGTAGCTAGCGTACGCAATCTTCAGTCAAAGGCAGATCAGATAAGGTTGGCGTGTGGGGGCCAGAGGGAGATTCATCGAATTGCCCCGTGTGAACCTAGACGGCTTTTCAATAAAGTAGGTCAACGAGGCTTAACGTACGTTAGATATAGGTGATAACGTGCGCTATGTTCATAGTGTTATGTATGTAAAGGCTTTGGATAACATACCTAAGAGAAGCCAGAATTGAGGCAGTGAGCTACTGCCGGACGCTAACGTACGCTAAGGATTGAGGATAGCATACGCTAAGGAGATAACTTACGTAAGTCTTTACCCTTAACGTACGTAATGTGTAAAATTCTATTTATACACCTCAACCTCCTTTTCATTTCCTCTTCACTCCTTGGCCGATTTCTGCAACCTGAGAACTCCCCAGCACCATAAATCTCTCATATCATCATCCTAGCTTGACTTAGAAGATTGTAGACCCTTGTGGATTGGTGTTCAAGCTTCCGGTGTTGAGTTTCACCAAGTATTTCGTCGTTCCTCTCTATATTAAGGTATGTTGATCTTTCACCAACTAGAATACATGTTCTTAATGACGTTTTGAACTTGTTTTTGAGATTACCAAGTTCGTTATTATCATGAGGAGTCAAATACCATGTTTTTAGAAAAATAGATTCAGTTATACTTCGGTTCTCCTTCGTTGTTAAGAGTATTAATCGAACCTTGTTGGGATAGAACCTTAGTATGTAGTTTCCTGTGTTTGTTATGGATTTTAATCATGTTTTCGAATGAGTTCTCTGAGGTTTCTAAGGTATTTCACCGAGGATAATTCGTGTTTTGAGAGAGGTGCTTGAATTAACAAATTTCTTCATATTCATGGTTAAAATGGATAGACTATGTTGTTAGAATCAAACCCGGAACACCGTTGTATCATCTCCTTTCGTAGTACACTTTGGTATGCTTATATCTTGAATCATACATTGGATATGAATTGTTAGATTAGCCGAACCATATATTTATTGGAATTAGAAATCAAGATTGAGGTTTAGATTATGATGACATATATATCCCTGAACCCGTACACGTCGACATTTCATCTCCGATATGGTCATTCGATTCGTATAAAGTACGTCGTTAATTCTGGCTTAGCTTTAATCGAGTATATAAACTGTGAACTGGCCTTACGTTAATGTTAACTCAGATATAACTTAAGGCGCTAGGTGTTCTTACGTTAACTTTGTGAAGTAAGTTGAACCCTTTGTTATTTACTTTGAATAAGTTCCGAGCTTTGCAAGGTGATTGATCGATGGGGGCGACCTTCGGGCATATTGACAGTCGTTGAAGTATTTAATTCTTGCCATCTTTCTAAGGCAAGTATCGTAATTTGACTAGATTATGAAAAAAAAGTATCATAATTTGACTATTGGTTTAATGTTGATGATTTTGATCATGCATGTTGTTATTCATAATGTCGTTCAGGTTATTGATTCATATGTTGTTCATGTTGATGGACATATCGATTTGCATATGTGTATGTATAGTTGTATTGTATATGTTGTATTGATCCGAAGGGATCATATGATATATTCTGAGGGCACTGGATCAGTTGTCTACCTCGTGTTGGTCCTATGGGATCATCTTAGGATCTATGCTGAGGGTGTTGGATCATTGGACGGGTTTTCCACATCGTGTTGGTCCGACGGGATCATCCTGGGATCTATGCTGAGGGCGCTGAATCATTAGATTACCCTATGTTGTGTTGATGGAATCATATGGATTCGCATCGTTGGATTTTGGTTGAGGAAGTTTCGCATTTTGTATTTTGATATGCATCATTGTTGCATATCTGATTTTTTATATTATGATACTTGTACTAGCATCGTTTTGCTAACCCCTGCGGGGGTGGACATTTGTTTTGATGTTCAGGTAGCCGAGGAACGGGGAAGCAACCATAGTATCGGCATGATGACGAAGGGGCACATTGATGTTATCCGTTGTATTGTTTTGGTATTCTGGTTTGGTATTTAGTACTCGAGTACGTGCGCTCTTTTGATGATTTGAGAAATTTGTAATAAATGGATTGTTTTGGGATGATTAAACCGGTTATTAAATTACTCAACTATTGGTGGTACTTTCGTATTGTTCAACATTTCTTTTAATTTAGCCTTGTAAATTCTTATATAAAGAGTTTACGGCATTGTAATTATTCGTAATATCTCGGGGTGTTAGAGAATATGGTATCAGAGCTAAGATTCATGGATATCTTGGCAGTTGGGTTTAGTTGGGTCTGTTTATGTCGTTTGATTTATCGGTCGCATATAACATCACTTTACAGCCAACGTCGTCATGTGAACCGTGGTTGTAAGTTTTCTAATCTCATATACTACCTTTTGATTATTTCGTGTTTTGTGGATATTGGCGAATTTCGAAAGATTTTGCTCTAGGTATTGAGTATTTGTGTTTACAGTATGTTGAGAGGAGGTCATGGACGCGGACGCGGTCATGCGAGATATGAAGATTCGTCGTCTACCCCAGATTTGTCGGCTAATCGAGTTGATTCCAGTTCTAGCGGACAACAAGAATCAGTTAATAATGACCGAGCACGAACTGCGGAGGAAGATGCAAATCCTAACATGTCGGGAGTACTTCAACAAGGGGTCACTCATATGACCCAATTTGCTCAGGTGGTTGACCGCATGCAAGCGATGATGGGCCAGAAGCGTAACGAAGACAATTGGGGAGACAAGTTGCTTTCAGAAGTGGTCAAATTACACCCACCGAAATTTGACGGTTTCTTCAGAGATGCCTACATGGGACCACTGACTCAAAGAACTGGAGAAGAGATTTGTGGGAATTAATTGTCCCGATGATTGAAAAGTTCCGATCGCTCAGTATTTTCTGACTGGGGAAGCTTTCGACTGGTGGGAAGCCATTCGACCTGAGGATCATAATGCTGACTGGACAGAATTCAAATTAATGATGGAAGCCCAATATTGTCCTCGTCTAGTTAGAGAGTCTAGAGTTCGAGAGTTTTTCTCACCGCAAAATCTGGAGGCATCTGTGATAGATATGATAAGACTTTTAATCACTAGCTGACCTTTGTGCGACATCTGGTCAGAACCGAGGCAGAAAAGATTTTTCACTTCGACATGCGGATGAGGCCGGAGATCCAACAATATATGTCGGGATATGAATGTACGACTCTTCGATAGTATCAGGACAAAGCCCTGGCTTACGAGATGAAAGAGACGGCAGTGGAGAAATTTACGGAATCGAAGAAGCAGAGAGTGTCTGGAAACTTCACTGAGAGCAAGAGTAGTGGGCCCCACAAGGGCAAGTCCTCATTCCATTCATCTAAGAGGCCTCCGTATCATTCTCGAGGCGGAAAGAAGTTCAGAACAGCATCAATGGTTACCGATCCAGCGAAGAAGTGTTATAACTGTGGACGGCCAGGGCATGTTCGGCGTGATTGCTCCGCTCCTTGTGTGACCTGTTTTGAATGTGGTCAAGAAGGGCATCGAGCGACTCTTTGCAGAAATGTGACTAGATCATTTGGAGCTCGCACTTCAACACAAGTTCCGAAAGAGACGAGTGTGAACCTCACACAGAAGAGTGGTCTCCAATAACGGAAATTTGGAAAAAGAGAAGCATCCAGTGCTGGGTCCGTTCCTCCGCGCCTTTATGAGATGAGGAGGTCAGATGATTAGAACACTGCTGTTGCATCAGGTACGATTCAGATTTTTTTGCAACCAGTTAGTGTCTTATTCGATTCAGGAGCTACACATTCTTTCATATCATTGACCTGTGTTAATCGTTTGAAAATATCATGTTTGCATAATTGTGAACCTTATGTCGTGAGTCTACCGAGTGAAGAGAGAATTGTGGGAAATCTAAAAGCTAGAGATTTTGCTGTGTCTATAGGAGGGAGAAATTGGCCATCAAATCTTATTGTGGTCGACATCCATGGTGCAATTTAATTATTGGAGACGATTGGCTCAATCGTTATGGGGTTATTTTGAATTATCGAAAGAGAGTTATCTCGATTATTGCTGATGACGGATCTGAACATTTATTCGAAGGATGGAGACCAGGAAGCTCAGGTAAAGTGATCAAAGCCATGAAAGCGATTAAATTGTTGAAACAGTGTTGTATCGGGTTTTGATGTTATGCCATGAAGAAGGAAGAAGGATTGGAGCTCTCATCTATTCCAGTGGTGAACGAATTCTCAGATGTATTCCCTGACGAACTACCTGGATTACCTCCACGTAGAGCTGTAGAGTTTAATATCGAATTGGAACTAGGAGCCGCACCTATTTCCAGAGCACCATACCGTATGGCACCAATCGAGATGTATGAGTTAAAGAAGCAGCTTGAGGAATTGTTGCAGAAGGGTTACATTCAACCTAGCGTTTCTCCTTGGGGTGCACCCGTTCTTTTTATTCAGAAGAAAGACGGATCCATCCGATTGTGTATTGATTACAGGGAGCTAAACAAGCTGACAATCAAGAATAAATACCCATTACCTTGGATAGATGATTTATTTGATCAACTGCAGGGGGAGGCGGTATTCTCGAAGATCGACTTGAGATCAGGATACCATCAGTCGAGGATTAAGGAATATGATATACTAAAATCCGTTTTAGATGACGTACGTAAGAGAAGCCAGAATCGAGGCAGTGAGCTACTTCTGGATGCTAACGTACGCTAAGGATTTATGATAGCATATGCTGAGGCGATAACATACGTAAGGCTTTGCCCTTAATGTACGTAATGTGTAAAATTCTATTTATAGACCTCAACTTCCTTTTCATTTCCTCCTCACTCCTTGGCCGATTTCTGCAACCTGAGAACTCCCCAGCACCATAAATCTCTGATATCATCATCCCAGCTCGACTTAGAAGGTCGTAGACCCTTGTGGATTGGTGTTCAAGCTTCCGGTGTTGAGTTTCACCAAGTATTTCGTCGTTCTTCTCTATATTAAGGTATGTTGATCCTTCACCAACTAGAATACATGTTCTTAGTGACGTTTTGAACCTATTTTTGAGATTACCAAGTTCTTTATTATCATGAGGAGTCGAACACCATGGTTTTAGAAGAATAGATTCAGTTATACTTCGGTTCTCATTCGTTGTTAAGAGTTTTAATCGAACCTTGTTGGGGATATAACCCTAAGATGTAGTTTCCTGAGATTGTTATGGATTTTAATCATGTTTTCGAATGAGTTTTTTGAGGTTTCTAAGGTATTTCACCGAGGATAATTCTTGTTTTGAGAGAAGTGCTTGAATTAACAATCTTTTTCATATTCATGGTTAAAATGGATAGACTATGTTGTTACAATCCAACCCGGAGCACCGTTGTATCGTCTCCTTTCGTAGTATGCTTTGGTATGCTTATATCTTGAATCATACATTGGATATGAATTGTTAGACTAGCCGAACCATATATTTATTGGAATTAGAAATCAAGATTAAGATTTGGATTGTGATGACATATATATCCATGAACCTATAGACGTAGACATTTCATCTCCGATATGGTCATTCGATTCGTATTAAGTACGTCATTAATTCTGGCTTAGATTTCATTGAGTAGACAAACCGTGAATCGGCCTTACGTTAATGTTAACTCGGATATAACTTAAGGTGCTAGGTGTTCGTACATTAACTTTGTGAAGTAAGTTGAACCCTTTGTTATTTCTTTTGAATAAGGTCTGAGCCTTGCAAGGTGATTGATAGAGGGGGGCGACCTTCGCGCATATTGACAGTCGTTGAAGTATTTAATTCTTGCCATCATCCTAAGGCAAGTATCGTAATTTGACTATTGGTTTAATGTTGATGATTTTGATCATGCATATTGTTATTCATGTTGTTGAACATGAGATCATCCAAGTTGAATTGTCATAATGTCGTTCAGGTTATTGATTCATATGTTGTTCATGTTGATGGACATATGGATTTGCATATGTGTATGCATAGTTATATTGTATATGTTGTATTGATCCGAAGGTATCGTGTGATCTATGCTGAGGGCGCTGGATCAGTTGTCCACCTCGTGTTGGTCCGACGGGATCATCTTGGGATCTATGCTGAAGGCGCTGGATCATTGGATGGGTTTTCCACCTCATGTTGGTCCGACAGGATCATCTTGGGATCTTTGCTGAGGGCGCTGGATCATTGGATTACCCTATATTGTGTTGATGGAATCATGTGGATTCGCATCATTGGATTTCGGTAGAGGAAGTCCGCGTTTTGTATCTTGCTATGCATCGTTGTTGCATATCTGATTTTGTATATTATGATACTTGTACTAGCATCGTTTGGCTAACCCCTGCTGGGATGGACATTTGTTTTGATGTTCAGGTAGCCGAGGAGCGGGGAAGCAACTACAGTACCGACATGATGACGAAGTGGCACAGTGATGTTATCCATTGTATTCTTTTGGTATTCTGGTTTGGTATTTAGTACTCGAGTACGTGTGTTCTTTTGATTATTTGAGAAGTTTGTAATAAATGAATTCTTTTGGGATGATTAAACCGGTTATTAAATTACTCAACTATTGGTGCTACTTTCGTATTATTCAGCATTTCTTTTAATTTAGCCTTGTAAATTCTTATATAAAGGGTTTACGGCGCTGTAATTATTCCGAATATCTCGGGATGTTACAATATGGCCGTCATTGTAGGTCCTCTGACACGCTCTTAGTGTAACTATCGCAAGTGCACGATATCGTATCAAGTAATAAGTGGACTTTTTGAGTCCGGTTTATCGATCCCATGAGGAAGTTTGGTTATAATTTGAATTATACACTATTAGTCTATTTTTATAGATACTAAGATGAGTGAAACAGACAATTAAAGAGTTTGGTTTAATAATTGCAGAGAAAATGCAATAATAGTTCTAATATTAAAGAAAATAAAAAGAATGCAACAATAATAGATTGATTAAAGATAAAATGAAATAGTTGGGATTACAAACTTAACTCATCATTAGCTATAGAAGATGTATGATACATCATAAGATGAATTTACTTATTATGTTGTGTAGATTCGATTTTCCTTAAAAAGACGGTTTCTCTTTCGAACTATAAAACACCGCTTATATATTGAATCAATCCACTATATTTCTATGTTGATTGGCTTCAATACATAGCATTAGGATTTATGAAAATAACTCAAAGAACCATCTAAGGTCTAGAGGTATATTTCTATCCCCTAGAACAACTTAGAGTGAAGATCATTTGATCTAATCAAACATATTTTCTTTCGATGCATATGAAGACCATAAATATCGTCATTTATTAGCTAAATAAATAAAGATTGTTAAGACAATGAAAATCACACACAATAATAAGTAATTCATAATAGATCTTTATACAAACTTAAATAACATGACTAACCTTGTTTATAATCCCAACTTAAGGAACTTAGCCCATGAAGTGCTTAATATACATAATACAAGCTTGAGTGGTCATTATTAGTTGAACAAGAGAAAGAATTGATCCTAACTCCCTTAGTAGATAAAGGAGAAAGAAGCAATAAACTCTCTGAACAACATATTCCATACCACTATTACACAAATCACTCAAGAACACAAGTGTGTTCTTCACACAAAAAAAAAATATTACAAAAAGTGGAAAAATATAAGATGAATGATGAATGATGAAGGATATAAGGGGTCTATTTATACACCTAAAGTCATCTAATAGCTCCAAAACTCCAGCATTATTACAATAGATCGGATCAATGCCAGCCTGTAATACCCGTAATTTCGATTTCCGATAATTTTTTTTTCTGGCGGAAGTCCGTTTTGACGACTCGCTCATGACCGTTTCGTCATTATGGGAATGATTAATTCTACACTTTTTTACATCCGAGTTCGTTTCGGTGTCGTTTTGTTGAGTTCCGTGTTTTTTAGCGACTTTTCCGCACTTGAGTTCGATTCTTGCGAATATCGTTCGAAACTGTTGTTTCGAGTTTCCCGTAAGTCCGTTTAACTTTGTTAGACGTGTTGTGAACTTCGGTTTGGTTATTCGATCACGTATCGTGATTTTCGGGCGTTTTGGGCCATTTTATAATTTACCCAAAGTTATGGGTATCCGTATCTGTATTTGTTGTCTCGACCCTTTTCTTGGTGGCGTATGACTAATTATTGCATTATGTTTTCATTTCGGGTCGTTGATGTTGTCCGCGAACTTTTCGTCGTGTTTGTTCCGTCCGTTTTCAGAAATCGAGTCGTCGAGCCCTGGTGGTCGGGCACTGACCGGACGGTTGCGGGACTGGCCGGACGATTGCCGGTTCTGGCCGGACGGTTGCGGGCACTAGCCGGAAGGGTGCGGCAGGAACCGGCGTAGCGCACGCTACGGCCGGAAGGTAGCGCACGCTACGGCCGGGAGGTAACGCACGCTACGGCCGGTCGGCTGCGCGCGCTAGCGGGCCGAGGCAGTAGGGCAGTGGGGTACTGGACTCGGGTGGATCGGCAGGTAGCGCACGCTACTGCCGGACACTACGTACGCTACGGCCGGTAGGTAGCGCACGCTTCTGGCCGGAAAGTTTGCACGCTACTGGCGGCGATCTACTCCGAGAGATCATCGGATTGCGGCACAGGCGATAGCGCGCTAGATCGGCAGCCTAGCGCACGCTAGTCCGGCCCAGTATAAATGTGCCAGAGCAGCCTCATTTTCACTCATTTTTCATTTCCTTTCTTTTCGATCCATGGCTGGAGCTTTAGAGGTGACGAAGCCATGTTGTTTAACAACAAATCCAAGAAGTTCTTGAGTTCATAACATCAATCAATCATCCGTTATCATCCTTTGATACATCGAATCAAAGGTAGTCTTCCTTAGAACCCTAATTTCGTGAATTTTGGGGTTTTGGCATTTTTGTCCGATTCGTTCCATGTTGTTGATTAATTCATGATGGGTATGATTAATCTTGGTAGTATTCTTATGTTTAACATCATTTAATCCATTGTTCTTCGTCGAATCGAAGTATATTTCTTGATTTCCTTCGAATCGACTTTTTGGGGGATTATGTTCTCGATCTCGTTTTCCATCCGTTTTTGTTGGATAGATTGGGGTTAAATGATGTTGTTAAACATATTCTATGGATTGTATATCCATATTTCGACTCGGAATTCCATTTTCGTGTTTTGTCGGGACGAATCGTGTTCTTGGCCGTTTTGGGGGAAACCTTTGACCTTTCGTCATTCGTTCTTTGAATTCAACGGCTTTAAGTCGTGCTATGGAATTCATTTTCATTGTTGTTATTGTTGTTCGTAGTTTATTGTCGCGAATTAGCGCTCGGTGGAGTCGGCGGGTTCGTAATCCGTTCGTGCCAACCTACTTCGATCGGTTCTTCGCGTTTGTGGTTACTCGAGGCAAGTACCTTGTCCATACAATTATGGTTTTATGGATATGATAATTAGTGATCGCCTCCTTGTGTTTATTTGATCGTTTGAATTTCACTTTCAAAGTTTCGGTTTAGCCTTGTTAAAGGCTTGCTTTCAAAACGCGTATGTTTTGTGAATGGTGGTTTGAGAATGACTATTTGAACTCTATGGATATGTTTGGTGTTGATGTTGCACTTGGTATTGCGTGTGGGCGTATATTATTTCATTTCGGTGCGTTGTGGTTTGACGTGGTGTTTGGCTAAGTGTTTGGTGCCTCTTGGCGAATTGTTTGAGTATCCTTGATGTGATATGTTATTTGTGTGAATGTGTGGATATGGTTGAAGGTCTACGGTGACACATGGCACGTGATCATGTGGTCAGGATGTAACAAGTGATTGATCCAACCGTGAGAGCCTGAGATAATCTACGGTGGCACATGGCATGCGATCATGTGGCCAGGATGCAACAAGCGATTGATCCAACCGTGAGATGTGTGTGATTTGTTTGGTGCTTGGCTCGGGAGGGTCCTTCGAGGCCTCGAGTGGGATTTGTGGCTTCGTCCCGGTCCTAGGCGATGCGCGTGCGCGATTATGTTTTGTTGATTTTATGTCCGTCGAGGACACGTGATGTTGGGCTCTGGCTCTGTGAATTGTTGTCGGTTTTCTATTTGCGAAAACAAAACCTTTGGGCTATGACCGCTGTTGATTTTTGGAAAGATAAGGATTTGATAATCCTAATTTGTTTTCTATTAAAACTCCCGAGGGTATTTTAAACCATTTTGCAAACCGTTCTCGTTAATTGTGATCTTTCGGATTTGGAAAGTTTTACTCAAACTCTTGCCTTGAGAAGTATTCGTTTCGTTGTATTTTAATCTTTGAGGATTTCTGATTATTGTCATTCTTGCAACTTGAATTGTATGGCTCGTATTTTTGCACTTGTACTTGCACTAGAAAAACAATGGAGTTTTGCTAACCCCCGAGTATTCGTGGGGTGGATGTCTATTTTTGCATTCAGGTTTTGGAGCATAGCACAGGGTCGGCACGAAGGATGATGAAAGGTGAACGATACTAATCACACGAGGATCCGTTGATGTCGTATTGGTCTAGTTGTATTTTCTTTTCCACTGCAGTATCTTTTCCCCGTTGTACGGGAGTTTATTGTATTTTGACCCCTGCGTGGGTATGTGTTTGGAATTGAGTGGTATGTTATTATTGAAAGACCAAATCGGTCTACTGAGTCATTTTAGCCTTAAAGGCGATGTTTAGATGTTTGATTTTAGTTATCAGCCTGGTAGATCCTCGAGGAGAGGGTCTACGGCGTGTAATATCCCTGAGTGGATTAAGGGTGTTACATAAATGGTATCAGAGCTTAGGTTGTGGAAACCTAGGCTGTCGGGTCAGTGGTGTCTGTTGAGCTTTGTCTAGTCGGATATTGCGTGAATGAGTCGTGTCGCGACGCGTCGTCTGAGTTTGTTGGTCGTGATTAGTATCGTGGGGCGATCATCATCTTCGTGCGACCTGTGGATGTAAGTTTCCCTTCTTGGTGTTGTGCCTCGTGTGACACGATCTATTTTTATGATTATTTGTTAACTGATGGAATCCTCTTATGGATTTTGATTTCGTGATATGTGGTTATTTGACTCTCATATTTCGTTCGTATGAGGAGTATTGTTGCTGGACTGTGCATGTCGAACTGTATTTCTTTTATCTGCTGCGTGAGTCCTTTTGTAATGGCTTTCGGTATTTTACCGACTGAGTTTTATTTCGAAAACTGATTCCCTTAACCGAGTTTTTTTTGGCATTATGGCCTTGATCGTTTTGGCGAAATTCTTATGACGGTATTTAGTATTTTGTAAATGGCTTTTGTGAGTTTTTGAAATATTACCGTCATCGGCCTTTTTGGCGTTTTTATAAATAGTTTTTAGCCTGGTGGGTTCCGACGCGGGACCCACGGCGCTATAAAGTTTTGTGTAATTACCTTAAATTTTTGGGCATTCTAGCCCATTGAATTATCCTTGAAAACCTTGAGGATCTTAGAAAATAAATTTCAAGACATACTTTTAAAATGAATTATTTTCTCGTGGTACATCCAAGGTGCCACAACATGTTTCAAAAATTCTTCTACCTCGAGGACCAAAATGTTTTGAGATATTTTCGATGTTTAGAAGCACTTATAATTAGACCCGAGGATCGGATATTCTGAAAGTTTTTCACTAAAAGAAAGGTGTCCTCATTTTTGTTCAAACGCAAGATGATTTTTAAATTCTCGAAAATGATGTTTGTTCAACTTTTTGTAAAATGATACTCAAGATCAACTGGTGTTTCCAAACTGTTTTCAAAAGGTGGTTTTCGTTTTTTTTTTTAAAAACCCATCATTTCCTGCTTGTGGTCGGAGAAGGTGTGTATGATGTTGGTATTGTTGTTAGGGTGTTAGCCCTCCGAATTGTGATTGAATTGGTGGTGTGAATGTTGAGTCGTTCGCCACGCATATGTTTTGTTAGCCCTTTGTGGGAGGTGTGATGACGATCTTTAATGTTTTCATTTTGTGGTGACTTGCGTGTTATCGCACCTGTGTGAGCTGTTAAAGTTTGGATTTGTACGTTTGTGTACATGTGTGATTGTTTCATGATGTTTGTAATTATGTGCTGGTTATTGTTCGGGCCGTTAAGGTTGCCGAACGTTACCGTCGTTGCTGTATTGTTTGTGTGTGTATTACTTTACGTTGGTAATCGTTGTATATGATATGTGTTATGCTTCTTTGTTGTGCTGAGTTGGCATCTCCCCTATGTTGTTTTGCGACGTTATGCCCCATTATATCTAGCATTTGTATTTTCGGTATGCCGAGCCGAGACGTTTCAACCGTGATGTGACGGGGCATGCACGTGTAAATTGTCCTTCTCGTAGGTAACACATTTCAAGTGTGGACTCGAGGGACACCGAATTTAGTTTTGCGAATTGGCTATCGAGACTTTCGGAGTTCGCGCTTCAGCACAGTTATCAGAATCGGCTATGAGAGGCCTTCGAAGGATGTTTCTGTCGGTTGCTTGTTGTGTCGTCTCCTTGATTTCGTTGTTGTGAGTTTCGGGGATGACACTTCTTTTAGAAGAGGTCGAATATAATACCCGTATTATTTTTGGCTTCTGCATTTTCTCTTTCTCAATTCTATCGACTCGCTCGTGTTCGTTGATACTTTCTGAACTTGTTCTGTATTTCGGTTTCATCGTTCGGACAAGCTGTGATCTTGTTTTGGGTCGATCTGGTTATCACTGTGATTTTTCCGATTTCGGTTCGATTCTTGTGAACCTTGGAGTTGTTTGAATTTTGTTGTTCTTTGTGATTCGAACATGATTGTTTGCTTTTTGTTGTCTCGACCATTGTGGTTCGATCGTTTGATTGTTCGGTTTTTATTGATCTCATCTCGTGATTGTTGAGCATTCAGACTCCTTCGAGAAATTAGTCTTGTTTCGATCTTCCAACCCTTGGGCGGTGGAATTCCGTATGTGTTCAGCGTTTGGCTCGCGTTTTGATTGATGAACGGTTGGGTTGGTCAATCGTATTGATTTTCGTTCGTTGTGTTTTGTGATTGTTCGGATAATCGACTTGATTGTATTATCTGTTTGATGACGCTTGTCACTTGTTGGTTTTATTATGTTTCTACCGGTGGCGTTGTGTTGGTCGTCGTGGAGCGTGTTTTCACGTCGTATGTCTCTTTGCGTTTCTTGCAGCGTTTCGCCGTCGGGCGCGAGTTTTCGGTTTTTGCGTATCTCGTCGAGTTTTCTTGGCAGGGATATTGCTTCTCCCTACTTGTTTTAAGTTTCGGGACGTAACTTATTTTAAGGAGGGTAGAATGTAATACCCGTAATTTCGATTTCCGGTAATTTCTTTTTTTTCGGCGGAAGTCCATTTTGACGACTCGCTCATGACCGTTTTGTCATTCTGGGAATGATTAATTCTACACTTTTTGACATCCGAGTTCGTTTCGGTGTCGTTTTGTTGAGTTCTGTGTTTTTTAGCGACTTTTCCGCACTTGAGTTCGATTCTTGCGAATATCGTTCGAAACTGCTGTTTCGAGTTTCCCGTAAGTCCGTTTAACTTTGTTAGACGTGTTGTGAACTTTGGTTTGGTTATTCGATCACGTATCGTGATTTTCGGGCGTTTTGGGCCATATTGTAATTTACCCAAAGTTATGGGTATCTGTATCGGTATTTGTTGTCTCGACCCTTTTCTTGATCGCGTATGATTAATTATTGCATTATGTTTTCATTTAGGGTCGTTGATGCTGTCCGCGATCTTCTCGTCGTGTTCGTTCCCCGCTGTAAATCGAGTCGCCGAGCCACGGTGGTCGGCACCGACCGACGGCTATGGATCGCCGACGACATGGGTTCTGGCCGGACGGTTGCGGGCACTAGCCGGAAGGGTGCGGCAGGAACCGGCGTAGCGAACGCTACGGCTGGGAGTTAATGCACGCTACGGCCGGTCGGCTGCGCGCGCTAGCGGGCCGAGGCAAGAGGCAGCCGGGGACTTGGACTCGGCGATCGGCAGTAGCGCACGCCATCACGGACACTACGACGCCACGGCCGGTAGGTAGCGCACGCCACGGTCGGAAGGCTGCGCAAGCTACCCGCCGAAAGCGCCTAGTCCAGAGGTCATCGATTGCGGCACGGGCCGATAAGCGCTAGCTCGGCAGCCTAGCGCACGCTAGTCCGGCCCAGTATAAATGTGGCAGAGCAGCCTCATTTTCACTCATTTTTCATTTCCTTTCGTTTCGATACGCGGCTGGAGCTTCGGAGGTGATGAAGCCATGTTGTTTAACAACAAATCCAAGAAGTTCTTGAGTTCATAACATCAATCAATCATCCGTTATCATCCTTTGATATAGCGAATCAAGGTAGTCTTCCTTAGAACCCTAATTTCGTGAATTTGGGGTTTTTTTTATTTTTGTCCGATTCGTTCCGTGTTGTTGATTAATTCATGATGGGTATGATTAATCTTGGTAGTATTCTTGTGTTTAACATCATTTAATCCATTGTTCTTCGTCGAATCGAAGTATATTTCTTGATTTCCTTCGAATTGACTTTTTGGGGCATTTGTTCTCGATCTCGTTTTCCATCCGTTTTTGTCGATAGATTGGGGTTAAATGATGTTGTTAAACATATTCTATGGATTGTATATCCATATTTCGACTCGGAATTCCATTTTCGTGTTTTGTCCGGACGAATCGTGTTCTCGGCCGTTTTGGGGGAAACCTTTGAACTTTCGTCATTCGTTCTTTGAATTCAACGGCTTTAAGTCGTGCTATGGAATTCATTTTCATTGTTGTTATTGTTGTTCGTAGTTTATTGTCGCGGATTAGCGCTCAGCGGAGTCGGCGGGTTCGTAATCGGTTCGTGCCAACCTACTTCGATCGGTTCTTCGCGTTTGTGGTTACTCGAGGCAAGTACCTTGTCCATACAATTCTGGTTTTATGGATATGATAATTAGTGATCGTCTCCTTGTATTTATTTGATCGTTTGAATTTCACTTTCAAAGATTCGGTTTAGCCTTGTTAAAGGCTTGCTTTCAAAACGCGTGTGTTTTGTGAATGGTGGTTTGAGAATGACTATGTGAACTCTATGGATATGTTTGGTGTTGATGTTGCACTTGGTATTGCGTGTGGGCGTATATTATTTCATTTCGGTGCGTTGTGGTTTGACGTGGTGTTTGGCTAAGTGTTTGGTGCCTCTTGGCGAATTGTTTGAATATCCTTGATGTGATATGTTATTTGTGTGAATGTGTGGATATGGTTGAAGGTCGACAGTGACACATGGCACGTGATCATGTGGTTAGGAT
This sequence comes from Orobanche coerulescens, assembly GCA_033398695.1. NCBI lineage: Eukaryota > Viridiplantae > Streptophyta > Magnoliopsida > Lamiales > Orobanchaceae > Orobanche > Orobanche coerulescens. The sequence goes on along the minus strand of CM065802.1, from coordinate 125,104,989 downwards.
GCAACAAGTGATTGATCCAACCGTGAGAGCCTGAGATAATCTATGGTGGCACATGGCATGCGATCATGTGGCCAGGATGCAACAAGCGATTGATCCAACCGTGAGATGTGTGTGATTTGTTTCGCTAGCCAGCTTGGGAGGGTCCTTCGAGGCCTCGAGTGGGATTTGTGGCTTCGTCCTGGTCCTAGTGTAATATGCGCAGTTTCGGATTTCTGGTAATTTTCTTTTTTCGGCGGAAGTCTGTTGCGATGACTCGCTTGGGACCGTCTCATCATTCTGAGAATGATTAATTCTGCATTTTTTGTCATCCGAGTTCGTTTCGGTATTGTTTTGTTGAGTTCCGTGTTTCTTAACGACTTTTCCGCACTCGAGTTCGATTCTTGTGAATCTCATTCGAAATTACTGTTTTGAGTTTCCCGTAAGTCCGTTTAACTTTGTTAGACGTGTTGTGAACTTCGGTTTGGTTATTCGATCACGTAACGTGATTTTCGGACGTTTTGGGCCATTTTCGTAATTTCCCAAAGTTTGGGGTAATTACTTTCCGTTGTCGAATTTCGAGCCTTCGGGTGGTCGGAATCATGTGTTCTCTCAATGTTCGGATTCGTCTTTACGAGTACTTCGTAACCGTGCTTTTGGTTTACGTTCAGGTCTGAGTTTCGGGATTTTTCGGACCGTCGGATCGACCGAGTCCTGGATGGCCGGACCTGTGCGAAACGGCCATGGAAATGGCGCTGCCCAGCGCCGTGTCTTGCGCCGGGTCGTCCAGGACCAGCAGCCTGCCGAGACACGGCCGAGACACCCGGCGCTGGTCTGGGCCATTTGCTGCGCCGTGTCCGGCAGGGGTATAAATATGGCAGAGCAGTCGGGTTTTTCTTCATTTTTCTCACTCGTTTCATCCTCTTCCGCGGCTGGAGATTTGATGATCATGGAGGGATGTTGTTAGGTGTTAAATCCATGAAGTTTTGGAGTTCATAACTGATACGAATTACGTATGAAAGTGGACGTAAACTCGTATGGAATGCAGCGAAAATATAATTGATCCTCACAACACTCGAATATGTGGAACACTCGTAAGATATAACCGAAAGTAGGGCAATTCGGCTTACATAAACAAGAACAATATGAATGATTTATCAAACTAGACCTATAGTTTGATAAGATAATCTTTCCTCAAGACCTATTGAGAATCGATTCGATTAAAACTCGAAAACGCGTCGAATTATAACCAAGGTTTTGATGAAAAGCATTCACCAAGAAAACACAAGTGTATTCTTATTTCTTCAACATACAATGCATAATGAAAGCATGAACAAGACTACTTATAGCATGGTAGTCTTCTTAGCAACTAAGGAAATAAAACAAGATCACATGATCTTGAAATGAAAAACAAAACAACAAGATAAAATACAAAGGAATCAAATCAAAGGGATGGGGAATCACACAACAAAATGAATATAAGACACCCCACATAACATGCAAGTCTAATCATGACATGTGAGGGGAGGAAAAACAACAAAAAATAAAAAAAATCTGCAATAATGGTCATTTGCTGGTCTGTCGGACACGGCCCGTGCACAGCCGCGGCGGCATGTGCGGGCGCACATGTTCGGTAGGACTCGACCGTGTCGCCTGGCACGGTCGGGTTGGTCGGACAGCGGGAATTGTACTATCCGGAAGAGTGTGACTCGACCGTGTCGACTGGCACGGTCGGGTTGTGTCGGCACGGGCCGTGTCGGACGACACGGTCGGGTTCGGTCGGCAGCGAGATTTCATTATCCAGGACACCTCGGCACGGGCCGTGTCGGATGACACGGCCGGATTCGGTCGGTAGTGATCGGCCAGTTCCGGCAGGTGGTGGTCGGCAGCGATCGGCCAGTTCCGGCAGGTGGTGATTTCTCCGGCCGGTGGTGGTTTTTCCGTCAGTTCGTCCATTTTCCGACCGATTGTCGACCTTCCGGCATAGCATGACACGGGCCATGTTATATGACACGGCTGAGACCGAGACTCCACGTCTTATGTACGTTTTCCCGCCTAAATACGTAGTAGTCCGTGCATGGCGTGTAGTAAGGTCATTTATGTCGATCCTTACTTCGTCTTCTTCGTTCATGTCAAATGATTCTGTATCATCTCCTCCTACTTTAAAAGGAATTGTCCTCAATTCCGAAATTCCGTCATCATCGATGTAAGGTGAGAGGTCCCCAATATTAAAGGTTGCATGAATCCCATAATCTCCCAGAAGTTCTAATTTGTAAGCGTTGTCGTTCACTTTCGCGATTACTTTAAACGGTCCCTCCGCTCGCGGCATTAATTTGTTCTTACGTTTATTTGTAAATCGCTATTTCCTTAAATGCAACCAAACCAAATCACCAACTTCGAACAATATCGGCCTTCTTTGTTTGTTCGACTTTCTTTTGTAAGCCTCGTTTATTTCCTTGATTCGATTACGTACTTGCTCGTGTAATTTCATCATCGATTTCAATTTTGATTCCGCATCCTTGTGCACTAACTCGTCACTTGGCAATGGAATTAGATCTAACGGCATGTACGGGTTTAGTCCGTAAACTACTTCGAACGGAGAGTGTGCCGTGGCATGAGTAGGAGAACGATTATAAGCGAACTCCGCCTGTGCAAGTTTCAAGTCCCAATCCTTTTGCGTCTTGCTCACAAGACCACGTAGTAATGTGCCCAACGTTCGATTGGTGACCTCGGTTTGACCGTCCGTTTGTGGATGATGTGACGTGCTAAATAGTAGTTTGGTTCCCACCTTTCTCCACAAGGTGTTCCAAAAATAACTAAGAAATTTTGAGTCCCGATCCGAAACAATCGTTTTTGGAACTCCATGCAATCGTACGATTTCTCGGAAATACAAATCGGCGATGTTACTCGCGTCGTCCATCTTGTGGCAAGCCACAAAGTGAGCCATCTTCGAAAATCGGTCTATGACAACCATAATAGAATCTCTCCCTCGTTGAGTACGAGGCAAAGCGACAATAAAATCCATTGTGACATCTTCCCACGGTCTTTCCGGAATCGGCAAAGGCATGTATACTCCCGGTTTGAATGAACTTTTAGCAATATGGCATGTCACACACTTATTAATTATGTCATGTACATTCACTTGCATCTTCGGCCAATGAAAATGCTCTTTAAGGACCTCCAACGTTTTGGCCGAACCAAAATGACCGGCCAAGCCTCCACCGTGAGCTTCCCGAACTAATAATTCCCGAATCGGGTGTTTGGGTAAACATAGGCGATTTCCTTTGAAAAGGAATCCTTCTTGCAACGTAAATTCTCCAAATCGGCCAGATTTACACCGAATGAAAACCTCACCAAAATCCCTATCCCCATCATAACACTCTTTCAATGCTTCGAACCCAAGCAACCGAATGTCAAGAGTAGAGAGCAAGGCATACCGTCTAGACAAAGCATCCGCCACAACGTTGCTCTTGCCATCTTTGTACTTCGATGAAAAGTGGAATGATTGCAAGAATTCCACCCATTTAGCATGTCTCGGACTCAACTTTAGTTGGCCGTTGATATATTTCAAGGACTCATGATCCGAATGTAGGATGAAATGTTTCGGCCGAAGGTAATAGCTCCAATGATCAAGAGCTCTCACAATGGCATAGAACTCCTTGTCATAAGTACAATAGTTGAGTCGAGACCCACCCAATTTCTCCGAAAAGTAGGCAATTGGTCGCCTCCCTTGGACGAGGACCGCCCCAATACCCATTCCACTTGCGTCACATTCTACCTCAAAAGGTTGTGAAAAGTCGGGTAAAGCCAAGATAGGTGCTTCACACATTTTCACCTTCAATTTTTCAAACGCCCCTTGGGCAGCCCCATTCCACACAAACGGTCCTTTTTTTAAGCATTCCGTTATCGGGCTAGAAATGGTACTAAAGTCTCGTATGAACCTCCGATAAAATGAAGCAAGTCCGTGAAAGGATCGGACTTCTGTGATGGTTTTAGGGGTAGGCCAAGATTTAATCGCCTCGATCTTGGTTTGATCAACCGACACTCCTTCTTTAGAAACGATGTAGCCAAGAAAGGCTACACTCTCGACTAGAAACGAACACTTCTCCTTTTTACCATAAAGTTTTTGATCCCTAAGGATCTCGAAGACTTTCCTCAAGTGCCCGGTATGCTCTTGCAATGATCGACTATAAATTAAGATGTCGTCCAAGTATACGACGACAAATTTTCCCAAAAATGGCTTAAGTACCTCATTCATTAATCGCATGAAAGTACTTGGCGCATTTGTAAGGCCAAAGGGCATGACGAGCCATTCATATAATCCATGTTTTATCTTGAAAGCCGTTTTCCATTCATCTCCTTCCCGCATGCGAATTTGATGATAGCCGCTTCTCAAATCAACCTTCGAAAAAATCACCGAACCATGCAACTCATCCAACATATCATCGAGTCTCGGAATTGGGAACCGATATTTGATGGTTATGTTGTTCACGGCTCTACTATCTATACACATCCACCATGACCCATCCTTCTTTGGAACAAGTAAAACCGGAACCGCACAAGGGCTCAAACTTTCTCGAACGTACCCGCGGTTCATTAGCTCCTTGATTTGTTTTTGCAACTCCTTTGTCTCCTCAGGGTTACATCGATAGGCGGACTTGTTAGGGAGTGATGCACCTGGTACAAGGTCGACTTGGTGTTCAATCCCACGCAAGGGTGGTAAACCCGGCGGTAAGTCTTCCGGGAAGACATCCGCAAATTCTTGTAGCAAGGTATCGATATCTCTCTTGGCTTGCACAAATACGTCAACATCTCGTGTTTCTTTAATCATCAATAAATACACACGCTCGCCATCGTCAATAGCGTGTCTCACCTCTCTCTCGCTAGCAAACATGGTAAGCTTTGGTTTCTCCATTTGATTAGAACTCATCGATCGAATGGCTTGGGGTGCCATTGGTTTAAGCACAATCTTCTTGCCTTTATCTCGTAATTCATATTCGTTACTCCTTCCTCGATGCAAAACATCTCGGTCGAACATCCATGGTCGTCCCAAAAGTACGTGGCATGCGTCCATTGGGAGTACGTCACATAACACATCGTTTCCGTATGATCCCATAGTTAAGTTGACCCGTACTTGTCTCGTCACCTTCACTTTGCTTCCATCATCGAGCCAATGTAAAGCATACGGTCTCGGGTGAGCCGTAGTAGTTAGCCCGAGCTTGGTGACCATCTCGTTTGATGCTACATTCGTGCAACTCCCTCCGTCTATTATCAAGCTACACCACTTTTCTCCGACTTTGCATTTGGAATGAAAGATTTGGTCTCTTTTCTCCGTATTACTTGGAATGATTTTGGTATGTAGTGTTCAAAGCACTAGAGTAGTATCATATTCCGGAGCGTCATAAGTCTCGCAATCCTCATTCTCTTCCTCGGCCTCCATGTTAAATACGTCACCAAGGCCTTCCTTCTCGTTCTCGACCAAAAGTTCATCTCGGACTGCAAGAGCTTCTCTTAAAGTGACCACCCGTTTATTTGGACATGCATTTTGATAGTGACCAAAGCCTTGACATTTAAAACATCGTACTTTAGCCAAGCTCGTTTCCTTGGAAACGTGGGGAACCTTCGGGGCCGGTGTAGGGACTTGAAAAGGTACGGTAGGTTTCGTAGTCGAACTTGAGCCGGCACTTGTATTTCCGAATTTGTATGGGAATTCGGGTTTGGTAAACTTCAACTTGTTTTGAGCTTCGATTTTTATGCATAGCCCGCAAAGTGTCAAAATCTCCATATGGGTATAATTCCACCGTATTTGCAATGTTTCGGTTTACACCACGTAAGAAACGTGACATTCGTTGTTCTTCATTTTCTTCAAGTTCTCCCATTAAGGCCAAGCCTTCAAACTCTTCGGTATATTCTTCCACACTTAGTTTCCCTTGTACGAACTCCGCAATTTTTCGGTATAAGGTTAACCGATGTGATGTTGGGACATACCTTTTACGTAGTTTTTTCTTCAAAGAATCCCAAGAACGGATTTTCTCTTTTCCCGCACGAGCTCGTTTTGTTTTCATACCCTCGAACCATAAGGAAGCGCCCTTCCCTAACTTGAGAATTGCATATTTGCAACGTTTCTCATCGTTAAGGTGCTTGAAGTCGAACATACGTTCAATCTTCCTCTCCCACTCTAGGTAAACTTCGGGATTAGTACCTCCGACAAATTCCAGAAGTTCATTAACTTTAAATTCATCCACATGACGCGGTGAATGTGCATCATATCCTCCTCTTCTTGCTTGAAAATGTGGTTCTTGCATGCTGTGTAATGCCTCACGTAGTTTCTCTATGAAATCGTCGGAAAAATCCATGCTAAAATATTTTTGATAAGAAAATCGCCAAGAGAAATTCGCCAAGGAAGTAACCTTGGGCTCCGATGCCACTAATGATACGAATTACGTATGAAAGTGGACGTAAACTCGTATGGAATGCAGCGGAAATATAATTGATCCTCACAACACTCGAATATGTGGAACACTCGTAAGATATAACTGAAAGTAGGGCAATTCGGCTTACATAAACAAGAACAATATGAATGATTTATCAAACTAGACCTATAGTTTGATAAGATAATATTTCCTCAAGACCTATTGAGAATCGATTCGATTAAAACTCGAAAACGCGTCGAATTATAACCAAGGTTTTGATGAAAAGCATTCACCAAGAAAACACAAGTGTATTCTTATTTCTTCAACATACAATGCATAATGAAAGCATGAACAAGACTACTTATAGCATGGTAGTCTTCTTAGCAACTAAGGAAATAAAACAAGATCACATGATCTTGAAATGAAAAACAAAACAACAAGATAAAATACAAAGGAATCAAATCAAAGGGAGGGGGAATCACACAACAAAATGAATATAAGACACCCCACATAACATGCAAGTCTAATCATGACATGTGAGGAGGAAAACAACAAAAATAAAAAAATCAGCAATAATGGTCATTTCTTCTGGTTTGACACGGCCCGTGCCGATCGGCATGGCCGCGGCGGCATGTGCGGGCGCACATGTTCGGCAGGACTCGACCGTGTCGCCTGGCACGGTCGGGTTGGTCGGACAGCGGGAATTGTACTATCCGGAAGAGTGTGACTCGGCCGTGTCGTCTGGCACGGTCGGGTTGTGTCGGCACGGGCCGTGTCGGACGACACGGTCGGGTTCGGTCGGCAGCGAGATTTCATTATCCAGGACACCTCGGCACGGGCCGTGTCGGATGACACGGCCGGATTCGGTCGGTAGTGATCGGCAGTTCCGGCAGGTGGTGGTCGGCAGCGATCGGCCAGTTCCGGCAGGTGGTGATTTTTCCGGCCGGTGGTGGTTTTTCCGTCAGTTCGTCCATTTTCCGACTGATTGTCGACCTTCCGGCATAGCATGACACAGGCCGTGTTATATGACACGGCTGAGACCGAGACTCCACGTCTTATGTCCGTTTTCCCGCCTAAATACGTAGTAGTCCGTGCATGGCGTGTAGTAAGGTCATTTATGTCGATCCTTACTTCGTCTTCATCGTTCATGTCAAATGATTCCGTATCAATAACATCGATTAATCCTTCCATAACTTGCTCCGATCGACCGAATAAAGGCAAGTTTTCTTAAAATCTAGTTTTGGGGATTTTGTTCGATTTGTCCGTTTAATCCGAAATAACTTAGTTTATTGATGGTTTATTGATTATTTAGATGTATTATATCGAATTCCTTGTTATTCCATGGTTGGATCGTATCGATTCGTTGTTTTGGTCGAGTTCTTAGTCGACGCCTTGAATGTGTCCGACAAAAGGTCTTAGAGGGGGGATTGGGCGTTGTATGATTATTATCCATCGTACGATTGTTGATTTATCATTGGTATGACTTAGGAATGAAATTCTTGTGAAGAACTCGAGTCGGAACCCGTCCGTTCGTTGTCTTCTTCGGGGTCCGAGCTTCCCGGTCGAACCGTGTTCTTCGGAGTATTCGGTAGCGGTTATTAAGGCAAGTATTTTACTAAACGAATTGTGTCTTGTGAATAGGGACGTCATATTATGGTTGTGATGCATTGGTTTACTTTCGTGTATATGCTTCGTATGAATTGATTATTACGAACAATTGATGGTAACGATAATACCTTCACTTAGTTAACATCGTGGAATTGTGTTGGATGTGCAAATCATCTAAGTTTGTGCCGGGCGTGGTTGGTTATTGTTGAGTTGTTGTGATGATCATGATATTTGTGTTGTTTTGGTTACATACTTGATTGTACATTTCGGTGTAATGTGGAATGGCTTGACATTTGATGATTATGAGCTGTGTCGTGTCGATGTGTGTGAGTGTGTTCCAGGTAGGGTCTGACGAGGCCTCTGGAGTTCGGTACATGATGTGTACGAACCAGGTGTGTGTTCCAGGTAGGGTCTGACGAGGCCTCTGGAGTTCGGTACATGATGTGTAGAAACAAGGTGTGTGTTCCAGGTAGGGTCTAACGAGGCCTCTGGAGTTCGGTACATGATGTGTACGAACAAGGTGTGTGATCCAGGTAGGGTCTGACGAGACCTCTGGAGTTCGGTACATGATGTGTACGAACAATGTTTGTGGCCGGGTAGGGTCCGTTGAGGCCTCCGGAGTTCGGTACATGATGTGTACGAACAGTGTGTGTGGTCCGGGTAAGGTCCGTCGAGGCCTCCGGAGTTCGGTACATGATGTGTACGAACAGTGTGTGTGGTCCGGGTAAGGTCCGTCGAGGCCTCCGGAGTTCGGTACATGATGTGTACGAACAATGATCGTGAAGCAGTGATTGTTTGGGTAACATTTTAAATATGGGTCTCGGACTCATGATGATATCTTATCTAGTGTGTTTTGAAACGAGAATCAGGCTAAGGCCCTAATGTTTACGAAAAGGTTTTGTAAATTGGGACTCGAGGTCCAAAAGAATTTCTGCTTTAAAAATCCCCGAGATGATGTGTTCCTTTTCAAATATCTCTTACTTGAGTTCGAAATTCTAAAACTTCTCGGGAACATTTTGATAATTTATTTCCGTACTAAATTCGTAGTTGCTATTTACTTGTTGCATTTCGTATCGTATTATACTTGCACTAGTAAAACAGTGGAGTTTTACTAACCCCCGAGTAATCGGGGGGTGGATGTCTGTTCTGCGTCCAGGTATATGCAGGTTCAAGGGAGCAGTCACAGGATTGGCACAAGAGGATGACGAGCTGCGATACTAATCAAGAGTTCGAGAGTTGGTAGAATTTGGTTGTATTGTTAGAGTTGATTCAGTCTTCCGCTGTATTGTGTTTCGACCCCTGTGTGGGTAATGTTGTTTGGTCAGTTCTGTTGATGGAGTTGTGTGACCTCATCGGTCTGTGTATTTATGTGTAAGTGACCTTAACGGTCTGTATTATTATATTGTTTGACCCTGGCCGGGCAAGCATTTGGTTGTTTGTGGATGTTTAGCCCGGTAGATCCTTGTGGAAAGGGTCTACGGCGTGTAATATTCCCATACGGTTTTGGGGGTGTTACATTTATGGTATCGGAGCTTAGGTTGTATAAACCTAGGTTGTCGGGTCGAGTCGAGTCGTGGTTTGTCGAGTAATGTGTTGTCTTGTCGTTCGAGTCGTCAGGTGACAAGTTGAGTTGTGCGTAGTCACAACGTGTCGGATATGTTGTCGGATGAGATTAGTATCGTGGGCGACCGTCAACTCCATGCGTCCTGTGGACATAAGTCTCCTCTTTTATGCGAAGTACCTGTGTATCATGATTTTATCTTAGTGAGTTAATTGCGGTGCATAATTTTATTTACACAGTATTGTGTAATATAGTTGTGTTTAATACGTGTGACATATAGTATATGTATAAAACTGGGCCTATTGTTGTTTTACATTTGAACCACTGTGAGGGGTGGTATGGTGTGAAAATTGAGAACCTTGTTGGGTTTCGAATAAGGCATCGACGATTGAGTTCGTGAGAAACTCCGAGGAATGGTTTTGTTGTATGTTTAAACTAGATACTGTGAGATGTATTCAATTGGATTGTGCATGTTGGACTGTATTCCTTTTTCCGCAGCGTGAGTTCTTTTGTAATGGCTTTCGGTATTTTACCGACTGAGTTTTATTTCGAAAACCGATTCCCTTAACCGAATTTTTTGCATTATGGCCTTGATCGTTTTGGCGAAATTCTTATTACGGTATTTAGTATTTTGTAAATGGCTTTTGTGAGTTTTTGAAATATTACCGTCATCGACCTTTTTGGCGTTTTGTAAATGGTTTTTATCCTAGTGGGTTCCGGCGCGGGACCCACGGCGCTATAATGTTCCATGTAATTATCTGAAATTTTTGGGCATTCTAGCCCATTGAATTATCTTTGAAAACTTTCAGTACCTTAGAAAATAAATTTCGAGACGTACTTTTAAAATGAATTATTTTCTCGTGGTACATCCAAGGTGCCACAATATGTTTCAAGATTCTTCTACCTCGAGGACCAAAATGTTTCGAGATATTTTCAATGTTTTAGAAACACTTTTACTTAGACCCAAGGGTCGAATATTTCCGAAAGTTTTTCACGAAAAGAAAGTGTCCTCATTTTTATCGAATGCGAAATAGTTTTCCAAAGTCTTGATAACGATGTTTCACGATTGTATTTTTTTTGAAGGGTGATACTCAAGATCAATCGGTGTTTCCAAAATTATCTTCAAAAGGAGGTTTTCGTTTTTAAAACCTATCCATTCCCGTTTGAGGGCTGGGTATGTATGTATTGATGTTCGCGTTGTCGTTATGATGTTTTCTCCCGAGTATGATCGAATTGGTGGCATGAACGTCGAGGCGTTGCCACGCATTTGTTGTACTAGCCCTCTGTGAGAGGTGTGAACTGGTGTTTACTGTTTATCGCATCGTGGTGATTTGCGTGTTGTCGCACGAGTGTGAGCTGTTGAAGCTTGGGTTTGTACATTTGTGTACATGTGTGATTGTTTCATAATGTTTGTAATTATGTGCTGGTTATCGTTCGGGCCGTTGAGGTCGCCGAACGATACCGTCGTTGTTGTAGTGTTTGTGTGTGTATTACTTTACGATGGTAATCGTTGTATATGATATGTGTTATGATTCTTTGTTGTGCTGAGTTGGCATCTCCGCTATATTGTTTTGCGACGTTATGCCCCATTGTATCTAGCATTTGTATTTTCGGTATGCCGAGCCGAGGTGTTTCAACCGTGATGTGCCGGGGCATGCACGTGTAAATTGTCCTTCTCACAAGAACGCTGCTTCGAGGACACCAAATTCGCTTTGCGAATCACCGAGACTTTCGGAGTTCGCGCTTCAGCACAGATATCAAGATCGACTCTGAGAGACCCATGGGAGATTTTCCTGTCGGATGCTTTTTTGTGTTGTTACCTTATTTCCGTTGTTGTGAGTTGCGGGGACGACATTTCTTTTATAAGCGGTCGGATGTAATACCCGTACTATATTTGACTTCTGCAGTTTCTCCTTCTAAATTCTATCGACTTGCACATGCTCGTCGATACTTTTTGAACTTGTTTGATGTCTCAGTTGTCATCGTTCGAACTGGTTGTGACCTTGTTTTAGATCGACCTGTTTGTCATCGTGACCTTTCCGAGTTCGGTTCGGTTCTTGTGAACCTTGTTTGGAAGTAACATCTTTCACTTTCTACCAGTTCTTTTAATGTCTGGAGTTGAAGTGGGGACTTCGGAGTCATTGTTCGACTGTTGTCATTCGATCATTGTTATTTGATCATTGTTGTTCGATCATTGTTATTTGATCGTTGTTGTTCGATCGTTGTTGTTCGAACGGGGTTGTCTGATCGTTGTTGCACGATCTCGCATCGCGAAGAATTGTCGTTCACCGTTAGTCAACTGTTTCGAGTGTGGCCAAGTGGGTCACCGAGCGGTGCATTATGAGACCGTTGCCAAGATGTTCGGGAATTGGGTTTTCGTTCCTACTCGGGGAGTGCCTGGTGGTGTCCCGTGATGTAGTCGTGTATTGTACTTCGTGCTGTAATTCGTGTAGAAATTGATATTTGTTGCGTGAACTTTTTGGTTTTGTTTGTATTCTACCATGATGTTTTATTTTAAGTTTCGGGACGAAACTTATTTTTAATAGGATAGAATGTAATGTTCGGTATTCTTGTTTTCTGTTATCTTGAATTGTTTGTGTCTTGACGTCGGACATTTTGTTGTTGATGAGAATCGGAGTGAATTCTATCATAATACTATATTTGTTTCTACCGCATAGTCGTTGGGGTCGGGTGCGACTTGTTGTCGCGTGCGTTTCTTTGATTAAATGTGTGCATGTGATGCGTCGTTAATTGCTCGTTATTGTTTTGAATCATTGCCGGTGGCGTTGTTATGGTCGTCGTGGGGCGTGTTTTCACGCCGTATATTCCTTTGCGTTGCTTGTAACATTTTGCCGTTGGGCACGATTTTTTTCGGTTCTTGTGTATCCCGTTGAGTTTTCCTGGCGGGATATTGCTTCTCCCTACTTGATTTAAGTTTCGGGACGAAACTTCCTTTAAGGAGGGTAGAATGTAATATCCGCAATTTCGGATTTCTGGTAATTTTCTTTTTTCGGCCGAAGTCCGTTGCGACGACCCGCTTGGGACCGTCTTATCATTCTGAGAATGATTAATTCTGCATTTTTTGTCATCCGAGTTCGTTTTGGTATTGTTTTGTTGAGTTCCGTGTTTCTTAACGACTTTTCCACACTTGAGTTCGATTCTTGTGAATCTCGTTCGAAATTACTGTTTTGAGTTTCCCGTAAGTCCGTTTAACTTTGTTAGACGTGTTGTGAACTTCGGTTTGGTTATTCGATCACGTATCGTGATTTTCGGACGTTTTGGGCCATTTTCGTAATTTCCCAAAGTTTGGGGTAATTACTTTCCGTTGTCGAATTTTGAGCTTTCGGGTGGTCGGAATCATGTGTTCTCTCAGTGTTCGGATTCGTCTTTACGAGTACTTCGTAACCGTGCTTTTCGTTTACGTTCGGGTCTGAGTTTCGGGATTTTTCGGACCGTCGGATCGACCGAGTCCTGGCTGGCCGGACCTGTGCGAAACGGCCATGGAAACGGCGCTACCCAGCGCCGTGTCTTGCGCTGGGTCGGCCAGGACCAGCAGCCTGCCGAGACACGGCCGAGACACCCGGCGCTGGTCTGGTCCGTTTGCTGCGCCGTGTCCGACAAGGGTATAAATATGGCAGAGCAGTCGGGTTTTTCTTCATTTTTCTCACTCGTTTCATCCTCTTCCGCGGCTGGAGATTTGATGATCATGGAGGGATGTTGTTAGGTGTTAAATACATGAAGTTTTGGAGTTCATAACATCAATTAATCCTTCCATAACTTGCTCCGATCGACCGAATCAAGGCAAGTTTTCTTAAAATCTAGTTTTGGGGATTTTGTTCGATTTGTCCGTTTAATCCGAAATAACTTAGATTATTGATGGTTTATTGATTATTTAGATGTATTATATCGAATTCCTTGTTATTCCATGGTTGGATCGTATCGATTCGTTGTTTTGGTGGAGTTCTTAGTCGACGCCTTGAATGTGTCCGACAAAAGGTCTTAGAGGGGGGATTGGGCGTTGTATGATTATTATCCATCGTACGATTGTTGATTTATTATTGGTATGACTTAGGAACGAAATTCTTGTGAAGAACTCGAGTCGGAACCCGTCCGTTCGTTGTCTTCTTCGGGGTCCGAGCTTCCCGGTCGAATCGTGTTCTTCGGAGTATTCGATAGCGGTTATTAAGGCAAGTATTTTACTATACGAATTGTGTCTTGTGAATAGGGACGTCATATTATGGTTGTGATGCATTGGTTTACTTTCGTGTATATGCTTCGTATGAATTGATTATTACGAACAATTGATGGTAACGATAATACCTTCACTTAGTTAACATCGTGGAATTGTGTTGGATGTGCAAATCATCTAAGTTTGTGCCGGGCGTGGTTGGTTATTGTTGAGTTGTTGTGATGATCATGATATTTGTGTTGTTTTGGTTACATACTTGATTGTACATTTCGGTGTAATGTGGAATGGCTTGACATTTGATGATTATGAGCTGTGTCGTGTCGATGTGTGTGAGTGTGTTCCAGGTAGGGTCTGACGAGGCCTCTGGAGTTCGGTACATGATGTGTACGAACCAGGTGTGTGTTCTAGGTAGGGTCTGACGAGGCCTCTGGAGTTCGGTACATGATGTATACGAACAAGGTGTGTGTTCCAGGTAGGGTCTGACGAGGCCTCTGGAGTTCGGTACATGATGTGTACGAACAAGGTGTGTGATCCAGGTAGGGTCTGACGAGACCTCTGGAGTTCGGTACATGATGTGTACGAACAATGTTTGTGGTCGGGTAGGGTCCGTTGAGGCCTCCGGAGTTCGGTACATGATGTGTACGAACAGTGTGTGTGGTCCAGGTAAGGTCCGTCGAGGCCTCCGGAGTTCGGTACATGATGTGTACGAACAGTGTGTGTGGTCCGGGTAAGGTCCGTCGAGGCCTCCGGAGTTCGGTACATGATGTGTACGAACAATGATCGTGAAGCAGTGATTGTTTGGGTAACATTTTAAATATGGGTCTCGGACTCATGATGATATCTTATCTAGTGTGTTTTGAAACGAGAATCAGGCTAAGGCCCTAATGTTTACGAAAAGGTTTTGTAAATTGGGACTCGAGATCCAAAAGAATTTCTGCTTTAAAAATCCCCGAGATGATGTGTTCCTTTTCAAATATCTCTTACTTGAGTTCGAAATTCTAAAACTTCTCGGGAACATTTTGATAATTGATTTCCGTATTAAATTCGTAGTTGCTATTTACTTGTTGCATTTCGTATCGTATTATACTTGCACTAGTAAAACAGTGGAGTTTTACTAACCCCCGAGTAATCGGGGGGTGGATGTCTGCTCAAGGCCTGTACATGCAGGTTCAGGAGAGCAGTCACAGGATTGGCACAAGAGGATGACGAGCTGCGATACTAATCAAGAGTTCGAGAGTTGGTAGAATTTGGTTGTATTGTTAGAGTTGATTCAGTCTTCCGTTGTATTGTGTTTCGACCCCTATGTGGGTAATGTTGTTTGGTCAGTTATGTTGATGGAGTTGTGTGACCTCATCGGTCTGTGTATTTATGTGTAAGTGACCTTAACGGTCTGTATTATTATATTGTTTGACCCTGGCTGGGCAAGCATTTGGTTGGTTGTGGATGTTTAGCCTGGTAGATCCTTGTGGAAAGGGTCTACGGCGTGTAATATTCCCATACGGTTTTGGGGGTGTTACACCTAGGCGATGCGCGTGCGCGATTATGTTTTGTTGATTTTATGTCCGTCGAGGACACGTGATGTTGGGCTCTGGCTCTGTGAATTGTTGTCGGTTTTCTATTTGCGAAAACAGAACCTTTGGGCTGTGACCCCTGTTGATTTTTGGAAAGATAAGGATTTGATAATCCTAATTTGTTTTCTACTAAAACTCCCGAGGGTATTTTAAACCATTTTACAAATCGTTCTCGTTAATTGTGATCTTTCGGATTTGGAAAGTTTTACTCAAACTCTTGCCTCGAGAAGTATTCGTTTCGTTGTATTTTAATCTTTGAGGATTTCTGATTATTGTCATTCTTGGAACTTGAATTGTATGGCTCGTATTTTTGCACTTGTACTTGCACTAGCAAAACAGTGGAGTTTTGCTAACCCCCGAGTATTCGGGGGGTGGATGTCTATTTTTGCATTCAGGTTTTGGAGCATAGCACAGGGTCGGCACGAAGGATGATGAAAGATGAACGATACTAATCACACAAGGATCTGTTGATGTCGTATTGGTCTAGTTGTATTTTCTTTTCCACTGCAGTATCTTTTCCCCGTTGTACGGGAGTTTATTGTATTTTGACCCCTGCGTGGGTATGTGTTTGGAATTGAGTGGTATGTTATTATTGAAAGACCAAATCGGTCTACTGAGTCATTTTAGCCTTAAAGGCGATGTTTAGATGTTTGATTTTAGTTATCAGCCTTGTAGATCCTCGAGGAGAGGGTCTACGGCGTGTAATATCCCTGAGTGGATTGGGGGTGTTACACAGCCATCCCCTCAATAATACACAAAAAGTATAAAAAATTAGACAAATGATCACAATCTGTCAAGAGTTACGGCCGTAACATTAAGGAATTACGGCCGTAACAAGGATGTCTTACGGCCGTAACATTCAGTGGTTACGGCCGTAACATTAAGGAATTACGGCCGTAACAAGGATCTCTTACGGCCGTAACATTCAGTGGTTACGGCCGTAACATGGCTTCGTAAATTTGTATACTGGTTTCTTTGTGAGTTACGTTTTCAGCCCAGAATTTCTCAGACTTTGCGTTTTTGCCCCAAATCTTCTTCGGATGATAACTTTTGATATATAATTCTGATTTTGAAACCGGAAAGACTGCCGAACTTGTCTCGGATAGCCCTACAACATGAATACATAAAAACTCAATAAAAAGAATATTTTATAAACATATTATTTCTTGAGTAAATCAGTAATTCAATCCGATTAAGAGTAGATTTACATCATCATCCGATAAAAATAAAATTATTAAAACTAATTAATTAAAGGCAAAAAAACGAGTAGACTAGCTCAATTATGGGTGAAATTTATCGATACAAACCATGGATAAGTGTATAAAATTGACACTTATCACACCCCGAAACTTGAATTCTTGCTAGTCCCGAGCAAGACTCTTTATTATTCACGCTCCAAAAAATAAAAATAAGACAAAGATAAGAAAAATAATACACACATAATTTAAAATATAAAAAGAGAAAAGGAAATCAATATTCCATTAATACACAACAACCAGCTTTATACAATAGATAGAAATGAATCAAGATTCAAAATAAATCTACTAATGATTTTGAAGTTAAAACACGGTTTTTATTTTGTAATTCCAATTTAAGGTTTTCCCCCCAAAAGGTTGATTATTTCTTTCCCACTCGTGATACACACGACTCCCTTTAATGGTTGCTCTCGATCACTCATTTATTTTTCGACTCAATATGAAGAAGAATTTCATTGGCGTCATCAAATATTGTGATTTCTCACGAAATTGAGTGTATTGAAATTCAGCCGCTAATTAATTCAGATCTGCTCATAAACTACATCCCTTAGTGATAGCTTTCACACCGTTATTTGCTAACGTGTAGCTCTTTTCACCAACACAATTTTAAAGGTAATAGATTTTACACCGTTATTTGCTAACGTGTAGCTCTTTTCACCAATTTTTCTGTGAGACGGCAGCTACGCACCAACAATGGTTAGTCCTTTATTTTTCGCAAAATTTTAAGACCCCCAAAATTAGGCAGTTGTTGCTGTTCAACACTTCTCCTTTTTGTGATTTATTTTTTTAGGTGATAGCTTTCACACCGTTATTTGCTAACGTGTAGCTCTTTTCACCAACGACTCTTTTTTTTTTAGGGAATAGAATTTTTGCAGAAAATAATTTATTAGTTAAGCATGAAAAATCAAAAACTCCACAAATTAAGTAAATTTCAGTTCTATTTTTTAGCAACCGACTGATTCTTCTTTTCTCAAGGTAACGAATGACTCGATTTTAGTTGATAACTACAAGGCTTGGAAAGAGAGATTAAGGCTCAAAAAAATTTGGAATATACAATTTTTTTTACAGGTTAAAATGATTTTAGAAGCTTGTATATAGATAATTTATTGGTGTTATGGCTAGATCTAGAAATCTCACAAATCAAAATAGTATATATATATATATATATATATATATATATATATATAAATATATACTAAAAAAAATAAAGGCGAAAAACCAACATAATCAAAACACACCATAATACCAACACACCAAAATAATTAAACATACCACCCCCAAACTTGAAAATAAAACTGTCATCAGTTTTTAAAAAAAAGAAAAAAAATAGAAAAAATAAAAAAATAAAATAAAAAGCAATGGAGAAAAGCAAAATACTCCGTGTTGATGAAAGTTTTGCTTGAGATAACGCCTTTTAGAATCTGCAAGAGAATAGATATACGAGGCAAACAACAAAAGAAAATCAAATATACTCGGAAGTAAAACACAATTTTTAAGATGCGCATCAAGAAAGTCCGAAGAGTTGCCTTACGCTGCCATCAATGCTTTTATAAAAAAAACCACAATAAAAATTACAGTAATAAAATAACAATACATAAATCGCGAATAGATGCGCGTCAAGAGATCAAGAAGAAACTCCTTAAGCTGCCACCATTTAGCACGATTATTACACACGACAGAAAGTAAAAATACAAGAGGTCTGACATGGGTTATCAAAGGGAGAGGAATGAATCCACTTTTCGTTTTCTCATGGTAAAATCTTCCATCCAGACAATTTTAGGTAGAGCTGGATCTGGTTGTGGAGCAAATTCATTGAGTTTTTTGATTAGTTCTTCTGGTGTTGTTGCAACGACTACGATTCGTTTAGCACGCTCGGAAATAAAACCCTTTTCAGCAGAGTAGTCGATGAAAGATAGTAAACCATCAAAGAAACCATTGACATTAAGCAAACCTATTGGTTTTTGATGAACATTTAGCTGGGCTCTAGTAACCACATGAAAAAGTTCCTCAATGGTGCCAAAACCACAGGAAGGGTGATAAAGGCGCCACAATTATTTATCATGTGAGTTATGCGATCTTGCATATTTACAGATCTAAACTCGTCTCCAGTAGTTGCCCCGGTGATTTTACTTTCAGCCAGAGGTTTTGGAATTATTCCCAACACTCTTACTCCTTCCATATAGGCAGAAGCAGCAGCTCGTCCCATTAATCCTAGACTTCCTCCTCCGTAAACTATCTGAATGCATTTTTATCCTAAGGTACGACCCAAGTTGTGGGCAGCTTCAGTAAAGCATGCCTCTTTTCCATAACTAGCTCCACCAAAAATGCAGACTGTGCTAAATTTTTTTGTGGAAGATGATGACTCCATTTTTGAAAAGAAAATTTTTTTAGAGAGAAAAAGAGAAAAGTACAAATTTGAGGGATGAATAAAAGAAACAAGCACAAAGTTTATTTATAGAAGAAAAAGAAGGTAACAAGTTTGTGATTGCGTTAATTGCGCTTCAACTACTCAATAGAATAATGAATGTATTTAACGCGTATCACATTTTTTATTCAGAAAATCTCACCATAAGACAAAAATAAAAGATACTCACGCGTATGTACAGTAGTTGTGATTGTGGCTCACATCTTCCTCTGATTTTACGTTCAGAAATGGCCTAAACGCCTTCTATGAGTCGGGGAGAAGCTTCCCATCCAATTTTCTTACAAATTGGCAAACAGGGTCTTTTAACGTCAAATTCCCAAGACATTGTTCATATTCTGGTTTGAATTTATTCCACAAACATCGAATTCCGTAATGTACGAGTCCACTAGGATGCGTGTCAAGACAAATTTCGATATCATCTAAATTCTCTTTATTCAGACCATCCTTAATGAATTGAATTTTATCTTATCTGTTTGTAGATGGAATTCCTAAAGATCGACATTTTAAATTACAGTTCCATCTAGCACATTTATAGCAAACGTTTATCATCTTTGCTCGTCGTTTCTTGGCATATGAACTTTTTCCAAGCCTTGGTAAAAATCTAGTCGGTATTTCTGTGAATTCACCTGCTATTCTCACTTTGGCTTCAATTATGAATCTTATGTCAAAAGGTATGCTTTTATTCATAAGCAACCTCATCCTTTCAAGCCTTGTCTTCTAAATTTTTAAAATGACATTTTTGCTCAGAAAGGGAAATCTTTTTTCAATTTTATTCAAAGTTTCATCCATGACAAAAATAAAATACAATGAAAAAGGATAAAATATCTACAAATATCAGTTGTTGTGGGAAACTGAAAAATCCAACTTTAATAGTCACGAAGTACCGCTATCCGCCACTTGACCGGACAAACAAAATTGAGTACTAAGTTACAACGTCGAGAAATTTGTACCTATAAAAATAGTTTACAATGTAAGATTTCAATTATAACACTTATACTTCCCCGGCAACGGCGCCAAAAACTTGACACGCTCTTAGTGTAACTATCGTAAGTGCACGATATCGTATCAAGTAGTAAGTGGACTTTTTGAGTTCGGTTTATCGATCTCACGAGGAAGTTTGGTTATAATTTGAATTATACACTATTAGTCTATTTTTATAGATACTAAGATGAGTGAAACACATAATTAAAGAGTTTGGTTTAATAATTGCAAAGAAAATGCAATAATAGTTCTAATATTAAAGGAAATAAAAAGATTGCAACAATAATAGATTGATTAAAGATAAAATGAAATAGTTGGGATTACAAACTTAGCTCATCATTAGTTATAGAAGATGTATAATAGATCATAAGATGAATTTACTTGTTATGTTGTATAGATTCGATTTTCCTTAAAAAGACGGTTTCTCTTTCGAACTATAAAGCGCCCCTTATATATTGAATCAATCCACTATATTTCTATGTTGATTGGCTTCAATACATAGCATTAGGATTTATGAAAATAACTCAAAGAACCATCTAAGGTCTAGAGATATATTTCTATCCCCTAGAACAACTTAGAGTGAAGATCATTTGATCTAATCAAACATATTTTCTTTGGAAATATATGAAGACCATAAATATCGTCATTTATTGGCCAAATAAATAAAGATTGTTAAAACAATGAAAATCACACACAATAATAAGTAATTCATAATAGATCTTTATACAAACTTAAATAACATGACCAACCTTGTTTATAATCCCAAATTAAGGAACCTAGCCCATGAAGGGTTTAATATACATAATACAAGATTGAGTGGTCATTATTAGTTGAACAAGAGAAAGAATTGATCCTAACTCCCTTAGTAGATAAAGCAGAAAGAAGCAATAAACTCTCTGAACAACATATGTTATACCACTATTACACAAATCACTCAAGAACACAAGTGTGTTCTTCACACAAAAAGAAAATATTACAAAAAGTGGAAAAATATAAGATGAATGATGAAGGATCTAAGGGGTCTATTTATACACCTAAAGTCATCTAATAGCTCCAAAACTCCAGCATTATTACAATAGATCGGATCAATGTCAGCCATCCCCTCAATAATACACAAAAAGTATAAAAAATTAGACAAATGATCACAATTTGTCAAGAGTTACGGTCGTAACATTAAGGAGTTACGGCCGTAACAAGGATGTCTTACGGCCGTAACATTCAGTGGTTACGGCCGTAACATGGCTTTGTAAATTTGTACACTGGTTGCTTTGTGAGTTACGTTTTCAGCCCAGAATTTCTCAGACTTTGCGTTTTTGCCCCAAATCTTCTTCGGATGATAACTTTTGATATATAATTCTGATTTTGAATCCGAAAAGACTGCCGAACTCGTATCGGAAAGCCCTACAACATGAATACATAAAAAATCAATAAAGAGAATATTTTATAAATATGTTATTTCTTGAGTAAATCAGTAATTCAATCCGGTTAAGACTAGATTTACATCATCATCCGATAAACATAAAATTTTTAAAACTAATTAATTAAAAGCAAAAAACGAGTAGACTAGCTCAATTATGGATGAAATTTATCGATACAAACCATGGATAAGTGTATAAAACTGACACTTATCATCCTCTTTGTGTTGGGACGACCTGTCTGAATCTCTAGGCACGGAACCTGACATGTTGTTAGCAGCTCGTGAGAAGATCATCGTGATTAGGAGTCGTTTGTTAACAGCTCAAAGCTGGCATAAATCTTATGCACACAACCGTCGACGACCGCTTGAGTTCGTAGTTGGTGACCGTGTGCTAGTGAAGGTGTCTCCTACTCGATGTGTCTTTCGTTTTGGGAAGAAAGACAAACTGAGTCCGAGTTATATTGGACCATTTAAGATATTGGAATGTTTAGGTGATCTAGCCTATCGTATGGCATTACCACCAGCTTTTAGTCGGATTCACAACGTATTTCATGTTTCCCAGTTGAGGAAGTATGTTGCTGAACCAAGCCACATACTTCTATTCGAAGAGATCGAGTTAGCCGATGATCATTCTTATGAGGAACATCCCGTACAGATACTCGAGAGGAGTATCAAACAATTGAGGAACAAGACGATTCCCTTACTGAAGGTTCAGTGGTCATGACACGAATTCGAGGAGGCTACATGGGATACCTAGAGTAGCATGCGAGAGAGGTATCCCGAGTTTTACTCCTTAGTTTCGAGGACGAAACTCCTTTTAAGGGGGCAGTATGTAATATCCGACTGTAATTTTCTTATTTATTATTGTACTAGTCGGATAATTTGAGTATCATTGAATCATGTTGCATCTAGTATGATGATTATTGATTGTCATTCGCATGGTGCTCGATTGTTAGTTATGTTGTATATTATTACATTTTTGGGCTAGGCCTTTAGTGCCTAATGTATGCTACAGCTCCAGCATAATGTACGATATTTCCTCTGTCTTACGTACGTAAAATGCTTAGGCTAAAGTACGTGATGTAGAAAATCTGATCCGATCTCAACTTTCGGCATGGGGGGCCATGCAGATCCGGATATTTGGCCTTTTGAGGCAGCTAAGTCAACATTACATTACGTATGTTAATCTTACGCTATAACGTACGTAATGGTGGAGAGCTTACGTACGCTTTTCTGGCAACGTACGTAAGGGCATAGTAGTTTTGAGGCAGCAGCCTCTGGAGGCTTATTACGTACGTAACAACGTATGTGTTAGCGTACGCAAAGAGGGCTTACGTACGTTAATTGTCTTCAATAACGTACATAATGGAAGTGCAGTTTATAAAAAAAAGGTATTGTCTTTCATTTTGCATGATCGAAACTTGATATTTTCTTCAAGTTACCATCCTCTGCCTCCCTAGATCGATATTTTCCTCTTTCATCTTGTCTTTGAGCCGTGCATCTTGGATTGGAGCTTATTGATTGGAAGTTTGGAGTGTGTTATTAAAGTTTTGGTGGTGTTCTTCATTTTTTTTGAGGTTGGTGTAATATCCGCAATTTTCGATTTTCGGTAAATTTCTTTTTTCGGTCGGAGTCCGTTTTGACGACTCTCTCATGACCGTTTCGTCATTCTGAGAATGATTAATTCTACACTTTTTGACATCCGAGTTTGTTTCGGTGTCGTTTTGTTGAGTTCCGTGCTTTTTAGCGACTTTTCTGCGCTTGAGTTCGATTCTTGCGAATCTCGCTCAAATCATTGCTTCGAGTTTCCCGTAAGTCCGTTTAACTTTGTTAGACGTGTTGTGAACTTCGGTTTGGTTATTAGATCACGTATCGTGATTTCCGGGCGTTTTGGGCCATTTTGTAATTTCTTGAAAGTTACGGGTATCCGTATCTGTAATTGTTGCCTCGACCCGTTTCTTGGTCGTGTATGACTAAATATGGTATTATGTTTTCATTTCGGGTCGTTGATGTCGTCCGCGAACTTTTCGTCGTGTTCGTTCCGTGCGTTTCGGTAATCGGTCGCCGAGCCTCGACGGTGGATCGCCGACGATTGCGGCACCGCCGGACGGTGTGCGGCAGAACCGCGAGCGCACGCCACGGCCGGAAGGTCGCGCGCGCTAACCGGCAGTGTAGCGCACGCCGCCGGTGGCCTAGCGACGCCATCGGCCCGGGCGCAGGGATTCTAAGGTTCTGACTCGGCCAGATCGGCAGGTAGCGTACGCTGCTTGGTCATAGCGCACGCTAACCGGCAGGGTAGCGACGCCGCCGGCCGACTAGCGACGTTACCCGGGTAAGTTAGTTAGTCCAGTGGCTCTCGATGCAGCCGGGCTAGCGCGCGCAGGCTTCCGGCCGTAGCGCACGCTAGCGGAGTCTGGGACGAGTCATGGTCGGCAGAATTTGGTCGGTGGTTCCGGGTCATGCGGGCCATGGCCGAGAGTGCTCGGCCGGTACTGGCCGATAGCGCACGCTAGTCCGGGAAGGCTAGCGCACGCTAGTTCCGGCCCAGTATATATATGACAGACCAGACACATTTCCCTTCATTTTTCATTTCCTTCCTTCTCCGTCCGCGAATGATGATTCATGGGTGACGAAGCCATGTTGTTTAACAACAAATTCATGAAGTCCTTGAGTTCATAACATCAATCGATCGTCCGTTATCAACCTTTGATCCAGCGAATCAAGGTAATCTTCCTTAGAACCCTAATTTCGTGAATTTGGGGATTTTTGCATTTTTGTCCGATTCGTTCCGTGTTGTTGATTAATTCATGATGGGTATGATTAATCTTGATAGTATTCTTGTGTTTAACATCATTTAATCCATTGTTCTTCGTCGAATCGAAGTATAATTCTTGATTTCCTTCGAATTGACTTTTTGGGGGATTTGTCCCCGATCTCGTTTTTCATCCGTTTTCGATGGATCGATTATGGTTAAATGATGTTGTTAAACATATTCTATGGATTGTATATCCATATTTCAACTTGAAATTCCTTTTTTGGGTTTTGACGGAACGAATCGTGTTCTTGGCCGTTTTGGGGGAAATCCGTGAACTTTCGTCATTCGTTCTTTGAATTCAACGGCTTTGAGTCGTGTTATGGAATTCATTTCATTGTTATTGTTTGTCCTTCATAGTTTGTGAACGTGATTTGGCGTTCGGTGGATTCGGCGGGTTCGTAGTCGGTTCGGGCCAACCCACTTCGGTCGATTCTCCGCGTTGTTCTTATTCGAGGCAAGTAGCTTGCCCATACTTTTCTCGTTTTATGGATATGATGATCGGTGGTCGTCTTGATGCGTTTGTTTGGTTATTTGAAATGAAGTTTCAAAAGATTTCGGTTTGGCCTCGTTAAAGGCTCTCTTTCAAAACGCGTGTGTGTTTTGTGAACGTTGTGTTTTGGGAATTTATTATGATTTGATTATTTTGAACGTTGAAGGATTTGATGATGATACTCCTATTGTTTAAAGTTATGGAATCGTGTATTCCGTATTTAATCCTGTTATTGTGTTTTGAAGAGTTTGATAATGGTGTCGAGTTAATGGCCATCTCTAGTGAGTATTCTTAATGAACTTACATTCTTAGCATATTAGTATTGCATGAGTAACGTGTGTGTGTGTATGCTCACTACGGGTTAGATCCGACGGGGTCTCGGTAGGGGTCCACGGAGGTGTGGATCGACGAGCTTTGCTTTTAACCACTACGGGTTAGATCCGACGGGGTCTCGGTAGGGGTCCACGGAGGTGTGGATCGACGGTTAATTATGGTGAATTTTACAAATGTGATTTGATATTGGCATTTCCGGAAATGAGTGCTTTTGAACGGTTTTCATGATTGCATGCATTGACTAAGTGTGTAAGAGGTAAGTTGTTCGTTTGGCCTACTTGGCTAGGATGGCTATAGAGTATTTTGTTATTTGTGTTAAATCCTTTAATTGTGGATTTTGATGTTGGGAGACGAACCTTGTGGTCGTTCTTGTGTACTGTGAGTTGATGAGATTTGGGGCTAAAATCCCAATGGTTTTGTAAAAGTCGTTTTACGGATTTGGGGTTAAAATCCCAACGGTTTGGTTAATGTCATTTTTTGGAAAGTAAACCTTTGGGGCGCTGACCCCTTTTGTCTCTGGATTTTGAAAAGTAGGATTTGATAATCCTAAATTGTGTTCTATTAAAACTCTCGATGGCATTCTAAACCGTTTTATAAATTACTTCCATTGATTTATGATATTTCGATTTTGAAATGTTTTCTCAAACTCTTGCCTCGGGAATTACTTTTCGTTTTGTTTGGATCTTTGAGGATTCCTGGTTATTGTTATTCGTGGAATGTGAATTGTATGGCTCGTATTTGCACTTTGTTCTTGCACTAGCAAAACAGTGGAGTTTTGCTAACCCCCGAGTATTCGGGGGGTGGATGTCTGTTTTTGCATTCAGGTTTTGGAGCATAACACAGGGTCGGCACGAAGGATGATGAAAGATGATCGATACTAATCACATGAGGAACCGTACATCGTGTGTTGGTTCATTTGTACTTTATTTTCCGCTGCTATATTGTTCCCGTTGTACGAGTGTGGTTGTATTTTGTCCCCTGCGTGGGCATGAGTTGTATTTGAGTTGTATGTATTTGTGGAAAGACCAAATCGGTCTACTGAGTCATTTTAGCCTTGAAGGCATTGTCGAGATGTTAAATGTTGTTACCAGCCTGGTAGATCCTCGAGGAGAGGGTCTACGGCGTGTAATATCCCTGAGTGGATTGGGGGTGTTACAGTTGGTTGCCTAAACTCATGTTGATTCCATACTATTGATGATGTTAGTAAGGAGTAATTCACATAATGTTATGTTAATCAAGTATAACATGATAGTTATTGGAATTATGAATAAACTAAGTGAAGAACATGATAATGTTGTTAGTATTACTTCTTGAATGGTTGAAGAGGTTGTTAGATAACGTAGTTGTGGTTGATTATGTCAAGAACCTGATTATGAACATGACAATAGAACTTATAAGGTAAGAATGTTCTTGATGCTTAGGGATTTTTTATTATAATCATGTCTTGAAAAAGGTTTAGTTAATTCGTTGGGAGATGACAATGGACTATGAAGTAACACTCATGATTTTGATACATTCATAATGAACTCGATGAATTGATAAAGGGGATTGTCTAAAACATTATGTTCGAATGTTGGTAATATTATGAAAAGAATTATTACGATATATGATGATATAAATATATTGAAATGGTTAATTGGAGTGGTTTTGATGAATAATCGTGTTCAAAGTAATAACAAGAGTTGTAAAGGAAATTTTAGTATGATAATCCTTGTATATTAGGTATATGTTGAAGAATATTAAGAACATGATAATCCGATTGTTAAAGATGAATTAGGTATATTGAAGTTCGTTAATAATCGATAGAATGTTCATTGGGATAGAATGAATTATTCGGGTAGAATTACGGGTGTTGTTTCCTATGAATTGATATCATTATTGTATGAGTGTGTTGTTGAATGAGTTACGTTTCATTCAAGGTTGCTTGTTCGAGTGAGCATTATTAGTCGAGGATACCGTCCGTTCATTCATTCGAAGAAGGACAATTCGTCTACGGAATTGAGGCAAGTTATCTTGCTTGGTTATATTGATGATTGAATTTTTGTTTATGTTATACATTTCATGTATATGTAACGCTTTATGAATCTACGATGCATAATGTAGTATTGTTCTTGATCGTGCTTACCGTTTTGTTTTGGGATTGTATTCCCAAGTTCATTACTTTCTTATCGTTGATCTCGTTGATAATTGTTGTCACTTCGGTGAGTTCTTGATTTTTGGTTGGTTGTGTGATTCATTGAGTTTCGTTGTCATGTTGTATCGTGACATGTCTGGAATCATATCTGCGTGACGATTGGTTATGTGTAGGATTTTTAGTCGGGCACATATGGTCATGCGTGGATGTTTTCGCATTAGACTGTGAACACGAGAGTAGTTCGTGAGGCTAATTAGGTAAATTGTCCCACCTATATTCTAGATTCTGTCTACGGGGTGGACATGTGCACGGACACATTTTCGGATCGGGCGTACTGGGATGTCCATCTTGAGCCATATTTATTAGTCATTCATATTCCATGTTTGATTGGTTATGATTGACGGTTTGTGATTGGTTGTTCATACGCCCGAGGGGTATGTTCAACATTTGAGTTGTCTCCTTGAGATCTAGTGTATGTGAATTGTATAACGTCTTGAGAATTATTATTATGTATATCTGACCTTTTGGGCTAAATACTTGTGTTGTATTTTAGTTCAAGGCAAAAGCAAGGCACGGTGATGGCGAAGGGTTTGAAGGATACTAGTTCGGGGGGCCCAAGTCTTTTGTGTCCGGTTATGCTTAAACCGTGTAATATTACTTTCCGTTTTATTTAAACTATTGTCGATTGTACTATTATTTTAAGTATATTTCATTTTCATATGATTTATACTAGTATCTGGATCCTTTGTATTTTTTGTGGCTAATAGTCATACTATTTGTAGACTCGAAATTGGAGTAATGATTATTGTTTTGTGATTTGGTATCACGAAAATGTTATGTTTAAATTTTGTTATGGTATCGCCTGGTGGGTCCCAGTGTGGGTTCCACAACACTGTAACGGCCGCCGTATTTGCAGTGTTACAAAATAAACCTAATTTAATCTAATAATAAATGTCAATATCATTATTCTTATCAACAGCCTACATGACACAATTAATGGTGTCATCTGGTAACCTTTGTTAAAGAGTTCGACTTGTCGATGCCCGATTCATCCCAATTGAGGCCAGATACTCTTAAAACTTATTTTTAAGTTTATCGCCCAAACTATACCACATTGATAAATGAGTCATTACATTTTTATCTATAGTGTTGTTTGTACGAGGCACTAGAAGGTTGGACAGAAACTCCCCTGCTAGTATTTTTACCTTTGTCCGCGCGAGTAACCGACTTTAAATAATTGAAACACATATTGTACCCTTACAAAAACCTTGCACTGGTCTATAATATGATATATATGGTCCTTATAAGCTAAGAAGGGGTCCAAGTTGTCCATGAATCGGATCTCATATGCCCAAACCGGTCTACACCATAGAAGATAGTTTTTAGAGGTTACTAATGACTAGTTTTGTAACTTTCCCCTCTATAACCGCCTCTCTCTCACTATCAGATAAGTGAGAAACCAACCCCCCACTCTCATATATACTCTTCAACTTGAGCAAGAAGCTTCACCCTTCGAAAATTCACCAAATATCCAAGGAGAAATCATCAAACAAGAACACCTCAATTTCTTTGACAATCAAGGTGAGTCTTATTGGTTCTCTTGTTGTTTTTGTTAGGTTTCTTGGTTGTTATGAAGTTACTAAAGCTTTATAAGTTCCTTAAATATGTTATAAAGATGTTCAGAATTCGTTCATGGCTTAAGCAATGGTTTATAATTGATTTACAGAGCTTAAAACTCAAAATTTGGTGCATCTCCAACCTATATCCAATTGGTTATAAGCAAAACAAAACCTGATTATTACAAGACTTTGGTTAAGTTGTAACACCCCCAATCCGCTCAGGGATATTACACGCCGTAGAACCTTTCCTCAAGGATCTACCAGGATGGTAACAACATAAAACAACTCAACCATGCCTTTAAGGCTGAAAGGACTCAGTAGACCGATTTGGTCTTTCAATAAATACATACAACTCAAATACAACTCATACCCACGCAGGGGTCAAAATACAACTACACCCGTATAACGGGAAAAATATATTGCAGCGAAAAAGAAAATACAACTAGACCAATACGACATCAACAGATCCTCACCTGATTAGTATCATTCATCTTTCATCATCCTTCGTGCTGGCCCTGTGCTATGCTCCAAAACCTGAATGCAAAAATAGACATCCATCCCCAGAATACTCGGGGGTTAGCAAAACTCCACTGTTTTGCTAGTGCAAGTACAAGTGCAAAAATACGAGCCATACAATTCACATTCCACGAATAACAATAATCAGGAAATCCTCAAAGATTCAAACGTAACGAAAAGTACTTCCCGAGGCATGAGTTTGGGTAAAACATTTCAAAACCGAAAGATCACAAATCAAGGGAAAACAATCTATAAAACGGTTTAAAATGCCATTGAGAGTTTTAATAGAAAACAATTTAGGATTATCAAATCCTTATCTTTCCAAAATCAACAAGGGTCATAGCCCAAAGGTTTTATTTTTCACAAGTGAAATCAACAACAATACACAAGGTTAAAATCCACGTCACGCGTCCTCGACGGACATAAAATACACACGCACCCGTGAAGTTTCACTCGTGAATCCAGGGCGAAACCATTGGACTCCCTCCGTGGCCCCGTCGAACCCTCCCGAGGTGAGCAAACACATTCACAAAACATACACACGCACTCGTGAAGTTTTTACTCATGAACCCAGAGTGAAGTCATAGATTCCCCCGAGGCCCCGTCGGACCGTCCCAGGGTGAGCAAAATACATTCACTAAACATACACACCAAGCTGTGAAGTTTTTACTCGTGAACCCAGAGTGAAGTCATATATTCCCCCGAGGCCCCGTCGGACCGTCCCAGGGTGAGCAAAATACATTCACTAAACATACACACCAAGCTGTGAAGTTTTTCTCGTGATCCCAGAGTGAAGTCATAGATTCCCCCGAGGCCCCGTCGGACCGTCCCAGGGTGAGCAAAATACATTCACTAAACATACATGCACAGGCATCACCTAGGACCAGGACGCCACCATGAATCCCACCCGAGGCCTCTAAGGACCCTCCCGAGCTGGCTAGCGAAACAATCAAGCACAGGCATCGCCTAGGACCAGGACGCCACCATGAATCCCACCCGAGGCCTCTAAGGACCCTCCCGAGATGGCTAGCGAAACAATCAAGCACAGGCATTGCCTAGGACCACGACGCCACCATGAATCCCACCCGAGTCCTCTAAGGACCCTCCCGAGCTGGCTAGCGAAACAATCAAGCACAAATAATATATCACACCAAGGATATCCAAAATATCTCAACAAGAGGCATCAAACACCTAACAAAACAACATGTCAAACCATAATGCATCGAAAGGAGATAATATATGTACACACACATTATCAAGCGCAATATCAACACCAAACATATCCGTAAGATTCACATACTCGTTCACGAAACACACTAATCACAAAACACACACGGTTTTGAAAGAGGGCCTTTAACGAGGCTAGCCGATTCTTTTGAAAACTCATTTCAAACAAATAAACAAACACACCAAGACGATCACCAATTACCACATCCACAAAACAAGAATAGTATGGACAAGGTACTTGCCTCGAATAAGAACAACGCGGAGAATCGACCGAAGTAGGTTGACACGAACCGACTACGAACCCGCCGACTCCACCGATCGCCAACTCGCGGTCATAAACTACGAAGGACAATAACAACAATGAAATGAATTCCATAACACGACTCAAAGCCGTTGAATTCAAAGAACGAATGACGAAAGTTCAAGTGTTTCCCCCAAAACGGCCAAGAACACGATTCGTCCCGACAAAACATGAAAACGGAATTCCAAGTTGAAATATGGATATACAATCCATAGAATGTGTTTAGAAACATCATTTAACCACAATCGATCCATCAAAAATGGATGAAAATGAGATCGAGAACAAATCCCCCAAAAAGACGATTCGAGGGAAATCAAGAAATATACTTCGATTGGACGAAGAACAATGGATTAAATGATGTTAAACACAAGAATACTACCAAGATTAATCATACCCATCATGAATTAATCGACAATACGGAACGAATCGGACAAAAACGCAAAAACCCCCAAATTCAAGAATT
This sequence comes from Orobanche coerulescens, assembly GCA_033398695.1. Taxonomy (NCBI): domain Eukaryota; kingdom Viridiplantae; phylum Streptophyta; class Magnoliopsida; order Lamiales; family Orobanchaceae; genus Orobanche; species Orobanche coerulescens. Next base: position 125,073,694 of record CM065802.1, on the reverse strand, counting down.
TAGGGTTCTAAGAAGAGATTACCTTGATTCGCTGGATCAAAGGATGATAACGGATGATTGATCAATGATATAACCTCAAGAACTTCATGGATTTGTTGTTAAACAACATGGCTCCATGATAAGAACACCCTCAGCCGCGGAAGAGAAGGAGAAGAAGGAGAAAAATGGCCAAAAACCCATCTGCAGGGCCTTATTTAGGCTGTCTGCCGACCGAGTTACGTACGTAACCGGCCGAGGGCTTACGTACGTAACTGGCCATGGCTGAGACGCTGCCCAAAAATGCCGGCATCCTTACGTATGTAACCGGCCAAGGGTTACGTACGAATCGCATTACGCACGAATCGCCGAGCGCTACCGCACGTAACTCGGCGGTGTCGGCCTCGGGCCTGCATCGCCCATGACTCGGCCGGGGCCAACTCCGACGGCCCGAACGACCCTGAAACCCAAACCTGAATACGAATCGAAGATACGGCTACGAAGTACTCGCAAATACGAATTCGAGCACTAAGAGAACACACGATTCTGACCACCCGAAGGCTCGAAATTCGACAATGGAAAGTAATTACCCCAAACTTTGGGAAATTACGAAAATGGCCCAAAACGTCTGAAATACACGATACATGATAGAAACACCAAGCCGAAGATTGCAACATGAATAATAACATTAAATGAACTTACGAGAAATTCGAAACAACAGTTTCGGACGAGATTCGCAAGAATCGAACTCAAGTGCGGAAAAACCGCTAAAAAGCACGGAACTCAACAAAACGACACCGAAACGAACTCGGATGTCAAAAAGTGTAGAATTAATCATTCCCAGAATGACGAAAAGGTCATGAGCGAGTCGTCAAAACGGACTTCCGCCAAAAAAAAGAAATTACCGGAAATCGAAATTACGGGTATTACATTCTACCCTCCTTAAAAGAAGTTTCGTCCCGAAACTTAAAAAAAGTAGGGAGAAGCAATATCCCCTGCCAGGAAAACTCGACGAGATACGCAAAAACCGAAAACTCGCGCCCGACGGCGAAACGCTGCAAGAAACGCAAGGAGACATACGGCGTGAAAACACGCTCCACGACGACCAACACAACGCCACCGGTAGAAACATAATAAAATCAACAAGTGACAAGCGTCATCAAACAGATAATACAATCGAGTCGATTATCCGAACAATCACAAAACACAACGAACGAAAATCAATATGATTGACCACCCCAACGGTACATCAATGAAAACGCGAGCCAATCGCTGAACAAATACGGAATTCCACCGCCCAAGGGTTGGAAGATCAAAAACGAGACTAATTTCCCGAACTTAAGGGAATTACAAAGGAATCTGAACGTCCAACAATCACGAAACGAGATCAACAAAAGCCGAACAATCAAACGATCGAACCACAACAATCGAGACAACAAAAATCGAACAATCATGTTCGAATCACGAAGAACAATAAGGTTCCAACAACAACTCCAAGGTTCACATCTCGACTCGAGAGAATATATGATCCGGTGAAAGCAACAAGATGTGCATTCACATGAGATCTACAGAAAGGGAATAGCAATTGAAAAGTCAAAACGTCAAACGAGTTATTCTGAAATAATACCACCCTTGTTCGATCAAAAAAAGCAAGGGGTAGGGAAAGTTCAGAAAATGTTAACGAGCATAAACGAGTCGATAGAGTCGAAAATATAGAAGTTCAAAATCCGATCCACTTCGAATAAAAGAACTAGTAGAACCAAAAGATGTTACTTCCGAACAAGGTTCACAAGAATCAAACCGAATTCGGAAAAGTCACAACGATAACCAGATCAACCCAAAACAAGATTACAGCTCGTTCGAACGATGAAACCAAAGTACAGAACAAGTTCAGAACGTATCAATGAACATGAGCGAATCGATAGACTGGAGGAAGAGAAAATACAGAAGTCAAATTAGTATGGGTATTACCTCCGACCTCGTCCACAAAATTCACAAAAACGGGAGCAAGGTAACAAGACACTAAACAACCGACACATAACGGAACCATCACCGATGCACAAGGTCATACCAAACCAAGCTCTAACAGCTCGCACATGCTCGAAAATGCAGAAATCACTACGAGGCGACAATATTCAATACCAACATCCCACCTCTCACAGAGGGCTAACACAACAAATGTGTGGAAAACGACTCAACGCTCACACCGCCGATTCGATCATACTTGGGAGCAAACATCATAAGGACAATGCGACATCATACGTACCTACCCAGCCCTCAAACGGGAATGGATAGGTTTTAAAAACGAAAACCTCATTATGAAAATAATTTAGAAGAATACCGGTTGATCTTGAGTATCACCTTTCAAAAAAAAAGTACAAACGTGAGACATCGTTATCGAAACTTTGGAGAACCATTTCACGTTAGATAAAAATGAGGACACTTTCTCTTAGTAAAAACTTTCAGAATATTCGACACTTAGGTCTAAATAAAAGTGTTTCTAAAACATTGAAAATATCTCAAAACATTTTGGTCCTCGAGGTAGAAGAATTTTGAAACATATTGTGGCACCTTGGATGTACCACGAGAAAATAATTCATTTTAAAAGTACGTCTCGAAATTTATTTTCTAAGATACTCAAGGTTTTCAAAGATAATTCAATGGGCTAGAATGCCCAAAAATTTCAGGTAATTACACGAAACACTATAGCGCCGTGGGTCCCGCGATGGATGACGGTAATATTTCAAAAATCATTTACAACGTCAAAAGGCCGATGACGGTAATATTTCAAAAACTTATAAAAGCCATTTACAAAATACTAAATACCGTCAGAATTTCGCTAAAACGATCCAGGCCATAATATCAAAAACTCGGTTAATGGAATCGATTTTTGAAATAAAACTCAGTCGGTAAAATACCGAAAGCCATTACAAAAGAACTCACGCAGCGGATAAAAGAAGTAAAGTCAAACATGCACAATCCAGCAACAGTACTCCACACATGAACGAAATATGAGGGTCAAATTACCACATATCAAGAAATCAAAATCCATAGGAGGATTCCGTCACTGAACAAATAATCATAAAAATAGCTCGTATCACACGAGGCACAACACAAAGAAGGGAGACTTACAGCCACAGGTCGCACGAAGATGATGATCGCTCCACGATACTAATCACGACCAACAAACTCAGACGACGCGTCGCGACACGACTCAGTCAGATAAAATCCGACAAGACAAAACTCGACAGACACCACTGACCTGACAGCCTAGGTTTCCACAACCTAAGCTCCGATACCATATTTGTAACACCCCCAATCCGCTCAGGGATATTATGTAATATCCGTGTTTTCTATTTTTGGTCAATTCTATTTCCGGTGTATATTCGTCTCGAACAACTCGCTTGGCACTGTTTTGGAATTTTGAATCTATTTTGTTCTTGGAGTTTCTCCGTTAGGATGAGTCTCGATGATGTTTTTGCGTAATTTCACCTTGAGTCATATTTTATCGCATGTGTATTCGATTCTCGTTAAACTTGTTCGATTTCGTCATTTTTTATTTCCATGAGTTCATATGGTTGAGTAGAGCATGTTGTGAGTCTCGGATTGTTAATCCGACGTTGTATCGTGATGTTCGGATGTTTGGGCCGTTTTTGTAATTTCCTATAAGTTTAGGGAATTTGTTCCTTGTTCGATTTTGGTTGTGTACCTCGGACCGTTTTGGGGTTTCCGTGCTTCCCTTTCGTGTTATTGTTCCCCAAATATCGATTCCGATTGCTTTTATTCTCTTCCCGGATCATTTTTCATCATTTTGGGACCCAAAGGGGGGTGTGGGCCGCGGCACAAGGATTGTGCGCCGCGGCACACACATTGTCCAGTTCCTGGCCGAGCTTTCTGTACCGTGTGCCGCAGCACACGCCGACAGGGCCGCGGCACACTGCCGAGTCACTGCCGCGGCACACTCGTCCGGGCCGCGGCACACTCGTGTTGCACTTATCGGCCAAACTTTCTGTACCGTGTGCCGCGGCACACTGCCGATCACTGGGCGCAATTTTTGGCCCTGTGCCGCGGCACACTTCAGCTAGGCCACGGCACACAATGCGGTCAGCACTATATCAGCTTTTTTTTCAGCGAGTGCAGTTCATTTTCTCCTTTTCCTTCCACCGTTCGAGAGAGAGAGAGGCTTGAGAGGGGGATTTTCCTCCATCTATCACTTGATTGTGTGATTTTCTTCATCTCCTTTCGATCGTGAAGCTCGGATTTTGGATCTAACACGTGTTCTTCAGATTAAAGTGGTTGGATCTTCAAGAGGTAAGATCTCCTATACCCTAGTATGATTTTGGGGAGGGTTTGGTGGTGATCTTGTATTTTAATCCGATTTAACCGATGTTGTTGTTAGATTTTGATAGTATACTCGTGACCCTTGGTTTTCTTGTTATTGGATGGGATGAAATCCCGTTATTACACCATTGACCGATTTCATTTCCCTATGCACTCTTGGTGTCCAATGAATTGCCCCAACGGGTAGAATTAGGATTAATTCTTACCTTCCCGCATTATTGAGACTCGTTGTATACCGTTATTGTGTTAGGAGCGGATTTGGGAAGATTGTTCGGACCAAAACCTATTCCTTCATTGTTTCCTTCGTCTCTTCTTATTCAAGACAAGTACATGTATTACATTTCGTTATGTATGTTGTGATTTTCGAAATGAATGAGGAATTGTGATTTTCGGGTGCGTGAGTTGTAATATCCGCAATTTTCGATTTCCGGTAATTTCTTTTTTTTCTTTTCAGCGGAATTCCGTTTTGACGACTCGCTCATGACCGTTTCGTCATTCTGAGAATGATTAATTCTACACTTTTTGACATTCGAGTTTGTTTCGGTGTTGTTTTGTTGAGTTCCGTGCTTTTTAGCGACTTTTCCGCACTTGAGTTCGATTCTTGCGAATATCGTTCGAAACTGCTGTTTCGAGTTTCCCGTAAGTCCGTTTAACTTTGTTAGACGTGTTGTGAACTTCGGTTTGGTTATTCGATCACATATCGTGATTTTCGGGCGTTCTGGGCCATTTTGTAATTTCTTGAAAGTTACGGGTATCCGTATCTGTAATTGTTGTCTCGACCCGTTTCTTGGTCGTGTATGATTAATTATGGTATTATGTTTTCATTCCGGGTCGTTGATGTTGTCCGCAAACTTTTCGTCGTGTTCGTTCCGTACGTTTTCGGAAATCGAGTCGTCGGGCCATGTCGGCTGAGCAGCTGGCCGGACGGTGGCGGGTCCTGGCCGGACGGTTGCGGGCTGGCGCCGGGCTGACGGGCAGAACTGCCTATCGTACGCCGCTACGGAAGTCGCCGCGCTTATTAATTAATTATTTATCAACTCTAACCCAAATCTATATAGATTGGTAAGAATTGATTTTGATACATATAGATTATAGAATTCAACATAATTTATTGATCATTATATAGAACTAAATTAAGATATTGTATGAAATGATGATTTATTCTATTCCCATCTTAGAATAGAAGGATCTTTTATCTACCTTGCTTACTTTATTCCTTCTTACTTGGATTCTATCAAAAACATAATTGAAATGTAATTATCTCCAAGAACAAAATGTTTGTTATGCTTAATACTTGGGTATACAAAAACAAGTGTGATGAAGATGGAGCTGTTGTTAGGAATAAGGCCAGACTGGTTGCAAAAGGATATGGCCAATGTGAAGGAATATATTTTGGTGAAACATATGCACCAGTCGCAAGGCTAGAAGCAATTAGTCTATTTCTTGCATATGCAGCCTTCAAAGGTTTTGAAATCTTCCAAATGGACGTGAAAAGTGCTTTTCTCGATGGAGTACTAGAAGAAGAAGTCTATACTGAGCAACCCCCTAGATTTATCAAATGAGACAAGGTATACAAGTTAGAAAAAGCTTTCTATGGACTCAAACAGGTACCAAGAGTCTGGTATGACACTCTATCCAAATTTCTTGAGAAAAATGGATTTTGCAAAGGAAAGATGGACAAAACCCTCTTCAAGATTGAACATGAAGACCACATACTACTAGTTCAAGTATATATGTATGGTATTATATTTGGCTCAACCAACCCTGAGCTATGTGAAAAAATCTCAACCCTCATGCAAGGAGAATTGGAAATGAGCATGATGGGCAAACTGAATTTCTTTCTTGGTTTGAAAGTCAAACAACTTGGCACTGGAATATTCATCAACCAAGCAAAGTACACTAGGGAGCTGATCAAGAGATTTGGCATGGAGTAAGCTAAACCCCTAAGAGTACCAATGAGCACATCTTTACACATTGATGCAGATGATGGAAGTATTCCAGTGGATCCAACACACTACAGAGGACTAATTGGATCACTACTATATCTCACTACAAGCAGACCTGACATTTCATATGCAGTAGGAGTATGTGCAAGATTCTAGTCCAAGCCAAAGCAGTCACATAAGGAAGCAACAAAAAGGATAATCAGATACCTAAAATCTACAATCAATGTTGGTTTGTGGTATCCCAAAGATTACAACTTTGAACTATCAGGATATTCTGATGCTGACTTTGCAGGATGCAAAATCAACAGGAAAACTGTTGGAACATTTTGTTCCATACATGCTTAATAGTGTTTTGATGATTGTTGATAAACAAAGCAAAACAACAAAAAGATGAAGCAAAGCATCGAAGGAAACAAAGTGCAAAAAGCTGGATTTCTACAAGCTTAACGTACGTAAAATGTGCTATATAGCGTACGTAACATGTGAAGCTTAACGTACATAAAGGGAGTTGTTTAATGTACGTAATGTGATGTTTGTGAATTCAAACAAAAAGAACGTTGGATGAGTCAAAGTCAGAAAGGAGGGAATGGATGCATGACGTCAGCAATGACGTATCCTTAACGTACGTAATATGTGATTGATTAACGTACGTAATGATCGAATCAGATGCTACTGGACTGAAGCTGTACTAAGCTAACATACGTAACCCGGATGGAATAACGTACGTAAATTGAGCTTACGTACGTAATATGGAGGCCTTAACGTACGTAAGAGAAGCTCAGTGAGCTAACAGCTAGTTGGAAGAGAAATGCCTATAAATACCACTTCCTATGGTATTGAAGACATAACAACGCAAAGCAAACAACTCATTGATCAGATATTCATATTGATATTATTATTTTTGTGATATTGAGCTTATATTATTAGTTTGAGTGTTTATACATTCAACACACACGAGAGGTAGAAGAAATGATACAATTGGATTCGGTGTTATTAAGATCAAGGATCCGGCATTATTAGAATCACAGTCAATATCTACGTGAGGTTTATCTAGTACCGATAGAAAGCTAGAATGGTTGATTCCTTGTCCAATAGAAAAGGAAAACAGTTTAACTTGGACCGACACAAAGACAAGTACGAGTGGTTTATCACGGACCAATTGAAGACGTAGTTGTAATGGTTATCCCTCGACCTATAACACCCCAAAGTTATTCAGGGAATATTAGAGCGTCGTAAGCCCCTCCGTGGGACCCAAAAGGCTAAACATACGTGGAACCATAAATTTTGACCGATAAGGTCTACATACATTGGAAGGAAGAACAATACAAATGGTATTCAAAACATAACCAATGTATCCAAAGACATCACAACACAAATCAATACCTCGGCAAACACAGGCCGGAACATCAAGAAAAATGGAAAACAATCGTCGAGTATTCAATAACCATTCCAGTACAGCAACACTGAATGGAAAACTCAAAACATAACCGGAAGAAAGACACAGTATCACTCTTGCCCAACATCTTCATGCCGACCCGATACCTGCCTGTCCGCTCTCCTGGAACTTGAAATACATAAAAAGTATTTCCCCCATAAAGGGATTAGCCGTCGAATAGCTAGTGCAAGTATATCAAGTATGAAACACAATACTTCTCGACAATAAAGTAAATGTAACCGTCAATTCATCAATTTAAGACTAGTATTCCGGAATAACTAAATCTCATGGCATCGCATCAATGCATATATGAATACCGTGGAACCGCACCAGAGGCTACGGAACCCTCAGGGGACCTATCGGCCCGCCCCAGAGTGGTTCGTTCATATCATCCGCGGAATCGTACCAGAGGCTACGAAACCCTCAGGGGACCCGTCGGCCCGCCCCAGAGTGGATAGAAATAATCATGCCATTAATATTTCATACTTTCAAAGTCGAGAATGCACATTCATAAATATATACTTGCCTTTGAGACATCGAGAAATCGAACGGAAAAAGGGTACGAATTCGGTAGGTCCAAGAACGCACTTCCGGCACCTAAACGATTCGCAAGGAATATGATAATCAATTATCCATATTCAAATTACACGAAGAAACTCCCAAAACCCATCTACGATTCATGAAAATACACGGATAAACAACTAGAGGTTGGAAAATCGTCCAAACTCTTCACATGTCCGAAAACGGCACAATCCAATCCATAAAATAGTAGGAAAAGCATGCATCATAATCTCAAGGTTCTCAAGCTTCAAAACGGATAAATCGGACGAATCTACGAAAAAACCTAAATTTCCCAAAAGGTAGGGTTCTAAGGATTTTTACCTTGATTCGGACGATAGGATGGATTAGATGTTGTGAACTCCATGTTCTCCAACCAAATATATTGTTGTTAGAAGGAAGATCGCTTCCAATCGCCCAAGATCGTCTCTCCCAAGCGATTCCCGTCGAAAAGGAGTGAAGAAGATGAGAAATGACGAAATGGAAGTCAACTATCATATATATCTGCCCAGTCTAGCGCACGCTACGCCTCCTTCATTAGCGTGCGCTAGCAAAGTCACCGGGTAGTCCAGTGGCTTCTGCCGGCCCCGTTAGCATGCGCTAATCGTCTATCTCTAGCGTGCGCTAGCCCAAAATGTGGCATCCAGTACTGGAGTCCAGAACCTACTGTCTCTGCCCTGCTCAAACCTTAGCGTGCGCTACCGCTATGGCTTAGCGTGCGTTATGCAACAGCTTTAGCGTGTGCTGGCCGAAGCCTAGCGTACGCTACCTGATAGTCCAGAAAACCTGGCAACCTCACTGCCTCTGCCGACCAGCCCGGTAGCGTGCGCTACGGACGGATGTTAGCGTGCGCTACTAACCACAAATAGCGCGCGCTAACAAACTCCTAGCGTGCGTTAGTCCGCCAGTCCAGAGAGCAGTCCGAGTTACTGGTTCTGACCTGACTGACCCCCTTAGCGCGCGCTATGGCTCAAAGCTAGCGTGCGCTAATCAAGCAGAATTAGCGTGCGTTATCCTAGGCCTATCGTGCGCCATTTCTCTGGCCCAGAACACTTCCGCAAGATCTAAACAACACGATCAAGACCCAAAGAAGACACGAAACTCAATAATAATATCCACAACATCTCCAAGCGTTTACAGAGCGACAAAATAAGGAGAACGGCAAATTCAAACAGTCAATAAAAGTACGGGTATTACATTCTCCCCCTCTAAAAAGAAGTTTCGTCCCGAAACTTAAGAAATAAATAGTTCGGGGTATTCCACCCGCATCTTCTCTTACGTCTCCCAAGTCGTCTCCTCGACTCCATGTCTCAACCATTGCACTATAACCAATGGAATGGTCTTATGCCGAAGTTGTTTCTCGCGACGCTCAAGGATCTTCACGGGTTTCTCCGGAAAGGTAATATCCTCGGTTATGTCAATCTCATTGTAGTCGATAATGTGGCTCGGATCTGGTACGTACTTTCTCAACTGAGACACATGAAAAACACTATGGACGTCACTCAAAGCTGGAGGCAAGGCCAAGCGATAAGCTAAATCTCCAACTCTGTCCAAAATCTCGAAAGGTCCGACATACCTCAGACTAAGTTTCCCCTTTTTCCCGAAGCGGAAAACTCCTCTGGTCGGCGACACCTTGAGCAAGACATGATCCCCCACTTCAAACTCCAAGGGTCGACGACGAGTAGCAGCATAAGATTTCTGACGACTCTGGGCAGTCAGCAATCGGTCCCGGATAATAGAAATCTTTTCTTTAGTCTCCATCAACATATCCGGTTTCTTTCAAATTAGCTCAGAAACCTCGTCCCAACACAATGGAGACCTACACTGCCTACCATAAAGTGCCTCGAAGGGTGCCATTTTGATCGACGCATGCCAACTATTATTGTAAGCAAACTCGATCAATGGCAAGTGAAGCTCTCAATCATTACTCCAGTCTAAGGCACAAGCCCGCAACATATCTTCCAACATCTGAATCGTCCTCTCTGTCTGACCGTCCGACTGAGGATGAAACGAAGTGCTCAATCTCAACTAAGTACCCAAAGCCTGATGAACGGCCTGCCAAAAATGCGATACGAAACGGCCATCTCGGTCAGAAACAATGGTCTTGGGGGCACCGTGTAACCTCACGATCTCAGCAATAAAGGTTCGAGCCAGTCTATCCGGTCCCCAAGTATCTTTAATACCCAAGAAGTGTGCAGACTTGGTCAACCGATCGACAATTACATAAATCATATTCATTCTGGCCCGAGTTCTCGGCATGCCAGTGATGAAATCCATAGAAATGTCTTCCCACTTCCACTCGGGAATGGGAAGCGGTTTCAACAACCCCGCCGGTCGTTGATGTTCGATCTTGACTTGTTGACACGTCAAGCACCGTAATACAAACTCCGTAACATCCTTTTTCATGTTATTCCACCAAAAATTGCGCTTAAAACCTTTGTACATCTTACTCGTCCTGGGGTGGATTAAGTAAGGCGTAGCATGAGCTTCTCGGAGAATTCTCTGCCTCAACTCTAAATCGTTCGCAACACAAAGCCTGCCCTAAAATCTCATAATACTATCTTCGTGAACCACAAAACCAGGAGCTTTTCCTTTAATTACCTCTTCCTTCAGTTGAGAAATCATCGGGTCGCTCCACTGCTTCCCTTTGATGTCATCGACCAAGGACGAAGTAATTTCGAGAGTACACAACTGTCCCTATACTCGTTGAAGCCAAACTTCTATCCCTTGCTCAATTAAATCCTGACGAATTTTCGTCTGCGATGTAAGGACCTCGAGCATTTGAAGAGATGCCGATTTGCGGCTCAAAGCATCCGCAACGACATTGGATTTTCCGGGGTGGTAAAGAATTTCCAAATCATAATCCTTTATCAACTCTAACCAACGTCTCTGTCTCATATTTAGCTCCTTCTGACTGAAAATATATTTCAGGCTCTTGTGATCGGTATAAATCGGACACGGTGAACCATACAAGTAATGCCGCCAAATCTTGAGTGTGAAGACAATTGCGGCCAACTCTAAATCGTGAGTAGGATAATTCATCTCATAAGGCTTTAACTGTCGTGACGCAAAAGCTAACGTCTTATCATGCTGCATAAGTACACAGCCCAGGCCTTGACCCGAAGCGTCACTATAAACCGCAAAGCCCCCACTACCCTGTGGTAAAGTTAAAATCGGCGCTGAAGTCAAACGCTTTCCGCCCATCAAGCTCATGTCTCTCATCCGTCCAAACAAACTTTTCGGTCTTCTGGAGTAATTTTGTAAGCGGCCGAGCGAGTTTCGAGAACCCCTCGACAAACCGACGGTAATACCCAGCAAGGCCCAAAAAGATACGAACTTCCTTAACATTTTTAGGCGGTGCCCAATCCAGCACTGCCTCAATCTTCTGCAGGTCTACACGAACCCCTTCGGCCGAAATCACATGGCCTAGAAACATAACTTCTTCCAACCAAAACTCACATTTCGAGAATTTCGCATAGAGGTGCTCGGTTCTCAAAATGTCTAATATCAAATGCAAGTGTCGGGCATGTTCCTCCTTATTTCGAGAATAGATCAAGATGTCATCAATAAAGACGATTACACACCTGTCGAGGTACTCGATGAATATCTTATTCATTAACTGCATGAATACTGTCGGTGCATTAGTCAACCCAAAAGGCATAACTACAAATTCATAATGCCCATATCTCATCTGGAACGCCATCTTCGGAACGTCAGACTCCCTCACCCTGAGTTGATAATACCCGGATCTTAAATCAATCTTCGAGAAAACTGCAGCCCCTTGCAATTGATCAAATAAGTCGTCTATACGAGGTAAAGGATACTTGTTCTTGATGGTTACTTTGTTCAGCTCACGGTAGTCGATGCACAAACGTAGTGAACCATCCTTCTTCCTTACGAAAAGAACGGGCGTGCCCCAAGGCGAAGCGCTCGGTCTGATGTACCCTTTTTCCAGAAGTTCTCCCAATTGATTTTTCAATTCTTGCATCTCGGAAGGTGCCATCCGGTAAGGTGCTTTAGAAATCGGAGCCGCATCTGGCTCTAAGTCTATGGTAAATTCTATCTCTCGATCTGGCGGTAATACCGGGAGGTCATCCGGAAAAACATCGGGATACTCATTAACAACCGGAATCGAAGAGAATTTGACTTCGTTTCCTTCTGTTTTCATAGCATAACACCAATAGCCCGTACAACCTTTATTCAAAAGTTTTACGGCCTTCATGGCACTGATAAGTAACTTAGATAGTCCCGACTTACGCCCCAAAAATGAGTACTCAGATCCGTCTTTAGTCATCATAGTGATAATCTTGGTATGGTAGTTCATAATCGCTTGATGACTATCAAGCCAATCCTCGCCGAGGATCACGTCCTCGCCTTCTATATCAACTACAATCAGATTCGATAACCATTCCATACCGGATATAATCACCGGAAAATTTCTAATCTCCCGGTTTCCCACAATTCTATCCCCGCTAGGTAGTTTCACGATGAAGGGGTCGCAAACAGTCAAACAAGTTATATTCAAATGGCGTACACACTCTAAAGAAATAAAAGAATGTGTAGCACCCGTATCGAAAAGTATACGAACTGGGTGAGATAAAATATGGTACCTGAAGCTACCGCCGCATCGGGTTCGTCTGTTCGACGCATCTCATAAACCCGTGGTTGTACCGAACCAACACTAGAGTTTCCCCCTCCAGCGTTCTAACCCCGTCCCCGGCCCCTGCCGAAATTCTGCTGAGGTTGACCAAAAGATTGTCGCTGGTTTGTACCTTGATCAAGTGGTGCTGGGGCAGAAGCCCGAGTGTCCAAAGTCTGATTCGACTTGGAACAATAAGCCTCTCTATGTCCAATCTGTCCGCACGTGTGACACTTCAATGGTGGAAAGTTGAATTCCAAATTAACGTGGCCTGAACGGCCATAATTATAGCAAGTCACCGTGCGATTTGTGGTACCCAGAGTAGGACGGTAACCCCTCTTTCCTTTATTAGAATGTGACGATTGTCCGGTAAAACGGTTGGTCGTATGTGACCTCTGAAAGTTTCCACTCTTAGAGTTAGAAAAATTCCCCGCGACTTTTTGCTTCTTCGATTCTTCCACGGTATCGTTGTCGGGGCTCAACATATCATTGGCTAAAGCTCTGTCCTGGTATTCCTTTAGTGTAGTGCAAGCAAATCCGGCCATGTATCGCCGTAGGTCCATATTCATTTGCATATCAAAGTACCGAATCTTATCACGCTCGTTACGCACTTGATCCTTCACATGGATCAATTGTTGGTTGTACTCCACGATCGCCTGCGAAACGGGAATATTCTGTGGTTTAGCCTCGAAAAAGGCGCGGATTCGGCCTTCTCGTACCGGCCAAGGACAAAACTCGGCCTCCAAAAGTTCTTTAAATTCATCCCACATGGCAACACGATCCTGTGGCTTGATGACTTTCCACCACGTAGCGGCCTCCTTGGTAAGGAAATACTGAGCAATCGGTACTTTCCTCACTTCGGGGCAATCAACCGCTTCGAAAATCTATTCCAATTCTGCTAGCCAATTTTCCCATCCTAACGGGTCTGTGGCACCGCCAAATTGTGGAGGGTGCATACGAATTACATTCTGAAGCAAGGCATCCGTGTTCGGGTTCGGATTATTCAGCTGAACAGTTTGGGCTAAAATGGTCATCTGGGTAGCCAATTGTTGAAGTACATTCGCAACTCCAACGTCCGCGTTGTTCCCTTGGCCATTCGACTGGTCGTGCTGACTTTCGATGTCAGGATGCACCGAGTTTGACAAACTGGGGTTGGTTGACCCCGCAACAGAACTTATTGAAATGGCCGCGCCACGACCTCTTCCACGTCCACGGCCACGACCACGGCCACAGCCCCTACCAGCTGACATACTGAAGAACACACAAGTCACGTAAGCACAATTCAATCACACGTCATCAAAGTGACCAATTCTCAAGAATACCAATAAAAGGAAGCAAAACGAATAAGGAAACACCAGAAGAGTAAGAGGTCGTACAAGTACCGGTCGCACTGGGATGATGGCAAAGTAGTGATACTGTGGACAAATGATGACTCGATCGACCCAAAAGACCGACAGCCTAGATATCCATAGACCTAAGCTCTGATACCATATTCTGTAACACCCCCAAGTTATTCAGGGAATATTACAGCGTCGTAAGCCCCGCCGTGGGACCCACAAGGCTAAACATACGCGGAACCATAAATTTTGACCGATAAGGTCTACATACATTGGAAGGAAGAACAATACAAAGGGTATTCAAAACATAACCAATGTATCCAAAGACATCACAACATAAATCAATACCTCGGCAAACACAGGCCGGAACATCAAGAAAAATGGAAAACAATACTCGAGTATTCAATAACCATTCCAGTACAGCAACACTGAATGGAAAACTCAAAACATAACCGGAAGAAAGACACAATATCACTCTTGCCCACCATCTTCATGCCGACCCGATACCTGCCTGTCCGCTTTCCTGGAACCTGAAATACATAAAAAGTATTTCCCCCATAAAGGGGTTAGCCGTCGAATAGCTAGTGCAAGTATATCAAGTATGAAACACAATACTTCTCGACAATAAAGTAAATGTAACCGTCAATTCATCAATTTAAGACTAGTATTCCGGAATAACTAAATCTCATGGCATCGCATCAATACATATATAAATACCGTGGAGCCGCACCATAGGCTACGGAACCCTCAGGGGACCTATCGGCCCGCCCCAGAGTGGTTCGTTCATATCATCCGCGGAATCGCACCAGAGGCTACGAAACCCTCAGGGGACCCGTCGGCCCGCCCCAGAGTGGATAGAAATAATCATGCCATTAATATTTCATACTTTCAAAGTCGAGAACGCACATTCATAAATATATACTTGCCTTTGAGACATCGAGAAATCGAACGGAAAAAGGGTACGAGTTCGGTAGGTCCAAGAACGCGCTTTCGACACCTAAACGATTCGCAAGGAATATGATAATCAATTATCCATATTCAAATTACACGAAGAAACTCCCGAAACCCGTCTACGATTCATGAAAATATACGGATAAACAACTAGAGGTTGGAAAATTGTCCAAACTCTTCACAAGTCCAAAAACGGCACAATCCAATCCGTAAAATCGTAGGAAAAGCATGCATCATAATCTCAAGGTTCTCAAGCTTCAAAACGGATAAATCGACGAATCTACGAAAAACCCCAAATTTCCCAAAAGGTAGGGTTCTAAGGATTTTTACCTTGATTCGGACGATAGTATGGATTAGATGTTGTGAAATCCTTGTTCTCCAACCAAATATGTTGTTGTTAGAAGGAAGATCGCTTCCAATCGCCCAAGATCGTCTCTCCCGAGCGATTCCCGTCGAAAAGGAGTGAAGAAGATGAGAAATGACGAAATGGAAGTCAACTGTCATATATATATATCTGCCCAGTCTAGCGCACGCTACGCCTCCTTCATTAGCGTGCGCTAGCGAAGTCACCGGGTAGTCCAGTGGCTTCTGCCGGCCCTGTTAGCGTGCGCTAATCGTCTATCTCTAGCGTGCGCTAGCCCAAAATGTGGCATCCAGTACTGGAGTCCAGAACCTACTGTCTCTACCCTGCTCAAACCTTAGCGTGCACTACCGCTATGGCTTAGCGTGCGTTATGCAACAGCTTTAGCGTGCGTTGGCCGAAGCCTAGCGTACGCTACCTGATAGTCCAGAAAACCTGGCAACCTCACTGCCTCTGCCGACCAGCCCGGTAGCGTGCGCTACGGACGGATGTTAGCGTGCGCTACTAACCACGAATAGCGCGCGCTAACAAACTCCTAGCGTGCGTTAATCCGCCGATCGATCCCGATTCTGGTTCGACTCCGATCGACCCCTTAACGCGCTACAGCTCATAGCTAGCGTGCGCTAATCAAGCAGAATTAGCGTGCGTTAGCCTAGGCCTAGCGTGCGCCATTTCTCTGGCCCATAACACTTCCGCAAGGTCTAAACAACACGATCAAGACCCAAACAAGACACGAAACTCAATAATAATATCCACAACATCTCCAAGCATTTACAGAGCGACAAAATAAGGAGAACGGCAAAGTCAAACAGTCAATAAAAGTGCGGGTATTACACGACCAATAGAAGAGAGGTGCAGATGTTTATATCTTCAACCTATAGAAAAAGATACCGAGAGAGGATGTAGGCTTCGTTAATAGCCGAACCTCTATAAATCCTTGTGTGCTTTATTTCTGCACTTTAATAATCGCTTCCACACAAATGGCACAAATACCGAAATTGCTCCAACAATTTGTATCGGAGCGGTACCTATAACACCCCAAACTCAGCGAATATTACAGTGTCATGGACCCACGACTGGGACCCACTAGGCGAATGAAAATTAATGAATTAAGTGGTATAATTGTAGTACCGAACCACAGTATATCATTAATTACTCCGATGAGGAGTTTGAAGTACAACACACCCAGGATAAAACAAAATACATGTATATTTTATATGAAGATAAAATATACCACACCAATTAAAATGAGTGTCTAAATGGAAATCTGCAGCGGAATACAAATGAAGAAAACATGAGACTGAAAGGACTGGGGGCCCCTACTAGTATCACTGGGACTCCTCGCCGTCGACATTCTCTTCCCGTGCCTTAGCCTTGCCATGACCTGAAAATAACATCCCCCAACGGGGATAGTTACACAGAACAACAACATAAGGAATGAATATCCTTTTAACCGAGTAAGAATTTACTTGCTCAACACCCGTGAAGAATGTCCTTCCTCGAACAACGTCCTAAAAGGGATGTCGGTCGCTCGAACAACATTGAATGACAATTACCAACAAACGCTCAATATACGTATCAAACACGATTATAACCAACTCAAACGTCAATACAACAATATCCAAACTCATTGAGGCATTCTAACGAATACTTGGAAAACATACATCCTTTGATAATATCCAATCCCGAATATATCGAAACCAACTCCAACATGAGTATTTCAAACCAACAAAACACCTTCAATGATATCAATAATCCCATAGGAAACCACAAATCGAGTTAACGACAACATCTAATCGAAAACCCCCAATTATCAAAGTCAACTCTAATGTGTTCTTGAATCAAACCCCAAACAATTCATGAAATCCGAAATATATGCCGTTAAATCCATAGGAATACATTTATCCAAGGTAGATAATCTATATCCAACATATTCCAACAACAATCCAAGCTTACACGAAGAAAATGGAAGGAAAATGCCCAAAATCTGAAATTCTAGATCCAAGAGATTATTACCTTGATTTGATGTGATGGGGATGATGAAATGATGATTAATCCGAATGATAAGCTTGAAGATGATGATTTGTGGATTCAGCTCAAAGAAAACTCTCCAAATCGCCTAGAATCGCCCAAAACCGCCGAAGGAATGAAGTGAGATGAAGAAATGACGAAATAGACTGCACTGTCCAATATATAGCAACCCCAGTTTAGTGTGCGCTAGCTCCTGTGCGTAGCGTGCGCTAACGGGTGTACTGGGTAGTCCAGTACCCTCTGTTCGCAATGGTAGCATGCGCTACGTACCTTTTGTAGCGTGCGCTACAACCATATACTTAGCGTGCGTTAACACAAAATGTTAGCGCGCGCTAACAATTATCTGATGCCCAGTACTGGAGTCCAGAACCTCATGTTCTCTGATCTGATTGGGATAGCGCACGCTACACACAAAATTCAGCATGTGCTACTAACACCGATTAGCGTACGCTAATATCTACTCGTAGCGTGCGCTAGGAATTATCCCAATTCAGTCCAGTACCCACTGGACTCTGCCTGATCCGACCTTAGCGTGCGCTACACCGACTGCATAGCGTGCGCTACTCCGACCTACTAGCACGCGCTACTTACCATTCGTAGCGTGCGCTACTTACAACCCAACTGCAGTCCAGTGCCTTCTGGACTGCCAGCTTGAACTACACTAGCGTGCGCTAGTGTTGAAAGGTAGCGTGCGCTACCCGAACTCAATTAGCGTGCACTAACGAGAGTATGTATCGTGCGCTACTCCTCACACATAGCCCACTATGAAGATATGATGATAAACAAGGTACGATTCTCCAACTAGATTGATGATGAATGACGATTGATACACGATACAATTACTCTGAATGGTGAATACAATGATTGAATATGAATGATGAATGATCATTAATGAGTGAAAATTACTGAGTGGCAATTACAGAACGATAATTACTGAATGATAATGACTGAATTACAACCGGGTATTACATACACCCCCCCTTAAAAAAGTTTCATCCCCAAAACTAAGGGTCAAACAACTCGGGATGACTCTCCTGCATACTATCCTCGGTTTCCCAAGTAGCCTCTTCGACTCCGTGTCTAGACCACTGAATTTTAACCAAAGGAATCGTCTTGTTCCTCAACTGTTTGATTCACCACTCTAAGACTCGTACGGGACGCTCCTCATATGAATGATCGTCTGCGATCTCGATCTCGTCGAACTGAAGTATGTGACTCGGATCGGCAACATACTTCCGCAACTGAGAGATGTGAAACACATTATGAATTCGGCTCAGCGCCGGAGGTAAGGCCAATCGATAAGCTAGCTCGCCTACTCGATCCAAAATCTCAAATGGTCCAATGAATCTCTGACTCAACTTTCCCCTCTTTCCAAAATGGAAGATACCTCTACTCGGGGATACCTTGACCAAAACATGGTTACCCGCCTCGAACTCTAATGGCCGACGACGCTTATCTGCGTATGATTTTTGTCGACTCTAAGTGGTCAACAAACGACTCGTGATCAAAGCTACCTTCTCACGGGCGGCTATAAGTATATCGGGCTCAGTGCCGATTGATTCTGATAAGTCATCCCAGCAAAAAGGAGATCGACAACGATGAGCGTACAAGGCCTCGTAAGGTGCCATCTTGATCGAAGCATGCCAACTATTATTATACGTGAACTCAATCAACGGTAGTTGGGCTTGCCAATCATCTTTCTAATCGAGGACACATGCTCTCAACATGTCCTCCAATGTCTGAATAGTCCTCTCTGATTGTCCGTCGGACTGAGGATGAAAAGTTGTGCTGAGATTAAGCTGAGTTCCCATAGCACGATGAACTGATTTCCAAAAATGTGACAGGAATCGTCCGTCACGATCAGAAACGATACTCTTAGGAGTACCATGCAATCTCACTATCTCTTTTGTGAACAACTGAGCAAGTCTCTCGGGACCCCACATATCCTTAATCTTAAGGAAATGGGCTGACTTAGTTAAACGATCCATAATTACCCAAATTGTATTCATGCCACGACGACTCGTCGGCAAACTCGTGATGAAGTCCATTGAAATATCTTCCCACTTCCACTCTGGAATAGGGAGAGGTTTCAGCATACCTGCCGGTCGCTGATGTTCTATCTTGACTTGCTGATAGGTTATGCATCTAGAAACAAATTCCGCGACTTCTCGCTTCATATTACTCCACCAGTAATTTTGTTTCAAGTCTTTGTATATCTTGCTAGACCCCGGATGAACAGAATAAGGGGTAGCATGAGATTCTCTCAAGATCGAGTTTTTCAACTCGTCATTCGCCAGTACGCACAACCGATTCTTAAATCGCAAAAGTCCATCCTCGTGGACCACAAACCCAGGGGCTTTCCCCTGAGTCACATCATCTCGAATGCGTAACAAAAATGGGTCTGAACCCTGATTCTCCCTGATCGCCTCCTCGAGTGGCAATGAAATCTCTAACGTACAAAGTTGCCCTTGTACTCGCTGTAACCAGACCTCGATCTCGGGTCTCAGAAATTCCTGCTGAAGTTCCTTCTAAACTGTTAATCGAGCAAGCATCTGCTCCTGAACGGACTTACGACTCAAGGTGTCGACGACAACGTTCGCCTTGCCCGGGTGGTAAAGTATCTCAATATCATAATGTTTGATTAGTTCCAACCACCGTATCTGTCGCATACTTTACTCCTTCTGAGTAAATATATACTTTAAACTCTTATGATCGGTGAATATCTGATAGGTAACGCCATAAAGATAATGACGCAAAATCTTCAATGCGAATACCACGGCTGTTAGCTCCAGGTCGTGGGTCGGATAATTAACCTCGTAAGGTATCAATTGCCGTGAAGCATAAGCAATAACTTCCCGTTCTGCATTAGTACACATCTGAGACCCTGTCCGGACGCATCACTATAAACCACAGCATGCGCTAGGAATTACCCCAATTCAGTCCAGTAGCCACTGGACTCTGCCAGATCCGACCTTAGCGCGCGCTATACCGACTGCATAGCGTGCGCTACTCCGACCTACTAGCGCGGGCTACTTACCATTTGTAGCGTGTGCTACTTACAACCCAACTGCAGTCCAGTGCCTTCTGGACTGCCTGCTTGAACTACACTAGCATGCGCTAGTGTTGAGAGGTAGCGTGCACTACCCGAACTCAATTAGCGCGCGCTAATGAGAGTACGTAGCGTGCGCTACTCCTCACACACAACCCACTATGAAGATGACAATGATGATAAACACGGTATGATTCTCCAGCTAGATTGATGATGAATGACGATTGATACACGATACAATTACTCTGAACGGTGAATATAATGATTGAATATGAATGATGAATGATCATTAATGAGTGAAAATTACTGAGTGACAATTACATAACGATAATTACTAAATGATAATGACTGAATTACAACCGGGTATTACAGTACCTCCAATAAACGGCTTAACATCCAAGGAGTCGATCCAAATGGAATTTCAATATGCTCCAGTCGAAGGCCTTGCTCTCAACCGACCATCATTTTTTGATGGCTCAAATTTCATGACGTGGAAGAAAAAGATGTCAATATTCATCCGAGCATATGACATCGAGCTTTGGAAAGTAATATGTCTTGGTCCAAAAATTCCTCTCAAATCCGACGGTACGCTTAAATCTTTCGAAGAATATGATGACGCGGATTGGAAGACCGACCATATAAATAGTAAGGCTACTCAATTTCTATTTTGTACCTTAAATCCGGAAGAGGTCAATCGTATCTCATCGTGTGAAAGTGCTAAAGAAATACGGAAAATTCTTGAAATCACACACGAAGGGACAACTCAAGTCAAGGAGACGAAGATCAATATACTTCTCCATGACTACGAGCTATTCATGATAAAGGGTGACGAGTCCATCACCAACATGCTCGACCAATTTTCGGTCATCACCAATGGGCTAGCTTCGTTCAGAAAACCATTATCAAGTAGTGAGAAAGTCAAGAAAATCTTAAGATCACTACCTGTTGAATGGGACGGCACGGTTACGACGATTATGGAATTGAAAGATCTCAATAATCTTGATTTTAGTGCCCTTGTTGGTTCACTAATAAATTACGAGATTGACCTTAAATATCGAAATGCAAAGCCGAAACCGAAGGAAAGATCGATAGCCTTGAAGGCTAAGATGTATAAAAGAGAAGAAATCCTGGTGGACGAAAGCGACGAAGAATCGTCATATTATGCAAAAAATAGTAATAAGTTTCAAACCTTATTAAACCGGAGAAAGAAAGACATCTCGGGCGAATCTAAGAAATTCGACAACAATTGTCGATTATGTGGTAAACGAGGCTATTTTGCAAAGAATTGCCGAGCTAAACCCAAGAAGGAGGTTCTTGTTGCAACATGGAGCGATGAAGATGAAGATGATGATTTTATCAATCAAAATAATCTCGCTCTCATGGCCCGAAGTTCATTCAACGATAGCGACGTCGAAAGTCAAGTAAGTACTGTTGGGATTCGGTGCCTAAAACGAAGGCCCAACGGAAGCGGTAAAACGAAAATTAATTCGATCCGAATCCCTACGAGGATCGATCGAGCTACGTATATACGAATATCAAAACGAATAAGAAGAGATATAGAAGCTCACCCTTGTAGTCCGTTGATTAGATGGATAACCTTCTCTTGAGCTATTCCCCAAGCTTTGCTTGATCTCTACGAATCTATTCCGCTTCAAGCCCTTGAACGATCCAACGTCGAAAGCACTGCGTCTCTACTTGCCACGCGCCGGAAAAATGAACGGAATGACAACACTTTGCTATCCTCCGAGGATACGGCTAGAGCTAGGTGATGAAGCTATTGATTTTGATGAATATACTCCAAGTATGTTTATCAAAATTCTCTCAATATTTTTTTCTCAATTTTCTCCAAGAAAAATGAAGAAGAAGTTAGTGAAGAAGGTGAAGATGAGTATGAACACCATGAAATGAACTCTAAGTTCTATTCTCTCTCTCCTTAAAACTCACTTACATATATCTCTCCTCCAAGGTGTGAATTATATATGTTATATGATGAAGTCTTCTCAATCACAAGCTTACATATATATTCTTTATTCACCTTCCACCAAACTTATACAACTCATTCACATGAGAGGTATCCCCACCATGTCAATATCATCCATATAAAATGGAAACAAAAGACAAGAGGAAATTAGGTGGAAAAGAGGATGGTGGCCATGATGAAAAACGGACGAGTTCGTTTCGTTTCGGACTCCCGAAAGTCCAAACAGATAAACTCTGATTCCGTTTCGATGTATTTATATCGATTAATTAATCCAATTAATTAAACATATCAAATACAAAATAATATAATTAATTTCTCCAAGAAATAATTATATACATGAATTAAATTAATCACCCAGTAATTTATTTAATTCATTAGGTCGTAAATCAATTTATCCAATAAATCAATTTAGACATCTAATGTCCCAAATTTAGATATCCAATATCTAATACACATAATGAGAGAATTAGCTTGATTCATTTCGTCGTCAATCCTAATGCGCGACTCGGTAGGTCCGTCTCAGTCAGCAATGGGAGGAACCAAAGAGTAGTAGCACCACCTAGCCAGCCTGGCGGCCTACACTGTACCCCAACTGAGAACGAATGATTGGGATCATTCAAGAACCATTCTGTCGTGAATACCAGTATACGTATAAACCCTTCTTTCAAATGTCCCGATCAAGTTATAGGGTCACGGTCAGTTAAACCCTATCTGTACTTGACGATATGCATGCGTTAATGCAAATCGAGATCATCGAGCTCTCGTGTATCTAATACAGCTAGCTCCAATGCTTTGGCCAAAGACTTATGATCTCATCTGCTAATAACCGCATAGGACATATAACCCGTTCACTAACAGGAGAAAGAATTCTATCTTGGTATTCAGTAGGACCTGCTACTTGCCCATCAAGATGCACGTTGAGGTTGACCCCGCCTTAGGTTTACAGGTCGAACTACTCTAATGAAAATCTTGACGTCACAAGCACATCCCTACTAAATCCTTAAGTCGAAGGTTCACGAATACCTATCACAACCTTTCGATTCCATCATTGACTGTCCCGGAGTGAAATCCGTGTGACGAATCGAGGGTGAGTCGGTTCGAGTATACTAATCCAATTAGCATACCTATAACGTGTGCTCCCACTAACCATTAGTGTTCGACAGGCACTCTCCTTGTCAAAGAACACGTCATACAAGTCTTTACATAAACTTAACGCCCAGTCAAGTTTCATCGACTTGCGAACGATTAAGTATTTGAGCTATAAACCTTTCCAGTGCCGACCCCCTTATCCAATAAGGTGTGGAATGTTTTGCTCTCAAATACACGGACTAGTTTCTATATGTATATTTACGAGTTAGGAATGTCAGTAACTACCAGTAAATAAAGAAACATTCATTGCCTTATATAAATGATTTACATAATTATAAGTACAATGCCCTCACTCAACAACCTCTGAGTGGCATTCGAGGGCATACTCCTAACAATCTCCCACTTGCACTCAATGCCACACACTATGGTATCTAATACCCATGTTCTCCAGATTATGCTCCAAGCTAATCTGAGAATGTGGCTTGGTCAGTGGATCAGTGACGTAGTCGGCTGACTCTACTCTATGCAGCACAATGTATCTCTTTGCGATCAAATACTCTTACGAGATGATACTCTCTCAATATGTTTGGTACTGTTGGGAAACCTCGGCTCTTAGGCTGTGCTACCGCTGCGCAAGCGGACAAGGTGTCACGAGAAGTTTACCTAGTAACTTCTTAACCCTTCCATTGGAGGCCTCCGTGGCCGCTTTATACTCAGCCTAACTGGTGGAATCAGCAGTCACTCTATACTAGGCACTATGCCAAGATACTGCTCTTCCATTAAGAGTAAATGTAGCCAGAAGTAGACATATAATCGTCTTTCTGTCCTTGGAAGTCTAATACAGTGAATCCCGCCACATTCTCTACTCCACCACCATATATAAGAATCAGATCTCTTAGTACTTCTAAAGTACTTGAGAACATTCTTTACGGCGGTCTAATGTTCCCTGACTGGGTTAGCCCGAAACCTACTTACCACGCTTCCAGCATACGCAATGTCAGGTCTTGTACACAATAAAGCATATGTAAGGCTACCCATTTCCGAAGCATATGGTATATAACTCATTTCCTTTCATTGTTCCTCACTATGAGGACACATCTTCAAGGTGAGTTTTATTCCATGTCGCATTGGAAGGAACCCTCTTTAAGATCTAATCTATATAGAGGGCTTGGGAAAAACTTATCATTCTCTTCGATCTATCCCAGTAGAGTCGAATCCCAAGAATATAGGTTTCTTCTCCCAAGTCTTTCATGGAGGAATTACTCGAAAGCCAAGCTTTCCCAGAACTGAGCATTCCCACATCATTTCCTATTAGTAGAATGTCATCTACATATAGTACTTAGAATGTGATCTTGCTCCCACTAACCCTCTTGTATACACAAGATTCCTCTTCATTTTGCACGAAGTCAAACTCTTTGACTGTGTCGTCAAAATGAAGGTCCCAACTACATGAAGACTGCTACAGTCCATTTCATGGAGTCTACATCCACCATTGCTAGGTCATTGGTCGCGGGTCGGTCTCTTGTTTATCACTTGGAACCTCTAGGAAACCCAGTTCCTCCAAGTGCATAAAACTATACCTCTCAGGTAAATGAGACACCCTACTAGACCTACGAGGTGGTTGTACTTGTGTTTCAGAAAGTTCAGTTCCAGTTTCTTGCACAGGTGTCTCCTGAGGAGTTTCATTGTATTCTTCTAAAGAAATACTTCTACCTGCTCCGCCTTCCTGAATGAACTCATCTTCCAGGAAGTGTACTTGTAAAGCAACAATGATCCTTCGATCTTCGGGCATGTAGAATAGATATCCCATCGTCCCAGATGGGAATCCAATGAAACGTCCCTTCGCATACCTAGCTTCCAACTTTTCCACCTTAGTCTTCTTGACATAAGCGGGACATCCCCAAATCCTAATATGATTAAGACTTGGTTTCCTTCCTTCCCACATCTCATGTGGAGTTTTAGGAACGGATTTAGAAGGACATCTGTTCAAGATATATGCGGCAGTCAGAAGTGCATACCCCCACAGGTAAATCGGCAAGTCAGTATAGCCCAGCATGGAACGGACCATGTTCAACAGGGTCCGGTTCCTTCTTTCTGACACACCATTTAACTGAGGAGTACCTGGAGGTGTTTGTTGTGAACCTATTCCATGCTCCTTAAGGAACTCGTCAAACTCCGTACTCATATACTCACCACCTCGGTCCGACCGAAGTGCTTTGATATGATTACCAGTTTATTTCTCGACTAGGGCCTTGAATTCCTGGAATTTCTCAAAGTCCTCGGATTTATGTTTCATTAAGTATACATAACCATACCTAGTATGATCATCTGTAAACGTAATGAAATATTGATATCCGTCACGTGCTGCTTCCAAAGCACCACATACGTCGGTATGGATTAATCCTAGTTTATCAGCGGCTCTTTGAAATGTCCCTGTGAAGGGGGACTTAGTCATTTTGCCTTTAAGGCAAGATTCACAAGTAGGAAAGGGATCTGATCCCAATGGACCCATAAGTCCATCTTTTTCCATCTTGTAAACCTTGGTCTGACCAACATGACCAAGTCTAAGATGCCATTTCAAAACTTGATTGGTTTCATCCCTACCACGTTTTCTAGTCATAGTATTCACAACTACTTTGTTGCTGAGATTTAGATGATACAATCCATTCAACAATGTAGTAGTACCCA
This sequence comes from Orobanche coerulescens, assembly GCA_033398695.1. NCBI lineage: Eukaryota > Viridiplantae > Streptophyta > Magnoliopsida > Lamiales > Orobanchaceae > Orobanche > Orobanche coerulescens. The sequence continues at coordinate 125,047,312 of CM065802.1, read as the reverse complement.
CTAGTTTATTTCTAAAATAAATTTTGCAGGAATCATCACCAATGAAAAATGAAAAGCCTTTTCGGTCCATGACCGGAATGGATACAATGTTTTTGTGCCCCTTGGGCAAAACAAGTACATCTTCTAAAGTCAAAACAAAGCCGGATTCTAAACCCAAAAGAAGTGATCCTATGTCGGTCGCCTCGACACTATGCCCGCTTCCGACTGTGATCATAACTTCTCCGGCTCCAAGCTTCCTACTTTGTTCCGATCCCGATTCACGGTACAAATATGAGAACTAGCACGAGAATCGAGTATCCAGAAGTAGAAAATACGATGGCGAACAATTTGTTTCCAAAACTAAGAGTTCATGCAGAAGTGCCTTGAAGAATCGGACAGTCTCTAGCCCGGTGGCCCACTCACACCCGAGACAAGCATCCTTCTTCTTCTTGTTCTTTGGAACCATCGGGGCCTTGCCCTTTCCCTTAAGGTCCTTAGCTTGTGGTCCATCCGCTTCTTGGTCTTTTTCTTCTTATTCTTAGACTTAGAAGTCCGAGAAGAAATCACAAGTGCGAGACTCCTTCATCCGCGGGTCTTCATCCGAGAGGCGAGCGGTCACCAGTTTGTTCATTAGCCCAGCTAAGTTACATGCAATCTCATTGCAGTTGAAGTTCATAACAAACTGTGAGAAGGAATCAGGGAGAGACTGTAGGATAAGGTCGGTTTGGAGAGATGTATCCATTTTAAAATCAAGAGCTTCCAATCTCTCGATCATGGATATCATTTTGAGGACGTGTTCCCCAACCTTTTCACCTTCCTTCATCCTTGCACCGAACAGTTGCTTGGATATCTCATATCTAGCAGTTCTGCTGTGCTCACCATAAAGCTCGGTTAAGTGAGATAGAATCTGCCTAGCAGAAGTCATTTTCTCATGAGCTCTCTGAAGCTCATTAGACATGGAAGCCATCATATATGCACGGACTTTCACGTCATCCTTAACCCACTTTTCGTTGTTTTCAATCTCTTCCTGATTGGCTCGGGTCCGCACAGGAGGCGCCGGAATGTCCGTCTCCAAGACGTATCCCAGTGCCTCTATACTGAGGACAATCATCAGATTGCGGAGCCAATCCACAAAGTTAGGTCACATTAAGGTGTTCTTTTCGAGTAGAATTGCGAGTGGATTCATTGTCATATTGAGATTTGTCTGCATTAAGTATAACAGATTAATTAGTGACTCATTCAATTTTGTTCTGAGTATAGAATTTAAGGTCTTTTCTATTCTTGTTACCCAGCTCCCACTATTTTTATCGGAATAACACACTCCCATGTGATATCCGGAAGTATCGTCACTCTACTTCATAGTGGTGATCGAGTTCTTTATAAATCTTAATAGAGGGCAACCGAACAGGTTTCTAGTCTATTAATTTTCATAAAGTGGTGTCCAACACCAACCCATCTAATGGATGATTCGATCTTCTTTTTCCCCTTGTTCACTCCCCTCAACCTATACAGTTTCTATGGTTCGTGAACAAGTTAAGTTTATACCATCGACGCAAATCAGTTTCACAATTGAATCTTATCCGGCAACCTATCAGGTTTCTAGGGATAAAATTTGCTCCAACCGAAAGCATCCAATGCGCTCCCGGTAATTTATTCGTCCTCCCCGAACGACTACCCCGATAACTCGGAAGCATAGCACATCCGGTTTGGATTTCAATTTCCCGAAAACTCGATGGAGGGAAGGAAAACCTTGAAACCTTATAAACTTAATTATTTGTTGTGGGAGAATTATCGCGATTAATGTTACACTTTGCACATTAATCGTTTAAGCGCATTTGTGGCATTCATACAATATGAAACAACCATTCACAACCTAGTTGCTACCAACATGTGGTTCATGGACCGTTCCTAGAAAACAAAAACTCCGTAATCTAATTACAAGTCTTCGTCTTGAATCTTCGTCTTCTCGAAATGGATCTTCCTCCGGTCTTCGTCATTACATATAAATTTTACATCAAAAATTGCATCCTAGATACAAACATTTCTAGTAAAATAAATAGGCTCAAAACGGCCTTTACAACCCAATCGAATAAAACGAACGATTCAAAAACTAAGTCCACGAACCACATCCCCATTCAAAAGCATTCATCAAATAAATACTAAATAAATGGAAAACGTAGAGATTACATTGATCCAATCAACAATACGAACCGATCAAATCGATTCACATAATCGGTAATATGATAACATTCAAAATAATTCGGTCGACCATAAATATTCCAATTAATCAAATTTCCCTTATAAAATGAAATACCATAAATCATTTTAATCATATTAAATCCAATTTAACATACGGGAGATTAATTTTCAAGAATACACGAAAAAATCGAGACGGGGCAAAAAGGGGCTGCCTGGCCGAGTCACCATCGGCAGCTTTCCGGCAGACTGGCCTGGCATGGCCGAGTCACGCTCGGCAGCTGTCGGCCAGGCATGGCCCGTGTCCCCTGACACAGTCGGGTCTGCCTGGCAGTGGCCTGGGATCGCTGACACGGCCCGTGTCACTGACACGGCCGAGTCACCTGGCAAAGAACTCGCCTTTGTCCGAAAATTCGTCCGACGAAGATTCGGAGCTCGATTTTCGATCGGATATCCAATATCAATATTTTTCAACATTCATATCTTCAATATAAATCATATTTCCAAGAAAATAAGATTTATATTTAGACATAAACTTACGAAAAATATAACTACAATGAACGTAAAAATATATACCACGATTATGACTAAAATGATTCCAAATCATTCACCATCTAATCAAGCATTCCAAATGCCAATATCATATATACGATCGCAAGACCTACGCTCCGATACCACTGTTGGGATTCGGTGCCTAAAACGAAGGCCAGTAGGCGGTAAAACGAAAATTAATTCGATCCGAATCCCTACGAGGATCGATCGAGCTACGTATATACGAATATCAAAACGAATAAGAAGAGATATAGAAACTCACCCTTGTAGTCCGTTGATTAGATGGATAACCTTCTCTTGAGCTATTCCCCAAGCTTTGCTTGATCTCTACGAATCTATTCCGCTTCAAGCCCTTGAACGATCCAACGCCGAAAGCACCGCGTCTTTACTTGCCACGCGCCGGAAAAACGAACAGAACACTTTGCTATCCTCCGAGGATACGGCTAGAGCTAGGTGATGAAGCTATTGATTTTGATGAATATACTCCAAGTATGTTTATCAAAATTCTCTCAATATTTTTTTCTCAATTTTCTCCAAGAAAAATGAAGAAGAAGTTAGTGAAGAAGATGAAGATGAGTATGAACACCATGAAATGAACTCTAAGTTCTATTCTCTCTCTCCTTCAAACTCACTTACATATATCTCTCCTCCAAGGTGTGAATTATATATGTTATATGATGAAGTCTTCTCAATCACAAGCTTACATATATATTCTTTATTCACCTTCCACCAAACTTATACAACTCATTCACATGAGAGGTATCCCCACCATGTCAATATCATCCATATAAAATGGAAACAAAAGACAAGGGGAAATTAGGTGGAAAAGAGGATGGTGGCCATGATGAAAATCGGATGAGTTCGGTTCGTTTGACTCCGAAAGTCCAAACACATAAACTCCGATTCCGTTTGATGTATTTATATCGATTAATTAATCCAATTAATTAAACATATCAAATACAAAATAATATAATTAATTTCTCCAAGAAATAATTATATACATGAATTAAATTAATCACCCAGTAATTTATTTAATTCATTAGGCCGTAAATCAATTTATCCAATAAATCAATTTATACATCTAATGTCCCAAATTTAGATATCCAATATCTAATACACATAATGAGAGAATTAGCTTGATTCATTTCGTCGTCAATCCTAATGCGCGACTCGGTAGGTCCGTCTCGATCAAGAATGGGAGGAACCAAAGAGTAGTAGCACCACCTAGCCACTGGCGGCCTACACTGCACTTAACCGAGAACGAATGATTGGGATCATTCAAGAACCATTCTGTCGTGAATACCAGTATACGTATAAACCCTTCTTTCAAATGTCCTGATCAAGTTATAGGGTCACGGTCAGTCAAACCCTATCTGTACTTGATGCTATGCATGCGTTAATGCAAATCGAGATCATCGAGCTCTCGTGTATCTAATACAGCTAGCTCCAATGCTTTGGCCAAATACTTATGATCTCATCTGCCAATAATCGCATAGGACATATAACCCGTTCACTAACAGGAGAAAGAATTCTATCTTGGTATTCAGTAGGACCGCTACTTGCCCATCAAGATGCACGTTGAGGTTGACCCCCGCCTTCCGGTTTACAGGGTCGAACTAATCTAATGAAAATCTTGACGTCACAAGCACATCCCTACTAAATCCTCAAGTCGAAGGTTCACGAATACCTATCACAACCTTTCGATTCCATCATTGACTGTCCCGGAGTGAAATTCGTGTGACGAATCGAGGGTGAGTCGGTTCGAGTATACTAATCCAATTAGCATACCTATAACGTGTGCTCCCACTAACCATTAGTGCTCGACAGGCACTCTCCTTGTCAAAGAACACGTCATACAAGTCTTTACATAAACTTAACGCCCAGTCAAGTTTCATCGACTTGCGAACGATTAAGTATTTGAGCTATAAACCTTTCCAAAGGCCCCCCTTATCCAATAAGGAGTGGAATGTTTTGCTCTCAAATACACGGACTAGTTTCTATATGTATATTTACGAGTTAGGAATGCCAGTAACTACCAGTAAATAAAGAAACATTCATTGCCTTATATAAATGATTTACATAATTATAAGTACAATGCCCTCACTCAACAACCTCTGAGTGGCATTCGAGGGCATACTCCTAACAAGTACATCCTCTCACGATGAGTTATTTGAAGCTTTTGAATTATTAAATACCGACTTTCAAAATGCTTTATCTGAGATTAAATCCCTTAAATCTAAAAATAAATCATTCGAAATTGAATATTCCAAAATTCTTGAAAAGGGAAAATTTGTCGAGATCGATCATTCAAAATGCATTGAAAATGAAAATATTTTAAAGGATGATCTTGTTAAAATGCAAACCGAGCTAAAAAATTTAACGAAGAAATTTTCTCTCAGAAACAAGAAATTTGAAAATATGCTATCGGTTCAAAAGTTTACTTTAAATAAATAAGGGTTAGGATTCAAACCTCGTTGAAGAAATGATCCCTCCATATAACATGATTATAACGTCCAAAACATCATATTCCAATACAAAATCGAAATCCAAGATGTTGAAGAAATTACCTCTTGAAGATTCAACCACTTCGATCCAATGAACACGAGTTAAATCGAGTATCCAAGCTTCCCAAACGAATGAAGATGATGAAAATCTAATACTCAAGTGATAGGTGATGGAAAAATCTCTCCATCAACCCTCTCTCTCGGATAAAAGTTGGAGAAATGAAGAAATGAGGAAAAAAAGTCCCGGACAACTCCTTATATACTGCCGGAAGTTACGGCCGTAACTCGGCCCTCTTACGGCCGTAACATTCCAGGTCAACGGCCTTACGGCCATAACCGGCCAACTCGTACGGCCGTAACTCGGCTTCGTCCAAATACCTGCCGACAGCCTTACGGCCGTATCCGCTCCTGACTTACGGGCGTAACTCGCCCTCGTCTAAAACATCTGCCGACATCCTTACGGTCGTACCCGCACACCTTACGGGCGTAACTCAGATGATACGGCCGTATCCGGCCAAACTTACGGGCGTAAGCCCCCTTCGTCGAAAATGACCAGGCACCCTGCCTGTAGCGTACGGCCGTACCCGGCCAAGCCTTACAGCCGTACCTTCCTCGTCTTACGGCCGTATGCCGCAACCCTTACGGCCGTAAGTCCCTCCCGATCGACAAAACCTGAAATATACGAATACCACTTACGGCCGTATCCTACCCTTCTTACGGCCGTAACTCGCCTTCGGCCAAAAATGCCTGGGCAGCCTGCTGGACACGTACGGCCGTAACCGGCCAAGTCTTACGGCCGTACCTGCTCAACTTACGGCCGTATTCCGAAACCTTACGGCCGTAAGTCCCGTTCGTCTAAAATGGCCTGAAATCAATGAACACTTGTTACGGCCGTAACCTACAATCCTTACGGCCGTAACTCAATGCTGGACAAGGTGAAAATCCAATAACTCCAATTCCTCGCTACGACTGATGAATGATTCGACATATCATACGAATATAAAAGTGAACAAGTCCAACACATGCCAAAGATGATACTCCCAGTACAAGACTACTAATCACGATAAAAATGATAATACTCCCGTCTCGATCTAGAAACGGAGATGAAATGACGATCGGTAATTGATATACGATTACAACATGCAAACAGTGAACAAAATGAATGAATCATGAATGAAGAGTGATTAATAATGAGGGAAGTTTACTGAATGATAATTACTGACTGATTAATATCGAATAAAAATGAATGAATTACAACCGGGTATTACCTACTCCCCCCTTAAAAAGAGTTTCGTCCCCGAAACTAAGGGTCAAACAACTCGGGATAATTCTCCCGCATATTCTCCTCGGTTTCCCAAGTAGCCTCTTCGACTCCGTGCCTAGCCCACTGAATCTTGACCAAAGGAATCGTCTTGTTCCTCAACTGTTTGATTCGCCGCTCTAAAACTCGTATAGGACGCTCCTCATACGAATGATCATCCGCGATCTCAATTTCGTCGAACTGAGGTATGTGACTCGGGTCGGCAACATACTTCCGCAACTGAGAAATGTGAAACACATTATGAATTCGGCTCGACGTTGGGTTAAAGCCAAACGATAAGCTAGCTCGCCTACTCGTTCCAAAATTTCAAATGGTCTAATAAATCTCGGACTCAACTTCCCCCATTTTTCGAAACGAAAATACCTAGACTCGGGGATACCTTGACCAAAACGTGGTCACCCATCTCGAACTCTAGTGGTCGACGACGATTATCTGCATATGATTTCTGTCGACTCTGAGCAGTCAACAGACGACTCCTGATCAAGGCTACCTTCTCACGGTGGCTATAAGCATATCGGGCTCTGTACCGATTGATTCTGATAAGTCGTCCCAACACAAAGGAGATCGCCAACGACGACCGTACAAGGCCTCGCAAGGTGCCATCTTAATCGAAGCATGCCAACTATTATTATACGTGAACTCGATCAAAGGTAGTTGGGCTTCCCAATCGTCTTTCCAAACGAGGACGCATGCCCTCAACATGTCCTCTAGTGTCTAAATAGTCCTCTCTGATTGTCCGTCGGACTGAGGATGAAAGGAGGTACTGAGATTAAGCTGGGTTCCCAAAGCATGATGAACTGATTTCCAAAAATGAGACACAAACCGTCCGTCACGATCGGAAACGATACTTTTAGGAGTACCGTGCAGTCTCACTATCTCTTTGTTGAACAGCTGGGCAAGTTTCTCGGGACCCCACATATCTTTGATCTCAAGGAAATGAGCTGATTTAGTTAAGAGGTCCACGATCACCCAGATCGTATTCATGCCACGACGACTCGTCGGCAAACTCGTGATGAAATCCATAGAAATGTCTTCCCACTTCCATTCTGGAATAGGGAGCGCCAAAGATACCCGCTTGGCCGATGTTCAATCTTGACTTGTTGACAGGTTAAACATCTCGAAACAAAATCCGCGACTTCTCTCTTCATATTACTCCACAAGTAATTTTGTTTCAAGTCCTTGTACATCTTGCTAGACCCCGGATGAACCGAATAAGGGGTAGCATGAGCTTCTCTCAAAATCAAGTTTTTCAACTCGTCATTTGCCGGTACGCACAACCGATTCTTAAATCTCAAAAGTCCATCCTCGTGGACCACGAATCCAGGGGCTTTCCCCTGAGCCACATACTCACGGATGCGCAACAATGCGGGATCTGAACCCTGATTCTCCCGGATCGCCTCCTCAAGTGATGATGAAATTTCTAACGTACAAAGTTGCCCTTGTACTCGCTGTAACCAGACCTCGATCTCGGTTCTCAGAAATTCCTGCTGAAGTTCCTTCTGAACTGTTAAACAAGCAAGCATCTGCTCCTGAACGGACTTACGACTCAAGGCGTCGGCGACAACATTCGCCTTGCCCGGGTGGTAAAGGATCTCGATATCGTAATCTTTGATTAGTTCCAACCACCGTCTTTGTCGCATATTTAACTCCTTCTGAGTATATATATACTTCAACCCTTGTGATCAGTGAAGATCTGACAGATGACGCCATAAAGGTAACGACGCCAAATTTCCAACGCGAAAACCACGGCTGCTAGATCCAGGTCGTGGGTCGGATAATTAACCATCTAATCCGAGGAAACTTCGAATTTCCTTAACATTTTTCGGAGGTTGCCAATCTCGGATAGCCTCCGTCTTCTGAGGGTCGACACGAAATCTGTCTGATGAAATTACATGCCTGAGAAAAGTCGCTTCGGACATCCAGAACTCACATTTAGAAAACTTTCCATAAAGTTGCTCGCATATTAACACGTCGAGAACCTGATGAAGATGTACCTCGTGTTCCTCTCGATCACGTGAATAAATCAAAAAGTCATCGATGAAGACAACAACAAACTGATCCAAAAAGTCGATGAAAACCCGATTCATTAACTCCATGAATACTGCAGGTGCATTAGTTAGCCCGAACGGCATAACTACGAACTCATAATGACCATAGCGTGTACGAAACACTGTCCTTGCGATACCCGACTCTCGAATTCGCAACTGATGATATCCAGATCTTAAGTTGATCTTGGAAAATTCTGAAGCTCCCTGAAGTTGATCTAAAAGATCATCAATACGGGGTAAGGGATACTTATTCTTGATCGTCACCCTATTCGACTCCCGATAATTAATACACACACGAGACGAGCCATCCTTCTCCTTGATAGATCACACTGGTGCTCCTCACGAGGACGCACTCGGTCGGAGATAACCTTTCTCGAACTATTCCTCAAGTTGAATTTCAACTCCTGCATTTCGGTCGGGGCCATCCGGTTGTGTATATATATGTATATGCATGTGATGTGATTTGAGGAGAAACTTCCTCCCGACTTTCCTCACCAACTCTTCCTTTCACTTTTTTTTCTCTCTTTCTTCTTTCTTTCTTTTCTCCTTTCCCCACCTGCTCCATCTCTTCCTCTTTCCTCCCGCATCTCTCTCTCCCCTCCCGGTCCTCCCTTTCTCTCACCAACACCACCCATCTCATTCTTCTTCATTGGCGGTCGGCGGTGGCGAGCTCAGGGTCAGGGTTTTTGCGGTTGGGTTGAGATGGGTCGAGGGATCTGGGTTCTAGTGGGGGCGAGTTGTGAAGGTCAACGGTGGAGGGCAGGTGTCTCCGGCAACAACAACTGGAGCTCGGCGACGGCGTGGTGACCTGTGATGGGAGAGAATGATCTGGTTTTCAGGCGGATGGAGTTCGGCGTCGGAGCTGTCGGACATGTTTTCCGGCGGCAAGATGAATTTCTGGGTCTGAGCTCAACTTTACGATGGTCAGGCTGGTGTATGACGAGGTCCGGCAGGTTTGATTGTCGAAGATCCAGATTCCGGTGATGTAGGAGACGACGGCGGGAGTTGGGTTTCCGATTGGCCCGTGTATATGTGTGTCATGTGTGTAGTATGTGTTTTGTGTGTGCTGCTGTGTGTGTATATATATATATATATATATATATATATATATGTGTGTGTGTATATATATATTGAATGTGTGTGCTGATGTGTGTCGTGTGTAGTATGTGTTTTGTGTGTATATATATATATATATATTGTATGTGTGTGTTGACGTGTGTGTAGTATGTGTTGTGTATACATGTGTGTGTTATATGCATGTGTGTACAAAAATAGGTATGTGTGTGTTTATATTTTATTTTTGTGAGTGTTGTATATGTGTGTTCGGTGGTTGTATGTAGTCGTGTGGGGATTGTGAACGGGAAAGACGTAGACATAGATGGATATGGTGATAATTTGGTCAATGTGCGGCGTGGTGTAATTAGACCATGGAACGATTCCGAGTTTGGAGTTTATGGTTGGAGCGATAATCGAGATATGGACTTGGGTTGAGTATCGCTGATCGTTTGATCCGATCAATTAATTAAGGGCGGAAATTGAGGTAATATATTATCCGACTAATTACCTTGAAATTATAAAATATTAAATTGGACCCTTATATTAAATTATCTATTATGTATTTATAATAAGGGTTGGGATTTCAATGGATCGACCGGGTGAGCCGTGGTCGTCGGAGCTTTCGGCGTCAATTTTCGAGGCAAGTATCTTGCCCATACGTTTCATGTTTCGTAGGCATAATTTTTGGTAAATGATTTTATGTAAAATCCAGAGGTTTAATGAATGTTAAAAAGTATCGGTATGTTCGCGATAAATGTTGTCTTTCAACGATAACTCTGATGCTTCATGAATAAGTGTGTTTTTGGCCTATGTGCGTTAACTTCGTTTGTTGAAAGACTTATGATCACATTTAGTGAATGTAATAAACCGTAATCATTTACCGAGGATTACGTATTGTTATGTGTGCTTGTTCGGTGAATATGTGACGGGTGATATTGGTTGTTACTCCTTTGAAAGGAGGTTGTGATGCTTTATGTTGCTTGGCTTGATAGTTGATTATTGTTGTGTGCTTGTTGTATGTGATGTGCCTCCATGTAGGATCGTTGAATCTCCGGGATCCATACTTGTTAGTATGGGTCGGGCGTGACCGTAGGGTTATCCATTGGGTATGTCTTGCGGGGACTCCGAGGTTCATGGCTTGTTAGCGCGATGCCGGGGATAACTCGTGTGGTTATCCATTGGGTATGTCTTGCAGGGACTCCGAGGTTCGTGGCTTGTTAGTGCGATGCCGGGATAACTTATGGTTGTGATTTGGTTATGAATGTATCTGTGCTTGTGGTCACGTGACTGTTGTTACGGTGACATGTGATTCGATATGGTTTCCCTGTGGGTTATTTACTCGGGTATGTTCTACGGGAGCATCTGAGGTCTGTGGCTTGCTAGCACGGGACGCGAATAATCTGTGGAAACATGTTGTTATGATATGATCGGGTCTTAAACCCTGTGCTCGTGATCGGGATGGTATGATTGGGTCATGGACCCCGTGTGTTGTTATCGTAATTGTGCTTTGGGAAAATGACTTTTTGGGCTGTGTACCTAAACCTTTTCAAAACCCCCGAGATCGTAAAATATTTTTACAAGATGTATATTGGGTTTATTCCCACCTTTCTCATTTTGAACAGTTTTTATCAAATGATTTATCTCGGGAAGTATGTTCATGATTATTATATTCTTGAAGTATGTTGTGTCTGGCTCGTATTCGTATTTTATACTTGCACTAGCAAAACAGTAGAGTTTTGCTAACCCCCGAGTATTCGGGGGGTGGATGTCTGTATTGCATTCAGGTTTTGGGGAGCATAGCACAGAGTCGGCATGAAGGATGATGAAAGATGAACGATACTAATCACACGAGGACCCGTTTGATGTCGTATTGGTTTAGTTGTATTTTATTTCCGCTGCAGTATTCTTTCCCCGTTGAACGGGAGTGTGTTGTATTCGACCCCTGCGTGGGCATGTTTTGTGATTAAGTTGTATGTATTTATTGAAAGACCAAATTGGTCTACTGAGTCATTTTAGCCTTAAAGGCATTGTTGATATGTCCAATGTTGTTACCAGCCTGATAGATCCTTGAGAAAAGGTTCTACGGCGTGTAATATTCTTGAGGGGATTGGGGTGTTACATCATGCCTCTGTGTCATCGTTTTTAATATCTCAGTATCTTCTTCTTCGTTCGTTTGATGTAAATCACCATCGAAGAATGATGAGTTCTGAATCGTACGAATATTCGTATAAATTCTTGGATATTCCTCGCGGCAAACTCGTAATATTCCAATTAATTGATACTACTAATAATATTCCCCATTAAATCAGCGTAATATTCTTCTCAGATTTGCTTATTTTGTGGTCGTTTGAACTGCTACCTCTTTTTTCAACGCCAATTTTCTAGGTCGGTGTATATTTGTTTTTACATGATTTTTATGTATATTTTTGTTATTCATTGCTGTTGTGTTGGTTTGCGAAATAGATTGGAGCAATTACTTTCTAGGCCTGTTTTTGATGTATCAATTTTGGGAAATCTTTGTTCTTCTTTTGTGAACTTTTTCTTGTCAACCATTTGTGGGCACTGTGTTCTTTATATTTCCATATGCGACTTAAAGAAATTAGTCTTTACCATACACTTGAGTCCACTTCTGATTTATCCTATTAATTCCATATATTCAAGAATACACTGATAAAACCACTCAGCTAGGGTGACTCCGCGTGATAGAATATTTTGGATTCAGTGTCCTGTGGTAGGAAGTCCTTCATCAGGTTCGTCCAGCCATCTCTTCAAACAAGTTTATACATATCATATATATATATATGAAATAATATCTTTAGTGAGCTTCTGCTCCAAATATATTTACATACTCAGTATTGTTGACGCAACACCCGAAATAATTAGTTGGGGAGCAAGTAATGTTGTGAAAGGTAGAGGAAGACCCAAGAAAACTTGGATAAAGATGATTGAAAATGATATGCGGTTTCTTGGAATTGGAGAAAGTATGGCGATGGAGAGGCAAATGTGGCGGGAATTATTACGTATGGTGGATGGATTGTGATTCTTATTTTTTTTTTATTAATACCTATTTTCTTTTATTTAATTTTAAATTTTTTTCTTTTTTTTTTCTTTTTTTTTTTTTTTTTTCATTCATTCTCTTTTTTTATTTGCTTTTTTCTCTACTTTTTCCCTCTTTTTTCCCTTTATGTTATTTATGTAACGATTATTGACGGTTTCAAAGTTTGATTCATGTTAGCCGACCCCAAATCATTTTGGGACTAAGACTTAGATGTTGTTGTTGTTGTTGTTGTATTTACAAATAAGCATCCATCTATGTTATTGTTTCTTCATCCAATAAGCATCCATCTATGTACAACCTCAACTTATTACTATTCAGTTTTATTCTCTCCAATTTGTGTGCCTTAGCAGACTCAATATTGAAAAACAAAGACATTTTCGTGGGCAGAAACAGAAGATTTACTAACAAGATTAACCATCATTTGGATATTTCCTTGATATCTCAATCTTCATCTAATCTGAGAGAGCATTTGAGATCAGGAAAACTACTGACCTATAACATGAAAAATTCATTCCGAGAAGAGAAACTACATCAAGATTAGATGCTCGGGTAACAACTCCATCCAAAATACAACATGCCTCATTTACTACTGGAAAAAGTATCATCTTGATAACTAAATCATCAATAAAGTTACTTTGTATTACATAAAGTTACTTTCGGACATACTCATACTTACATTGAATGTTTGATTTTTACAAATATCAAGAACTACTGATTTAAAAAAATGAGATTGTATAACAACTTTATGTAAGTGTATACAAAATCATCCAACAACACATCTTTTGATCGACAGAATCACTAATGGGCACCCCCGTTCATTGCACATGATTGTGTGTTTATTGTTTATGAGTAGGTCTCTCTTGTGTTTGTTCTTGTCTTAGTGTTTATAATTATGTAGTTGTTGCGGTTGTCTGTGTGTCATGTGCTATGTTTGTGTGGTTGAAGTATGTTATGTGTGTGTGATATTTTTTTGAGTGTGCGCTTTACGTGATGACCTCACTGTTAGTTGTGTTCTGACACACATAATACAATATCCAGTACACAAGCACACACTAGGCAGCAAAGCTAGGCAGTGGCTTTGGGTGCTTACGTGTTCTGCATTGATACCAAGTTTCCACCCTTCATGTGTTGCATGTTGTGCGTGTATTATTTCTCAAAAAGAAAAGGAAAAAAATAGAGGGTCTGTTGAATTTCAAATATCCAGTTTCTCTCCCCCCCTCTCTCTCTCTCTATGTGTTGTTTGCTGGAGTTTAAGTTTTTCTCTCCTGTTTTTTAAAATTCCTACAAATTACGGTTTTGTCCAAAAAACTTTGAACTTTTTGCATTTACGCCTACGCATGGACGAGTTGAACACTTTATTACGAAATGTGTTTGTGAATTGTCCGTGTGAACATCCGTACACTCCAAATTCTTAAAACATTCGTCTCATATGCATGTAATGTCATTAATATTTTAGACCATCAAATCTTACTGAGATTTTGAAGGTAACAAATATAGTTTGCATGCATATGACCCCTTTAAACATAAACTGAGAATGTAGCTTCACATGTGAGGCAACTGGCGGGAGCACTGGTGTCTCAACTCTAATTCTTTCCCACCTCTTAATCTTTTGATGATCATGCCCTTAAATAATAGTTTTACTTGAGGAAATCTCTTGATTTGTATCAATGAATATTACAATTTTGGTGACCCCGTATACCAATTGCAGTTGACTATTTTCTGATGAGAAATGATAGATAAAGGCAGGCTTCTGTTTGTCTGAATAAGTATAAAAACAAGGTCTTACATAGTTAGGCAAAACTTGTATTCGCGGATGGGAAAGGCATGATGTCAAGAACTAAAACACCATAGAAATCAGTTAGAGGATACTATATCGCTGATCTCATGTCCAAATAGGCTATTGTATAGATGATAATATGTTTCTTGTCATAACTTAGTTGGAGAAAAGGATTGGATCAAAATAAACTGCCATTTTTGAGCATGTAAAAAAATTGTGAGAGTACACTTCTTCCTTATTCTTTTTTAATCTTTTTTTTTCTGAACTTGTTACATTTTCAAAAGGTGCATCAAATGGATTCAAGAGGTGTTCCCTTATGCCTGTCATTATTCAGGATTAGATGAAATTTACGAATAATGTGTGCACACATTTTGGCGTGAGGACTGTTACAAGGATGATCATTCAGAATATGTAGGTGTCTTCTTTACTATTCCAGTTCGGTTATGTTAATCATGTGAATTACTAATGATAGTTGCTTATGTGAACTGGTAAAACAGGTAGAAGATTGTGTCGATGTTGTGGTCAGTTACTTATTTTTGGAGGCAAACAAAATTGGAGTAACATACATTATTGTACATCTCCAATGTGTTGTAGATGAAACTCAATAATAAAAATGCTAATAAAATCTTCAATATTGGGTTATCTATGTAGGCTTCCTTTTTTTTCCCTTGTGGGATCCTTTTGTTTATTATGAATGCTTGAATGTCCCTGTTTTGTAATTTGGAAAATACACATAATTAAGACTCTACACGGTATTGCAGGTTACATATCATTGAAGAGAGACTCTGAGAGAGAACACTAGAGAGAGGAACTCAAAATTAATCACTCGGTACATTGGTATTAGTGTATTACTAATCACTTGTTGAATATTTTTTATTAGTTTCCACATTATGGTCATACAAATTGCACCTTAAATAATATTATCATTTTTTGTTGTGGCTTCGATGTCTTGCTCCTAGATATAATGAAATGACATCTTTGTCATATTGGTATATATGCCAAATTTCCATATTGGGATTACAGTTCTTTGAGGTTGAATTTAACCTCTTTACCAGAGTTGGTGCCAGGACTGGAGAAAATTTTCAAGGAAATTTGTTTATGAGTTAGTCCCTCATAAAACTGTAATAAGTCTGTGACTATATATATATATACACACTTTGTGTTTGATTGTTTTTACACTAATTTCAACTTATTGCAACTGCGCGTTGGCATTAGTGGTGGTTATTTTCTGTAGTTTCTTTGATTTCTCCAATATCTGGTTGTTCAGGAAAGTCGGTCCGCATAAGTTCTTTGTTAAATGGGTATGAAATAGTTCTCCGGTGTTCTGTTTTACAAAATCGAGTTATCAGGGGTACTTTCGAAATCTGCACTTGTTTTATTATTGTCAGTGTGCAGCGTGCAATGAATGTTTCGACCTTCCCAGGACTACTAATTATCTTTGGTGTTTGCTTTTTTCGCGTTTTTCGTAATTTGTCCCGTTTTCGAGGCATGTATAAATTTTTTCCGTGAGAAAATCCACAGGGAGAATAGGATTTTAGGGGTCGGTTGGCCTTAGTACCCATCATATATGTTCTTTGTCACGTGAGACATGGGAGAGAGTAGACCGAATTTATGATATTCACATTCCTCAAAAAAACAAGATGGATAAATAAATGAAATTTATCTGCAGAGGTTAGTCGACTCACTCTATAGGTCATTTGCCTCATTCGGAGTACTAAGGGAGATTCACACGCACAATTGACTCCATACTAGTCGGTTGAGTCTGTTGACTCAAAATACAGTGGGACGGCCGGTTGACTCGTTCAGAGTACTAAGGGAGATTCGTATGCACCGTTGACTCCATACCAATGTATTAATCATGTTTATCCATGCGCATTAGATTTGCAGGCTGCTTATTTCTTGATCATGATTCAAACGTTAGGTCGTCTTAGTTATATTTGTCCGCATGCATTACTGTTATGTAGTTATGTTTGTATTATTCTTTTCACCTTCCAACATATTTATATAGTTATTTTATGGGTCCTTGAGTTTGACTACTGTTCATTTCTGCCTGGCAAATTCAAAGATTTGGAGATAATGAGGGATTCGAAGGAGGAACTCGAGCAAACAAAGCCATAAAATTTGTCTACCAAATATAATAATTTTACTTTGTCTTATATGGTATTTGATTCTCCAGTTTCTAAAAAAAAATTAACAGTTGATACATGATCTAAAGTACACATTGCACACATTATAATAAGCACTATTTATCTGCAATTTTCATGCTAATAAGGTACACACTATACACATTGCGCCATAAAAAGCTGCTAAAAGTGCTTTCACAAACCTCTTAGCTGCAACAACAATCTTCAAGTTTCTCACGTTTTTCACGAATTATCAATCAAAGATTTATCTTCAATTCCGGAAACTATTTACCTAACCAAATAAAGTGAGTGAGACATGTATTTTAAGAACATGAAGAAGAGATCCTACGATTATTCTGCAGTTATGCATTTTATTATATTCTGTGCAGAATATCGTTAAAGAAGGAGCTAGCAAAACTGCAACTATCAATATCACAAGTAGTGTAAATTTATACTACCAATTTATTTAAAACTTAATTTCTTGCCTAACTAACTGATATGTAGTATGAAAGAAGCCAAAAAATGAATAATATATAAATTTATATTACCAATTTATTTAAAAAAGTGGCTAAATTACTAAAATAGGACCTGAAATTTAGCAGTTTTAGCATTTGAGGACCTAAAGTTTAGAAGGTATCAAACTGGGACCTAATCTTTGATCCGTTAGACCACGTTAGGACCTCCGTTAATTTTTGTCCGTTAAGTACTAACGATTTCTTTGTTGATTAAATGACACGTGGCAGGTGTTTATTGGTTGTTCAATATATGATGTAATAATAAAAATAAAAAAGAATATAAAATTAAAAAAATAAAATCTAAAAAAATGGAAAAAAAATCTGGAAAATAGAAAAAATCAGGGAAATAAAAAAAATCGGAACTTCGGGTAATTTTATTTATAATTTGGAATATTAATATTAAAAAATTGAGTTTTTATTCAAAATTCGAAAAAAATAAGAAAAAATCTGGATTTATTTATATCGCTTTAATAAAAATAAAATCGAAATATTATTATCCATAAAATAAATGAAAGATATGATCGATTATCTTCTCGGTGAAGTTGACTTCAAGTAATTAATCTTTAATCTGTTTTATTTTTAAGATTTTTAGATTTTTTAAAAATAAAACAGCTTTTTTATGAAAAGTAAAAAAATTACTAGTAGTTTTTCATAAAGAAAATAATCGTAACTTCAAGTTTTTTTTTAAATTCTCGAATATAATTAATATTAAAAATCAAAATTTTTTATTTAAAATTCGGAAATAAAAATTCAAAAATCTGGATCTTCTTTATAAATTGTTTTAATAAATTAAAAATTAGAATATTTTCCACAAAATAATAAAAACTGAATTATTTTATTTTCTTTATGAAAAACTACTAGTAATTTTTTTACTTGTCATAAAAAATTGTTTTATTTTTTAAAAATCTAAAAATCTTAAAAAAATAAAACAGATTAAAGATTAATTACTTGAAGTCAACTTCACCGGAGAAGATAATCGATCATATCTTTCATTTATTTTATGGATAATAATATTTCGCTTTTATTGTTATTAAACAGCTTTATAAATAAAATCCAGATATTTTCTTATTTTTTTCGAATTGAAAAAATCAATTTTTAATATTAATATTCCAAAATATAAATAAAATTACCCAAGTTCCGATTTTTTATTTCCCATTTTTTCTATTTTCGATTTTTTCCATTTTTTAGATTTTTTTAATTTTATATTCTTTTTTATTTTTATTATTACATCATATATTGAACAACCAATAAACACCGCCACGTGTCATTTAATCGCCAACAAAGAAACCGTTAGTACTTAACGGACAAAAATTAACGGAGGTCCTAACGTGGTCTAACGGATCAAAGATTAGGTCCCAGTTTGATACCTTCTAAACTTTAGGTCCTCAAATGCTAAAACTGCTAAACTTCATGTCCTATTTTAGTCATTTAACCTAAAAAAGTTAATATCTTGCCTAACTGATATGTAGTTTGAAAAAGGCTGAAAAAATCTCGTTATTCAAAATTCTGCTATTTATATAAATGAAAAAAAATATGTAACATGGCAACCAAGGCGTAAAGAACTAACCAAAATTATTATAGCCATTTTCGAGTATAAAAAGCTCGAATCTAATCAATTAACCTCGATATTCATAAAGTTCCAACTCGAATACATAAAATGTGGTCTGATTCATATATGGGCAATCCCGTGCAATGCACGGGACTAAAAAACTAGTCACCTATATAAGTGAGAAGTGGGGGCCGCTTCATAAAATGCACTTATGAATCCAAAGGGGTGTCCAAGACCCGCAAATGACACGAAACGCTAGAACGGATGAGGTTGAGGTGTTCAAGTGTTGAACCATTATCTCGGTGCACGCCGTGTGGGAATAGTTCAAATCATCAAGCCACTAATCCACCTGTGTACCCGATGATGTTAACTATGGAAGGTTCAAAGTCACGAACTACCTATTCTTATATTTTAACGCCTCTTGAGGACTGAGCTTGAATCTGCATATTGCATTTGGGCTATTTTCACTCATGTGGGGGATTGTTGGAATCGTTAATGATTTTAATTTTAATTTGTAAAATTAAATATTATAGGATCGATCTACGTTCCGAGTAGATGATCGTGGTATATTCACTTTCTCTAAACCGATTCCCGGTGAGTGAGAAATAGTGAATTAAAGTTGTCACTTAATTGTGAATAAATGAGGGATGACTATCCCACATTGAATAATGAGCTATCATTATTCAAGTATCTAAGGAGTTACCTTTATTCATGTAATAATTAATGGCACATGTGGATGGGCTTAAAGCCCACACGCGCGCACACGCGCGCGGCGCCGCCGCCGCCCGCACGCCTCGCCTCGGCCTCGACTGCGGCTGCGTGCCGCGTGTAATATCCGGATTTTCAATATAAATTTTTCGCGTTATTTTATCTAAGATATACTGCATAGCTTGGTGTCTATACATTATGGATAAAATAAATTGAGAACTAAGACAGCTGTATTGGTATAATTATCGTAGTTGTTCGACAATTACATTGAGGATATCGTGTATCCGGTTATTTTAATTTTTACATCGGGTCTATCATATGAGAATATTATTGGATTGAATATATGTATTCAGTATGTGAGTGTACGTATCCATTATGTCGAGACGGACGAGAAGAGTTGAAAATGGCTAAGTATAGCCTGAGTAGCGCGTGCTAATGTTCAAGTGTAGCGCAATCTATCTTTTTTTATTAGCGCACGCTAAAGGTAAAATTATAGCACACGCTAATGCAGTCAGATCGGAATGAATCTGCGTGTGGACCAGGCCACTTTCGGCGCACGTTCTGATAAGTCAACGGATGTTTGTAATGTAGTACTAGCGCACGCTAAACCCTAAAGGTTAGCGCACGCTAATGGTATATTGGACAAAAAGGAATCTTATCCTCGTCAGCACTTTCGGCATGTGGGTCACGAGCATCTTCGTGGTAGGTGTAGACTGTAGCAAGTCAACGGATATTAGCACACGCTAAATACAAGGACTTGCGTATGCTATACAAGATGTATTACGTACGCTATTGCATGAGAATTACGTACGTAAGCTGATGTACGAGCAAGATAGTGGCCTCTGGGCTGCAATAGCGCACGCTAACAAAGTCAGTTAGCGCACGCTAAACATGAGATGTTAGCGCACGCTAGTAATGTTTATTATATAAGGGGACATACGGGTTTTGAGATGCATTTAGTCCATTCTTTCTCCTTGATAGAGAGAGCTTTGGGAGGTTCTTGAGGTTCCCAAACACGGTGAGGTGGTGATTTTAACAAGATTAAGATAGAGAGCATGGATTTAAGCCTTGTTCTTCAAGTTACTCATGATTCTTGGAATGGAGTTCAAGTGTTCTTCTTCTTGGTTCATCTAATCCAGGTAATATTCGTATCCCTTGTTAGTGGTTCGTTTTTAAGGATGATTACATGTGAGGAACATGTTGGATAATCATGTGACGATGTTATATGAGATTTTATGGGATTATGATAAGAGTTTTCGGATGTTATTTAAGATTCTTCATGTTAATAGTGATTCGTTTAACTTGATGAGGTTGAACCATGGATTTCTAAATCATGATAATTTCAGTGGTCGATTTAGATGAGTTAAATCATGATATGAGGTTGTATTCCAGATTATGTATGAGATGATCCTTGGTATCGGGTTGGTTTGATTATGTGATTTGCATGATGAAGAAAATGATAAACATTATGACATATACCTCGGATTATGTTGTTTTGAACATGATTTCGGATATTTCATGTTCTTGAAGAGCTCTGAAATTATAGGATATGATGATTATGTATAGAAGGTGTTGGTGTTTTGGATATGAATATGGGATATTCGTATCTAGAGCCAAGTTATGTGTTTTGATATAATATTCGTATAAGAATACGAATATGATTTCGAGTATGATGATTATTAACAATATTGTCTTCAAACGTGGGAGAGAATATATTATGTTTCAAAAAGAAATGGATACATATAAATTCGTAAAATACTCAAAACCACTGAGAATCCATTATTCTCACCCCAGTTTGATTTTTCTAAAACCCCACTAGATGAAGAAGACAAGGAGAAAGAAGAAGCAAATGTCGGTAGAAGTTAAGGCTGACCTCGAGTACTGCCAAGACATATGACTCATGATGCTGCGTTTAACATTTCTTTTATTCCTGAGTCAAAACTATATTCTGATTTCTGCTGAACTCTTTTGTACTTGTAATAATTCTACTGTACTCTTGAATATTTATTTTCTATGGAATAACCAGTCTTAGTTCACCGGGCTAATATCCGACACGTGTATGTTTGCTGGAAATTTATTATCATAAATGTTATTTAATGTGATAACTGTCGCGTTCTCATCCAATCCCGTGGGCGTGATAGATTTATTGGTATGAGGTCACAAAAGAGTTGTCTAAGTCACTTCTTTTCTTTTTGTCCAACTTACTTTTCTCGTTGTCTAACTCACTTCCTGTTTTCTCTGAGTTTGGGGAATATTCCCATTCCTAGATCCGTGATTTACATCTATGAATTGATAGGTTCGAATGATCAACTCTGCAATCACTTGTTATCAACAGGTCTTCAAATTGCTAAGTTTAAGAAATGGAAATCAGATGATCGTGATACTTCCCGAAGAAGTTCTTGATCGCTGGAGGAAGACCCTTTTTGTTCAATAAGATACCAAAGTGGATGCTTGACTCATTACATACTAGGAATAATCGAAGGAAATCCTTTAATAATAAGGATTCCTATTTCTCAATGACATTCCACAATCAAGACAATTGGTTGAATCCCATGAAATCATTTCATAGAAGTTAATTGATATCTGCTTTTTATAAAGCAAATCGACTTTGATTCTTGAATAATCCACATCACTTCTGCTTCTATCATAACACAAGATTCCCCTTTTCTGTAGAAAATGTAACACCCCAAACTAGGCGGATATTACAGTGCCGTGGACCCCCGACTAGGACCCACCAGGCGAATGAAAGTTAATGAATTACACAATACAAATGTAGTACCGAACCACATTACATCATCAATTACTCTGATGAGGAGTTTCAAGTACAACACACCCAGGGAACACTGAATACATGTATATTTTATATGAAGATAAAATATACAACACTGAACAAATGACAATCCAAAAGGAAGTGCAGCGGAAAATACATAACAAGGAAACATGAATGAAATGAAGTGACTGGGGCCCCCTACTAGTATCACTGGGACTCCTAGCCGTCAACGTTCTCTTCTCGTGCTTTTTCCTTGCCATGACCTAAAATCAATATCCCCAACGGGGTCAGTCACAGAACAACAATCCTTAAGAGTTGAACAATCACCATAATTACATATCTTAGTTATGAAATCAAGCTAAAGAGGGGCATCATAGTACACCCGTAATGGAATGTACAAGTGCACAAAACGAGTGTCCGGACACACCCGCCCTTGTACCTAATTAGTCTCATGGAGGCACGTTACCCAGTCCATTGTGTCGGTGAACCCGATCACATGACTATGATGTGCCCGACTAAAAATTCCACACATCTCCACCCGGCCACGCAATATGAACCCAGAAGATCACAAGAACGAGAGTGACCAATGAACATTAATGAATAATAATAATCCGACAAGGGTCAAGAATGACTCACCGAGATGAAATAATAATGAAATGAATGATAGCTCATTGAAATGATTGGAACCTTCGTTCCTCATGAATTGAATGATTAATTGATAATTACAAGTCTCGACATGAATGATATATTATGAGTGAATTACATGTATGAATGAACAACAACATAAGGAATGAATATCTCTTTAACCGAGTAAGAATTAACTTGCACAACATCGGTGATGAAATGTCTTCTCACGAACAAACGTCTCTAATGGAGATATCGGTCGCTCGAACAACCTTGAATAACACAATTACCAACAACTCGCTTAATATACGTATCAATTATGATAATAACCACTACAAGAAGTCGATACCACAAATCCAAACTCATTGGGGCATTTCGACAAACACTTTCTAAACGACCTCCCATTATTTACAACTCAACCCAATTGTATCGAAAACCAACCTCAAATGAATGATCCAATCCAACAAAATACCATCAACACAATCGATAATCCAATAGGAATACTCAATTCGAGCTTACGATAACATTTAATTGCAAATCCCAATTCCAAGTCAACCTTCAAAGTGTTCTTGAATAAAACTTCCAACAATCTAATGGTAACTCATAAAAACTCATAATCATGCGTATATCCATCACAAATCATGATTATATCATCCAAAACATCATGCTCCAACTCAAAATCGAACCTAGGGTTGAAGAAATTGCCTTGGATTAGGATGAAGAATCCACAATATGTTGTTAATACACACCCCAACTTGAAGAAGATGAAATACTCCGAGTTTGATGATACCAAAAAAACGTCCGAAAATGGCAACCCAAGAACGCCCAAGAAGAGGAGGAGGAAGGAGGATGATGAAATGAGCTTTCATCTCTCAAAACCCGCTGAAATAGGAAAATATGTACTATGTGCCGCGGCACGGGCTGAGTGTGCCGCGGCCCATGGCCAAAAACTGCCCAGCGCATCCGCTTAGTACCGCGGCCCGCAGTACAGGCAGTTTCCAGCCCAAATGCACAAGGTGTGTGCCGCGGCGCACAATCCCTTGTGCCGCGACGCATATTATTCGGGCCCAAAAATGACGAAAAAATGACCCAGGAATAGTATAAAAGCAATAGGATTCAATACTTGGGAACAATAACACAAAATGGAAGTGCGGAAACCCCAAAACGGTGGTTCTAAGCAATGATTACACGGGTTTGCCCAACAATAGCACGATCCAAACAAGGAGTGAATTTTGAAATGGTATGAACTCCAATATCAACATCGACTAACGAAGAAATTACAACAATCAAGATAATATTATCATCTCGATTCTCAAGCAAGGTTGAAACAATGAACAATATTGATACACGACTCAAAGTTACTCCGAACGGTGAACACGAATGAATGAATGTGGATGATGAATGATTATTAATAAGTGAAAAATTACAGAGTGACAATTACTGAATGAAAATAAATGAGTTCACATCCGGGTATTACGTACTCCCCCCTTAAAAAGAGTTTCGTCCTTGAAACTAAGGGTCAAACAAATCGGGATAACTCTTCCGCATGTATCCTCGATTTCCCAAGTAGCCTCTTTGACTCCGTGTCTCGACCACTGAATCTTAACCAAAGGAATCGTCTTGTTCCTCAACTGTTTGATTCGCCGCTCAGATTCATACAGGACGCTCCTCATACGCATGATCATCCGCTCACTACTACAAAAGTGGCATTTAACAGCGCCATTTTAACAGCGGTTGTTCAAAAACCGTTGTTAAAATGATGCGGTGTCATACCTGTAAATATTGTGTAATAAATTAACAGCGGTTCTTTAAAAAACCGCTGTTAAACTACACATTTAACAGCGGTTATAAAAAAGCGTTGTTAAAATATCAGTTAACAGCAGTTATTAAATAACTGCTGTTAAAAGAAAAACACTTAACAACAGTTGTTACAAACAACTACTGTTAAACTGCACATTTAACAGCGGTTATAAAAAACTGCTGTTAAAAGATCAGTTAACAATGGTTATTAAATAACCGCTGTTAAAAGAAAAACACTTAACGGCGGTTGTTACAAACAACCGCTGTTAAGTTGCACATTTAACAGCGGTTATTTGTAGAACCACTGTTAAGTGTGTTTTTTTTCTTTTTTTTTTCTTTTTTTTTTCTTTTAACAACGGGTTTTTGTACAATTTAATAATTTATATAATATATATAAATTATAATTTTTCATATATAATTTAATATGTATCTATTATAATTTTCAACATATAATGCAATATATAATTTTTAATATTGATATATAATAAAATATATTAATATTCAATATAGGAGATTGCTGTTTAATTTTCATGATTAAATTTATTATATAATTATATGTATACATTTGATGTAGTGGACGAGATTGCTATGTGATAATTAGAGCGGGGGCGTTTTTGAAATATTTGAAAAATATTTGTTTGTGATTTTTGGGATGAACTCGGCCTTTTCTTATCGGAATCAGCTCACGGAGCAAGAGTCACTGCCACGCGGTGAGGTACGTCGTTTTTTGGCCAAAAAATGATGTTTAGGCCCTCAATTTTGCGTTTCTGTTTTTCGGGACCTAATTGCAAATTTTAAAAAGTTAGTGTGCTTGTTATTTAATTGTGTATTGTTAACTCTAGATTTCCAAGGGTATATATATGTTTGTAAGACTATATTTCGATAAATGAATAAGAATTTTCTCTAACAGCGGTTGTTTAAAACAACCACTGTTAATTGTATATATATATATAAAAAAATGTTTAACATCGGTTGTTTAAAACAACCGTTGTTAATGTAATAGGAAAAAAGATTTAACGGCGGTTGTTTAAAACAACCGCTGTTAATGTAATATAAAAAAAAACGTTTAACATCGGTTGTTTAAAACAATCGTTGTTAATGTAACATTTAATATATAATGTAATATATAATTTTAAATATTTATTTATAATAATATATATTCGTAGTGAATATATATTATAAATTTTAATGTGCATTATAAAATTTAAATTTTCAGCATGGTTAGATACAATATACATTATAAATATGTAATATAATTTTTATTACATTATATTATTATTCAATAATAATATAATATCTTAATCAATAATATAAATCATAAAAGTTTAATAATCAATTTCATTAAATTTTTATATAATATACATTATAACTTTAATATATATATAATATAATTCTAAAAATATTAATAAACATATATATACAAATAAATGATTAATTGTACACTTATATAAAATAAAACAACAAAAGTATAAGAAATGACTTTGACTCAGTGGTTTGATACAAACTCCACAAAAGTGGAGGTCAGAGGTTCGAATCCCATGTGCAGCAAAAATGCACATTTATATGCATAAATGTGCGGGTCGCGAGCGGCCGGCCGGGCGGGCGAGGCAGGCAGGGATGTGCGGGCCGGTCGGGCGGGGATCTGGGCAGGGTAGTTTAATTAATTTTTTTATTTTAATAATTTTAACAGCGATTGTAAAAGAACCGCTGTTAAAAAAATAATTTCTAAGAAAATATTTTTTTGAAAAAAAAATTATATAACAGCGGTTTTTTAAAAAAATGCTGTTAAATTTAACATCGGCACCTTTAACAGCGGTTCCAGAACCGCTGTTAATATGGCTCCAGAACCGCTGTTAAAGCCCTGTTTTTGTAGTAGTAGCTATCTCGATTTCATCAAACTGAAGTATGTGACTAGGGTCGGCAATATACTTCCGCAACTGAGAGACATGAAACACGTTATGAATTCGGATCAACGCTGAAAGTAAAGCCAATCGATAAGCCAGATCGCCCACTCGATCCAAAATCTCAAATGGTCCAATGAATCTCGGACTCAACTTACCCCACTTCCCAAAACGGAAAATACCTCGACTCGGGGATACCTTGACCAAAACGACGTCACCTGTCTCAAACTCTAAGGGTCGACGACGGTTATCGGCATATGATTTTTGTCGACTCTAAGCGGTCAACAAACAACTCCTGATTAAAGCAACCTTCTCGCGGGCGGCTATAATCATATCGGGATCAGTTCCGACTGATTCTGATAAGTCATCCCAGCATAGGGGAGATCGACAACGACGACCGTATAAGGCCTCGTAAGGTGCCATCTGAATCGAAGCATGCCAACTGTTATTATACGTGAATTCGATCAATAGTAGTTGGGCTACCCAATCATCTTTCCAATCGAGGACGCATGCCCTCAACATGTCCTCCAACGTCTGAATAGTTCTCTCTGATTGTTTGTCGGACTGAGGGTG
This sequence comes from Orobanche coerulescens, assembly GCA_033398695.1. NCBI lineage: Eukaryota > Viridiplantae > Streptophyta > Magnoliopsida > Lamiales > Orobanchaceae > Orobanche > Orobanche coerulescens. The sequence continues at coordinate 125,020,258 of CM065802.1, read as the reverse complement.
AAAAGCTATGCTGAAGTTGAGCTGAGTTCCCATGGCACGATGAACTGATTTCCAAAAATGTGACACGAATTGCCCGTCACGATCGGAAACAATACTCTTAGGAGTACCGTGCAGTCTCACTATCTCTTTGATGAACAACTGGGCAAGCCTCTCGGGACCTCATGTATCCTTAATCTCAAGGAAATGATCCAACCCAGTTAAATGGTCCACAATTACCTAAATTGTATTCATGCTATGACGACTAGTCGGCAAACTCGTGATGAAGTCCATTGAAATATCCTCCCACTTCCACTCTGGGATAGGAAGTGGGTTCAGCATACCGGTCGGTCGCTGATGTTCTATCTTGACTTGCTGACAGGTCATACATCTCGAAACAAATTCTGCGACTTCTTGCTTCATATTACTCCACCAGTAATTTTGTTTCAAGTCCTTGTACATCTTGCAAGACCCCGGATGAATAGAATAAGGGGTAGCATGGGACTATCTCAAAATTGAGTTTTTCAACTCGTCATCCGCCAGAACATATAACCGGTTCTTAAATCGCAAAAGTCCATCCTCATGGACCAAAAATCCAGGGGCTTTCCCCTGAACCACATCATCTCGAATGCGCAATAAAAATGGGTCTGAACCCTGATTCACTCTGATCGCCTCCTCAAGTGGCGATGAAATCTCTAACATACAAGTTGCCCTTGTACTCGCTGTAACCAGACCTTGATCTCATGCTTTAGGAATTCCTGTTGAAGCTCTTTCTGAATGGTTAAACGAGCAAGCATTTGCTCCTGCACGGACGTACGGCTCAAGGCATCGGCGACAACATTCGCATTACCCGGGTGATATTGAATCTCGATATCTTAATCTTTAATCAGTTCCAACCACCGTCTCTGACGCATATTTAACTCCTTCTGAGTAAATATATACTTCAAACTCTTATGATCGGTGAAAATCTGACAGGTGACGCCATAAAGATAATGACGCCAAATCTTCAATGCGAAAACCACGGTCGCTAACTCCAGGTCATGTGTCGGATAGTTGACCTTATAAGGTCTCAGTTGTCGCAAAGCATAGGCAATCACTTTCCCATTCTACATTAATACACATCCGAGACCTTGTCCGGACGCGTCACTATAAACCACAAATCCCTCTATCTCTTGTGGTAAAGAAAGGACAAGCGCTGAAATTAAATAACTCTTGAGTTCCTCAAAACTGTGCTGACACACATCAGACCACATGTATTTCTTAGACTTCCGCAAAAGGTTCGTCATGGGTTGAGCGATTTTAGAAAATCCTTCCACAAATCACTGATAATAGCCAGTTAATCCGAGAAAGCTTTGGATTTCCTTAACATTCTTCGGAGGTTGCTAATCTCGGATAGCTTCTGTCTTTTGAGGGTCGACACATACTCCGTCTGCTGAAATTACATGTCCAAGAAACGTCACCTCGGACATCCAGAATTCACACTTGGAAAGCTTCCCATAGAGCTGCTCTCATCTCAACACGTCGAGGACCTAATGAAGGTGAAATTCGTGCTCCTCTCGACCACGAGAATGAAAACAACCACGAACCGGTCTAAATCGTTAATGAAAACTCGGTTCATCAACCCCATGAATACAGCAGGTGCATTAGTTAACCCAAACGGCATTACAACGAACTCGTAATGCCCATAGCGTGTTCGAAACGCCGTTCTAGCGATATCTGACTCTCGAATTCATAACTGGTGATACCCAGATCTCAAATCGATCTTGGAAAATACTGAATCTCCCTGCAGTTGATCCAAGAGATCATCGATGCGGGGAAAGGATTCTTGATTGTCACCCTATTTAACTCTCTATAATCAATACACAACCGAAACGAACCATCCTTCTTATTGACAAATAATACTGGTGCTCCCCACGGAGATGCACTTGGTCTGATATAACCCTTCTCGGTCAATTTCTCCAGTTGATTCTTCAATTCCTGCATTTTGGTCGGGGCCATACGATATGGTGCTTTCGATATTGGAGATGTACCGGGATCCAATTCAATCGTGAATTCCACATCTCTGTGTGGAGGCAAACCAGGTAACTCATCTGGAAATACATCGGCGTATTCTCTCACTACCGGTATATCCGCCAATGACACTGATAATTTCTCGGTCTTGGTCATATAGCACCAATAACCAACACAACCCTAATTGAGTAATTTCACTGCTTTCATCATATTGATAACTCTTCCGAAACAGCTGGGATTACTCCCCTCATATACACACTCGACTCCATCATCCGAAATGATAGTCACCATACGCTTACGGATACTAAGGATGGCATCATGACGATCCATCCAATCAATATCCAAAATAACATCATTTCTATGTAAATCTACCACGATCAGGTCTGCCAACCAAACACGGCCATGAAGCTGAATCGGACAATTCTTAATCTCACGATCTCCGATAATTCTTCTACCGTCAGGTAGTCCAATGATATAAGGTTCATAACTAGTAGCACTATCCAGATGAAGTCTACTCAAGCATGACTCGGAAATGAATGAATGCGATGCACCAGTATCAAAAAGGGTACACACAAGTTGAGATAGAATTTCGAGTGTGCCTGAGATCATTCGGGCCTCCGGATCGTCGGTCCTCTTCATCTCATAAATTCTGGGCTTGCCAACTCCGGAACTGGATGCTCCCGTCTGATAGCTGTGGGCTCCGCCTTTGTTTGCTCCCGTCGTCTTAAAGGACGCAGACTGAGTGACCTGATTCTGAACCGCTGACTGCTTTGGGGCCTGAGATGCCGCCAGAGTAGGTTTGGAGTCTCTTCGGCAGAAACGGGCCTTATGCCCCGCAATCCCATAGTTATTACACGTGAGGATCGGCTTCCGACACTTAGTACTGAAATGACCCTGTTCTCCACAGTTGTAACAGGTGATGGCCGAACTGGCTGCTCGGGACTGAGATTCGGCAGGTTTAGGTGCCGTAGGGGGTCGATCAGAAAAAAGTAGGGCCCGCACGAGGCTTCTTGAAGGTTGCCTGGCCGCCTTCAGACTGATTATGATTCTTCGATTTCTTGCCGGAAGATGAACTCTGATTCTTAGAAATTTCCTTAGCAGTAAGCTCATAAGCAAGAGCTTTCTCGATGAATTCGGCCAAAGTGGTGCAATGATGATTAAGCAATTGAAGTCTCATATGCGGTTTCAACCTCTTACTGAAATACTTGATTTTATCTGCCTCCGAGTGGATAATAGATGAGGCGAAAGGCAGTAGCTCTTGAAATTTCTCGGCAATGGCGAGAACATCTTCTTCCGTTGAGGGGTCGGGACTGACTAATTCTGACAATTTGGCCTCCCTGAGTGGGGCCGGATAATATCTTTCCATCATGAGAGTCTTGAACTGGTCCCACGTATAAGATCCATCGGTGGGCTTTAGAGATAGCCACCAAGAGTGAGCGGTCTTACCCAGATAGTAAGCCGCGACTGAAACCTTGTGCCCTTCGGGACACTCCATCATAGCAAACAACTTCTCAAAATGCTCCAGCCAGTGAATATTGTCCGTCGGCTCAGATGAGCCCTCGAAGGTAGGTGGCCTCTGGTGAGAAATGTCGTTGATGATGCTGCTAACACTCCTCTCTTGCCTCTGAGGTGGGGGCGGAGGAGCCTGCGGATTCTGAGCCATTGAGTTCTGCATTATCTCCATCAGACGTGCCATCTGGGTCATTGGGGCCATCATGCCCTGCATAAAAGTGAGTGGATCAACCCGAACACCTTCTCACTGAGCTGTATCTCGGGTACGACTTCCTGACGGTGAATGATTATTTCCTGGTGAATGAGCGGTAGCGTCGCTAATCGATGAATTAACATTATTCCTCGCATTCGCACGTATGTTCACTCGAGCTCTCGGGTTTCGGCCCGCACCGCGGCCTCTTCCCCTGCGTCCTCTGCCAGCTCGATCCATACTGAAGGTAGGAAACACATGATAATTATAGATCTCGTATGAATATCGCATGAAAGATCAACTGAGGTGCCATAATTATCCGATGAAATTATTGAAATGATTATCTTGAACAAGTTAACAAGATTGATGATACGATTCACAAGATTAGCAACTGAGCAATGAAATTAACTGAGTGATTAATGAATTAATATGATCGACATGACCAAAAATGATAATAATGATTGAGGATTGTTAACTGATGAATGATGAATGAGTGATTCTTATTGCCAGAAATTATACCATGGCGTCAGAAATATTACTATTATTTCGGTCTGAGGGGCTTGGCGCTTGCACAGGTCACACGTGACGCGAAAGTCCAATGATACTAGTCTGATGAATGATGATTTCAAATGAGACATAACTAGGAAGGTAGTATTCAATAACACTCTCAGATACCAACTTTGTAACACCCCAAACTAGGCGGATATTACAGTGTCGTGGACCCCTGACTGGGACCCACCAGGCGAATGAAAGTTAATGAATTACACACTACAAATATAGTAACGAATCACATTACATCGTCAATTACTCCGATGAGGAGTTTCAAATACAACACACCCAGGGAACACTGAATACATGTATATTTTATATGAAGATAAAATATACAAAACTGAACAAATGACAATCCAAAAGGAAGTGCAGCGGAAAATACATAACAAGGAAACATGAATGAAATAAAGAGACTGGGGCCCCCTACTAGTATCACTGGGACTCCTCTCCGTCAACGTTCTCTTCTCGTGCTTTTGCCTTGCCATGACCTAAAAACAATATCCCCAACGGGGTTAGTTACACAGAACAACAATCCTCAAGAGTTGAACAATCACCATAATTACATATCCTAGTTATGAAATCAAGCTGAAGAGGGGCATCATAGTACGCCGTAATGGAATGTGCCAATGCATAAGACGAGTGTTCGGACACACCCACCCTTATACCTAATTAGTCTCACGGAGGCACGTTACCGTGTGCACAGTCCATTGTGTCGGTGAACCCGATCACATGACTATGATGTGCCCGACTAAAAATTCCATACATCTCTACCCGGCCACGCAATATGAACCTAGAAGATCACAAGAACGAGAGTGACCAATGAACATTAATGAATAATAATCCGACAAGGGTCAAGAATGACTCACCGAGATGAAATAATAATGCAATGAATGATAGCTCATTGAAATGATTGGAACCTTCGTTCCTCGTGAATTGAATGATTAATTGATAATTACAAGTCTCGACATGAATGATATATTATGAGTGAATTACATGTATGAATGAACAACAACGTAAGGAATGAATATCTCTTTAACCAAGTAAGAATTAACTTACACAACATCGGTGATGAAATGTCTTCTCACGAAAAAACGTCTCTAATGGAGATATCGGTCGCTCGAACAACCTTGAATAACACAATTGCCAACAACTCGCTTAATATATGTATCAATTATGATAATAACCACTACAAGAGGTCTATACCACAAATCCAAACTCATTGGGGCATTTCGACAAACACTTTCTAAACAATCTCCCATTATTTACAACTCAACCCAATTGTATCGAAAACCAACCTCAAATGAATGATCCAATCCAACAAAACACCATCAACACAATCGATAATCCAATAGGAATACTCAGTTCGAGCTTACGATAACATTTAATTGCAAATCCCAATTCCAAGTCAACCTTCAAAGTGTTCTTGAATAAAACTTCCAACAATCGGATGATTACTCACAAAAACTCATAATCATACATATATCCATCACAAATCATGAATATATCATCCAAAACATCATGCTCCAACTCAAAATCGAACCTAGGGTTGAAGAAATTACCTTGAATTAGGATGAATAATCCACAATATGTTGTTAATCCACACCACAACTTGAAGAAGATGAAATACTCCGAGTTTGATGATACCAAAAAATGTCAGAAAATCGCCGCCAAGATCGCCCAAGAAGAGGAGGAGGAAGGAGGATGATGAAATGAGCTTTCATCTCTTAAAACCCGCTGAAATAGGAAAATATGTACTGTGTGCCGCGGCACGGGCTGAGTGTGCCGCAGCCCACGACCAAAAACTGCCCAGTGCATCCGCTTAGTGCTACGGCCCGGCCAGCAGGGGCCGCGGCCCGCAGTACAAGGGGTTTCCAGCCCAAATGCACAAGGTGTGTGCCGCGGTGCACAATCCCTTGTGCCGCGGCGCACACTATTCGGGCCCAAAAATGACGAAAAAATGACCTGGGAAGAGTATAAAAGCAATAGGATTCAATAATTGGGAGCAATAACATGAAAGGAAGTGCGGAAACCCCAAAACGGTGGTTCCAAGCAATGATTACAAGGGTTTGCCCAACAATAGCACGATCTGAATAATGAGTGAATTTTGAAATGGTATGAACTCCAATATCAACATCGACAAAGCAATTACAACAATCAAGATAATATTCTCGTCTCAATTCTCAAGCAAGGTTGAAACAATGAACAATATCGATACACGACTCAAAGTTACTCCGAACGGTGAACACGAATGAATGAATGTGGATGATGAATGATAATTAATAAGTGAAAAATTACAGAGTGACCATTACTGAATGAAAATAAATGAGTTCACATCCGGGTATTACAGAAAAGGCCCGTAGCAATAACTTTATGTATGGACAATCCTCAATATCTTGTTCATTCGCAACAAAATATTTTCTTTGTGCATAGGTAAAAAAACACGCCTTTTGGGGGAGACATATTAGTATCGAACATATTCGTTCCTAACAATTTTCTAGAAAATGGTGACGAAATGTATAACTTGTCCAATTCTTTCCATTTTCCAAGTTGATACGAGCCATTCGTTTGTAAAACTATTTACTCGATCATAGACATTTCTGGAACACCTCTAACAAAGGAACAAATAGTCAACTTTGAAAGAACTTATTGTCAACCTCTTTCAAATATGAATCTATCTAATTCAGAAGGGAAGAACTTGCATCAGTATCTCAATTCAAACATGGGTTCGATTCATACTCTATGTCCTGAGAAATATTTACCCTCCAAAAGAGGAAAAATGGAGTCTAAATAAATGGATTGAGATAGGGCAAATGTATATAACTTTTCGACGAGGCTTTTTTTAATTCTCTCAAAATAGAATATATTCAAAAAAATATATGCCATGGTTCCTTACTTCGACAGGGTACAAATATCTAAATTTGATATTTTTAGATACTTTTACAGAACTATTGTCGATACTAATCAGTTGTATTCAAAATGTTGTATCCATTTTTCATGATATCATTTTTGTTAAATGGATGTCATGTTGAGTTCTTCAGAGAAAATGGTGTCTTCCAAAATCTAATCTGATAAGTGAGATTTCAAGTAAGTGTTTACATAATTTTCATCGGTCCCAAGCAATAATTCATCAAAAAAATGAGTCACCTTTGCTATTGACACATCTGCGATTACCAAATGTTCAGGAGTTCTTCTATTTAATCTTGTTTCTTCTTCTTGTTGCTGGATGTCTCGTTAGCACACATCTTATCTTTGTTTCGCAGGTCTCTAGTGAGTTACAGGGAGAGTTCAAAAGGGTCAAATCTTTGATGATGGAATCATCTTTGATTGAGTGCAAAAACTTCTAAATATGTATCCTACATCTGCACCGAATTCTTTCTAGTTAAGAATATATTTCTAGTTGCTTTGGAACAATTAGTAAATTCTCTAAAAGCAATATGGATGCTTGGTCCCACTTATGGGGTCAAATCAAGATATAAGAAGAAATATTTGAATATCAATCTCATTGCTATCATCAATCTCATACCAAATCCCATCAATCGAATCACTTTTTTTAGAAATACGAGATATCTAAGTCATACAAGTAAACAGATCTATTCATTGATAAGAAAAACAAAAAACATGAGTGAGTATTGGATTGATGATAAAGTAGAGTACTGGGCCATGCAAGGTAAGTGTATTGATAAGACAGAAGGAGAATTCTTGGTTCAGGTAACCACCTTAACCACAGAAAAAAGGATTGATCAAATTTTATTGAGTCTGACTCGGTGATCATTTATCAGAAAACGACTTTGGTTATCAAATGATTGAACAGCGGGAGCAAATTACTTATGATACTTAGTTGACATTCATAAAAAGTATCTATTGAATTATGAGTTCAATACATCTTGTTTAGCAGAAAGATGGGTATTCCTTGCTCATTATCAGACAATCAATTATATACAAACTTCATGTGGGACTAACACTTTGCAGTTACCATCTCATGTAAAACCCTTTTTGCTCCGTTTAGCCTTATCCCCCTCTATGGGGATTTTAGTGATAGGTGCACTAGGAACTGGACAATCCTATTTGGTCAAAGATCGAGCGACAAACTCCTATCTTCCTTTCATTGCGGTATTTATGAACAAGCTCCTATATCAAAAGTCTCATTTTGATGAGAATATTAAGGATAATTACACTATTGGTGGAAGTGACAATATTCGTTATATTGACGAGATTGCTGATAGTTACAATATCAATTGTGACCTTGTTGATACGGAGCTGGAACTGATAACTAAGGACTGATGTGTGAAGAACTATACCTATTTGGTATAACCTTTCAATTACAGTAGCAAAAGCAATGTCTCCTTGCATAATATAGATTCCAAACATTCATGATCCAACTGTGAATGAGTTGAAGTACATGTCCTTCGGTCTATTTCTCTCTGAAAGTGTAACAACCCTATCCCGGGTCAGAATTGTTACAATGCCGTTGATATATTCCTGGAGTACACAAGGTAAGACCTATTTAACACACATACACACACGACCAATCCGGTCAAACATAAAATCAAAAAAATAGTCGTGAATCGGAAAGGTCGACAATACAACACATCAACAACATCATGCCTGGCAAAGTCGAACATGACCATAATCACAACTGGCTCAACATACAGATAACAAACTCCAAGATAGTTCCCAAACCCACATACGGGCATAAAATCAACAATACCAGTACTCCCGAGTACATCTACAAACCAAGACCAAAACACACGAATAAAATGGCAATGACTACCTGAGGTAATATCACTGCTGCTCGTCATTCTTGTGCCCCTCCCGCACCTGTTAGCCATGAATATTTGTACCCGAATACACAAAAAGGTATTCACACCCGAAGGAGTCAGCAAACAGCCGGTGCAAGTACTAGATAACAGAAATATGTATAACATGCCATAATACAAATATTGTGATGACTATATAATGTATCAAGAAGAAGGATATTCTCACCAAGTACCAGCGCCTCAACAGTATTGTGACAACGACATCATTGTGCAAAAATGCATCAATAGCATCACAATCCAAAAGCATAATCAGTACCATATCACGTCATTATTCCAAAATAATGTGCATATCATCAAACCACTGGGCATCCAGGTATATACACGGTCCGAACGCATGTCCTGGATGATAATATAAAGCCCATAGTCCCCGCCGGGACATCCCTGGTTGGATTACCCTCCGGGTGGTACATACCATGTCAGGAGTCGGCCGAACTACCTGAATAATAACATGTACCCCAGAGCCCTCGTCAAGGCAATCCACTGGCTTTACCCGGTCCACAAGTCTCAAAACATCTCAAGAGTATCAATATTGGTACAACTTTTCAACAAGAATCGTTATATGATTTCAAACGCGAGATAATACATAAAACACGATCAAGTACATGCCTGGCAACTTTAGGGGCAAGAATGTTTCAAATGGTTTTTAATTGGGGTTCGAAACTCTGGACTTTCAGACCTACAATGAATAATATGAGGTAATCGACAATGGGGCCATATACTCTAATCGAAATAACATCAAAAACCTTAATTGAATCTCTTAGAGAATTTTCATTGGACACTTTGCGGATGGTATCCGTTTGCGATGATTCGAACGAAAGATTTAATTTTCTTTCCGCTAGAATCGATACGAACAGCCCCAGGATACTCGATATATAATCATTTACGAATTCTAAACCACAGTTCATCAAGAATGTGGAAAAATAAGTTCACGGTTCAGGGCCAGATTACCTACAATCTGGAGAAAACCGCTGAAATCGGCTGAAGAGGACTTGCTAATTTGATTCTCGGGAATTAATTACACGTTTAAACTGCTCGAAACCATCCCGGAATGGAATTCCAAAGTGAGGTCCGAACCCTCTGTTCTTCCCCGCTGATATGCCATGAAAATGGCTGAAAAACGAGCTTATATCACATGGAGAAGCATCTAGGTCGGTTTAAGGGTAATACGGTAATTTCATCGCGACAAACTAACACCCTTGTCTTGTTTTGGCCATAACATGATCATTTGGGATCGGAATGGCTCGCTGTTTATTCCATTGGAAGGCTAACTTAATATTTTACAATTCTCTAAAATATTAGAATTTTTGGTACTTTCTAAAATTAATGGTGATCAATCAAAGTCGGTTCTTGCGCGCAGCGCCTTCCAGAAAGGTCCATGTTTGTTGTTATCGGCTCCCTTGCTGAATTCCATTTATATTATGAATGATATAATAATATATTACTAGAAATAAGAATTTTAAATATCGAGGTTGGTCAAATGATCTAGTCACAATTCGATCGACGAGTCTGAACGGTCCCCAAAACATCGAGAAACAACGAAAAGGTCATTGAGGCATTGAAGTGAATCCTTAAGCTCTCATAATCAACTTTAAAGTATTCTAACAAGTACGAGTGAACCTGACATTATTAAGATGACCCTTAATGATATCGCAGATCGAGTTCACATCACCAGTCAGAATTAAGATAGAGCAGAATACACCTTTAAGAAAAAAGTAATACGTATGAGATCATGAGTTTTGCAACGAGAATAGCGCCAATCAATCACTAATCTCAAGATAACGTAGAGACGTAAAATGGATACATGTCTATATTTAGAATCACAAAAGTTGAACGATAGGTTAAGAATGATGAATGAAAATAGTTAAAATTTCAATAAAACAGCAAATGAATTCATAAAACGGGTCGAATATTAGAAGTTATTAAGGGGTAAAAATCTGGGGTCTCACAGAAAGATGTTCCACTAGGAATATTATTGTTATTGCGACTCATATTCCCCACCAAGTAGATTCCTCTCTACTAGCTCCGAATAAACTTAATACGTGCACTAAGATATGAAGGCTTATTATTCCACAACAACAAAAGCACTTTTTCAATCTTTCATATACTAGGGGATTTCACTTGGAAAGGAAAATGTTCCATACTAACGGATTCGGTTCTATGGGTTACAATGCTAGGAGATTGGAGCATTTAGAAATGAGGCCCTATTGATTAGTATTACACAGAAGAAATCAATTCTAGAGACTAATACACTTATATCCGCTCTTCATAGACAAACTTGGGATTTGCGAGTCCATGTAAGATCGGTTCAGGATAATGTGCTCCTTTCCTATCAGATAGGAAGGGATGTAGCACAAAATGTACTTATAAGTAACTGCCTCGCAGATATAAGTCTATCTGTATGCATAAGCAATTATGTTAAGAGGATCCTTATTTTTACAAATGGTACTTCGAACTTGGAACGAGTATGAAGAAATTAATGATACTTCTTTATCTTTGGAGTTGTTCTGCCGAATCGGTCACTCAAGATCTTTGGTTTCTACCCCGACCCAATGGAAAAGTGGATCTTGTTATTTTAGACTCCTTGACAATGATTCGCGGATCTAGTTAATGGCCTATTAGAATCAGAAGGCGCTCTGGAGAGATTATCACTGACAGAAAAAGATCGCAATGTGTTTGACAATGATCGAGTTACATTGCTTCTTCGGGCCGAACCGAAGAATCCCTTAGATATGAAGAAAACTGGATCTCGTTCTATCTTGGACAAGATATTTATCTATAAAGCATTGGAGTTTTAAGACTGGAAGGGGCAGGAGCCCATGGGCGGCAACAGATAGTGGCGGGTTCTTTAAATCACATAGTTTGGGCTCCTAGAATATGGTGGCCTTGGGCCGTGCAGTTTGATTGGATCGAAAGGCCTGGTAAATTAGTATCTCCCTATTCATCTTGGTTTAGTTCATTTCGGGGCATGTCTGATGAAGATGGAGATGAAGTAGTATCTCCCTATTCATCTTGGTCCAGTTCATTTGAGGGCAAGTATGATAAAGATGAAGATGAAGAGGATGAACTTCAAGATTCGGATTTCTTGGAGAGTGGATACGATACATGATATAGATATTTAAACGAACAAAACCTTTTTTGAATAATCCAATTTATTTGGCACATTGCGGATCCGCTATTTTTAATATTCAATGATGATAAGCCCACTGGCTCTATGTTTTCACATCAAAAATTATTTGCAGATAATGATATGTTGTTAAAAACAGTTATTACTTCTGAAGATGCATTAAAAGAAGAAAGAGAGCGTCGTAAAGATATATCGAAAGCCTGGTTTCTTAAGAATGTATACTAAAATCACTTAGAATGGTTGATTAATCTCCAGAGATGGTTTAGAAACCATATTTTATCAGATAATGAATCTTTCCGTTCTAATGCTCTATCCGAGAGTTATCAGTATTTATTAACTCTATTGCTATCTAACGTAACGCTATTGGATCAAATGATAAAGACATTGTTTAAGAAAAAGATGGTTTTCCAAGATGAAATTCAAATTTTATTCATGTGACAGGAGAAAGATTTCCCATTCCTTATCCGAAAATATATGTGGCTATGAAAGTGGAACAGACTCGGCTGGGTGGTGGAGTGGTGAAAATACTACTTTCTTCCATATTTTGGACCTTAGCTCCATCGAACAATGTGTTACTATTGAAACATGAAAAAATTGAAATCTTAGACCAAAACACTATGTATGTATGAAATTAACTACCGAAATAGTAATTGTTGAACATCAACAACCAGTTCAGATATGCACGATCAAGAAATACAGGATTCTCTTTTCGATATGCCCCGAAACAAAAAAAAGGTGGAATGCCAATGGGCATCTATTATTGAATTGACCATATAGTACCTAGTTTTGGAACGAACGTCCAGTGCCAAAGTCACTGAATGGGTAAGTCGCCAATCCATCACTATGTAATGTACTTTGGGTGACAGGTGGACATTTTACCAGAGGTTTATAATCTACCCTTGTATGATTCCTGTTGAAGCAGTATGCTTGATGTAACCGAGCTGATCGGTCACCAAGAACCGGGTTAATCTTAGGAGTTTAGCTAAGAAAACCCAAAATGTATGAAGTATTGTCTTTCTCTCTCTCTCTAAAGTATGCTGTAATCTCAGAATGTCAATCCCGAATGATAACCCCCCCCTCTCCCTTTTATAGGGAATGAATCCCTAATAAATTTGGAATATATTAAGGGGGAGTATGGGTCCACTTCCTCTACATGTGAACTACTAGATATTATGGATCCACTAGATAGTCACGTGCTTATATGACTCGTAATCAAAAATTTACGAGATAATTTTCTCACGGTTTGAGCACATATTCCAAATATGATAAAGCTAGTAATATATCCCAAATAAACTTGAATAGATCCCAAAAAGGATCAAGTTATGCGCATACAAGTGGGATATCAATTGGCATACTATTTGAAGTCCTCCAACCAATATCGAGAACATAATATATAAACTCCCATGACTGTAGAATTTTAAAGATGTTTTAATCCGTAAGATCATTCATAATTGTACGAGCATGTTATGTATGGGGATAACGTACATTAGTCACTGAGGATTTCGTAAGCTTTATCACAAATCAAGACAGTCGTCTGCCCAGTGAGAAACTGTCATATGTGTGTTTAGCGTACGCTAAGCGATGAAGCTTACGTACATTAACGGGCAAGGTTAACGTATGATACGTTTGGTACGTAATGTACGTTATATCATCAGACGAGTCAAGTCGACTGATTACAGAGGAACTGACGATACATGGTTAGCATACGCTAGACTTCGTAGCTTACATATGCTAAAATGTATGCTTAACGTACGATACCAAGGGTATGTAACGTAGGTTAAGCAGGTCAGACATGTTACGTTTTATGAACTTTCGACCGTAATTTGGATTGTTAAATGTTCGTTCGACATGAGATGAATTCTATATTATTTTCTTTTGTTAAGGTTCGGGCTTAGCAACATGATTGATCGAAGGGGCGACCTTCGAGTGTTTTGATATTCGTGAAGTATTATTCTTGTCATCGAATCGAGGCAAGTACTTTAATTAGAATTGATCGTATTATGTCGGTTACGTTATGATTGTACTGTGTACATGTGTTGTGATTAATTGTCCACCATGCGTTGATCCGACGGGAATCATCATGGGAAATCTATAGTTGTGTGCGCTGGATCGTTGGACAGGTAGTTCCACCATGCTTTAGTCCGACGGGATCATCATGGGAATCTATAGCTATGTGCGCTGGATCGTTGGAATACCATGAGTATGTTGAGACTGTTATGATATGATATGTGTTGTTATTATTTCTCGTTGGAGAAACTTGTCATGATTATTGTTTATTTAATCATTGTTGTATGATTATCGTACTTGTACTAGCATCGTTGTGCTAACCCCTTAGGGGGTGAACATTTGTTTATGTTCAGGATCCAGGAGAGCAGGGAAACAAGCACTGGAGTTGCATGACGACGAGGGTGCAGAGTGTAACACCCCAAACTAGGCGGATATTACAGTGCCGTAGATCCCCAACTGGGACCCACCAGGCAAATGAAAATGAATGAATTACACAGGATAAATGTAGTACCGAACCACATTACAACAATAATTACTCCGATGAGGAGTTTAGTTACAACACACCAGGACAATACCGAATACTAGTGTATTTTATATGAAGATAAAATACACAACACTGAATAAAACGGAGTATCCAAATGAAAGTCTGCAGCGGAAAATAAAGGACAATAACATGAATAACTGAAAGATCGGGGCCCCCTACTAGTATCACTGGGACTCCTCGACATCAACATGCTATTCCCGTGCGTTTGCCTTGCCATGACCTGAAAAACAAAATCCCCAGCCGGGACCAGTTAAACAGAACAACAATCCTCAAGGGTTGAAAAATACACAATCATGATTTAACTGAAGTTATGAAATATCCTTAGTTATGAATTACGCTGAAGAGGGGTATCATAGTACGCCCGTAGTGTTCTGTGCAAGTGTACAAGACCAATGACCGGACACACCCGTCCTTGTACCTAATTAGTCTCACGGAGGTAATCTGTTACCGTATGCACAGTCCAATGTATCACTCCCAATACATGGCCATAACGTGCCCGACTAAAAATTCCACACATCCGCACCCGGCCACGCAATATGAACCCGGAAGGTCATATGAACGAGAATGACCATGATGAATATCAATGAATAATAATAATCTGACAAAGCCAAGAATGACTCACCGAGATGAAAGTGATAATGAAGTGATTTATAGTTTCAATGGAATGATTGGAACTGCCGTTCCTCGTTAATGAAGTGACTATTCGACAATTACAAGTCTCAATATGATTAATACAATGATGAATGAGTTATGATTATGAATGATCAACAACAAAAAGGAATGAATATCCTGTTAACCGAGTAAGAATTAACTTACACAATACCGATGAAGAAAGTCCTTCCACGAACAAATGTCCTAAATGAAGTGTCGGTCGCACGAACAACCTTAATTCAATACAATTACCAACAATCCGATCAATATACGAATTAAACACGAGTATAACGAACTCAAAACGTCGATATGATTAAACCAAGTCCATTGAGGCATTATATCGAACACTTTGTGGCCAACTTCGATTGTTTACAACTAAACCTCAACAATAACAACCTCAAATCCCCAAGAAGTGTTTCAAACCAACAAAACATCTCCAATACGATCAATAATCCGTTATGAATATCCAAAAACGTGATTATAACAACAATTAGTCGAAAATCCCCAAATCCAACTCGATATTCAAAGTGTTCTTGAATAATCCCTCAATAATCCAATGAATACTTATACAAACTCATAATCATATACATATCCCTTCATATAACATGATTATAACGTCCAAAACATCATATCTCAACATAGAATCGAAATCCAAGGTGTTGAAGAAATTACCTCTTGAAGATCCAACCACTTCGATCCGAAGAACACGAGTTTAATCGAGTATCCAAGCTTCCCAAATGATTGAAGGTGATGAAAAATACACACTCAAATGATAATTGATGAAGAAATCTCTCCTCAAGACCCTCTCTCGCGTATGAAGGTGCAAGAATGAAGAAATGAGTGAAATGCTCAAAAACGAAATTATAGGGGTTGGTATCGCCGGACACGGCCGTGCCAACCGGCACGCGGCCGCGGCAGCGCAGCGGCAGGGACTCGACCGTGTCCTGCTTGACACAGTCGCGGCGCGAAGGGCCTTCCGATAGTGACCCGTCCGACAGCGACTCGGCATGACTCGACCGTGTCCTGGAACACGGTCGGGCGTCTGGGAAGTCGGTTCTGGCTTATCCGGAAGAGTTTGACTCGGCCGTGCCAGACGACACGGTCGAGTCCTGTGGGCAGAGACTTCGGCATTTCCGGACGAGTACAGCACGGCCGCGTCGGACGACACGGCCGAGTTCGGTCGGCAGTGATCGGCCAATAACTGAAAAATGAGCGGGTGAGATAAAACGACCATAACTCTCTCGTCCGGACTCCGATTGACTCACCGTTTGAACTATTGGAAAGCTAACTCGATGCTCTATAATATTGCAAAGATTCAGAATTTTAGGAGTTACCAAAAATTAATGGTGTTCTAACAAAGTCGAACTCATATGCGAAAAGTTGAACAATGGACAATAACGATACACAACTCGAAGTTTCTCCGAACGGTGAACACGGGTGAAAGAACATGATTGATGAATGATTATAAATGAGTGAAAATCCACTGAGTGACAATCACCGAATGAAATTACTGAATGATAATGACTGAATTACAACCGGGTATTACATACACCCCCCCTTAAAAGAGTTTCGTCCCCGAAACTAAGGGTCAAACAACTCGGGATAACTCTCCCGCATACCATCCTCGGTTTCCCAAGTAGTCTCTTCGACTCCGTGTCTAGACCACTGAATCTTGACCAAAGGAATCGCCTTATTCCTCAACTGTTTGATTTGCCGCTCGAACACTCGTATGGGATGCTCCTCATACAATGATCATCTGCGATCTCGATTTCGTCGAACTGAAGTATGTGACCCGGATCGGCAACATACTTCCGCAATTGCGAGACGTGCAATACATTATGAATTTGGCTCAACGCCAGAGGTAAAGCCAAACGGTAAGCTAACTCGCCTATTCGATCCAGAATCTCAAACGATCCAATGAATCTCGAACTCAATTTCCCCTGTTTTCCGAAATGGAAGATACCTCGACTCGGGGATACCTTGACCAAAACGTGGTCACCCATCTCGAACTCTAGTGGTCGACGATTATCTGCATATAATTACTGTCGACTCTGAGCAGTCAACAGACGACTCCTGATCAAAGCTACCTTCTCCCGGGCGGCTATAAGTATATCGGGCTCGGTGCCGACTACGATGGGTCATCCCAACACAAGGGAGATCGACAACGACGACCGTGCCAGCCTCGTAAGGTGCTATCTTCATCGCATGCCTACTAAACCGTACGTGGACTCAAACAACGATGGTGGGCTTCCTAATCGCTCATTAATCGAGGACGCATGCCCTCAATATGTCCTCTAATGTCTGAATAGTTCTCTCTGATTGTCCGTCGGATTGAGGATGAAAGGCAATACTGAGATTAAGCTGAGTTCCCAAAGCACGATGAACTGATTTCCAAAATGAGACACGAATCACCCGCCACGATCAGAAACGATACACTTAGGAGTACCGTGCAATCTCACCATCTCTTTGATGAACAACTGAGCCAGTCTCTCAAGACCCCACGTATCCTTGATCTCAAGGAAATGAGTTGATTTAGTTAAGCGGTCCGCAATCACCCAGATCGCATTCATGCCACGACGACTCGTCGGCAAACTCGTGATGAAATCCATAGAAATGTCTTCCCACTTCCACTCCGGAATAGGGAGAGGTTTTCAGCATACCCGCCGGACGCTGATGTTCAATCTTAACTTGTTGATAAGTTAAGCATCTCGAAACAAATTCTGCGACTCCTCGCTTCATATTACTCCACCAGTAATTTTGTTTCAAGTCCTTGTACATCTTGCTGGACCCCGGATGAACAGAATAAGGGGTAGCATGAGCTTCTCTCAAAATAGAGTTTTTCAACTCGTCATTCGCCGGTACACACAACCGGTTCTTAAACCTCAAAAGTCCATCCTCGTGGACCACGAATCCAGGGGCTTTCCTCTGAGCCACATCTTCACGGATGCGCAACAATGAAGGGTCTGAACTCTGATTCACTCTGATTACCTCCTCAAGTGACGATGAAATCTCTAACATACAAAGCTGTCCCTGAACTCGCTGAAGCCAGACCTCGATCTCGGGTCTAAGGAATTCCTGTTGAAGATCCTTCTGAACTATTAAACGAGCAAGCATATGCTCCTGAATGGACTTACGACTCAAGGCGTCGGCGACAACGTTCGCCTTGCCCGGGTGGTAAAGGATCTCGATATCAAAATCTTTGATTAGTTCCAACCACCGCCTCTATCGCATATTTAACTCCTTGTGAGTAAATATATACTTCAACTCTTGTGATTGGTGAAGATCTGACAGGTGATGCCATAAATGTAACGACGCCAAATTTCCAACGCGAAAACCACGGTTGCTAGCTCCGGCCGTGGGTTGGATAATTAACCAGCTAATCCGAGGAAACATCGGATTTACTTAATATCTTTCGGAGGTTGCCAATCTCGGATAGTCTCCGACTTCTGAGGGTCGACACGAACTCTGTCAGATGAAATTACATGCCCGAGAAAGTCACTTCGGACCTCCAGAACTCACATTTGGAAAACTTTCCATAAAGTTGCTCTCGTCTCAACACGTCGAGAACCTGATGAAGATGAACCTCGTGATCCTCTCGGCTACGAGAATAAATCAAAATGTCGTCGATGAAGACAACAACAAACTGATCCAAAAAGTCGATGAAAACCCGATTCATTAACTCCATGAATACCACATGTGCAATAGTTAGCCCGAACGACATAACTACGAACTCATAATGACCATAGCGTGTACGAAACGCTGTCCTCGCGATATCCGACTCTCGAATCCGCAACTGGTGATATCCAGATCTTAAGTCGATCCTGGAAAATACTGAGGCTCTCTGAAGTTGATCTAAAAGATCATCAATACGGGGTAAGGGATACTACTCTTGATCATCACCCTGTTCAACTCCTGGTAATTAATACACACACGAGACGAGCCATCCTTCTCCTTGACAGATCACACTGGTGTTCCTCACGGGGACGCAATCGGTCGGAGATAACCTTTCTCGAACTACTCCTCAAGTTGAATCTTCAACTCCTGCACCCTGGTGGAGGCCATCCGATACGGTTCCTTCGATCAAGGGGACGTACCGGCTCCAACTCACTCCTGAATTCCCCTACTCTATGTGAAGGCAACCAGATAACTCGTCTAGAAATACATCGTCAATCGATGACAATGATACCACGAATGATTGAACATTTCGATTGCCCTAGAATGGTCAGTCGATAAAAAGAGATACCAATAATGATTGAACAACTCGATTGCCTTAGAAAGGCCAATCGATGAACATGATACAATGAATGTTTGAATAACTCGATTGCCTTTGAAAGGCCAATCAATGAAAATGATACAATGAATGATTGAATGACTCGATTGTCTTAGAAAGGCCAATCGATAGAAATGATGCAATGAATGATTGAATAACTCGATTGCCCTAGAAAGGCCAATCGATGAAAATGATACAATGAATGATTGAATAACTCGATTGCCTTAGAAAGGCCAATCGATGAAAATGATCTGATGAATGATTGAATAGTTCGATTGCGGAATTTCTGCTTTCGTCATAATAATACTTCTTCTGGAACAACGGGGATTACTTCCCTGAAGCACACATTCGACAACCAACGACGGAAAGATAGCGACCAAACGCTAACAAACACTGAGGATAGTATCAAGACGATCAAACCAACTAATACCTAAAATTACATCGTCCTAAGATAAATTCACCACGATTAGATCCATCAACCAATCGCGGTCATTAAGCTTAATTCGGTATGATTCCGAAAATTCTTCCATCGTCAGGTAGACCGATGGTATGAGGTCCACAAGCAATAGGACTATCCCGAAATAAGTCTATTCAACCATGATTCGAAAATGAATGAATGCGGTGTACCAGCATCAAAAGGTAAGTTGAGATAAAATTACGAGTATATCTGAGATAATTCGGTCCACCGGATCGTCGATCCTCTTCATCACATGAATCCGGGACTTGCCGGCCCCCGAACTGGACGCTCCCGTCTAGTAAATACGAGCTCCAACTCTATTTGCTTCCATTGTCTTAAACGACGTTGACAAAGCGATCGATTTCAAAGCTGGTTGCTTGATTGCACGAGATGCCGCCGAAGCCGACTTGGAGTCCTTTCAGCAAAAACGGGCCTTATGGCCAACAATTCCGCATTTAAGGCACGTGATAGACTGCCTCAGGCACTTGGTGCTGACATGACCCGGTTCTCCACAATTAAAACAGATGATGGCTGAACTGGCCGCTCGGGATTGAGATCCCGCATGATTATGCACCGTAGGAGGTCGCTCAGAAACGATAGGGCTCACACGAGGCTTCTTGAAGGTTGACTGACCGTCTTCGGATTGATTATGCTTCGTTGATTTCTTGCTGACAGATGAAGGTTGTTGTTCAGCAATTTCCTTAGCAGCAGGCTCATACGGGAGAGTTCTCTCGATTAATCCGGCCAGAGTGGCGCAATGGTGATTGAGCAATTGCACATGGGTCATCATGGCCTGCATAAAAGTGAGTGGATCAACCCGAACATCTTCTGATCGAGCCGAGTCCTGGGTACGATTTCCCGACAGCGAGTGATCATTTACCGGGTTTCGGCCCGCACCGCGGCCTCTCCCCGTGCATCCCCTGACAGCTCTCCCCATACTGAAGTAGGAAGGTCGCATAACGATTATATTTCCCGCATGATTATCACGTTATGATTATGTCATGAGATGATGAAAATGAGTATACATGCTCTAACTTAGTGATTATATGAATGATTTACTGAAGTGACATGATTGTCTGATGAAATTCTTGAAATGATTATTTTTAATAACTTAACAAGATTAATAATATGATCATCCAGATCGACAACTGAGTAATGAAATGAATTGAGTAATTAATGAATTAACATGATCGTCCTGATCAATAACTGAGTAATGAAATGAATTAAGTGATTAATGAGTTAACATGATCGTCCTAATCACAATGAATGATGATGTTTGAGGATTGTTAAATGATGAATGATGAATGAATGACTATTGCCAGAAATTATACCATGGCGTTAGAAATCTTACAGTTCTTCCAGTCTGATTGGCTCGGCATTTGCACAGGTCACACGTGACGCGAAAATCCAATGATACTAGTCTGATGACGATGATTTCAAATGAGACATGACTCGGAAGGTAGTATTCAAAACCATGCTCCGATACCAACTCTGTAACACCCCAAACTAGGCGGATATTACAGTGCCGTAGATCCCCAACTGGGACTCACCAGGCAAATGAAAATGAATGAATTACACAGGATAAATGTAGTACCGAACCACATTACAACAATAATTACTCCGATGAGGAGTTTAGTTACAACACACCAGGACAATACCGAATACTAGTGTATTTTATATGAAGATAAAATACACAAAACTGAATGAAACGGAGTATCCAAATGAAAGTCTGCAGCGGAAAATAAAGGACAATAACATGAATAACTGAAAGATCGGGGCCCCCTACTAGTATCACTGGGACTCCTCGACATCAATATGCTATTCCCGTGCGTTTGCCTTGCCATGACCTGAAAAACAAAATCCCAAATGGGTCGATTAAATGTAACAACAATCCTCAAGGGTTGAAAAATACACAATCATGATTTAACTGAAGTTATGAAATATCCTTAGTTATGAATTACGCTGAAGAGTGGTATCATAGTACGCCCGTAGTGTTCTGTGCAAGTGTACAAGACGAATGACCGGACACACCCGTCCTTGTACCTAATTAGTCTCACGGAGGTAATCTGTTACCGTGTGCACAGTCCAATGTATCACTCCCAATACATGGCCATAACGTGCCCGACTAAAAATTCCACACATCCGCACCCGACCACGCAATATGAACCCGGAAGGTCATATGAACGAGAATGACCATGATGAATATCAATGAATAATAATAATCTGACAAAGCCAAGAATGACTCACCGAGATGAAAGTGATAATGAAGTGATTGATAGTTTCAATGGAATGATTGGAACTGCCGTTCCTCGTTAATGAAGTGACTATTCGACAATTACAAGTCTCAATATGATTAATACAATGATGAATGAGTTATGATTATGAATGATCAACAACAAAAAGGAATGAATATCCTGTTAACCGAGTAAGAATTAACTTACACAATACCGATGAAGAAAGTCCTTCCACGAACAAATGTCCTAAATGAAGTGTCGGTCATACGAACAACCTTAATTCAATACAATTACCAACAATCCGATCAATATACGAATTAAACACGAGTATAACGAACTCAAAACGTCGATACGATTAAACCAAGTCCATTGAGGCATTATATCGAACACTTTGTGGCCAACTTCGATTGTTTACAACTAAACCTCAACAATAACAACCTCAAATCCCCAAGAAGTGTTTCAAACCAACAAAACATCTCCAATACGATCAATAATCCATTATGAATATCCAAAAACGTGATTATAACAACAATTTGTCGAAAATCCCCAAATCCAACTCGATATTCAAAGTGTTCTTGAATAATCCCTCAATAATCCAATGAATCCTTATACAAACTCATAATCATATACATATCCCTTCATATAACATGATTATAACATCCAAAACATCATATCTCAACATAGAATCGAAATCCAAGGTGTTGAAGAAATTACCTCTTGAAGATCCAACCACTTCGATCCGAAGAACACGAGTTTAATCGATATCCAAGCTTCCCAAATGATTGAAGGTGATGAAAAATACACACTCAAATTATAATTGATGAAGAAATCTCTCCCTCAAGACCCTCTCTCGCGTATGAAGGTGCAAGAATGAAGAAATGAGCTGAAATGCTAAAAAAAAACGAAATTATAGGGGTTGACTGTCTGTCGGACACGGCCCGTGCCAATCGGCACGGCCGCAGCGCGCAACTGGCCGGCAGGGACTCGACCGTGTCCTGCTTGACACGGTTGCGGCGCGAAGGGCCTTCCGATAGTGACCCGTCCGACAGCGACTCGGCATGACTCGACCGTGTCCTGGAACACGGTCGGGCGTCTGGGCAGTCGGTTCTGGCTTATCCGGAAGAGTTTAACTCGGCCGTGCCAGACGACACGGTCGAGTCCTGTGGGCAGAGACTTCGGCATTTCCGGACGAGTACAGCACGGCCGCGTCGGACGACACGGCCGAGTTCGGTCGGCAGTGATCGGCCAATAACTGAAAATGAGCGGGTGAGCTAAAACGACCATAACTCTCTCGTCCGGACTCCGATTGACTCACCGTTTGAACCATTGGAAAGCTAACTCGATGCTCTATAATATTGCAAAGACTCAGAATTTTAGGAGTTACCAAAAATTAATGGTGTTCTAACAAAGTCGAACTCATATGCGGAAAGTTGAACAATGGACAATAACGATACACAACTCGAAGTTTCTCCGAACGGTGAACACGGGTGAAAGAACATGATTGATGAATGATTATAAATGAGTGAAAATCCACTGAGTGACAATCACCGAATGAAATTACTGAATGATAATGACTGAATTACAACCGGGTATTACATACACCCCCCCTTAAAAGAGTTTCGTCCCCGAAACTAAGGGTCAAACAACTCGGGATAACTCTCCCGCATACCATCCTCGGTTTCCCAAGTAGTCTCTTCGACTCCGTGTCTAGACCACTAAATCTTGACCAAAGGAATCGCCTTATTCCTCAACTGTTTGATTTGCCGCTCGAACACTCGTATCGGACGCTCCTCATACAATGATCATCTGCGATCTCGATTTCGTCGAACTGAAGTATGTGACCCGGATCGGCAACATACTTCCGCAACTGCGAGACGTGCAATACATTATGAATTTGGCTCAACGCCAGAGGTAAAGCCAAACGGTAAGCTAACTCGCCTATTCGATCCAGAATCTCAAACGATCCAATGAATCTCGGACTCAATTTCCCCTGTTTTCCGAAATAGAAGATACCTCAACTCGGGGATACCTTGACCAAAACGTGGTCACCCATCTCGAACTCTAGTGGTCGACGATTATCTGCATATAATTTATGTCGACTCTGAGCAGTCAACAGACGACTCCTGATCAAAGCTACCTTCTCCCGGGCGGCTATAAGTATATCGGGCTTGGTGCCGATTGACTCTGATGGGTCGTCCCAACACAAGGGAGATCGACAACGACGACCGTACCAGGCCTCGTAAGGTGCTATCTTCATCGCAGCATGCCTACTAAACTGTACGTGGACTCAAACAACAGTAATTGGGCTTCCCAATCGTCTACTAATCGAGGACGCATGCCCTCAATATGTCCTCTAATGTCTGAATAGTTCTCTCTGATTGTCCGTCGGATTGAGGATGAAAGGCAATACTGAGATTAAGCTGAGTTCCCAAAGCACGATGAACTGATTTCCAAAATGAGACACGAATCACCCGCCACAATCAGAAACGATACACTTAGGAGTATCGTGCAATCTCACCATCTCTTTGATGAACAACTGAGCCAGTCTCTCAGGACCCCACGTATCCTTGATCTCAAGAAAATGAGTTGATTTAGTTAAGCGGTCCGCAATCACCCAGATCGCATTCATGCCACGACGACTCGTCGGCAAACTCGTGATGAAATCCATAGAAATGTCTTCCCACTTCCACTCCGGAATAGGGAGAGGTTTTCAGCATACCTGCCGGTCGCTGATGTTCAATCTTAACTTGTTGATAGGTTAAGCATCTCGAAACAAATTCTGCGACTCCTCGCTTCATATTACTCCACCAGTAATTTTGTTTCAAGTCCTTGTACATCTTGCTGGACCCCGGATGAACAGAATAAGGGGTAGCATGAACTTCTCTCAAAATAGAGTTTTTCAACTCGTCATTCGCCGGTACACACAACCGGTTCTTAAACCTCAAAAGTCCATCCTCGTGGACCACGAATCCAGGGGCTTTCCTCTGAGCCACATCTTCACGGATGCGCAACAATGAAGGGTCTGAACTCTGATTCTCTCTGATTACCTCCTCAAGTGACGATGAAATCTCTAACATACAAAGCTGTCCCTGAACTCGCTGAAGCCAGACCTCGATCTCGGGTCTAAGGAATTCCTGTTGAAGCTCCTTCTGAACTATTAAATGAGCAAGCATCTGCTCCTGAATTTACTTACGACTCAAGGCGTCGGTGACAACGTTCGCCTTGCCCGGGTGGTAAAGGATCTCGATATCAAAATCTTTGATTAGTTCCAACCACCGCCTCTGTCGCATATTTAACTCCTTGTGAGTAAATATATACTTCAACTCTTGTGATTGGTGAAGATCTGACAGGTGATGCCATAAAGGTAACGACGCCAAATTTCCAACGCGAAAACCACGGTTGCTAGCTCCGGCCGTGGGTTGGATAATTAACCAGCTAATCCGAGGAAACATCGGATTTACTTAATATCTTTCGGAGGTTGCCAATCTCGGATAGTCTCCGACTTCTGAGGGTCGACACGAACTCTGTCAGATGAAATTACATGCCCGAGAAAGTCACTTCGGACCTCCAGAACTCACATTTGGAAAACTTTCCATAAAGTTGCTCTCGTCTCAACACGTCGAGAACCTGATGAAGATGAACCTCGTGTTCCTCTCGGCTACGAGAATAAATCAAAATGTCGTCGATGAAGACAACAACAAACTGATCCAAAAAGTCGATGAAAACCCGATTCATTAACTCCATGAATACCACATGTGCAATAGTTAGCCCGAACGGCATAACTACGAACTCATAATGACCATAGCGTGTACGAAACGCTGTCCTCGCGATATCCGACTCTCGAATCCGCAACTGGTGATATCCAGATCTTAAGTCGATCCTGGAAAATACTGCGGCTCCCTGAAGTTGATCTAAAAGATCATCAATACGGGGTAAGGGATACTACTCTTGATCATCACCCTATTCAACTCCTGGTAATTAATACACACACGAGACGAGCCATCCTTCTCCTTGACAGATCACACTGGTGTTCCTCACGGGGACGCAATCGGTCGGAGATAACCTTTCTCGAACTACTCCTCAAGTTGAATCTTCAACTCCTGCACCCTGGTCGAGGCCATCCGATACGGTGCCTTCGATCAAGGGGACGTACCGGATCCAACTCACTCCTGAATTCCCCTACTCTATGTGAAGGCAACCAGATAACTCGTCTGGAAATACATCGTCAATCGATGACAATGATACCACGAATGATTGAACATTTCGATTGCCCTAGAATGGTCAGTCGATAAAAAGAGATACCAATAATGATTGAACAACTCGATTGCCTTAGAAAGGCCAATCGATGAAGATGATACAATGAATGTTTGAATAACTCGATTGCCTTTGAAAGGCCAATCAATGAAAATGATACAATGAATGATTGAATGACTCGATTGTCTTAGAAAGGCCAATCGATGGAAATGATGCAATGAATGATTGAATAACTCGATTGCCCTAGAAAGGCCAATCGATGAAAATGATACAATGAATGATTGAATAACTCGATTGCCTTAGAAAGGCCAATCGATGAAAATGATACAATGAATGATTGAATAGTTCGATTGCGGAATTTCTCTGCTTTCGTCATAATAATACTTCTTCTGGAACAACGGGGATTACTTCCCTGAAGCACACATTCGACAACCAACGACGGAAATATAGCGACCAAACGCTAACAAACACTGAGGATAGTATCAAGACGATCAAACCAACTAATACCTAAAATTACATCGCCCTAAGATAAATTCACCACGATTAGATCCATCAACCAATCGCGGTCATTAAGCTTAATTCGGTATGATTCCGAAAATTCTTCCATCATCAGGTAGACTGATGGTATGAGGTCCACAAGCAATAGGACTATCCCGAAATAAGTCTATTCAACCATGATTCGAAAATGAATGAATGCGGTGTACCAGCATCAAAAGGTACACACAAGTTGAGATAAAATTACGAGTATACCTGAGATAATTCGGTCCACCGGATCGTCGATCCTCTTCATCACATGAATCCGGGACTTGCCGGCCCCCGAACTGGACGCTCCCGTCTGGTAAATACGAGCTCCAACTCTATTTTCTTCCATTGTCTTAAACGACGTTGACAAAGCGATCGATTAAACGCCGGTTGCTTGATTGCACGAGATGCCGCCGGAGCCGACTTGGAGTCCTTTCAGCAAAAACGGGCCTTATGGCCAACAATTCCGCATTTAAGGCATGTGATAGACTGCCTCAGGCACTTGGTGCTGACATGACCTGTTTCTCCACAATTAAAACAGATGATGGCTGAATCGCGCTCGGGATTGAGATCATACGATTATTCACCGTAGGAGGTCGCTCGAAGCGATAGGGCTCACGAGGCTTCTTGAAGGTTGGTGACCGTCTTCGGATTGATTATGCTTCGTTGATTTCTTGGCGAGATGAAGGTTGTTGTTCGGCCAATTTCCTTAGCACGAGGCTCATACGGAGAGTTCTCTCGATTAATCCGGCAGTGGCGCAATGGTGATTGAGCAATTGCACATGGGTCATCATGGCACATAAAAGTGAGTGGATCAACCCGAACATCTTCCGTCGAGCCGAGTCCTGGTACGATTTCCCGGCAGTGATCATTTCACGGGTTTCGGCCCGCACTGCCTCTCCCCGTGCATCCCCTGACAGCTCTCCCCATACTGAAGTAGGAAGGTCGCATAACGATTATATTTCCCGCATGATTATCACGTTATGATTATGTCATGAGATGATGAAAATGAGTATACATGCTCTAACTTAGTGATTATATGAATGATTTACTGAAGTGACATGATTGTCTGATGAAATTCTTGAAATGATTATTTTTAATAACTTAACAAGATTAATAATATGATCATACAGATCGACAACTGAGTAATGAAATGAATTGAGTAATTAATGAATTAACATGATCGTCCTGATCAATAACTGAGTAATGAAATGAATTAAGTGATTAATGAGTTAACATGATCGTCCTAATCACAATGAATGATGATGTTTGAGGATTGTTAAATGATGAATGATGAATGAATGACTATTGCCAGAAATTATACCATGGCGTTAGAAATCTTACAGTTCTTCCAGTATGATTGGCTCGGCATTTGCACAGGTCACACGTGACGCGAAAATCCAATGATACTAGTCTGATGACGATGATTTCAAATGAGACATGACTCGGAAGGTAGTATTCAAAACCATGCTCCGATACCAACTCTGTAACACCCCAAACTAGGCGGATATTACAGTGCCGTAGATCCCCAACTGGGACTCACCAGGCAAATGAAAATGAATGAATTACACAGGATAAATGTAGTACCGAACCACATTACAACAATAATTACTCCGATGAGGAGTTTAGTTACAACACACCAGGACAATACCGAATACTAGTGTATTTTATATGAAGATAAAATACACAAAACTGAATGAAACGGAGTATCCAAATGAAAGTCTGCAGCGGAAAATAAAGGACAATAACATGAATAATCGAAAGATCGGGCCCCTACTAGTATCACTGGACTCCTCGACATCAATATGCTATTCCGTGCGTTTGCCTTGCCATGACACGAAAAACAAAATCCCGGCCGAGTCGATTAAACGAACAACAATCCTCAAGGGTTGAAAAATACACAATCATGATTTAACTGAAGTTATGAAATATCCTTAGTTATGAATTACGCTGAAGAGTGGTATCATAGTACGCCCGTAGTGTTCTGTGCAAGTGTACAAGACGAATGACCGGACACACCCGTCCTTGTACCTAATTAGTCTCACGGAGGTAATGCTACCGTGTGCACGATCGATGTATCACTCCCAATACATGGCCATAACGTGCCCGACTAAAAATTCCACACATCCGCACCCGGCCACGCAATATGAACCCGGAAGGTCATATGAACGAGAATGACCATGATGAATATCAATGAATAATAATAATCTGACAAAGCCAAGAATGACTCACCGAGATGAAAGTGATAATGAAGTGATTGATAGTTTCAATGGAATGATTGGAACTGCCGTTCCTCGTTAATGAAGTGACTATTCGACAATTACAAGTCTCAATATGATTAATACAATGATGAATGAGTTATGATTATGAATGATCAACAACAAAAAGGAATGAATATCCTGTTAACCGAGTAAGAATTAACTTACACAATACCGATGAAGAAAGTCCTTCCACGAACAAATGTCCTAAATGAAGTGTCGGTCGCACGAACAACCTTAATTCAATACAATTACCAACAATCCGATCAATATGCGAATTAAACACGAGTATAACGAACTCAAAACGTCGATACGATTAAACCAAGTCCATTGAGGCATTATATCGAACACTTTGTGGCCAACTTCGATTGTTTACAACTAAACCTCAACAATAACAACCTCAAATCCCCAAGAAGTGTTTCAAACCAACAAAACATCTCCAATACGATCAATAATCCATTATGAATATCCAAAAACGTGATTATAACAACAATTTGTCGAAAATCCCCAAATCCAACTCGATATTCAAAGTGTTCTTGAATAATCCCTCAATAATCCAATGAATCCTTATACAAACTCATAATCATATACATATCCCTTCATATAACATGATTATAACGTCCAAAACATCATATCTCAACATAGAATCGAAATCCAAGGTGTTGAAGAAATTACCTCTTGAAGATCCAACCACTTCGATCCGAAGAACACGAGTTTAATCGAGTATCCAAGCTTCCCAAATGATTGAAGGTGATGAAAAATACACACTCAAATTATAATTGATGAAGAAATCTCTCCTCAAGACCCTCTCTCGCGTATGAAGGTGCAAGAATGAAGAAATGAGTGAAATGCTAAAAAACGAAATTATAGGGGTTGGTATGCATCGGACACGGCCGTGCCAATCGGCACGGCCGCGTGCAATCGCGGCAGGGACTCGGCCGTGTCTCGCTTGACACGGTTGCGGCGCGAAAGGGCCTTCCGATAGTGACCCGTCAAGCGGCGACTCGGCATGACTCGGCCGTGTCTGGAACACGGTCGGGCGTCTGGCGATCGGTTACGCTTATCCGGAAGAGTTTAACTCGGCCGTGCAGGCGACACGGTCGAGTCCTGTGGGCGAGACCCGGCATTTCCGGACGAGTGCAGACGGCGCGTCGGACGACACGGCCGAGTTCGGTCGGCAGTGATCGGCCAATAACTGAAAAATGAGCGGGTGAGCTAAAACGACCATAACTCTCTCGTCCGGACTCCGATTGACTCACCGTTTGAACCATTGGAAAGCTAACTCGATGCTCTATAATATTGCAAAGACTCAGAATTTTAGGAGTTACCAAAAATTAATGGTGTTCTAACAAAGTCGAACTCATATGCGGAAAGTTGAACAATGGACAATAACGATACACAACTCGAAGTTTCTCCGAACGGTGAACACGGGTGAAAGAACATGATTGATGAATGATTATAAATGAGTGAAAATCCACTGAGTGACAATCACCGAATGAAATTACTGAATGATAATGACTGAATTACAACCGGGTATTACATACACCCCCCCTTAAAAGAGTTTCGTCCCCGAAACTAAGGGTCAAACAACTCGGGATAACTCTCCCGCATACCATCCTCGGTTTCCCAAGTAGTCTCTTCGACTCCGTGTCTAGACCACTAAATCTTGACCAAAGGAATCGCCTTATTCCTCAACTGTTTGATTTGCCGCTCGAACACTCGTATGGGACGCTCCTCATACAATGATCATCTGCGATCTCGATTTCGTCGAACTGAAGTATGTGACCCGGATCGGCAACATACTTCCGCAATTGCGAGACGTGCAATACATTATGAATTTGGCTCAATGCCATAGGTAAAGCCAAACGGTAAGCTAACTCGCCTATTCGATCCAGAATCTCAAACGATCCAATGAATCTCGGACTCAATTTCCCCTGTTTTCCGAAATAGAAGATACCTCAACTCGGGGATACCTTGACCAAAACGTGGTCACCCATCTCGAACTCTAGTGGTCGACGATTATCTGCATATAATTTATGTCGACTCTGAGCAGTCAACAGACGACTCCTGATCAAAGCTACCTTCTCCCGGGCGGCTATAAGTATATCGGGCTTGGTGCCGATTGACTCTGATGGGTCGTCCCAACACAAGGGAGATCGACAACGACGACCGTACCAGGCCTCGTAAGGTGCTATCTTCATCGCAGCATGCCTACTAAACTGTACGTGGACTCAAACAACAGTAATTGGGCTTCCCAATCGTCTACTAATCGAGGACGCATGCCCTCAATATGTCCTCTAATGTCTGAATAGTTCTCTCTGATTGTCCGTCGGATTGAGGATGAAAGGCAATACTGAGATTAAGCTGAGTTCCCAAAGCACGATGAACTGATTTCCAAAATGAGACACGAATCACCCGCCACAATCAGAAACGATACACTTAGGAGTATCGTGCAATCTCACCATCTCTTTGATCAACAACTGAGCCAGTCTCTCAGGACCTCACGTATCCTTGATCTCAAGAAAATGAGTTGATTTAGTTAAGCGGTCCGCAATCACCCAGATCGCATTCATGCCACGACGACTCGTCGGCAAACTCGTGATGAAATCCATAGAAATGTCTTCCCACTTCCACTCCGGAATAGGGAGAGGTTTTCAGCATACCTGCCGGTCGCTGATGTTCAATCTTAACTTGTTGATAGGTTAAGCATCTCGAAACAAATTCTGCGACTCCTCGCTTCATATTACTCCACCAGTAATTTTGTTTCAAGTCCTTGTACATCTTGCTGGACCCCGGATGAACAGAATAAGGGGTAGCATGAACTTCTCTCAAAATAGAGTTTTTCAACTCGTCATTCGCCGGTACACACAACCGGTTCTTAAACCTCAAAAGTCCATCCTCGTAGACCACGAGTCCAGGGGCTTTCCTCTGAGCCACATCTTCACGGATGCGCAACAATGAAGGGTCTGAACTCTGATTCTCTCTGATTACCTCCTCAAGTGACGATGAAATCTCTAACATACAAAGCTGTCCCTGAACTCGCTGAAGCCAGACCTCGATCTCGGGTCTAAGGAATTCCTGTTGAAGCTCCTTCTGAACTATTAAATGAGCAAGCATCTGCTCCTAAATTTACTTACGACTCAAGGCGTCGGTGACAACGTTCGCCTTGCCCGGGTGGTAAAGGATCTCGATATCAAAATCTTTGATTAGTTCCAACCACCGCCTCTGTCGCATATTTAACTCCTTGTGAGTAAATATATACTTCAACTCTTGTGATTGGTGAAGATCGGCGGGTGATGCCATAAAGGTAACGACGCCAAATTTCCAACGCGAAAACCACGGTTGCTAGCTCGGCCGTGGGTTGGATAATTAACTACTAATCCGAGAAACATCGGATTTACTTAATATCTTTCGGAGGTTGCCAATCTCGGATAGTCTCCGACTTCGAGGGTCGACACGAACTCTGTCGGATGAAATTACATGCAGAAAGTCACCGGACCTCCGAACTCACATTTGGAAAACTTTCCATAAAGTTGCTCTCGTCTCAACACGTCGAGAACTCGATGAAGATGAACCTCGTGATCCTCTCGGCTACGAGAATAAATCAAAATGTCGTCGATGAAGACAACAACAAACTGATCCAAAAAGTCGATGAAAACCCGATTCATTAACTCCATGAATACCACATGTGCAATAGTTAGCCCGAACGGCATAACTACGAACTCATAATGACCATAGCGTGTACGAAACGCTGTCCTCGCGATATCCGACTCTCGAATCCATGGCGGTGATATCCGGATCTTAAGTCGATCTGGAAAATCTGCGGCTCCTCGAAGTTGATCTAAAAGATCATCAATACGGGGTAAGGGATACTACTCTTGATCATCACCCTATTCAACTCCCGGTAATTAATACACACACGAGACGAGCCATCCTTCTCCTTGACAGATCACACCGGTGTTCCTCACGGGACGCAATCGGTCGGAGATAACCTTTCTCGAACTACTCCTCAAGTTGAATCTTCAACTCCTGCACCCTGGTCGAGGCCATCCGATACGGTGCCTTCGATCAAGGGGACGTACCGGATCCAACTCACTCCTGAATTCCCCTACTCTATGTGAAGGCAACCAGATAACTCGTCTGGAAATACATCGTCAATCGATGACAATGATACCACGAATGATTGAACATTCCGATTGCCCTAGAATGGTCAGTCGATAAAAAGAGATACCAATAATGATTGAACAACTCGATTGCCTTAGAAAGGCCAATCGATGAAGATGATACAATGAATGTTTGAATAACTCGATTGCCTTTGAAAGGCCAATCAATGAAAATGATACAATGAATGATTGAATGACTCGATTGTCTTAGAAAGGCCAATCGATGGAAATGATGCAATGAATGATTGAATAACTCGATTGCCCTAGAAAGGCCAATCGATGAAAATGATACAATGAATGATTGAATAACTCGATTGCCTTAGAAAGGCCAATCGATGAAAATGATACAATGAATGATTGAATAGTTCGATTGCGGAATTTCTCTGCTTTCGTCATAATAATACTTCTTCTGGAACAACGGGGATTACTTCCCTGAAGCACACATTCGACAACCAACGACGGAAAGATAGCGACCAAACGCTAACAAACACTGAGGATAGTATCAAGACGATCAAACCAACTAATACCTAAAATTACATCGCCCTAAGATAAATTCACCACGATTAGATCCATCAACCAATCGCGGTCATTAAGCTTAATTCGGTATGATTCCGAAAATTCTTCCATCATCAGGTAGACTGATGGTATGAGGTCCACAAGCAATAGGACTATCCCGAAATAAGTCTATTCAACCATGATTCGAAAATGAATGAATGCGGTGTACCAGCATCAAAAGGTACACACAAGTTGAGATAAAATTACGAGTATACCTGAGATAATTCGGTCCACCGGATCGTCGATCCTCTTCATCACATGAATCCGGGACTTGCCGGCCCCCGAACTGGACGCTCCCGTCTGGTAAATACGAGCTCCAACTCTATTTTCTTCCATTGTCTTAAACGACGTTGACAAAGCAGTCTGATTCTGAAACGCTGGTTGCTTCGGTGCCTGAGATGCCGCCGGAGCCGACTTGGAGTCCTTTCAGCAAAAACGGGCCTTATGGCCAACAATTCCGCATTTAAGGCATGTGATAGACTGCCTCAGGCACTTGGTGCTGACATGACCTGTTTCTCCACAATTAAAACAGATGATGGCTGAACTGGCCGCTCGGGATTGAGATCCCGCACGATTATTCACCGTAGGAGGTCGCTCAGAAACGATAGGGCTCACACGAGGCTTCTTGAAGGTTGACTGACCGTCTTCGGATTGATTATGCTTCGTTGATTTCTTGCTGACAGATGAAGGTTGTTGTTCAGCAATTTCCTTAGCAGCAGGCTCATACGGGAGAGTTCTCTCGATTAATCCGGCCAGAGTGGCGCAATGGTGATTGAGCAATTGCACATGGGTCATCATGGCCTGCATAAAAGTGAGTGGATCAACCCGAACATCTTCCGATCGAGCCGAGTCCTGGGTACGATTTCCCGACAGCGAGTGATCATTTCCCGGGTTTCGGCCCGCACCGCGGCCTCTCCCCGTGCATCCCCTGACAGCTCTCCCCATACTGAAGTAGGAAGGTCGCATAACGATTATATTTCCCGCATGATTATCACGTTATGATTATGTCATGAGATGATGAAAATGAGTATACATGCTCTAACTTAGTGATTATATGAATGATTTACTGAAGTGACATGATTGTCTGATGAAATTCTTGAAATGATTATTTTTAATAACTTAACAAGATTAATAATATGATCATACAGATCGACAACTGAGTAATGAAATGAATTGAGTAATTAATGAATTAACATGATCGTCCTGATCAATAACTGAGTAATGAAATGAATTAAGTGATTAATGAGTTAACATGATCGTCCTAATCACAATGAATGATGATGTTTGAGGATTGTTAAATGATGAATGATGAATGAATGACTATTGCCAGAAATTATACCATGGCGTTAGAAATCTTACAGTTCTTCCAGTCTGATTGGCTCGGCATTTGCACAGGTCACACGTGACGCGAAAATCCAATGATACTAGTCTGATGACGATGATTTCAAATGAGACATGACTCGGAAGGTAGTATTCAAAACCATGCTCCGATACCAACTCTGTAACACCCCAAACTAGGCGGATATTACAGTGCCGTAGATCCCCAACTGGGACCCACCAAGCAAATGAAAATGAATGAATTACACAGGATAAATGTAGTACCGAACCACATTACAACAATAATTACTCCGATGAGGAGTTTAGTTACAACACACCAGGACAATACCGAATACTAGTGTATTTTATATGAAGATAAAATACACAAAACTGAATGAAACGGAGTATCCAAATGAAAGTCTGCAGCGGAAAATAAAGGACAATAACATGAATAACTGAAAGATCGGGGCCCCCTACTAGTATCACTGGGACTCCTCGACATCAACATGCTATTCCCGTGCGTTTGCCTTGCCATGACCTGAAAAACAAAATCCCCAGCCGGGGTCAGTTAAACAGAACAACAATCCTCAAGGGTTGAAAAATAC
Organism: Orobanche coerulescens; assembly: GCA_033398695.1. Lineage (NCBI taxonomy): Eukaryota > Viridiplantae > Streptophyta > Magnoliopsida > Lamiales > Orobanchaceae > Orobanche > Orobanche coerulescens. The sequence continues at coordinate 124,984,243 of CM065802.1, read as the reverse complement.
ACAATCATGATTTAACTGAAGTTATGAAATATCCTTAGTTATGAATTACGCTGAAGAGTGGTATCATAGTACGCCCGTAGTGTTCTGTGCAAGTGTACAAGACGAATGACCGGACACACCCGTCCTTGTACCTAATTAGTCTCATGGAGGTAATCTGTTACCGTGTGCACAGTCCAATGTATCACTCCCAATACATGGCCATAACGTGCCCGACTAAAAATTCCACACATCCGCACCCGGCCACGCAATATGAACCCGGAAGGTCATATGAACGAGAATGACCATGATGAATATCAATGAATAATAATAATCTGACAAAGCCAAGAATGACTCACCGAGATGAAAGTGATAATGAAGTGATTGATAGTTTCAATGGAATGATTGGAACTGCCGTTCCTCGTTAATGAAGTGACTATTCGACAATTACAAGTCTCAATATGATTAATACAATGATGAATGAGTTATGATTATGAATGATCAACAACAAAAAGGAATGAATATCCTGTTAACCGAGTAAGAATTAACTTACACAATACCGATGAAGAAAGTCCTTCCACGAACAAATGTCCTAAATGAAGTGTCGGTCGCACGAACAACCTTAATTCAATACAATTACCAACAATCCGATCAATATACGAATTAAACACGAGTATAACGAACTCAAAACGTCGATACGATTAAACCAAGTCCATTGAGGCATTATATCGAACACTTTGTGGCCAACTTCGATTGTTTACAACTAAACCTCAACAATAACAACCTCAAATCCCCAAGAAGTGTTTCAAACCAACAAAATATCTCCAATACGATCAATAATCCGTTATGAATATCCAAAAACGTGATTATAACAACAATTAGTCGAAAATCCCCAAATCCAACTCGATTTTCAAAGTGTTCTTGAATAATCCCTCAATAATCCAATGAATCCTTATACAAACTCATAATCATATACATATCCCTTCATATAACATGATTATAACGTCCAAAACATCATATCTCAACATAGAATCGAAATCCAAGGTGTTGAAGAAATTACCTCTTGAAGATCCAACCACTTCGATCCAAAGAACACGAGTTTAATCGTGTATCCAAGCTTCCCAAATGATTGAAGGTGATGAAAAATACACACTCAAATGATAATTGATGAAGAAATCTCTCCCTCAAGACCCTCTCTCGCGTATGAAGCTGCAAGAATGAAGAAATGAGCTGAAATGCTAAAAAAACGAAATTATAGGGGTTGACTGTCTGTCGGACACGGCCCGTGCCAATCGGCACGGCCGCGGCGCGCAACTAGCCGGAAGGGACTCGACCGTGTCCTGCTTGACATGGTCGCGGCGCGAAGGGCCTTCCGATAGTGACCCGTCCGACAGCGACTCGGCATGACTCGACCGTGTCCTGGAACACGATCGGGCGTCTGGGCAGTCGGTTCTGGCTTATCCGGAAGAGTTTGACTCGGCCGTGCCAGACGACACGATCGAGTCCTGTGGGCAGAGACTTCGGCATTTCTGGACGAGTACAGCACGGCCGTGTCGGACGACACGGCCGAGTTCGGTCGGCAGTGATCGGCCAATAACTGAAAAATGAGCGGGTGAGCTAAAATGACCATAACTCTCTCGTCCGGACTCCGATTGACTCACCGTTTGAACCATTGGAAAGCTAACTCGATGCCATATAATATTGCAAAGATTCAGAATTTTAGGAGTTACCAAAAATTAATGGTGTTCTAACAAAGTCGAACTCATATGCGGAAAGTTGAACAATGGACAATAACGACACACAACTCGAAGTTTCTCCGAACGGTGAACACGGGTGAAAGAGCATGATTGATGAATGATTATAAATGAGTGGAAATCCACTGAGTGACAATCACCGAATGAAATTACTGAATGATAATGACTGAATTACAACCGGGTATTACACAGAGTGATGTTCCGGTCGGGTTTAATTGTCTGTTGTTTGTGTTGTTTTTAATAAGTACTCGAGTACGTCGTTGTTTGTGTTGGTTGATTTTGTTGATGTATTAATATTGTTCCTTCGGATATTATATTCTCGGTATTGGCACAGAAATGTTGTATTTTATTTCAGTTTCTTTCATATGTTGGTATCTGTTATTGTCTTTCCATTTCTTCAGCCTTGTAAATTCTTATGTAAAGGATTTACAGTGCTGTATTATTCCTGAATATATAGGGTGTGTTACAGAATATGGTATCGGAGCTAAGATTATGGATATCTTGGCCATTGGGTTAAAATAGGGGTCATATGTCTTTTGGGGTAACTGGCCGTGAATAATATCACTGTACTGCCTATGTCTTCGTGCGAATGGTGGTTGTAAGTTCCTAAACTCTATCTCGTCATTTACATGTTATGCTTCTCTATACTTGAACATTAGAACGAAATTGTTTCCTGTATATTGAGTATTTATGCTTATAGTATGTTGAGAGGTGGACGTGGACGTGGTCGCGGACGCAGAAGAAGGAATGCTGAAAGAGAAGCTTCGCCTTCTAATTAGGCGAGCCACAAAGATCTACTAATAATGAACCGGAACCTGCTGTGCCCGAAATCCTTCGCAGGTGGTTAACCAGATGACTCAGCTTGCCCAGGTCATGGACTGAATGCAGGTGGCAGTAGGATTACAACAGGGAGATCGACAACAAGGTATCCCGGGCATGGGAAATCGAGGCGACCGATGGCTGCAAGAAGTGGCGAAGATACAACCACCCAAATTCGACGGATTTCCTGAGACACCGACGTGGGATCATTGGTTAAAAGAGCTGGAGAAAATTTTTGCCGGGATTAATTGCCCTGACGACCGGAGAGACTCTATTGCTCAATAGGGGAAGCGTCCGAGTCGTGAGAAACCATTCGGCCTGTAGATCATGATGCTGACTGGGCAGAATTTAAATTGATGATGGAAGCTCAGTACTGCCCTCGTCCTATGAGGGAAGCCAAAGTTCGGGAATTTTTCTCTGCACAACCTTCAGATGCGCCAGTATCTCAGGCGATTAAGACGTTTAACCAGCAGCTGGCATTTGTTCGATATCTGGTCAGAACAGATGCAGAAATGATGATCCATTTTGAGATGATAATGAAACCAGAAATCTAGAGGTATATATCCGGTTTTGAATGTACCACTCTCCGTCAATATCAGGAGAAAGCATTGGCATATGAAATCAAGGAAGCAGCAATGGAGAAGTTTGCAGAATCCAAGAAGCAGAAAGTCACCGGTAGTTTTACGGAGCACAAGAGTAGTGGGCCCCGAAAGGCCCAGTCATCCTTTCATTCGTTCAAGTAACCTCCGCACCCATCCAAGAGCGGAAAGAACTTCGGAGCAGTATCAGCCACGACGGATACAACAAATAAGTGCTTTAACTGTGGTCTCCCAGGCCACCTTTGGCGTGATTGTTTCCGTACTCCAGTTACATGTTTTGATTGCGGACAGGAAGGGCACCGTGCGATGTTTTGCAAGGATGCCACAAAGTTTAATGGAACCCGTACATCACAGCTAACTCAGAAGGAAGCAAGTATTCAGCAGATGCAGCAGAGTGTTCAGCTGTCCCAAAATTTCGGTCGAGGTCGAGGCAGAGGACAATTCGACCGCAAGGGAGCCTCGAGTGTCGGATCCGATCCCCCACGTCTGTACGAGATGAGGAGGGCATACGATCAGGATGCTGCTGTCGCATTAGGTACTGTTCAGATTCTTTCACAGCCAGTTAGCGTTTTATTCGATACAGGAGCTACGCATTCATTTATATCATTATCTTGTGTAAATCGTTTGAATATTTCTGGTTTTCATAATTGTGAGCCTTATGTTGTGGGTTTACCGAGTGGAGAGAGGATTGTGGGAAACTTAGAAACCAGAGATTTCCCTGTATCATTTGAAGGCAGAGAGTGGCCCTCAAATCTGATTGTGATAGAAATACAAGGAGACGACCTGATACTCGGAGATGATTGGTTTAATCGATATAGAGCTATTGTAAACAACCGAAAGAGGAATATCTCGCTGATAGCTGACGATGGTTCCGAAATATTATTTGAAGGATGGAAACCAGGAAGTTCAGGAAAGATGATCAAGGCGATGAAAGCTGCCAAATTGTTGAAACAGGGCTGTACCGGATACTGGTGCTACGCAATGAAGAAAGAAGACGGAAAAGTAGAACTCTCATCCATTCCTGTTGTGAACGAATTTTTGGATGTATTTCTTGATGAATTACCTGGACTACCACCACGACGGGATGTAGAATTTACCATCGAGCTGGAACCAGGAGCTACACCAATTTCTAAGGCGCCGTATCGTATGGCACCTACTGAGATGTATGAATTGAAGAAGCAACTGGAAGAGTTACTGGACAAAGGCTATATCCGGCCAAGCGTTGTAGGTCACAAGTCGTCCAGGTACAAGTCTAGAGGGGGGGGGGATGAATAGACTTGTAGAAACTCTTAAACTCTTTTTCACGTAGAGTGAGTTTCTTCAGCTGATAGGTAAACAAATGACTTGGAGTCGTTTGTTCTTTAATATATGCGGAAGTCAGCTGATGACGAATAGAAAGCAACTAATGAAACACTTAACAATGAATGCAGCAGTTAAAGTATGATGCAATAAAATAGTAAAGAACGCAGGCGATTATAGTGGTCTCAGAGGTGGGGTAATCCTCTACTAATCCACTTTTCTCCAAACCAGTTGGAGATGAATTCACTATAATTCTCAACCAGTGATAAATATTACAGTGATTCACACAAAACTAAACAACTTCCAACCAGTGGAAATCCGTGCCGTTGTACCACACTTGACTGCCTTGCACCTCTTGATCCTCGATCCTCGGATGCCTTTACAGTCTCTAACTTCAACCAGTGAAGTACCCCGAACTCAGGATTATAGACAAGAGTTTTTGTCTTCTCCAACTAAGAGCTTCTTTAAGTATGAACTTTTAGAACTGCTCTTTTCACGATGCTATAGATTGCTTTTTGATTGCTTGAATGCTTTTATCGCTTGAAAGTATGTTCGCACCGGTGATTGCTCAGATTCAAATCTTCGGATATATATAGGTCACGATCTCTGAGCTTTTTCCTTGTAGCCGTTGCAAATCTTTTGAACAAATCCGTCCGTTGGAGGGAGACTTCTTTGTTTAATCTTTCTGATCGTTGCAAGGCTGGATTCCCATTATTTTATTCTATCTTCCGACCGTTGTGAAGACTCTGCATGTGATGCGCCAAATCTTTTGATTATAAAACGATTTAAGGTCTTCAAGGTGGGCCTGGATAGCTTTTTTAATTCATATCTCTAGCGGGAATCACTCCAATTTGTCTCTTCACATTGCATGTGACTTTCCGTAATACTTGACTTTTCAACGCATGCTGACGTGGACTTGGAGTACTTGGCTGACTTCGAATAGGCTGATGAGCAGCTAACATCTCTGCAGTCTGGACCTCTCTGCTGTTCACTGTTTGTGACTTATCTGATCAGGTGACTTCCCTGAGGTACCTTGGCTGCAGTCTGGTCAAACTTCTCTGATAAATTATGTTGACTAGGACTACTCTGACTCGACTCGACTGATCCTCTCTAATGAACTTAGCTGTACTCAGTACTTAGCCGATTTTAGCCTAACTAATTTTTGGCCTACAGAAGATACTCATTTGGTTCTTCTTTACATTTTGCCAATTTTTATACTTAACATATTTGGCCTATAGAAGATACTCATTTGGTTCTTCCTTACATTTTTGCCAAGTAATAAACATTTGATTTTATATTAATGACATCATCAAAATCTAACAAGTATTCCTAACAAATTCCCCCTATTTTGATGATGGCAAAACTTTAAACAAGTAATCAAATGATCAAGTCTGCACTTGAGTGCGCGACACAAACAAAAATCAGTCTAGTTTTTGAGACAACTGGGAATTGTCATTCAAAAAGACTGTTATAAAATTAATTTTTACAAGTACATGTCTGAAATTTACAAGAAAATTTGAAGTACATAAAACATTACAAGTAAAAAATAAATAAGAGTCATCTGCCTCTTTCTCTGCCTCTTCGAATAGGCTGTTTGGCAGGTCTGAATGGTTTAGCTCCAATTGGTCTTATCTTGACTGGGGCAAGACCATATTTCCTTCTTACGACTAGAGCAGCAAAGTCTTGGTCTTCTTTTGAAGAGAATTTGTGCTCTTCACATAGCTTCCTTATTTCACTTTGAAGCTCTAGCTCATTAAGCTCATTGTCCAGACGGGTCGGCGCTTCCTCTGCTTTGAATGAGGGAATCATAGGATAAGCATTTTGATCCTTAGCATGCTTCTTCAGAATAGCCCAGATTTTGGATGAGCTGTTTCCATGAAATTGATGAAGATCTGCTGTGGGGAGAGATTATCATCCTAGAGTATTTCCCAGATATAGTAGTCTCTGATGAATCTCTTCTTTGCAGTTCCCCACATGGGCAGAGCTTCATATGGTATAAAATCCTCAACATACCACAGCTCCTTTCCTTCCCATTCTAGAGTAGGCCCAAAACCTCCTCTAGTCCTCCTTTTCTTGCCTTCAGGCTGGTCAGCCTGTTCATCTGGATCTGCTCCTCCCTTCCTCTTCAGACTTGAAGGTCCTTCAATTTGAAGGATATATTGCCTCTTTTTTGTTCTTAGCTCTGTCCTTATCTCTCCTTGATTACTTCCTTCCCCCTGCATTCTCTCTTCCCCCTTTTTGCCACAGATCAACTAGGGTAGTTAATTCTTTGCTCCATTACCTTATCGATCGGACATGCCAAATGGCATTGTTGTTAGTAGAGGATGGGGCTGAGGAACTTCTCTCTGCAGCAGTGTCGATCTTTGCATTGATTGATTGAAGGTCGGGAGTGACTGAGACGCGGCAGACTCTCTAATTGTATCTTTGACTATCTGCTGATCAGCTCGATCCACGGCAGTGATATTCGAATCGATGGAGAGTGCTCTCCCAGGCCTTACGCAAAAGAACCACTGGATGCAAGCACATGCTGCGGTGGTACTCCAGATGGGGTCTTCTCTGGGGTCCCGATCTGAGTCCTCGGCTAACTCCGCGTCTAGTGGTGTACGGGCAGTACCACGATCTATCTGCGACCTCTTGTGTCTACTACGCTCGGCTCTTTTCTTCTTCTTTCTCTTCCTCTTTCTCCGATCCTCCTCCTTCTCTTCTTCTGCCTTTTCTTCAATATTTTCCTTTTCTTCCTCATCCTTTTCTTTTTCATTTTCTTTTTCAGCTCCTTCATCTCCTCCATCATCATCATCATTATCATCATCATTGTTGTTGTCATCATCCTTCTCCTCTTTTTCTCCTTCATCATCATTCTCCTTTTCATCATCATCCTCCTTTTCTCCATCTTTTTCTTGTTCTACCTCTTCTCCTTCTTCTTCTTCTTCATCAGCCAACTCTTCTGTTTTCTCAATTTCTTCTGACTGTTTTTCAACTAGAGTGTTTTCTTCTGTTCTTCTCTCTTCCTGCTCTTCTTCTTCTTCATCATCCAAATTAACAACTTCTTTATTTTCTTCTCCATCTACCTCCTCAATTCTAATTTCCTTTTCAACTTCCTCCTCTCCTCTTCTCCAAAAGAACCATCAAAAATGCTAAGCATTATGGAATGGATGAATTGGTCCATGTTGGTTTTAAAATGAGACATGAACCAATTATCCTGGAGGATCAACACTAAGTCTGATTCTTTACAAAAGTGAATCAGTACCTCCTCTGTGGCTTGGGGATATTCCCAACCACTGTTTCCAATGTAAGTTTGAAGGTTTGTAAATGTCAGAGTTTTGAAAAACTTCCACTCTTCAAAAATATTGACAAAAGAGTGTTTTAATGCTTGTGGCTTAACAAGCTGTAGTTGTTCAATTGATAGGTTGAAAGTATTGTTTTCTAGCAGGTTAAAGGTATAATTAGCTTCAGGGATAGAAATTATTAGACCTGCTTCTTCTTCCTCGGAGATGTAGGCTGGGGGGGTGAGTACAGCCACAATCCGAGTCTCGTGGGTGCCTGGGGCAGGCTGGTCTTCCGGATGAGTTGGTGATCTGGCTGAGGGGCTAGCAAGATGTTCAGACTGCTCTTCCTCACTAAATTGCAGTTTTCTTGGCCTCTTGGGAGAGGGTTCTGGTGACGACTGCATGATAGAAGGTCCTTCAGGGGCTGGTCCCCTTCTCTTAAATCTGACTGCTATGGGAGTGTCGTCGGACTCGGTGTCGGACTCGACTGCAGTTGGTATGTCGGCTGCAGGTCGGTCTCACTCTCCTGATGAATAATATCTCGGATATGTCCTTGTGTCCGGCAGCTCCTTCAACATCTGAGCTGCTCTCCCAGTGCCTCCCAATTTTCTCAGCGTCTCTTGGTCCAAATGACCAAGTCTTTTGTTGGGGTGGAAGGGGTCAGTGCTTCCCTTCGCCACACTAGTCTTTTCCAAAAACCAACTTAGCTGCGTTCCAAACGTCAGCTTTGTTTTGAATCTCTTCTCATCAACAAGCCATTCGGCTTTGTTGACCTCTCAAACGAGTTGCCTGAATATGTAATCTGCCCAGTCAACTTCTTCTTCCTGAGTCAGTGCTCCCAGCACCATAAATTTTGACGAAGACAGTTGATCATAACTGCCGGCCATCCCCATGATTATTTTGTTGGTTATGTCCAACGCAAAACGGTAAATCTTTTTGAGTTCACTCCTCTTGGCAGTGAATTTCAGTTTTTCGGGCAAATTTTCCACCTTGATCTTCTTCCAGGTTTCGACGGCGGATTGCTTGAGAGCTTCGACCGCTAAACCGCAGTGCTTCATACCGAAGACAGTACGGATCGTCTCTCGAGATATGTCGACTGGTATTCCGCCAACTGTGCTCTAAATTCCGTCTTGAATCAAACAAGCTTCGCGATAGAACGAGATATCATCCTACTTGTACAGATGTTGAGGGTTGATGTCTAGAAATGGGTAGATCCCATTGAGCTTCATTGCGCGAATCAGATTAAACATGTCGTAATACTCCAGATTAGCTTCCAATAAGCCTTCAAAGTCGATGACCAGCGAGAAAATGATCTGGTCCTTGACCGCCTTCAGGTTTACGCCCTCGAAGTAGGTTGCCATTTCTGCAATCAAAAGATTTAGGTGTATTTCGGTGTTCCAGAAATTTTTGCTCTGAGAAATCTAGGGTTTGAAAGCGTAAAGGGTAAAGTGAGGGGTCTACTTTCCTTATAAAGAAGATGAAAAGACGTATGAATTATTTATTATATATTTGAAACGGTGGTACGCCTTTTGATATTATTTTGAATTTCAAATTTGAATCGGTGGCCCATTTTAAAATTTGACGGTTGATTTTGATTGGCCACCGTGGAGGTTGATTTAATAAGCGATTGACACGTGTGTTTAAAGTGCCACTTGGCTTAGAAAAATATATATTTAAATGCCATTTGTTAACCAAAATTAATATAATAATATTATAAATATGGCAGATAATAATTAAATATTTAGAGGTCAGTTTAGAAAACTTAGCCGGTCTGATTTATTGACTGTTGACCGCTCTGTATCAGGTGAGTTGACTTCTCGCCTGGTATTCTGATCAGCTAGGTTGCTTTGTCCGTCCTTCTTCTTCTTGCCTGCATCAGCTAGGGTTTGATTTTCCAGCTGGGTCCGTCCTTCCTCTGAAATGCTTCAGCTTGCTTCAGTACTAGATTCCCAATCTAGTAATTTAAGATCTCTGCTCAGCTCCAAAAATCTTTCTTCTGGCAAGGGTTTGGTAAAGATGTCAGCTATCTGATAGTCTGTGCTGACTCTTTCAACTCTAACCCTTTTGTTAAGCACATGGTCTCTGATGAAGTGGTGCTTAACCTCAATGTGCTTCGTCCTTGAGTGCAAAACCGGATTGTTGGTTATTGCAATAGCACTATTATTGTCACACCAGATAGGAACTTCATTTGCAATAATATTATAGTCCCTTAGCTGCTGTCTAATCCATAAAATCTGTGCACAACAGCTACCTGCAGCTAGGTATTCTGACTCTGTGGTGGAGATAGAGTTAGACACCTTCTTCTTACTAAACCAGGATATCAGTCTGGTTCCTAGGAATTGACACGTTCCACTAGTGCTCTTCCTGTTGATTTTGCATCCTGCGAAATCCGCATCTGAGTATCCTGACAGCTCGAAATTATCATCCTTGGGATACCATAGTCCAACATTTATTGTAGACTTAAGGTATTTTATTATCCTCTTGGCTGCATCTAGGTGTGATTGCTTCGGCTTGGACTGGAATCGTGCACAAACTCCAATGGCATATGATATGTCTGGCCTGCTTGCAGTGAGGTACAGAAGAGATCCAATGAGTCCTCTGTAGTGGGTTGAGTCCACTGATATGCCTGCCTCGTCTGCATCCAGATGAGTACTTGTGCTCATAGGAATTCTTGCTGGCTTGGCTGATTCCATTCCATATCTCTTGATCAGATCTGTGGTATACTTTGCTTGCTTGATGAAAATTCCTTTTTCCATCTGCTTAACTTGTAGTCCGAGAAAGAAGTTAAGCTTTCCCATCATACTCATCTCAAATTCTCCTTGCATGAGATTGGAGAATTTCTCGCATAGCTCTGGATTGGTTGATCCGAATATGATGTCATCCACATATATCTGGACTATTAATATGTGGCCTTCGTGCTCCACTCTGAATAGGGTTTTGTCCACTTTCCCTTTGCAAAAACCATTTTTCTCAAGAAACACAGACAATGTTTCATACCACGCTCTAGGTGCTTGCTTAAGTCCATAGAGAGCCTTTAACAGCTTATAGACTTTGTCTCCTTTGACAAAACCTGGGGGTTGCTCTACATAGACTTCTTCTTCTAGAATTCCATTTAGAAAAGCACTCTTTACATCCATCTGATATACTTCAAAATCCTTAAATGCAGCATATACGAGGAATAGTCTGATGACCTCTAATCTTGCAACAGGTGCATAGGTTTCATCAAAATCTATTCCTTCACACTGTGCATACCCTTTTGCTACAAGTCTGGCCTTATTCCTAACAACAGCTCCGTCTTCATCACTCTTATTTTTGTACACCCATTTGGTGCCAATAACTTTCTTGTGATCAGGTCTGTCTGTTAGTTCCCAAACTTTATTTCTTTCCATCTGCTCCAATTCCTCTTGCATGGCATTGATCCACGAATAATCTTCCAAGGCTTGTTCTGTTGTCTTGGGTTCAATTTGTGACATAAAGCATGAGAACATCGCCATTCCTGCTGGTAGGGTTGACTGTCTCGTCTTAACTCCATCAGTCAACTTTCCGATAATTTGCTGGATTGGGTGATCCTTGAGCCATTTGGGGATATCGTCTTCTTCTGGGTCTGTTCTCCCTGATGGATTGCTCTGGTGGATTTCTGCATCAGCTGGGTTCTGGTCTGCAACTGGATCAGCTACCGTCTTGTCATCTGCAGGTTGGGTCTGATCTGCAGGTGAGTCTTTATCAGCTACGGCTGGGCTTCATCATCGGCAACCGGATCAGATAGGTTTGGTGATCCTGTCTGATCTGCAGTTGGGTCTTGGCCCAGTGCGGTTGGGTCTTGGTGAGTCTGCAGGTGAGTCCACCATTCCAGTGTCATTTATAATGACTTCTTCAAGGGTTGCTGACTTGAGCTTGTTCTCAATTAGCTCAACTTGTTTCCTGTATTCAACGGTAGATTCATCAAAAACAACATGGGGGGTCTTCAGCAGCTGCAGTTGGGTCTTCAGGCTGGTCTGCAGGTGAGTCCACCATTCCAGTGTCATGTATAATGACTTCTTCAAGGGTTGCTGACTTGAGCTTGTTCTCAATTAGCTCAACTTGTTTCCTGTATTCAACGGTAGATTCATCAAAAACAACATGGGGTGTTTCCTCCACAACTAAGGTTCTTTTATTAAAAACTCTATATGCCTTGCTTCTTTGTGAATATCCCATAAAGAGACCGTCATCAGTTTTAGCATCAAAGGCATTTAGTTGTGTTTTACCATTGTTGTGCATGAAACACTTACAACCAAAAACATGAAAGTAAGCAACAGTAGGAGTTCTATTATTCCAAACCTCATAGGGAGTTTTGCCATGTCTCCCTACTATCATACTCCTGTTCTGGGTGTGACAGTGTGTTGTGACTTGACCCGAGAACCTTTGGGCAGTGCCTTACGCAATCATGGACCTTGCCGCTTCCTTGAGGGTTCTGTTTCTTCTTTCGGCAACACCATTCTGCTGGGCGTCACAGGTGCAGAGAGCTCATCTTGGATCCCATTCGATAGTAATCGATTATCGCCTTGTTGAGAAACTCCTCCTCTATCCGATCGATCTTGATGATGGATATGGATTTCTCATTACGGATCCTTCTCGGCACTCGAGTAACTTGGTCAAGGTTTCACTTTTCTTATATAGGAAGATAATCCAAGTGTACCTTGAAAAATCATCTACTATTACAAGTGCATGCTTTCGGCCGCTCAGAGTCCTTGGCTTGATAGGACCAAATAGATCCATATGGAGTAGATCTAAGATCCTTGTTGTGAGAGTTGTAGGCTGAACTGGCTTGAACGATGCTCAGTGCCTTTCCTTTCTGACATGCATCACAAAGCGCTTCCTTCTTGAATGCTTCATTTGGAAGTCCTCTGACCAGCTTCTGAGAACTAATCTTGTTGATGGCTTTGAAGTTCAGGTGACATAGTCTTTTGTGCCACAACCATCCATTCTCAGCTACTGCTTTGATAGAAAATAGGAGTTAGGTGTTCCTGTGTTCCAATCAATCATATATACATCTCTCCTTCTGAAACCTTGTAGCTTTACTTCTCCAGATAAGATGTCTATCACCATACATTTCCAGATGGTGAAGACTACTAGGTTCTTCTCGTCACAGAACTGGCTTATGCTCAGGAGGTTGTACTTGAGTCCTTTGACATAATGAACTTTGGATATCACAATATTTCCTCAGTGCAGCTCTCCAAAGCCTTTTGTTTGTCCTCTAGAGCTATCTCCAAAGGTTACATCTGGACCTCTTTCTTTGGTGTATTTGGACAACATCTTCTTGTTCCTGGTCATATGCCTCGAGCATCCAGAATCTACAAACCATTCTTCACCTCCAAAATTTGAGCTTGTGGAGATGTGGTTGTAGTCCTTCCACCTTTTCTGCAATCAGACAAGCAGAGATTTAGGTACCCAAATCTGTGTGGGTCCTTTGGGGTTAATTTGGTTTCTGGAGAATTGATTTCTCCTTGGATTGTGAAAGTACTTATTATTGTTATAACCCTCATAAGGTGTGTAAGGTCGAGGTCTGAATCTCCTGTTGGGATTGTATACTGGATATTCCTCAAAATTTTGATAGTGTGGGCCATGTCTAAATCTTGGCTGAGACCATTTATTGAGTCTTTGAGGTCTCCACACTTGTTCATTTTGGTAATTAGGATAACCTTGAGGTTTCCATCTGCTCCTCCCATTATGAAATCTGTTTTTAGGGAGTTGTTGGTAATAGTGGGCATGTTGTCTGGGCTGCTATTTCTGCCTGGGACACTGCCTAGTCGCCTGTCTAGGTGGCTGCCTTGTATAACCTGACTGCAGCCTAGACATGTGACTTGGCTGTTGCCTGTTTTTAAATATCGGTTTATATGTAGGCTCAACAGTCGAGGCAATTGTTTCTCCCTTGATAAATTTTCTTTTAGAACTAGAGGGAGTGTGAGGATCATATCGAAGGCACGATTTGGAATATAGTGGCCTTTTGTTGGTACACAATTCTTCGGGGTTGAAGACGCCTTCAGGGAGGTTATTTCCTGCGCTGAGTTTTATTTACTGTGTCGGCTTAGTAAACTCGGTTTTGGCATGAGCAAGTGCGATTGATTTTCTTTAAGTAAAATGGTTAGTCTGTTTATCTCATTGTATTAACATCGGCTGGTTTTAAAGTCATTGCGATTATCTCAACCTTATTCAGATCTAGGTGAGTTTTTGAAATCATTTTTCACCGCCTATTCTCATCTTGCGGTGGGTCTTCTCTGTGATCTGATTTGGTGTGCAGATTTGAGTGTTTCGAAATCTTTAAATAACCGATTTACCGATTCGTGCAGATCCATATCTTGTGACATGGCTGAGCTATTATTTGAGAAGGTGGGTTTAGAAGTTACCTCTTCATCAGCTAGGTTCGCCATCAGGCAGTCATACTCTTCATCTTCATCAGAAAAGAATCCGCTGCTTGATTCGACATGCTCCTGGTCTTCTCCGATGAGGGCCTTTCTTCTATCTTCTTTTCTGCCCACCTCCTTCTTGGTTTCGTCCTTATTGAGCTCAGGACAGTCCATTTAGATGTGTCCGGTCTTGTGACAGTTGTAGCACTCTACTTTCCAGCTTCCAGCCTTCTAGTTCCTTCTTGGATTCTCCTTATAATTTTTCTTGTATTTGGAGTAGTTCTTTCTAAAGTTGCTGAACCTTTGCATTATAAACGCTATTTCTTCCTCAAAATCTACTAGATTTGGATGTTTCACACCAGATAGGGTCTTGGCAGGGGACTCGGCTGCAAATGCGATTCCCTTTTCTGCAGGCTCAGTTGAGGATGAACTTGGAAGCTCGAACTCATAAGCCTTCAGATCAGAGAACATCTTTTGAATTTTTATCTTATTCAGATCCTTGGACTCTCTCATGGCCACGACCTTCATGCTCCATTCAGGGTTGAGAGATCTGAGAACCTTGAGTGCCATTTCCCTGTTGCCATAGGTTTTGCCCAGGGAGTTGATCTCATTAATAATCTCAGTGAACCTTGTGTCCACTTGATCTATGGATTCGCCGTTCTTTATTTTGAAATTGTCAAACTTTTGAATAGCAATTGACAATTTATTTTCTTTGATTAGCTCCGTTCCCTCACACATTAAAGCTAATGTGTCCCAGATTTCCTTGGCATTCTTGCAGTTCTTGATCTTGACCATGGTGGATTTGTCAAGAGTCTGCTATAATACATCTCTGGCCCGGTTATCAAGATTGGCCAGTTTTCTTTCTTCGGGAGTCAGCTCCGTCCTCTTCTTAGGAATCTTCTCTGGCTTCCCTGCTGCGATCTCCTCTGCTGTGTTGTCCTTCTCGAAGATGAATGGACCATCCTCTATGATGCACCACATGTCGTCATGAATCGAAGATAAGCGTGCCTGCATCCTTATCTTCCACAAATCATATTCGTCAACTGAAAACACAGGGAGTCTAGATTGCATGTGTTCCATTATAAAGTGAGAGTGAAGATATATATCTGATATAGATCTGGTTCATGAAATAAATGAACCAACCTCTCCGATACCACTTGTAGGTCACAAGTCATCCAGGTACAAGTCTAGAGGGGTGAATAGACTTGTAGAAACTCTTAAACTCTTTTTCACGTAGAGTGAGTTTCTTCAGCTGATAGGTAAACAAATGACTTAGAGTCGTTTGTTCTTTAATATATGCGGAAGTCAGCTGGTGACGAATAGAAAGCAACTAATGAAACACTTAACAATGAATACGTGATTAAAGTATGATGCAATAAAGCGATAAGAACGCGGCGATTATAGTGGTCTCGGAGGTGGGGTAATCCTCTACTAATCCACTTTTCTCCAAACCCGATTGGAGATGGATTCACTATAATTCTCAACTTGATGATAAATATTACAGTGATTCACACAAAACTACAACAGCTTCCAACCAGTGGAAATCCATGCCGTTGTACCACACTTGACTGCCTTGCACCTCTTGATCCTCGATCCTCGGATGCCTTTACAGTCTCTAACTTCAACTAGTGAAGTACCTCGAACTCAGGATTATAGACAAGAGTTTTTGTCTTCTCCAACTAAGAGCTTCTTTAAGTATGAACTTTTAGAACTGCTCTTTTCACGATGCTATAGATTGCTTTTTGATTGCTTGAATGCTTTTATCGCTTGAAAGTATGTTCGCACCGGTGATTGCTCAGATTCAAATCTTCGGATATATATAGGTCACGATCTATGAGCTTTTTCCTTGTAGTCGTTGCAAATCTTTTGAACAAATCCGTCCGTTGGAGGGAGACTTCTTTGTTTAATCTTTCTGATCGTTGCAAGGCTGGATTCCCATTATTTTATTCTATCTTCCGACCGTTGTGAAGACTCTGCATGTGATGCGCCGAATCTTTTGATTATAAAACGATTTAAGGTCTTCAAGGTGGGTCTGGATAGCTTTTTTAATTCATATCTCTAGCGGGAATCACTCCAATTTGTCTTTTCACGTTGCATGTGACTTTCCGTAATACTTGAGTTTTCAACGCATGCTGACGTGGACTTGGAGTACTTGGCTGACTTCGACTAGGCTGATGAGCAGCTAACATCTCTACAGTCTGGACCTCTCTGCTGTTCACTGTTTGTGACTTATCTGATCAGGTGACTTCCCTGAGGTACCTTGGCTGCAGTCTGGTCAAACTTCTCTGATAAATTATGTTGACCAGGACTACTCTGACTCGACTCGACTGATCCTCTCTGATGAACTTAGCTGTACTCAGTACTTAGCCGATTTTAGCCTAACTAATTTTTGGCCTACAGAAGATACTCATCTGGTTCTTCTTTACATTTTGCCAATTTTTATACTTAACATATTTGGCCTATGGAAGATACTCATTTGGTTCTTCCTTACATTTTTGCCAAGTATTAAACATTTGATTTTATATTAATGACATCATCAAAATCTAACAAGTATTCCTAACAAGCGTTTCGTCCTGGGGTGTACCAGTTCTTTTTGTCCGGGATAAGGATGGATCGCTTAGATTGTGTTGACTATCGAGAGATGAACAAGATGACAATAAAAAACAAGTATCCATTGCCACGGATTGATGATTTATTTGAACAGCTGCAAGGAGAGACATTGTTTTCCAAGATCGATTTGAGGTCGGGATATCATCAGTTGAGGATTAAAGAATCCGATGTTCCAAAATCAGCGTTCAGTACTCGCTACGGACACTATGAGTTTGTAGTGATGCCGTTTGATATCACTAACGCACCTGCCGTGTTTATGCAATTGATGAATCGAGTATTCGTAGAGTTTTTGGACAAGTTTTTGGTGGTGTTCATTAATGACATTCTAGTTTATTCTAAGAGCTCGGAAGAGCATACGCAGCATTTGCGGATTGTTCTAGACCTTCTGAGAAATGAGCAATTGTATGCCAAGCTTTCTAAGTGTGAATTTTGGCTAAAGGAAGTAATGTTCCTCGGTCATGTAGTATCAACAGAAGGAGTCCGAGTAGATCCCCTGAAAATTGAAGCAGTTATGGATTGGAAGTCTCCTAAGAACGTGAAAGAGGTCCGGAGTTTCTTAGGACTTGTTGGGTATTATCGTCGGTTCGTGGAAGGATTTTCCAAAATTACCTGCCCACTTACTCGAATAGTGCAGAAAACTCAAAAGTTTGAGTAGAATGAGATGTGCCAGAATAGCTTTGATGAATTAAAGAAGAGATTGATGACGGCACCGATTTTAGCACTCCCACAGGGAACTGGAGGATTCATAGTTTACAGTGACGCTTCGAACCAAGATCTTGGGTGTGTATTGATGCAAAATGAGAATGTGACCGCCTATGCGTCACGGCAGCTGAAACCTTATGAAGTAAATTACCCAACGCATGATTTGGAACTGGCAGCGGTAGTTTTTGCTTTGAAAATCTGGAGACATTATCTGTACGGGACTCACTGTCAAATCTTTATGGATCACCAGAGTCTCAAATACATCTTCAGTCATAAAGAGTTGAACATGCGACAAAGGAGATGGCTGGAACTAATTAAGGACTACGACTTGGAGATTCTTTATCATCCAGGAAAAGCAAATGTAGTGGCCGATGCACTGAGCCGCAAGTCTGTTTCTATTCAGATGCTGGAGACTCTGACCTACCAGCCCAGCATTCAACGGGAATTGATTCATGAAGGAATTGAAGTATGGTTGCAAAGAGTCCAAGGACAACTGTGTATGATGGAAATAACTTCATCGTTGACCGAAGAAATGAAATATAAGCAATTGGATGATCCTCTGATGATTCGGTTACGCGATGAAGTGAGCAAAGGAAAAGCTCCAGGATTTCTAATTCATGATGATAGAGTATTGAGATTCCAGAGCCGACTTTGTGTTCCCGATGTCGATGTTTTGAAACAAACGATTCTGAAGGAAGCTCACAGTACGCCATATTCTATCCACCCGGGCACAAGTAAGATGTATAAGGATCTGAAGCAGAATTTCTGGTGGGGCAACATGAAGAAAGACGTAGCCGATTATGTCTCGAAATGTTTGGTTTGCCAGCAGGTTAAGATCGAGCATCAACGACCTGCCGGAATGCTGAAGCCGCTACCGATTCCTGAATGGAAGTGGGAGGACAAATCGATGGACTTCATCACTAATATGCTGAGAACCAAGATAGGAATGAACATGATTTGGGTGATAGTTGCCCGTATAACCAAATCAGCTCATTTTCTAGGCGTTAAGGACACGTGGGGACCAGTGAAGTTGGCACGAGTGTTTATTGCAGAGATAGTTCGATTGCATGGTACGCCAAAGACCATTATTTCTTACCGAGATGGTCGTTTTGTGTCTCATTTTTGGAAAGCAGTTCATAAGGCCTTGGGGACCGAATTGAACTTCAGCACAGCTTATCACCCGCAGACAGACGGACAATCCGAGAGGACTATTCAAACGGTGGAAGACATGCTGAGGGCTTATGCCTTAGATTGGTAAGCTGGCTGGGAAATTCATATGCCGTTGATTGAATTCACCTACAACAATAGTTGGCATGCTTCCATTAAGATGGCACCGTTTGAGGCATTATACGGGAAGAGAAGCAAATCGCCCCTATGTTGGGACGATTCGTCAGACTTGATCGGGACGGAACCGGAATTGGTCGTGCAGACACGAGAGAAGATTGCATTGATTCGCGAAAGGCTGTTAACCACCCAGAGTCGACAGAAATCTTACGCAGACGTACGCCGTCGCTCATTAGAGTTCTGTACTGGAGATCATGTACTTTTAAAGGTTTCTCCTACTCGGGGAATCTTTCGTTTCGGGAGAAAGGGGAAGTTGAGTCCGAGATATATCGGACCTTTCGAGATTCTTGAGAGAGTTGGAGAGTTAGCATACAGATTGGCATTACCGCCGTCATTGAGCCATGTTCATAACGTGTTCCACGTATCCCAGTTACGGAGATATATACCAGATCCTAGTCATGTGATTGATTTCAGCGAGATCGAAGTCGCTCAGGATGGCACGTTTGAAGAGAAACCGATCAGGATACTAAAGAGTCGAGTTAAGCAATTAAGGAATAAACCGATCGCGTTGGTCAAGGTTCAGTGGTCACGCCACGGAGTGGAAGAAGCCACTTGGGAAACGAAAGATAGCATGAGGTCCAGATATCCAGAGTTATTTTCGTCTTGAGTTTCGGGACGAAACTCCTTTTTAGTAGGAGAGTATGTAATATCTGGATTAATTATTGAGTATTTCATCTGTATTTGAACCCTGTATTATTCGGAATTGTGATATCGATAATTGAAATATGATATTTCTCGTATTTGTATCCTTGTACATGAGTATGGCAACATGTAAATTTTCCCCATGCAAATACGTGATAACGTACGTTAAGAAGGAGCTTGACGTGCGTTATCAGTCAGAGTTAGCGTACGCTACGAATGTAGTGTAGCGTGCGTTAACCAACCAATAATTGAGCTGGATGGCTAGCACATGCGCCAGCCGGACATGGGTCCGGATAAGATTCCCGCGGATGAACCTGGACACTTTTGAAGTCAACGATTGTTAACGTACGCTAAGGAATGTGTCTAGCATACGCTAATGTGTGTTACTTACGTACGTAACCTGGTGGCGTAATGTACGTAATAGAGTTTAGAAATGAGGACAGTTAACTATCGGTGACGATAGTGTATACTAAGTATATTGGGTAGCGTACGCTAGGAGACTTACGTACGTTATGCATGAAGTCTAACGTACGTTAAGGTCGGAAAATTATAAATAAGACATCACCCCATTTTATTTCAACTCCTTTGTCTCAGTTAGCCTTCATTATACTTCGTGCCCAGAGAGATCCCAGCCTCCTTAAATAAATACAAACCATCTCTACTTGATCATTGAAGATTGGAGATTACTTATACTTGATCCTTGAAGTGGAGAATCATTTTGGATTGGCACACAAGCAACCGGAGTTGGATTCGACCTATTGTCTCGGTGTTTTCTTCATCTTAAGGTATGTTAATACTATCTCCAACCTTGGATTCGTGTTCGTAAGGATATGATGATCATTCTATCAAGATATTAAGTTCCATTGATGAATTATTCAACCAAACATCATGTTTAGAAGTTAGGATGATTATGCTTAGGATATCATTGTTGAAAACATCATAGTTGGAATTCTATTACGTCAAATGTTGACAGTAATGTTCTGAGATTGATTATCCGTATTGAAAGCGTTGCCATATTGATCGTAGACTTAGAGTTGATATCACTTTTACTAACGGACTTAAGAAAGAATCATCGAAGGTTGTATCCTTTCTTATAAGTTGGATTTGTTAGTTCATCTTTAAGATGAAGTCTGAATGTAATGACGATATTGGAATCTAGCGCATCAACCTTAGATCACCGAACTTCACATGAGAATTGTAATCGAGATTGAATATGGTGTTATGATATACGTATCCTCAAATTTTAAAGATGTTTTATTCCGTAAGATCATTCATAATTATACGAGCATGTTATGTATGGGGATAACGTACATTAGTCACTGAGGATTTCGTAAGCTTCATCACAAATCAAGACAGTCGTCTGCCCAGTGAGAAACTGTCATATTTGTGTTTAGCATACGCTAAGCGATGAAGCTTATGTACGCTAACGGGCAAGGTTAACGTACGCTACGTTTGGTATGTAACGTACGTTATATCATCAGACGAGTCAAGTCGACTGATCAGAGAGGAACTGTCGATACATGGTTAGCGTACGCTAGACTTCGTAGCTTACGTACGCTAACGTGTACGCTTAACGTACGCTACCAAGGGTACATAACGTAGGTTAAACAGGTCAGACAGATTATGTTTTATGAACTTTCGACCGTAATTTGGATTGTTAAATGTTCGTTCGACATGAGATGAATTCTATATTATTTTCTTTTGTTAAGGTTCGGGCTTAGCAACGTGATTGATCGAAGGGGCGACGTTCGAGTGTTTTGATATTCATGGAAGTATTATTCTTGTCATTGAACCGAGGCAAGTACTTTAATTAGAATTGATCGTATTATGTCGGTTACATTATGATTGTACTGTGTACATGTGTTGTGATTAATTGTCCACCATGCGTCGATCCGACGGGAATCATCATGGGAAATCTATAGCTGTGTGCGCTGGATCGTTGGACAGGTAGTTCCACCATGCTTTGGTCCGACGGAATCATCATGGGAATCTATAGCTGTGTGCGCTGGATCGTTGGAATACCATGAGTATGTTGAGACTGTTATGATGTGTTGTTATTATTTCTCGTTAGAGAAACTTGTCATGATTATTGTTGATTTAATCATTGTTGTATGATTATCGTACTTGTACTAGCATCTTTGTGCTAACCCCTTCGGGGGTGAATATTTGTTTATGTTTGGGATCCAGGAGAGCAAGGAAACAACCACTGGAGTTGCATGACGACGAGGGTGCAGATTGATGTTCCGGACGGGTTTAATTATCTATTGTTTGTGTTGTTTTTAATAAGTACTCGAGTACGTCATCGTTTGTGTTGATTGATTTTGGTGATGTATTAATATTGTTACTTCGGATATTGTATTCTCGGTATTGGCCCAGAACTGTTGTATTTTATTTCAGTTTCTTTCATATATTGGTATCTGTTATTGTCTTTCCATTTCTTCAGCCTTGTAAATTCTTATGTAGAGGATTTACGGCGCTGTAATATTCCTGAATATATTGGGGGTGTTACATTATCTGGACATCCTTATGTGCACGTACGAGCCCAACTACATTGTTGAGTTAGTCTAAAAAATTCCTTAAGCAAGCCCAAGACCAAGCCCACGACCAGGCCCAAAGAACAGCCCAAAGACCACCCAAAGACCAATTGCCAAGATCCAAGATCCAAGATCAAGATCAAGGTCAAGGTTAAGGTCAAGATCAAGGCCAAGGCCAAGGTCCAAGGTCCAAGGTCCAAGGTCCACGGCTCGCGGTGTAACACCCCCAAAACCACCCGGGATATTACAGCACCGTGGGTCCTGCGCCGGAACCCACAAGGCTAAAAACCATTTCAAAAACGTTTAAAAACGCCAAAAGGCCGATGACGGTAGTATTTTAAATACTAAAATATTTTCAAAAGCATATTTCTCAAATACCGTCATAAAATACCAGTTGAAAATACAAGGCGAAGTGCCAATTCTCGACAGTTCAAAATGTACGTTAAGCTACCACTTATACATACCGATAAAATAGTTTAGGAAAAGGGGTTTAACGAAATAACCTTAGCATGGTAAACTCCAAACACGATCAACAAAGGATCAACTATAACCGAGAATACCCTCAACATGGTAGACTCCAAATGATCAACAAAGGATCAATTATAACCGAGAATACCCTCAACATGGTAGACTCCAAATGATCAACAAAGGACCAACAATAACCGAGAACACCCTAAAAAAGGTAGACTCCAAATGATCAACAATAATGGATCTCAAAGAAACAACTCTGACTGTCGAACATACCCCTCCGGCGTATGAACAACCAGTCACAAACCGTCGAACATATCCGATCATACATGGACTATGAACGACCCAACAATATGGCTCAAAAGATGGACGTCACAGTGCGCCCGATCCAAAATTGTGTCCGTGCACATATCCACCCCGTATACGGAATCCAGGATATACGTGGGAAAATGTACCTAATTAGCCTCACGAAGTACGTCTCGTGTGCACGGTTCAATGCGGAAACATCCACACATAACCATCATGTGCCCGGCTAAAAATCCTACACAATAACCAATCGGCACGCAGATATGACTCCAGATATGTCATGATGCAACATGACAACGAAACTCAAAGAATTACATATCCAATAAGGATCAAAAGACTCACTGAAGTGAACAAAAACAAACTGACAAAGAAAAGTCGACATGACTAATCAATATCCAAAAACAACAATCCTGGGATCATCATCCCCAAAAAATGATCAACACGATCAACGACCTCAATACAATCAGCCTTGGGATCATCATCCCTCAACGAAATAATCAATATGAATCCCAATATACGAAACATCAACATACAACATATACAATAATTCTTCAGAACAATTATCCTCATAACTGAACAATACTGGAATTACCTCAAAGCCGAAGACAATATTCTTTCCACGAACCAACATCCCTGAACGAACACACAGTTATACGAATAATCCCGAAATAGGTATAGTCCATTTATACCAACAAACCACCGTCCCGACATCAATATCGACACGATAATTATCCTCGAAATCCGATATTCTATATCCTTGACGAAAGATAACTCACGTCTTCCTTGAACACAATTAAATCATATACGTTATGATTTAATCCAAACTAGAGCACGATATACAAACCATCATCCCGACAATTTACATTTCTAATAACATTGCTATATGAATTATAAATGAAATGAAAACGAAACCATTCATCAAATATTATAAACTGAACAAGTATAAACTTGCCTCGATACCGATACCACGAAGCTGTTACCGAACCCATTGCCTTTGTCTACGAGCTCCTCAGCCCCGATCAAAAGCAAACTACGAACTCCTCAGCCTCAACCGCAACACAACGGTCATAATCCACAATCAATTATCGCAACCTAATGCAATAATAAAATGACAACACATTCGATAATAATCAACAACCGACATAACCAACCAATCGAACTCAATTGTTCAACAAAAACCTCGAATAAACGCAGTCTGAACAAACCAAATCAAACCATCACGAATTCATAATCACAACACAAAAATACTGCACCGTCTGCCTACTTAGCGCACGTTAAACGCATAACGTAGCGTACGCTAAGTTGCTCCCGTTAGCGTGCGCTAGCCAGTAAGCTTAGCGTGCGCTAATGCTGAACAGTGGCATGCATTCCAAGCATCGACTAACACCTTGCGACTACGAATCCGAATGAAAAGGAAATCATACTCCGAGATTAACAATAACTTTCCAGATCCAAACTCATCATCATACTCAAAATCATATTCGTATTCTTATACGAATATTATATCAAAACACATAACTTGGCTCTAGATACGAATATCCCATATTCATATCTAAAACACCAACACCTTCTATCCATAATCATCATATCCTATAATTTCAGAGCTCTTCAAGAACATGAAATATCCAAAATCACGTCCAAAACAACATAATTTGAGGTATATGTCATAATGTTTATCATTTTCTTCATCATGCAAATCACATAATCAAACCAACCCGATACCAAGGATCATCTCATACATAATCTGGAATACAACCTCATATCATGATTTAACTCATCTAAATCGACCACTGAAATTATCATGATTTAGAAATCCATGATTCAACCTCATCAAGTTAAACGAATCACCATTAACATGAAGAATCTTAAATAACATCCGCAAACTCTTATCATAATCCCATAAAATCTCATATAATATCATCACATGATTATCCAACATGTTCCTCACATGTAATCATCCTTAAAAATGAACCACTAACAAGGGATACGAGTATTACCTGGATTAGAAGAACCAAGAAGAAGAACACTTGAACTCCATTCCAAGAATCATGAGTAACTTGAAGAATAAGGCTTGAATCCATGCTCTCTATCTTAATCTTGTTAAAATCACCACCTCGCCGTGTTTGGGAACCTCAAGAACCTCCCAAAGCTCTCTCTATCGACAGAAGGAGAAAGAATGGACTAAATGCATCTCAAAACCCGTCTGTCCCCTTATATAATAAACATTACTAGCGTGCGCTAACATCTCATGTTTAGCGTGCGCAACAGCCTTGGCGTGCACTAACTGACTTTGTTAGCGTGCGCTATTGCAGCCCAAAGGCCACTGTCTTGCTCGTACATCAGCTTATGTACATAATTCTCATGCAATAGCGTATGTAATACATCCTGTCTAGCGTACGCAAGTCCTTGCATTTAGCGTGCGCTAATATCCGTTGACTTGCTATAGTCTACACCTACCACGAAGATGCTCGTGACCCACATGCCGAAAGTGCTGACGAGGATAAGATTCTTTTTTGTCCAATATACCATTAGCGTGCGCTAACCTTTAGGGTTTAGCGTGCACTAGTACTATATTACAAACATCCGTTGACTTATCAGAATGTGCGCCGAAAGTGGCCTGGTCCACACGCACATTCCTTCCGATCTGACTGCATTAACGTGCGCTATAATTTTACCTTTATCGTGCGCTTACCATGAACGATAGAGTGCGCTATACTTGAACATTAGCGTGCGCTACGCAGGCTATACTTAGCCATTTCCAACTCTTCTCGTCCGTCTCGACATAATGGATACGTACACTCACATACTGAATACATATACTCAATCCTATAATATACTCATATGATAGACCCAATGTAAAAATTAAAATAACCGGATACATGATATCCTCAATGTAATTGTCGAACAACTACGACAATTATACCAATACAGCTGTCTCAGTTCTGAATTTATTTTATCCATACTGTATAGACACCAAGCTATGCAGTATATCTCAGATAAAATAACGCGAAAAATTTATACTAAAACTCCGGATTTTGCATACTACCCCCCTTAAAATAAGTTTCGTCCTCGAAACTTGCAACCTGCCACAAACAACAGATCAACCCAAAATTTCCAAACTCATCACGAAAACAATCAATCGTCGCCACAAGTGAATAACCAAAACAATATACTTACAGGTACGTGAAGCCGTTGATCTCCCGTGATACTAGCACACGACTCCCGTACGAAGTCTCAATACAACCAACACACACCAATATCACAAACAAAAATTTGAAAAGATCTCAAAAATTTTGGAACCTCCAAAAATCGATTTGACTCAAAAGCCAGAAAATCATTTTCAAAAATCACGCTACTACCGTACCGGTAGAGCCACATAACACATACGCCCGGGTTTCACAAAATCCAAGCTCTGATACCATCTTCTGTAACACCCCCAAAACCATCCGGGATATTACAGCGTCGTGGGTCCCGCGCCGGAACCCACCAGGCTAAAAACCATTTCAAAAACCTTTAAAAACGCCAAAAGGCCGATGACGGTAGTATTTTAAGTACTCAAATATTTTCAAAAGCATAGTTCTCAAATACCGTCATAAAATACCAGTTGAAAATACTAGGCGAAGTGCCAATTCTCGACAGTTCAAAATGTACGTTAAGCTACCACTTATATGTACCGATAAAATAGTTTAGGAAAAGGGGTTTAATGAAATAACCCAAGTTCGCAAAATGCCAAAAGGCCATTTTAAAAAATACACACGAGTTGGTAAAGATACCGAAAAGCCATTTTAAAATACACATGAGTTGGTAAAGATACCGAAAAGCCATTTTAAAATACAAAGGCAGCGGATAAAAACACAGTTCAAAATACACATTTGCAGCGGAAATACAACCAGAAAAGAATACTCAATACTCAAATAAATGTCACAGCCAGTATCACCCGGGAAGCTCACCCCTTCACGACTTCTACTAGCTCGATCTCCGAGTACCTAAAAATAAAGACCACGACGGGGTCAGCCACAATACTCAATAATGATATCGATCACATCATCATAAATAATTACATACGAATGTAATAATACTGTAAGAATACTACCACCGTAATCTTACCATTATAACCTTAGCAATTCATGGCACATCAATCGTTACCATAATCCACATTTTGTATTCTCAAATGACGAAATGAATTCAACAACAATCATCTCTACTGTATTCCAAAAATACCGATAATCCTCAAAACATCATCATAACTCATAAGTGCGGAAATAATCCAATCTGTGCCAAATCATGTCCGTCGGATTACACAATCAAATCTCAACATGTATAAACCAATAATACACATCATATCTGTAGATCAACTACCACATGATAACGATAAAAAATCCCGAACATCGACGTACAATCTGAATGCTCATACGATCAATAACAATGATCAACCAATACATCACTGAGAATATCATCGACATGATAATTCCATTATGACCAACAAAGGATCAACAATAACCGAGAGTACCCTCAACATGGTAAACTCCCAACACGATCAACAAAGGATCAACAATAATCGAGAATACCCTCAACATGGTAAACTCCAAACACGATCAACAAAGGATCAACTATAACCGAGAATACCCTCAACATGGTAGACTCCAAATGATCAACAAAGGATCAACTATTGATTAACTATAACCGAGAATACCCTCAACATGGTACACTCCAAATGATCAACAAATGACCAACAATAACCGAGAATACCATCAACAAGGTAGACTCCAAATGATCAACAATAATGGATCTCAAAGAAACAACTCTGACTGTCGAACATACCCCTCGGGCGTATGAACAACCAGTCACAAACTGTCGAACATATCCAATCATACATGGACTATGAATGACCCAACAATATGGCTCAAAAGATGGACGTCACAGTGCGCCCGATCCGGAATTCTGTCCGTGCACATGCCCACCCCGTATACGGAATCCAGGATATACGTGGGAAAATGTACTTAATTAGCCTCACGAAGTATGTCTCGTGTGCACGGTTCAATGCGGAAACATCCACGCATAACCATCATGTGCCCGGCTAAAAATCCTACACAATAACCAATCGGCACGCAGATATGACTCCAGATATGTCATGATGCAACATGACAACGAAACTCAAAGAATCACATATCCAATAAGGATCAAAAGACTCACTGAAGTGAACAAAAATAAACTGACAAAGAAAAGTCGACACGACTAATAAATATCCAAAAACAACAATCCTGGGATCATCATCCCCGACATATGATCAACACGATCAACAACCTCAATACAATCAGCCCTGGGATCATGATCCCTCAACGAAATAATCAATACGAATCCCAATATACGAAACATCAACATACAACATATACAATAATTCTTCAGAACAATTATCCTCATAACTAAACAATACTGGAATTACCTCAAAGCCGAAGACAATATTCTTTCCACGAACCAACATCCCTGAACGAACACACAGTTATACGAATAATCCCGAAATAGGTATAGTCCATTTATACCAACAAACCACCGTCCCGACATCAATATCGACACGATAATTATCCTCTATATCCGATATTCTATATCCTTGACGAAAGATAACTCACGTCTTCCTTGAACACAATTAAATCATATACTATGATTTAATCCAAACTAGAGCACGATATACAAACCATCATCCCGACAATTTACATTTCTAATAACATTGCTATATGAATTATAAATGAAATGAAAACGAAACCATTCATAAAATATTATAAACTGAACAAGTATAAACTTGCCTCGATACCGATACCACGAAGCTGGTACCGAACCCATTACCTTTGTCTACGAGCTCCTCAGCCCCGATCAAAAGCAAACTACGAACTCCTCAGCCTCAACCGCAACACAACGGTGGTAATCCACGATCAATTATCGCAACCTAATGCAATAATCAAATGACAACACATCTGATAATAATCAACAACCGACATAACCAGCCAATCGAACTCAACTGTTCAACAATAACCTCGAATAAACGCAGTCTGAACAAACCAAATCAAACTATCACGAATTCATAATCACAACACAAAAATCGCATTATGCCTTTATTAGCGCACGTTAAACGCATAACGTAGCATACGCTAAGTTGCTCCGTTAGCGTGCGCTAGCCAGTAAGCTTAGCGTGCGCTAATGCTGTACAGTGGCATGCATTCCAAGCATCGACTAACACCTTGCGACTACGAATCCGAATGAAAAAGAAATCATACTCCGAGATTAACAATAACTTTCCAGATCTAAACTCATCATCATACTCGAAATCATATTCGTATTCTTATTCGAATATTATATCAAAACACATAACTTGGCTCTAGATACGAATATCCCATATTCATATCCAAAACACCAACACCTTCTATACATAATCATCATATCCTATAATTTCAGAGCTCTTCAAGAACATGAAATATCCGAAATCACGTTCAAAACAACATAATCCGAGGTATATGTCATAATGTTTATCATTTTATTCATCATGCATATCACATAATCAAACCAACCTGATACCAAGGATCATCTCATACATAATCTGGAATACAACCTCATATCATGATTTAACTCATCTAAATCGACCCTGAAATTATCATGATTTAGAAATCCATGATTCAACCTCATCAAGTTAAGCGAATCACCATTAACATGAAGAATCTTAAATAACATCCGAAAATTCTTATCATAATCCCATAAAATCTCATATAATATCGTCACATGATTATCCAACATGTTCCTCCCATGTAATCATCCTTAAAAACGAACCACTAACAAGGGATACAAATATTACCTGGATTAGATGAACCAAGAAGAAGAACACTTGAACTCCATTCCAAGAATCATGAGTAACTTGAAGAACAAGACTTGAATCCATGCTCTCTATCTTAATCTTGTTAAAATCACCACCCCACCGTGTTTGGGAACCTCAAGAACCTCCCAAAGCTCTCTCTATCGACTGAAGGAGAAAGAATGGACTAAATGCATCTCAAAACCCGTCTGTCCCCTTATATAATAAACATTACTAGCGTGCGCTAACATCTCATGTTTAGCGTGCGCAACAGCCTTAGCGTGCACTAACTGACTTTGTTAGCGTGCGCTATTGCAGCCCAAAGGCCACTGTCTTGCTCGTACATCAGCTTACGTACATAATTCTCATGCAATAGCGTATGTAATACATCCTGTCTAGCGTACGCAAGTCCTTGCATTTAGCGTGCGCTAATATCCGTTGACTTGCTACAGTCTACACCTACCACGAAGATGCTCGTGCCCCACATGCCGAAAGTGCTGACGAGGATAAGATTCCTTTTTGTCCAATATACCATTAGCGTGCATTAACCTTTAGAGTTTAGCGTGCGCTAGTACTACATTACAAACATCCGTTGACTTATCAGAACGTGCGCCGAAAGTGGCCTGGTCCACACGCAGATTCCTTCCGATCTGACTGCATTAGCGTGCGCTATAATTTTACCTTTAGCGTGCGCTAACCATGAACGATAGAGTGCGCTATACTTGAACATTAGCGCGCACTACTCAGGCTATACTTAGCCATTTCCAACTCTTCTCGTCCGTCTCGACATAATGGATACGTACACTCACATACTGAATACATATACTCAATCCAATAATATTCTCATATGACAGACCCAATGTAAAAATTAAAATAACCGGATACACGATATCCTCAATGTAATTGTCGAACAACTACGACAATTATACCAATACAGCTGTCTCAGTTCTCAATTTATTTTATCCATATTGTATAGACACCAAGCTATGCAGTATATCTCAGATAAAATAACGCGAAAAATTTATACCAAAAATCCGGATATTACATACTACCCCCCTTAAAATAAGTTTCGTCCTCGAAACTTGCAACCAACCACAAACAACAGATCAACCCAAAATTTCCAAACTCATCACGAAAATAATCCATCGTCGCCATAAGTGAATAACCAAAATAATATACTTACAGGTACGTGAAGCCGATGATCTCCCGTGATACTAGCACACGACTCCCGTACGAAGTCTCAATACAACCAACACACACCAATATCACAAATAAAAATTTGAAAAGATCTCAAAAATTTTGGAACCTCCAAAAATCGATTTGACTCAAAAGCCAGAAAATCATTTTCAAAAATCACGCTACTACTGCAGTAGAGCCACATAACACATACGCCCGGTTTCACAAAATCCAAGCTCGATACCATCTTACGTAACACCCTCAAAACCATCAGGATATTACCGTCGTGGGTCCCGCGCCGGAACCCACCAGGCTAAAAACCATTTCAAAAACGTTTAAAAACGCCAAAAGGCCGATGACGGTAGTATTTTAAATACTCAAATATTTTCAAAAGCATAGTTCTCAAATACCGTCATAAAATACGAGTTGAAAATACAAGGCGAAGTGCCAATTCTCGACAGTTCAAAATGTACGTTAAGCTACCACTTATATGTACCGATAAAATAGTTTAGGAAAAGGGGTTTAATGAAATAACCCAAGTTCGCAAAATGCCAAAAGGCCATTTTAAAAAATACACACGAGTTGGTAAAGATACCGAAAAGCCATTTTAAAATACACACGAGTTGGTAAAGATACCGAAAAGCCATTTTAAAATACAAAGGCAGCGGATAAAAACACAGTTCAAAATACACATTTGCAGCGGAAATACAACCAGAAAAGAATACTCAATACTCAAATAAATGTCACAGCCAGTATCACCCGGGAAGCTCACCCCTTCACGACTGCTACTAGCTCGATCTCCGAGTACCTAAAAATAAAGACCACGACGGGGTCAGCCACAATACTCAATAATGATATCGATCACATCATCATAAATAATTACATACGAATGTAATAATACTGTAAGAATACTACCACCGTAATCTTACCATTATAACCTTAGCAATTCATGGCACATCAATCGTTACCATAATCCACATTTCGTATTCTCAAATGACGAAATGAATTCAACAACAATCATCTCTACTGTATTCCAAAAATACCGATAATCCTCAAAACATCATCATAACTCATAAGTGCGGAAATAATCCAATCTGTGCCAAATCATGTCCGTCGGATTACACAATCAAATCTCAACATGTATAAACCAATAATACACATCATATCTGTAGATCAACTACCACATGATAACGATAAAAAATCCCGAACATCGACGTACAATCTGAATGCTCATACGATCAATAACAATGATCAACCAATACATCACTGAGAATATCATCGACATGATAATTCCATTATGACCAACAAAGGATCAACAATAACCGAGAGTACCCTCAACATGGTAAACTCCCAACACGATCAACAAAGGATCAACAATAATCGAGAATACCCTCAACATGGTAAACTCCAAACACGATCAACAAAGGATCAACTATAACCGAGAATACCCTCAACATGGTAGACTCCAAATGATCAACAAAGGATCAACTATTGATCAACTATAACCGAGAATACCCTCAACATGGTAGACTCCAAATGATCAACAAATGACCAACAATAACCGAGAATACCATTAACAAGGTAGACTCCAAATGATCAACAATAATGGATCTCAACGAAACAACTCTGACTGTCGAACATACCCCTCGGGCGTATGAACAACCAGTCACAAACCGTCGAACATATCCAATCATACATGGACTATGAATGACCCAACAATATGGCTCAAAAGATGGACGTCACAGTGCGCCCGATCCGGAATTCTGTCCGTGCACATGCCCACCCCGTATACGGAATCCAGGATATACGTGGGAAAATGTACTTAATTAGCCTCACGAAGTATGTCTCGTGTGCACGGTTCAATGCGGAAACATCCACGCATAACCATCATGTGCCCGGCTAAAAATCCTACACAATAACCAATCGGCACGCAGATATGACTCCAGATATGTCACGATGCAACATGACAACGAAACTCAAAGAATCACATATCCAATAAGGATCAAAAGACTCACTGAAGTGAACAAAAATAAACTGACAAAGAAAAGTCGACACGAGTAATAAATATCCAAAAACAACAATCCTAGGATCATCATCCCCGACAAATGATCAACACGATCAACGACCTCAATACAATCAGCCCTGGGATCATGATCCCTCAACGAAATAATCAATACGAATCCCAATATACGAAACATCAACATACAACATATACAATAATTCTTCAGAACAATTATCCTCATAACTGAACAATACTGGAATTACCTCAAAGCCGAAGACAATATTCTTTCCACGAACCAACATCCCTGAACGAACACACAGTTATACGAATAATCCCGAAATAGGTATAGTCCATTTATACCAACAAACCACCGTCCCGACATCAATATCGACACGATAATTATCCTCTATATCCGATATTCTATATCCTTGACGAAAGATAACTCACGTCTTCCTTGAACACAATTAAATCATATACTATGATTTAATCCAAACTAGAGCACGATATACAAACCATCATCCCGACAATTTACATTTATAATAACATTGCTATATGAATTATAAATGAAATGAAAACGAAACCATTCATAAAATATTATAAACTGAACAAGTATAAACTTGCCTCGATACCGATACCACGAAGCTGGTACCGAACCCATTACCTTTGTCTACGAGCTCCTCAGCCCCGATCAAAAGCAAACTACGAACTCCTCAGCCTCAACCGCAACACAACGGTCGTAATCCACGATCAATTATCGCAACCTAATGCAATAATCAAATGACAACACATCTGATAATAATCAACAACCGACATAACCAGCCAATCGAACTCAACTGTTCAACAATAACCTCGAATAAACGCAGTCTGAACAAACCAAATCAAACTATCACGAATTCATAATCACAACACAAAAATACTGCATTGTCTGCCTATTAGCGCACGTTAAACGCATAACGTAGCATACGCTAAGTTGCTCCCGTTAGCGTGCGCTAGCCAGTAAGCTTAGCGTGCGCTAATGCTGTACAGTGGCATGCATTCCAAGCATCGACTAACACCTTGCGACTACGAATCCGAATGAAAAAGAAATCATACTCCGAGATTAACAATAACTTTCCAGATCCAAACTCATCATCATACTCGAAATCATATTCGTATTCTTATTCGAATATTATATCAAAACACATAACTTGGCTCTAGATACGTATATCCCATATTCATATCCAAAACACCAACACCTTCTATACATAATCATCATATCCTATAATTTCAGAGCTCTTCAAGAACATGAAATATCCGAAATCACGTTCAAAACAACATA
The DNA here is from genome assembly GCA_033398695.1 of Orobanche coerulescens. Taxonomy (NCBI): domain Eukaryota; kingdom Viridiplantae; phylum Streptophyta; class Magnoliopsida; order Lamiales; family Orobanchaceae; genus Orobanche; species Orobanche coerulescens. The sequence continues at coordinate 124,950,207 of CM065802.1, read as the reverse complement.
ATCCGAGGTATATGTCATAATGTTTATCATTTTATTCATCATGCATATCACATAATCAAACCAACCTGATACCAAGGATCATCTCATACATAATCTGGAATACAACCTCATATCATGATTTAACTCATCTAAATCGACCACTGAAATTATCATGATTTAGAAATCCATGATTCAACCTCATCAAGTTAAACGAATCACCATTAACATGAAGAATCTTAAATAACATCCGAAAATTCTTATCATAATCCCATAAAATCTCATATAATATCGTCACATGATTATCCAACATGTTCCTCCCATGTAATCATCCTTAAAAACGAACCACTAACAAGGGATACAAATATTACCTGGATTAGATGAACCAAGAAGAAGAACACTTGAACTCCATTCCAAGAATCATGAGTAACTTGAAGAACAAGACTTGAATCCATGCTCTCTATCTTAATCTTGTTAAAATCACCACCCCACCGTGTTTGGGAACCTCAAGAACCTCCCAAAGCTCTCTCTATCGACTGAAGGAGAAAGAATGGACTAAATGCATCTCAAAACCCGTCTGTCCCCTTATATAATAAACATTACTAGCGTGCGCTAACATCTCATGTTTAGCGTGCGCAACAGCCTTAGCGTGCACTAACTGACTTTGTTAGCGTGCGCTATTGCAGCCCAAAGGCCACTGTCTTGCTCGTACATCAGCTTACGTACATAATTCTCATGCAATAGCGTATGTAATACATCCTGTCTAGCGTACGCAAGTCCTTGCATTTAGCGTGCGCTAATATCCGTTGACTTGCTACAGTCTACACCTACCACGAAGATGCTCGTGCCCCACATGCCGAAAGTGCTGACGAGGATAAGATTCCTTTTTGTCCAATATACCATTAGCGTGCATTAACCTTTAGAGTTTAGCGTGCGCTAGTACTACATTACAAACATCCGTTGACTTATCAGAACGTGCGCCGAAAGTGGCCTGGTCCACACGCAGATTCCTTCCGATCTGACTGCGTTAGCGTGCGCTATAATTTTACCTTTAGCGTGCGCTAACCATGAACGATAGAGTGCGCTATACTTGAACATTAGCGCGCACTACTCAGGCTATACTTAGCCATTTCCAACTCTTCTCGTCCGTCTCGACATAATGGATACGTACACTCACATACTGAATACATATACTCAATCCAATAATATTCTCATATGACAGACCCAATGTAAAAATTAAAATAACCGGATACACGATATCCTCAATGTAATTGTCGAACAACTACGACAATTATACCAATACAGCTGTCTCAGTTCTCAATTTATTTTATCCATATTGTATAGACACCAAGCTATGCAGTATATCTCAGATAAAATAACGCGAAAAATTTATACCGAAAATCCGGATATTACATACTACCCCCCTTAAAATAAGTTTCGTCCTCGAAACTTGCAACCAACCACAAACAACAGATCAACCCAAAATTTCCAAACTCATCACGAAAATAATCCATCGTCGCCACAAGTGAATAACCAAAATAATATACTTACAGGTACGTGAAGCCGATGATCTCCCGTGATACTAGCACACGACTCCCGTACGAAGTCTCAATACAACCAACACACACCAATATCACAAATAAAAATTTGAAAAGATCTCAAAAATTTTGGAACCTCCAAAAATCGATTTGACTCAAAAGCCAGAAAATCATTTTCAAAAATCACGCTACTACCGTACCGGTAGAGCCACATAACACATACGCCCGGGTTTCACAAAATCCAAGCTCTGATACCATCTTCTGTAACACCCCCAAAACCATCCGGGATATTACAGCGTCGTGGGTCCCGCGCCGGAACCCACCAGGCTAAAAACCATTTCAAAAACGTTTAAAAACGCCAAAAGGCCGATGACGGTAGTATTTTAAATACTCAAATATTTTCAAAAGCATAGTTCTCAAATACCGTCATAAAATACGAGTTGAAAATACAAGGCGAAGTGCCAATTCTCGACAGTTCAAAATGTACGTTAAGCTACCACTTATATGTACCGATAAAATAGTTTAGGAAAAGGGGTTTAATGAAATAACCCAAGTTCGCAAAATGCCAAAAGGCCATTTTAAAAAATACACACGAGTTGGTAAAGATACCGAAAAGCCATTTTAAAATACACACGAGTTGGTAAAGATACCGAAAAGCCATTTTAAAATACAAAGGCAGCGGATAAAAACACAGTTCAAAATACACATTTGCAGCGGAAATACAACCAGAAAAGAATACTCAATACTCAAATAAATGTCACAGCCAGTATCACCCGGGAAGCTCACCCCTTCACGACTGCTACTAGCTCGATCTCCGAGTACCTAAAAATAAAGACCACGACGGGGTCAGCCACAATACTCAATAATGATATCGATCACATCATCATAAATAATTACATACGAATGTAATAATACTGTAAGAATACTACCACCGTAATCTTACCATTATAACCTTAGCAATTCATGGCACATCAATCGTTACCATAATCCACATTTCGTATTCTCAAATGACGAAATGAATTCAACAACAATCATCTCTACTGTATTCCAAAAATACCGATAATCCTCAAAACATCATCATAACTCATAAGTGCGGAAATAATCCAACTGTGCCAAATCATGTCCGTCGGATTACACAATCAAATCTCAACATGTATAAACCAATAATACACATCATATCCGTAGATCAACTACCACATGATAACGATAAAAATCCCGAACATCGACGCATAATCTGAATGCTCATACGATCAATAACAATGATCAACCAATACATCACTGAGAATATCATCGACATGATAATTCCATTATGACCAACAAAGGATCAACAATAACCGAGAGTACCCTCAACATGGTAAACTCCCAACACGATCAACAAAGGATCAACAATAATCGAGAATACCCTCAACATGGTAAACTCCAAACACGATCAACAAAGGATCAACTATAACCGAGAATACCCTCAACATGGTAGACTCCAAATGATCAACAAAGGATCAACTATTGATCAACTATAACCGAGAATACCCTCAACATGGTAGACTCCAAATGATCAACAAATGACCAACAATAACCGAGAATACCATTAACAAGGTAGACTCCAAATGATCAACAATAATGGATCTCAAAGAAACAACTCTGACTGTCGAACATACCCCTCGGGCGTATGAACAACCAGTCACAAACCGTCGAACATATCCAATCATACATGGACTATGAATGACCCAACAATATGGCTCAAAAGATGGACGTCACAGTGCGCCCGATCCGGAATTCTGTCCGTGCACATGCCCACCCCGTATATGGAATCCAGGATATACGTGGGAAAATGTACTTAATTAGCCTCACGAAGTATGTCTCGTGTGCACGGTTCAATGCGGAAACATCCACGCATAACCATCATGTGCCCGGCTAAAAATCCTACACAATAACCAATCGGCACGCAGATATGACTCCAGATATGTCACGATGCAACATGACAACGAAACTCAAAGAATCACATATCCAATAAGGATCAAAAGACTCACTGAAGTGAACAAAAATAAACTGACAAAGAAAAGTCGACACGAGTAATAAATATCCAAAAACAACAATCCTAGGATCATCATCCCCGACAAATGATCAACACGATCAACGACCTCAATACAATCAGCCCTGGGATCATGATCCCTCAACGAAATAATCAATACGAATCCCAATATACGAAACATCAACATACAACATATACAATAATTCTTCAGAACAATTATCCTCATAACTGAACAATACTGGAATTACCTCAAAGCCGAAGACAATATTCTTTCCACGAACCAACATCCCTGAACAAACACACAGTTATACGAATAATCCCGAAATAGGTATAGTCCATTTATACTAAACAAACCACCGTCCCGACATCAATATCGACACGATAATTATCCTCTATATCCGATATTCTATATCCTTGACGAAAGATAACTCACGTCTTCCTTGAACACAATTAAATCATATACTATGATTTAATCCAAACTACAGCACGATATACAAACCATCATCCCGACAATTTACATTTATAATAACATTGCTATATGAATTATAAATGAAATGAAAACGAAACCATTCATAAAATATTATAAACTGAACAAGTATAAACTTGCCTCGATACCGATACCACGAAGCTGGTACCGAACCCATTACCTTTGTCTACGAGCTCCTCAGCCCCGATCAAAAGCAAACTACGAACTCCTCAGCCTCAACCGCAACACAACGGTCGTAATCCACGATCAATTATCGCAACCTAATGCAATAATCAAATGACAACACATCTGATAATAATCAACAACCGACATAACCAGCCAATCGAACTCAACTGTTCAACAATAACCTCGAATAAACGCAGTCTGAACAAACCAAATCAAACTATCACGAATTCATAATCACAACACAAAAATACTGCATTGTCTGCCTATTAGCGCACGTTAAACGCATAACGTAGCATACGCTAAGTTGCTCCCGTTAGCGTGCGCTAGCCAGTAAGCTTAGCGTGCGCTAATGCTGTACAGTGGCATGCATTCCAAGCATCGACTAACACCTTGCGACTACGAATCCGAATGAAAAGAAATCATACTCCGAGATTAACAATAACTTTCCGATCCAAACTCATCATCATACTCGAAATCATATTCGTATTCTTATTCGAATATTATATCAAAACACATAACTTGGCTCTAGATACGTATATCCCATATTCATATCCAAAACACCAACACCTTCTATACATAATCATCATATCCTATAATTTCAGAGCTCTTCAAGAACATGAAATATCCGAAATCACGTTCAAAACAACATAATCCGAGGTATATGTCATAATGTTTATCATTTTATTCATCATGCATATCACATAATCAAACCAACCTGATACCAAGGATCATCTCATACATAATCTGGAATACAACCTCATATCATGATTTAACTCATCTAAATCGACCACTGAAATTATCATGATTTAGAAATCCATGATTCAACCTCATCAAGTTAAACGAATCACCATTAACATGAAGAATCTTAAATAACATCCGAAAATTCTTATCATAATCCCATAAAATCTCATATAATATCGTCACATGATTATCCAACATGTTCCTCCCATGTAATCATCCTTAAAAACGAACCACTAACAAGGGATACAAATATTACCTGGATTAGATGAACCAAGAAGAAGAACACTTGAACTCCATTCCAAGAATCATGAGTAACTTGAAGAACAAGACTTGAATCCATGCTCTCTATCTTAATCTTGATAAAATCACCACCCCACCGTGTTTGGGAACCTCAAGAACCTCCCAAAGCTCTCTCTATCGACTGAAGGAGAAAGAATGGACTAAATGCATCTCAAAACCCGTCTGTCCCCTTATATAATAAACATTACTAGCGTGCGCTAACATCTCATGTTTAGCGTGCGCAACAGCCTTAGCGTGCACTAACTGACTTTGTTAGCGTGCGCTATTGCAGCCCAAAGGCCACTGTCTTGCTCGTACATCAGCTTACGTACATAATTCTCATGCAATAGCGTATGTAATACATCCTGTCTAGCGTACGCAAGTCCTTGCATTTAGCGTGCGCTAATATCCGTTGACTTGCTACAGTCTACACCTACCACGAACATGCTCGTGACCCACATGCCGAAAGTGCTGACGAGGATAAGATTCCTTTTTGTCCAATATACCATTAGCGTGCATTAACCTTTAGAGTTTAGCGTGCGCTAGTACTACATTACAAACATCCGTTGACTTATCAAAACGTGCGCCGAAAGTGGCCTGGTCCACACGCAGATTCCTTCCGATCTGACTGCATTAGCGTGCACTATAATTTTACCTTTAGCGTGCGCTAACCATGAACGATAGAGTGCGCTATACTTGAACATTAGCGCGCACTACTCAGGCTATACTTAGCCATTTCCAACTCTTCTCGTCCGTCTCGACATAATGGATACGTACACTCACATACTGAATACATATACTCAATCCAATAATATTCTCATATGACAGACCCAATGTAAAAATTAAAATAACCGGATACACGATATCCTCAATGTAATTGTCGAACAACTACGACAATTATACCAATACAGCTGTCTCAGTTCTCAATTTATTTTATCCATATTGTATAGACACCAAGCTATGCAGTATATCTCAGATAAAATAACGCGAAAAATTTATACCGAAAATCCGGATATTACATACTACCCCCATTAAAATAAGTTTCGTCCTCGAAACTTGCAACCAACCACAAACAACAGATCAACCCAAAATTTCCAAACTCATCACGAAAACAATCCATCGTCGCCACAAGTGAATAACCAAAATAATATACTTACAGGTACGTGAAGCCGATGATCTCCCGTGATACTAGCACACGACTCCCGTACGAAGTCTCAATACAACCAACACACACCAATATCACAAATAAAAATTTGAAAAGATCTCAAAAATTTTGGAACCTCCAAAAATCGATTTGACTCAAAAGTCAGAAAATCATTTTCAAAAATCACGCTACTACCGTACCGGCAGAGCCACATAACACACACGCCCGGGTTTCACAAAACCCAAGCTCTGATACCATCTTCTGTAACACCCCCAAAACCATCCGGGATATTACAGCGCCATGGGTCCCGCGCCGGAACCCACCAAGCTAAAAACCATTTCAAAAACGTTTAAAAACGCCAAAAGGCCGATGACGGTAGTATTTTAAATACTCAAATATTTTCAAAAGCATAGTTATCAAATACCGTCATAAAATACCAGTTGAAAATACAAGGCGAAGTGCCAATTCTCGATAGTTCAAAATGTACGTTAAGCTATCACTTATACGTACCGATAAAATAGTTTAGGAAAAGGGGTTTAACGAAATAACCCAAGTTCGCAAAATGCCAAAAGGCCATTTTAAAAAATACACACGAGTTGGTAAAGATACCGAAAAGCCATTTTAAAATACACACGAGTTGGTAAAGATACCGAAAAGCCATTTTAAAATACACACGCAGCGGATAAAAACACAGTTCAAAATACACATTTGCAGCGGAAATACAACCAGAAAAGAATACTCGATACTCAAATAAATGTCACAGCCAGTATCACCCGGGAAGCTCACCCCTTCACGACTGCTACTAGCTCAATCTCCGAGTACCTAAAAATAAAGCCCACGATGGAGTCAGCCACAATACTCAATAATGATATCGATCACATCATCATAAATAATTACATACCAATGTAAAAATACTATAAGAATACTACCAACGTAATCTTACCGTTATAACCTTACCAATCCGTAGCAATTCATGACAGATCAATCTTTACCATAATCCACATTTCATATTCTCAAATGATGAAATGAATTCAACAACAATCATCTCTACTGTATTCCAAAAATACCGATAATCCTCAAAACATCATCATAACTCATAAGTGCGGAAATAATATAATCTGTGCCAAATCCTGTCCGTCGGATTACACAATCAAATCTCAACATGTATAAACCAATAATACACATCATATCTGTAGATCAACTACCACATGATAATGATAACAAATCCCGAACATCGACGTACAATCCAAATGCTCATACGATCAATAACAATGATCAACCAATACATCACTGAGAATATCATCGACATGATAATTCCAATATGACCAACAAAGGATCAACGATAACCGATAGTACCCTCAACATGGTAAACTCCCAACACGATCAACAAAGGATCAACAATAGCCAAGAATACCCTCAACATGGTAAACTCCAAACACGATCAACAAAGGATCAACTATAACCGAGAATACCCTCAACATGGTAGCCTCCAAATGATCAACAAAGGACCAACAATAACCGAGAATACCGTCAACAAGGTAGACTCCAAATGATCAACAATAATGGATCTCAAAGAAACAACTCTGACTGTCAAACATACCCCTCGGGCGTATGAACAACCAGTCACAAACTGTCGAACATATCCAATCATACATGGACTATGAACGACCCAACAATATGGCTCAAAAGATGGACGTCACAGTGCGCCCGATCCGGAAATGTGTCCGTGCACATGTCCACCCCGTATACGGAATCCAGGATATACGTGGGACAATGTACCTAATTAGCCTCATGAAGTATGTCTCGTGTGCATGGTTCAATGCGGAAACATCCACGCATAACCATCGTGTGCCCGACTAAAAATCCTACACAATAACCAATCGGCACGCAGATATGACTCCAGATATGTCACGATGCAACATGACAACGAAACTCAAAGAATCACATATCCAATAAGGATCAAAAGACTCACCGAAGTGAACAAAAACAATCTGGCAAAGAAAAGTTGACACGACTAATCAATATCCAAAAACAACAATCCTGGGATCATTATCCCCAAAAAATGATCAACACGATCAACGACCTCAATACAATCAGCCCTGGGATCATGATCCCTCAACGAAATAATCAATACGAATCCCAATATACGAAACATCAACATACAACATATACAATAATTCTTCAGAACAATTATCCTCATAACTGAACAATACTGGAATTACCTCAAAGCCGAAGACAATATTCTTTCCACGAACCAACATCCCTGAACGAATACACAGTTATACGAATAATCCCGAAATAGGTATAGTCCATTTATACCAACAAACCACTGTCCCGACATCAATATCGACACGATAATTATCCTCGATATCCGATATTCTATATCCTTGACGAAAGATAACTCACGTCTTCCTTGAACACAATTAAATCATATACATTATGATTTAATCCAAACTAGAGCACGATATACAAACCATCATCCCAGCAATTTACAGTTCTAATAACATTGCTATATGAAATATAAATGAAATGAAAACTAAACCATTCATCAAATATTATAAACTGAACAAGTATAAACTTGCCTCGATACCGATACCACAAAGCTGTTACTGAACCCATTGCCATTGTCTACGAGCTCCTCAGCCCCGATCAAAAGCAAACTACGAACTCCTCAGCCTCAACCGCAACACAACAGTCGTAATCCACGATCAATTATCGCAACCTAATGCAATAATCAAATGACAACACATCCGATAATAATCAACAACCGACATAACCAACCAATAGAACTCAACTGTTCAACAAAAACCTCGAATAAACGCAGGCTGAACAAACCAAATCAATCCATCACGAATTCATAATCACAACACAAAAATACTGCACCGTCTGCCTACTTAGCGCACGTTAAATGCATAACGTAGCGTACGCTAAGTTGCTCCCGTTAGCGTGCGCTAGCCAGTAAGCTTAGCGTGCGCTAATGCTGTACAGTGGCATGCATTCCAAGCATCGACTAACACCTTGCGACTACGAATCCGAATGAAAAGGAAATCATACTCCAAGATTAACAATAACTTTCGAGATCCAAACTCATCATCATACTCAAAATCATATTCGTATTCTTATACGAATATTATATCAAAACACATAACTTGGCTCTCGATACGAATATCCCATATTCATATCCAAAACTCCAACACCTTCTATACATAATCATCATATCCTATAATTTCAGAGCTCTTCAAGAACATGAAATATCCGAAATCACGTTCAAAACAACATAATCCAAGGTATATGTCATAATGTTTATCATTTTCTTCATAATGCAAATCACATAATCAAGCCAACCCGATACCAAGGATCATCTCATACATAATCTGGAATACAACCTCATATCATGATTTAACTCATCAGAACCGACCACTGAAATTATCATGATTTAGAAATCCATGATTCAACCTCATCAGGTTAAACGAATCACCATTAACATGAAGAATCTTAAATAACATCCGAAAACTCTTATCATAATCCCATAAAATCTCATATAATATCGTCACATGATTATCCAACATGTTCCTCACATGTAATCATCCTTAAAAACGAACCACTAACAAGGGATACGAATATTACCTAGATTAGATGAACCAAGAAGAAGAACACTTGAACTCTATTCCAAGAATCATGAGTAACTTGAAGAACAAGGCTTGAATCCATGCTCTCTATCTTAATCTTGTTAAAATCTCCACCTCACCGTGTTTGGGAACCTCAAGAACCTCCCAAAGCTCTCTCTATCGACTGAAGGAGAAAGAATGGACTAAATGCATCTCAAAACCCGTCTTATATAATAAACATTACTAGCGTTCGCTAACATCTCATGTTTAGCGTGCGCAACAGCCTTAGCGTGCGCTAACTGACTTTGTTAGCGTGCGCTATTGCAGCCCAGAGGCCACTGTCTTGCTCGTACATCAGCTTACGTATGTAATTCTCATGCAATAGCGTACGTAATACATCCTTTCTAATGTACACAAGTCCTTGCATTTAGTGTGCGCTAATATCCGTTGACTTGCTACAGTCTACACCTACCACGAAGATGCTCGTGACCCACATGCCGAAAGTGCTGACGAGGATAAGATTCCTTTTTGTCCAATATATCATTAGCGTGCGTTAACCTTTAGGGTTTAGCGTGCGCTAGTACTACATTACAAACATCCGTTGACTTATCAGAACGTGCGCCGAAAGTGGCCTGGTCCACACGCAAATTCCTTCCGATCTGACTGCACTAGCGTGCGCTATAATTTTACCGTTAGCGTTCGCTAACCATGAACGATAGAGTGCGCTATACTTGAACATTAGCGTGCACTACTCAGGCTATACTTAGCCATTTCCAACTCTTCTCGTCCGTCTCGACATAATGGATACGTACACTCACATACTGAATACATATACTCAATCCAATAATATTCTCATATGATAGACCCAATGTAAAAATTAAAATAACCGGATACACGATATCCTCAATGTAATTATCGAACAACTATGACAATTATACCAATACAACTGTCTCAGTTCTCAATTTATTTTATCCATACTGTATAGACACCAAGCTATGCAGTATATCTCAGATAAAATAACGCGAAAAATTTATACCGAAAATCCGGATATTACATACTACCCCCCTTAAAATAAGTTTCGTCCTCGAAACTTGCAACCTGCCACAAACAACAGATCAACCCAAAATTTCCAAACTCATCACGAAAACAATCAATTGTCGCCACAGGTGAATAACCAAAACAATATACTTATAGGTACGTGAAGCCGATGATCTCCCGTGATGTAATACCCGGTTGTAATTCATTCATTTTCATTCAGTAATTTATCAGTCTGTAATTGTCACTCAGTAATGTTCACTCATCATTCATGATTCATCCATTTGCATTCACTGTTGGCATGTTGTAACCGTATATCAGTTACCGATCGTCATTTCATCTCCGTTTATAGATCGAGACGGGAGTATTATCATTTTCATCGTGATTGGTAGTCTTGTACTGGGAGTATCATCTTTGGCTTGTGTTGGACTTGTTCACTTTCATATTCGTATGATATGTCGGATCATTCATCAGTCGTAGCGAGGAATCGGAATTATCGGATTTTTTTCACCTTGTCCAGCATTGAGTTACGGCCGTAAGGATTATAGGTTACGGCCGTAACAAGGGTTCGTTGATTTCAGGTCATTTTGGAAGAACGGGACTTACGGCCGTAAGGTTTAGGAATACGGCCGTAAGTTGAGCAGGTACGGCCGTAAGGCTTGGCCGGTTATGGCCGTACGTGTCCAGCAGGCTGCCCAGGCATTTTGGCCGAAGGCGAGTTATGGCCGTAAGAAGGGTTGGATACGGCCGTAAGTGCTATTCGTAAATTTCAGGTTTTGTCGGAAAAGGGGGACTTACGGCCGTAAGGGTTGCGGCATACGGCCGCAAGACGAGGAAGGTACGGCCGTAAGGCTTGGCCGGATACGGCCGTACGGTACAGGCAGGGTGCCTGGTCATTTTCGACGAAGGGGGCTTACGCCCGTAAGTTTGGCCGGATACGGCCGTATCATCCGAGTTACGCCCGTAAGGTGTTCGGGTATGGCCGTAAGGATGTCGGCAGATGTTTTTGACGAAGGCGAGTTACGCCCGCAACTCAGGAGCGGTTACGGCCGTAAGTCTGTCGGCAGGCTTTTGGACGAAGCTGAGTTACGACCGTACGAGTTGGCCGATTACGGCCGTAAGGCCGTTGACCTGGGATGTTACGGCCGTATGAAGGCCGAGTTACGGCCGTAACTTCCGGCAGTATATAAGGACCCGGCCAGGACTTTTTCTTCATTTTCATCCTTTTCTTCTTTTTGTTCCGAGAGAGAGACTTGAAAGAGAGATTTTTCCATCATCAATTATTTGAGTGTGTAATTTTCATCATCTTCATTCATTTGGGAAGCTTGGATACTCGTTTTAACTCGTGTTCATCGGATCGAAGTGGTTGGATCTTCAAGAGGTAATTTCTTCAACATCTTGGATTTCGATTTTGTGTTGCGATATGATGTTTTGGACGTTATAATCATGTTATATGAAGGGATATGTATATGATTATGAGTTTGTATAAAGATTCATTGGATTATTGAGGGATTATTCAAGAACCCTTTGAATATCGAGTTGGAATTGGGGGTTTTCAATTAATTGTTGTTGAAATCACGATTTTGGATATTCATGATGGATTATTGATCATATGGGAGATGTTTTGTTGGTTTGAAACACTTATTGGGGATTTGATGTTGGTATTTTTGAGGTTTGGTTATAAACAATCGAAGTTTGGCCACAAAGTGTTCGATATAATGCCCCAATGAACTTGGTTTAATCGTATCGACGTTTTGAGTTCATTATATTCGTGTTTGTTTCATATATTGAACGGATTGTTGGTAATTGTATTATTCAAGATTGTTCGAGCGACTGATATCTCAATTAGGACGTTCGTGGAAGGATAATTGTCACCGGTGTTGTGTAAGTTAATTCTTACTTGGTTAAAAGGATATTCATTCCTTTTGTTGTTGTTCATTCATAATCATAACTCATTCATCATTGTATTAACCGTATCAAAACTTGTCATTGTCAATTAATCACTTCAGTCACAAGGAACGACGATTCCAATCATTTCATTGAGCTATCATTCATTTCACTATCATTTCATCTCGGTGAGTCATTATTCGTTTCCGATGTCACTTTTGTTATATCGTGACATTCCGGGTCATACTGGCGTGCCGGTTGGTATGTGTAGGATTTTCATGTCGGACACATTTAAGTCGTGTGTTGGTTGTTGGCCTCACATTGGACTGTGCACACGAGTCGATTGCTTCGTGAGACTGATTAGGTACAAGACCACACATGTATTCGATCGATACTCGTTGATGGCTTGTGCACGGACACATTTCCATCCCGGGCGTAGTGTGGCGCCACCCTTTGAGCCGTACTGTTAGTTGATTCATACAGCATGTTTGATTGCGTATGCTTTCAACAAGATTGGGTTATAATCTAACCGATTCATTTTGATCGAACTGGTGGTTTATACTACATATATATGATTATGTTTATTCAACTCTCGAGGATTGTTGTTCTGTGTAACTGACCCCGTTTGGGGATATTGTTTTTCAGGTCATGGCAAGGCAAAGGCACGGGGAGAGCACGTTGACGGCGAGGAGTCCCAATGATACTAGAAGGGGGCCCCAGTCTTTTCAGTCATTTATGTTTGCTTCATTTATTCCGCTGCAGACATTCCGTTTGAATACTCATTTCACTTAGTGTTATATATTTTATCTCCATATAAAATATACATGTGTTCTGAAATATCCCGGATGTGTTGTATGAAACTCCTCATCGGAGTAATTATGGTTGTAATGTGGTTCGGTACTACATTTACCCTGTATAATTCATCAGTTTTCATTCGCCTGGTGGGTCCCATTCGGGGGTCCATGACACTGTAATATCCGCCTAGTTTGGGGTGTTACAGAGTTGGTATCGGAACGTGATTTTGAATACTACCCTCCGAGTCATGTCTCATTTGAAATCATCGTCATCGGAGTAGTATCATTGGACATTCGCGTCACATGTGACCTGTGCAGATGCCGAGCCAATCAGACCGAAAGAACTGTAAGACTTCTAACGCCATGGTACAATTTCTGGCAATAATCATTCATTCATAATTCATTAGTTAACAATCCTCAAACATCATTTTTATTTTGACCAGGATGGTCATTTTAACTCATTAATCACTCAATTCATTTCATTACTCAGTTGTTAATCTGGAAGATCATATAATTAATCTTGTTAACTTGTTCAAGATAATCATTTCAATAATTTCATCAGATAATCATGTCACCTCAGTTAATCATTCATGTGATCACTGTGTTAGAGCGTGTATGCTCATTTTCATCATCTCATGTCATAATCATAACGTGATATTCATGCGGGAAATATAATCATCATGTGACTTTCCTATTTCAGTATGGAGAGAGCAAGAAGAGGACACGGAGGACGAGGCCGTGGTGCGGGCCGAATCCCCAGAGCTCGTGTGAATACACGTGCGAACGCGAGAAATAATGCTAATTCATCGAGCAGCGACGTTGCCACTCATTCACCTGGACGTGATCGTTCACTATCGGGGAGTCGTACTCAGGGCACAGCTCAGTCAGAAGGAGTTCGGGTTGATCCACTCAATTATATGCAGGGCATGATGGACCAAATGACTCAGATGGCAAAACTAATGGAGACGATGCATAATTCAGCTAATCAAAATCAACAGGCTCCTCCGCCGCCACCTCAGAGGCAAGAGAGGGGCGTAAGCAGTATCATTGGCGATATCTCTCGCCAGCGACCACCTACCTTCGAGGGCCCAGCTGAGCCGGCGGATATTGTTCATTGGCTTGAGCATTTCGAGAAGTTATTTGCTATGGTGGATTGCCTTGAAGGGCATAAAGTTTCAGTTGCGGCTTACTATCTGGGTAAAAGCGCACATTCTTGGTGGTTGTCGTTGAAGCCCACCGAAGGATCATGTACTTGGGATCAGTTCAAAACTCTCATGATGGAGAGGTATTATCCAGCCCCACTCAGGGAGGCTAAATTGTCGGAATTACTCACTCCCGACCACTCAGCGGACGACGATGTTCTTGTCATCGCCGAAAAATTTCAGGAACTTCTTCCGTTTGCCTCATCTATCATTCACTCTGAGGCGGACAAGATCAAGTATTTCAGCAAGAGGCTGAAACCTCGTATGCGGCTATAATTGCTTAATCATAATTGCACCACGTTGGCCGAATTTATTGAGAAAGCTCTTACCTATGAGCTTACTGCTAAAGAGATTGCTAAGCAGCAACCTTCATCTGCTAGCAAGAAGTCCAAGAACCGTAATCAGTCTGACGGCAGTCAGTCCACTTTCAAGAAACCACGTGCGGGATCTACCTTTTCTGAGCGACCTCCTATGGCGCCTAAACCCACGGAATCTCAGTCACGAGCGGCCAGTTCGTCCGTCACCTGTTTCAACGGTGAAGAATAGGGTCATTTCAGCACCAAATGTCCGAAACAGGCTGTCACGTGCCATAACTGTGGAATTGCTGGGCATAGGGCCCGTTTTGCCGAATGGACTCTAAACCCACTCCGGCATCACATTCAAAGGTGCAGAATGAGGCCACTTAGTCAGCGTCGTTTAAGATGACAAGAGCTAACAAAGGCGGAGCCAAGAGCTATCAGACGGGAGCGTCTGGTTCGGGGGCCGGCAAGCCCCGAATTTACGAGATGAAGAAGACCGACGATCCAGAGGCCCGAATGATCTCAGGTACACTCGATATTCTATCCCAACCTGTGTGTACCCTTTTTGATACTGGTGCATCGCATTCATTCATTTCCGAGTCATGTTTGAGTAGACTACGTCTGGGTAGTACTACTAGTTGTGAGCCTTATGTCATTGGTCTACCTCATGGTAGAAGAATTATCGGAAATCGTGAGATTCAGAATTGTCCGATTCAGCTTCAAGGTCGTGTATGGCCAGCGGACCTAATCGTAGTAGATTTGCCGAGAGACGACGTCATCTTGGGTATTGATTGGATGGATCGTCATGATGCCATCATTAGTGTCCGCAAGCGTATGGTCACTATCATTTCAGGCGATGGGGTCGAATATGTGTTTCAGGGAGGTAATCCCAGCTGTTCGGGAAGAGTAATTAATTTGATGAAAGCAATGAGATTACTCAGTCAGGGATGTGTTGGTTATTGGTGCTATATGAGCAAAACCGAGAAATAATCAGTAATGTTGTCGGATATTCCGGTAGTGAGGGAATATGCCGACGTTTTTCCAGACGAGTTACCTGGTTTGCCTCCACAGAGAGATGTGGAATTCACGATTGAGTTGGAGCCCAGTACGTCCCCGATATCAAAGGCACCGTACCGGATGGCCCCGACCGAAATGCAGGAGTTGAAGAATCAACTTGAGGAATTGTTCGAGAAAGGTTATATCCGACCGAGTGCGTCGTCCGTGGCGACACAGTGTTGTTTGTCAAGAAGAAGGATGGTTCGTTCCACTTGTGTATTGATTACCTGGAATTGAACCGGGTGACGATCAAGAATAAGTATCCCTTACCCCGTATCGATGACCTTTTGGATCAACTTCAGGGAGCTTCAGTATTTTCCAAGATTTACTTAAGATATGGATATAATCAGTTGAGGATTCGAGAGTCGGATATCGCGAGGACGGCATTTCGAACACGCTATGGTCATTATGAGTTCGTGGTTATGCCGTTTGGATTGACTAATGCACCTGCGGTATTCATGGAGTTAATGAATCGGGTTTTCATTGACTTTTTGGATCAGTTTTATGTTGTCTTCATTGACGACATTTTGATTTATTCTCGTAACCGAGAGGAACACGAGGTTCACCTTCATCAGGTTCTCGGCATGTTGAGACGAGAACAACTTTATGGAAAGTTTTCCAAATGTGAGTTCTGGATGTCCGAAGTGACTTTTCTCGGGCATGTAATTTTATCAGATGGAGTGCGTGTTGATCCTCAGAAGACGGAGGCTATCCAAGAGTGGTTACCTCCGAAGAATGTTAAGGAAATCCGAAGCTTTCTCGGGTTAGCCGGTTATTATCGGCGGTTTGTGGAAGGATTTTCAAAAATTACTCAACCATTGACGAACCTTTTACGAAAGGATAAGAAATACACGTGGTCCGACGCGTGTTAGCGGAGTTTTGAGGAACTCAAGAGCCGGTTAATGTCAGCACCTGTACTTTCCTTGCCGCAAGGGACGGGAGGATCTGTGGTTTATAGTGATGCGTCCGGACAGGGTCTCGGATCTGTGCTCATGCAGAATGGGAAGGTTATTGCCTATGCCTCACGGCAATTGAGACCTTACGAAGTTAATTATCCGACCCACGACCTAGAGCTAGCAGCCCTGGTGTTCGCTTTGAAAATCTGGCGCCATTACCTTTATGGCGTCACCTGTCAGATTTTCACCGATCACAAGAGTTTGAAGTATATATTTACTCAGAAGGAGTTAAATATGCGACAGAGACGGTGGTTGGAACTAATCAAAGATTATGATATCGAGATCCTTTACCACCCGGGCAAGGCGAACGTTGTCGCCGACGCCTTGAGTCGTAAGTCCGTTTAGGAGTAGATGCTTGCTCGTTTATGATTCGGAAGGAGCTTAGCGGGAATTCCTTAGACCGAGATCGAGGTGCAGCCAATGAGTCGGGACAGCTTTGTATGTTAGAGATTTCATCGTCACTTGAGGAGAAAATTAGGGAGAATAAGGTTTCAGACCCAGCATTGTCGCACATCCGTGAGGATGTGGCTCAGGGGAAAGCCCCTGGATTAGTGGTCCACGAGGATGGACTTTTGAGATTTAAGAATCGGTTGTGCGTACCGGCGAATGACGAGTTGAAAAACTCGATTTTGAGAGAAGCTCATGCTACCCCTTATTCTGTTCATCTGGGGTCTAGCAAGATGTACAAGGACTTGAAACAAAATTACTGGTGGAGTAATATGAAGCGAAAAGTCGCAGAATTTGTTTCGAGATGCTTAACTTGTTAACAAGCCAAGATTGAACATCAGCGACCGGCGGGTATGCTGAAACCTCTCCCTATTCCAGAATGGAAGTGGGAAGACATTTCTATGGATTTCATCACAAGTTTGACGACGAGTCGTCGTGGCATGAATACGATCTGGGTGATTATGGACCGCTTAACTAAATCAGCTCATTTCCTTGAGATCAAGGATACATGGGGTCCCGAGAGACTTGCCCAGCTGTTCATCAAAGAGATAGTGAGACTGCACGGTACTCCTAAAAGTATCGTTTCCGATCGTGACGGACGGTTTGTGTCTCATTTTTGGAAATCAGTTCATCGTGCCATGGGAACTCAGCTTAATCTCAGTACCGCTTTTCACCCTCAGTCCGACGGACAATCAGAGAGAACTATTCAGACATTAGAGGACATGTTGAGGGCATGCGTCCTCGATTGGAAAGACGATTGGGAAGCCCAACTACCATTGATCGAGTTCACGTATAATAATAGTTGGCATGCTTCCATTAAGATGGCACCTTACGAGGCCTTGTACGGTCGTCGTTGTCGATCTCCTTTGTGTTGGGATGACCTTTCGGAATCAATAGGCACCGAGCCCGATATGCTTATAGCCGCCCAGGAGAAGGTAGCTTTGATCAAGAGTCGTATGTTGACAGCTCAGAGTCGACAAAAATCATATGCAGATAATCGTCGTCGACCACTAGAGTTCGAGACGGGTGACCACGTTTTGCTCAAGGTGTCCCCGAGTCGAGGTATTTTCCGTTTCGGAAAATGGGGGAAGTTGAGTCCGAGATTTATTGGACCGTTTGAGATTTTGGAACGAGTAGGCGAGCTAGCTTATCGCTTGGCCTTACCTCCGGCGTTGAGCCGAATTCATAGCGTGTTTCACGTCTCTCAGTTGCGGAAGTATGTTGCCGACCCGAGTCACATACTTCAGTTCGACGAAATTCAGATCGCAGATGATCATTCGTCTTAGGAGCGTCCTGTACGAATTTTGGAGCGCCGAATCAAACAGTTGAGGAACAAGACGATTCCTTTGGTCAAGATTCAGTGGTCTAGACACGGAGTCGAAGAAGCCACTTGGGAAACCGAGGAGAGTATGCGGGAGAGTTATCCCGAGTTGTTTGACCCTTAGTTTCGGGGACGAAACTCTTTTTAAGGGGGGGGGGTATGTAATACCCGGTTGTAATTCATTCATTTTCATTCAGTAATTTATCCGTCTGTAATTGTCACTCAGTAATGTTCACTCATCATTCATGATTCATCCATTTGCGTTCACTGTTGGCATGTTGTAACCGTATATCAGTTACCGATCGTCATTTCATCTCCGTTTATAGATCGAGACGGGAGTATTATCATTTTCATCGTGATTGGTAGTCTTGTACTGGGAGTATCATCTTTGGCTTGTGTTGGACTTTTTCACTTTCATATTTGTATGATATGTCGGATCATTCATCAGTCGTAGTGAGGAATTGGAATTATCGGATTTTTTTCACCTTGTCCAGCATTGAGTTACGGCCGTAAGGATTATAGGTTACGGCCGTAACAAGGGTTCGTTGATTTCAGGCCATTTCAGACGAACGGGACTTACGGCCGTAAGGTTTCGGAATACGGCCGTAAGTTGAGCAGGTACGGCCGTAAGGCTTGGCCGGTTACGTCCGTACGTGTCCAGCAGGCTGCCCAGGCATTTTAGCCGAAGGCGAGTTACGGCCGTAAGAAGGGTTGGATACAGCCGTAAGTGGTATTCGTAAATTTCGGGTTTTGTCGGATAAGGGGGACTTACGGCCGTAAGGGTTGCGGCATACGACCGTAGGACGAGGAAGGTACGGCCCGTAAGGCTTGGCCGGATACGGCCGTACGCTACGGGCAGGGTGCCTGGTCATTTTCGACGAAGGGGCCTTACGCCCGTAAGTTTAGCCGGATACGGTCGTATCATCCGAGTTACGCCCGTAAGGTGTGCGGGTACGGCCGTAAGGATGTCGGCAGATGTTTTTGACGAAGGCGAGTTACGCCCGTAACTCAGGAGCGGTTACGGTCGTAAGTGCATCGGCGAGCTTTTGGGACGAAGCCGAGTTACGGCCGTATGAGTTGGCGATTCTGGCCGTAAGGCCGTTGACACAGGATGTTACGGTGTATGAAGGCGAGTTACGGCCGTAATTCCGGCAGATATAAGGACAGTAGGGACTTTTCTTCATTTTCATCCTTTTCTTCTTTTTGTTCCGAGAGAGAGACTTGGGAGAGGGATTTTTCCATCATCAATCATTTGAGTGTGTAATTTTCATCATCTTTATTCATTTGGGAAGCTTGGATACTCGTTTTAACTCGTGTTCATCGGAACGAAGTGGTTGAATCTTCAAGAGGTAATTTCTTCAACATCTTGGATTTCGATTTTGTGTTGAGATATGATGTTTTGGACGTTATAATCATGTTATATGAAGGGATATGTATATGATTTTGAGTTTGTATAAAGATTCATTGTATTATTGAGGGATTATTCAAGAACCCTTTGAATATCGAGTTGGAATTGGGGGTTTTCGATTAATTGTTGTTGAAATCACGATTTTAGATATTCATGATGGATTATTGATCATATGGGAGATGTTTTATTGGTTTGAAACACTTCTTGGGGATTTGATGTTGGTATTTTTGAGGTTTGGTTATAAACAATCGAAGTTTGGCCACAAAGTGTTCGATATAATGCCCCAATGAACTTGGTTTAATCGTATCGACGTTTTGAGTTTATTATATTCGTGTTTGTTTCGTATATTGAACGGATTCTTGGTAATTGTATTATTCAAGTTTGTTCGAGCGACCAATATCTCAATTAGGACGTTCATGGAAGGATAATTGTCACCGGTGTTGTGTAAGTTAATTCTTACTCGGTTAAAAGGATATTCATTCCTTTTGTTGTTGTTCATTCATAATCATAACTCATTCATCATTATATTAACCGTATCAAAACTTGTCATTGTCAATTAATCACTTCAGTCACAAGGAACGACGGTTCCAATCATTTCATTGAGCTATCATTCATTTCACTATCATTTCATATCGGTGAGTCATTATTCATTTACGATGTCACTTTTGTTATATCATGACATTCCGGGTCATACTGGCGTGCCGGTTGGTATGTGTAGGATTTTCATGTCGGGCACATTTAAGTCGTGTGTTGGTTGTTGGCCTCACATTGGACTGTGCACACGAGTCGATTGCTTCGTGAGACTGATTAGGTACAAGACCACACGTGTATTCGATCGATACTCGTTGGTGGCTTGTGCACGGACACATTTCCATCCCGGGCGTAGTGTGGCGCCACCCTTTGAGCCGTACTGTTAGTTGATTCATACATCATGTTTGATTGCGTATGTTTTCAACAAGATTGGGTTATAATCTAACCGATTCATTTTGATCGAACTGGTGGTTTATACTACATATATATGATTGTGATTATTCAACTCTCGGGGATTGTTGTTCTGTGTAACTGACCCCATTTGGGGATATTATTCTTGAGGTCATGGCAAGGCAAAGGCACGGGGAGAGCACGTTGACGGCGAGGAGTCCCAATGATACTAGAAGGGGGCCCCAGTCTTTTCAGTCATTTATGTTTCCTTCATTTATTCCGCTGCAGACATTGCGTTTGAATACTCATTTCACATAGTGTTGTATATTTTATCTCCATATAAAATATACATGTATTCTGAAATATCCTGGATGTGTTGTATGAAACTCCTCATCGGAGTAATTATGGTTGTAATGTGGTTCGGTACTACATTTACCCTGTGTAATTCATCAGTTTTCATTCACCTGGTGGGTCCCAGTCGGGGGTCCACGACACTGTAATATCCACCTAGTTTGGGGTGTTACACGTGATACTAGCACACGACTCCCGTACGAAGTCTCAATACAACCAACACACACCAATATCACAAATAAAAATTTGAAAAGATCTCAAAAATTTTGGAACCTCCAAAAATTGATTTGACTCAAAAGTCAGAAAATCATTTTCAAAAATCACGCTACTACCGTATCGGTAGAGCCACATAACACACACGCCCGGGTTTCACAAAACCCAAGCTCTGATACCATCTTCTGTAACACCCCCAAAACCATCCGGGATATTACAGCGCCGTGGGTCAAGTGCTGGAACCCACCAGGCTAAAAACCATTTCAAAAACGTTTAAAAACGCCAAAAGGCTGATGACGGTAGTATTTTAAATACTCAAATATTTTCAAAAGCATAGTTCTCAAATACCGTCATAAAATACCAGTTGAAAATACAAGGCGAAGTGCCAATTCTCGACAGTTCAAATTGTACGTTAAGCTACCACTTATACGTACCGATAAAATAGTTTAGGAAAAGGGGTTTAACGAAATAACCCAAGTTCGCAAAATGCCAAAAGGCCATTTTAAAAAATACACACGAGTTGGTAAAGGTACCGAAAAGCCATTTTAAAATACACATGAGTTGGTAAAGATACCGAAAAGCAATTTTAAAATAAACACGCAGCGGATAAAAACACAGTTCAAAATACACATTTGCAGCGGAAATACAACGAGAAAAGAATACTCGATACTCAAATAAATGTCATAGCCAGTATCACCCGGGAAGCTCACCCCTTCACGACCGCTACTAGCTCGATCTCCGAGTTCTAAAAATAAAGACCATGACGGGGTCAGCCACAATACTCAATAATGATATCGATCACATCATCATAAATAATTACATACCAATGTAATAATACTGTAAGAATACTACCAACGTAATCTTACCGTTATAACCTTACCAATCCATAGCAATTCATGACAGATCAATCCTTACCATAATCCACATTTCGTATTTTCAAATGACGAAATGAATTCAACAACAATCATCTCTACTGTATTCCAAAAATACCGATAATCCTCAAAACATCATCATAACTCATAAGTGCGGAAATAATCTAATCTGTGCCAAATCCTGTCCGTCGGATTACACAATCAAATCTCAACATGTATAAACCAATAATACACATCATATATGTAGATCAACTACCACATGATAATGATAACAAATCCCGAACATCGACGTACAATCCAAATGCTCATACGATCAATAACAATGATCAACGAATACATCACTGAGAATATCATCGACATGATAATTCCAATATGACTAACAAAGGATCAACGATAACCGAGAGTACCCTCAACATGGTAAACTCCCAACACGATCAACAAAAGATCAATAATAACCGAGAATACCCTCAACATGGTAAACTCCAAACACGATCAACAAAGGGATCAACTATAACCGAGAATACCCTCAACATGGTAGACTCCAAATGATCAACAAAGGACCAACAATAACCGAGAATACCCTCGACAAGGTAGACTCCAAATGATCAACAATAATGGATCTCAAAGAAACAACTCTGACTGTCGAACATACCCCTCGGGCGTATGAACAACCAGTCACAAACCGTCGAACATATCCAATTATACATGGACTATGAACGACCCAACAATATGGCTCAAAAGATGGATGTCACAGTGCGCCCGATCCAGAAATGTGTCCGTGCACATGTCCACCCCTTATACGGAATCCAGGATATACGTGGGACAATGTACCTAATTAGCCTCACGAAGTACGTCTCGTGTGCACGGTTCAATGCGGAAACATCCACGCATAACCATTGTGTGTCCGGCTAAAAATCCTACACAATAACCAATCGGCACGCAGATATGACTCCAGATATGTCACGATGCAACATGAAAACGAAACTCAAAGAATCTGGCAAAAAAAAGCCGACACGACTAATCAATATCCAAAAACAACAATCCTGGGATCATCATCCCCAAAAAATGATCAACACGATCAACGACCTCAATACAATCAGCCTTGGGATCATCATCCCTCAACGAAATAATCAATACTAATCCCAATATTCGAAACATCAACATACAACATATACAATAATTCTTCAGAACAATTATCCTCATAACTGAACAATACTGGAATTACCTCAAAGCCGAATACAATATTCTTTCCACGATCCAACATCCCTGAACGAATACACAGTTATACGAATAATCCCGAAATAGGTATAGTCCATTTATACCAACAAACCACCGTCCCGACATCAATATCGACGCGATAATTATCCTCGATATCCGATATTCTATATCCTTGACGAAAGATAACTCACGTCTTCCTTGAACACAATTAAATCATATACATTATGATTTAATCCAAACTAGAGCACGATATACAAACCATCATCCCAGCAATTTACATTTCTAATAACATTGCTATATGAATTATAAATGAAATGAAAACGAAACCATTCATCAAATATTATAAACTGAACAAGTATAAACTTGCCTCGATACTGATACCACAAAGCTGTTACTGAACCCATTGCCTTTGTCTACGAGCTCCTCAGCCCCGATCAAAAGCAAACTACGAACTCCTCAGCCTCAACCGCAACACAACGGTCGTAATCCACGATCAATTATCGCAACCTAATGCAATAATCAAATGACAACACATCCGATAATAATCAACAACCGACATAACCAACCAATCGAACTCAACTGTTCAACAAAAACCTCGAATAAACGCAGGCTGAACAAACCAAATCAAACCATCATGAATTCATAATCACAACACAAAAATACTGCACTATCTGCCTACTTAGCGCACGTTAAAATCATAACGTAGCATACGCTAAGTTGCTCCCGTTAGCGTGCGCTAGCCAGTAAGCTTAGCGTGCGCTAATGCTGTACAGTGGCATGCATTCCAAGCATCGACTAACACCTTGCGACTACGAATCCGAATGAAAAGGAAATCATACTCCGAGATTAACAATAACTTTCCAGATCCAAACTCATCATCATACTCGAAATCATATTCGTATTCTTATACGAATATTATATCAAAACACATAACTTGGCTCTAGATACGAATATCCCATATTCATATCCAAAACACCAACACCTTCTATACATAATCATCATATCTTATAATTTCAGAGCTCTTCAAGAACATGAAATATCCGAAATCACGTTCAAAACAACATAATCCGAGGTATATGTCATAATGTTTATCATTTTCTTGATCATGCAAATCACATAATCAAACTAACCCGATACCAAGGATCATCTCATACATAATCTGGAATACAACCTCATATCATGATTCAACTCATCTAAATCGACCACTGAAATTATCATGATTTAGAAATCCATGATTCAACCTCATCAAGTTAAACGAATCACCATTAACATGAAGAATCTTAAATAACATCCGAAAACTCTTATCATAATCCCATAAAATCTCATATAATATCGTCACATGATTATCCAACATGTTCCTCACATGTAATCATCCTTAAAAACGAACCACTAACAAGGGATACGAATATTACCTAGATTAGATGAACAAAGAAGAAGAACACTTGAACTCCATTCCAAGAATCATGAGTAACTTAAAGAACAAGGCTTGAATCCATGCTCTCTATCTTAATCTTGTTAAAATCACCACCTTACCGTGTTTGGGAACCTCAAGAACCTCCCAAAGCTCTCTCTATCGACTGAAGGAGAAAGAATGGACTAAATGCATCTCAAAACCCGTCTTATATAATAAACATTACTAGCGTGCGCTAACATCTCATGTTTCGCATGCGCAACAGCCTTAGCGTGCGCTAACTGACTTTGTTAGCGTGCGCTATCGCAGCCCAGAGGCCACTGTCTTGCTCGTACATCAGCTTACGTACGTAATTCTCATGCAATAGCGTACGTAATACATCCTGTATAGCATATGCAAGTCCTTGCATTTAGTGTGCGCTAATATCCGTTGACTTGCTACAGTCTACACCTACCACGAAGATGCTCGTGACCCACATGCCGAAAGTGCTGACGAGGATAAGATTCCTTTTTGTCCAATATACCATTAGCGTGTGCTAACTTTTAGGGTTTAGCGTGCGCTAGTACTACATTACAAACATCCGTTGACTTATCAGAACGTGCGCCGAAAGTGGCCTGGTCCACACGCAGATTCCTTCCGATCTGACTGCATTAGCGTGCGCTATAATTTTACCTTTAGCGTGTGCTGACCATGAACGATAGAGTGCGCTATACTTGAACATTAGCGCGCGCTACTCAGGCTATACTTAGCCATTTCCAACTCTTCTCGTCCGTCTCGACATAATAGATACGTACACTCACATACTGAATACATATACTCAATCCAATAATTTTCTCATATGATAGACCCAATGTAAAAATTAAAACAACCGGATACACGATATCCTCAATGTAATTGTCGAACAACTACGACAATTATACCAATACAGCTGCCTAAGTTCTCAATTTATTTTATCCATACTGTATAGACACCAAGCTATTCAGTATATCTCAGATAAAATAACGCGAAAAATTTATACCGAAAATCCGGATATTACATACTACCCCCCTTAAAATAAGTTTCGTCCTCGAAACTTGCAACCTGCCACAAACAACAGATCAACCCAAAATTTCCAAACTCATCACGAAAACAATCAATCGTCGCCACAAGTGAATAACCAAAAAGATATACTTACAGGTACGTGAAGCCGATGATCTCCCGTGATACTAGCACACGACTCCCGTACGAAGTCTCAATACAACCAACACACACCAATATCACAAATAAAAATTTGAAAAGATCTCAAAAATTTTGGAACCTCCAAAAATCGATTTGACTCAAAAGTCAGAAAATCATTTTCAAAAATCACGCTACTACCGTACCGGTAGAGCCACATAACACACACGCCCGGGTTTCACAAAACCCAAGCTCTGATACCATCTTCTGTAACACCCCCAAAACCATCCGGTATATTACAGCGCCGTGGGTCTTGTGCCGGAACCCACCAGGCTAAAAACCATTTCAAAAACGTTTAAAAACGCCAAAAGGCTGATGACGGTAGTATTTTAAATACTCAAATATTTTCAAAAGCATAGTTCTCAAATACCATCATAAAATACCAGTTGAAAATACAAGGCGAAGTGCCAATTCTCGACAGTTCAAAATGTACGTTAAGCTACCACTTATACGTACCGATAAAATAGTTTAGGAAAAGGGGTTTAATGAAATAACCCAAGTTCGCAAAATGCCAAAAGGCCATTTTAAAAAATACACATGAGTTGGTAAAGATACCGAAAAGCCATTTTAAAATACACACGAGTTGGTAAAGATACCGAAAAGCCATTTTAAAATAAACACAAAGCGGATAAAAACACAGTTCAAAATACACATTTGCAGCGGAAATACAATGAGAAAAGAATACTCGATACTCAAATAAATGTCACAGCCAGTATCACCCGGGAAGCTCACCCCTTCACGACCGCTACTAGATCGATCTCCGAGTACCTAAAAATAAAGACCACGACGGGGTCAGCCACAATACTCAATAATGATATCGATCACATCATCATAAATAATTACATACGAATGTAATAATACTGTAAGAATACTACCACCGTAATCTTACCGTTATAACCTTACCATTTCGTAGCAATTCATGACAGATCAATCCTTACCATAATCCACATTTCGTATTCTCAAATGACGAAATGAATTCAACAACAATCATCTCTACTGTATTCCAAAAATACCGATAATCCTCAAAACATCATCATAACTCATAAGTGCGGAAATAATCCAATCTGTGCCAAATCCTGTCCATCGGATTACACAATCAAATCTCAACATGTATAAACCAATAATACACATCATATCTGTAGATCAACTACCACATGATAATGATAACAAATCCCGAACATCAACGTACAATCCGAATGCTCATACGATCAATAACAATGATCGTCCAATACATCACTGAGAATATCATCGACATAATAATTCCAATATGACCAACAAATGATCAACGATAACCGACAGTACCCTCAACATGGTAAACTCCGAACATGATCAACAAAGGATCAACAATAACCGAGAATACCCTCAGCATGGTAAACTCCAAACACGATCAACAAAGGATCAACTATAACCGAGAATACCCTCAACATGGTAGACTCCAAATGATCAACAAAGGATCAACTATAACTGAGAATACCCTCTGTAAAACCCGGTTGTAATTCAGTCATTATCATTCAGTAATTTCATTCGATAATTATCACTATGTAATTTTTCACTCATTATAATCATTCATCCGTGTTCACCGTTCGGAATAACTTCGAGTTGTGTATCGATATTGTTCATTGTTTCAACCTTACTCGGGAATCGAGACAAGAGTATTATCTTGATCGTGGTAATTGATTCATTAATCGTTGTTGACATTGGAGTTCATGTCATTTCTAATCTCCTCATTGTTCGAATTGTGTTTTGTTGGGCGAATCCTTGTAATCATGGCTTGGAACCACCGTTTTGGGGTTTCCGTACTTCCATTTCGTGTTATTATTTCCCAAATATTGGTTCCTATTGCTCTTATTCTCTTTCCGGATCATTTTTCACCATTTTAGGACCCAAGGGGGGGTGTGGGCCGCGGCACAAGGAGTGTGCGCCGCGGCACACACATTGTCCAGTTTTGGCCGAGCAGCCTGTACCGTGGGCCGCGGCACATGCCGGCAGGGCCGCGGCACACTGCCGAGTCACTGCCGCGGCAGACTCGTCCGGGCCGCGTCACACTCGTGTTGCAACTTATCGGCCAACCCCTCTGTACCGTGAGCCGCGGCACAAGCCGACGGGGCCGCGGCACACTGCCTAGTCACTGCCGCGGCACACTCGTCCGGGCCGCAGCACGCTGCCGATCGCTGGGGGCTGTTTTTGGCCCTGTGCCGCGGCACACTTCGTCCGGGCCGCGGCACACAGTGCAGTCAGCACTATAATTGTGTTTTTTCAGCGAGTTCAACCCATTTTTCTCATTTCATTCACCTTGTTCCGAGAGAGAAGGCTTGAGGGAGAGGATTTTCATCATCTATCACTTGAGTATTCATTTTTCATCATTTTCATTCAGTTGTGAAGCTCGGATTGTGGATCTAACGCGATTTCATAGGATTAAATTACTTGGATCTTCAAAGGTAATATTCATCAAACCTCTTGGATTTTGATTTTGTATTGAGATATGATGTTTTGGATGGTAAAATCGTGTTGTATGAAGTGATATACGCATGATTATGGACATGTTTGATTATTCATTGGATTATTGAAGGATTATTCAAGAACACTTTGAATATTGAGTTGGATTTGGGGGTTTTCGATTAATTGTTGTTGAAATAACGATTTTGGATATTCATAATGGATTATTGATCGTATTGATGATGTTTTGTTGGTTTGAAACACTTCTTGGGGATTTGATGTTGGTATTATTGAGGCTTGGTTATAAACAATCGAAGTTTGGCCACAAAGTGTTCAATATAATGCCCCAATGAACTTGGTTTAGTCGTATTGACGTTTTGAGTTCGTTATATTCGTGTTTGATTAGTGTATTGAACGGATTGTTGGTAATTGTATTATTTAAGGTTGTTCGAGCGACCGATATCTCAATTAGGACGTTGTTCGTGGAAGGATAATTGTCACCGGTGTTGTGTAAGTTGATTCTTACTCAGTTAAAAGGATATTCATTCCTTTTGTTGTTGTTCATTCATAATCATACTCATTCATCATTGTATTTAACCGTATTGAGACTTGTAATTGTCGAATAATCACTTCATTCACGAGGAACGACGGTTCCAATCATTTCATTGAGTTATCAATCATGTCACTATTACTTTCATCTCTGTGAGTCATTCTTGACCTTGTCGAATTATTATTCATTGATATTCATTGTGGTTATTCTCGTTCATATGACCTTCTGGGTTCATATTGCGTGGCCGGGTGTGGTTGTGTGGAATTTTTAGTCGGGCACACGATGGTCATGTATTGGGTTCACCGATACATTGGACCGTGCACACGGTAACGCTTACCTCCGTGAGACTAATTAGGTACAATGACGGGTGTGTCCGGTCATTCGTCTTGTACACTTGCACAGAACATTACAGGCGTACTATGATACTCCGCTTCAGCGTAATTCATGAATAAGGATAATTCATAACTTCAGATATATCATGATTGTGTATTTTCAACCCTTGAGGATTGTTGTTCTGTGTAACTGACCCCGTATGGGGATTTTGTTTACAGGTCATGGCAAGGCAAAAGCACGGTAATAGCATGTTGATGGCGAGGAGTCCTAGTGATACTAGTAGGGGGCCCCAGTCATTCCGGTTATTTCAGTCATTTCAGTTATTTCAGTCATTCTTATTTCTCTTCATTTGTATTTCCGCTGCAAATTCCGTTTGAGATGTTTTATTATTCAGGGTGGTGTATTTTATCTTCATATAAATTATACTAGTATTCTGTATTGTCCTGGTGTATTGCACTTAAGCTCCTCATCGGAGTATTTGGTAATATAATGTGGTTCGGTACTACAATTATATTATTTAATTCATGAGTTTTCATTCGCCTGGTGGGTCCCAGTCGGGGGTCCACGGCACTGTAATATCCGCCTAGTTTGGGGTGTTACAGAGTTGGTATCGGAGCGTGGTTTTGAATACTACCTTCTGAGTCATGTCTCATTTGAAGTCATCGTCATCGGACTAGTATCATTGGACTTTCGCGTCACGTGTGACTTGTGCAAATGCCGAGCCAATCAGAACAAGAACTGTAAGACTTCTAACGCCATGGTATAATTTCTGGCAATAATCATTCATTCATAACTCATCAGTTAACAATCCACAATCATCATTTTCATTTTTGACTAGGACGGTCATGTTAACTCATTAAACACTCAATTCATTTCATTACTCAGTTGTTGATCTGGAAGACCATATCATTAATCTTGTTAACCTGTTCAAGATAATCATTTCAAGAATTTCATCAGATAATCATGTCGCCTTAGTTAATCATTCATGTAATCACTGTGTTAGAGCGTGTATACTCATTTTCATCATCTCACGACATGATCATAACGTGATATTCATGCGGGAAATATAATCATCATGTGACCTTCCTACTTCAGTATGGAGAGAGCTATCAGGGGATGCACGGGGAGAGGCTGCGGTGCTGGCCGAAACCCGGGGAATAATCACTCACTTTCGGGAAACCGTACCCAGGACTCCGCTTGATCGGAATATGTTCGGGTTGACCCACTCACTTTTATGCAGGTCATGATGACCCATATGCAATTGCCTAATCATTATTGCGCCACTCTGGCCGAATTAATCGAGAGGACTCTCACGTATAAGCCTGTTGCTAAGGAAATTGCTAAGCAACAACCTTCATCTGGCAGTAAGAAATCAACAAAGCGTAATCAGTCCGAAGGTGGTCAGTCAACCTCCAAGAAGCCTCGTACGAGCCCTAACGTTTCTGAGCGACCTCCTACGGCGCCTAGTCCTTTGGGATCTCAGTCCCGAATGGCCAGTTCGGCCATCACCTATTTCAACTGTGAAGAACAGGGTCATTTCAGTACTAAGTGTCCGAGACGGACTGTCACATGCCATAATTGTGGAATTGCGGGGCATAGGGCCCGTTTTTTCTGAAGGGACTCCAAACCCACTCCGGCGACATCTCAGACCCCAGACAAGTCAGCAGTTCCGAATCAGGCCACTCAGTCCGCATCGTTTAAAACGACAGGAGCTATCAAAGGCGGAGCTCATATGTACCAGACGGGAGCGTCCGGTTCGGGGGCCGGCAAATCCCGAATTCATGCGATGAAGAGAACCGACGATCCGGTGGCCCGATTGACCTCAGGTATACTCGTAATTTCATCTCAACCTGCGTTTACCCCTTTTGATACTGGTGCACCGCATTCATTCATTTCCGAATCATGTTTGAATAGACTTCACCTAGACAGTCCTAATAATTGTGGGCCTTATATCATTGGTCTACCTGACGGTAGAAGAATTTTCGGAAATCATTCCGAATTAAGCTTAATGACCGCGATTGGTTGGTGGACCTAATCGTGGTGGACTTACCTTAGGACGATGTAATATTGGGTGTTAATTAGATGGATTGTCATGACACCATTCTCAAGGTTCGTAAGTGTATGGTCACTATCATTTCCGTCATTGGAGTCGAATGTGTGCTTCAGGGAGGTGATCCCCGTTGTTCCAGAAGAATCATTAATATGATGGAAGAAGTGAAGTTACTCAATCGACGTGTTCAATAATTCATCGTATTATTTTATTTGATTGTTCGTTCTAAGGCAATCGAAGTGTTCAATCATTCACCGTATCATTTTCATCGATTGGCCGTTCTAAGGCAATCGAAGTGTTCAGTCATTCATTGTATCATTTTCATCGATTGACCATTCTAGGGCAATCGAGGTGTTCAATCATTCATTGTATCATTGTTGTCGATTGGCCATTCTCAGGCAATCGAGGTGTTCAACCATTCGTGGTACCATCATCGTCGCTTGACGATGTACCCCCCCAGACGAGCTACCTGTTTTACCTCCACTGAGGGATATGGAATTCACGATAGAGTCGGAGCCTAGTATGTCCCCAATATCGAAGGCACCGTACCGGATGGCCCCGACCGAAATTCAGGAATTAAAGAACCAACTCGAGGAGTTGTTCGAGAATGGTTATATCCGACCGAGTGCGTCCCTGTGGGGGAGCAGTAGGGTTATTTGTCAAGAAGAGGGATGGTTCGTTCCGCTTGTGTATTGATTACCGGGAATTGAACCGGGTGAAGATCAAGAATAAATATCCTCTACCCCGTATCGATGATCTTTTAGATCAACTTCAGGGAGCTTCAGTATTTTCCAAGATCGATTTAAGATCTGGGTATCATCATTTGCAAATTCGAGAGTCGGATATCGCAAGGACGGCGTTCCGAACACGCTATGGTCATTATGAGTTTGTGGTTATGCCGTTTGGGTTGACTAATGCACCTGCGGTATTTATGGAGTTAATGAATCGGGTTTTCATCGACTTTTTGGATCAGTTTATGGTTGTCTTCATCGATGACATTTTGATTTATTCTTGTAACCGAGAGGAACACGAGGTTCATCTTCATCAGGTTCGCGACGTGTTAAGACGAGAGCAACTTTATGGAAAGTTTTCCAAATGTGAGTTCTAGATGTCCGAAGTGACTTTTCTCGGGCATGTAATTTCGTCAGATGGAGTGCGTGTTGATCCTCAGAAGACGGAGGCTATCCAAGATTGGTTACCTCCGAAGAATGTTAAGGAAATCTGAAGCTTTCTCGGATTAGCCGGTTATTATCGGCGGTTTGTGGAAGGATTTTCTAAAATCGCTCAACCTTTGACGAACCTTTTGCAAAAGGATAAGAAATACACGTGGTCCGACCCACGACCTGGAGTTAGCAGCCGTGGTTTTCGCGTTGAAGATTTGGCGTCATTACCTTTATGGCGTCACCTGTCAGATTTTCACCGATCACATGAGTTTGAAGTATATATTTACTCAGAAGAAGTTAAATATGCAACAGAGGCGGTGGTTGGAACTAATCAAAGATTATGATATCGAGATTCTTTACCACCCGGGCAAGGCGAACGTTGTCGCCGACGCCTTGAGTCGGAAGTCCGTTCAGGAGCAGATGCTTGCTCGTTTAACAGTTCAGAAGGAGCTTCAGCAGGAATTTCTGAGACCCGCGATCGAGGTCTGGTTACAGCGAGTACAAGGGCAACTTTGTACGTCGGAAATTTCATCGCCACTTGAGCAGGCGATCAGGGAGAATCAGGGTTCGGACCCATTTTTGTTACGCATTCGAGAGGATGTGACTCAGGGGAAAGCCCCCGGGTTTGTGTTCCACGAGGATGGACTTTTGCATTATAAGAATCGGTTGTGCGTCTGCGTGAGCAGCGAGTTGAAAAACTCGATTTTGTGAGAAGCTCATGTTATCCCTTATTCTGTTCATCCGGGGTCTAGAAAGATGTATAAAGACTTGAAACAAAATTACTGGTGGAGTAATAGAAAGCGAGAAGTCGCGGAATTTGTTTCGAGATGTTTGACCTGTCAGCAAGTCAAGATAGAGACCGGCGGGTTTGCTGAAACCTCTCCCTATTCCAGAATGGAAATGGGAGGATATTTCAATGGATTTCATCACGAGTTTGCCGACGAGTCGTCGTGGCATGAATACGATCTGGGTAATTGTGGATCGTCTAACTAAATCAGCTCATTTCCTTGAGATTAAGGATACGTGGGGTTCCGAGAGACTTGACCAGTTATTTATCAAAGAGATAGTGAGATTGCACGGTACTCCTAAAAGTATCGTTTCTGACCGTGACGGGCGATTTGTGTCTCATTTTTGGAAATCAGTTCATCGTGCTATGGGAACTCAACTTAATCTCAGTACCGCTTTTCATCCGCATTCCGATGGGCAATCAGAGAGTACTATTCAGACATTAGAGGACATGTTGAGGGCATGCGTCCTCGATTGGAAAGACGATTGGGAAGCCCAACTACCATTGATCGAGTTCACGTATAATAATAGTTGTCATGCTTCGATTAAGATGACACCTTACAATGCCTTGTACGATCGTCGTTATCGATCTCCTTTGTGTTGGGATG
The DNA here is from genome assembly GCA_033398695.1 of Orobanche coerulescens. Classification (NCBI taxonomy): domain Eukaryota; kingdom Viridiplantae; phylum Streptophyta; class Magnoliopsida; order Lamiales; family Orobanchaceae; genus Orobanche; species Orobanche coerulescens. Next base: position 124,915,708 of record CM065802.1, on the reverse strand, counting down.
ACTTATCAGAATCAATCGGCACCGAGCCCGATATGCTTATAGCCGCCCATGAGGAGGTAGCTTTGATCAGGAGTCGTTTGTTGACCGCTGAGAGTCGACAGAAATCTTATCCAGACAATCGTCGTCGACCACTAGAGTTCGAGACGGGTGACCACGTTTTGGTCAAAATGTCCCCGAGTCGAGGTATTTTCCATTTCGGAAAACGGGGGAAGTTGAGTCCGAGATTTATTGGACCGTTTGAGATTTTGGAACGAGTAGGCGAGCTAACTTATCGTTTGGCCTTACCTCCGGCGTTGAGCCGAATTCATAATGTGTTTCACGTCTCTCAGTTGCGGAAGTATGTTGCCGACCCGAGTCACATACTTCAGTCCGACGAAATCGAGATCGCAGATGATCATTCGTATCAAGAGCGTCCCATACGAGTTTTAGAGCGGCGAATCAAACATTTGAGGAATAAGGCGATTCCTTTGGTTAAAATTCAGTGGTCTAGACACGGAGTCGAAGAGGCTACTTGGGAAACCGAGGATAGTATGCGGGAGAGTTATCCCGAGTTGTTTGACCCTTAGTTTCAGGGACGAAACTCTTTCAAGGGGGGGTGTATGTAACACCCGGTTGTAATTCAGTCATTATCATTCAGTAATTTCATTCGGTAATTGTCACTATGTAATTTTTCAGTCGTTATAATCATTCATCCGTGTTCACCGTTCGGAATAACTTCGAGTTATGTATCGATATTGTTCATTGTTTCAACCTTACTCGGGAATCGAGACAAGAGTATTATCTTGATCGTGGTAATTGATTCATTAATCATTGTTGACGTTGGAGTTCATGTCATTTCTAATCTCCTCATTGTTCGAATTGTGTTTTGTTGGGCGAATCCTTGTAATCATGGCTTGGAACCACCGTTTTGGAGTTTTCGTACTTCCATTTCATGTTATTGTTTCCCAAATATTGGTTCCTATTGCTCTTATTCTCTTTCCGGATCATTTTTCACCATTTTAGGACCCAAGGGGGGTGTGGGCCGCGGCACAAGGAGTGTGCGCCGCGGCACACACATTTTCTAGTTTTGGCCAAGCAGCCTGTACCGTGGGCCGCGGCACATGCCGGCAGGGCCGCGGCACACTGCCGAGTCACTACCGCGGCACACTCGTCCGGGCCGCGGCACACTCGTGTTGCAACTTATCGGCCAACCCCTCTGTACCGTGGGCCGCGGCACATCCGACGGGGCCGCGGCACACTGCCGAGTCACTGCCGCGGCACACTCGTCCGGGCAGCGGCACGCTGCCGATTGCTGGGGGCTGTTTTTGGCCCTGTGCGCGGCACACTTTGGCTGGGCCGCGGCACACAGTGCAGTCAGCACTATAATTGTGTTTTTTCAGCGAGTTCAACCCATTTTTCTCATTTCATCCACCTTGTTCCGAGAGAGAAGGCTTGAGGGAGAGGATTTTCATCATCTATCACTTGAGTATTCATTTTTCATCATTTTTATTCGGTTGTGAAGCTCGGATTGTGGATCTAACGCGATTTCATCGGATTAAAGTACTTGGATCTTCAAAGGTAATATTCATCAAACCTCTTGGATTTCGATTTTGTATTGAGATATGATGTTTTGGATGGTAAGATCGTGCTGTATGAAGTGATATACGCATGATTATGGACATGTTTGATTATTCATTGGATTATTGAAGGATTATTCAAGAACACTTTGAATATTGAGTTGGATTTGGGGTTTTTCGATTAATTATTGTTGAAATCACGATTTTGGATATTCATAATGGATTATTGATCGTATTGATGATGTTTTGTTGGTTTGAGACACTTCTTGGGGATTTGATGTTGGTATTATTGAGGCTTAGTTATAAACAATCGAAGTTTGGCCACAAAGTGTTCGATATAATGCCCCAAGGAACTTGGTTTAGTCGTATTGACGTTTTGAGTTCGTTATATTAGTGTTTGATTCGTGTATTGAACGGATTGTTGGTAATTGTATTATTCAAGGTTGTTCGAGCGACCGATATCTCAATTAGGACGTTGTTCGTGGAAGGATAATTGTCACCGGTGTTGTGTAAGTTGATTCTTACTCGGTTAAAAGGATATTCATTCCTTTTGTTGTTGTTCATTCATAATCATACTCATTCATCATTGTATTTAACCGTATTGAGACTTGTAATTGTCGAATAATCACTTCATTCATGAGGAACGACGGTTCCAATCATTTCACTGAGTTATCAATCACGTCACTATTACTTTCATCTCGGTGAGTCATTCTTGACCTTGTCGAAGTATTATTCATTGATATTCATTGTGGTCATTCTCGTTCATATGACCTTCTGGGTTCATATTGTGTGGCCGGGTGTGGTTGTGTGGAATTTTTAGTCGGGCACACGCTGATCATGTATTGGGTTCACCGATACATTGGACCGTGCACACGGTAACGCTTACCTCCGTGAGACTAATTAGGTACAAAGACGGGTGTGTCCGGTCATTCGTCTTGTCCACTTGCACAGAACATTACGGGCGTACTATGATACTCCTCTTCAGCATAATTCATAACTAAGGATAATTCATAACTTCAGATATATCATGATTGTGTATTTTCAACCCTTGAGGATTGTTCTTCTGTGTAACTAACCCTGTATGGGGATTTTGTTTTCAGGTCATGGCAAGGCAAAAGCACGGGAATAGCATGTTGACGGCGAGGAGTCCCAGTGATACTAGTAGGGGGCCCCAGTCATTCCGGTTATTTCAGTCATTTCAGTCATTTCAGTCATTTCAGTCATTCTTATTTCTCTTCATTTGTATTTCCGCTGCAAATTCCGTTTGAGATGTTTAATTATTCAGGGTGGTGTATTTTATCTTCATATAAAATATACTAGTATTCTGTATTATCCTGGTGTATTGCACTTAAGCTCCTCATCGGAGTATTTGCTAATATAATGTGGTTCGGTACTACAATTATATTATTTAATTCATCAGTTTTCATTCGCCTGGTGGGTCCCAGTCGGGGGTCCACGACACTGTAATATCTGCCTAGTTTGGGGTGTTACACCCTCAACATGGTAGACTCCAAATGATCAACAAAGCACCAACAATAACCGAGAATACCCTCAATAAGGTAGACTCCAAATGATCAACAATAATGGATGTCAAAGAAATAACTCTGAATGTCGAACATAGCCCTCGGGCGTATGAACAACCAGTCACAAACCGTCGAACATGTCCAATTATACATGGACTATGAACGACCCAACAATATGGCTCAAAAGATGGACGTCATAGTGCGCCCGATCCGGAAATGTGTCCGTGCACATGTCCACCCCATATATGGAATCCAGGATATACGTGGGACAATGTACCTAATTGGCCTCACGAAGTACGTCTCGTGTGCACGGTTCAATGCGGAAACATCCACGCATAACCATCATGTGCCCAGCTAAGAATCCTAGAAAATAACCAATCGGCACGCAGATATGACTCCAGATATGTCACGATTCAACATGACAACAAAACTCAAAGAATCACATATCCAATAAGGATCAAAAGACTCACCGAAGTGAACAAAAACAAACTGACAAAGAAAAGTCGACACGACTAATCAATATCCAAAAACAACAATCTTGGGATCATCATCCCAGACAAATGATCAACACGATCAACGACCTCAATACAATCAGCCCTGGGATCATCATCCCTCAACGAAATAATCAATACGAATCCCAATATACGAAACATCAACATATAACATATACAATAATTCTTCAGAACAATTATCCTCATAACTGAACAATACTGAAATTACCTCAAAGCCGAAGACAATATTCTTTCCACGAACCAACATCCCTGAACGAACACACAGTTATACAAATAATCTCGAAATAGGTATAGTCCATTTATACTAATAAACCACCGTCACGACATCAATATCGACACAATAATTATCCTCGATATCCGATATTCTATATCCTTGACGAAAGATAACTCACGTCTTCCTTGAACACAATGAAATCATATACATTATGATTTAATCCAAACTAGAGCACGATATACAAACCATCATCCCGGTAATTTACATTTCTAATAACATTGCTATATGAATTATAAATGAAATGAAAATGAAACCATTCATCAAATATTATAAACTGAACAAGTATAAACTTGCCTCGATACCGATACCACGAAGCTGTTACCGAACCCATTGCCTTTGTCTACAAGCTCCTCAGCCCCGATCAAAAGCAAACTACGAACTCCTCAGCCTCAACCGCAACACAACGGTCGTAATCCACGATCCATTATAGCAACCTAATGCAATAATCAAATGACAACACATCCGATAATAATCAACAACCGACATAACCAACCAATCGAACTCAACGGTTCAACAAAAACCTCAAATAAATGCAGTCTGAACAAACCAAATCAAACCATCACGAATTCATAATCACAACACAAAAATACTGCACTGTCTGCCTACTTAGCGCACGTTAAACGCATAATGTAGCATACGCTAAGTTGCTCCCGTTAGCATGCGCTAGCCAGTAAGCTTAGCGTGCGCTAATGCTGTACAGTGGCATGCATTCCAAGCATCGACTAACACCTTGCGACTACGAATCCGAATGAAAAGGAAATCATACTCCGAGAATAACAATAACTTTCCAGATCCAAACTCATAACTTTAACTGATTGGTTTGGGTTCATTTTAACTCCGAAAATTATAAATCTAGTTGCATTTTGATACTTATGACTCACGCTTTCAAATTCTGTTTAGTTTTAATTGTTATTTTCTTAGAAATTACAATTTCACCCCCTTCATTTTGCCTTAATCTGTATTTTAGTATTCGGGTCATATCTTTTTCGTTTCTTGTCGGATTGACCTCAAATTTTCGGGATAAGATCTTTATGTTATTAGCTAGAAATTTTATTTTTGAAACAGTACGTTTATGTAAATTACAGTTTTGGTCCTGAATTCTTGAAATTTATATTTTTGCCCCGACTTTCAATTTTAATGAGTTCCGATTTAGCTAAAATTTTACAACTACTTTACTTATGACATCATAAGATAAATTTTTAAATTACAAATCTAGAATTAAGAGTTGTATCAATAATCCGTTAATTATTCTTTTTAACCTATTAGTTCAAGTTTAACTCGATTAGTGAAATTTCCCGGCAATTAATCAATCTTCTTCTGTAGTCCAGTATAATACTCATATATATTTGGGAATTTTAATTCCTAGAGGTCAGAATTGACATTTTCAACCAAAATTTCGTATATGACATCATTTGCTCAAATAATCAAAGTATGTCAAATAAAAATTCAATAAATACCAAGATCGTTACATGCATGGTAGAAAAATGTCATTTTCAATCAAGCACTGATAATTGAAGTTATAATATTTTGCATGCACCATAATATAATTTTAACTTGCATTATTTTTGAATTAAAAAAAAAGAACAATTTTACCCACTTGAATGTTTCTTGTAGGTTGAAAGAATAATCCCTTTTCTCTTCCTCTATATTTTGGCCATGCATCATCACACCATGGGTGATGATTTTATTTGCATGTTTCTAAATTAGAAAGAGAAGGAAGAAATATTAACTAAGTTTTAAGGTGTGGCACTTAACATTTTTCTTCTTTCTTCTTCCTCTTCTCCCCCCCCCCCCCTTTTTTTTTATTTTTTCCTCTCTCCTCACTCCCCCTCTCTCTCTCTCTCTCTCTCTCTCTCTCCCTCCCTCTCTCTCTCTCTCTCTCTCTCTCTCTCTCTCTCTCTCTTAAGTGCATAATTTTTTTTGTATTGTGAAATGGGGAGGAGTTTTCTAGGTGGGAGTATTTATATTGGTGGGGTGTTATGGTGGAGGTGTGATCAAGGCTTGTGGGCTCAACATGTGTCATGAGGTGAAGTAGAAGAATAACATCTCATCTTCATCCCCTTATCCTCACTTGGCAGAAATACATGTATTTATACATATATTGTATATATATATATATATATATATATTTGTTATACTATAGTTTAAAATGGTTGAGGTGTTTTTATGTTGGGTTGTATTATGTGTGACTTGGGATAGGTATAGTATTTTAAGTGATATATGGTTTATTACTTAGGTGGCCATAAGCCTATAATACCGCTAAGTTCAAATTTTAATAATAAGCCCACTAATCTTATTGTAATATTAAATTAAATAGTCCATTTAGCTAATAAATTAAAATTTATTAAATAATTAAGTTAATTGAACTTATAATATATTATTTAGCTAATGAGATTTATACATACGGTAAGAACTAAATTTATTCGACAATGAAATAATGTAAAACTTTATTTTATTTACTGAGAATTAATAATCTAATCTACTTACAAAAGAATGGGGTATCACGTCCTCCCCAGCTTGGGAGAATTTGGTCCCCAAATTCCTATTCGAATAGTTTTGAAAAATTCTTCTTTATCTCATCCTCTGCTTCCCACATGGCATCTTTTTCTCGGTAGTGTTTTTTCCATACAACCTTAACCAATGGTATCTTCTTGTCCTTTAGTTTGCGTACTTGTTGATCCACGATCTTGCTCGGCTTCTCGACATAGGTTATATCCTCTTTGATTGGTGGTATGTTATGCGTGATGACATGTTCAGGATCCGAATGATATTTCTTCAATCTCGAGACATGAAATACATCATGCATTCCATTAAGATCGGTTGGTGGATCGAGACAATATACTAATTTTCCAATCGATTCTAGGTTCGTGAAAGGTCCGACAGATCTGGGGCTAAGCGTCCCTCATTTCTACATAATCATAAACTGTTGGAGTATTATATTCTATATAATCATAAATTGGTTTTGATGATGAATTATCGTTCAATCTAAAATAATAAAGGAATCAATAAGACGAAGCCAAAACAACAAAGGAGTCGAAGACATTCGAAACAGACCTGAAAAGTCACCTGATGACTTAGTGCATGCTAAATAGAAAGATTAACACACGCTAAGAAGGTCACCTGATGTCTCACTTGAAGAGTCACCTAATGGATAACGCACGCAACACAGTGGAAACAACACGCGCTAAATGACTGTGTCAGCACACGCTACAGTTAAAGGCTAACACACACTAACGAAGGAATATATCTGTTGTAAAGAATTTCAACATGGAGATCAAACGGTCATTTGTGACGAACAGATAGCGCACGCTATGAATAATAATTAGCACACACTAAGTTTAAATTATGAACGTTGGAAATAAGACTTTCATCATTCAGACTGTTGTAGAAGAAGACCAGATAGCGCACGCTAAGAGTGAAAGTTAGCACACGCTAATGAAAGAGGCAGAAGTTACTGGACTGTAGATAAGAGCAGTTAACGTACGTAACCATTCAGATTAAGATACGTAAGAAGGGTTAGCACACGCTAAAGATGAGAAATAGTGCACGCTAATGAAGACAGGCATTAACGGCCAGTTGAGCCTTCGAGCCTATAAATACCAAGTCAGTTGGTATCATTCAATACAACAACTACAAGCAAATCACACATTGATCAGATATCACTATATTCATTATTGTTGTTGTAATTGTGCTTACTTGATAGTGTTTGAGTGTTCATACACAAAAACCATACACGAGAGAAAAGATATGGATTGTAGATTGATTCGGTGTTATTAGGATCATTGATCCGACATTATTAGAATCATATCTAAATCCAAGTGAGGTTTGTCTAGTACCCATCGAAAGCTAGATAGGTTGCTTCCTTGTCCGATAGAAAAGGAAAATGGTTTATCTTGGACTGACATAAAGACAAGAGTGTAATGGTTTATCTCGGACCGCTACAAGATGAAATTGTAATGGTATCCCTCGTACCGATAAAAGACGAGATGCAGAGGTTGATCTTACGCCTAAGGAAAAAGATACGAAGAGAGGACGTAGGCACGTTTGGCCGAACCTCTATAAATCTTGTGTCGTTTACTTTCCACAAGTTAATTACGCTTCTGCAATGCAAAAGAGTTTGAAAACTCTATTATACTTTGTGTAAATTTCAAAATGGCGAAGGTACCAAAATTTACCAACATTGGTATCAATTTGCCCCGGTCGAAGGTCTTGCTTTAAATCGACCTCCATTTTTCGACGGACCAAATTACATGACTTGGAAGAAAAAGATGTCGATCTTCTTTCATGTCTATGATATAGAAATCTGGAAGATCATTTGTCTTGGCTTGAAAGCTCCAACCAAATCCAACGGGTCACTTAAGATCTTTGAAGAGCACAATGATGAGGATTGAAAGAACGATCACCTCAATTGTAAGGGCACTCAACTTTTATATTGTGCCTTAAATCTAGAGGAGGTCAACCGTATTTCTTCGTGTGAAAGTGCCAAAGAAATCTGGAAAATTCTTGAAATCACACACGCGGGAACAACTCAAGTCAAGGAGACGAAGATTAATATGCTTCTCCATGACTACGAGTTATTCATGATGAAATGTGATGAGTCCATCACCAACATGTTCCACCGATTTTCTGTCATCACCAGTGGACTTGCTTCGTTCGGGAAACCGCTATCGAGTAGTGAAAAAGTCAAGAAAATCTTACGATCACTACCTAACGAATGGGATGACACCGTGACGGCAATCATGGAATCTAAATATCTCTACACGCTCGACTTTAGCGCCCTTGTAGGTTCGCTAATAAATTACGAGATTGTTCTAAAATCATGAAGTGTCAAGCCGAAGCCGAAAGAAAGAACCATAGCTTTGAAAGCCAAGATGTCAAGAAAATAAGAAATCCCGATGGACGAAGATGACAAAGAATTGGTATATTATGCCAAAAATATTAATAAGTATCAAAACTTATTAAACCGGAGAAGGAAGGACATCAAATCGGGCATATCTAAGAAATTTGACAACAACTATCGAAATTGTGTTAAACCAGACCACTTTGCTGAAAATTACCGAGGCTCGACTTCCAAGAATGAAGTACTCATAGCAACATGGAGTGACGAAGAGGATGATGATGAATTTATTCAAAATAACATCGCACTCATGGCAAGGAGTTCATTCGACGAAAGCGACGTCGAAAGCCAGGTTAGTACCTCGTCTCATGATGAATTATTTGAAGCATTCGAACTTTTATATAGCGATTTTCAAAATGCTTTACTCGATAATAATTCCCTCAAATCCAAAATTAAAATGTTGGATGATGAAATCTCCAAAATTCAAAAAGGGAAAGTTATTGAAACCGATCATTCGAAATGCCTTGAAGTAGAAAATAAATTAAAGGATGATCTTTTGAAAGTTCAAAACGAACTTAAGAATTTAACGAACAAATTTTCTTGTGGAAATGACTTATTTGAACAAATGCTTTCCGTTCAAAAATACTCTTTAAATAAACAGGGGTTAGGATTCAAACCGCATAATAAAACTGAATCCTTAAACTTTAAAATACCCCATTGTGACAAATGTTTAAAACTTGGCATCACATTTTGAATTGCAAAAAAGCCCACGACGGACGATAAAAATTAAGAAAATTTGGATTCCAAAAGGAACTATTATTTCGAATATCCTCTATGTTTCAAAAGAAAAACCAACTCTCGGTTGGATCCCCAAAAATAAAAATTAATATATTTCCATCAACTGGTATTTTGATAATTTGTATTTTTAACAATTGAAATTTAACTCAGGGGGCTTACTATTTTTTAAAATGGGGAAATCTATTTTGCAGGGGGAGTTTTACCCGTAAATTGTCACATTTAATTATTAATCAATTTTCTATTGCACTTTTTGATTATGACAAAAAAGGGGAGATAGTATGTGGAGAGAGTATGAGAAAGGGGGAGAATATCGATGAAAATAATGCAAAAAGGAGAATACGCGTCATGGAAGAATGACGAGAAAAATAAAAACAATTACAGATCATGAAAGGAGGAGAAAAGACGAAGAAAGTCGAGAAGTCGAAAAAAAAGTTGAAAATGAGAAGTAGTTGAAAAGGAGAAAATAAAAGATGGGGAGAAGAAAACTAACGAAGTGGACAAAGCCGAAAACTTTGATTCGTAAATTGTTTTAATTTTGTAGTTATAAAAATCCCATCGAAGGTTGTTGTTTTGTCATCATCCAGAAGGGGGAGATTGTTGGAATATTATATTCCGTATAATCATAAATTGATTTTGATGATGAATTGTCGTTCAATCCAAAACAACAAAGGAATCAATAACACGAAGTCAAAACAACAAAGGAGTCGAAGACATTCGAAATAGACCTGAAAAGTCACCTGATGACTTAGCGCACGCTAAATAGAAAGATTAAAGCACGCTAAGAAGGCCACCTGATGTCTCACCTGAAGAGTCACCTGATGGATAACGTACGCAACAGAGTGGAAACAACGCACGCTAAATAACTGTGTTAGCGCATGCTACAGTTGAAGGCTAACGCACACTAACGAAGGAATATATCTGTTGTAAAGAATTTCAACACGGAGATCAAACAGTCATTTGTGACTTATGCAGTGACGAACAGATAGTGCACGCTATGAAGAATAATTAGCGCACGCTAAGTTTAAATTATGAACATTGGAAAGGAGACTTTCAGCATTCAGACCATTGTAAAAGAAGACCAGATAGCGCACGCTAAGAGTGAAAGTTAGTGCACGCTAATTAAAGAGGCAGAAGCTACTGGACTGATGATAAGAGCAGTTAACGTACGTAACCCTGAAGATTAACATACATAAGAAGGTTTAGCGCACACTAAACAAGAGAAATAGCGTATGCTAATGAAGGCAGGCAGTAACGGCTAATTGAGCCTTTGAGAATATAAATACCAAGTCATTTGATATCATTCAACAAAACAACTACAAACAAATCACATATTGATCAGATATCACTATATTCATTATTTTTGTTGTAATTGTGCTTAATTAATAGTGTTTGAGTGTTCATACACGAAAACCATATATGAGAGGTATACGAATTGTAGATTGATTTGGTGTTATTATGATCATTGATCCGGCATTATTAGAATCATATCTAAATCCAATTGAGGTTTGTCGAGTACCCGTCGAAATCTAGATAGGTTGCTTCCTTGTCCGATAGAAAAGAAAAATGGTTTATCTTGGACCGACATAAAGACAAGAGTGTACCGGTTTATATCGAACCGATAGAAGACGAGATTGTAATGATATCCCTCAAACCGATAGAAGACAAGGTGCAGAGGTTGATCTTAAGCCTAAGGAAAAAGATACGAAGAGAAGACGTAGGCACATTTGGCCGAACCTCTATAAATCTTGTGTCGTTTACTTTCCGCAAGTTAATTACGCTTCTGCAACGCAAAAGAGTTCGAAAAATCTATTATACTTTGCGTAAATTTCAAAATGTCGAAGGTACCAAAATTTCCCAACATTCAATCCCGAATGGCTCGGACTTTATCCATAATATCTTCTACTAGATCAACTCTCGGTATCGGGTTACAATTCTGTTTAGTCCTTAGTGTCCATCGATCATCAATCTCCCAATGTATTGGTGATCAACACTTTCTCACATATAATGCTTCATATGGGGCCAGTCCAGTGGTTGCCTGATAGCTATTGTTGTATGCGAAATGAGCTAAGGGTAGGCGATGACTCCAACTCTTCTAAGAATCCAATGCACATGCCCGTAACATGTCCTTAAGGACATGTAGCATTCTCTCGGATTGTCCGTCCATCTGCGGGTGAGCTGCCGTACTCAAATTCAATATCGTCCCAAGTTCCGATGAAGGCTCTTCCAAAATCTGGAGACAAATTTGGGTCACGGTCTTATACGTTGTCGACAGGTACTCCATGCAGTCTAATAATCTCCCAGATATACGTCCTCGCTAGCTTCTGCAGACTATAATTCTTTCTTACAAGTAAGAAGTGGGCTGACCTTGTAAGTCTATCCACGATCACCAGACTATGTTATATCCTCCATTGGTTGTTGGTATATCCGCCACGAAGTCCATTGTGATTAAGTCCCATTTCCATTCGAGAATCTCGAGTGGTTGTAGCAATCCTGATGGTCTCTGGTGTTCACTCTTTGACAGGTTAAACACCCTGCTACGAATTCTGCTACTTGGTTCTTCATATTCACCCACCAACAGTGTTTCTTCAGATCCTTATACATCTTATTACCACCTGGATGAATTGTATATCGAGAGGAGTGAGCCTCTGATAAAATTATCTTCTTGAGTTCGTCATTATCGGGAACATATATTCGGTGTTTGAATTTTAATGTTCCATCTTACGACATGCTAAACTCAGATTTCTCGCCTTGTGCGACCCTTTCCTTAAGCTTACACAATTTCCCGTCTTGTATATGTGCTTCTTGGATTTCCTTAAGTAAGTCCGGTTTCATGGTCAAGCTATCGCCTAAAACGTGGGCATTAGCCTGTCTTGGATTCCACTGGATTGGTTCTTCTAGGGCATTCCTTTCCCTTATCATGAGTCTAGTTATGCTCGCTTTCCTACTCAAAGCATCAGCTACGACATTGGCCTTGCCCGGTGTAATACCCGAGATTTTTATTTCCGGTTATCTTGAATTGTTTTTCATTTTATGCCATATACTTTTCTATTGATGAGCGGTTGGTCTTACTTGCTCGTTGATTGATACGTGTTGGTATCGTACTATCGTGTTTATGATGTAAAGCGGATATGTGGTGCCTGTGTTTATGTAATCGTATGTAGTGCTTTGTTATTTGTTTGTTTTCGATTTGGATTGTTGATGTTGTATGTTAGTGTTTCGTTGCATGTTGAGTGATCATTGTTTTGTCGAAGAGTTTGTTGTTGTGCATTTGGGCCAACTTTGTAAGATCACCATCGGCACTTATAAAGTCCTAAAATTCAGAAACCTTATAGTGTTATAGAGCATCAAATTATATTTCTAATGGTTCAAATGGTGAGTCAATCGGAGTCCGGATAAAGGAGTTATGGTCGAAATAGCAAAGACTACACTGTCAGCATTTAGTGTATAATTAGCGTATGTTATCGCAGCTATTAGTGCGCGCTAATTGTTAGGGACAGAGCATTCTGTCTTTCACTGGACTGCTTCATTTGTGCATGTTAATGCATTTATTAGCGCGCTAATTGATCGAGGTAGAATATTCAATTATTTTTCAGGATTGTTAGCGCATTGGGGAGGGCTAGCGCGCGCTAAGCTGTCCAGTATATATAGTGGACAATAATTTTTTTCCGCATTTTTTTTCATTTCTTCCCCTTCTCGTGGTGGACGGACGAGGGCGACTAGGGTTTGGGTTCTTGGATGATTTTTCTACATCCAAAGGTATTTTGGAGAGTCCTAGGTGATTATAACATCATCTATTCCGTTGTTCTTCATCGGATCGAGGTACTTTCTTGATTTTTCTGGAGTTGACTTTTTGGGGGGTTTGTTCTTGATCACATTTTCAATCCAGTTTTGTTGAATCGATTTGTGTTAAATGATATAGTTAAACATTTTTTATGGATTGTATATCCATATTTCAGTTTCGTTTGATCCAGATTGTGATTTTGTGTTCTTGAGAAATCTTGAACATTAAATGTTCGATTAAATGCTTCAATGGATTTCTCATCGGGCTTTGGGACATTTTTCCATCGTGCTTGATTTTTATGCCTGTAGTGATTGTAGTGTCGTTGTTTTATCGTGGAGGTTGCAGGTTTTCGAGGTTTTCTGGATGAGCCGTATTCACCGAAATTTTCGGTATCGAGTATCGAGGCAAGTATCTTGCTTATACGATTTGTATCTTGTGAATTGAGATTACGTGTTGGGTTTGTGATGTTTGGTTTACGTTATAAGTATACATAGTTCGTGTGAATTGGGTATGAATTACTTGTTATGAATCTTTGGGTGATGGTTGTGTTATTCTTGAATGTTTCATGTTGGGAACAGTGTTGAATCACGATAATCGTGTCAGATTGATTGTATACATGGTTGTGCACCGTGTTTTGTGTGATTATGAGATATAATTGGTTGTGTATCGATGATGATGATGGTTGAGATGTTGATATTACGCTATGTGTGTTGGATGTGTAAAGTTCATGATAATAAATGTGATTGATTGCCCGTATGCAGATTTGGTGAAATATGAATATGAAATTTGTATGTGTGGTGCTAAGTTCACTCGAGTGAGTTCGACGGGGCCTACAAGTATTCAGGGCAATCATTCCTATGATCAGAACTTAGTATGTGGTACTGAGGTCCAATCGTGCGGGTCTAACGAGGCCTACGATGACACATGGCAATCAATCATGGGGTCAGGACATAGTACGTCCAACCGTGTGGGTTGTTGAACCTATGGTGACTCGTGGCAATCGACCAATCGGGACTGATTGTTGTGATTGTTGTGTTGGCTCAATCCATATGGGTTGTTGAACCTACAGAGACACATGGCAAGCGATCACGGGGTCACAAGTATGATTGATGATTGATGAATGATATTGATTTGGTATAGTCCGTGTGGGTTGATAAATCTACGGAGATACGTGACAAGAGATCACGGGTATTATGGGCATGTTTTACCAACCGAGAAGAATGACTTGCTTAAGCTAGGAGCCTAATTTTTTGAGAGGGAAGTTTTACGAAAATAGAATGATTAGGATATGACCCAAGCGATTTTTGGAAATGTTTTCGTGTTGTAAAATTATTGAGATTTGAAATGGGACTTAGATTAAGACCCTAACGTTTTGAAATAATTCTTAAAACTTAGGACCCGATGTCCTAAAGGCTTTGTCTTTCTAAAATTCCGGAGATAATGATTCTATTTTCAAATGCTTCAAGTGTTTTATTCTCTAAACACCAAAACCTCTCGGGAATAATTATTGGATGGTCATCTTTATCTGATTCGTGATTGTTGTTTGCATGCTAAATTTCTCATGGGTATGATACTTGTATTGGCAAATTCGAATTGCTAACCCCTTAAATTTGGGAAATGTGTTTCATGTATTTCAGGTATGCTTGGTTCATGGGAGCAGTCACAGGATCGGCATGGATGATGATAGGCTACAATACTAATCAATAGTTGAGAAGTTCAGTTTGAGGTCGTTGTATTGTTGAATCATTTTCAAACGTTCGCTGTATTATGTTTAGACCCTTACGTGGGTATATGTTGTAAGAAACTTATTTTGGTTTGAATTAGTTGTGTTACCTTATCGGTCTGAGTCATTATGTAGTTGACCTTGGTCGGTCAATCAGTTGTTTGTTTTGTAGTGTTTAGCCTGGTAGACCCTTGTGAAAAGGGTCTACGACGTTTGATATTCCTGGATGATTCTGGAGGTGTTACATTTATGGTATCGGCGCTTAGGTTGTGGAAACCTAGTCTGTCGGGTCGAGTTGAGTCGTGATTTCTCGTGTCATTCGAGTCGTCGGGTGACAAGTTGAATTGTGCGTTGTCACATCATGTCGTTTGTGCTGTCGGTTGAGAATAGTATCACGGGCGACCGTCATCTTCGTGCGACCTGTGGATGTAAGTCTCCTCTATCATATATTGTGTTTAGTGACTTTATTATATGCATTTTGTGGGATGGAATTTTTACTTTATATCGTGATATAATACGTGTGTAATGAGCCGAATATATTGATGGACTGGACATCGAGTGTTGTAGTGTGATATGAAACCGTGAACATTAATGTGTTCCAGGAGCGTATTGTCATTAGAGTTTGTTGAGAATTCAAATGAATGGATTTGACGTGTGTTTAGATTCGATGATTATGAATTGTGTTTGTTTAATTGGTTATTTTGAATGCCATATGGGCATATATTTGAGAATCGATTGTGTTTGGTTAATTGTTGTTATTTGCAACCAATGTGTTCCTATTGGTAATTATATCCGATGCGTGCATTTTTGAAAATGGTCTACTAAACTTTCATAGATGTAAGTATATTGTGGAAAATTAACGTTTGAAAATGTTTTGATGGTGCGGTCAAAGGGTGGCTTAGTGTGGATTTTGAAAAGTTGTATGAAGTTTGGCGAGCCGGCCTTGTATTTTCAAATGAAATTGCGACGGTATTTGAAAGTTGTGTTTTAAAGTGTTTTGGGACATTTTGTAAAATTTTAATATCGTTAATCCCTTGTCATATTTGAAAGGATTTTGAAAATGATTTTAGCTTATCAGTTTTATTTTCAAATAACTTGAGTATACGATTTTAAAAATCTTTCACACCATAATTTTTTTATTTTATTTTAAAACAAAAATGTGATTTTAATTTTCGAAAAATAAATAGTGAAAGATGAAAAATCTTACTCGATTTAAACTCAAAATTCAAACATGGAATATTTTATGAGGCGATTCAGTTAGCGCATGCTAATTTCGTCATTAGTGCACGCTAACGAACCTAGATAGAACGTTTGATTATTTCAACTCATTAACGCAAGCTAATTTTGTATCTAGCACGCGTTAAGTGTAGTATGTGGGGCATGAGGATTTTTTTTAAGGTGACAGGCTGGAGTTGAAACGTGTGATGTCAAGGTGTTGTGATATATTTGTCATATTACCATTTTTGTTGAAGAATTTCGGGTGAGTACCTAATTGTTGTGTGTAAGGGTTGGATTTGCTTTGTGGCTTGGATGATATTATCCCGATGTGATTATTGATTTGTAGAAACGTACAGTACGAGTATGAACGGACTGCCCACCCGGGTACGGTTCGGTGAAACCTATGGGGGTCGATGCCAAGAGAGCATGGCCACGAGATACCCTATGTGTTGTTAATTGTGATGTTGTTGAGTTGTAACATGTGATTAACCTATGTATTGTCAACCGTGACGATGTTGAGCGGTAACATGTGATTACCCTATGGGTTGTTAATTGTGATGTTGTAAGTGGTAACATGTGGTTACCTTTGTGTGTGATTATTGTGATGAGGATACGTGATGACATGGACATCTTGATGATGTTGTCTACGAAGAAACTGATATGTCGGAATGTTGTTTTGCAAATTTTTTCAAAAGGAGTTGGGTAGGACTTATGATTCATGGTTTTGGTAGAACAGCCCAAAGTATTAAAAGTACTTTCAAATTTTCTTTCAAAACAAAAAATACGAATTCAAAGATTTTCAAACGATATTATATAAACTAATACCTCGTGGAGTTTTAAAAGGAATCTTATCAATAGTTGACTACAACGATGTGTAGTTGTTAGGGCTGTGTTTATATTGGTATTGGTCATAAATCTTTTGTTGATTTGGTCATGTATTTTGTTGGTTACGACAGTAGGTTCCAGGTATTGCAACTGTAGTTCTTGTATTCGTACAATTATCTGGAATGGATATTTTTATCGTGTTACTAATTGTTGGACTATGTCGATGTGTTGTGATGAATTAGAATTTTGGTATATTGTTTTGCGATGTGGTGTTTCATTGCATTGAACAATTACCTATTTAGTATGCCAAGAGGTCGAGGTCGAGGCCATGGTCGCGACCGTGGGAGTGATCAGGAGCGTGATAGGGTGACTCATTTGTTGCCGAGCACCAATCGGTCCGGTACAGATGGTCTGGAGGACCATTCTCGTGATCAGTGACAATCTGGGGGTAATGTCGATGTTGGTGCCACCACCATCCTTCAGCAGGTGGCAACCCTATTAGTGCAGATGATCAAGCCGGGCACTGGAATGAGATCCCATATGGGGATAACTGAGCTAGTAGGTGGTTACGAGATGTGATGAGAATGCACCCACCTCATTTTGCAGGTTCCTATGATTCTGTAGGTTGGGAGAACTGGCTCTTCCAGTTGAAAACAACATTTGATGCTATAGTTTGTCCGGATGAAAGGAGGGTACCCATTGCTCAGTACCTCCTCAACAAGGAAGCTGCAGACTGGTGGGAGGCCGTAGCACCTAGAAATTGTACGGCAACTTGGCCTGAGTTCAAGACTGCCATGGAGGCAGAGTATTGTCCGTTTCCTGTTCGACGCAGGATTGTTGAGTTTTTCTCAGCTATGCCCTAGAAAGTGTCGATATCACAGGCGATAGTCGATTATAATCAGTGACTGTGTCATGTTCGTGAGCAAGTGATAAGTGAGGCGTACAAGATTTGTTACTTCGACATGCGGATGAAGCCTCGTATATGACAGAGTATGAATCCCCTCATGTGTACTACTTTAAGAGAGTATCAAGATGGAGCTTTAGCCATTGAGATGGCCATTTTAGTGATGGAGGCGGGTCCAGATAGTAAGAAACAGAAGATTTCGGGTAGCTTCTCCAGGGGTCAGAGAAGTGAGTTCCATGAATTTGTTGTTTCGTATCGTTCTTCTGAAAGGACTCCCAATTCGATTGGTCAATCTAACAATTATACCCCCATGGTAAGTAAGGTGAGCAGTTTGAAAATGTGTTTCAACTATAGTCGTGTAGGCCATACAAGTAAGAATTTTCGCTCGACTCAAGTGGGTTGTTTCAAGTGTGGTCAAGCGGGACACCAAGCGTTGCATTGCAATACCGTTGCTAAGATGTTAGGGAACCGGAGTTCCGCTCCTACTCCTGTAGGGCCCAGTGGTGCCCGATGATAGTAGTTTGTGTTTTGTTTTATGGATTGTATCTCATGTGGAGATTTGATAGTAGGTGTTTAATGTTTGGTATTTGATATCTGATGTTTGAATGTTTGTGTTTTGTTATGTGGCACTTTCATGCTCTTGTATTAAGTTTCGGGATGAAACTTGTTTTTAGTGGGGTAGAATGTAATATCTCGAGATTTTTATTTCCAGTTATCTTGAATTGTTTGTCATTTTATGCCGTATACTTTTCTATTACCGAGCGATTGGTATTACTTGCTCGTTGATTAATACGTGTTGGTATCGTGCTATCGTGTTTATGATGTAAAGCGGATATGTGGTGGCAGTGTTTATGTAATCGTATGTCATGCTTTGTTTTTTTTTTCGATTTGGATTGTTGATGTTGTCAGTTAGTGTTTTGTTGCATGTTGAGTGGTCGTTGTTTTGTCGAAGGGTATTGTTGTTGTGCATTTGGGTCGATTATATGAGATCACCACCGGCACTTATAAAGTCTAAAAATTCTGAAATTTTACAGTGTCATTAAGCATCAAGTTATCTTTCTAGTGGTATAAACGGTGAGTCAATCGGAGTCCAAACAAAGGAGTTATGGTCGAAATAGCAAACACTACACTGTCAACATTTAGTATATCATTAGCACATGCTATTGCAGCTATTACGCTAACTGTTAGGGACAGAGCATTATGTCCTTCACTGGACTACTTCATTTGCCCATGTTAATACATTGATTAGCATGCTCTAATAGATCGAGACAGAATGTTCAGTTCTTTTTCAGGCTCGTTAGCGCATGCTAAGGGGAGGGCTAGCGCGCGCTAAGCTGTCCAGTATATATACTGGACAACAGTTCCTTTTCCGCATTTTCTTTCATTTCTTACCCTTCTCGCGGTGGTCGGATGAGGGCGACTAGGATTTGGGTTCCTGGCCGAGTTTTCTACATATAAAGGTGTTTTGGAGAGTCCTATGTGGTTATAACATCATCTAATTCGTTGTTCTTCGTTGGATTGAGGTACTTTCTTGATTTTTCTTGAGTTGACTTTTTAGGGGTTTTGTTCTTGATCTCGCTTTCATTCCGGTTTTTATGAATCAATTTATTAAATGTTGTAGCTAAACATGTTTTATGTATTGTGCATCCATATATTGGTTTTGTTTGATTTGGAATGATCAAGTCTATTCGTATGATGCTTGCTATAGCAGCCCACTATGAATATGAAAAATAAGGCAGATAGACGTGAAGACGACATTTCTTAATGGATACCTCGAAGAGAAAGTTTATCTGGAATAGCCTATAGGCTTCGTGTCCACTACCGATATTCATAAAGTTTGCAAATTTCAGCATGCCATGTATGGACTGAAGCAAGTTTCACGAAGTTGGAATCATCATTTTGACGAAGCAGTTAAAGAGTTTGACTTGATGCAAAATGAAGATGAGCCTTGTGTTTACTTGAAGGTTAGTGGGAAAAATATCACGTTCTTAGTACTAAATGTAGATAACATGCTACTAATAGGAAGCGACATTGGACTGCTCAGTTCTGTGAAAGCTTGGCTTTCAAACACATTCTCCATAAACGACTTGGGAGAAGCTTCGTATATTTTGGGTATGCGCATCTATAGGGATAGAGCGAAGAGAATATTAGGACTTTATCAAGCCATCTATATAGAAAAGATCCTAAAGAGGTTTAGGATGTCAGATTCTAAAAGAGAGTTCTTATCTATGCGACATGGTTTAAAACTCTCCAAAACTATGTGTCCTCAAAGTGAGGAAGACATGATGGAGATGAGACAAGTACCCTGTGCATCGGATGTGGGTAGCCTCATGTACGCAATGTTGTGTACGAGACCGGACATTGCATACGCTGTGAGAGTAGTTAGACGGTTTCAAGCAAACCCGAGTAACGAACATTGGACAGCCGTGAAGAACATTATAAAGTGCCTCAAACGGACTAAAGATGGTTCTTACATATGATGGTGGATAATTGAGAGTGGATGGGTTCATGGACTCGGATTTAAGTGGCGACATAGACAAAGGAAAGTCTACTTTAGTGTAGATATTTACGCTGAATAGTAGAACAGTTTCTTGTATGTGTCCCACGCAAACTACTACTGCACATTCCACCTGTCACGACGAGTACCAGGCTGCCTCGGATGTGTCAAAGGAAGCATTTTGGATCAAGAAGTGTAACTGATTAGTGCATAATTGATCTAAAATTCATATACAAAATATTTATTTTTACGGGCATAATTGTACTGATTTGTGATTAAAAATATATATTTTACAGATATGTCCAAACATGAGCTAAAAATGATTATTTTACAGATTACTGACATGAAGCATTAAAAAGGACGGAAAACAAGATCAAATCCAACGACGGGAATTTTTCAAGGCAAAACGACCTACAACACGGCGCAAACAGTGTAACACCCCCGATATATTCAGAAATATTACAGCGCCGTAAATCCTTTACATAAGGATTTACAAGGCTGAAGAATTGAACAGACATTAAAAGGTACTAACGAATGGAAATAACGGAATTACGATACAACAGTTCTGACCAAATACTAAAATAATACAATTGTTCAACAGAAACTCAATAATACATCACCAAATTCAAATTCATCATAATTGATTTCGTACTCGAGTACTTATTGAAATAACCAATAAACAACAGACAAATGAACCCGACCGAAACATCACTCTGCACCCTCGTCGTCATGCAGCTCCAGTGGTTGTTTTCCCGCTCTCCTGGATCCTGAACATAAACAAAATGTTCACCCCCGAAGGGTTAGCACAACGATGCTAGTACAAGTACCACAACATATTATTCAACGTCACACGCAGAATAATAATAATAACGTAAATGATTAAATGTCAAATGAGTCTTCTCTTGCGAGAAACTCATACATAACATACACAACTGATAATCACAACATGATATCATAACATACACATGGTAATTCCGTCGATCCAGCGTTCACTGCCTAGAACCCACGATGATCCCGTCAGACCAACCCGTGGTGGAAAAACCCGTCCGATGATCCAGCGCACGCTAGCATAGATCCCCCGATGATCCCGTCGGACCAACACAAGGTAGACATACAACAACGACATACATGCACGACAATATGTATAACATCAATACATAAAACAATTAAGGTACTTGCCTCGATTTGAAGACAAGAACAATACTTTCACGAAAACGAACACTCGAAGGTCGTCCTTCTCAATCAATCACGTAACAAGATCAAACCTTAACAAAAGAAATGATATAAGATTTATCTCACGTCGTACGAATGTTTAACAATTCGATTTACGGCCAAAAGTTCATAAAATGTAATCTGCCTGAACTGCTTAGCGCACGCTAAGTACTCTATGTAGCGTGCGTTAAGTCTGCTCGATAGCGCACGCAAACAACAAAGCCTAGCTAACTATGTGTAACACCCCGAGATATTCGGAATATGTTACAGCGCCGTAGACCCCTACTTGGGACCCACCAGGCTACAATAGCAAAACTCCACTCGACTAACCATCTTGGTTAGCGAGGATACACAATTAAATAATATGACATATAAAGATACGCCCGGAGCAACCGGCAAAATAAGCATCAACCAACAACGTGACAATTCAAAGCAATACAATACGGAGTTTGAAACGAAAAGCCTAAGTACTCGCGAGTACAATCTATAAGTTTAAAACTGTGGGAACAACCATATCGAAATGGACAAAGGAAATAAGTAGACCCAAATGCACATGTCAACGACCCTGACCAACATCCTCGTGCGTCACGGTGCTCGCTCGTGGGATAGTCATAACCTGAAATCCAAAACAAGAATTTCCCCAAAACGGGTCCCCAAAGGGGTTAGCAATTACGCTAGTACAAGTAATCAAGGCAAACCAATCGCTTACACATTTCATAGTACATGCACCAATATCAATTTCAAAAGTCAAAACCAGACATGTCTTTTCCGGAAACAAACAGTCGAACAATTTGCCTTGGGAACAGAGTAATATCATAGATTCCCGCACGAGGCCTCTAAGGACCCTCCCGCGCTGGCTATATTATAAAAACAAAACACGCACCCGCATCGCCTTGGGAACAGAGTAATATCATAGATTCCCGCACGAGGCCTCTAAGGACCCTCCCGCGCTGGCTAGCTATACAAACTCATGAATCGGGGACTCAACCCTTTCGATTCCCTCCTTGATCCCGTCGGACCAACACGAGGTGAGCAAATCACACACAAAATACATTACCATTCCATTTTAAGCATAAAGGTTTCCAAAAATACTTGCCTTGAATTATTGACGACGCGAAGAACGGAAAGGAAAGTCACCGACGAACGCTAGGAACCAATGAAACCGAACCTAACGATTCGAAGAATATAATCACAACCATTCCAAATGAATATGGAATTGGAATACACCCGAAAACCCGCCTACGATTCATGTATATTCGTATATAAACAACAACGAGGGCGGACCACAACCAAACCCTCTCGATTCCGTAAAAATCACGAAATATATCATGAATCCGTAGGGAAACTAAGAATACCAACAAAATTAATCATATTCGTCATGAATCCATCAACAAAACGGAACGGATCGGAAGAAAATCCCAAAACCCCCAAATTATCCAAAAGTAGGGTTCTAAGAGATTACCTTGGATTTAGGATGAGAAACACAAGTGGATGATGTTAATCTACAGCAAGAATTCAAGCAAAAGAATCTCTGAAGTGATTGGAAGAAGAAAATCGCCTCAAATCGCCTCTGGAGTCGCTCGGCCGCGGAAGAAGGAGAGAAATGAGAAACTGTGTTTATCTCGGTCAACTCCCTGGTTTATATAGCCAGGGAGTGTTAGCGTGCGCTAATCCTCAAGGTTAGTGTGCGCTAACGGGGAAAAATTACAGGCCAAAATAGTTAGCGTCCAGTCCAGTAGTCAGACTTTTGGCCGTTAGTGTGCGCTACTCGAAACGTAGCGTGCGCTAACAACCTCTCGGTAGCGCGCGGTATCGACCAATAGCGTGCGCTACCCGGACATTAGTCGAGTCCAGTGGCAAACTGCCCAGAACCTACATGATACGTTAGCGTGCGCTACCATACAAGCGTAGCGTGCGCTAACTGATCCGTTAGCGTGCGCTACCATACAAGCGTAGCGTGCGCCTTCTTGGCTTTGGCCGGGTTCGATAGTAAAGCGTCGATCTTGGACACTCACGCTAGCGCATGCTACCGGGCATCATCAGCGTGCGCTAGTCTCTCGACATTAGCGTGCGCTAGCATATGTAGCGTACGCTAATACGCTAGTCCAGAAGGCTGGAAAAACAGCACTGCCACTCCCAGGGCTACTCGCTAGCGCGCGCTACGAAACAAACGTAGCGTGCGCTACTAAGGAACCCCTAGCGCGCGCTATGCAGAAAAAATAGCGTGCGCTAGGTATGAAATATGAACGGTTCAAAACACCGGAAGGTGAACGAAACATCCAACGGAACATCTCAACGGGCATCATAACGTAGAGTGGACCCACGGCAACCCCGAAACGGCGGTTCCGCTCAACCATAACGGGAATAAAATCCATAGATAATAGAAAAGATACACTGAAAGATACACGAGGGTCACTACTATCGGGAAGTACGCCGAAAAAGAAAAATACAAGGGGAAGAAAAATGCGGATATTACATTCTACCCCTCTAAAAACAAGTTTCGTCCCGAAACTTAAGAAGCAAACAACTCAGGGTACCTAGCACGCATGCTCTCCTCGGTTTCCCAAGTTGCCTCCTCGACACCGTGTCTCGACCACTGCACCTTGACCAAAGGGATGGTCTTATGCCTCAGTCGTTTCTCCCGATGTTCTAAAATCTTCAAAGGACGTTCCTCAAAAGTAATATCCTCGGCAACGTCAATCTCCCCATAGTCGATGATGTGACTAGGATCCGGGACATATTTCCTCAGCTGGGAAACGTGAAAAACGTTATGAACATGACTCAGGGCCGGGGGTAACGCCAAACGGTATGCTAACCCACCGACTTGCTCGAGAATCTCGAAGGGTCCAATAAATCTCGGACTCAACTTCCCCTTCTTCCCGAAACGGAAAACTCCTCTCGTCGGCGACACCTTCAGCAAAACGTGGTCTCCCACCTCGAATTCTAAAGGTCGACGACGGACATCAGCATATGACTTCTGTCGACTCTAGGCAGTCAACATCCGTTCTCGAATTAATTCTATCTTCCGTCTCGTCTCTAAAACGACATCCGGTTCGGTCCCGACCAAATTGGACGCCTCATTCCAACAAATAGGCGATCGACATCGTCGTCCATAAAGTGCCTCGTACGGTGCCATCCGTATCGACGCGTGCCAACTATTGTTGTACGTGAATTCGATCAATGGCAAGTGCTCCTCCCAGTCGCTACTCCAATCGAGGGCACAAGCACGCAACATGTCCTCGAATGTTTGGATAGTGCGTTCCGACTGTCCATCTGACTGGGGATGAAAAGAGGTACTCAAATGCAAACGGGTACCGAACGCCTTATGCACCGCCTGCCAAAAGTGCGATACAAAACGGCCATCACCATCCAAAACAATAGACTTCGGAGTACCGTGAAGTCTCACAATCTGCGCGATAAACACACGAGCCAATTTCTCCGGGCCCCAAGTGTCCTTGATGCCCAGAAAATGTGCCGACTTGGTCAGACGATCAACAACCACCCATACCTTATTCATGCCCGACCTCGATCTCGGCAAACTCGTAACAAAATCCATCGATATATCTTCCCATTTCCATTCTGGAATGGGAAGTGACTGCAATAATCCAGTCGGTCGCTGATGTTCGATTTTGACCTGCTGGCAAGTCAAGCATCTCGCCACAAACCGTGCGACCTCTTCCTTCATATCATTCCACCAGAAGTTCCTCCTCAGGTCCTTGTACATCTTACTCGAACCAGGATGAACGGAATAGAGTGTGGAATGGGCCTCATGCAAAATACTCTGCCGCAACTCTGGATCGTTCGGCACACAAAGCCGACTCTGGAATCTCAAAACACCATCCTCGTGAATCACAAACCCAGGAGACTTTCCCTTAAGAACGTTCTCTCGGATTTGAGTAATCATCGGATCCTCTAATTGCTTCAGCTTAATTTCATCGATCAAAGACGATGAAATCTCTAGAGCACAAAGTTGCCCGACAGCTGCAGGCAACAAAACTTCAACATCTAACTCGATCAGAGCCCGCCGAAGCTCAGACTGGGGCGTAAGGACCTCAAGCGTTCGCAACGCAATCGGTTTCCGACTCAAGGCGTCGGCCACGACGTTCGCTTTGCCCGGATGATAAAGAATTTCGAGGTCGTAATCCTTAATCAGCTCTAACCATCTCCTCTGCCTCATATTCAACTCCCGCTGAGTAAATATGTATTTCAGACTTTTATGATCGGTGAAAATCTGACATGCAGAGCCGAAAAGATAGTGACGCCAAATCTTGAGTGCAAAGACAACCGCCGCTAACTCTAAATCGTGAGTAGGGTAGTTAAGCTCATACGGTCTCAACTGTCTCGATGCAGAGGCAATGGTATTGCCGTGCTGCATCAATACGCACCCAAGACCCTGACCCGAAGCATCGCTATAAACGGCGAATCCCTCATTGCCACATGGCAACGCCAAAACCGGGGCTGAAGTCAAACGCTTCTTCAGCTCCTCGAAACTCGACTGCCTCTCATCGGTCCAGACAAACTTCTCGGATTTATGGAGCAACTGTGTAAGTGGCCGAGCTAGTTTTGAGAAACCCTCGACGAACCTACGGTAGTAGCCAGCCAAACCCAAGAAACTACGGACCTCCTTCACATTTGTGGGCGATGCCCAATCCAATACTGCCTCAATTTTCTGCGGATCCACACGGACTCCCTCGGCTGAAATCACGTGACCCAAAAACATCACTTCCTTCAGCCAGAACTCACATTTCGAGAACTTCGCATAGAGTTGCTCGGTCCTCAAAATGTCTAACACTATCCGCAGATGATGGGCATGCTCTTCCTTATTCCTCGAATAGATAAGAATATCGTCAATGAAGACGACGACACACTTATCCAAATACTCGATAAAGACTTTGTTCATCAATTGCATGAACACCTCCGGCGCATTAGTTAACCCGAAAGGCATAACTACGAATTCATAATGTCCGTATCTCGTCCAAAAAGCTGTTTTCGGCACATCGGACTCTCTCACCCGAAGCTGATAGTACCCCGATTTCAAATCAATCTTCGAAAATACCGTAGCTCCCTGTAACTGATCGAACAAGTCATCAATCCTCGGCAAAGGATACTTGTTCTTGATGGTTACCTTGTTTAGTTCGCGATAGTCGATACACAAACGTAGTGAACCATCCTTCTTCCGCACAAACAGGACCGGTGCGCCCCAAGGCGAGGCACTCGGTCGAATATACCCCGACTCAAGAAGCTCACTCAACTGCTTCTTCAACTCTGCCATCTCTGAAGGTGCCATGCGATACGGCGCCTTCGAAATCGAAGCCGCGCCCGGCTCTAACTCTATAGCAAACTCAACCTCACGATCCGGTGGCAATCCCGGTAACTCGTCAGGAAACACATCAGGAAACTCATTAACGACTGGAATCGACGAAAGCTCGACTCCACCATCCTCCGCCTTCAAGGCATAGCACCAATAACCAGTACACCCCTTTCGCAGGAGACTCATCGCCTTCAATGCATTAATGACGAATTTCTGATTTCCCCTCCTTCGCCCCGCGAAGGAGTGCTCGGTGCCATCCTCGGCTAACATGGTGATGATCCTCGTGCGGTAGTTCATGATTGCACCATGCCGCTCGAGCCAATCATCCCCGAGAATCAAATCCTCACCCTCGATACCCACGACAATAAGGTTAGAGAGCCAAGCCCTCTCACAAATAATCACAGAACAGTCCCGGACTTCTCGATCACCGACAA
The DNA here is from genome assembly GCA_033398695.1 of Orobanche coerulescens. Lineage (NCBI taxonomy): Eukaryota > Viridiplantae > Streptophyta > Magnoliopsida > Lamiales > Orobanchaceae > Orobanche > Orobanche coerulescens. The sequence continues at coordinate 124,888,303 of CM065802.1, read as the reverse complement.
TTCTATCACCGCTAGGAAGTTTAACGATGAAAGGCTCACAAGGTGACAAGCAGTCGAGACTCAAACGGCGTACACACTCTAGAGAAATGAATGAATGCGTAGCACCCGAATCAAAAAGCACACCGACAGGATGAGAATGGATATGAACGGTACATGTTGCCACAGTAGCTGCTGGGTCGTCGGCCCTCCTCATCTCGTATATACGCGGCTGGGCGGAGCCGACACTGGAAGCTCCACCCCTAGCGGGCTGACCCCGACCCCTACCTCGGCCGGCACTCGGTGGAGGCGACGGAGCAAACGAGCCCTGGTTCACACTCGGCTCCATAGGTGCTGGGTGAGAAGAACGGGCACCGCGGAGCTGTTTGATTTGCTCACAAAAAGGGGCCTTGTGGCCTAACTGTCCACAAGTATGATAGGTAAACTTCGGACGAGAACACTGTCGGCTCCTATGGCCATGCGCACCACAGTTAAAACATGTGGGCTCACGAGCGTAGGTTCCGGCGGCACTCCGAAAGCTCCCAGAGAAATGAGCCGAACCGCCCGCAGAAATATTTGTAGCTTGAGATTTCTGCTGGCCTCCACTCTTGGGACCGAAAAAATTTCCGACCGACTTCTGCTTCTTGCTCTCACGAGCCAAATCGCTAGCCGCCACCGACATATCATAAGCAAGAGCTCGACTCTGATCATCCTTCAAGGTAGTACAGACGAGCCCAGACATATAGTCCCGAATGGGCAGCTTCATCCTCCTGGAAAAATGGAAAATTTTGTCGCTCTCAGCGACAACTTGGGTCTTCACATAACCCAACTCCTTGTTAAAGTCGGCAATGGCCTGAGGTACGGGGATATCCCGTGGTTGAGCATCATAGAAAGCATGCACTCGAGCCTGTCTGACCGGCCACGGACAATACTCAGTCTCCATCAATTCCTGAAACTCGGCCCACGAAGCAACATGATCTTTGGGACCGATGGCCTCCCACGAATTTGTAGCATCTCCCGTGAGAAAGTATTGAGCAATAGGGACCTTACGGTCCTCGGGGCAGTTGGTAGCAGTGAAGACTTTGGATATCTCCTTGATCCACCCTTCCCAGCCGATCGGGTCCGAAGCTCCCGAAAACTGAGGAGGATGCATCTTGATGACATCCTGAAGCCAGCGATCCGCTCCGCCCCGATTAGCATGGGCCTGGTTGGGGTTCTGGACCACCTGAGCTATAGCCGCCATTTGGTTAACCATTTGTTGCATAACAGCCGCAATACCAAGATCGGCGTGCTCCTGAGAAGAAGCATGACTATGACGGTCGCCGGTACTGCCGGCTCCTGAAGAGTGCGACGTGGCTGCCCCACCGGCTGCCCCACGTCCTCGGCCGCGTCCACGGCCACGACCACGACCACGACCACGGTTTCCTCCGGCATCCATACTGGTGTTAAAAGATAATAGGAGCATGTCGAGGATGAGTAAGGAAGGAAAAAAAAACAACTACGATGATAAGCAAAAGAGGGAGAATAACCACGGTTCAAGAAACGGAATACAGTATGTGAAAGCAAACAATCGGGTAAGGAAACTTACGAGCACTGGAAGTACTGAGATGCCGGCAGCGGTGTGACAATGTACAAAACAAGACACGACTAGACCCAAATAACTGACAAGCCTAGGTATCCATAAACCTAGATGCTCTGATACCATTTTCTGTAACACCCCGAGATATTCGGAATATGTTACAGCGCCGTAGACCCCTACTTGGGACCCACCAGGCTACAATAGGAAAACTCCACTCGACTAACCATCTTGGTTAGCGAGGATACACAATTAAATAATATGACATATAAAGATACGCCCGGAGCAACCGGCAAAATAAGCATCAACCAACAACGTGACAATTCAAAGCAATACAATACGGAGTTTGAAACGAAAAGCCTAAGTACTCGCGAGTACAATCTATAAGTTTAAAACTGTGGGAACAACCATATCGAAATGTACAAAGGAAATAAGTAGACCCAAATGCACATGTCAACGACCCTGACCAACATCCTCGTACTGTCCTGGTGCTCGCTCGTCCGGATAGTCATAACCTGAAATCCAAAACAAGAATTTCCCCAAAACGGGTCCCCAAAGGGGTTAGCAATTACGCTAGTACAAGTAATCAAGGCAAACCAATCGCTTACACATTTCATAGTACATGCACCAATATCAATTTCAAAAGTCAAAACCAGACATGTCTTTTCCGGAAACAAACAGTCGAACAATTTGCCTTGGGAACAGAGTAATATCATAGATTCCCGCACGAGGCCTCTAAGGACCCTCCCGCGCTGGCTATATTATAAACACAAAACACGCACCCGCATCGCCTTGGGAACAGAGTAATATCATAGATTCCCGCATGAGGCCTCTAAGGACCCTCCCGCGCTGGCTAGCTATACAAACTCATGAATCGAGGACTCAACCCTTTCGATTCCCTCCTTGATCCCGTCGGACCAACACGAGGTGAGCAAATCACACACAAAATACATTACCATTCCATGTTAAGCATAAAGGTTTCCAAAAATACTTGCCTTGAATTATTGACGACGCGAAGAACGGAAAGGAAAGTCACCGACGAACGCTAGGAACCAATGAAACCGAACCTAACAATTCGAAGAATATAATCACAACCATTTCTAAATGAATACGGAATTGGAATACACCCGAAAACCCGCCTACGATTCATGTATATTCGTATATAAACAACAACGAGGGCGGACCACAACCAAACCCTCTCGATTCCGTAAAAATCACGAAATATATCATGAATCCGTAGGGAAACTAAGAATACCAACAAGATTAATCATATTCATCATGAATCCATCAACAAAACGGAACGGATCGGAAGAAAATCCCAAAACCCCCAAATTATCCAAAAGTAGGGTTCTAAGAGATTACCTTGGATTTAGGATGAGAAACACAAGTGGATGATGTTAATCTACACCAAGAATTCAAGCAAAAGAATCTCTAAAGTGATTGTAAGAAGAAAATCGCCTCAAATCGCCTCTGGAGTCGCTCGGCCGGGGAAGAAGGAGAGAAATGAGAAATTGTGTTTATCTCGGTCAACTCCCTGGTTTATATAGCCAGGGAGTGTTAGCGTGCGCTAATCCTCAAGGTTAGCGTGCGCTAACGGGGAAAAATTACAGGCCAAAATAGTTAGCGTCCAGTCCAGTAGTCAGACTTTTGGCCGTTAGCGTGCGCTACTCGAAACGTAGCGTGCGCTAATAACCTCTCGGTAGCGCGCGCTATCGACTAATAGCGTGCGCTACCCGGACATTAGTCGAGTCCAGTGGCAAACTGCCCAGAACCTACCTGATACGTTAGCGTGCGCTACCATACAAGTGTAGCGTGCGCTAACTGATCCGTTAGCGTGCGCTACCATACAAGTGTAGCGTGCGCTTCGGCACTGACCGGGTTCGGTAGTAAGCGCCCGATCATCGGACACTCACGCTAGCGCACGCTACCGGGCATCATCAGCGTGCGCTAGTCTCTCGACATTAGCGTGCGCTAGCATATGTAGCGTACGCTAATACGCTAGTCCAGAAGGCTGGAAAAACAGCACTGCCACTCCCAGGGCTACTCGCTAGCGCGCGCTACAAAACAAACGTAGCGTGCGCTACTAAGGAACCCCTAGCGCGCGCTACGCAGAAAAAATAGCGTGCGCTAGGTATGAAATATGAACGGTTCAAAACACCGGAAGGTGAACGAAACATTCAACGGAACATCTCAACGGGCATCATAACGTAGAGTGGACCCACGGCAACCCCGAAACGGCGGTTCCGCTCAACAATAATGGGGATAAAATCCATAGATAATAGAAAAGATACACTGAAAGATACACGAGGGTCACTACTATCAGGAAGTACGCCGGAAAAGAAAAATACAAGGGGAAGAAAAATGCAGATATTACACTATGCATGGTCAGTACTTCACTGATCAGTCGACTGACTCGTCTGATGGCCTAGCGTATGTTACGTACCAAACGTAGCGTACGCTAACTCGTGCTTGATAGCGCACGTTAATCTTCATAGCTTAGCATGCGCTATCTGTGCATGGCAGTTTACTGCTGGGCAGTAAACTGTTCTCATCATGATCAAAACAATGAAATCTTCCGTGATAATTCATGTTACCTCCATGAATATCATGTTCATACGATTATGAATGATTTTACGAATAACAACAACTCCGGATTCAGGGATATGTATACCATTATAAAACCATATTCCATTTCGACTACAAATCTTCATACGACAATTCGAAAGGCTTTACGGTTGATATAGACACCTTTATATCAATCAAAATTATCATACTGTAGTTGTTTAACATTCCCTCTGTACTAGATAAATCCTTCAATGATCAATCCCTTAGATTCATCTAACAATAATGATGTTAAAGTCAAGTCCATGGTTGTTATGAAGTCATCTACTATATTCGGATTACCAATGATAGAAGCTTCCTCTACTTGTTCAATGTAATAAGATTCGAATCATGATGTTCATAATCAAGGTACTTGAGGCATAACCATCTCAATATTCCAAACATGATGCATGTTGAATAATTCACTAATGAAAAATCAATATCTTGATAACATAATCATCTAATTCTTTAGAAATCCAACTCTAAGTCTGTAGATAGGTTGAACATACCTTAATATGACGAAAATCATTGAACCGTAAGGTAGAATCCGACTCCGGTTGGTTGTATGCCACTCCAAGGTGCTATTCCACTTCAATGATCACTCACAAGTGATAACCAATATACAAAGACCAACAAGATGTGTTCTAAGTGTGTAGAAGGATTATTATAGCTCTCTGCCCTCTCAAGTATGAAGAATGGACGAATGAAATGTAAGCCAAAATGGGTTGTTGTCCCATTTATAATATTCTGCATTTTAACTAATTAGCGCACGCTACTAAGCTTTCCTTAGCGCGCGCTAATAAGAGTTGACTTCGAAATTGTCCAGGTTCGTCCGCGGGAATCTTATCCGGACCCATGTCCCGGCTGGCGCATGTGCTAGCCGTCCAGCTCAATAATTGAGTTCTTAGCGCACGCAACTCCTACATGCATAGCGTGCGCTAGTAGTAGCCCGATAGCGCGCGTTAAGCTACATTCTTAGCATGCGCTATCACGAGTTTGCATGAGAAATTTTGCATGTTGTTATACTCATGTACAATGATATCAATGCAAGAAATATCATACTCCAATAATCAAAACCACAAATCCGAATAATACAGGGTTTGAATACAGATGAAATACACCGTTATAAATCCGGATATTACATACTCTCCTACTAAAAAGGAGTTTCGTCCCGAAACTCAAGACAAAAATAACTCGGCATATCTGGACTTCATATCAGCTTCCGTTTCCCATGTGGCTTCTTCCTTTCCGTGTCGTGACCATTGAACTTTGACCAAAATGATTGGTTTATTCCTCAACTGCTTAACTCGACTCTCGAGTATCTTGACCGGTCTTTCTTAAAACGTCCCATCCTGCGCGACTTCGATCTCACCGAAATCAATGATATGACTGGGATCTGGTATATACTTCCGTAGCTGGGATACGTGGAACACATTATGAACATGGCACAATGACGGCGGCAATGCCAATCTGTATGCCAACTCCCCAACTCTCTCAAGGATCTCAAATGGTCCGATATATCTCGGACTCAGCTTTCCTTTCCTCCCGAAACAAATAATTCCCCGAGTAGGAGAAACCTTCAAAAGTACGTGGTCTCCAGTACTGAATTCCAATGGGCGATGACGTACGTCTGCGTAAGATTTCTGGCGACTCTGGGCGGTCAACAGCCTTTCACGAATCACGGCTATCTTTTCTCGAGTCTGCACGATCAACTCTGGTTCTATCCCGATCAAGTCTGACGAATCATCCCAACATAGGGGCGATCTACATCTCCTCCCGTATAATGCCTCAAATGGTGCCATCTTAATGGAAGCATGCCAACTATTGTTGTAGGTAAATTCAATCAATGGTAGATGAACTTCCCAATCGTTTGACCAATCTAAGGCACAGGCCCTTAGCATGTCTTCCACCGTTTGAATAGTCCTCTCGGATTGTCCGTCAGTCTGCGGGTGATAAGCAGATCAAGTTCAATTCGGTCCCCAAGGCCTTATGAACTGCTTTCCAAAAATGAGACACAAAACGGCCGTCTCGATCAGAAATAATGGTCTTCGGCGTACCATGCAATCGAACTATCTCCGAAATAAATACTCGTGCCAGCCTCTCTGGTCCCCACGTATCCTTAATGCCTAGAAAATGAGCTGATTTAGTTAAATGATCAACTATCACCCAAATCATGTTCATTCCTGTCCTGGTTCTCGGCATATTAGTGATAAAGTCCATCGATATGTCCTCCCACTTCCATTCAGGAATCGGGAGTGGCTTCAACATTCCGGCAGGCCGTTGATGCTCGATCTTAACCTGCTGACAAGTCAAGCATTTAGAAACATAGTCCGCTACATCTTTCTTCATGTTGCCCCACCAGAAATTCTGCTTCAAGTCTTTATACATCTTACTGGTGCCTGGGTGGATAGAATAGGGCGAACTGTGAGCTTCCTTCATAATCATCTGTTTCAGAACATCAACATCGGGAACGCAGAGTCGGTTCTGAAATCTCAAAACTCCATCATCATGAATTATGAATCTGGGGGCCTTTCCTTTGATCACTTCATCACATAACCGAATCATCAGAGGATCATCTGCCTGTCTAGATTTGATTTCTTCGGTTAATGATGAAGTTATCTCCATCACGCACAGTTGTCCTTGGACTCTTTGTAACCACACTTCAATTCCTTATCGAATCATCTCTCGTTGAAGGCTAAGTTGGGAGGTCAGCATCTCCAGCATATGAATAGAAACAGGCTTGCGGCTGAGTGCATCGGCCACTACATTCGCTTTGCCTGGATGATACAAAATCTCCAAGTCATAGTCCTTAATCAGCTCTAACCATCTTCTTTGCCGCATGTTCAACTCTTTCTGACTAAATATGTACTTGAGACTCTTGTGATCCGTAAAGATCTGACAGTGAATCCCGTACAGATAATGCCTCCAGATCTTCAAAGCAAAAACCACTGCTGCTAGCTCCAAATCATGTGTTGGGTAATTCACTTCATAAGGTTTCAGCTGTCGCGACGCATAAGCGATCACCTTATCATTCTGCATTAATACGCACCCGAGTCCTTGGTTCGAAGCATCACTGTAAACTATAAATCCTCCAGTTCCCTGTGGAAGTGATAGAATCGGTGCCATCGTCAATCTCTTCTTCAATTCATCAAAGCTAACCTGACACAACTCATTCCACTCAAACTTTTGAGTTTTCTGCAGGAGTCGTGTAAGTGGGCGGGAGATTTTAGAAAACCCTTCCACGAATCGACGATAATATCTAGCAAGTCCTAAGAAGCTTCGGACTTCTTTCACGTTCTTTGGAGGCTTCCAATCCATAATTGCTTCAATCTTCTGAGGATCTACTCGGACTCCTTTAGCTGACACCACATGGCCGAGGAACATTACTTCCTTTAGCCAGAATTCACACTTAGAAAGTTTGGTGTACAATTGCTCGCTTCTGAAAAGTTCCAATACGATCCGCAAATGCTGCGCATGTTCTTCCGGGCTCTTAGAATACACCAGAATATCATCAATGAACACCACCACAAATTTATACAAAAATTCGATGAACACTCGGTTCAGCAATTGCATAAATACAGCAGGTGCGTTAGTGAGACCAAATGGCATCACTACAAACTCATAATGTCCGTAGCGAGTTCTGAATGCTGACTTTGGAACATCTGATTCCTTAATCCTCAGCTGATGGTATCCTGATCTCAGATCGATTTTATAAAATACTATTGCTCCTTGAAACTGGTCAAACAGATCATCAATCCGTGGCAATGGATACTTGTTCTTAATCGTCATTTTGTTCAGCTCTCGGTAGTCAATACACAGTCGAAGCGATCCATCCTTCTTTCGGACAAAAAGAACTGGCGCTCCCCAGGGTGAAACGCTTGGCTGAATATAGCCTTTGTCCAGTAACTCCTCCAGCTGCTTTTTCAGTTCGTACATTTCAGTAGGTGCCGTACGATACGGCACCTTAGAAATTGGTGTATCTCCGGGTTCGAGCTCAATGGTAAATTCTACATCCCTTCGTGGAGGTAGTCCAGGTAACTCGTCAGGAAATACATCTGGAAATTCGTTCAAAACAGGAATGGATGAAAGTTCCACAATTTCGTCTTCTTTCTTCATTGCATAGCACCAATACCCGATACAACCCTGTTTCAACAATTTGACAGCTTTCATCGCCTTGATCAATTTTCCTGAGCTTCCCGGTTTCCACCCCTCGAACAATATTTCAGAACCATCATCAGCGATCAGCGAGATATTCCTCCTTCGGTAGTTTACAATTGCTCCATACCGATTAAACCAATCGTCTCCGAGTATCAGGTCGTCTCCTTGCATTTCTATCACGATCAGATTTGAGAGCCACTCTCTGCCTCCAAAAGGTACAGGGAAATTTCTAGTTTCTAAGTTTCCGACAATCCTCTCTCCACTCGGTAAACCAACAACATAAGGTTCACAAGTATGAAAACCGGAAATATTCAAACGATTTACACAAGACAAAAATATAAAAGAATGCGTAGCTCCTGTATCGAATAAAACGCTAACTGGCTGGGAAAGGATCTGGACAGTACCTGATGCGATAGCAGCATCCTGATCGTCTGTCCTCCTCATCTCGTACAGACGTGGGGGAGCAGATCCGGCACTCGATGTCCCCTTTCGGTCCCATTGTCCTCTGCCTCGTCCGCGGCCAAAATTCTGAGGCATCTGAACACTTTGCTGCGTCTGTTGGATACTGGCTTCCTTCTGGACTGGCTGTGGTGTATGGGCTCTAAAAGACTTTGCAGCCTCTTCACAAAAGACTGCCCGATGTCCCTCTCGTCCACAATCAAAACAAGTCACGGCAGGTAGGGGGCAATTCCGTCGATAGTGCCCCGTCTGGGCGCAGTTAAAGCATTTCCTGGTAACATCAGTAATAGTTGATGTCGCTCCGAAGTTCTTTCCGCTCCTAACTAGGTGCGGAGGTTTCTTGAAAGAGTGAAAGGATGACTGGGCCTTACGAGGCCCGCTGATCTTGTGCTCTGTAAAAGTACCAGAGACTTTCTGTTTCTAGGATTCCAAAAATTTCTCCATAGCTGCTTCCTTGATCTCATACGCCAACGCCTTATCCTGGTATTGACGGAATGTGGTACATTCAAATCCGATCATGTACCTCTGGATTTCTGGTTTCATCCTCATATCGAAATGGATCATCATTTCTGCATCTGTTCTGACCAGATGTCGAACAAATGCCAGCTGCTGGTTAAACGTCTTAATTGCGTGGGATACTGGCACATCAGAAGGCTGAGCGGAGAAAAACTCCCAAATTTTGGCTTCCCTAACAGGACGAGGGCAATACTGAGCTTCCATCATCAATCTAAACTCTGTCCAATCAGCATCATGGTCTACAGGCCGGATGGCTTCCCACCATTCGGACGCTTCCCCTATCAGAAAGTATTGCGCGATAGAGGCTCTCCGGTCATCTGGGCAGTTAATTCCGGCAAATATTTTCTCCAGTTCCTTCAACCAATGGTCCCAGGTGGGAGTCTCAGAAATACCGTCGAATTTGGGTGGTTGCATCTTCGCCACCTCTTGCAGCCACCGGTCACCTCGATTTCCCATGTCTGGGATCCCTTGCTGTCTCTCTCCCTGCTGTAGTCCCACCGCCACTTGCATTTGGTCCACGACTTGGGCGAACTGAGTCATTTGGTTCACCACTTGACGAAGGATCTCTGGTACAGCAGGTTCCGGTTCGTTATTACTAGATTGTTGCGGCTCGCCTGAGCTATGACTGGCCTGATTAGAATGCGACGCTTCCCTTTCAGCATTTCTTCGTCCGCGTCCACGACCGCGACCACGTCCACGTCCGCCTCTCAACCTACTGTAAGCATAAATACTCAATATACAGGAAACAACATCGTTCTAATATTCGAGTATAAAGAGACACAACATGTAAAGAACGAGATAGAGTTTAGGAACTTACAACCACCGTTCGCATGAAGACGTAGGCAGTGCAGTGATGTCATTCACGGCCGGTTACCTCAAAAGACATAAATGACCCCTATTTTAACCCAACGGCCAAGATATCCATAATATTAGCTCCGATACCATATTCTGTAACACCCCCGATATATTCAGGAATATTACAGCGCCGTAAATCCTTTACATAAGGATTTACAAGGCTGAAGAATTGAACAGACATTAAAAGGTACTAACGAATGGAAATAACGGAATTACGATACAACAGTTCTGACCAAATACTAAAATAATACAATTGTTCAACAGAAACTCAATAATACATCACCAAATTCAAATTCATCATAATTGATTTCGTACTCGAGTACTTATTGAAATAACCAATAAACAATAGACAAATGAACCCGGCCGAAACATCACTCTGCACCCTCGTCGTCATGCAACTCCAGTGGTTGTTTTCCCGCTCTCCTGGATCCTGAACATAAACAAAATGTTCACCCCCGAAGGGGTTAGCACAACGATGCTAGTACAAGTACCACAACATATTATTCAACGTCACACGCAGAATAATAATAATAACGTAAATGATTAAATTTCAAACGAGTCTTCTCCTGCGAGAAACTCATACATAACATACACAACTGATAATCACAACATGATATCATAACATACACATGGTAATTCCGTCGATCCAGCGTTCACTGCCTAGAACCCACGATGATCCCGTCAGACCAACCCGTGGTGGAAAAACCCGTCCGATGATCCGGTATGACGCTAGCATAGATCCCCTGATGATCCCGTCGGACCAACACGAGGTGGACATACAACAACGACATACATTCACGACAATATGTATAACATCAATACATAAAACAATTAAGGTACTTGCCTCGATTTGAAGACAAGAACAATACTTTCACGAAAACGAACACTCGAAGGTCGTCCTCCTCAATCAATCACGTAACAAGATCAAACCTTAACAAAAGAAATGATATAAGATTTATCTCATGTCGTACGAATGTTTAACAATTCGATTTACGGCCAAAAGTTCATAAAATGTAATCTGCCTGAACTGCTTAGCGCACGCTAAGTACTCTGTGTAGCGTGCGTTAAGTCTGCTCGATAGCACACGCAAACAACAAAGCCTAGCATACGCTAACTATGCATGGTCAGTACTTCAATGATCAGTCGACTGACTCGTCTGATGGCCTAGCGTACGTTACGTACCAAACGTAGCGTACGCTAACTCGTGCTCGATAGCGCACGTTAATCTTCATAGCTTAGCGTGCGCTATCTGTGCATGGCAGTTTACTGGTGGGCAGTAAACTGTTCTCATCATGATCAAAACAATGAAATCTTCCGTGATAATTCATGTTACCTCCATGAATATCATGTTCATACGATTATGAATGATTTTACGGATAACAACAACTCCGGATTCAGGGATATGTATAACATTATAAAACCATATTCCATTTCGACTACAAATCTTCACACGACAATTTGAAAGGCTTTACGGTTGATATCGACACCTTTATAACAATCAAAATTATCATACTGTAGTTGTTTAACATTACCTTTATACTAGATAAATCCTTCCATGATCAATCCCTTAGATTCATCTAACAATAATGATGTTAAAGTCAAGTCCATGGTTGTTATGAAGTCATCTACTAGATTCGGATTACCAATGATAGAAGCTTCCTCTACTTGTTCAATGTAATAAGATTCGAATCATGATGTTCATAATCAAGGTACTTGAGGCATAACCATCTCTATATTCCAAACATGATGCATGTTGAATAATTCACTAATGAAAAATCAATATCTTGATAACATGATCATCTAATTCTTTAGAAATCCAACTCTAAGTCTGTAGATAGGTTGAACATACCTTAATATGACGAAAATCACTGAACCGTAAGGTAGAATCCGACTCTGGTTGGTTGTATGCCACTCCAAGGTGCTATTCCACTTCAATGATCACTCACAAGAGATAACCAATATACAAAGACCAACAAGATGTGTTCTAAGTGTGTAGAAGGATTATTATAGCTCTCTGGCCTCTCAAGAATGAAGAATGGACGAATGAAATGTAAGCCAAAATGGGTTGTTGTCCCATTTATAATATTCTGCATTTTAACTAATTAGCGCACGCTACTAAGCTTTCCTTAGCGCGCGCTAATAAGAGTTGACTTCGAAACTGTCCAGGTTCGTCCGCGGGATTCTAATCCGGACCCATGTCCCGGCCGGCGCATGTGCTAGCCGTCCCGCTCAATAATTGAGTTCTTAGCGCACGCAACTCCTACATGCATAGCGTGCGCTAGTAGTAGCCCGATAGCGCGCGTTAAGCTACATTCTTAGCGTGCGCTATCACGAGTTTGCATGAGAAATTTTGCATGTTGTTATACTCATGTACAATGATATCAATGCAAGAAATATCATACTCCAATAATCAAAACCACAAATCCGAATAATACAGGGTTTGAATACAGATGAAATACACCGTAATAAATCCGGATATTACATATTCTCCTACTAAAAAGGAGTTTCATCCCAAAACTCAAGACGAAAATAACTCGGGATATCTGGACTTCATATCAGCTTCCGTTTCCCATGTGGCTTCTTCCTTTCCGTGTCGTCACCATTGAACTTTGACCAAAACGATTGGTTTGTTCCTCAACTGCTTAACTCGACTCTCGAGTATCTTGACCGGTCTTTCTTCAAACGTCCCATCCTGCGCGACTTCGATCTCGCCGAAATCAATGATATGACTGGGATCTGGTATATACTTTCGTAGTTGGGATACGTGGAACACGTTATGAACATGGCACAATGACGGCGGCAATGCCAATCTGTATGCCAACTCCCCAACTCTCTCAAGGATCTCAAATGGTCCGATATATCTCGGACTCAGCTTTCCTTTCCTTCCGAAACGAAAAATTCCCCGAGTAGGAGAAACCTTCAAAAGTACGTGGTCTCCAGTACTGAATTCCAATGGGCGACGACGTACATCTGCGTAAGATTTCTGGCGACTCTGAGCAGTCAACAGCCTTTCACGAATCACGGCTATCTTTTCTCGAGTCTGCACGATCAACTCTGGTTCTGTCCCGATCAAGTCTGACGAATCATCCCAACATAGGGGCGATCTAGATCTCCTCCCGTATAATGCCTCAAATGGTGCCATCTTAATGGAAGCATGCCAACTATTGTTGTAGGTAAATTCAATCAATGGTAGATGAACTTCCCAATCGTTTGACCAATCTAAGGCACAGGCCCTTAGCATGTCTTCCACCGTTTGAATAGTCCTCTCGGATTGTCTGTCAGTCTGCGGGTGATAAGCTGTACTGAAGTTCAATTCGGTCCCCAAGGCCTTATGAACTGCTTTCCAAAAATGAGACACAAAACGGCCGTCTCGATCAGAAATAATGGTCTTCGGCGTACCATGCAATCGAACTATCACCGAAATAAATACTCGTGCCAGCCTCTCTGGTACCCACGTATTCTTAATGCCTAGAAAATGAGCTGATTTAGTTAAACGATCAACTATCACCCAAATCATGTTCATTCCTGTCCTGGTTCTCGGCATATTAGTGAGAAAGTCCATCGATATGTCCTCCTACTTCCATTCAGGAATCGGGAGTGGCTTCAACATTCCGGCAGGCCGTTGACGCTCGATCTTAACCTGCTGACAAGTCAAGCATTTAGAAACATAGTCCACTACATCTTTCTTCATGTTGCCCCACCAGAAATTCTGCTTCAAGTCTTTATACATCTTACTGGTGCCTGGGTGGATAGAATAGGGCGAACTGTGAGCTTCCTTCATAATCGTCTGTTTCAGAACATCAACATCGGGAACGCAGAGTTGGTTCTGAAATCTCAAAACTCCATCATCATGAATTATGAATCCGGGGGCCTTTCCTTTGATCACTTCATCACGTAACCGAATCATCAGAGGATCATCTACCTGTCTAGATTTGATTTCTTCGGTTAATGATGAAGTTATCTCCATCACGCAAAGTTGTCCTTGGACTCTTTGTAACCACACTTCAATTCCTTCTCGAATCATCTCTCGTTGAAGGCTAAGTTGGGAGGTCAGCATCTCCAACATCTGAATAGAAACAGGCTTGCGGCTGAGTTCATCGGCCACTACATTCGCTTTGCCTGGATGATACAAAATCTCCAAGTCATAGTCCTTAATCAGCTCTAACCATCTTCTTTGCCGCATGTTCAACTCTTTCTGACTGAATATGTACTTGAGACTCTTGTGATCCGTAAAGATCTGACAGTGAGTCCCGTACAGATAATGCCTCCAGATCTTCAAAGCAAAAACCACTGCTGCTAGCTCCAAATCATGTGTTGGGTAATTCACTTCATAAGGTTTCAGCTGTCGCGACGCATAAGCGATCACCTTATCATTCTGCATTAATACGCACCCTAGTCCTTGGTTCGAAGCATCACTGTAAACTATAAATCCTCCAGTTCCCTGTGGAAGTGATAGAATCGGTGCCGTCGTCAATCTCTTCTTCAATTCATCAAAGCTAACCTGACACAACTCATTCCACTCAAACTTTTGAGTTTTCTGCAGGAGTCGAGTAAGTGGGCGGGAGATTTTAGAAAACCATTCCACGAATCGACGATAATATCCAGCAAGTCCTAAGAAGCTTCGGACTTCTTTCACGTTCTTTGGAGGCTTCCAATCCATAATTACTTCAATCTTCTGAGGATCTACTCGGACTCCTTTAGCTGACACCACATGGCCGAGGAACATTACTTCCTTTAGCCAGAATTCACACTTAGAAAGTTTGGCGTACAATTGCTCGCTTCTCAAAAGTTCCAATACGATCCGCAAATGCTGCGCATGTTCTTCCGGGCTCTTAGAATACACCAGAATATCATCAATGAACACCACCACAAATTTATCCAAAAATTCGATGAACACTCGGTTCATCAATTGCATAAATACAGCAGGTGCGTTAGTGAGACCAAATGGCATCACTACAAACTCATAATGTCCGTAGCGAGTCTGAATGCTGACTTTGGAACATCTGATTCCTTAATCCTCAGCTGATGGTATCCTGATCTCAGATCGATTTTAGAAAATACTGTTGCTCCTTGCAACTGGTCAAACAGATCATCAATCCGTGGCAATGGATACTTGTTCTTAATCGTCATTTTGTTCAGCTCTCGGTAGTCAATACACAGTCGAAGCGATCCATCCTTCTTTCGGACAAAAAGAACTGGCACTCCCCAGGGTGAAACGCTTGGCTGAATATAGCCTTTGTCCAGTAACTCCTCCAGCTGCTTTTTCAGTTCGTACATTTCAGTAGGTGCCATACGATACGGCGCCTTAGAAATTGGTGTAGCTCTGGATTCCAGCTCAATGGTAAATTCTACATCCCTTCGTGGAGGTAGTCTAGGTAACTCGTCAGGAAATACATTTGGAAATTCGTTCACAACAGGAATGGATGAAAGTTCCACAATTTCGTCTTCTTTCTTCATTGCATAGCACCAATACCCGATACAGCCCTGTTTCAACAATTTGACAGCTTTCATCGCCTTGATCAATTTTCCTGAGCTTCCCAGTTTCCACCCCTCGAACAATATTTCGGAACCATCGTCAGCGATCATCGAGATATTCCTCCTTCGGTAGTTTACAATTGCTCCATACCGATTAATCCAATCGTCTCCGAGTATCAGGTCGTCTCCTTGCATTTCTATCACGATCAGATTTGAGAGCCACTCTCTGCCTCCAAATGATACAGAGAAATTTCTAGTTTCTAAGTTTCCGACAATCCTCTCTCCACTCGGTAAACCAACAACATAAGGTTCACAAGTATGAAAACCGGAAATATTCAAACGATTTACACAAGACCAAGATATAAAAGAATGTGTAGCTCCTGTATCGAATAAAACGCTAACTGGCTGGGAAAGGATCTCGACAATACCTGATGCGATAGCAGCATCCTGATCGTCTGTCCTCCTCATCTCGTATAGACATGGGGGAGCATATCCGGCACTCGATGTCCCCTTTCGGTCCCATTGTCCTCTGCCTCGTCCGCGGCCAAAATTCTGAGGTATCTGAACACTTTGCTGCGTCTTGCTGATACTGGCTTCTTCTCGATCGGCCTGTGGTGTACGGCTCTAAAAGACTTTGCAGCCTCTTCACAAAACACCGCTGATGTCCTCTCGCCCACAATCAAAACAAGTCACGGCAGTAGGGGGCAATTCCGGTCGATAGTGCCTCGGGCGCAGCTTAAAGCATTTCTGGTAACATCGGTAATATTTGATGTCGCTCAAGTTCTTTCCTCTCCTAGCTGGGTGCGGAGGTTTCTTGAAAGAGTGAAAGGATGACTGGGCCTTACGGGGCCCCGTTTCTTGTGCTCTGTAAAAGTACCAGAGACTTTTGTTTCTTGATTAGAAAATTTCTCCATAGCCGCTTCCTTGATCTCATACGCCAACGCCTTATCCTGGTATTGACGGAGTGTGGTACATTCAAACGGACATATACCTCTAGATTTCAGTTTCATCCTCATATCGAAATGGATCATCATTTCGCATCTGCTCGACCGGATGTCGAACAAATGCCATTCTTGGTTAAACATCTTAATTGCCTGGGATACTGGCACATCAGAAGGCTGAGCGGAGAAAAACTCCCGAATTTTGGCTTCCCTCACAGGACGAGGGCAATACTGAGCTTCCATCATCAATCTAAACTCTGTCCAATCAGCATCATGGTCTATAGGCCGGATGGCTTCCCACCATTCGGACGCTTCCCCTATCAGAAAGTATTGCGCGATAGAGGCTCTCCGGTCATCTGGGCAGTTAATTCCGGCAAATATTTTCTCCAGTTCCTTCAACCAATGGTCCCAGGTGGGAGTCTCAGAAATACCGTCGAATTTGGGTGGTTGCATCTTCGCTACCTCTTGAGGCACCGGTCACCTCGATTTCCCATGTCTGGGATCCCTTGCTGTCTCTCTCCCTGCTGTAGTCCCACCGCCACTTGCATTCGGTCCACGACTTGGGCGAACTGAGTCATCTGGTTCACCACTTGACGAAGTATCTCTGGTACAGCAGGTTCCGGTTCGTTATTAATAGATTGTTGCGGCTCGCCTGAGCTATGACTGGCCTGATTAGAAGGCGACGCTTCCCTTTTAGCATTTCTTCGTCCGCGTCCACGACCGCGACCACGTCCACGTCCGCCTCTCAACATACTGTAAGCATAAATACTCAATATACAGGAAACAACATCGTTCTAATATTCGAGTATAAAGAGACACAACATGTAAAGAACGAGATAGAGTTTACGAACTTACAACCACCGTTCGCATGAAGACGTAGGCAGTGCAGTGATGTCATTCACGGCTGGTTACCTCAAAAGACATAAATGACCCCTATTTTAACCCAACGGCCAAGATATCCATAATCTTAGCTCCGATACCATTTTCTGTAACACCCCCGATATATTCAGGAATATTATAAATACCGTAAATCCTTTACATAAGGATTTACAAGGTCAAGAATTGAACAGACATTAAAAGGTACTAACGAATGGAAATAACGAATTACGATACAACGATTCGACCAAATACTAAAATAATACAATTGTTCAATGAAACTCAATAACACCTCACCAAAATCAAATTCCTCATAATGGAATTCGTACTCGAGTACTTATTGAAATAACCAATAAACAATGCACAAAATGAACCCTACTAAACATCACTCTGCACCCTCGTCGTCATGCAGCTCCAGTGGTTGTTTTCCCGCTCTCCTGGATCCTGAACATAAACAAAATGTTCACCCCCGAAGGGGTTAGCACAACGATGCTAGTACAAGTACCACAACATATTATTCAACGTCACACGCAGAATAATAATAATAACGTAAATGATTAAATGTCAAACGAGTCTTCTCATGCGAGAAACTCATACATAACATACACAACTGATAATCACAACATGATATCATAACATACACATGGTAATTCCTTCGATCCAGCGTTCACTGCCTAGAACCCACGATGATCCCGTCAGACCAAACCGTGGTGGAAAAACCCGTCCGATGATCCAGCGCACGCTAGCATAGATCCCCCGATGATCCCGTCGGACCAACACGAGGTGGACATACAACAACGACATACATGCACGACAATATGTATAACATCAATACATAAAACAATTAAGGTACTTGCCTCAATTTGAAGACAAGAACAATACTTTCATGAAAACGAACACTCGAAGGTCGTCCTCCTCAATCAATCACGTAACAAGATCAAACCTTAACAAAAGAAATGATATAAGATTTATCTCACGTCGTACGAATGTTTAACAATTCGATATACGGCCAAAAGTTCATAAAATGTAATCTGCCTGAACTGCTTAGCGCATGCTAAGTACTCTGTGTAGCGTGCGTTAAGTCTGCTCGATAGCGCACGCAAACAACAAAGCCTAGCGTATGCTAACTATGCATGGTCAGTACTTCACTGATCAGTCGACTGACTCGTCTGATGGCCTAGCGTACGTTACGTACCAAACGTAGCGTACGCTAACTCGTGGTCGATAGCGCACGTTAATCTTCATAGCTTAGCGTGCGCTATCTGTGCATGGCGCCATCGCCAGGCGAAATCGTTTCTCATCATGATCAAAACAATGAAATCTTCTGTGATAATTCATGTTACCTCCATGAATATCATGTTCATATGATTATGAATGATTTTACGGATAACAACAACTCCGGATTCAGGGATATGTATACCATTATAAAACCATATTCCATTTCGACTACAAATCTTCATACGACAATTCGAAAGGCTTTACGGTTGATATTGACACCTTTATATCAATCAAAATTATCATACTGTAGTTGTTTAACATTCCCTCTCTACTAGATAAATCCTTCCATGATCAATCCCTTAGATTCATCTAACAATAATGATGTTAAAGTCAAGTCCATGGTTGTTATGAAGTCATCTACTAGATTCGGATTACCTATGATAGAAGCTTCCTCTACTTGTTCAATGTAATAAGATTCGAATCATGATGTTCATAATCAAGGTACTTGAGGCATAACCATCTCTATATTCCAAACATGCTGCATGTTGAATAATTCAATAATGAAAAATCAATATCTTGATAACATGATCATCTAATTCTTTAGAAATCCAACTCTAAGTCTGTAGATAGGTTGAACATACCTTAATATGACGAAAATCACTGAACCGTAAGGTAGAATCCGACTCCGGTTGGTTGTATGCCACTCCAAGGTGCTATTCCACTTCAATGATCACTCACAAGTGATAACCAATATACAAAGACCAACAAGATGTGTTCTAAGTGTGTAGAAGGATTATTATAGCTCTCTGGCCTCTCAAGAATGAAGAATGGACGAATGAAATGTAAGCCAAAACTGGTTGTTGTCCCATTTATAATATTCTGCATTTTAACTAATTAGTGCACGCTACTAAGATTTCCTTAGCGCGTGCTAATAAGAGTTGAGTTCAAAACTGTCCAGATTCGTCCGCGGGAATCTTATCCGGACCCATGTCCCGGCTGGCTCATGTGCTAGCCGTCCCGCTCAATAATTGAGTTCTTAGCGCACGCAACTCCTACGTGCATAGCGTGCGCTAGTAGTAGCCCGATAGCGCGCGTTAAGCTACATTCTTAGCGTGCGCTATCACGAGTTTGCATGAGAAATTTTGCATGTTGTTATACTCATGTACAATGATATCAATGCAAGAAATATCATACTCCAATAA
The DNA here is from genome assembly GCA_033398695.1 of Orobanche coerulescens. NCBI lineage: Eukaryota > Viridiplantae > Streptophyta > Magnoliopsida > Lamiales > Orobanchaceae > Orobanche > Orobanche coerulescens. Next base: position 124,868,450 of record CM065802.1, on the reverse strand, counting down.
TCAAAACCACAAATCCGAATAATACAGGGTTTGAATACAGATGAAATACACCGTAATAAATCCGGATATTACAAACAGGACCGTGTTATGTAGGCCGTTTCACATACGGCACAACAAGGGCCGTGTCTTGGGCCGTTTCACACACGGCCGGCATTTAGCGCCGTGTCCTCGCGCGTATTCCGGAAGAGACCGAGTCACTACAAAACGGCGCACAATACGGGGCAAACTGGGCCGTTTTTCATCGCCGTTTTTCAGCAGATGCCATGCAAAATTACTCCACTTTTGACCAACTTGTGAACTCAACCATGTAATACCCTCGCCTTTAATATTGTATTCCATGATTTAAGTTAAGTATTTTCGCACCATATCTGTGATGTTGTAGCAAGTACCGACGAATTATGTTAAATTGGATTCATGGTCATTCATACTATATTAGTTGTTGGGTGATATTGCGAGAATTCCATTTATGATTGTTATAGTACTTAACGTACGTTAACATGTATTCTTAACGTACGCTATGTAGGCCGCCTTACGTACGTAATATCGGTACGTTAACGTACGTAATGCGGAAGATCCTCCAGCAATCCGCCTTTCGGCGGGTGGGGTCGAGCAAGGGTAGGTGGTCGGGAGTCGATCGCGACAGCCAAGTCAACGGCTAATACGTACGTAATAGTCACCGGTTACGTGCGTAACGAATCGCGTGTTTTTAGACAGGGAGTTTGATGAAATTGGTTACGTACGTAATGATCATGAGATTACGTACGTAAAGGCTATAACGTATGTTAACCACGTTCGTTAACGTACGTAATGTCAAGTTCAGATTATAAATGTATGACTTGCCATTTACTTCCTACTCGACCTCTTTCAATCTCCCAACTTAGGAACGATTCCTTTCCCTTCCAACTTCATTTCTAAGCCTTCCTAACTTGTGTTGGAGCTTCAACACTTGATTGGTGACTTGGAGAGCTAGAGATTGAAGTGTATTCCTTGGAGTGTTGGTGTTGTTCTTCATTTTAAGGTTGGTCTTTCTTTAACTCATATCAATTCCATGCTTATGATGATGTTAGTAGATAAATACTTCACATAATGTTAGTTTAAACTAGTGTAAACATGATAAGTTAATTGAATCATACTCAAACCAAGTGAAGATTAACTTTGAAGGTATTAGTGTTACTTCTTGATGTAAATAACTTCATAATGTGATTGTGTTGATAATGATATACATAAAACCTGAGGTATAGCATGATAATCGGAAGTTGATTTTAGTCTCAACACTAGGAACATGATAGGGATGATATCCTTAATGATTAAAAGTAAGAAATGTTAAATTGGTCTTGAACATTCTATTGATTCTTGAAGGTAGTATGAAACCATGATTTTTGGCCTCTAAAACCTTTGTAATAAAATTGTTGGAAAGATGATATTAATCCTTTGTAGATGATCTTTGTTAGATGAATGAAGTTACTTCAAAATCTCAAGTATTCAATGATATAACTAGGCTTTTAATAAATTCTTCAAAATAAAACAATGAATGTTGATAGAAGGAAGTTGTAATCTTCATATGTTCGAATCTATCGATTTCGTTAAAGGGCGTTAATCGCTACATTGATGGGTTGATAATGTTCTTTAGAGAATTGTGATGATACAAATGCGGTAGATGAATAGCCGAATTCCATTTCATTAATCCATGCATGTCAAGAGGCGTAAATTAAGATGATGTTCTTAATTCACTAAAAACTTAAACTTATGTTTCATATAGTAATCAAGTTTTGAATGAAATCGTTGGTAAATAATGAAGAATGTAATTAAACACAAATTATATCGTAATTGGAAGTGTCGATGATTTGAAAAAGATATTTTCACGATATTGCATAAATAATAAACTAGACATCAAGAATTTGACATTAAGGTTAGAATATGTAATGATCATGATAAACATACGATGATTTGTAATAAGAACATTAAAATGATCGATAGGATAATCGATTTGTGAATATTGTTTATGCGATAATACCATTATCGCATTTAATGTGTTGTTGAATGAATTATATTTCATTCAAGGTTGCTTGTTCACGTGAGTATTGTTAGACGAGGATACCGTTCGTTTGACCATTCGAGGAAGGATTATTCGTCTACGGAATTGAGGCAAGTTATCTTGCTTGGTTATAATGATGTGTGGATTCTTATGATGATTATGCATTTCGTGTATATAAACACCTATAAACTTGTGTCTTGTGACTTGAGGTTGTTCTTGATGATGTCCCGTTTTCATCATGGGATTGTATACCCAAATTCGTACTTTTGGACCCTTGATATCGTTGAGCTTTGTTGACACTTCGGTGAGTTGTTCGATTCCTTGGAAAAAGTGTAATTCGTTGAGTTTCGTTGTCATGTTGTATCGTGACATCTCTGGAGTCACATCTGCGCGCCGATTGGTTATGTGTAGGATTTTTAGCCGGGCACTTGATGATCATGCGTGGAAGTTTTTCCGCATTTGGATCGTGCACACGAGACGTAGTTCGTGAGGCTAATTAGGTACATTGTCCCACGTATATTCTGGATTCCGTATACGGGGTGGACATGTGCACGGACACATTTCCGGATCGGGCGTACTGTGACGTCCGTCTTGAGCTATAGTATGTGGTCGTTCGTATATTTGGTTATCTTCGACAGTTGGGACTGATTGTTTATACGCCTTCGGGGTATATTCAGTAGTCGGTGAATTTCTTTGAAATCAGTATATATATGAATTGTATAATGTCATGAGAATTATTATCATGTATAGCTGACCCTGTGGTTTGGGGCGAAATACTTGTATTTCAGGGCGAGGAAAGGGCAAGGCACAGGAGGAGCACAATGGCGACGGAGGATTCTGATGTATGCTATTTCGGGGGCCCCGAGTCTTTTGGTTGTTCGGTTATGTTTTAAGCGTGACTTTCGTTTTATTTTTGTGTCGGGTGAATGTACTAAAACTTGTTAGGTACTGCCCATCGTCATATGGTCTGTACCGTGTTTGGATCCTGTGTATGTTTGCTTGTATTTAAAAATATGAATAACTCATACTCCACACCGGGGTTTTGATAAATATTGTGGTACGGTACCACGTTGTCAGATTTTAAGTGTATATTGTTATATTGCCTGGTGGGTCCCAGGAGGGATCCACGACACTGTAATAGCCACTGTTTTTGGGCTGTTACAGAAGATGGTATCGGAGCGCGTGTGTTTTTATTTTGAGTCATTGTAGAATCGAAATAGCATCAAGAAAACTTCGTGCCACGTGTAACCTGTGGTAAGCGCCCGACCTGGTCGAATACGGTATGTTCTCATGAACCATAATTTGATTACTGGCATGATATTGACGATGTATTGGTCTCCTTACTTATCTTGGCATCTTGCTACCATGAGGCAAAATTCATCTGTTTAAAGGGAACCTAAATTAATTATGTGATTGGAATTATTTCGACTTGATGTTGATATGATATTGAGTGTATAACATTTGTAGTGCCAGTGATTCTTTACAATTGCTTTGTTGGATAGGAAATTCCCTGTTGTTATTAACTTAGCATGAATTATGATTGATAAATCAAACTGTACTTGTGACTTGGTTCTTTCAGTATGGAAAGGAATCTTAGAGGCCGTGGCAGAGGGGGACGAGGCCGTGGAAGAGGCCGAATTCCGATACCACGAGCTAACAGACGCGCGAATGTGGAACAGAGTTCCGCAGGCAGTGATTCGCCTTCTCGGGACCAATCGCACCACACCGGAGAGAATGCACGTGCCGATCCTTACACCGTGATGCAGGCATGATGGCCCGATGACCCAAATGGGTCCGATGGAAACTATGCAAAGGAATACTACCGTCGCAGCAGGGACAACGGCCTCCGCCTTTGGTGCTCGGCGGGATCGTGAGCCGGATTATTAGCGACATATCACGTCCGACCTCCGACTTTTGAAGGCTCATCCGAGCTGCCGACATTGTACACTGGATAGAACATTTCGAGAAACTGTTCGAGATGGTGGAGTGCCCAGAGGAAAATCGAGTTGCTGGGCCGCTACTACCTCGAGAAGAGTGCCCATACTTGGTGGCTTTCGTGAGGCTCGCCAAGGCGCGAGTACTTGGGAGGAATTCAAGAATCTTATGCTAGATCGTTACTATCCCGCACCCTCCGTGAAGCTAAACTGTCCGAATTACTAAATCCCGACCCATCTAAGACGAGGATGTGTTAGTAATTCTTGAAAAATTCCAAGCACTTCTCCCTTTTGCTACGCGCCGTCTGTTCGAAGCCGATAAAATCAAATATTTCCTCAAGAGGCTTAAACCCCGAATGAGGATGCAATTACTCAATCACCACTGCATTTACCTTAGGAGTTTATTGAGAAGGCTTTGGAGTATGAACTTACCGCGAAGGAGATTTCTAAGAAGCGGCCTCGCTTTTCCAACAAGAGATCCAGAACTGTGCCCAAGGAGACAAAGAACCGGGGTATTCAAGAAACCCCACTGTACCAAATCCTTCCGAGCGGCCACCTATGGCACCGAAACCGGCAGAACGCACTCTCGGCAATCACCACTGCCGTGTGTTATAGCCGTGGGGACCAGGGGCATATGAGCTCCAAGTGTCCGGCCGGCCGTTGCTGTCACACTTGCGGAAGAACGGTCATCGCGCCGCTATTGCCGGGTGGACTCGGGCGTGCCCAAGAAAGATCTCTTGCTCCAAGATGCCTTCTGCTCAGAACGTGCTCCTCCATCCGCTTCTTACCGACTACCGGGCGAACAAAGGGATGGGCCGTGGAACCAAGTTGGTACACTGCTTAGGATTGCAAAACCCGAGTTTACGAGATGAAGAAAGCCGATGATCCCGGCCGATGATTGCGGTACTCTCGAGATCCACTCTCAGCCCGTTTGTGTTCTTTTTGATACTGGTGCTTCACACTCCTTTTTATCTAGTTCTTGTTTGAGTCGTTTGCATTTGAATCGTGTTATCAATTGTGAACCTTATGTAATTGGTCTACCCGATGGTAGAAGAATTATTGGGAGTCGAAGTCTGAATCGTCTGATTAGCATGAACAACCGTGAGTGGTTGTCGACTTGATTGTGGTGGATTTACCTAAAGATGATGTAATCTTGGGTATTGATCGGATGCATCGTCACGATGCCGCCCTTAGCGTCCGTAAGCGAATGGTGACCGTCACATCGGATGATGGAGTCGAGTGTATTTTTCGGGTGATAATCCCAATCATTCAGGAGAGTCATCGCCGCTATGAAGGCTATGAGATTCTTGAACCAGGATGCATTGGTTATTGGTGTTACATGACTAAGACAAATGACCGGCTACCAAATTGATTGATATTCCAAAGAGTTCGAGACTATCCGGATGTATTCCTGCACGAGCTTGTGGATACCCCACGGCGAGAGGTGGAATTCACCATTGAGTTGGAGCCAGGGACGTCCCCGCTTTCGAAAGCACCGCACCGTATGGCCCCGACCGAGATGCAGGAATTGAAAAGACAACTCAAGAATTAATCGAGAAACGATATGTTCGCCCAGTGCATCCCCTTGGGGGCGCCGGTGTTATTAAATGCGGAAGAAGGACGGATCGCTGCGTTTGTGTATCGACACGGAGCTGAACAAAGTAACAATTAAGAACAAGTATCCTTTACCTCGCATCGATGATCTATTGGATCAGCTCCAGGGAGCCGCTGTATTTTCCAAGATCGACTTGAGGTCTGGGTACCACCAATTGCGGATTCGAGAGTCTGACGTCCCGAAGACAGCTTTTCGCACTCGCTATGGGCATTATGAGTTCGTTGTCATGCCATTCGGACTGACTAATGCACCTGCAGTATTCAAGGAATTGATGAATCGGGTTTTTATTAATTATCTGGATCGTTTTGTAGTCGTTTTTATTGACGATATCTTGGTCTACTCTCGTGATCATGAGGAGCATGAGTGTCACCTCCGCCAGGTTCTCGATGCGTTAAGGCGAGAACAACTCTATGGAAAATTTTCTAAGTGTGAATTCTGGATGTCTGAAGTTATTTTTCTGGGTCATGTGATATCAGCAGAAGGAGTAAGAGTAGACCCACAGAAAATGGAAGCTATCCGAGACTAGCTACCCCCGAAGAACGTGAAGGAAGTTCGTAGTTTTCTAGGTCTAGCAGGCTATTACAGACGATTCGTGGAAGGATTTTGCAAAATTGCTCAACCGATGACTAATCTGTTGAGAAAAGATAAGAAGTACTTGTGGTCGGAAGCATGTCAGCAAAGTTTTGATGAACTCAAAGGTCGATTAATTTCAGCACCTGTTTTGGTACTACCTAGAGGAACGGAAGGATTCGCGGTATACAGCGATGCATCGAGGCGGTGGCCTTGGCCGCGTGTTAATGCGGACGGCAAAGTGATCGCCTATGCGTCCGCATAGATTGCGTCCTTACGAGGTCAACTACCCGACTCATGACTTGGAGTTAGCAAAGAAGTGTTTGCTTTAAAATCGCGCCACTATCTCGTATGGAGTTACCCGCGATTTTTACGGACCACAAGAGCACGAAGTATATTTTTACCCAGAAGGAGTTGAATATGAGACAAAGGAGGTGGTTAGAGCTAATCAAAGACTATGATATCGAGATCCTTTATCATCCAGGCAAGGCAAACGTGGTTGCCGATGCCTTGAGCCGCAAGACGGTGCAGGAGCAGATGCTAGCTCGTTTGACCGCCCAGAGGGAGTTGCAATTAAAGTTCATGAGACCAGAGATTGAGGTCTGGATACAACGCATTCAGGGACAACTGTGCATGCTTGAGATTTCACCATCCATTGATGAGACGATCAGGACGAAACAAATGTCGGACCCATTCTTATCCAGAATTCGAGGAGAAATCGATCAGGGGAAGGCCCCTGGATTTGTGGTTCACGAGGATGGACTGTTACGCTTTAAAAACCGAGTGTGTGTACCAGCAGACGAAGAATTGAGGAATACTATTCTGAAGGAGGCTCATGCTACCCCGTATTCCATACACCCGGGATCAAACAAAATGTATAAGGATTTGAAGCAATATTATTGGTGGGGTAACATGAAACGGGAAGTTTCCGAATTCGTTTCGAAATGTCTGACCTGTCAGCAGGTCAAGATTGAGCATCAACGACCAGCTGGCATGATGATACACCTACTAGATTTTTACCAGGGCTTGAAAAAGTTCATATGCCAAGAAACGACGAGCAAAGATGCTAGCCGTTTGCTATAAATGTTCTAGATGGAACTGTAATATAAAATGTCGATCTTTAGGAATTCCATCTACAAATAGAGAAGATAAAATTCAGTTCATTAATGATGGTCTGAATAAAGAGAATTTAGATAATATCGAAATTTCTCTTGACACGCATCCTAGTGGACTTGTATATTACGGAATTCGATGTTTGTGGAAAAATTCAAACCAGAATATGAACAACGTCTTGGGAATCTGACGTTAAAAGACCCTGTTTGCCAATTTGTAAGAAAATTGGATGGGAAGCTTCTCCCCGACTCATAGAAGGCGTTTAAGCCGTTTCTGAACGTAAAATCAGAGGAAGTTGTTAGCCACAATCACAACTACTGTACATAGACGTGAGTATCTTTTATTTTTGTCGTATGGTAAGACTTTCTGAATAAAAAATGTGATACGCGATAAATGCATTCATTATTCTATTGAGTAGTTGAAGCGCAATCAACGCAATCACAAACTTGTTAAACAATTTTTACCTTCTTTTTCTTCTATTAATAAACATTGTGCTTGTTTCTTTTATTCATCCCTCAAACTTGTACTTTTTTTTCCTTTTTCTCTCAAATAAATTTCTTTTCAAAAATGGAGTCATCATCTTCCACAAAAAAATTTAGCACAGTCTGCATTTTTGGTGGAGCTAGTTATGGAAAAGATGCATGCTTTACTGAAGCAGCACACAACTTGGGTCATACTTTAGGAGAAAAATGCATTCATGTAGTTTACGGAGGAGGAAGTCTAGGATTAATGGGACGAGCTGCTGCTTCTGCCTATATGGAAAGGGTAAGAGTGTTGGGAGTAATTCCAAAACCTCTGGCTGAAAGTAAAATCACCGGGGCAACTATTGGAGATGAGTTTAGATCTGTAAATATGCAAGATCGCATAACTCACATGATAAATAATTCTGGCGCCTTTATCACCCTTCCCGGTGGTTTTGGCACCCTTGAGGAACTTTTTCATGTGGTTACCAGAGCCCAGCTAAATGTTCATCAAAACCAATAGTCTCGCTTAATGTCAATGGTTTCTTTGATGGTTTGTTATCTTTCATCGACTACTCTATTGAAAAGGTTTTATTTCCGAGCGTGCTAAACGAATCATAGTCGTTGCAACCACACCAAGAACTAATCAAAAACTCAATGAATTTGTTCCTCAACCAGATCCAGCTCTAGCTAAAATTGTCTGGATGGAAGATTTTACCGTGAGAAAACGAAAAGTGGATTCATTCCTCTCCCTTTGATACCCCATATCAGACCTCTTGTTATTTTTACTTTCTGTCGTGTGTAATAATCGTGCTAAATGGTGGCAGCTTAAGGAGTTTCTTTTTGATCTCTTGACGCGCATCTATTCGCGATTTATGTATTGTTATTTTATTGCTGTAATTTTTATTGTGTTTTTTTTTATAAAAGCATTGATGGCAGCGTAAGGCGACTCTTCGGACTTTCTTGATACGCATCTTAAAAATTGTGTTATACTTCAGGGTATTTTTTTTTGTTGTTGTTGTTGTTGTTTGCCTCGTATATTTTTTTCATGCAGATCCAAAACGGTGTAGCTCAAGAATCACCTTTCATTTCAGGGAGTTTTCTGTTTTCTCACTTATTTTTTATTTCTAAAACTGAGGACAGTTTTATTTTCAAGTTTGGGGGTGGTATGTTTTAATTATTTTGGTGTGTTGGTTTTGATTATTTTGGTGATTTGCCTTAATTATTATTTATATATATATATATACAAGCTTCTAAAATTATTTAACCGGTAAAAAAATTGTATATTCCAAAATTTTTGAGCCTTAATCTCTCTTTCCAAACCTTATAGTTATCATATAAAATCGAGTCATTCGTTACCTTGAGAAAAGAAGAATCAGTCGGTTGATGAAAAATAGAACTGAAATTTACTTAATTTGTGGAGTTTTTGATTTTTCATGCTTAACTAATAAATAATTTTCTGCAAAAATTCGATTCCCTAAAAAAAATGGAGTCATTGGTGAAAAGAGCTACACGTTAGCAAATAACGGTGTGAAAGCTATCACCTAAAAAAAATGACAAAAAGGAGAAGTGTTGAGCAGCAACAGCTGCCTAATTTTGGGGGTCTTAAAATTTTGCGAAAAATAAAGGACTAACCATTGTTGGTGCGTAGCTTCCGTCTCACAGAAAAATTGGTGAAAAGAGCTACACGTTAGCAAATAACGGTGTGAAAGCTATCACCTTTTAAAAAAAAAAGATAGAAATTGTGTTGGTGAAAAGAGCTACATGTTAGCAAATAACGGTGTGAAAGCTATCACTAAAAGGGATGTAGTTTATGAGCAAGATCTGAATTAATTAGCGGCTGAATTTCAATACACTCAATTTCGTAAAAAATCACAATATTTGATGACGCCGATGAAATTCTTCTTCATATTGAGTCGAAAAATAAACGAGTGATCGAGAGCAACCATTAAAGGGAGTCATGTGGAGTCACGAGTGGGAAAGAAATAATCAACCTTTTGGGGGGAAAACCTTGCATTTTGGAATTACAAAAATAAAAACGGTGTTTTAACTTCAAAATCGTTTGTAGATTTATTTTGAATCTTGATTCATTTCTATCTACTATATAATATTGGTTATTGTGTAGTAATGGCATTTTGATCTCTTTTTATCTTTATATATAATTATTTTTCTTAAATTTGTGTGTATTTTTTTTATTTTTTATTTTATGTCTTATTTTAATTTTTATTTTGTGTGTGATTAATAAAGAGTCTTGCTCGGGACTAGCAAGAATTTAAGTGTGGGGTATTTGATTAGTGCATAATTGATCTAAAATTCATATACAAAATATTTATTTTTCCGGGCATAATTGTACTAATTTATGATTAAAAATATATATTTTACAGATATATCGAAACATGAGCTAAAAATGATTATTTTACAGATTACTGACATGAAGCATCAAAAAAGACGGAAAACAAGATCAAATCCAACGACGGGAATTTTTCAAGGCAAAACGACCTACAACACGGCGCAAACAGGACCGTGTTATGTAGGCCGTTTCACATACGGCACAACAAGGGCCGTGTCTTGGGCCGTTTCACACACGGCCGGCATTTAGCGCCGTGTCCTCGCGCGTATTCCGGAAGAGACCGAGTCACCACAAAACGGCGCACAACACGGCAAATCGGGCGCTTTTCATCGCTGCTTTTCACAGATGCCATGCAAAATTAGTCCACTTTTGACCAACTTGTGAACTCAACCACAAGATATTTTTTTGGTCAAAAATCTGAAAATTCAAAGACATGGGTGAAGTGTGAACAAAGAATTAAAAAAATGATATTACAATAGATATTTTGAATTAAATAATCAATTGTATTCTTGAAAATCACCTACAAAAGGACATCTTCATCCATTGCAAAATCACCAATTCTCTAAAATCATATTCTTGCTAAGAAATACTCCTTTCTTTTAGCAATATATTTTCCTTAGAACTCTCAATTTTAGTTTGTATTTCATTTTTGGTTTGAAGTTTTTCTTTCATTTAGTTTGTAATTGAAAAGTGCTTGATCAATAAGCACTTAGTATTTTACTTTCAATTTTTGTAAGCTTGTAACCTTTAAACAAGTTTGAAGTTTGTTTCTTGCACTTTGATTCATCATATTCAAGTAAGTTTTATCTATTGTCATTAAGTTCTAGTAATTAAAAGTTTCTATATATATATATTATATATATAAATTATTTCTATTATAATTTTAGTTTGTATAAACCAATGAGTAGCTAATCTTTCTTCCTAGGGGAAGAGGGATTTCTATTAGGTCATATATTGAGTATTTGATTGATTTAAACTATTTTTAGGACTAATTGGTTTAAATAGAGATTGATCATATCCTATTTTTACTAATGAAACCTTCTTGATTGATTGTTGAGTGAATTGGAAACATATCTTTTCAATCTATCAAATATTAATCTTGTTATCAACATATTAAGATTGCGAAAGTGGTTAAGACACCTTTGAATATGAAAGTTATGAGGTGAAAAGTTGATTACTCGATGAACGATCGTTTATCCTGAAAATAGTCAAGTTAGAGAAATGAAAGGACTAATTGGTTTAAATAGAGATTGATCATATCCTATTTCTACTAGTGAAACCTCCTTGATTGATTTTTAAGTGTATTGGAAACACATCTTTTCAATCTATCAAGTGTTAATCTTGTTATCAACATCTTAAAAAAGCAAAAGTGATTAATACATCTTTGATTACGAAAGTACAGAGGTGAAAAGTTGATTACTCGATAAATATTCGTTTTTCTTTTATATCCGTATAAATCAATTCCGATACTTAATTAAAAACCTAATTTAATGAACCGTAATCCCCTAGATTTTATAAATTCCCAACTCATTTTAATTCTATTCATTTTCACTAGTTAAAAATAGTCTAGTATAAATAGTCTTAAAATAAATAGTCTTAATATAAATAGTCTAGTATAAATAGTCTTATTAAAAATAGTCTTAATAAAAACAGTCTTATTAAAAATAGTTTGGTTTAAAATATAGTGCATTTTAATTTAGTTAATTTAAAAACCAAAAAAATATATTTTAGTATATTTTAGTATTTACTTCTTACAATCTATACAAAATATTATACGAAGCTCTGTTGGACAATCCTCGAGAGAAAAGACCTTGGTAGAACTTACCACAAACTACTTCTACCTCGTATATATTTGCGAGCGACTCAAGAACTCCTATTTTTAGGATAAGTTTTTGACTGATCAGTAACACCCCAAACTAGGCGGATATTAGAGTGCCGTGGCCCCCGACTAGGACCCACCAGGCGAATGAAAATTAATAAATTATACAATACAAATGTAGTACCGAATCACATTACATCATCAATTACTCCGATGAGGAGTTTCAAATACAACACACCCAAGGAACACTGAATACATGTATATTTTATATGAAGATAAAATATACAACACTGAACAAATGACAATCCAAAAGGAAGTGCAGCGGAAAACACATAACAAGGAAACAATGAATGAAATGAAGAGACTGGGCCCCCCTACTAATATCATTGGGACTCCTTGCCGTCAATGTTCTCTTCCCGTGCTTTTGCCTTGCCATGACCTAAAAACAATATCCCCAACGGGGTCAGTTACACAGAACAACAATCCTCAAGAGTTGAACAATATACTATAATCCCATATCTTAGTTATGAAATCCAGCTGAAGAGGGGCATCATAGTACACCCGTAATGGTATGTGCAAGTGCACAAGATGAGTGTCCGGACACACCCGCCCTTGTGCCTAATTAGTCTCACAGAGGTACGTTACCTTGTGCACAGTCCATTGTGTCGGTGAACTCGATTACATGACTATCAAGTGCCCGACTAAAAATCCACACATCCCCACCCGGCCACGCAATATGAACCCAGAAGGCCACAAGAACAAAAGTGACCAATGAACATTACTGAATAATAATCCGACAAGGGTCAAGAATGACTCACTGAGATGAAATAGCAATGAAATGAATGGTAGCTCATTGAAATGATTGGAACTATCGTTCCTCGTGAATTGAATGATTAATTGATAATTACAAGTCTCGACATGTATGATATATTATGAGTGAATTACATGTATGAATGAACAACAACATAAGGAATGAAAATCCCTTTAACCGAGTAAGAATCAACTTACACAACACCGGTGGTGAAATGTCTTCTCACGAACAAACGTCTTTAATGGAGAGTACAGGTCGCTGGAACAACCTTGAATAACATAATTACCAATAAATGCTCAATATACGAATCAATCACAATTATAACCAACTCAAACGTCGATACAACAACAATCAAACTCATTGGGGCATTCTAACGAATACATTGTGAACATTCTTCCATTGATTACAACTATTCCCCAAAATGTATCAGAAACCAACCTCCAAAAGTAATTCAATCCAACAAAGCTTCGTTAATGACATCAATGATCCAATAGGAAACCACAACTCAAGGTTACGACAACATCAATCGGAAACCCCAAAAAATATCCAAAGTCAAACCCCAAGGGTTCTTGAATATTTCCCCAAAAATTCATCAAATCTGTAATATACACCAATACATCCGTAGGAATATATGTATTCAAGGTAGATAATCCATATCTAACATATTACAACATCATAGCATGCTCACACGAAGAGATCGGAAGGAAAACACTCGAACTCCAAAATTCTAGATTCAAGAATGATTACCTTGATTTGATGTGTTGGAGAGGATAAGGTGATGATTAATCCGACTTAGAAGCTTGAAGATGATGATAGGTGAGTGCAGCTCGAAAGGATCTCTCCAAATCGCCCGAAATCGCCCGAGAACGCTGAAAAAGAAATGAGGAGTGAAAAATGACGAACTGGAATGGACTGTCCAATTTATACTGGTCCAGTTTAGCGCACGCTATGTCCTGATATGTAGCGTGCGCTAGCGGGTTAACCAGACAGTCCAGTGAGTCCTGACTGCCTCATTAGCGTACACTACGAACTTGGTAGCGTGCACTAACGTCTTCCCGATAGCGTGCGTTATCCAAAATGTTAGCTTGCGCTTACTCATGTCTGATGCCCAGTAACTGAAGTCCAGAACCTACTGTCCTCTGGCCTGATTGAGCCTTAGCGTGCGCTACCCAATTATTAGCGTGCGTTACCAACTAACCCTTGCATATGCTATGCACACTCTTAGCGTACGCTACGAATTATTTCAACTCAGTCCAGTACCCACTAGACTGTCTGTTCCAATATGCTAGCGCGCACTGATGGATCCCGATAGCATGCGCTACGCACAACATTTAATGTACGTTATACTCCAATTGTAACGTGCATTACGTACCTTACTAATCCAGTCCAGTGCCTTCTGGACTGTCTGTCCAAATGCATTAGTGCACTAATACTAAGAGTTAGCGTGCGCTACTTGTACTCAATTAGCGCGCGCTAGAAAGAGTATGTAGCGTGCGCTACTCCTCACGTACAATCCATCACAAAGATGACGATGAAGATAAACTCGGCTCAAATCTCAAACAAAGTAGAATGACGAATGATAACTGATCCGGGATTCTAAGTACATCGAATAGTGAACACGATGAACAAACATGAATGATGAATGATTATTACTGAGTGAAATATTACTGAATGAAAATTAACTGAATGATAATGAATGGATTTACAATCAGGTATTACATACTCCCCCCTTTAAAAATAGTTTCGTCCTCGAAACTAAGGGTTAAACAAATCGGGATAACTCTCCCACATACTATCCTTGGTTTCCCAAGTAGCCTCTCCGACTCTGTGTCTAGACCAGTGAATCTTAACCAAAGGAATCATCTTATTCCTTAACTGCTTGATTTGCCGCTCTAAGATTCGTACAGGACGCTCCTCGTACGTATGATCATCCGCGATCTCAATTTCATCGAACTGATGTATGTGACTTGGGTCGGCAACATACTTCCGCAGCTGAGAGATGTGAAACACATTATGAATTTGGCTCAACGCCGGTGGTAAGGCCAATCGATAAGCCAACTCGCCTACTCGATCCAAAATCTCAAATGGTCCAATGAACCTCGGACTCAACTTCCCTCGTTTCCCAAAACAGAAAATGCCTCGACTCTGGGATACCTTGACCAAAACGTGATCACCTGTCTCGAACTTCAAGGGTCGATGACTGTTATTGGCATATGATATTTGTCGACTCTGAGCTGTCAACAAACGACTCCTGATCAAAGCTACCTTCTCGCGGGTGACTATAAGCATATCGGGCTCAGTTTCGACTGATTCTGATAAGTCATCCCAGCATAGGGTAGATCAACAACGACGACCATATAAGGCCTCATAAGGTGCCATCTGAATCAAAGCGTGCCAACTGTTATTATACGTGAATTCGATCAACGGTAGTTGGGCTTCCCAATCGTCTTTCCAATCGAGGACACATGCTCTCAACATGTCCTCTAATGTCTGAATAGTTCTCTCTGATTGTCCGTCAGACTGAGGGTGAAAAGTCGTGCTGAAGTTGAGCTGAGTTCCCATGGCACGATGAACATATTTAAAAAAATATGACACGAATCGCTCGTCACGATCAGAAACCATACTCTTAGGAGTACCGTGCAATCTCACGATCTCTTTGACGAACAACTGGGCAAGTCTCTAGGGACCCCACATATCCTTAATCTATAGGAAATGAGCTGACTTAGTTAAACAGTCCACAATCACCCAAATTATATTCATGCCCCGCCGAATCGTCGGCAAACTCAGGATGAAATCCATTGAAATATCCTCCCACTTCCATTCTAGATAGGAAGCGGTTTCAGCATGCCTGCCGGTCGCTGATGTTATATCTTGACTTGTTGGCAGGTGAGACATCTCGAAACAAACTCTGCGAATTCTCGCTTCATGTTACTCCACCAATAATTTTGTTTCAAGTCTTTGTACATCTTACTAGATCCCAGATGAATAGAATAAGGGGTAGCATGGGCCTCTCTCAAAATCAAGTTTGTCAACTCGTCATCCGCCAGAACACATAACCGGTTCTTAAATGGCAAAAGTCCATCCTCGTGGACCACAAACCCAGGGGCTTTCCCCTGAGTCACATCATCTCGAATACGCAACTAAAATGGGTCTGAACCTTATTTTAATCTGATCGCCTCCTCAAGTGGCGATGAAATCTATAGCATGCAAAGCTGTCCTTGTACACGCTGTAACCAAACCTCGATCTCATGCCTAAGGAATTCCTGCTGGAGTTCCTTCTGAACAGTTAAACGAGCAAGCATCTGCTCCTGAACGGACTTACGGCTCAAGGCATCGGCGACAACATTCGCCTTACCCGGGTGATACTGTATCTCGATATCATAGTCCTTAATCAGTTCTAACCACCATCTCTGATGCATATTTAACTCCTTCTGAGTAAATATATACTTCAAACACTTATGATCGGTGAAAATCTGACAGGTTACGCCAAAAAGATAATGATGTCAAATCTTCAACGCGAATCCCACGGCCACTAGTTCCAGGTCGTGGGTCGGGTAGTTGACCTCATAAGGCCTCAGTTGCCGCGAGGCATAAGACATCACCTTCCCATTCTGTATTAGTACACATTCGAGACCCTACCCGGATGCATCACTATAAACTACGAATCCCTCCATCCCTTGTGGTAAGGAAAGGACAGGCGCTGAAATTAAATGGCTCTTAAGTTCCTCAAAACTACGCGGACACGCGTCAGTCCACGTGTATTTCTTATCCTTCCGCAAAAGGTTCGTCATGGGTTGAGTGATTTTAGAAAATCCCTCCACAAATCGCCGGTAATATCCAGATAATCCGAGAAAGCTTCAGATTTCCTTAACATTCTTCGGAGGTTGCCAATCTCAGATAGCCTCCGTCTTTTGAGGGTCGACACGTACTCCGTCTGGTGAAATTACATGTCCGAGAAATGTCACCTCAGACATCCATAATTCACACTTGGAAAACTTCCCATAGAGCTGCTCTCGTCTCAACACGTCGAGAACCTGATGAAGGTGAAATTGGTGCTCCTCTTGGTCACGAGAATTAATCAAAATGTCATATATGAATACAACCACGAACTGATCCAAATAGTTGATGAAAAGTCGATTCATTAATTCCATGAATACCGCAGGTGCATTAGTTAACCCAAACGGCATCACTACAAAGTCATAGTGCCCATAGCGTGTTCAAAATGCCGTCCTTGCTATATCCGACTCCCGAATTCACAACTGATGATACCCAGATCTTAAATCGATCTTGGAAAATACTGAAGCTCCCTGAAGTTGATCCAAAAGATCATCGATGTGGGGTAGGGGATATTTATTCTTGATTGTCACCCTGTTCAGTTCTCGATAATCAATACACAAGCGAAAAGAGCCATCCTTCTTCTTGACAAACAACACAGGTGCTCCCCATGGGGACGCACACGGCCGGATATAACCCTTCTCGGTCAGTTCCTCCAACTGATTCTTCAGTTCCTGCATTTCAGTCGGGGCCATACGGTATGTTGCCTTTGATATTGGAGATGTACCAAGCTCCAACTCAATCATGAATTCCACATCTCTATGTGGAGGCAAAGCAGGTAACTCGTCTAGAATTACATCGGCGTATTCCCTCACTACCGGAATATCCGTCAATGACACTGATGATTTCTCAGTCTTGGTCATATAGCACCAATAACCAACATACCCCTGATTGAGTAATTTACCGCTTTCATTACATTGATAACCTTTCCAGAACAGCTGGGGTTACTCCCCTGAAATACATATTCAACTCCATCGTCTGAAACAATAGTGACCGTATGCTTACGGACACTAAGGATGGCATCGTGATGATTCATCCAATCAATACCCAAAATGACGTTGTCTCTAGGTAAATCCACCACGATCAAGTCTACCAACCAATCACGGCCATGAAACTGAATTGGAAAATTCTTAATCTCATGATCTCTGATAATTCTCCTACCGTCAGGTAGTCCAATGATATAAGGCTGACAATTAGTAGCACTATCTAGATGAAGTCTACTCAAGCATGACTCGAAAATGAATGAATGCGATGTACCAGTATCAAAAAGGGTACACCCAGGTTGAGATAGACTTTCGAGTGTACCTGAGATCATTCAGGCCTCTGGATCGTTAGCTCTCTTCATGCATAAATTCGGGGCTTGCCAGCTCTGGACCCGGATGCTCCTGTCTGATAGTTGTGGGCTTCGCCTTTGTTAGCTCCCGTCATCTTTAACGACATGGACTGAGTGGCTTGATTCTAAATCGTTGACTGCTTCGGGGCCTG
This sequence comes from Orobanche coerulescens, assembly GCA_033398695.1. Taxonomy (NCBI): domain Eukaryota; kingdom Viridiplantae; phylum Streptophyta; class Magnoliopsida; order Lamiales; family Orobanchaceae; genus Orobanche; species Orobanche coerulescens. The sequence goes on along the minus strand of CM065802.1, from coordinate 124,850,423 downwards.
AGATGTCGCCAGAGCGGGTTTGGAGTCTCTCCGGCAGAAACGGGCCTTATGCCCCACAATCCCACAGTTATTACACGTGATGGTCGGCTTCAGACACTTAGTACTGAAATGATCCAGTTCTCCATAGTTGTAGCAGGTGATGGCCGAACTGGCCGCTCGGGACGGAGATTCAGTGGGTTTAGGCACCGTAAGGGGTCGCTCAGAAAAAGTAGAGCCCGAACGAGTCTTCTTGATAGTGGCCTGACTGCCTTCAGACTGATTACGATTCTTCGATTTCTTGCCAGAAGATGAAGTCTGATTCCTAGAAATTTCCTTAGCAGTAAGCTCATAAGCAAGAGCTTTCTCGATGAATTCGGTCAAAGTAGTGCGATGATTAAGCAATTGAAGCCTCATACGAGGTTTCAACCTCTTACTGAAATACTTGATTTTATACGCCTCTGAGTGGATAATAGATGAGGCGAAAGGCAGTAGCTCTTGAAATTTCTCGGCAATGGCGAGAACATCTTCTTCCGTTGAGGGGTCGGGACTATGTAACTCCGACAGCTTGGCCTCCCTGAGTGGGGCCGGATAATATCTTTCCATCATGAGAGTTTTGAACTGCTCCCATGTACAAGCTCCGTCGGTGGGCTTCAGAGATAGCCACCATGAGTGAGCGCTCTTACCCAGATAGCAAGCCGCGACTGAAACTTTGTGTCCTTCGGGACACTCCACCATAGGAAATAATTTCTCGAAATGCTCCAGCCAGTGAATAATGTCCGCCGGATCAGATGAGCCCTCGAAGGTAGGCGGCCTCTGGCGAGAAATGTCGTTGATGATGCTGCTCACATTCCTCTCTTGCCTCTGAGGCGGCGGCGGAGGATCCTGCTGATTCTGAGACGTTGAGTTCTGCATCGTCTCCATCAGACGTGCCATCTGAGTCATTTGGGCCACCATGTCCTGCATAAAATTGAGAAGGTCAACTCGAACACCTTCTGATTGAGCCGTGTCCCGGGTAGGACTCCCGGACACGTGAAGGATTATTTCCAGGTGAATGTGTGGCAGCGTCGCTGCTTGATGAGTTAGCATTTTTCCTCCATTCGCACGAGTATTCATTCGAGCTCCCAGGTTTCAGCCCGCACCGGGGCCTCTTCCCCTGCGTCCTCTGCCATCTCGATCCATACTGAAGGTAGGGAACACATGATAATTATAGATCCCGCATGAATATCACATTATAATGAAGTTATGAAATGATAACAATGAGCATACGTGCTCTAACACAATGATCGCATGAAGGATCAAATGAGGTGACATGATTATCTGATGAAATTTTGAAATGATTATCTTAAACAAGTTGACAAGATTAACGAAACGATCCACAAAATCAACAAATGAGTGATGAACTGAATGATTAGTGAGTTAACATGATCGACATGATCAAATGAAAATGATGATTGAGGATTGTTGACTGATGAATGATGAATGAGTGATTCTTATAGCCAGAAATTATACCATGGCGTTAGAAATCTTATAGTTCTTTCGGTCTGAGGGGCTTGGCATTTGCACAGGTCACACGTGACGCGAAAGTCCAATGATACTAGTCTGATGATGATTTCAAATGAGACATGACTTGGAAGGTAGTATTCAAAACCACGCTCTGATGCCAACTCTGTAACACCCCAAACTAGGCGGATATTACAGTGCCGTGGACCCCTGACTGGGACCCACCAGGCGAATGAAAATTAATAAATTATACAATACAAATGTAGTACCGAACCACATTACATCATCAATTATTCCGATGAGGAGTTTCAAATAAAACACACCCAGGGAACACTGAATACATGTATATTTTATATGAAGATAAAATATACAACAAACAAATGATAATCCAAAAGGAAGTGCAGCGGAAAATACATAACAAGGAAACAATGAATGAAATGAAGAGACTGAGACCACCTACTAGTATCACTGGGACTCCTCGCCGTCAACGTTCTATTCCCGTGCTTTTGCCTTGCCATGACCTAAATACAATATCCCCAACGGGCTCAGTAACACAGAACAACAATCCTCAAGAGTTGAACAATATACAACAATCACATATCTTAGTTATGAAATCCAGCTGAAGAGGGGCATCATTGTATGCCCGTAATGGTATGTGCAAGTGCACAAGAAGAGTGTCCGGAGACACCCGCCCTTGTGCCTAATTAGTCTCACGGAGGTACGTTACCGTGTGCATAGTCCATTGTGTCGGTGAACCCAATCACATGACTATCAAGTGCCCGACTAAAATTCCACACATCCCCACCCGGCCACGCAATATGAACCCAGAAGGCCACAAGAACAAAAGTGGCCAATGAACATTACTGAATAATAATCCGACATGGGTCAAGAATGACTCACCGAGATGAAATAACAATAAAATGAATGGTAGCTCATTGAAATGATTGGAACCGTCGTTCCTCGTGAATTGAATGATTAATTGACAATTACGAATCTCGACATGTATGATATATTATGAGAGAATTACATGTATGAATGAACAACAACATAAGGAATGAATATCCCTTTAACCGATTAAGAATTAACTTACACAACACCGGTGATGAAATGTCTTCTCATGAACAAACGTATCTAATGGAGAGTATCGGTCGCTCGAACAACCTTGAATAACATAATTAACAATAAACACTCAATATACGGATTAATCAGAATTATAACCAACTCAAACGTCGATACAACAACAATCAAACTCATTGGGGCATTCTAACGAATACGTTGTGAGCATTCTTCCGTTGATTACAACTATTCCCCAAAAATGTATCGAAAACCAACCTCCGAAAGTAATTGTTAATGACATCAATGATCCAATAGGAAACCACAACTCAAGGTTACAACAACATCAATCGGAAACCCCCAAAAATATCCAAAGTCAAACCCCAAGGGTTCTTGAATATTTCCCCAAATATTCATCAAATCCGTAATATACACCAACAAATCCATAGTAATATATGTATTCAAGGTAGATAATCTATATCTAACATATTACAACATCATAGCATGCTCACATGAAGAGATCGGAAGGAAAACACTCAAACTCCAAAATTCTATATTCAAGAATGATTACCTTGATTTGATGTGTTGGAGAGGATAAGGTGATGATTAATCCGACTTAGAAGCTTGAAGATGATGATTGGTGAGTGCAGCTTGAAAGGATCTCTCCAAATCGCCCGAAATTGCCCGAGAACTCCGAAAAAGAAATGAGGAGTGAAAAATGACGAACTGGACTGGACTGTCCAATTTATACTGGTCCAGTTTAGCGCACGCTATGTCCTGATATGTAGCGTGCGCTAGCGGGTTAACCGGACAGTCCAGTGAGTCCTGACTGCCTCGTTAGCGTACGCTACGAACTTGGTAGCATGCGCTAACGTCGTACCGATAGCGTGCATTATCCAAAATGTTAGCGTGCGCTAACTGATGTCTGATGCCTAGTAACTGAAGTCCAGAACCTACTATCCTCTGGCCTGATTGAGCCTTAGCGCGCGCTACCCAATTACTAGCATGCGTTACCAACTAACCCTTGCGTACGCTATGCACACTCTTAGCGTACGCTACGAATTATTTCAACTCAGTCCAGTACCCACTGGACTGTCTGTTCCAATATGCTAGCGCACGCTGATGGATCCCGATAGCGTGCACTACGCACAACATTTAACGTACGTTATACTCCAATTGTAACATGCGTTACGTACCTTACTAATCCAGTACAGTGCCTTCTGGACTGTTTGTCCAAATGCATTAGCGTGCGCTAATACTAAGAGTTAGCATGCACTACCTGTACTCAATTAGCGTGCGCTAGAAAGAGTACGTAGCGTGCGCTAATCCTCACGCACAGTCTATCACAAAGATGATGATGAAGATAAACTGGGCTCAAATCTCAAACAAAGTAAAAAGAGGAATGATAACTGATTTGGGATTCTAAGTACATTGAATAGCGAACACGATGAACAAACATGAATGATGAATGATTATTACTGAGTGAAATATTACTGAATGAAAATTAACTGAATGATAATGAATGGATTTACAATCGGGTATTACAAGAAGTATCTTTAAGAACTTCAAGTGGTCCCAAGTGCAAAACTAGTGGTTCCGCTTTATTGCGACAATGAAGGAGATGTTGCACATGCTAAAGAACCTAGGTCTCATCATAAGACCAATCATATTGAGAGAAAGTATCACATCATCAGAGAGATGGTGAAGAATAGATACATTGAACTGCAGACGGTAGACAGCAAATAACCTTGCTGACCCACTTACCAAGTCACTCTCATAGATTGTCTTGGAGCGATATTTGGATAATATGGGTATTAGATACCATAATACATGGCATTGAGTTCAAGTGGGAGATTGTTAGAGTATGTCCTTGAATGCCACTCTGAAGATAAGAGAGTTAGGGCATTTATATGTGATTATGAACTTACGTTGTATCAATAAAAGGTCGTAATTATTTCTTTATTTATTGTATATCATTGGCATTCTTGATTTGGTAACTAATAAAAATAATGTCCGTGCTTTTTGAGTAGAAACATTCCACTCCTTATGATATAATGAGTGTTGCACTAGAGTTTAGAACTCAAATTGCTTAACTTATCCGCAAGTCGATAAAACTTAATTGGGCATTAAGTTTTGTTGAAGACTTCTATATCGTGTGCTTGGACATATACATGTCTTCACTCAGGAGTAGTGGGAGCATTCGGTATAGTTATTTAAATTGGATTAGTATACTCGGATACGACTCATCTCATCAGTCACATGGATTTCACTCTAGGATACTGAATCGCAAGGTTATGATAGGTATGCTTGAATCTTTGACTTGAGGGTTCAGTAGAAGATGTGCTTGTTTCATTAAGTTAGTCATTAGAGTAGTTCGATCCTATCACCTGTCAGTAGGGATCAACCTCGAAGTGTAACTTAATGGGCAAGCAGCAGTCTTTACTGTACCAAGAAAGGATTCTTTCTCCTCTAAGTGAACAGGATAATGTTTTTGGGTTTTACGTGTATCTAATATAATAAAATTGAGCAGAAACGCAGCAGAATAATTAAGGAAAGACCCAGATAAGAATCTTCATGCAGTAATTTAACTGATTTATAAAAGGTTCGTCGAATTACCTTAATCCGAAGAACAGATCTGAACCCGGACAAGAGGGGGGCCGATCTTCTATTCACACAATTAGGATTGTGTAGTTTTTAACTTATGAAAACTCCTTGTCCAAGACCATTTATTTATACTAAGTAAACCCTAGAGTCAAACTCTAGTATTTGCTTAGTTACCACTCAATTTGATAAATAATACAATATATAGAATATCATATATTATATATTACTTATTATTTGATCCCCTATTAAATATAATATTCAATATTATATTATCTTTCCCAGTTGATATAATTACATAATATAAAATATAATATCCTATTCTATACATTACTCATTATTTAATTTTTTTAATACATAATATCCAATATTATATCTGTTAATTCTTCTTGCTTGTCTTTAATTGTCATATGTGTGACTCAAAAGGCTTAAATTATGTTGGAAATTATTTAATACCTTATTAAATAATAAGTCATAACCGATCTCTAGCAAGACATTATGACTACCCAAATAATATAAGTTTATAGTCCATTAAATCATTTAACGTGTCAAATCCTTTTGTCGTGCGATATCATATATGAACTTAGTCATGGAAATTGTCATACTTATTATGTTCAAATACTTTCTCGATCTTAGGTAGACTGATTGAATCAAATGACTTTTCATTTGAGCATGGCCATGCATTTCCTTCATTCCTATTTATCGAGGGCCCCAACAAATATCTCTCTCTCTCCCTAAAGAGAGGGACAAATCCCCATCTTGTTTATTCATTGCCCTCTACATGACTCCCCCTAATCCTGATCGATAACCTTTATGATAACCATATCATGTTCGAATCTATGATAATCTCAGGTTCAAGGATTTATTGACATACTGTTATATTGAGATTCACTTATGGCATCTCCATGCAGTGATCTCAATGCGGGTCTATCCAGTATTGCGTTCTCCAACCAATACCCATAAGTTAGATCTGTACCATACAAATAATCATCTGATGATTATCAATCAAACTTAGACTAGTATATTAATCACTTGAGTCTCCACTCCACATGATTGGACTTGGGACATTTGAATAATCTTATTATTTGTGGATAACTATTATTCGATTAATATAATATTAAAACATGCACACATTATAATAATCAGTGAGAAATAGATGATATCAAATAACTTTATTTAAATGTGACAATTACAAATCCAGGCACATCGAATGTCCTAGGGCACTTTTCCAACAATCTCCCACTTACACTAGGACCATTAATGTAACACCCCAAATCTCATAAGGGATATTACACGCCGTAGAACCTTCACAAGGTGTACCAGGCTAACATATGACACATAATCCACAAAAGAGATCCCATAAGACACAATAATAATAATAAGTAGGGACGTGGCCTCGGCCAAAACATTTTAGTTCAATACCAACAACACAGAGCATGAAATGTATTCGATGCCCACGCAAGGGACTTCAACGACATCATTAACCAATAACTGGATAAATATAGTAAAAATAAATAACACCGACTCGAGCCTCATCATCATGCTGGGCCATCCTTTGCATGCGTGTCCCGTGTCGGCTCCTCAGCTCGCCCGATTCCTGAAATGCATAAGACACATTTCGCCCATTTAAGGTGTTATCATTCGAATAGCTAGTGCACGTACACAATTACACTACATTATATACAGATACAATTCAACACAGTCTTCTCATTTGGAAAAAAATTGAAAATCATATTCCGGAATATCGCATTTGCATTAAACATCATTTTCATAAACATTACAGCAACTCATTTAATCACAATAACATCTACACTTGGTAACCCCCGTCCGTACCCATTAGTTCAACCCTCAGAGGCCCCTTCGGACCGTCCTTGGGTGGGAAACCACTTACGCGACCGTACCCATTAGTATCGGCCCGCAGAGGCCCCGTTGGACCGTCCCTGGGTGGAAGAACATCAACACACACACACGGTGTCACAGTTCATAATCGTATCGAAACCGTAAACCACATAACAAAATGTAATACATGTAATTGCCTTGAATAATATGACGTGAATGAAATGGTGAAAGGAAAAGGTTTCGGTCTGAATAATCTTCAAATTATAGCTCCTATCACAATAACAATATACAATCAACCACAACATTGCTGAAACATAAGAATTCGTCCTAAGTTCGACTTGTTGGGACAATTCATCGGTGACTACGAGGTCATACTATTAACGGTGAAACCCTTAAAGTTTAATCTGCTAAACTACAATGAGAGCAAGGGATTATGATTAATCAATCATAATATAACAACTATCTAAGCCAAATCCGACTAAAAAGACGAAATCATGTCAAAACCCCAAAATCCCCAAAAAACTTGGGTTCTAGGAATATACCTTGATTTCAAGGCGAAACCTTGGATGATTTGGTGTTAGAGTGATGATATAATGCTCAAATATATTTCTCCAATGGAGTTTAAGTGGAAATCGGACGATTCCTAGCCTGAAGGATTGCTCCCGTTGTGCAAGAAGAAGAAGAATGGTGAAAAATGAAGAAAAAGGTCGCTGCCCAGTTTATAAATTAGGCAGGTGTTACGGCCGTAACACCTATACCATTACGGCTGTAATGGTATTCACGACCTCACTGCCCAAAATACTCAACTATATTATGGCTGCTACAAAAAGGACATTACGGCCATAATGTATAAAGTCTTGCGGCCGTAATGCGTACCATCTTACGGTCATAACTCAACCCTGGCAGGAGGTCAGACTGGTTTGAAACGACTCGCTAACAAATGGAATGATAGTACAAGGGATGAAACCACGGATATATGAAGACCTTTTACTGACGAGATAAACATAAAAACCATCACATGCCTCCGGCCATCCGAAAGCCGGAAATAATGAATATTAGCATCAACGCCCAAAATAATAAGAATTTATAAAACGACCCAAACATTCAAAAATCTAGATTTGAGACCTGAACAACAATCTCAGAAAGTTGTAACATAACCAGAAATATTAAAGGAACTCGCAAAGGTAACGAAATGTCTGGTTAGAACGAGATTTACAAGAATCGAGCCTCAACGCGGAAAGTTACACAATAAGTAAAATCCCATAAAAACAACTCCGATACTCGTTCAGATGGTCATGAATGCAAAACAAAATGGTTTATGAATACTACAACACTTACAAGCGAGTTATCCGAAGTCAAAATGTACTAAAAATAGAAATTACTAAAAACAGAAAGTGCGGATATTACATTCTCTCCCCCTAAAAATAAGTTTCATCCCGAAACTTACAAAATAAATAACTCGAGGTATCTCGCCTTTATATTGTCCTCAATTTCCCACGTCGCTTCGTCAGATCCATGTCTCGACCACTGCACTTTAACCGAATGAATGGTTTTGTGCCTAAGTTGTTTCACCCGATGCTCCAAAATCTGAATCGGTCTCCCTTCAAAGGTAATGTCGGGACCTAACTCAATCTCTCCAAAATCAATAATATGGTTAGGATCCGGCACATACTTCCTAACCTGGGAAACATGAAATACGTTATGCACGTGACTCAATGACGGTGGTAAACCCAATTGGTATACAAGATCCCCAACTCGCTCTAAAATCTCGAACGGTCCAATAAATCTCGGGCTAAATTTACCCTTCCGACCGAAGTGGTAAACTCCTCGAGTCGGAGATACCTTCAGTAATACATGGTATCCAACCTCAAACTCTGATGGTCGGCGATGCAAGTCGGCATAGGATTTCTGTCGACTCTGAGCTGTCAACAACCTACCACAAATCAAGGCGATCTTCTCTCTCATCTCAACGACTAAATCTCATTCGGTGCCAATCAATTCGGATGTATCATCTCAACACAACGACGATCTGCACCTTCTTCCGTACAATGCCTCAAATGGTGCCATTTTGATCGAAGCGTGCCAACTGTTGTTATACGTGAACTCGATCAACGGCAAGTGCGCTTCCCAATCATCTTTCGAGTCTAAGGCACATGCTCTCAACATATCTTCAAGTGTCTAAATCGTCCACTTCGACTGTCCGTCAGTCTGAGGATGGTAGGATGTTCAGTCCCCAGAGCCCGATGAACAGCCTGCCAGAAATGTGATATAAATCGGCCATCTCGATCCGAAATAATACTCTTAGAAGTCCCATGCAACCTCACGATTTCTTCAACGAATACCCGTGCTAGCCTCTCTGGTCCCCAAGTATCCTTAATACCTAGAAAATAAGCAGATTTGGTTAGTCGATCAACAATGACCCAAATCATGTTCATCCCAGTCCGGGTCCTAGCTGTAACACCCCCAAAACCGTATGGGAATATTACACGCCGTAGACCCTTTCCTCAAGGATATACCAGGCTAAACATCCATAAACAACCATATACCGACCGTTATGGTCACTTACACGTGAATACACAGACCGATGAGGTCACACAACCCAATCAACAAAACTTACTTAAACGACATTACCCGCACAGGGGTCGAAATACAATACAGCGGAAGACTGAAATCAACTCTGACTACACAACAAAAATCAGAACAACTCTCGACTCATGATTAGTATCGCAGCTCGTCATCCTCTTGTGCCAATCCTGATCGCCTCCGAATGCGCACGCACTGACACAAAACAGACATCCACCCCGACATTACTGGGGTTAGTAAAACTCCTTTGTTTTACTAGTGCAAGTATCAAATCATACGAAATGTAACAAGCAATTAATAATCGTGAATCAAATATAATAATCAAGTAACAAATATCCCCGGGAGGTTTTCACAAGGAAAGATAAGCTATGAAGCATTCGAAAATAAGATTATCATCTCGGGATTTTTTTTTGAATTTCAAAACCTTTCGAAAATCTTAGGGTCTTAACCCAAATCTCAAATTGTATTTCAACAATTTACAGTACGAAAACATTTCATAAATCTCGTGGGGCTCGGCCCAACATTCCTTTCTTAAAACCTTCTTTTCAAAACTTTGATTTGAAAATAATCATGCTCATGACGCCGTGATCCACTGTCACGTGTCTCCGTAGGTTCAACAACCCGCACGGGCTACACCACGCACAATTAAACAAACATAATCAATTCCGACACCGTGATCTACTGTCACGTGTCTCCGTACACTACACCAAAAACTGACATTTATGACTTTTTATCTCGCTAATTTTGTGACTGCCAATAGCTGTCACAATTATTATGACTGTTTACAACAGTCACAAAGATTGATTTGTCATAATACTAAATATTTGTGACTGTTCACTGCAGTCACAAATTATAATGTACTTTGTGACTGTTTCTAGCAGTCACAAATTTTAATTACAGTCAATTTATTAAAAACGTTATATTTTTTGCGCTGGAACCCTAGGCAATATCGTATGACTTTTATCATTACACTGGAGCACAGTTTCTCCCTCATATCTCTGTCTCTGAAGCGCTCTCTCTCCCTCTCTCAGTTTCTCGCCCATTTCCACTCTCTTGAATCTCAAATCAAAGAACCCTAAATCTTCATCTTCATCATCTGCCATAAAATCATATGCACATTAGGTGGTACGTTTGTTGGTGTCATCTTCTTGTCTCACGTAAGAGAAACCTTCTGCCAGGACTCAACCCTTAAACCGCTGATTTAGAAGTCCGAAGTTGATCTGGTGAGTTCCTATTTCTAGTTTCCTGATTATAAATTCTTTGTGTTTTTATCAAATTTTAATCTTAGTTTTTAACTGTTGTTTTGGAGCAGAATGGGATTTTAATTTTTTGCCGTGAAGTTTGTTTCCTATTTCTTTCCAAATTCTTCATTTGCATCAATCGTTGTTTTGCATAGTTGCTGAATTCTGTGTTTGCAAGTTGTTATTTTTGTTGTATCCTGATTCAACAACTGCTTAAATGTGTTTGGAAGTAGTTATTTTTGTTGTTTTCTCGTTATGTGCTTGTTGAATTTGAAGCTGAAATCCTTTAAGTGTGTGGTAATTTGAAATTCACATGGGTAATATGAATTTTTGAGTTATTTTGCACGGGTGTTGTTTCTGTTATAGAAGTCTTTAATGGGGAGATACTCTAAAACTTGGCAATCTTGACAAACTAATAACATGACATAGTAGTAGCAGCAACAACATTTGTGATTCAATGATCTAAAAAGTGAATGGCTTAGATGCACATTTGAGTATTACAAGTCTCATATTTAATCTGGTAATTATTCAAATACATTGTACATAAATAAACCAACAATCTAATGTATATTGTTTTTATATTTATAGAAGGTAGTGATGGAGTTTCCACATTATAAAGCGTGGATGGGTGAAAATAATAATAGACTGGGTGATGCGTATGTCATTGGTGTTAGAGAATTTGTCAAGTATGCGAGAAGAAATCGAGGAGATGATCTTATCTCATGTCCATGCACGCGTTGTAAAAATGGTAAAAATGTGAACTCGGAGATTGTTGAGGTACATTTGATAAAGTGGGGAATGCAAGAAGATTATTTATTCTGGAATTATCATGGGGAGAGAAAATTCCCTTTTGTTCCTGATCAAATACCAGCAAGCGAGCCTTTTCATAAAGAGTATGATCCACTGCAACATAGTAGCTTGAATGACCTTGTTAATGACGCTTATGGACTTAACATGAATCAAGCTAATCAGAGTTCAATACGTGATAATAGCTGTGACGTAGAAGACCTTAGTCAGGATAAGGACTATATCAAGTTGAAAGTTGCAGCCGCGAGACCTTTGTATCATAATTGCAACCCAGAGCACACAACATTATATGCTACAGTTGGTTTGCACAACTTGAAGAGCCGTTTCGGTTTGTCAGGAAATAGTGTGATAGAAATCTTAAAGTGGGCGAAAGACTTACTTCCAAAGGATAACACACTTCCTGATACCTATCCAGAGATGAAGAGCAGCTTAAAGGGTTTAGGGATGAAATACAAATCTATTCATGTGTGCAAGTTCGATTGCATTCTATATCGAAAAGAGCATAAGCATAAATTGAAATGTCCGGTTTGCAATGAATCTAGATAGGTCCAGAAAGTAAATATAAATTGTAACATAAAAACAGATACAAAAGTACCACATAAGGTACTTAGGTATTTTCCTCTAGGACCAAGATTGTCGAGACTTTACACAGTACCTTGGATAGGAGAGGCAATGACCTGGCATGCTCGGGCAGAAGTTGGTGACAATCTCATGCATCATCCGATCGATTCTTCAATGTGGAAGGCTGCAAATTTGCGATACCCTGAGTTTGCTCAAGAAAGTCGCAATGTGCGCCTTGGAATATCAACTGATGGGTTTAATCCTTTTGGTAATTTAAGCACAACCTATAGTATTTGGCCCGTCTTTGTAGTTCCTTATAATCTCCCGCCATCTCTATGCATGAAAAAAGAATTTTCTGTATTATCATTGATTATACCAGGGCCTAAGGCTCCAAGTGATGACATAGATGTATTTTTGGCACCACTAGTTGAAGAATTGAAGGACTTGTGGGTTGAAGGTGTGCAGGCATTTGACTCATTTAAACAAGAGACATTCACTTTGAGGGCTATGTTATTGTGGGCCATTCACGATTTTCCGGCGTATGGCACTTTTTCTGGCTGTAATGTGCATGGTTACCTGGGCTGTCCCATTTGTGCAGAGGAAACAGAAGCCACATATTTAAAAAACAGCCACAAAGTATTTTATCATTCTCATAGGAGATTTTCACCACTTAATCGCAAGTTCAGATCAGTGGAAAGTAATTTTCTTCCAGATGGAGCTGAATTAAGGCCAGCTCCTGGAAAGCTAACCGGGGCAGAAGTTGAAGAGAAGTCTTCCTTGGCTTTTCAGGCTCTCAGGGGTAAACATCCTAAAATTTTGGCTGAGAAACGTAAACTGAAGGATGAATCTGTGAAGATGGCTTGGTCTAGGAGGTCAATATTGTTTGATTTGCCGTACTGGAAGCAACATTCAGTACGACATGTGCTAGATATAATACATGCTGAAAAAAATATTATTGAGCATATAATGGGAACATGTATTGATGGGAGTCACTCGAAAGATGGGGTAAATGCTCGAAAAGATCTTCGTACGTTGAAAACAAAAAGATCGTTATGGCTGGAGGAAGATCCTAAAACTATGAGGACTATAATGCCGGTTGGAGCCTTTTCTTTGTCTACTGGCGAAAGAAAGGTGTTACTAAATACATTGTATGAGTTGAAGGTCCCCTCAAATTTCTCTTCTAATTTGCGTAGAGTTGTCCATCATGCAACTAATGATTTGAAACAGTGTAAGTCTCACGATTGGCATGTAATTATGCAATTAGTCCCACTTTTATTTGGACATTGTTTTGGGAAGCATAAGGATCTTCGAAAGGCTATTATGCAAATAAGTTTGTGTTTTACCATATTGTGTGCAAAAGTTGTCAATAAGAAGCATGTTATGGCGGCAAAGACTACTACAGCTGAGGCTACATGTGTATTGGAGAAGTATTTTCCTCCCTCATTCTTCGACATTAGCATCCATTTACTGGTGCATTTATGTGACGAAGCCCTCCAATGTGGGCCGGTTAGGTATCGTTGGATGTATCCTTTTGAGCGGTTGATGAAAACCTTCAAAGATTATGTCAAAAATGCACGATATGTTGAAGGTTCTATTGCGGAGGAATATATCACAGAAGAAGCTTCCATATATGCAAAGGAGTATATTCCCAACCCAGGTAATGAAATACGGGAATGTTTTGTTGATGAATCAGATGGTTTTGCTGATGAGGAGGCTCTGGGGAATGGAAAGTTAGTGACACTAACAAGTGTCCAGTATGAACAAGTAGCTCGATATGTTTTTGAAACACATGAAGATATAGACGACTGGAAAGAGTGAGAATTTCTGACTTTATCTAAAATTAATAATGTTAATTATTATATGTTCGTTTTCATAATTCACTTATTTATCGTATAAGAAATTTGATCAATCCGATCCAGGAAGAAAAAGAAAAAGAACATGGAATATAGGCATTGAATTCATGCATTGGGTAGCAAAAGAGGTATGCTAACAATAAGTTCAGTCTAGCTTTATAAATGATAATAGTATTATAGCTTGACTAATTAGTATGCACGCCCTTTAATTTCAGTTGTTGAAAATTAAGGATGTGTCGTCGAAGCTTGCACGCTATGCCACCGGCCCCAACTTTGTGGCTAAGGAATATAAGAGATATCGTCTTAATGGCTACATGTTCTCAACTAGTGCACATGATTCAAATCTTGTGGCTAAACAAAACAGCGGTGTTGCAATTACTGCTTTAACGCACTTCAGGGCTAGTTCGAAGGACAAAAACTTGGTTGAGGCTGAGATTACTTATTATGGTATTATAAGACAAATTCTTGTATTAGACTATGTAACTGAGAATGTAACAACATTTTGCTGTGACTGGGTTAGAGTAGAAGACAAGGCAGCTTGTACAGTCGATGCAGACACTAACTTGGTCATGGTAAATTTGGATAAGCTCTAGAGCAAAGACCATATAAATGACGAACCATTTATTTGTGCATTCCAGAATCTAAAGCAAGTATTCTATGCGAAGAGCCTGAAGGATGGACCGTGGTCTGTTGTTCTATTTTCCCCCAAACGTTTGACTACATCTGTAGATGACTTGGAGGCACCAACTCATTATCAATCTGCTTTAGATGACAATCCAGAATTGAAGAAATTTCTTGATTTTCTAGATGAATAAATGTCTAATTTTGTTAGTACGCTATATGAATTTTTGTTATATTTATTCGAACTTTGTACTACTGTAAAGCACTCATTATTTTTCTATTCCGCATTTTGAAATTAACTCTATGGGCTGTTTAAGTTTGTGAGAGAAGCGAGTTAGTATATTATTTATTAATAAAGTGAAGGCAAATTGGGATGAGGAAGATTTGGATGATGTCAAGGAATCTTGGGAAGATGATAATGAGCCTGCTACACTATGTAACATTTTTTAACATTGTAAACTTAGTTTGAAGATTTCAAGGCAATGGATAAAATTAACTCAGTTTAGAATCTTGTATGTTACTACTTTTTTGCATAGCTTTATCTGTATGTGGTTGTTTGCTGTTGTTAACTTTTGCTTCACATTTGAAATTAATCTATACTGCTTCTATGGTTGTTCACTATTATAGAATGCAAAGGAATTGATCGTCAAAGCTTGCACCACCATTGTGTTGTCCTCTATGATGATCCTTAAATTTTAAATATTAATGTCACTGTGTAAGACCATAGAGTAAAGCAGATGATCTGACTTAATTTCTTGGAAGTGTTCTATCAGATATTTGAGTGGTGTTATCAGATATTCGAGTGGTGTCAGGTGCAATAGAGAAGTGCACTTTGGTCGTTCGAAATATTATATCCTCATATTTGAGCCCCTGAGACCTGTTCATGAGGAACCTGTGCATTTCAGTCTGGCTATTTTTCTTTTGGTTATCAATGTTGGAGTAAAATTATTATATTAAAAAACACTCTCTCCAAAGAGTATCATTTTTGGTATGGATAGATGAACCTCATTTTCAGAGAGTGTACGTAGGATCGGGATGCTCGATTAGGTCAAGCAAGAGCTAACTATTGTTCTCTTTTCATAATTTAATGAAATTCTTGATTATGCTTTTCGAACAAATTCATGAGTCAGCCGGGCATTTCGCCGAATGTTTGGTTGCGATCGATTTTAAATATAGCCTTCAGCTTGTTGAAATCTTCATTTATGTCTTTTATTATGCTAGCAATATGTTTCTTAGTCACCATTTTAGTTCCAGATGAGCAACATCAATTTAATGGGCATTCTCCATTACCGATGTCGGTTTTATCCGGAACCTTTTCTTAAAGTTTGGCAATGCCCCGATGAAGCCGAGCAAACTTACTCAAATCCGAATAACGAGATGGTTCATCATTTAATTACTCAGATATTTAATGTTAATACGGAGTTTTCAGACGGTACATGGATGTGACTGAGCCCCAATGTTATTCTGAAAAATGCGTTTAGTCCTCTATTATTAAAATGCGCTTTAGTCCTCTATCTTATATGCATTTTTGGTATATTATTTATTAATAAACCGATATTGCAATGGTGGCTTTTTCTTTCTTAATTTCCTCCTGAAGGGCTTGGTTTTGTTTCACAAGTTTGGTGTTTTGAATTTGAAGTGTGACATTTTCTAGTTTAGCTTGTTTTAGAACAAGTAATTCATCTCTACACTTATTTAATTCAGAAACAAGCTTGTTATATTTTGAAAACAGATTTAACCTTTGCTCTTCGTCATGGCTTTAGATGACCCGTTCTCCATTTCTTGCATGGCTTTTACCCACTGCTAGCTTGTCATCTTGTAAAAGAGCCAACAGTGCACTGACCCTTACTTTATCATCATTAGAAGAGACAGCTTCCTCATCCCAGTCGAAGGCTTCAGACACAAGTACTTTGTTCTTTGCTTGAACAGGTTTGGTGGTTGCGTCCTGAGGTACTGAGGTTTGGTGGTTACACTCCTAAATACAATCTCAAAAATATTCCTCCACTATTTCCTGTCTCTCTCCCTCTTTTCTTTCTTCTTCTCTTTATTTTTCTCTTATTTCCTTCTTTAGTTCTAATTTTTTAAAATAATATAACTTTTAGGATACAATAGCTGATGCATATCTTTGTAAAATTTGAGTTTGAAATTGTATAGGAAATAGTTTACAGTGAATTTAGCAGTAAATTTTAAGATATGTATTGTGGGTGATCTTAGTCTAATTCCAATTGACTATAATGTTTGAGAAATAACTTATTCCCTCTTGATATTTGTTTATGTTTTACAAATCACTCCTATTTGATGGTGCATTTGTAAAAACAAATGAAACTTCAAGGGAAAACTTGTAAGGTAAATGGATTCTTTTGTAATTAGACAACGTCATCGGTAGTTTATGTAATTTACCCCGCCCACAAACACTAATAGATTTCACAATCAACCCGAACAGGACTAAGATTGCATTTAGACTACCTAGGAACAAGTCATCGTCCGAGACGATCGAGTTCGGCATTCGAATATGTTCAAACAGATGGACCAGTTTCGCTTATAGTCTTTATTGCCGGGTCGCTGTGGTTGCTGGTATAGGTGTATACGCCTTCTTGAAACGAACTGGAAACTGATTAATGGTTTATTAGTAAAATTCCATATATAATAGAACTAATACATACAGGAAAGTTGACTCCTCTTTCGTCTGTAGTCTAATACGAATAGTTTACGGGTGTGGTCATGGATTTAGGTAGTGATATACATACATTCTGTAGCTTCTTTTTAGTTATCGTTCAATGTATAAACGGACAGTGATTGGGTTCGTGAATGCAAGTTTTATGTAAGTGGAACAGGACAGGATATCAAAGGAAATTGTTTATATTTCAGAAGAAAATGATGTTTGTTTGGTCTTCATGTATCTTACTTGACCATCTCCCAGCAGTGCATGATCTGCATTCCATGATTTTCATCTCTAGATACATTACTAGAAAAGAACATTTTATAATGTTTTTTATTTTATTTATTTAATCTTTACTTTTTCTTATTTATAATTAATAAATATATGGCAGATAATGGCACCTTCATCAAGTCATCAAGAAAGTGAAAATGAAACTCAACCCAACTCGGAAGAATCTGCCGTTGAGAGGCAATTAGTTGTAGATAAACGACCTCTCGTTACCTTTAATAGCACAGGACATATAGTTGGAAATAAGGATAAGTTCAAGGCTCGATCTTTAGTCCTATTAAAAATACAAGTAGGATTGGAGTATGATGATTGGAGGCAAGTTGATCAAGCCATTAAGGACGATATGTGGACGACTCTCTACATAGAATTTAATATCCCTCTTCTTAGGAAAGAAGATGTTCTGAAAGAGATGGGTGGACAACTAAAAACATGGAGATGGAACATGCGACATAAGCATTTAAAGGATTTGGATGCTACGGGAATAATGGCTTTGAAGGACCACGTACCTCCGAAAGAGAATATTCGCACCAGCCAATGGAATGCATTTATTGAACATGAAGCAACGGCCAAAAAGCTTCAACAAAGAAGTGTTTAAAAGCTAACAGGGCTAATAAAAATGATGTCCACTGTCTTGGTAGGACATCCTACGCCGAGAAAGCTATGAAAATGGTATGTACACGAGCATTTAATATAAACACACACACGCACACGCGCGCGCGCACACACACACACACACATATATATATATATATATATATTTATATATATATATATATATATATAATGTACTAGGAAAGATCTTGTTTTCAGCTTATATATGTATTGATTTGGCTATATTTTTTATGTGTAGAAAGCGACGGATCCAGACCGTCGATCGCCTACTCGTTCCGAGGTGTACTTAGAGTCGCGAAAACAGCGAAAAACTGGGGAATTACACCCAAAAGTTGCTGAAGCATGTGTAAGTTCTGAAATGTGATTTTTAAGTCATGTTATTATCAGTCATATATCTCTGATATGTTGAGAATTATGTAATTTACAGCAGAAAGTTAAAGAGTTCAGTAGTAGTGAGGACTCGTCAAGCCAGGCTTCTTTGGAAGATGATGCACTTACACAGATTTTTGGAAAGGATTCTAGAGGAAGGACCCGTGGTGTCGGTCGAGTCTCTAAGGGTACAGTGAAGGCTATTCAGCCTATTAAGTCAAACATTGACATGGTCCTTGATAATCAACACTTAGAGAAGGTTGTTTACAACATGCAAGATCGCCTTAGTACGTTTATAGCAAAGATTCAACCATTCTCAAAAGTTATCTTCGCCACAAACTTCGCGCCTCACCTCGATCAACATTTCATGTACCAACTCCAATCAAAACAAGAACGCCACAATCATCCGGGTTCTTATTAAAGATGTTATTTCAACCAAGGTCATTGCTAAAGGAGATGTAGTTCCAACTCTCAAAGGTGAAAAAGTACATGGGCGCAATATTCTGGACCATGAAAGCAAGGTTAGTGTTATAAGTGTGGAGCATGATGCCAATGACACTCTATTGTATCTAGGTAGCCAAGGTTGTGCCACGACTATTGGGGAAGTTGTCGGTGGGTTCGTGGTGTGGCCTAAATGTTTCCTCGAAGAAATGTAATTTAATTTGGGGACTTGTATTAGTTTGTGTACTTGGTAGTACTTTGGGTTTTTGTATGTACTTGTAGTAAGTCGTGGACTTGATAGTACTTTGGATTATATATGAAACTTGTAATATATTGTGGACTTGGTGGTATTGTGAGTTTAAGCTATTCTGGTTGCATTTTGGAGCAGTTCCAAATTATTATGGCTGTATTTCTTGCTGTGTTTCTAAACAGGCTGTGATTGATTCTGGATTGATTGAATAGGCTGTGATTGATTATTATGGATGCTGTGTTTTTAACAGGCTGTATCTCCTGCTGTGTTTTTGGGGCTATACTGATTGATTCTTTTTGTGACTGTCTTTAACAAATTTGTGACCGTCCCGGACAGTCACTAAGAGCTATGTTTGTGACTGTCATTAATAGTCACAAACATTGTATATTTCTTACTGTCAACGACAGTAACAAAATCGCTAATTTGTGATCGTTCCGATACTACTAAAAGCCTTTGTGATCGCCATAAAAGTGGGATTATAAAGTCGAAAATCAAGTTCTTGTGACTTTTTTGTTACTGTTTTTGACAGTCACAAAATAAATTGTGACTGTTGTTTATGTGACAATCATTTGTGACTTTTTGTGCCTTTTGTGACTGTTTTTGGCAGTCACAAATCCCTAGTTTTGGTGTAGTGGTAGGTTCAACAACCCGCACGGACTATTAACCAGACATAACCAATTCCGACGCCGTGATCCACTGTCACGTGTCTGCGTAGGCTTAACAACCCGCACGGACTATATCAATCTCAACAATCACATACACAGTCCTGACACCGTAGTCCACTGCCACGTGTCACCGTAAGCCCCGTCGAGCTCACCCGGTTGGACGTACTGTGTTCGAAACTCATGGTCCACTGCCATGCGTTATCGTAGGCCTCGCTGCATCAAAGACGATTGGACCTCAGTACCTCACTAAGTTCTGACCCCGTAGTCCACTGCCACGAATCCTCGTAGGTCCCGTCGAACCAACACGAGTGAACTTAGCGGTCACACACATATTCATATTCACATTCACATTACATACAACAATGATCAAAATTGATCAATCACATTGATCACCACAAAATCGTACATCACCCGCACATAACAAAATCTCAACACTCGCAACAACTATCGTCAATCAACGACACATCTCCAACATAACCCACGTTCGGTACATAATACATTGCACAACCAAGTGTACAACCATCCCATATGTACGGCAAAATCCTACAAATGGCACAACGCCTAACACGTATACTAATATAACAATATTATCGCACAGCCTTCAAATTACGGAAAACACAACCAACTCAAATGGAACATAATTACGAAGGCAAGAAAAATCATCACACATCTCATACGTAATTACTAGTCGCAAGATACAAGTCGTATAGTAAGATACTTGCCTTAAAAACCGCTACCAAACGCTCCGAAGAACACGGTTCGACCGGGAAGCTCGGACCCCGAAGAAGACAATGAACGGAAGGGTTCCGACTCGATTTCTTCACAAGAATTCGACCATAACAACATATAATCAATAAATCATCGATCATACGAGGAAGAATAATCGTAGAACGCCCAAAAACCCCTCTATGACATTTTACCGGACACCTTCAAGGCGTCGGTCAAGAACTCGACCAAAACAACGAATCGATACGATCCAACCATGGGATAACAAGGGAAATGATACAATACATCTAAATAATCACCAATCCATCATAATCCTAAGTTAAATCGTATTAAACGGACGAAATCGAACAAAATACCCAAAATCCCCAAAATTAGATTTCTAGAAAATCTGACCTGATTCGCTCGATAAAAGGATGTTATAGGATGGATGATTGATGATATGAACTCCAAGACTTCATGGATTTATTGACCAACAACATCTCTCCATGATAGGAACAACCCCAGCCGCGGAAGAGAAGGAGAAGAAGGAGAAAAATGGCGAAAAAACGATCACTGGCCTTAAATAGCCGACATAAAGGTGCCGCGGCCCAGCCGAAGTGTGCCGCGGCATAGGGCCAAATCTGCCGGTAGTGACTCGGCAGTGTGCCGCGGCCCTGCCAGCATGTGCCGCGGCACAAGGTACAGATGGGTCGGCCAAAGATTGCAATGTGTGCATGCCGCGGCTCGGCCAAGTGTGCCGCGGCCCTTCCGGCAGGCTGCTCGGCCATAACTGGAACATGTGAGTGACTTAGCTATTTCGACCATAACTCCCTCGTCCGGACTCCGATTGACTAACCGTTTGAACCATTGGAAAGCTAACTCGATGCTTTATAATATTGCAAAGATTCAGAATCTTTGTAGTTTCCAAGAATTTATGGCAATTTTACAAAGTCAAACTCATACTTGGAAAAGTCGTTTAATAACACCGAACTCAAGAAAACGACACTGAAACCCGAACCTGAATACGAACCGAAGATACGGTTATGAAGTACTCGCAAAGACGAATCTAAGAGCTAATAGAACACACGATTCTGACCACCCAAAGGCTCGAAATTCGACAACGGAAGGTAATTACCCCAAACTTTGGGAAATTACGAAAATGGCCCAAAACGTCCGAAAATCACGATACGTGATCGAATAACCAAACCTAAGTTCACAACACGTCTAACAAAGTTAAACGGACTTACGGGAAACTCGAAACAGTAATTTCGAATGAGATTCACGAGAATCGAACTCGAGTGCGGAAAAGTCGTTAATAAACACGGAACTCAACAAAACAATACCGAAACGAACTCGGATGACAAAAAGTGTAGAATTAATCATTCTCAGAATGACGAGACGGTCCCAAGCGAGTCGTCTAAACAGACCTCCGCCGAAAAAAGAAAATTACCAGAAATCCGAAATTGCGGATATTACATTCTACCCTCCATAAAAGAAGTTTCGTCCCGAAACTTAAATCAAGTAGGGAGAAGCAATATCCTGCCAGGAAAACTCAACGAGATACACAAGAACCGAAAAAAATCGCGCCCAATGGCGAAACATTACAAGCAACGCGAAAGAACATACAGCGTGAAAACACGCCCCACGACGACCATAACAACGTCACCGGCAATGATTCAAAACAATAACGAGTAATTAACGACGCATCACATGCACACATTTAATCAAAGAAACGCACGCGACAACAAGCCGCACCCGACCACAACGACTATGTGGTAGAAACAAATATAGTATTATGATAGAATCCACACCGATTCTCGTCGACAAGAAAATGTCCGACGTCAAGACACAAACAATTCAAGATAACAGAAAACGAGAATACCGGACATTACACTAGCCATACTGGTAATGAAATCCATAGAAATATCGTCCCACTTCCATTCTGGGATAGGAAGTGGCTGCAATAACCATGTGGGTCGCTGATGCTCGATCTTAACCTACTGACATGTCAAACACCTCGACACAAACTCGGTAACATCCGTCTTCATGTTACTCCACCAGTAGTTACCCCTTACATCCTTGTACATTTTGCTTGTACCAGAATGTATGGAATAAGGCGTAGTATGAGCTTCTGTCTCAACTCGATATCACTAGATACACACAATCTGCCTCTAAACCTCAAAATTCCATCATCCTGAACCACAAACCTATGAGCTTTCCATTTCTTCACACCTCTCTCAACTGGACTAAAACTGGGTCATCATACTGACTCACCTTGATATCATTAATCAACAAGGAAGTGATCTCTAATGCACACAACTGACCCTGAACTTTCAGAACCCAAACCTCGATATCCTGACAAATCAAATCCTGCTGGATTCTACTTTGGAGTGTAAGTACCTCTAACATTTGTAGAGTCATCGACCTACGACTCAAGGCATCCGCCATTACATTGGCCTTGCCCGGATGGTAAAGAAACTCAAGATCATAATCTTTGATTAATTCTAGCCACATATGCTGCCTCATGTTCAACTCCTTCTGACTAAAGATGTACTTCACACTCATGTGATCCATGTAAATCTTACACGACGAACCATAGAGATAATGCCTCCAAATCTTTAAAGCGAAAACGACCGCAGCTAACTTCAAATCATGTGTAGGGTAATTTTCTTCATAAGGTTTCAACTGACGAGACGCATAAGCAATAACTCTATCTCTCTGCATCAAAACACATCTGAGTCCGAGGCCCGAAGCATCACTATAAACCACAAAATCCTCGTTCCCCTAAAGCAAAGCTAAAACTGGTGCGGTAGTCAACCGTCTCTTCAACTCCTCAAAACTATCCTGCCTGTCCACGTTCCACTCAAACTTATGGGTTTTTTTGAAGTAATTGTGTGAGTGGTCGAGCAATATTGGAAAATCCCTCAACGAACCTACGGTAATAGCCCACAAGTCTTAGGAAACTCCTCACTTCTTTCACATTCTTAGGAGGTTCCCATGCCAGTACTGCCTCTATCTTCTGTGGATCAACCCGAACTCCATCCGCTGATATCACATGCCCGAGAAATGTTACTTCTTTGAGCCAAAACTTACATTTAGGAAACTTTGCATACAACTGCTCGGCTCTCAAAATGCCTAACACAGTACGAAGATGTACATCATGCTCCTCCTGAATCAGGGAATAGATAAGAATGTCGTCGATAAAGATAACTACAAATTTGTCCAGATACTCAATAAAAACATTGTTCATCAAATGCATGAACACTGATGGGGCATTGGTTAGCCCTAAAGGCATAACCACAAACTCATAATGGCCATATCTCATCCAAAAGGCAGCTTTCGAATGTGGCTATACCAAATCCTTAGCTGATAATAACCCGATCGTAAATAAATCTTCGAAAAGCCTGTCGCTCCCTGAAGCTGATCAAGCAAGTCATCAATTTGGGGCAAAGGGTATTTTTTTTATTGTCAACTTGTTTAATTCTCGGTAGTCGATGCATAAACGAAGCGATCCATCCTTATTCTTACCAAAAAGCACAGGCGCACCCCAAGGTGATGCGCTCGGTCGAATCTACCGTTTATCTAGAAATTCCCCCAATTATTTCTTAAACTCCAACATCTACGACAGTGCCATATGGTGCTCGAGAAACAGGAGCCGCATTCGGCTCTAGATCAATAGGAAACTCAACTTCCCACTGCGGTGGTAATCCCGACAAGTCATTCGAAAATACGTCAGGATACTCGTTAACAATTGAAATTGATGACATGTTGACTCTACCATCTTCCGCCTTTAAAGTGTAACACCAATAGCCGACACAACCCTGGTTTAGAATTTTCATCACCTTCAGGGCGCTAATCACATTCCCGGATCTACCCGGCTTACAACCCACAAGAATATGCTCCATGCCATCCTCGGCCACTATCGAGATAGTATGAGTTCGATATTCCATGATAGCACCATGACGATCTAACCAATCATCCCCGAGGATCAAATCCTCACCCTTAAGGTCTGCAACAATGAGGTTCGAGAGCCAATCTCGGTTCCCGATCCTCATTGGGCAATCTCTGACTTCCCAGTTCCCAATATGTTCCCCACTAGGCATACCCACTACGAACGGTGCGCACTCAAACAAATAGTCAATACCGATACGACATACACAATCCGAAGCAATAAAAGAGTGAGTAGCACCCAAATCAAAAGCACTGAAACTAGATGAGATAGGATATGAGTGGTACCCTAGTGCCACCGGAGCATCTATCTCCTCAATTCATCTCATCTGATACAAACGAGAGTATACTGAGCATAAACTAGATACTACTCGTCGGTCCGGCTGACCCCGACCCCTACCACGGCCTGAACTCTAAGGGGTCTGAGTGACTAGAGTCCTATGATCAACACTATTCTCCTTCTGCACTTACGTGGAAGTCGGAGCTCTGGCTGCTCTGGTAGCCCTCTCACAGTTAACTGCCCGGTGTCCACTATGCCCGCATGTGAAGCAATTAACTAACGGATAAGGACAATCTTTCACTACATGCTCGGGACGACTGCAGTTAAAGCAAACTCTACCACCAGGAATTGGGGACTGGACCGGATGGTTACTCTGGGAACTTCCGGCCGGATGAAACAATATCTTTCCCGAAATGGAAGTAGACAATGACTTAGAAAACTGATTCCCCTTGCCGGCTAAGAAATTACCCGAAGTCTTCTGTTTCTTAGCCTTGTAACCCAACTCTAACTCCGGGACTTCCATCTCAATCGCTAGAGCATGATCCTGGTACTCCTTCAATGTGGCACACATGAGTGGTGCCATGCTCTACCTGATATGCAGCTTCATGCTCTGCCATGCTCTTTCACGTATCCCAACGGCTAGTTATAAGCGGTGATGGCCTGAGAGATCGGTACATCCTGAGGCGTAGCAGTAAAGAATTCCATGATCCTATGCTCCCGAACCGGCAGTGGGAAGTATTCCACTTCCGTAGCGGTCTTAAACTCCTCCTAGGTGGCTAAACGGTCCCTGGGCAACACAGCCTCCCACCACTCCGCAGCTTCCTTATCCAGGAGGTACTGAGCAATAGGTGCCCTCCTGTCGTCAGGACAAGATATGTCATCAAATGTCCTTCTCTACTGGAAAAGCCAATTCTCCCAACCTAGGGAGTCAGTAGAGCCAGCGAAACGAGGGGGGTTCATCTTAGTCACTTTCTGAAGCCATTTACTAGACTCGTATTCCGGAGTCGGAGGCAGATTCTGACGCCTACCCTGAGCTATCTGAGCGAGCTGAGCTACCAACTGCTGAAGTACAGCAGTAGCTCCAGTGTCGGAATTATTACCCGGCGATTGATCCTGACTGACTGATAAATTCTATTGCCCGTCAGAGCTCAAGGGTAGAGTATTTGGCACTGAATGAGAGGCCAAATCTGCAGATGACTGAGAAAGCGGAACTTTCTCACTACTAGCACCACGACCACGGCCTCAGCCTCGTCCGCATCCCCTAGCTGAACTACCGCGACCTCTCAACATACTGAAGAAAAGAATTGAAGTGAACAATATTAGAAAAATTCACAATTTACAAAGTTGGTACCACAACTCACAGTTCCAGTCTACACAAGAGAAATAAAGTACAGAAATATAAGAGTTCGAGGAGACTTACATCCACGAGTCGCACGAAGAGATGGTAGCACGCTGATATTAGGCTCAACAACTGACTCTTACGACACAACTGACAGACCCAAAATTAACCAATGGCCTAGGTATTCATAACCTTTCTATGATACCATAAATGTAACACCCCAAATCTCATCAGGGATATTACACGCCGTAGAACTTTCACAAGGTCAACCAGGCTAACACATCACACATAATCCACAAAATAGATCTCATAAGACACATTAATAATAATAAGTAGGGTTGTGGCCTCGGCCAAAACATTTTAGTTCAATACCAACAAAACAGAGAGTGAAATGTATTCAATGCCCACGCAGTGGAGTTCAACAACATCATTAACCAATAACTGAATAAATATAGTAAAAAGAAATAATGCCGACTCGAGCCTCATCATCATGGGCCATCCTTTGCATGCGTGTCCCATGCCGGATCCTCAGCTCGCCCGATACCTGAAATGCATAAGACGCGTTTTCTCCATTTAAGGGGTTAGCATTCGAATAGCTAGTGCAAGTACACAATTACACTACATTATATACATATACGATTCAACACAGTCATCTCATTTGGAAAACATTTGAAAATCATATTCCGGAATATCGCATATGCATTAAGCATCATTTTCATAAACATTACATCAACTAATAACATCCGTACTTGGTAACCGCGGCCGTACCCATTATTATCAACCCCCAGAGGCCCCACAGGACCGTCCCTAGGTGGGAAACTACTTCCACGGCCGTACCCATTAGTATCTCGAACCGTCCCTGGGGGGAAGAACATCAACACACACACACACCGTGTCACAATTCATAATTGTATTGAAACCGTAAATCGCCTAACGAAATGTAATACATGTACTTGCCTTGAATAATATGACGTGAAGGAAATGGCGAAAGGAAAAGGTTTCGGTCCGAAAAATCTTCATAATATCGCTCCTATCACTATAACAATATACAATCAACCACAACATTGCTGAAATGTAAGAATTCGTCCTATGTTCTTCCTGTTGGGACAATTCATCGGTCACTACTTGGTCATAAACGATCCCAATCTATTAGCGGTGAAAACCTCAAAGTTTAATCCACTAAACTACAATGAAAACAAGGGATTACGATTAATAAATTGTAATCTAACACCTATCTAAGACATATTGGTCTAGAAGGATCAAATCACGTCAAAACCCCAAAATCCCCAAAAAAAACTAGGGTTCTAGGAATATAAAGATTTGAAGGCGAAACCTCGGATGATTTGGTGTTAGAGTGATGATATAATGTTCAAATATACTTCTCCAATTGAGTTTGAGTGGAAATCGGATGATTCCTAGCATGAAGGGTCGCTCCCATTGCGCAGGAAGAAGTAGAATGGTGAAAAATGAAGAAAAAGGTCGCTGCCCAGTTTATAAACTAGCAGATGTTACGATCGCAACACCTTTACCATTACGGCCGTAATGGTATTCACGACCTCACTGCCCAAAATACTCAACTACATTATGGCCACTACAAAAAGGACATTACGTCCATAATATATATATAGTCTTACGGCCGTAATGCGTACCATCTTGTTGGAGCAGGGAATCAGTTATGCGCTATTATACGGAAACATAAATAACGATGCGGAAAATAAATCGACACAGGATTTATAGAGGTTCATCCAAACGTGCCTACGTCCTCTCCTCGGATCTTTTTCTATAGGTTAAAGATGATCCTATGCACCCCTCTTCTATCGGTCGAGGGATTACCGTTACAATCTCTCTTCTATCGGTCGAGATAAACCGTTCAAACACTTGTCCTTTTGTCGGTCCACGTTAAACCGTTTTCCTTTTCTATAGGACAAGGAATCAATCTATCTAGATTTCTGACTTCGTTACGTATGTTACTCACTCCTCATTACGTACGTCAAGCTTATTACGTACGTTATCATCATTTCGTTACGTACGTTAAGATCTTCACAGATCAGTCCCGTAGCTTCGTTTCTTCTATTACGTAAGTTATCATTTCCCCTTTATGTATGTTATCTTTAGTCAAAATATCCATTGCATGCTAACGTACTCCATGACGTCATCTGTCCATTCAACGGTTCCATTATTTGAATTTGTATCTTCATTACGTACATTATGCCTGTCGGGATTCCGGAAACAAAATCGAATACGCAGCAGAATAATAATATAGAATCCCAAATAGGATCGATCAAGTAACATGTACTCGAGAATAAAAAACGAAGATAAAAGGATTAAAGTACCATACCCTTAAAGCCTTTGATAATATCTTCGTAAGTTGATGTTGTTCACGAACCCGAGCACGAGCACGAAATTCCTTCATTCCAAACACCAAAAAATATGATGTCTCTATGTCGCCACGAGACAGAACTTGACCGGAAAAATCACTGATACTCTGTTCTTGAAAGAACACGGCTAGGAAGTTTCAAAGGATTTTTCTCTCTTTATTTTTCTTGATTTTCTTTCACCTCTAAGATGAAGAACAAAAATAATAAAGTTTCTCTCTCCCTCTCAATACTCCTCTCGACTGAGGTGCAGGGAGTCTTCAAAATGGTGGTGATGATGTGTTTATTTATTTTAAGTCGCCATGACTTGAATAAGATATTAAATGATGAGAATCAAATAAAATCACTTTGAAAAACATGTGAAGGGTTTACATGCCTAATCTTATAAATAAACAATCAACACACATAGTCAACTAAGGGGGGGCATGAGGAAGTTCCCAAGAAAACAGGCTGAGTCACGCGGCTCGTGTACTGGACATTCGTTAAACGAATCCGTTAAATATTCTCCATTTTATTTCCAATGTGTTTATACTTAATTAATTAATCTAATTAATTAATTATATCAAATACAAATATATTTGTCTAAAAATATTACTTATGAATTAAATTAATTACCCAGTAACTTAATTTCAATTCATAAGACCGCTATTTGATTTATACAATAAATCATAATTAGATATCCAATATCTATAATTAATAGAGAGATAATAAATCCACATTTATCTGTCAACGATCCTGATGCGCGACTCTGTAGGTCCGTCTTAGCCGGCATTGGGAGGAACCAATAACTGTGGGCATCACTTAGCCAGCCTAGCGGGCCGCACTGTAAACCTAGACTGAAAACTAATGAAGGGATCATGCCAGAACCATTATGTTGTGAATACCATATACGTATAAACCCTTCATCAGATGTCCCGGTCAAGTTTTCGGGTCACGGTAAAATCAAACCTTACTGTTGACTAGACGCTATACATGTGTTATTGCAAATCAAGACCGACTGATTACTAGTGTATCTAATATGACTAGACTAGAATGCTTTGGCCAAAGACTTATGATCTTATTTGCCATTAACTGTATAGGACATTCGCCTGCTCACGAACAGGAGATAGAATCCTTTCTTAGCACACAGTAAAGACTGCTACCTGCCCGTATAGTCCGCACTTCGAGGTTGACTCAACAATTAAGCAAATGAGTCTAACAACTCTAATGACAAACTAAACATCACAGACACATCTCCTACTGAACTCTCAAGTTAAAGGTCCACGTATACTATCACAACCTTTCGATTCATCATCGATTCTCCAAGAGTGAATACCATGTGACTGAATCAAGTATCAATTGTGTTCGAGTATATCGGTCCCACCAATATACTTATAACTATGCTATCAAGGCATGCACACGTCCTAGCATGTGTTATACAAGTCTTACTCAAAACTTAGTGCCAAATTAAATTTATCGACTTGCGAACGGTTTACGTAAATTAACTTTAAACACTTCTAGTGCATTTTCTCTTATCTAATAATGAGAATGGAATGTTCACTCTTATTTACATGGACTTCACTTCAATGTTTACTAAATAAAGAATGCATTTGAAATACAATAAAAAGTGAATGAATAATATTGCCTTTTATTGATAATTCCATAATTACAAGTACAATTCCCCATCTCTCTCATCCCCTGAGTGGCATTCGAGGGCATATTCCTAACAATCTCCCACTTGCACTCAATGCCACACATCATGGTATCCAATACCCATGTGTAGGTCACAAGTCGTCAGGAATAAGTCTAGAGGAAGAGTGAATAGACTTATTAAAACTCTTTCTGAAATTCAGGTGAGTTTCTCAGCTGTGATAAGTACAGATGACTAAAGTCGTCTGCAGATAGATATTGCGGAAGACACAAATGATGAAGATACAGATAACCTAAGGTCGTCTACAGTTAACTTCTAATGGAACAATGAATATAAATGCAGCAGTTAAGTATGATGTGGAAAACAGTAAATCACACATGCACTTAGAGTAGTTCCAGAGGTGGGGTAATCCTCTACTAGTCTACTTTTCTCCAAACCAGTTGGAGATGAATTCATTATAACTTTCAACGAGTGATAAATGTTACAATGATTAAACCAGTCATAACAACTTCCAACCAGTGGAATATCATGGCCGTTGCAGCTCCCTTTGACTGCCTAGCACCTCTTGATCGAAAATCCTTGGATGCCTATCAGTCGCGCAACTTCTGAAAACCCCGTTCACAGAAGTACCCCGTACTCAAATTTTTGAGACAAGAGTGTTGTCTTCTCCAACAAAGAGCTTTTCAGAATATGACTGTTTAAAGCTTTGCTCTTTTCACGATGCTATAGATTCCTTTGATTGCCTTGAATACTTTGATTACTTGTGAGTGTTGTTCGCATCATACTTTGCTCAATTCATATCTTCAGGTATTTATAGTATGATTCTTGAGCTTCCTTCCTAGCCGTTTCACTACTATAACAAATCCGTCCGTTGGAGACTGGACTTTTTTGTTTATCTTATCAATCCGTTGCAAGGCTGGATTCCCTTTTTCAATTCCTATCGTTTGAAAGACTTTCTTTGTTAGCGCCGTTATTCTTGATTAGAATAATCATAAGTCTTCAGAACGCGGATCTCAAGGAATATTTTATTCCTAGCATTTCGGGAATCTATCCAGTTTGTCTCCTACGTCTTGCATGCGGCTTTCCGTGATTGTTGACTTCCAACACTTGCTGATGTGGACTGAGTTACTTGGGTGATAACTTGACTGAGAACCTATCTGATGTGAAACTCCTCTAATATAAAGTTCTCTGCTCTGATCTTCTCTGCTCTGAAGTTCTCTGCTCTGAAGTTCTCGGACCTGATTAATGTTCTCTGATCTGATGGTCATACTTCAGTTGATATTTGCATTTACTTGATCTCATCTGATAACTCGACTGCAAATGGGTTAGGGTCAAGCCTCTCTGATATTCTGCATTGACCAAAACTCGTCTGATGTAGGGCCTTCTTCAAAACTTATCTGCAGCAAGATTTTTGTCAGACCTCTATGATATTCCTGTTGACCAAGACTTCTCTAATAACGAACTTGCCTGATAACTACTCTGATAAATGGCAGTTCTATACTTAGATGATTTTCTACTGATCAACATTTGATCAAGACTTAGCCTAAAATCTAATGGCCCATAGAAGATACTCACCTGGTTCTTCTTTACAAGTTGCCAAGTCCTTAACATACATTTGAATAATCAATTAATACAGGGAAGGCATCATCAAAATCTAACAAGTATTACTAAAACCATTTTCTTCAGATGTCTTTCCAAGACAGCCTGAGATAACGTCTTAGTCAGCGGGTCACAGACATTGTCTTCTGAGTCTACTCTTTGCAACGAAACATATCCTTTTTCAACCATCTCTCGAACGATGTGATACTTTCTCTATATATGCTTGGTGTTGTGGTGATCCCTTGGCTCCTTGGCTTGGGAAATAGCTCCATCATTATCACATAATAGTGATATAGGCAGCTCCGCATTAGGCACCACTTGAAGTTCTTGCACAAACTTCTGCATCCAAAATGCTTCCTTGCTTGCCTCTGAGGCATCTTGGTACTCTGCTTGGCAGGTGGAATCTGTAGTAGCGCTTTGATTGGAGCTTCTCCAAGATACTGCTCCTCCATTGAGAGTAAACAAATACCCAGATGTCGACTTAGAGTCGTCCTTGTCTCCTTGAAAATCAGAATAGGTGAATCCAACCACCTTCAGTTCTCCACCACCGTAAGTAAGAACCATATCTCTAGTTCTTCTTAAGTACTTAAGAATGTTCTTGAAGGCAGTCCAGTGTTCCCTTCTCGGGTTTGCTTGAAAATGACTTACCATACTAACAGCATAGGCTAAGTCCGGTCTCGTGCACAACATAACGTACATGAGGCTACCCACTGCCAGGGCATAAGGCACCTTACTCATCTCTCTTTTGTGTTCCTCACTTTGATGACACATTTTCGTAGTGAGATGAATTCCATGTCGCATGGGAAGGAATCCTCTTTTAGATTCATCCATCTTGAATCTTCTCAGGATCTTATCTATATAGAGGGCTTGGGAAAGTCCAATCATTCTTCGTGGTCTATCTCTATAAATACGAATCCCTAGAATATAGGAAGCTTCTCCCAATTCTTTCATGGAGAACGTTTTAGAAATCCAAGCTTTCACAGTGCTGAGCATTGCTACGTTATTTCCTATAAGTAGAATTACATATAGTACTAAGAACATAGTGTTGCTCCCACTGACCTTTTTGTAAACACATGAATCCTCCTCGTTTTGCACGAAATCAAAGTCCATGACTTCTTCGTCAAAATGAAGGTGCCAACTCCGAGAAGCTTGCTTCAGCCCATAAATGGCTCGTTGCAGCTTACACACCTTATGAATATTAGCTTTGGACACAAAACCTTAAGACTGTTCCATGTAGATTTCCTCCTCGATGTATCCATTTTGAAAAGTCATTTTGATGTCCATTTGCCATATTTCATAATCATAATAGGCAGCAATGGCAAGCATCATGCGAATAGACTAGATCATAGCTACGGGCGAGAGGTATCATGATAATCGATCCCTTCCCTTTGGGTATAACCCTTTGCCACAAGCTTGGCCTTATAGGTGTCAACCTTGCCATCCCCATCAGTCTTTCTCTTATAGATCCATTTACTCCCAATAGGCTTCATGCCAGTTGGTAGATCTACTAGAGTCCAGATATGATTGGCATGCATCGAGTCTATCTCAGCTTCCATAGCTTCTAGCCATTTATCGGAGTCCACATCCACTATCGCTTGGTCATAGGTGACAGGGTCATCCTCACGGCTATCAGGTATGTCGTGGAGACCCAGTTCCTCGACATGTGTATAGCCATACCTCTAAGGTAAGTGAGACACCCTATCAGACCTTCGAATTGGAGGTTGAGTTTCAATAGGTCCAGTTCGTGATCCTTGATCAGATGTCACCTCAGGATTTTGTTTTTGATCTTCCAAAGAGACCTTTCTACCCGAGCCACCTTCTTGAATGAATTCATTCTCAAGGAAGTGCGCTTGTAAAGCCACAACGACCTTATGGTCTTCAGGCATGTACAATAGATAACCCATTGAAACTTCTGGGTATCCAATGAAACGTCCCTTGACGGACCTCGCTTCCAATTTGCCCACCTTAGCCTTCTTGACATAGGCTGGACATCCCCAAATCCTTATGTGACTAAGACTTGGTTTCTTACCCTTCCACATCTCAGGCGGAGTGATAGGAATGGATTTGGAAGGACATCTATTTAGGATATAGGCAGCGGTTAGTAAGGCGTACCCCCACAGGTAAATTGGTAAATCAGTGTAATTCAACATGGAGTGGACCATGTCCAACAAAGTCCGATTTCTCCTTTTTGAAACACCATTTAACTGTGGGGTTCCTGGCGGCGTGAATTGTGAAACTATTCCATGTTCCTTAAGGAACTCATCAAAATCGGTGCTCATATACTCGCCACCTCGGTCTGACCAAAGTGCCTTGATATGACATCCAGTCTGTTTTTGAACTAGGGCCTTAAATTCCTTGAATTTAGTAAAGGCTTCGGATTTATGTTTCATCAAGTACACAATCCCATACCTAGTATGATCATCTGTGAACATTATGAAATATTGATATCCATCTCGGGCTGTTTCTAAAGCACCACAGACGTTGGTATGTACCAACCCAAGTTTTTCAGCAGCCCTTTAAAATGTCCCTATGAAGGGGGACTTAGTCATCTTACCTCTAAGGCAGGATTCACAAGTTGGATAGGGTTCTACACCTAATGGATTTAAAAGACCATCTTTCTCCATTTTGTAAACCTTGGTCTGACCAACATGACCAAGTCTAAGGTGCCACTTAAGTTGGATAGGGTATCTTGTCTGCCACGTTTCCTAGTTATAGTGTTCACTGCTGATTTATTTTGTAAGTTCAGATGATATAAACCATTCAACAATGTAGTTGTGCCAACCAATTTATTTCGAAAATAAATTTTACAACTACCATTGCAAATGAGGAAACAAATCCTTTCCGGTCTAATGCTGGAATGGATACAATGTTTTTATGCCTATTGGGAAAAACCCGTACTTCATCTAATGTCAAAATAAAATCGGATTCTAAACCAAGTAGGAGTGATCCAATGTCGGTTGGCTCGACACTTTGTCTGCTTCGAACAGTGATCATTACTTCCCAGCTTCAAGCTGCCTACTTCGTTCTAGATACTAATTCATAGTGCAAATATGAGAAGTAGAACCTGAATCCAGAATCCATGAAGCAGAATATATAGTAGCGGAACAATTGGTTTCAAAAACAAATAGTTCCGTACCTGATGCGCCATTAATCTTGGGACAAGTCCTACGCCAGTGGACCAGCTCACCGCATTCAAGACATTTATCCGTACGTTTTGGACTGCCTACCTTTTGAACCTTTAGGGCCTTGCCCTTTCCTTTCTTCAACCCTTTCTTGGGTTTATACTCCTCATTGGCCTTTTTCTTCTTGTTCTTGGACCTCCGAGGCCCAGAAGAAATCACAAGAGCATCCTCCCTTGGTTTAGTCTTCATGTTAGACTGTGCCGTCACCAGTTTATTCATTAGACCAGCTAATGTACATGAAATCTCATTATAGTTGAAATTCATTACAAAATGCATGAAGGAGTCAGGCAAAGATTGAAGGATGAGATCAATTTGAAGGGACAAATCCCTATGAAAGTTGAGCACCTCGAGCCTCTCAATCATAGAGATCATCTTGAGGACGTGGTCTCCCACTTTCTCCCCTTACTTCATATTAGCACTGAATAACTGCTTCGATATCTCATATCTAGCAGTCCTACTGTGCTCTCCATAAAGCTCGGTCAAGTGTGCGAGAATCTGCCTCGCAGAAGTCATTTTCTCGTGCGCTCTCTGCAGCTCATTAGTCATTGAGCCCATCATAAAGCCATGGACCAGCACGTCATCCTTGACCCATTTTTCATGGACATCAATCTCTTCCTGATTACCTCTAGTCCAGACTGGAGTCGGTGGAATGTCCGCCTCCCAAGATATATCCCAGAGACTCCATGCTGAGTAAAATCACCAGATTCCGCAACCAGCCAACAAAGTTGGGGGCAGTTAGGAGAGTCTTTTCAAGTAGTATTGCAAGTGGGTTCTTTGCCATTTTTAGAGAGATATAGTTTCGTTTTTGTGCATTGATTTAGACAAGATTGAATTAGTGACTTATTTTATTATGACCGAGTATAGAATTTAAGGGATTTTATAATTCTTGTCTCGGCTCCCACTATTTTATCGGAATTACACACTCCCATGTTATAACCCGGAAGTCATGGTAAGATCGACTTCTTAGTGGTGATCGAGTTCTTTACAAATTTTAACAGACGCAACCTGTCAGGTTTCTTGCCTATTAATTTTTGTAAAGTGGTGTCCAACACCAACCCGTCCAACGGATGATTCGATCTTCTTTTACCCCTAGTCTTCATGCCCTCAACCTATCAGGTTTCTTGGCAATCCAGACTATCTAAGCTGTTGACCATCAACGTCTATCAGTCTGACTATTGAATCTCGCCCAACAACCTATCAAGTTTCTAGGGGTAAAATTTATCACCAACCGATGGCATCTAATGCACTCAAGAATTTTTCAACCTCTACCAAATGTACTACCCCGATAACTCGGAAGCATAGCACACCGGCTCGGGTATCAATTTTCTACGAGTTTGATTGAGGGTAGGAAACCTCGTAACATTTTTCAAACTTAGTATGTTTGTTAGTCGGGAGAATTTCGCGATTAATGTTACACTTTGCACATTAATTTATTTATAAGAGCGTTTGTTTGTCAATCATTCAAAATGAAAAACAATAAATAGCAACCTAGTTACTACCAACATATAGCTCATGGACATTTTCCTAAGTACTCGTCCAAACGAATGACCTACTAAAAATAAATATAATAGTCTTCGATTCTTCGTATTCTCGGTCGGTTGTCTTCGGCCTTCGTCACAGCGAAATAAATAATTACATTATTGAAAAATGCATCTTATACAATTTTTTCTAGTAAAAATAAATAGTCTCAAAACGGCCTTTACAACCCAATCGAATCGAACAAATCAAAACTAAGTCCATGAGCTATATCACCATCACATAAGGATTCCACACAACATGTAACAATAATGAAATTAAATAATTAATTTAATATATAATCCAATTAATCTAAGAAATTAATCTATTCAATTTCTACAATATTAATCTAATTAATATTTAGTGGCATTAAAATTAAATAATCATTTAATTAATATATTAATCCAATCAATATAAAATTAATCAATTCAATTTCAATGATATTAATCCAATTAATACTAATAATCATCATTTCAATTCGTTTGAAGTAATCCTGCCAAAAATAATATTCTCGTTTAATTAATTTCTATTAACACAAAAAATATTCCAAATATTAATTCGGTCAAATTAAAATCCAATTTAAATTTTGGAAAATAATTACAACGAAATATAAACTTAAAATGGAGTCCTAGACTATCCGATATTAGGCCCAGTCCGCGGCCCGATTCAAAATCGGGCCAAAAACCCGAGAGGTAGCATGGCCGAGCCATGCTCGACAGACTGGCCGAGACCCTCTCAACAGCCTGGGCAACCGGCCCAGGTAGTGCTGCAGACACCACTGCCGGTAGCCCCGTTTCCTCATTTTTTCGGTTCGTTTCCAAAAACGTGATGTTACAATGAACAATTAAAATATCTAAGATTATACCAATAATGATTCTAAATCATAAAGATCAACCAAAAGCATTCAAAATGCACATATAATCGTATATACAGTATCATTGACCTCGCTCCGATACTACTATGGGGATTCCAGAAATAAAATCTAATACGCAGCAGAATAATAATAAAGAATCCCAAACAGGATCGATCAAGTAACATATATACGAAAAAAAAATGAAGATAAAAGAATTAAGGTCCCATACCCTTGAAGCCTTTGATAATATCTTTGTAAGTTGACGTTGTTCACGAACCTGAGCACGAGCACAAAATCCTTTCGTCCCAAACACAGAAAATATGATGTCTCTACATCACCATGGGATGGAACTTGACCGGAAAAACCACCAAAACTCCGTTCTTGAAAAAACATGGCTACGAAGTTTCAAAGAATTTTTTCTCTGTGTATTTTTCTTGATTTTCTTTCACCTCTAAGATGAAGAACAAAAATAATAAAGTTTCTTTCTCCCTCTCAATACTCCTCTCGGCTGAAGTGCAAGGAGTCTTCAAAATAGTGGTGATGATGTGTTTATTTATTTTAAGTCACCATGACTTAAATAAGATATTAAATGATGAGAATCAAATCAAATCACTTTGAAAAATATGTGAAGGGTTAACATGCTTAATCTTATAAGTAAACAATCAACACACCTAGTAAACTAAGAGGGGGGTGACCCATGAGGAAGTTTCCAAGAAAACGAGCCGAGTCACTCGGCTCGTGTACCGGACATTCGTCAAAAGAATCTGTTAAATATACTCCATTTTATTTCCAATGTATTTATACTTAATTAGTTAACCCAATTAATTAATTATATCAAATACAAATATATTCCTATAAGAAATAGTATTTATGAATTAAATTAATTACCCAGTAACTTAATTTCAATTCATAAGACCGCTATTTGATTTATCCAATAAATCATAATTAGATATCCAATATCTATAATTAATAGAGTGATAATAAATTCATATTTATCCATCAACGATCTTGATGTGCGACTCTATAGGTCCGTCTCAGCCGGCATTGGGAGGTGCCAATGAGTGCAAGCTGCGCTTAGCCAGCCTAGCGGGCCGCACTGTAAACCCCGACTGAAAACGAATGAAGGGATCATTCCAAAACCATTATGTCGTGAATACCATATACGTATAGACCCTTCATCAGATGTCCCGGTCAAGTCTTCGGGTCACGGTAAAGTCAAACCCTACTGTTGGCTAGATGTTATACATGTGTTAATGCAAATCAAGGCCGACTAATTATTAGTGTATCAAATACGACTAGACCAGAATGCTTTCGCCAAAGATTTACGATCCTATTTGCCATTAACTGTATAGGATATTCGCCTACTCACTAACAAGAGATAGAATCCTTTCTTGGCATACAGTAAAGTCTGCTACCTACCCGTATAGTCCGCACTTCGAGGTTGACTCAGCAATTAAGCAAATGAGTCTAACTACTCTAACGACAAAATAAACGTCACAGGCACATCTCCTACTGAACCCTCAACTCAAAGGTCCACGTATACTATCACAACCTTTCGATTCGTCATCGACTCTCCAAGAGTGAATACCGTGTGACTGAATCAAGTATGAGTCATGTTCGAGTATACCAGTCCTACCAATATACTTATAACTATGCTATCAAGACATGCACACATCCTAGCATCATTTATACAAGTCCTACTCAAAACTTAATGCCCAATTAAGTTTATCGACTTGCGAATGGTTTACGTAACTTTAAACACTTCTAGTGCATTTTCTCTTATCCGATAATGAGAATAGAATGTTCACTCTTATTTACATGGACTTCACTTCAATGTTTACCAAATCAAGAATGCATTTGAAATACAATATGTAATACCCGGTTGTAATTCAGTCATTATCATTCAGTAATTCCATCCGATAATTGTCACTATGTAACTTTTCACTCGTTATAATCATTCATCCGTGTTCACCGTTCGGAATAACTTCGAGTTGTGTATCGATATTGTTCGTTGTTTCAACCTTACTCGGGAATCGAGACAAGAGTATTATCTTGATCGTGGAAATTGATTCATTAGTCGTTGTTGATGTTGGAGTTCATGTCATTTATAATCTTCTCATTATTCAAATTCTGTTTTGATTGGGCGAACCCTTATAATCATGGCTTGGAACCACCGTTTTGGGGTTTCCGTACTTCCATTTCGTGTTATTGTTTCCCAAATATTGATTCATATTGCTTTTATTCTCTTCCCGGGTCATTTTTCATCATTTCAGGACCCAAGGGGGGTGTGGGCCGCGGCACAAGGAGTGTGCGCCGCGGCACACACATTGTCCAGTTTTGGCCGAGCAGTCTGTACCGTGGGCCGCGACACATGCCGGCAAGTCTGCGGCACACTGTCGAGTCACTGCCGCGGCACACTCGTGTTGCACTTATCGGCCAAACCTTCTGTACCGTGTGTCGCGGCACATGCCGACGGGGCCGCGGCATACTGCCGAGTCACTGCCGCGGCACATTCGTCCGGGCCGCGGCTGTAATACCCGGTTGTAATTCATTCATTATCATTCAGTAACTATCAGTCAGTAATCATCACTCAGTAATTTTTCACTCATTAATAATCATTCATCAGTCATGATTCACTCATTTGCATTCATTTGGCATGTTGTAACCGTGTATCAGTTACCGATCGTCATTTCATCTCCGTTTGAGTGTCGGAACGGGAGTATTATCATTATCATCGTGATTGGTAGTCTTGTGCTGGAAGTATCATTTTTGGCATGTGTTGGATATGTTCGCGTTCGCAAACGTTTGGTATATCGAATCATTCATCGATCGTAGCGAGAAATCGGAGTTTTCGAAATTTCATCTTGTCCAGCAACGAGTTACGGCCGTAAGGAGTGTCGGATACGGCCGTAATTGACGTCGTTGTTTCTGGGCCATTTCGGACGAGCGGGACTTACGGCCGTAAGGATTTCGGCATACGGCCGTAAGTTGGGAGGTACGGCCGTAAGGCTGGCCGGTTACGGCCGTACGTGTCGAGCAGGGTGCCCAGACGTTTTTGGCCGAAGGCGAGTTACGGCCGTAAGGGTTTCGGCATACAGCCGTAAGGCGAGGGAGATATGGCCGTAAGACTTGGCCGGATACGGCCAGCACTGCAGTGCAAGGTGCCCGGTCATTTTCGGCGAAGAGGGCTTACGCCCGTAAGGTTGGCGGATACGGCCGTATCATCCGAAGTTACGACCGTAAGGTGTGCGTACGGCCGTAAGGATGTCGGCGGATGTTTTTGACGAAGGCGGGTTACGCCGTAACTCGGGAGCGTTACGGCCGTAAGTCTGCTTGTGCTTTGACGAAGCCGAGTTACGGCCGTCTGAGTTGGCCGTTACGGCCGTAAGGCCGTTGACACGGAATGTTACGGCCGTAAGAGGGCCGAGTTACGGCCGTAACTTCCGGCAGATATATGGTTCGCCGACACTTTTCCTCATTTTTCTCATTTCCTTCATCTTGTCAGAGACAGAGAGCTTGAGGGAGATATTTTGTCATCATCAATCACTTGTGTATTCGGATTTCATCATCTTATTTTGTTGGGAAGATTGGATAGTCGATTTAACACGTTTTCATTGGATCGAAGTGGTTGGATCTTCAAGAGGTAATTTCTTCAACACCTTGGATTTCGATTTTGTGTTGAGATATGATGTTTTGGACGTTATAATCATGTTATATGAAGGGATATGTATATGATTATGAGTTTGTATAAGGATTCATTGGATTATTGAGGGATTATTCAAGAACACTTTGATTATCGAGTTGAAATTGGGGGTTTTCGATTAATTGTCGTTATAATCACGTTTTTGGATATTCGTTTTGGATTATTAATCGTATTGAAGATGTTTTGTTGGTTTGAAACACTTCTTGGGGGATTTGATATTGGTATATTGAGGTTTGATTGTAAACAATCGGAGTTTGAACGCAATGTGTTTGATTTAATGCCTCAATGGACTTGGTTTAGTCGTATCGACGTGTTGAGTTCGTTATATTCATGTTTGTTACGTATGTTGAACGGATTGTTGGTTATTGTGTTATTCAAGGTTGTTCGAGCGACCGATATCTCTATTAGGACGTTGTTCGTGGAAGGATAATTGTCACCGGTGTTGTGTAAGTTAATTCTTACTCGGTTAAAAGGATATTCATCCCTTTTGTTGTTGTTCATTCATAATCATAACTCATTCGTCAGTGTATTAACCGTATCAAACTTGTTATTGTCAATTAATCACTTCAGTCATAAGGAACGACGGTTCCTATCTTTTCATTGAGCTGTCATTTATTTAACTACCATTCCACCTCGGTGAGTCA
The DNA here is from genome assembly GCA_033398695.1 of Orobanche coerulescens. Taxonomy (NCBI): domain Eukaryota; kingdom Viridiplantae; phylum Streptophyta; class Magnoliopsida; order Lamiales; family Orobanchaceae; genus Orobanche; species Orobanche coerulescens. Next base: position 124,808,728 of record CM065802.1, on the reverse strand, counting down.
TTATTCATTTTCGATGTCACTTTTGTTATATCGTGGCCTTCCGGGTCATATTGGCGTGCCGGTTGGTATGTGTTGGATTTTCATGTCGGGCACGTTTAAGTCGTGTGTAGGTTGTTGGCCTCACATTGGACTGTACACACGAGTCATATTGTCTCGTGAGACTGATTAGGTACAAGACCACACGTGTATTTGATCAATACTCGTTGGTGGCTTGTGCACGGACACATTTCCATCCCGGGCGTAGTGTGGTACCACCCTTTGAGCCGTACTGTTAGTTGATTCATATAGCATGTTTGATTGCGTATGTTTCGACAGGATAATTCATAACTTCAGATATAATCATGATTGTGTATTTTCAACCCTTGAGGATTGTTGTTCTGTGTAACTGACCCCGGCTGGGGATTTTGTTTTTCAGGTCATGGTAAGGCAAAAGCACGGGAATAGCATGTTGATGTCCAGGAGTCCTAGTGATACTAGTAGGGGCCCCCGATCTTTCAGTTATTCATGTTATTGTCCTTTATTTTCCGCTGCAGACTTTCATTTGGATACTCCGTTTCATTCAGTGTTGTGTATTTTATCTTCATATAAAATACACTAGTATTCGGTATTGTCCTGGTTTGTTGTAACTAAACTCCTCATTGGAGTAATTATTGTTATAATGTGGTTCGGTACTACATTTATCTGTGTAATTCATTCATTTTCATTTGCGGTGGGTCCCAAGTAGGGATCTACAAGACCGTAATATCTCGCCTAGTTTGGGGTGTTACAGAGTTGGTATCGGAGCGTGGTTTTGAATACTACCTTCCGAGTCATGTCTCATTTGAAATCATCGTCATCGACTAGTATCATTGGACTTTCGCCACGTGTGACTGTGCAAATGCCGAGCCAATCGACCTAAGAAGCTGTAAGATTTCTAACGCCATGGTATAATTTCTGGTAATAGTCATTCATTCATCATTCATCATTTAACAATCCTCAAACATCATCATTCATTGTGATTAGGATGATCATGTTAACTCATTAATCACTTAATTCATTTCATTACTCAGTTAATGATCAGGACGATCATGTTAATTCATTAATTACTCAATTCATTTCATTACTCAGTTGTCGATCTGGATGATCATATTATTAATCTTGTTAAGTTATTCAAGATAATCATTTCAAGAATTTCATCAGATAATCATGTCACTTTAGTAAATCATTCATATAATCACTAAGTTAGAGCATGTATACTCATTTTCATCATCTCATGACGTAATCATAACGTGATAATCATGCGGGAATATAATCATTATGCGACCTTCCTACTTCAGTATGGAGAGAGTCATGTGAATGCACGGAAGAGGCGCGCAGGCGAGCCGAAACCCGAGAAATAATCACTCGCTGCCGGGAAATCGTGCCCAGGACTCGGCTCGATCAGAAGATGTTCGGGTTGATTCACTCACTTTTATGCAGGCCATGATGACCCATGTGCAGTTGCTCAATCATCATTGCGCCACTCTGGCCGGATTAATCGAGAGAACTCTCCCATATGAGCCAGCTGCTAAGGGAAGTGCTGAACAACAACCTTCATCTGTCAGCAAGAAATCAACGAAGGGTAATCAATCCGAAGGCGGTCAGTCAACCCTCAAGAAGCCTCGTGTGAGTCCTATCGTTTCTGAGCGACCTCCTACGACGAAAAATCGTGCGGGATCTCAGTCCCGAGCGGCCTGTTCAGCCATCACCTGTTTCAATTGTGGAACGCCGGGTCATTACAGCACAGAGTGTCTGAAAACATCTATCACGTGCTATAATTGTGGGAATTTTGGGCATAAGGCCCGTTTTTGCCGAAAGGACTCCAAGTCGGCTCCGGCGGCATCTCAGGCCCCGAAGCAATCAGCGTTTCAGAATCAGACTGCTTTGTCAACGTCATTTAAGACAATGGAAGCAAATAGAGTTGGATCTCGTATTTATCAGACGGGAGCGTCCGGTTCGGGGGCCGGCAAGTCCCAGATTCATGTGATGAGGAGGATCGACGATCCGGTGGACCGAATGATTTCAGGTATACTCGTAATTTTATTTCAACCTGTGTGTACCTTTTGATGCTGGTACACCGCATTCATTCATTTTCGAATCATGCTTGAATAGACTTATCTCGGGATAGTCCTATTGCTTGTGGATCTCATACCATCGGTCTACCTGACGATGGAAGAATTTTCGGAATCATACCGAAGTAAGCTTAGTGACCGCGATTGGTTGGTGGACCTAATCGTGGTGAATTTATCTTAGGACAGTGTAATTTTCGGTATTAGTTGGTTTAATCGTCTTGATATTATCCTCAATGTTTGTTAGCGTTTGGTCGCTATCTTTCCGTCATTGGTTGTCGAATGTGTGCTTCAGGGAAGTAATCCCCGTTGTTCCAGTAGAATTATTATTATGGCGGAAGTAGAGAAATTCCGCAATCGAGCTATTCAATCATTCATTGCACCATTTTCATCGATTGGCCTTTCTAAGGCAATCGAGTCATTCAATCATTCGTTGTATCATTTTCATCGATTGACCTTTCGAAGGCAATCGAGTTATTCAATCATTCATTGCATCATTTTCATCGATTGGCCTTTCTAAGGCAATCGAGTCATTCAATCATTCATTGTATCATTTTCATCGATTGACCTTCCTAAGGCAATCGAGTTATACAATCCTTCATTGCATCATTTTCATCGATTGTCCTTTCTAAGGCAATCGAGCTATTCAATCATTCATTGTATCATTTTCATCGATTGGCCTTTCTAAGGCAATCGAGTTATTCAAACATTCATTGTATCACTTTTTATCGATTGACCATTCTAGGGCAATCGAAACGTTCAATCATTTGTGGTATTATTGTCATCGATTGACGATGTATTTCCAGACGAGTTATCTGGTTGCCTTCACATAGAGTAGTGGAATTCAGGAGTGAGTTGGAGCCGGTACGTCCCCTTTATCGAAGGCACCGTATCGGATGGCCCCGACCAGAATGCAGGAGTTGAAGATTCAACTTGAGGAATAGTTCGAGAAAGGTTATCTCCGACCGATTGGCCCCCGAGAGGAGCACCGGCAGGATCTGTCAAGGAGAAGGATGGCTCGCCTCGTGTGTGTATTAATTATCAAGAGTTGAACAGGTGATGATCAAGATTAGTACCCCTTACCCCGTATTGATGATCTTTTAGATCAACTTCGTGGAGCTTCAGAATTTTCCAGATCGACTTAAGATCCGGATATCACCAGCCATGGATTCGAGAGTCGGATATCGCGAGGACGGCGTTTCGAACACGCTATGGTCATTATGAGTTCGTAGTTATGTCGTTCGGGCTAACTAATGCACCTGCGGTATTCATGGAGTTAATGAATCGGGTTTTCATCGACTTTTTAGATCAGTTTGTTGTCTTCATCGATGACATTTTGATTTATTCTCGTAGCCGAGAGGAACACGAGGTTCATCTTCATCAGGTTCTCGACGTGTTGAGACGAGAGCAACTTTATGGGAAGTTTTCTTAATGTGAGTTATGGATGTCCGAAGTGACTTTTCTCGGACATGTAATTTCATCAGACGGAGTTCGTGTCGACCCTCAGAAGACGGAGGCTATCCGAGATTGGTTACCTCCGAAGAATGTTAAGGAAATCCGAAGCTTTCTCGGATTAGCCGGTTGTTATCGGCGAATTGTGGAAGGATTTTCTAAAATCGCTCAATCAATGACGAACCTTTTGCGAAAGGGTAAGAAATACACATGGTCCGACGTGTGTCAGCGGAGTTTTGAGGAACTCAAGAACCGGTTAATTTCAGCACCTGTTTTTTTTTTCCTTGCCAGAAGGGATGGAAGGATTCGTGGTTTTAGTAACGCGTCCGGACACGGTCTCGGATGCGTATTAATGCAGGATGGGAAGGTTATTGCCTATGCTTCACGGCAATTGCGACCTTACGAGGTTAATTATCCGACCCACGACCTGGAGCTAGCAGCCGTGGTTTTCGCGTTGGGAATTTGGCGTCATTACATTTATGGCGTCACCTATCAGTTATTCACCGATCATAAGAGTTTGAAGTATATATTTACTCAGAAGGAGTTAAACATGCGACAGAGGCGGTGGTGGGAACTAATCAAAGATTATCATATCGGGATCCTGTGCCACCCGGGTAAGGCAAACGTGGTTGCCGATGCCTCGAGTCGTCGTGGCATGAATACGATCTGGGTGATCGAGGACCGCTTAACTAAGTCAGCTCATTTCCTTGGGATTAAGGATACGTGGGGTCCCGAGAGACTTGCCCAGCTGTTCATCAAAGAGATAGTGAGATTGCACGGTACTCCTAAGAGTATCGTTTCTGATCGTGACGGGTGATTCGTGTCTCATTTTGGAAATCAGTTCATCGTGCTTTGGGAACTCAGCTTAATATCATTACCGTTTTTCATCCTCAGTCCGACGGACAATCAGAGAGGACTTTTCAGACATTGGAGGACATGTTGAGGGCATGCGTCCTCGATTAGTAGACGATTGGGAAGCCCAATTACTGTTGTTTGAGTCCACGTACAGTTTAGTTGGCATGCTGCGATGAAGGTAGCACCTTACGAGGCCTGGTACGGTCGTCGTTGTCGATCTCCCTTGTGTTGGGACGACCCATCAGATTCAATCGGCACCGAGCCCGATATACTTATAGCCGCCCGGGAGAAGGTAGCTTTGATCAGGAGTCGTCTGTTGACTGCTCAGAGTCGACAGAAATTATATGCAGATAATCGTCGACCACTAGAGTTCGAGATGGGTGACCACGTTTTGGTCAAGGTATCCCCGAGTCGAGGTATCTTCCGTTTCGGAAAACGGGGGAAATTGAGTCCGAGATTCATTGGATCGTTTGAGATTTTGGATCGAATAGGCGAGTTAGCTTATCGGTTGGCTTTACCTCTGGCGTTGAGCCAAATTCATAATGTATTGCACGTCTCGCAATTGCGGAAGTATGTTTCCGATCCGGGTCACATACTTCAGTTCGACGAAATCGAGATCGCAGATGATCATTCGTATGAGGAGCGTCCCATACGAGTGTTAGAGCGTCAAATCAAACAGTTGAGGAATAAGGCGATTCCTTTGGTTAAGTTTCAGTGATCTAGACACGGAGTCGAAGAGGCTACTTGGGAAACCGAGGAGAGTATGCGGGAGAGTCATCCCGAGTTGTTTGACCCTTAGTTTCGGGGACGAAACTCTTTTTAAGGGGGGGAGTATGTAATACCCGGTTGTAATTCATTCATTATCATTCAGTAACTATCAGTCAGTAATCATCACTCAGTAATTTTTCACTCATTAATAATCATTCATCAGTCATGATTCACTCATTTGCGTTCATTTGGCATGTTGTAACCGTGTATCAGTTACCGATCGTCATTTCATCTCCGTTTGAGTGTCGGAACGGGAGTATTATCATTATCATCGTGATTGGTAGTCTTGTGCTGGAAGTATCATTTTTGGCATGTGTTGGACTTGTTCGCGTTCGCAAACATTTGGTATGTCGAATCATTCATCGATCGTAGTGAGAAATCGGAGTTTTCGGAATTTCATCTTGTCCAGCAACGAGTTACGGCCGTAAGGAGTGTCGGATACGGCCGTAATTGACGTTTGTTGTTTCCGGGCCATTTCGGACGATTTCGGCATACGGCCGTAAGGATTTCGGCATACGGCCGTAAGGCGAGGGAGATATGGCCGTAAGACTTGGCCGGATACGGCCGTACGCTGCAGGCAAGGTGCCTGGTCATTTTCGACCAAGAGGGCTTACGCCCGTAAGTTTGGCCGGATACGGCCGTATCATCCGAGTTACGGCCGTAAGGTGTGCAGGTACGGCCGTAAGGATGTCGGCGGATGTTTTTGACGAAGGCGGGTTACGCCCGTAACTCAGGAGCGGTTACGGCCATAAGTCTGTCGGCAGGCTTTCGGACAAAGCCGAGTTACGGCCGTACGAGTTGGCCGGTTACGGCCGTAAGGCCGTTGACCTGGAATGTTACGGCCGTAAGAGGGCCGAGATACGGCCGTAACTTCCGGCAGTATATATGGTTTGGCCGGGACACTTTTCCTTATTTTTCTCATTTCCTTCATCTTGTCCGAGAGAGAGAGCTTGAGGGAGATATTTTGTCATCATCAATCACTTGTGTATTCGGATTTCATCATCTTATTTTGTTGGGAAGCTTGGATAGTCGATTTAACACGTTTTCATTGGATCGAAGTGGTTGGATCTTCAAGAGGTAATTTATTCAACACCTTGGATTTCGATTTTGTGTTGAGATATGATGTTTTGGACGTTATAATCATGTTATATGAAGGGATATGTATATGATTATGAGTTTGTATAAGGATTCATTGGATTATTGAGGGATTATTCAAGAACACTTTGATTATCGAGTTGAAATTGGGGGTTTTCGATTAATTGTCATTATAATCACGTTTTTGGATATTCGTTTTGGATTATTAATCGTATTGAAGATGTTTTGTTGGTTTGAAACACTTCTTGGGGGATTTGATATTGGTATATTGAGGTTTGATTGTAAACAATCGGAGTTTGAACGCAACGTGTTTGATTTAATGCCTCAATGGACTTGGTTTAGTCGTATCGACGTGTTGAGTTCGTTATATTCATGTTTGTTACGTATGTTGAACGGATTGTTGGTTATTGTGTTATTCAAGGTTGTTCGAGTGACCGATATCTGTATTAGGACGTTGTTCGTGGAAGGATAATTGTCACCGGTGTTGTGTAAGTTAATTCTTACTCGGTTAAAAGGATATTCATCCCTTTTGTTGTTGTTCATTCATAATCATAACTCATTCATCAGTGTATTAACCGTATCAAACTTGTTATTGTCAATTAATCACTTCAGTCATAAGGAACGACGGTTCCAATCTTTTCATTGAGCTGTCATTTATTTCACTACCATTCCACCTCGGTGAGTCATTATTCATTTTCGATGTCACTTTTGTTATATCGTGGCATTCTGGGTCATACTGGCGTGCCGGTTGGTATGTGTTGGATTTTCTTGTCGGGCATGTTTAAGTCGTGTGTAGGTTGTTGGCCTCACATTGGACTGTGCACACGAGTCATATTGTCTCGTGAGACTGATTACGTACAAGACCACACATGTATTTGATCGATACTCGTTGGTGGCTTGTGCACGGACACATTTCCATCCCGGGCGTAGTGTGGTACCACCCTTTGAGCCGTACTGTTAGTTGATTCATATAGCATGTTTGATTGCGTATGTTTCGACAGGATATTTCATAACTTCAGATATAATCATGATTGTGTATTTTCAACCCTTGAGGATTGTTGTTCTGTGTAACTGACCCCGGCTGGGGATTTTGTTTTTCAGGTCATGGCAAGGCAAAAGCACGGGAATAGCATGTTGATGTCGAGGAGTCCCAGTGATACTAGTAGGGGCCCCCGATCTTTCAGTTATTCATGTTATTGTCCTTTATTTTCCGCTGCAGACTTTCATTTGGATACTCCGTTTCATTCAGTGTTGTGTATTTTATCTTCATATAAAATACACTAGTATTCGGTATTGTCCTGGTGTGTTGTAACTAAACTCCTCATCGGAGTAATTATTGTTGTAATGTGGTTCGGTACTACATTTATCCTGTGTAATTCATTCATTTTCATTTGCCTGGTGGGTCCCAGTTGGGGATCTACGGCACTGTAATATCCGCCTAGTTTGGGGTGTTACAGCGGCACACTGCCGATCACTGGGCGCATTTTTGGCCCTATGCCGCGGCACACTTCGGCCGGGCCGCGGCACACAGGGCAGTCAACTCTATAATTGCGTTTTTTTGAGCGTGAGCAGCTCATTTTTTTTCCTTTTCTTCAACCCATACGAGAGAGATAGCTTAAGGGGGAAGATTTTCATCATCAATCACTTGAGTATTCATCTTTCATCATTTTCATTCGGTTGTGAAGCTCGGATTGTGGATCTAACGCGATTTCATCGGATTAAAGTACTTGGATCTTCAAAGGTAATATTCATCAAACCTCTTGGATTTCGATTTTGTATTGAGATATGATGTTTTGGATGTTAAGATCATGTTTTATGAAGTGATATACGCATGATTATGGACATGTTTGATTATTCATCGGATTATTGAAGGATTATTCAAGAACACTTTGAATATTGTGTTAGATTTGGGGGTTTTTCGATTAATTCACTACAACAAAAAAGGTCTTTAACAACGTTTTTTAAACGTTGTAATTAGTGTTTGACAACGTTTCGTAAAACATTGTATTATCCGACGTTGTCTTAGGTCCATCTTTATGACAACGTTTTTTAAACGTTGCGGATACGTTGTTGTAATAGCGATCCCGTTTTTTGTTAAAAACCTTTAACAACGTTTACAAAACGTTGTTACTAACTTCAACAACGTTTACGTAAACGTTGTCCTTTCTTATTGACAACGTTCTGAAAAGGTTGTTAATAAGTTCCGCAACGTTTGAAAAAACGTTGTCTTTTAGTATTAACAACGTTTATGTGAAACGTTGTAGAAAGTTATTTTTCTAAAAAATATCCACTTCCACAACGCTTGTAAAAACGTTGTCTTTGATTATTCACAACGCTTTACATAAACGTTGTATAAAGTTATTTTTCTAAAAAAATATCCACCCCAAATTCACCTATTGCACCTACTACAATAAAGTGTGTCAATGGACTTCTTACTCACTTCAAGTCCTCATGAACATAAATCAATACAGGCACACGCAAAATAAACAAAGAAATAACGACTACGAGGGCACCCCATATTTGCAAGCTTGTCAAGAACTTTGTTGGCCTCTCGGTAGATGTGGATGATACGAACATTGGAGAGGGACGTAATAAGCCGTCTTATTCTTCGCACAAGCCGCCTCCCGCCGTGCTCTGTGCCTGCTCGTTCAAGCAATTAACAATAACGATCAATCCATTTGTACTCAAGAGATGTTACTCCTTTGCCGATGGCGAGTGTCGACCTTTCCCGGCTCCCACACTGCCAAGTACGCCGATGAAATGACCAAGTGCTTGGCAAACCCACCTACCAACGACCCTGCGAGTCACGCAAAACTCCACCACACCCAGCTAAACCGAGATCAATTTTCGCCATCCGTATTAACAGCCATCCAACCGGACGGAGGAGCCCTCCAAGAAACTTCCACCTGCTGAACAAGTCGTTTGCGCATATTCACGAGTGTACTACAGGGTAACGGCCAGGGTGCAAGGGCCTGAAAAAATCCTCATCATGGACTTGTTTATTCCAGAGTCCCATCCACCACCAAATTGTTGAAAAGATTAGCACTCAACCAATCATCCAAATCAGCACCATAAAATATCACGCGCAAGTCTAGAGGAATTAATGAGTTCCAAAGCAAAGTTGCTTGTTGACAATAAACAGTAAAACAAAGTTTCATTGTTGGAATTTAGCTTCTCCAAAATAAGAAGTATCCACATTCTCTATTAAAAAAAACAATTGGTGTAGCAATGTCTCATAAGAAGAATCATATTACTTCAGTTTGTGGCTCATAAGAAGAATCATACTACTTTAGTTTGTGGCTCATAAGAAGAATCATATTACTTCAAACAAGCAGCCACGTCACTATTAGCCGATTGCTCAGCTTCATTTATATCACACATGCATTCGCAAAAGCACCCAATTTAGCTTCAATTCACTATACCCTATTCACAAACACCTCTCTGTAGTACATGCAGTGAGAAATTCAGTAACTATATATAATTGTTCTATTCCATAAAACCGAATTCAAAAAAATGAAAAATAAATGATCACAGTAATCAACATACTAACACGCTTATCAATATCAAGGAATACAATAGAAGAAATTCATAATACAACAGAATAAATTCATCTAATAGTAAACGCGTGGAGTATAATCGATCCTATAAGCACAATCGCACAACAAAGATTAGAATAAGCAGCACATTACCAAACATTCACACAAACAGTATATTTAAAAACTATATTAATAATGAACACTACAATTATCCCAAATAGTTTATGCAATAGAAACAAAAATGACAATACTCTTAACAGGGTCTACAATTCAATACGTTAAATAAGAAAAAGAACACACTTTTCATTGCCTAGTGTAGGTGAATGTCTACGAAGGATTTTTTTTTCAATTATAAAGTGCAATAGAAACAAATTTGGGAATACTCCTATCAGAGTCTACAATACTCGATACAATAAATGTCCTTAGAACCTCATAAACTATCCACCCAATTTGTGTATCAATAATTAGCATATTTGATGATTAGCTAAAATCCCTAACATAAGTTCAAATAACTCCACATAAAACCTTAGATTCCCCAAAATTTAACTGCTAAATTAGAAGCAGGAAGTGTAGCAATCTTTGCTCATAATCTGCAACCAACACATCAAATGAGAAAATAAAAAAAAAACCAGGCAAAAGGAACTCACTGAATCCATCGACACGGCCACCCTCGGCCGAGTTGCTTCTAGATCAACCAGTAACAAATTTGGGATCCAATTAACATTAATTGTCAATAGAGAGAGAGAGAGGGGAGACATTGTGAGTGATTGATCCTATGGGAGTTAGAAATGCCTGGAAAAAACTACTTCATCAGAAGTAATGTGGAAAAAATAACCGTAACGAAATAAATTGCAGAAAAGTTGAAGAGGAAAGATAAGGAGTATCTTTGATAAAATGCCTCTATTTTGCCTTATATCCTAACAGGAAAACCGAGCCCCGGTCAGTAATCAGAAGCCCAAATCTCTAACCCCTTCACCAAAAAATGTAGTCGAGAAGCCTACCGAAATCATCGAAGCCTACCGAAAGTAGCAGATCCAGGAGCCTCCGCTGGATATCTGTCCATATCATGGAGGATTTGCCAAATGAAGCAGCGAACTCGCTCCGGAACTTGCAGCTTCCAAACTTTCTTCCACTTATCCTCTATCAAATTGCTATCATGGTTACTAAGATTTGATAATCTTTAGAACTTCCGCAAGCTAGTTTGTATACATCAAGTGATCCTAGCTTATAAGTCATATACTCGAAAAGAGGGCTGTCTTTTAGATGAAACATCTGTGGTCAGTTCACCAGAAGCTACTACATAAGGAATGCAGATAGTCATGTACCGAGTCTTGCTTTTTAGCCACCACATTTTGCTTTTTTGCTTCTCCATGTCGCCAAGTCTCCCCAAACATAGGACAAACAATAACAAGATGTAGATCTTCTATCAGTCACTAAGCCAACCCCATCGGCATCCGTCTTCAAGAAAACAACGAACCTTTCCCTGGGCTTCCTTATAGATACTTCAGAATCTAAATAGCTGAATCTAGGTGTACTTGGTATGGAGCATGCGTAAACTTGTTTCTTGGTAGGGAGCATGCGTAAACTGGCTTACCATGCCGATGACAAGAAAAGCTAAACATCAGTCTTGCGTGAGTTAAATAGAAAACCATTCAGACAAGTTCCTGATATCTACCTTTGTCGACTGATGTACTTGTATTCTGATCTCCTAGTTTAACATTACGTTTTCTTTGAGAAACAGATATACCTAAGCACACCGAGATCTTCAATTTTTAATTCATCCGCAACACTCCTTTTCAAGGAAATTTATATCCGAAATATCATCACTTTGTTAATATGATATCACCAAATATGGCAGTCCATATAGTTGATGACTTGTTTTGATAATCTTTAACAAGAAGATCTAGTTCAAAGACACTTTACCAACAACCCCCCTAACATGAATTAACCAAAGGTTAGGAATAAATAAGGAGATCAGAAAAATGTATAATAGACAACATAAACAATCAATATTACAAGTGACCTGTTGATGGGTCATCAATCATCTGATCTGGTACACGATCCGACTCGATCAAATAAATGTACCAATATTACAAGTGACCTGTTGATGGGTCATCAATAGCCTGGGCAAGAATTACGATTAGTAGGATGATGACTTGATACTTCCATCTCATGATTTAACACCTAGAGACATACAAATATATAGTGTAAGCCACACTACATAGATTATTATCAAATTATGGACATGGAGGAAATCATAAAAAACAGAGACGACTAAACGATGCAGTAAGTCTGGGTTTGATGAAATAACAACTCCCCACACACTGGCAGGAGGATATTATGAAATCTTAGAGCCATAGAGGTATATTTAAGTTACATAGAGGGAGGGGGGGAAAATCATATAACGCCTAACGGTAACGCCATTCTCTTCCCAATAAAGTAGCCATATAACGTATGTTCTAATCGAGAACTAACCTTTTCAACCACATTACGAGGAATAGAAATGTTAACTCCTTGAATAACAGGATCCACAATAGCAGACTCAAGAGACGATTTGATGAGATGATCATATAGGGCTGCTATAACATCCGCTATTTTAACTTGAACATCCTTATCCAAAACAGCCCAAAGTGGATATTTGCCTTCATCAATATTCTTAGTGAATTCATCAATATCCCTAAGAGTAGTAATGGGAGTACCAAACAAAGATTTAATGTATTCTAACACCTTACCATCAGTAGTACTTGATTCCCCAACAGTATGAACACCAGTAAGGACCAGATTCATTTGCGATACTACCACTCGACACAGAGCAGTGAGATATGAAACTAAGAGGACAGGGAAAGTATAGTACAATTATGACACAAAAACAATGGGGAATGAGGATTATCATTTCAGGGAAGCAAGTAAAACCTTGTGTTATGACACAAACCATGGATTATCATTTCAGGGAATGAGGACAAAAACAAGGTTCAAAGAAGCAAATGAGTTACTAAAGAAGCCATGAGCTTGATTTTTAAGGTTATATAATGTCATGATGACTGGGACTTATTTGAGCATGAAAACACCAACAATCTCAGCTAGAACTCATGTTGAGCAATTATGACAGTTTTAAAAGAAAAAATTGCAACTAAAGAACAACTAGGGTAATTTAAGCTATATTATGACTAGATTATACTAAATAAGCAGTAACAACCAAGAATAAGCACATGAACAGTAAATTCACAATATTATACTAAAAAATTAAAAATCTAGCAATTGCAGCCAATTATATAACCAACCTGTTCAGTAGAACATCTCTCAAAAGTCGACCTTCATAGAAAGCCCTAGGATTGGGCAACAATCTGAACAAAATTAACCACTCTTTAAGAACGCCCTTCCATTCTTTCCCTTTAAAATCAAGTGTAAATGATTCAACACTGCCAAAAATTTGAGATATATACTTACACATGGTCAATTAAAACACAATAATAAGTAAGAAGGTGTAATATCAATTACCTATAACCATGCAACTGACCCTTGATTTATATGCTCACATACCTTTCCCCTCCTCCTTTATCCGGGCTTGGGACCGGCAATGCAATGCAATATACAACAATTGCATTGGCGGAGTTAAAAAGGGGTTAGTTAATAAGTCGGGCAAATATCTTAAAAAAACAAGTAATACCAAGTTCTAAATGTTTAGCAATAAACCAACATAGGACACATATTGTGCATCAAAATAGAAATCCAAAATAGAAGTCCAGACATAAGATTCTTAACTAATTAAAAGAAACGAATTCCTTAGGCCATGCGGTCGTACTCCCAACTGCATCCGCAATGACTGACATATCTGAGTTAGACCTCCACAAATCAGCATTAGGAACCAAAGCTACTTGAACCCAAACCTTCCAAGCATCATTTCCAATGGGAACACCGTGCACCATAGCATTAGGATCCGTGGATGCAATTGTAGCTTCAGCAAGAACCTTCTTTCGCCAATCCAATAATTTGCATTTGCGATCAACAGTGACACCTGTACGGGCATCTCTTGAAGTTGAACCATAACAATCACGAGCATTAGAGCTACCATTATGTGACGACGGAGTGGGTGACTTCCCATTCAAATTTTCCCTTGAACCAATATTATGCAAATGCGGAGAGGCCATCTTTGAATTTGCTTTCTCCTTTGACGTGAAACCCTAGGAACAATCACGAGTTAACATGTAAGTGAAAACTATAAATAACTCTAAAAACAATGTGCTTGACTACAAAATACTTGCCTGCATACGCATAAAGTGTCTCATCTCCGCCATTTCATTTTCTAAATGTTCAAACTTCTCCATTTTTTTATTCAGTTCTGAAACTTGATTCTCAAGTGCTTGGACTTTCTTTGAACTATTCATGTGGATACCCATTTTTGATGGGGTAATACCAAATCCCATCCCTCTAACTCTTCCATTTCTCTCGGGCCCGAGTATTTGAGAGAGTGCATCCTCATTAATTGATGTCAAATGTGTAACACCCCCAATATATTCGGGAATATTACAGCGCCGTAAATCCTTTACATAAGGATTTACAAGGCTGAAGAATTGAACAAGCATAAAAAGGTACTAACGAATGAAAATAACTAATTACAAGACATCGATTCGACCAAATACAAAATAAAGACAATTGTTCAATGTAACTCAATAATACATCAACAAATCCAAATCATCACAAATGACTTTGTACTCGAGTACTAATTGAAATAACGAATAAACAATGATAAATAAACTCTCGGGACATCACTCGCACCCTCGTCGTCATACGGTTCCGGTGGTTGTTTCCCGCTCTCCGGATCCCGAACACAAACAAAATGTTCACCCCGAAGGGGTTAGCACAACGATGCTAGTACAAGTACCACAACATATTATTCATATCTCACGGTGAATAATAATAACGTAAACGAAAATACCAACGAGTCTTCTCCTACGAAACTCAAACATAACATACACAATCGATAATCACAACATGATATCAATACATACACATGGTAATTCCATCGATCCAGCGTTCATCGCCTAGAACCCACGATGATCCCGCCGACCAACCCGTGGTGGAAAACCCGTCCGATGATCCAGTAAGACGCTAGCATAGATCCCCCGATGATCCCGTCGGACCAACACGAGGTGGACATACAATAAAGACATACATGCACGACAATATGTATAACAACAATACGTAAAACAATTAAGGTACTTGCCTCGATTTGAAGACAATAATAACACTTCCACGGAAATGAACACTCGACGATTGTCCTCCTCAATCAATCACGTAACTAGACCAAACCTTAACAAAAGAAATAATATAGGATTTATCTCACGTCGTACAAATGTTTAACAATTCGATTAACGGTCAAAAGTTCATAAACTGCAATCTGCCCGAATAGCTTAGCGCACGCTAAGTATTCTGTGTAGCGTGCGTTACGTCTGCCCGATAGCGTACGCAAACAACAAAGACTAGCGCACGCTAACTACGCATGGTCAGTACCTCACTGATCAGCCAACTGACTCGACTGATGGTCTAGCGTACGTTACGTACCAAACGTAGCGCACGCTAACTAGTACTCGATAGCGCACGTTAAACTGCATATCATAGCGTGCGCTATCTCTGATTGGCAGTTTACTGCTGAGCAGTAAACTGTTCTTGCCATGTTCGAAACAATGAAATCCTTCGTGATAATTCATGTTACTTCCAGGAATACCAAGTTCTTACTCTTATGAATGATCTCCAGGATGATATCAACTTCAAGATGCAAATATACGTATAATCATCATGACACCATAATCCATCTTGATTACAATTCTCATGCAAAGTTGGTGATCTCCGGTTGATGTATTAGATGCCACTATCATTATACATATTCAGACTTCATCTTGAGGTGAACTAACAATTCCGACTATACGAAAGAATATTTCCTAAGATGATTCTTCCTTTAAGTTCTTATAATATCTTTTCCAAATCATGATCACAAAGATAACATAAATCATATGGATTGTTAACTTCCGAATATTTCTCTCATCATTTGAAGTACTAGGATTCCAACTTCAAGGTTCCAACAATAATATCGTAATTGTAGACATCCCAATCTTCTAAACATGAAGTAGTTGAAATAATTCACTAATGAAATTCAATATCTCGTTAACATGATCATCATATCCATTGGAAATCCAAATCTAAGACTGGTGATAGGTTGAACATACCTTAATATGCCGAAATCACTGAACCACAAGGTGTAATCCGACTCCGGTTGGTTATGTGCCCTCCAAGGTGTTACTTCTCTTCAATGATCACTCACAAGTGATACTCAATCATTCAATGATCACTCATAAAAGTTCTAAGTGTTTAGAAGGGAGATTCTAGCTCTGGACTCTCAAAGATGAAGTATAGACGAAGGAAATGAAAGCCCAAGCGGTTGTTGTCCCATTTATAATATTCGCATTATTGACAAGTTAGCGCACGCTACTAAGCATCCCTTAGCGTGCGCTAATAATGGTTGACTTCATAATTTGTCCGGGTGCGTCGTAGGAATCTTATCCGACCCATGTCCCACCGGGCGCATGAGCTAGCCGTCCCGCTCAATAATTGAGTCCTTAGCGCACGTTACTAATACCGCATAGCGTACGCTAATAATGGCCCGATAGCGCGCGTTAAGATACATTCTTAGCGTGCGCTATCACGAGGTTGCTTGAACAATTTTGCAAGTTTCTATACTTATGTACAATGATGTCAATGCACGAAATATCATACTCCGATAATCAAAACCATCAATCCGAATAATACATGATTTGAATACATATGAAATACACCGTAATAAATCCGGATATTACTTACTCTCCTACTAAAGGAGTTTCGTCCCAAACTCGTGACGAAAATAACTCGGGATATATGGACTTCATATCGCCTTCCGTTTCCCGGTGGCTTCTTCCGTTCCATGACGTGACCACCGAACTTTGACCAAAACGATTGACTTGTTCCTCGGTTGCTTAACTCGACTCTCGAGTATCTTGACAGTCTTTCTTCAAACGTCCCATCCTGTTCGACTTCGATCTCGCCGAAATCGATGATATGACTGGGATCTGGTATATATCTCCGCAACTGGGATACGTGGAACACGTTATGAACATGGCACAATGACGGCGGTAATGCTAATCTGTATGCCAACTCCCCAACTCTCTCGAGGATCTCAAATGGCCCGATATATCTCGGACTCAGCTTTCCTTTTCTACCGAAACGAAAGATTCCCCGGGTAGGAGAAACCTTCAAAAGTACGTGATTTCCAAGATCTCGAACTCCAATGGGCGGCGGCGTACGTCCGCATAGGATTTCTGGCGACTGCAGCGTCAACGGCCTTTCACGAATCAAGGCTATCTTCTCTCGAGTCCGCTCGATCAACTCGTTCTGCTCCGATCAAGTCCGATGAATCGTCCCAACATAAGGGCGATCTGCATCTCCTTCCGTATAATGCCTCAAACGGTGCCATCTTAATGGAAGCATGCCAACTATTGTTGTAAGTAAATTCAATCAACGGTAGATGAACTTCCCAATCGTTTGACCAATCTAAGGCACAGGCCCTTAGCATATCTTCCACCGTTTGTATAGTTCTCACGCATTGTCCGTCGATCGCGGTGATAAGTCAGATCGAAGTTCAATTCGGTCCCCAAGGCCTTATGAATCGCCTTCCAAAAGTGAGACACAAACGGCCGTCTCGATCGAAACAATGGTCTTCGGCGTACCATGCAATCGAACTATCTCGAAATAAAGACTCGTGCCAACCTCTCTCGGTCCCCACGTATCCTTAATGCCTAGAAAATGAGCCGATTTGGTTAAACGATCAACTATCACCCAAATCATGTTCATTCCTGTCCTCGTTTCGGCATATTAGTGATAAAGTCCATTGATATGTCCTCCCACTTCCATTCAGAATCGGAGCGGCTTCAACATTACAAAGAGCCGTTGATGCTCGATCTTAACTCGCCGACAAGTCAAGCATTTCAAACATAGTCCGCTACGTCTTGCTTCATGTTGCCCCACCGTAAATTCTCGCTTCAAGTCCTTATACATTTTACCGGTGCCCGTGGATAGAATAGGGCGAACTATGAGCTTCCTTCATAATCATCTGCTTTGAAACATCAACATCGGGAACGCAGAGTCGGTTCAAATCTCAAAACTCCATCGTCATGAATTATGAATCCGGGGGCCTTTCCTTTGATCACTTCATCATGCAACCGAATCATCAGAGGATTATCTGCCTGTCTAGATTTGATTTCTTCGGTTAAAGATGAAGTTATCTCCATCACGCACAGTTGTCC
The DNA here is from genome assembly GCA_033398695.1 of Orobanche coerulescens. Taxonomy (NCBI): domain Eukaryota; kingdom Viridiplantae; phylum Streptophyta; class Magnoliopsida; order Lamiales; family Orobanchaceae; genus Orobanche; species Orobanche coerulescens. The sequence goes on along the minus strand of CM065802.1, from coordinate 124,790,602 downwards.
TTGGACTCTTTGTAACCATACCTCAATTCCTTCACGAATCATCTCTCGTTGAAGGCTAAGTTGGGATGTCGTCTCCAAAGATCTCGAATAGAGACAGGTTTGCGGCTAAGTGCATCGGCCACTACATTTACTTTGCCTGGATGGTATAAAATCTCCAAGTCATAGTCCTTAATCAGTTCCAACCATCTTCTTTGCCACATGTTCAACTCTTTCTGACTGAATATGTACTTGAGACTCTTATGATCCGTAAAGATCCGCGGTGAGTCCTGCATGATAATGCCTCCAAATCTTCAAGGCAAAACCACCGCTTTGCTAGTTCCAAATCATGTGTCGGGTAATTCACTTCATAAGGTTTCGATTGTCGCGACGCATAAGCGATCACCTTATCATTCTCGCATCAACACGCACCCAAGTCCTTGATTCAAGCATCATCGTAAACTATGAATCCTTCGGTTCCTGCGGAAGTGATAGAATCGTGCCGTCGTCAATCTCTTCTTTAACTCATCAAAACTAGTCGACACGACTGCTCCACTCAAACTTTTGAGTTTTCGCAAAAGTCGAGTAAGTGGGCGGGAAATTTTAGAAAACCCTTCCACGAATCGACGATAATATCCAGCAAGTCCTAAGAAGCTTGGACCTCTTTCACATTCTTTGAGGCTTCCAATCCAATATTGCTTCGATCTTCCGAGGATCTACTGACTCCTTTAGCCGACACCACATGGCCGAGGAACATTACTTCCTTTAGCCGTAATTCACATTTAGAAAGTTTGGCGTACAATTGCTCGTTTCAAGAGTTCCAATACAATCCGCAAATGCCGCGCATGTTCTTAGGACTCTTAGAATACACGAGAATGTCATCAATAAACACGACCACAAATTTATCCAAAATTCAATGAACACACGGTTCATCAATTGCATAAATACAAAGAAAGTTAGTGAGACCAAACGGCATCACTACAAACTCATAATGCCCGTAGCGAGTTACGAACGCCGATTTCGAACATCGACTCCTTAATCCTCGGTTGATGGTATCCCGATCTCAGATCGATCTTAGAAAATACTGTTGCTCCTTGCAACCGGTCAAACAAATCATCAATCCGTGGCAACGGATACTTGTTCTTAATCGTCATCTTGTTCACTCTCGATAGTCAATACACACACGGAGCGATCCATCCATCATTCGGACAAAAACCGGCGCTCCCGTGGTGAAACGCTTGGTCGAATATAGCCCTTGTCCAAGAACTCCTCCACCGCTTCTTCAATTCGTACATCTCAAGAGGTGCCATACGATACGGTGCCTTAGAAATTGGTGTCGCTGTGTTCCAGCTCAATAGTAAATTCTACATCCCTTCGTGGAGGTAGCCCAGGTAATTCATCAGGAAATACATCTGGAAATTCGTTCACAACAGGAATAGATGAAAGTTCCACCATTTCTTCTTCTTTCTTCATTGCGTAACACCAGTACCCGGTACAGCCTTGTTTCAGCAATTTGACAGCTTTCATCGCCTTGATCAACTTTCCTGAGCTTCCCGGTTTCCATCCCTCAAACAGAATCTCGGAACCATCGTCAGCGACCAGCGAGATATTCCTCCTTCGGTAGTTTACAATTGCTCCGTACCGATTAAGCCAATCGTCTCCGAGTATCAGGTCATCTCCTTGCATTTCTATCACGATCAGGTTTGAGAGCCACTCTCTGCCTCCAAATGATACAGGGAAATTTCTAGTTTCTAAATTTCCGACAATCCTCTCTCCACTCGGTAACCCAACCACATAAGGTTCACAAGCATGAAAACCGGAAATATTCAAACGATTTACACAAGACAAGGATATGAAAGAATGTGTAGCTCCTGTATCAAATAAAACGCTAACTGGATGGGAAAGGATCTGGACAAGACTGATGCGACAAAGAAGATCACCGATCGTCTGTCCTCCTTATCTCGCATGCACGTGGGGAGCAGATCCGCACTCGATGTCCCCTTTCGGTCCCATTGTCCTCTCGCCTCGCCTGCGGCCAAAATTCTGAGGCATCTCGAACACTTTGCTGCGTCGTGGAATACCGCCTCCTTCTCGGATCGGGCTGTGGTATACGGGCTCTAAAAGACTTTGCGCCTCTTCACAAAACACCGCCCGATGTCCCTCTCGCCCACAGCCAAACAAGTCACGGCAGGAAGGGGGCAATTCCCGATAGTGCCGTCTGGGTGCGGTTAAAGCATTTCTGGTAACATCGGTAAGAGTTGATGTCGCCCGAAGTTCTTTCCGCTCCTAGCCGGGTGCGGAGGTTTCTGAAAGAGTGAAAGGATGACTGGCCTTACGGGCCCCACTGTTCTTGTGCTCGTAAAAGTACCAGAGACTTTCTGTTTCTTGGTTTCCGCAAATTTCTCCATGGTCGCTTCCTTGATCTCATATGCCAACGCCTTATCCTGGTATTGGCGGAGTGTGGTACATTCGAATCCGGACATGTACCTCTGGACTTCTGGTTTCATTCTCATATCGAAATGAATCATCATTTCTCGCATCATTACGACCGGATGTCGAACAAATGCCACCGGCCGTTAAACGTCTTGATCGCTCGATATCGCACATCGTAAGGCCGAGCGGAGAAAACTCCCGAACTTTGGCTTCCCTCACAGACGAGGGCAATCGAGCTTCCATCATCAATCTAAACTCTGTCCAATCGGCATCATGGTCTACAGCCGGATGGCTTCCCACCATTCGACGCTTCCTATCGTAAAATATTGAGCGATAGAGGCTCTCCTATTGTCTGGCGCTTGATTCCGGCAAAGATTTTCTCCAGCTCCTTTAACCAATGATCCCAGGTGGGAGTCTCAGAAATACCGGCGAATTTGGGTGGTTGCAACTTCTCCAATTCTTGCAGCAACCGGTCACATCGATTTCCCATATCTGGGATACGTTGCTGTATATATCACAGTTGTAGTCCCACCGCCACTTGCATTCGGTCCACGACCTGGGCGAACTGAGTCATCTGGTTCACCACTTGACGAAGGATCTCTGGTACAGCAGGATCTGGTTCATTATTAATAGATTGCTGCGGCTCGCCGGAGCTATGACTGGCCTGGTTAGAAGGCGACGCCTCCCTTTCGGCGTTTCTTCGTCCGCGTCCACGACCGCGACCACGTCCACGTCCGCCTCTCAACATGCTGTAAGCATAAATACTCAATATACAGGAAACAACATCGTTCTAATATTCGAGTATAAAGAGATACAATATGTAAAGAACGCGATAGAGTTTTGGAACTTACAACCACTGTTCGCATGAAGACGTAGGCAGTGCAGTGATGTCATTCACGGCCGGTTACCCCAAAAGACATAAATGACCCCTATTTTAACCCAACGGCCAAGATATCCCTAATCTTAGCTCCGATACCATATTCTGTAACACCCCCAATATATTCGGGAATATTACAGCGCCGTAAATCCTTTACATAAGGATTTACAAGGCTGAAGAATTGAACAAGCATAAAAAGGTACAAACGAATGAAAATAACGGAATTACAGTACATCGATTCGACCAAATACGAAGCATAATTGTTCAATGTAACTCAATAATACATCAACAAATCCAAATCATCACAAATGACTTTGTACTCGAGTACTAATTGAAATAACGAATAAACAACAGATAAATAAACCCGGTCGGGACATCACTCTGCACCCTCGTCGTCATACAGTTCCAGTGGTTGTTTCCCCGCTCTCCTGGATCCTGAACACAAACAAAATGTTCACCCCCGAAGGGGTTAGCACAACGATGCTAGTACAAGTACCACAACATATTATTCATATCTCACGGTGAATAATAATAACGTAAACGACAAAATACCAACGAGTCTTCTCCTACGAGAAACTCAAACATAACATACACAACTGATAATCACAACATGATATCAATACATACACATGGTAATTCCATCGATCCAGCGTTCACTGCCTAGAACCCACGATGATCCCGTCAGACCAACCCATTGTGGAAAAACTCGTCCGATGATCCAGCGCACGCTAGCATAGATCCCCCGATGATCCCGTCGGACCAACACGAGGTGGACATACAATAACGACATACATGCACGACAATATGTATAACAACAATACGTAAAACAATTAAGGTACTTGCCTCGATTTGAAGACAATAATAACACTTCCACGGAAATGAACACTCGACGATCGTCCTCCTCAATCAATCACGTAACTAGACCAAACCTTAACAAAAGAAATAATATAGGATTTATCTCACGTCGTACAAATGTTTAACAATTCGATTAACGGTCAAAAGTTCATAAATCAGACCGCCCGAATAGCTTAGCGACGCTAACTATTCTGTAGCGTGCGTTACGTCGCCCGATAGCGTACGCAAACAACAAAGACTAGCGCACGCTAACTACGCATGGTCGATTCACCGATCACCCAACGACTCGATCGATGGTCTAGCGACGTTACGTACCAAACGTAGCGCACGCTAACTAGTACTCGATAGCGCACGTTAAACCGCATATCATAGCTCGCGCTTATTCGCATGGCGCCATCACGAAAGCAAGAATCGTTCTTGCCATGTTCGAAACAATGAAATCCTTCGTGATAATTCATGTTACTTCCAGAATACCAAGTTCTTACTCTTATGAATGATCTCCAGGATGATATCAACTTCAAGATGCAAATATACGTATAATCATCATGACACCATAATCCATCTTGATTACAATTCTCATGCAAAGTTGGTGATCTCCGGTTGAGGTATTAGATGCCACTATCATTATACATATTCAGACTTCATCTTGAGGTGAACTAACAATTCCGACTATACGAAAGAATATTTCCTAAGATGATTCTTCCTTTAAGTTCTTATAATATCTTTTCCAAATCATGATCACAAAGATAACATAAATCATATGGATTGTTAACTTCCGAATATTTCTCTCATCATTTGAAGTACTAGGATTCCAACTTCAAGGTTCCAACAATAATATCGTAATTGTAGACATCCCAATCTTCTAAACATGAAGTAGTTGAAATAATTCACTAATGAAATTCAATATCTCGTTAACATGATCATCATATCCATTGGAAATCCAAATCTAAGACTGGTGATAGGTTGAACATACCTTAATATGCCGAAATCACCGAACCACAAGGTGTAATCCGACTCCGGTTGGTTATGTGCCCCTCCAAGGTGTTACTTCTCTTCAATGATCACTCACAAGTGATACTCAATCATTCAATGATCACTCATAAAAGTTCTAAGTGTTTAGAAGGGAGATTCTAGCTCTGGACTCTCAAAGATGAAGTATAGACGAAGGAAATGAAAGCCCAAGCGGTTGTTGTCCCATTTATAATATTCGCATTATTGACAAGTTAGCGCACGCTACTAAGCATCCCTTAGCGTGCGCTAATAATGGTTGACTTCATAATTTGTCCGGGTGCAAGGCCGGGAATCTTATCCGGACCCATGTCCCGCTGGCGCATGAGCTAGCTGTCCCGCTCAATAATTGAGTCCTTAGCGCACGTTACTAATACCTGCATAGCGTACGCTAATAATGGCCCGATAGCGCGCGTTAAGATACATTCTTAGCGTGCGCTATCACGAGGTTGCTTGAACAATTTTGCAAGTTTCTATACTTATGTACAATGATGTCAATGCACGAAATATCATACTCCGATAATCAAAACCATCAATCCGAATAATACATGATTTGAATACATATGAAATACACCGTAATAAATCCGGATATTACAAAATGGGAGGTTTGAGAGGATGTGATCTCTTGTATTTTACTCTTGAAAATTAGTAAACAAACAAGTATTAAATGATAGATTAGGCAAAATACTCCCTCCATCCCAAAATAATCTTCTATTTTTTCTTAACTATTAAATGATAGATTAGGCAAAATAAGATATTTTATTAGTTATCAGCTAGCTATTAACTATGTCATTATATTGAATTAACATTAAAGCACAAAATTGGTTATACCTCGTAATATGGCAACTCAAAAAAAATTGATTTTTTCTTCCAATTCAGGACCTTAACTTTCTTTATAATCTTCCTCCTCCTTTTCTTCTTTCTCTTACCTTTTGCCCTTCCTTGTCTCGGTTCTTCATCACTGCTCATTTCATCCCATTTTCCAAAATCATTTTCAATCCCATTAACAACTGCTAAAATTTCAGAACCAGACAATATATGAGGTTTCCCTCTCTTCTCATGGGTTCCATCAAACCAACTCTTCTTCTTTCGGTAAGGATGATTGGGTATAAGAAACCGTCGATGACCCATATACGCACACTTGTGACTGTGAGGTAGATAAATTGAACAAGTATTAGCACCACAAATAGGACATGCCATCTTACCCTTAGTCGTACACCCAGCTAGATTTCCATAAGCCGGAAAATCATTAATCGTCCACATGAGAATAACCTTCAGATTGAAAATGCTCTTCGTAAATGCATCGTACACCTCAACCCCACTTATCCATAACTCTTTCAAATCTTCAATCAATGGCCTTAAATATACATCAATATCATTTCCTGGTTGCCTTGGACCAGGGATTAGCAAAGTTAACATCATATTTTCCCTTTTCATGCACAGCCAAGGGGGGAGGTTGTAATTAACAAGCATCACGGGCCAACAACTATGTGTAGAACTAAGATTACTATAAGGATTAAATCCATCTCTGGCAAGTCCAATTCTTAAATTCCTAGGATCAGATGAAAAACAAGGCCACCTACTATTAATAGACTTCCACTGTGGCGAGTCAACAGGATGTCGCATTTTGTTATCGTTACTATGATGACTGCTATGCCACAATAATTGTTCAGAATTATCTAATGATCTGAACATCCTTCTAAATCTGGAAATAATAGGAAAGTATCTCAACACCTTGGCTGGTACCCCCTTTTTAATTTTACGCTCATCTCCTTTTCCTACCACTTTCCACCTGGATTTCCCACACCTTGGACAATTGTCTAGATCTGCCAAGTCTTTTCTAAATAAACAACAATCATTACCTGTCGCAAGTATTTTTTCATAACCCAAGTCAAAGCTCTTAAGTAATTTTTTCATAATGCATGTATTTTTTCATAACCCAAGTCAAAGCTCTTAAGTAAATTTTTTGCAGTATATGTGGAACTAGGAAGTACATTCTTCTGTGGCAACATGTGACCTAAAATTTTGAGAAGATCAGTAAATGCTTTGTCAGAAATGCCGTTAACGGCTTTATGTTTGAAAAGCACAACTGTCGCTGTCAACTTTGTATAGTCACTACAACCCATATATAAGGGAGTTTCTGCATCTTCTAATAATTTTGAAAACCCCTCATCTCCCATTGCTTCAGTATAATTTGGAATCGTTTCCTCGTTAACACGTGCATCTATGAACATCCTATATGTATCTGATATATCATCAAGATCAAATGTCCTTTTGGAGGAAGTGCTAGGACGTTCTTCCCCGTGAAAAATCCAAACATCGTATGTCTTATCCATACCATATATAAACAAGTGCGAGACTACATCATCACTAGACTGGTAATCCAAATTTCTGCATCGAGTACAAGGACATCTAATTTTAGAGGGATTTCCTAGACTTTCCAAACTTACTGCTACAAAATTTCTTACTCCTTCCCTGTAAGCAGCAGTTGGCCTACAAACAAAATTATACATATTACATAGCTGGCATAAGACAACAAGAAGCTATGAAACTACTATTTAAGCTTAGAGTGAAAACCTGGGCAGATTCACCCACGATTTATCCATCGATATGAATTATGAGTACACGAGAACACTACAAGAGATAATAATATTAGCACAGTTTGAAGAATTAATAATTTAGTACATCTCATTGTACCTTAACTGCTAGCCCAAAGCTAACAAAAAAATGTGAAAGCCAGAGATAATAATATTTAAACTCCGTATGTTTGATGGTTCATACGGTGTCTGTTGTGATTATTATTTCTATGACCTTCAAATTCGATTTTTTTGTTAAATAGACCTAAAGTAAATAGAAAACCAGGGTCATCCGACCTTATAAGACTGAAAAAACATAAACATCAAACATACATGCGCATAAAAAGAAAATCGATCACAAAAGAAAGCAAAATATCATTTTTAAAATGTGTTTTTAATTGTAAAAATAACCAAGAAAAATTGTGAAGTTTGGCAAGAAAGAAAATAAATTTTGAGTCACAACAATAGAGTGCGTGAAAAATAAAAGAAATCAAAGAAAAAAAAGCATGAACATCTGTAGACGAATAGAGAGAGGAAAAAAAGCTATCCTCTAGCTATTCTTCAAACCTCTAATAGCCAAAAAGCAGCTTTTTCTACAATAGAGTCTTGAGTTCACATTCCAGTTTAAAAATACATAACTTTCATTCACGAAGTGCCATAGGATGAAAAAGTAAGTATATCAGCATCAAGGTTGTACAAGGGATATGCTCAAAACGACAAACCAGTTGAAAACCCCTTAAATAAGGACTTCAGCTAAATTTTTTACAAAGCCATTTCAGAACTTAACCGAGTGAAACACCAGATTAAGCTAAACTACCAAATATAACTCATCAGCAAGGACAAACAGCTAAATTTTTTTGCGTTTGTAAACAATAGTAGGGGATTTTTGTCTAAAGTTAACTACAAGTCGTTTCGCACTGTTTCTTCACTCTTCTCTATATCAAAGCATTGTTTCTTCACTCTTCTCTATGTCAATATATGACATGTAATAAATAACTACAAACGAGCATAAACTTACAGGAACACGAAACTGGAAAACAGATACCGACGAAAAATTAACATCATTAGGTTTCGAAAATACGTATCGGTTTCACCACAAACCGTAAAGAGCTCTATTAATCCTTTCATAACCAAACACTATAATCAACTTATCTAACTTATTAATTCAGTTTCTGAATTATATATGTCACAAGATAATATAAAAGAGAGAGAGACACATACCGAGAGAGAGAGAGAGAACGAACGGGGAAGGAAGAGAGATGATACGATGTTGTTGTTGTTGTGGAGAGTGTTAAGAGCAGCGCCGCCTCCGACCAGTATCGCCGCCGTCTGTGCTTTTGGGATTTGGGAACGAGCGGGGGAAGGAACGGGGAAGGAAGCCGTTCACGTTTTTTGTTTTTCTTTTTTTTTTCCTTTTTTCCCTTCTGCGTTCTGTGTTTGGTTATGAGCGGTATGTGTTTTTCTTTTTCTTTTTCTGATTTGGGAACGAGCGGGGAGGAACTTAACCATAATACGACGTTTATAAAAAAACGTTGTTAAATAATTTTTCACAACGTTTAACTATTAAACGTTGTATTATACTGCAACGTTTCTTCATTAAACGTTGTTTATTTCCGTCACCACAACGTTTTTTTTATAAACGTTGTCAATATAGAAATACTACAACGTTTTTGAAATAAATGTTGTGGAAAACCTAAATGACAACGTTTTTTTAAAAACGTTGTTAATAAAAACGTTGTCAATGGCTGTTTTTGGTGTAGTGATTGTTGTTGAAATCACGATTTTGGATATTCATAATGGATTATTGATCGTATTGAAGATGTTTTGTTGGTTTGAAACAATTCTTGGGGATTTGATGTTGGTATTTTTGAGGTTTGGTTATAAACAATCGAAGTTTGGCCACAAAGTGTTCGATATAATGCCCCAATGAACTTGGTTTAATCGTATCGACGTTTTGAGTTCGTTATATTCGTGTTTGATTCGTATATTGAACGGATTGTTGGTAATTGTATTATTCAAGGTTGTTCGAGCGACCGATAACTCAATTAGGACGTTGTTCGTGGAAGAATAATTGTCACCGGTGTTGTGTAAGTTAATTCTTACTCGGTTAAAAGGATATTCATTCCTTTTGTTGTTGTTCATTCATAATCATAACTCATTCATCATTGTATTAACCATATCAAAACTTGTAATTGTCAATTAATCACTTCAGTCACAAGGAACGACAGTTCCAATCATTTCATTGAGCTGTCATTCATTTCACTATCATTTCATCTCGGTGAGTCATTATTCATTTTCGATGTCACTTTTGTTATATCGTGGCATTCCGGGTTATACTGGCGTGCCAGTTGGTATGGTAGGATTTTCATGTCGGGCACATTTAAGTCGTGTGTTGGTTGTTGGCCTCACAATGGACTGTGCACACGAGTCGATTGCTTCGTGAGACTGATTAGGTACAAGACCACACGTATATTCGATCGATACTCGTTGGTGGCTTGTGCACGGACACATTTCCATCCCGGGCGTAGTGTGGCACCACCCTTTGAGCCATACTGTTAGTTGATTCATACATCATGTTTGATTGCGTATGTTTTCAACAAGATTGGGTTATAATCTAACCGATTCATTTTGATCGAACTTGTGGTTTATACAACATATATATGATTGTGTTTATTCAACTCTTGAGGATTCTTGTTTTGTGTAACTGACCCCGTTGGGGGATATTGTTTTTCAGGTCATGGCAAGGCGAAAGCACGGGGAGAGCACGTTGACGGCGAGGAGTCCCAATGATACTAGAAGGGGGCCCCAGTCTTTTCAGTCATTTATGTTTCCTTCATTTATTCTGCTGCAGACATTCCTTTTGAATACTTATTTCACTCAGTGTTGTATATTTTATCTTCGTATAAAATATACATGTATTCGGTATTATCCTGGATGTGTTGTACGAAACTCCTCATCGGAGTAATTATTGTTGTAATGTGGTTCAGTACTACATTTACCCTGTGTAATTCATTCATTTTCACTCGCCTAGTGGGTCCCAGTCGGGGGTCCACGGCACTGTAATGTCCGCCTAGTTTGGGGTGTTACAGAGTTGGTATCGGAGCGTGGTTTTGAATACTACCTTCTGAGTCATGTCTCATTTGAAATCATCATCATCGGACTAGTATCATTGGACTTTCGTATCACGTGTGACCTGTGCAAATGCCGAGCCAATCAGACCGAAAGAACTGTAAGACTTCTAACGCCATGGTATAATTTCTGGCAATAATCATTCATTCATAATTCACTAGTTAACAATCCTCAAACATCATTTTCATTTTAATCATGTTGATCATAGTAACTCATTAATCACTCCATTCATTTCATTACTCAGTTGTCGATCTGGAAGATCATATCATTAATCTTGTTAACATGTTCAAGATACTCATTTCAAGAATTTCATCAGATAATCATGTCACCTCAGTTAATCATTCATGTAATCACTGTGTTAGAACGCATATGCTCATTTTCATCATTTCATGACGTAAATCATAATGCGGTACTCATACGAGATCTATGATTATCATGCGACCTTACTACTTCAGTATGGAGAGAGCTGTCAGGGGATGCACGGGGAGAGGCCGCGGTGCGGGCCGAAACCCGGTAAATAATCACTCGCTGTCGGGAAATCGTACCCAGGACTCGGCTCGATCAGAAGATGTTCGGGTTGATCAACTCACTTTTATGCAGGTCATGATGACCCATATGCAATTGCTCAATCATCATTGCGCCACTCTGGCCGGATTAATCGAGAGAACTCTCCCGAATGAGCCTGCTGCTAAGGAAATTGCTGAGCAACAACCTTCATCTGTGAGCAAGAAATCAATGAAGCGTAATCAATCCGAAGGCGGTCAGTCAAACTTCAAGAAGCCTCGTGCGGGTCCTATCATTTCTGAGCGATCGCCTACGGCGCATAATCGTGCGGGATCTGAGTCCCGAGCGGCCAGTTCGGCCATCACCTGTTTCAACTGTGGAGCGTCGGGTCATTACAGCACTAAGTGTCTGAAACCGTCTATCACGTGCCATAATTGTGGGAATTTTGGGCATAAGGCCCGTTTTTGCCGAAAGGACTCCAAGTCGGCTCCGGCGGCATCTCAGGCCCTGAAGCAATCAGCGATTCAGAATTAGACTGCTCTGTCAACGTCGTTTAAGACAATTGAAGCAAATAAAGGCGGAGCTCATATTTATCAGACGGGAGCGTCCAGTTCGGGGGCCGGCAAATCCCGGATTCATGTGATGAGGAGGATCGACGATCCGGTGGCCCGAATGAGCTCAGGTATACTCGTAATTATATTTCAGCCTGTGTGTACCTTTTGATACTGGTGCACCGCATTCATTCATTTTCGAATCGTGTTTGAATAGACTTAATTTAGATAGTCCTATTGCTTGTGAACCTCATACTATCAGTCTACCTGATGGTGGAAGAATTTCCGGAAATCAAGAGGTTAAGAACTGACTGAATTAAGCTTAATGACCGCGATTGGTTGGTGGACCTAATCGTGGTGAATTTATCTAAGGACGATGTAATAATGGGTATTAGTTGGATGGATCGTCATGATACTATCCTCAGTGGTTGTAAGCGTTTGGTCACTATCATTCCAATCGTTGGAGTCGAGTGCGTATTTCAGGGAGGTAATTCCCGTTGTTCCAGAAGAATTATTAATATGATGGAAGTAGAGAGATTCCTCAATCGAGTTGTTCGATCATTCATTGTATCATTTTCATTGATTGGCCGTTCTATGGCAATCGAGTTGTTCAATCATTCATTGTATCATTTTCATCGATTGGCTGTTCTAAGGCAATAGAGTTGTTCAATCATTCATCGTATCATTTCATCAACTGGCCATTCTAAGGCAATCGAGTTGTTCAATCATTCATTGTATCATTTTCACCGAGTGACCGCTCTAGGGCAATCGAAATGTTCAATCATTCGTGGTATCATTGTCATCAATTGACAATGTATTCCCAGACGAGTTACTTGGTTGCCTTCACATAGAGTTGTGGAAGTCGCGAGTGAGTTGGAGCCCGGTACGTCCCCGTTATCGAAGGCACCGTACCGGATGGCCCCGACCGAAATGCAGGAGTTGAAGATTCAACTTGAGGAATTGTTCGAGAAAGGTTATCTCCGTCCGAGTGCGTCCCCGTGGGGAGCACCAGTGTTGTTTGTCAAGAAGAAGGATGGTTCGTTCCGCTTGTGTATTGATTACCGGGAATTGAATCGGGTGATGATCTAGAATACGTATCCTCTACCCCGCATCGGTGATCCCTTAGATAAACTTCAGGGAACTTTAGTATTTTTTTTAAGATCGACTTAAGATCTGGATATCATCAGTTGCGAATTCGAGAGTCGGATATCGAGAGGACGGCGTTTCAAATACGCTATAGCCATTATGAGTTCGTGGAGTTAATTAATGCACTAATGCATCTGTGGTATTCATGGAGTTAATGAATCGGGTCTTCATCGACTTTTTGGATCAGTTCGTGGTTGCCTTTATTGATGACATTTTAATTTATTCGCGTGACTGGGAGGAGCACGAGCTTCACCTTCACCAAGTTCTCGACATGTTGAGACGAGAGCAACTTTATGGAAAGTTTTCCATATATGAGTTCTGGATGTCCGAGGCGACGTTTCTCGGGCATGTAATTTCATCATATGGAGTTCGTGTCGACCCTCAGAAGATGGAGGCTATTCGATATTGGCAACCTCCGAAGAAATTTAAGGAAATCCAAAGTTTCCTCGGATTAGCTGGTTAATTATCCGACCATCGACCTGGAGCTAGGAGCCGTGGTTTTCGCGTTGGAAATTTGGCGTCATTACCTTTATGGCGTTACCTGTCAGTTATTCACCAATCACAATAGTTGAAGTATATACTTACTCAGAAGGAGTTAAATATGCGGCAGAGATGGTGGTTGGAATTAATCAAAGATTATGATATCGAGATCCTTTACCACCCGGGCAAGGCGAACGTTGTCGCCGATGCCTTGAGTCGTAAGTCCGTTCAGGAGCAGATGCTTGCTCGATTAACAGTTTAGAAGGAACTTCAGCAGGAATTTCTGAGAACCGAGATCGAGGTCTGGTTATAGCGAGTACAAGGGCAACTTTGTATGTTGGAAATTTCATCGCCACTTGAGGAGGCGATCAGGGAGAATCAGAGTTCGGACCCATTTTTTTTACGCATTTGAGAGGATGTGACTCAGGGGAAAGCCCCCGGATTTGTGGTCCATGAGGATGGACTTTTGCGTTTTAAGAATCGGTTGTGCGTACCGGCGAATGACGAGTTGAAAAACTCGATTTTGAGAGAAGCTCATGCTACCCCTTATTCCGTTCACCTGGGGTCTAGCAAGATGTATAAAGACTTGAAACAAAATTACTGGTGGAGTAATATGAAGCGAGAAGTCGTAGAATTTGTTTCGAGATGCTTAACCTATCAACAAGTCAAGATTGAACATCATCGACCGGCGGGAAGACATTTCTATGGATTTCATCACGAGTTTGCCAATGAGTCATCGTGGCATGAATACGATCTGGGTGATTGTGGACCACTTAACTAAATCATCTCACTTTCTCGATATTAAGGATACTTGGGGTCCCGAGAGACTTGCCCAGCTGTTCATCAAAGAAATAGTGAGATTGCACGGTACTCCTAAGAGTATCATTTCCGATCGTGACAGACGGTTTGTGTCTCATTTTTGGAAATTAGTTCATCGTGCAATGGGAACTCAGCTTAATTTCAGCACATATTTTCATCCTCAGTCCGATGGACAATCAGAGAGGACTATTCAGACATTGGAGGACATGTTGAGGGCATGTGTCCTCGATTGGAAAGATGATTGGGAAGCCCAACTGCCATTGATCGAGTTCACGTATAATAATAATACTTGGCATGCTTCGATTAAGATGTCACCGTACGAGGCCTTGTACGGTCATCATTGTCGATCTCCTTTGTGTTGGGATGACTTATCAGAATCCATCAGCACCGAGCCCGATATGCTTATAGCCGCCCGTAAGAAGGTAGCTTTGGTCAGGAGTCGTTTGTTGACTGCTCAGAGTCGACAGAAATCTTATGCAGACAATCGTCGTCGACCACTAGAGTTCGAGACGGGTGAACACGTTTTGGTCAAGGTATCCCCGAGTCGAGGTATTTTCCGTTTCAGAAAACGGGGGAAGTTGAGTCTTGGATTTATTGGACCGTTTGAGATTTTGGAATGAGTAGGCGAGCTAGCTTATCGTTTGGCCTTACCTCCGACGTTAAGCCGAATTCATAATGTGTTTCACGTCTCTCAACTACGGAAGTATGTTGCCGACCCGAGTCACATACTTCAGTTCGACGAAATCGAGATCGCAGATGATCATTCGTATTAGGAGCGACCCATACGAGTCTTAGAGTGGCGAATCAAACAGTTGAGGAATAAGGCGATTCCTTTGGTTAAAATCCAGTGGTCTAGACATGGAGTCAAAGAGGCTACTTGGGAAACCGAGGATAGTATGCGGGAGAGTTATCCCGAGTTGTTTGACACTTAGTTTTGGGGACGAAACTCTTTTAAGGAGGGATGTATGTAATACCCGGTTGTAATTCAGTCATTATCATTCAGTAATTCCATTCGATAATTGTCACTATGTAACTTTTCACTCGTTATAATCATTCATCCGTGTTCACCGTTCGGAATAACTTCGAGTTGTGTATCGATATTGTTCATTGTTTCAACCTTACTCGGGAATCGAGACAAGAGTATTATCTTGATCATGGAAATTGATTCATTAGTCGTTGTTGACGTTGGAGTTCATGTCATTTATAATCTTCTCATTATTCAAATTGTGTTTTGATTGGGCGAACCCTTGTAATCATGGCTTGGAACCACCGTTTTGGGGTTTCCGTACTTCCATTTCGTGTTATTGTTTCCCAAATATTGATTCTTATTGATTTTATTCTCTTCCCGGGTCATTTTTCATCATTTTAGCACCCAAGGGGGGTGTGGGCCGCGGCAGAAGGAGTGTGCGCCGCGGCACACACATTGTCCAGTTTTGGCCGAGCGATGCATCGTGGCCGCGGCACATGCTGCCAGGCTGCGACACCGCTGAGTCACCGCGGCATGGGCCAGACGGCCGCGGCACACTCGTGTTGCACTTATCGGCCAAACCTTCTGTACCGTGTGCCGCGGCACATGCCGACGGGGCCGCGGCACACTGCCGAGTCACTGCCGCGGCACATTCGTCCGGGCCGCGGCACACTGCCGATCACTAGGTGCATTTTTGGCCCTGTGTCGCAGCATACTTCGGCTGGGCCGCGGCACACAGGGCAGTCAACTCTATAATTGTGTTTTTTTTAGCGTGAGCAGCTCATTTTTTTTCCTTTTCTTCAACCCATACGAGAGAGAGAGCTTAAGGGGGAAGATTTTCATCATCAATCCCTTGAGTATTCATCTTTCATCATTTTCATTCGGTTGTGAAGCTCGGATTGTGGATCTAACGCGATTTCATCGGATTAAAGTACTTGGATCTTCAAAGGTAATATTCATCAAACCTCTTGGATTTCGATTTTGTATTGGGATATGATGTTTTGGATTTTAAGATCGTGTTGTATGAAGTGATATACGCATGATTATGGACATGTTTGATTATTCATCGGATTATTGAAGGATTATTCAAGAATATTTTGAATATTGTGTTGGATTTGGGGGTTGTTCGATTAATTATTGTTGAAATCACGATTTTGGATATTCATAATGGATTATTGACCGTATTGAAGATGTTTTGTTGGTTTGAAACACTTCTTGGGGATTTGATGGTGGTATTTTTGAGGTTTGGTTATAAACAATCGAAGTTTGGCCACAAAGTGTTCGATATAATGCCCCAATGAACTTGGTCTAATCGTATCGACGTTTTGAGTTCGTTATATTCGTGTTTGATTCGTATATTGAACGGATTGTTGGTAATCGTATTATTCAAGGTTGTTCGAGCGACCGATAACTCAATTAGGACGTTGTTCGTGGAAGGATAATTGTCACCGGTGTTGTGTAAGTTAATTCTTACTCGGTTAAAAGGAAATTCATTCCTTTTGTTGTTGTTCATTCATAATCATAACTCATTCATCATTGTATTAACCGTATCAAAACTTGTCATTGTCAATTAATCACATCAGTCACAAGGAACGACGGTTCCAATCATTTCATTGAGCTGTCATTCATTTCACTATCATTTCATCTCGGTGAGTCATTATTCATTTTCGATGCCACTTTTGTTATATCGTGGCATTCCTTGTCATACTGGCGTGCCGGTTGGTATGGTAGGATTTTCATGTCGGGCACATTTAAGTCGTGTGTTGGTTGTTGGCCTCACATTGGACTGTGCACACGAGTCGATTGCTTCGTGAGACTGATTAGGTATAAGACCACACTTGTATTCGATCGATACTCGTTGGTGGCTTGTGCACGGACACATTTCCATCCCGGGCATAGTGTGGCACCACCCTTTGAGCCGTATTGTTAGTTGATTCATACAGCATGTTTGATTGCGTATGTTTTCAACAAGATTGGGTTATAATCTAACCGATTCATTTTGATCGAACTTGTGGTTTATACAACATATATATGATTGTGTTTATTCAACTCTTGAGGATTGTTGTTCTGTGTAACTAACCCTGTTGGGGGATATTGTTTTTCAGGTCATGGCAAGGCGAAAGCACGGGGAGAGCACGTTGACGGCGAGGAGTCCCAATGATACTAGAAGGGGGCCCTTGTCTTTTCAGTCATTTATGTTTCCTTCATTTATTCCGCTGCAGACATTCCTTTTGGATACTCATTTCACTCAGTGTTGTATATTTTATCTTCATATAAAATATACTTGTATTCGGTATTATCCTGGATGTGTTGTACGAAACTCCTCATCAGAGTAATTATTGTTGTAATGTGGTTTGGTACTACCTTTACCCTGTGTAATTTATTCATTTTCACTAGCCTAGTGGGTCCCAGTTGGGGGTCCACGGCACTGTAATGTCCGCCTAGTTTGGGGTCTTACACAATAAACACTGAATAAATCATATTGCCTTTTATTGATAATTCCACAATTACAAGTACAATGCCCCATCTCTCTCATCCCCTCAGTGGTATTCGATGGCATATTCCTAACAATGCTCTCCGAATTACGTACGTTATCATATTGTCTTAGCGTACGTTATTCTTTATACTTTGCCTACGTTATTCCATCAGGTGATACTCTCATCTCATCAGGTAGATTGGCATTACATATGTTATGTATCCCATATTACGTACGTTATACTTGCCATTTCAGTCCGGTTCGTGTTTCTTTTTGTTTTGCTTCCTTGTTGTTTTGTTTTGCTTACTTGTTGTTTTATTTGTTTAACAACTAATCATCAAAACTCGATAATGAATATTTGGAATAAAAATATTCCAACACATCTTACAGCCGTAACTCAGCCCTGGCAGCAGGTCAGGCTGGTTTGAAACAACGACTCGCCAACAACCGGAATAAGAGTACAAGGGATGAAACCAAAAATAAACGAATATCTTTTACTGACGACATAAACATAAAAACCATCACATGCCTCCGGCCATCCGAAGGCCGGAATAAACAAATATTAGCATCAATGCCCAAAATAATAAGAATTTACAAAACGACCCAAACATTCGAAAATCTAGATTTGGGACCTGAACACCAATCTCAGAAAGTTGTAACATAACCAGAAATATTAAAGGAACTCGCGAAGGTAACGAAATATCAGGTTATAACGAGATTTACGAGAATCGAGTCTTAACGCGGAAAGTTACATAATAAGTAAAATCTTATAAAAACAACTCCGAAACTCACCCGGATGGTCATGAATGCAAAACAAAATGGTTTCGGAATAATACAACACTTACAAGCGAGTCGTCCGAAATGAAAATGTACTAAAAATAGAAATTACTAAAAATAGAAAGTGCGGATATTACAATTCATTCATGTTTTTTAGTCCTATAGATCTAGCATGATCTACACGATTTACTTGTGAGAGAGGCTTGGTAAGTGGATCAGCAACATTTTCTTCTATTTCTACTTTGCATATACTCAGTATGTTTTTGGATCTCTAATCGGACCTTGACTCTTTAACTTGCACAATAGCACTAGTATTGTCGCAGTAAAGACTTCTAGGTCCTAAAAGGTTCCACATATTACACTCGGCTGCATTTGATGCTGCCAGGTACTCAGCTTGAGTTATAGAATATATAAACGTTCTTTACTTGGAACATTTCCAACTTATAGCACCTCCATTTTAAACAAAAACATAAAACCATCTGCAATCTTAAATTATCTCTGTCGGTTTTGAAACTTGCATCGGCATAACCATTTATAGCCAACTCGTTTCCCACAACTTCATAAATTATAAACGCATACTTAGTTCTTCTTAAGTACTTTAGGATGGCTCTCACTTCTCTCCAGTGACTTTCATATGGATTTGATTGTTATCGACTTGGCATGCTTGGGGCAAACGATACATCCGGTCGAGTACGAATCATGGCGTACATGATCGATCCAATGAACGAAGCATATGGAATCTTTCTTATGCAGGCTCGCTCACCAGGAGACAAAGGACTCTGAGTCATACTCTGATGGATGCCATGTGATATTGGCAAGAGTCCTCTCGTAGAGCACTGCATATTGAACCTTTTCAATATTTTGTAAATGTAGGTACTTTGACTCAGACCAATCATTCTCTTTGATATATCTCTATAGATTTTTATCCCAAGAATACAAGAAGTTCTCCTAAGTCTTTCAGAGAGAAACAACTTCCCAAGCAAGTCTTAACTATCTGCAAGGTGGGTATGTCATTTGCAATGAGTAATATGTCATATACATATAAGACCAGGAAAACAACTATGCTCCCACTAACCTTCTTGTACACACATGGTTCATCTTCATTTTGAATAAACCCAAACTCTTTGACAGTTTCATCAAGATGAAGATTCCATTTCCGAGAAGCCTCCTTCAACCCATAATTGGATCTTTGAAGCTTGCAAACCTTTTTAGAATTTTCTGGATGAAAAAGACCCTCAGATTGTGTCATGTACACATCCTCGAGTAGGTTTTCATTAAGAAACGATGTTTTTACATCCATTTACATATTTCATAATCGTAGTATGCGGCAATAGCAAATAAAATTCTAATTGATTTAAGCATGACTACTGGAGAAAAGGTCTCATCATAGTCAACACCATGAGTCTCTCTATAACATTTTGCCACTAGTCTAGCTTTATAGGCTTGTAGATTATCGTCTATGTCTTTCTTCTTTTTGAAGAACCATTTTCACCCAATGGGTTTAACACCATTAGGTGGATCTAACAAGTTCCAAACTTGATTGTTGTACATGGACTGCATCTCTGAATTCATGGCCTCTAGACATTCCTCGGACTCTGGTCCTGAAGCTGCTTCTGTAGAGGTACTAGGATCATAATCTATGAGCGATGCGTCATCATCCTCTATTATGAGATACCCAGATCTCTCAGGTTCATGTCGCACCCTATCAGATATGCGAGGAACTTGTGTATTTTGAACTGGCTCCTCAACTAATTGTTGAGCCTGTTTGGTTTCCACCTGTGAAACAATGTCTTCTTGTGTTTCTTGAGTTTTCTTGAGAATTACTTTTCTCCCACTGTCTCTTTTGGAAATAGATTCTATTTCTAAGAGGACAATATTTCGAGTGAACACTTTGTTCTCTGCGGGCTTATAAAAGTACTATCCTTTAGTTTTCTTAGGATATCCCACAAATAAACATCTTTCAGATCTGGTTGTTAGTTTTTCAAACACTTGTCATCTTACGAATGCTTCGCAACCCCAGATATTTAGAAAAGACAAGTTTGGACTCTTACCAGTCCATTTCTCAAATGGTGTCTTTTCAACTGCTTTAGATGGAACACGGTTAAGGGTGAATGTAGTTTTTTTCAGGGCGTGGCCCCAAAATGATAATGGAAGCTCCGTTCGACTCATTATGGATCAAACCATATCTAATAAAGTTCGATTCCTCCTCTCAGACACTCCGTTATGTCGAGGTGTTCCAGGAGGAGTAAGTTGTGGAACAATTCCACAATTACTATGATGATCACCAAATTCTTGGCTCAAGTATTTGCCACCTCAATCTGATTGAAGGGCTTTAGTTGTCTTGCCAAGTTGATTTTGTACTTCATTCTGTAATATTTTGAATATTTCAAAAGGTTCATGTTTATGATTCATAAGATAAATATACCCATGCCTGCTAAAATCATCGGTAAAAGTGATGAAGTGTTGGTACCCACCTCTGGCATGAGTGCTAATAAGTTCGCATACATCAGTATGTACTAGACCTAATAGATCATTAGCCCTTTCTCCATGACCGGTGAAAGGATTCTTCGTCATTTGGCCCAATAAACAAGATTCTCATGTCGTATATCACTCAGTCAAATGAGTCTATCATGATGGAGTTTAGAAATGCGTTTCTCATTTATATAACCAAGTTGAAAGTGCCATAAGTTAGTCATATTAGAATCATTGAGCTTAGATCTCTTGGTTGCAATGTTATAAACTTCCAAAGTATTGGACTTATCTAGATCAATATTGTAAATGACAGTATATAACTTGGCAGTACCATAAAGCAATTCATCATAAAAATATGAACTGTATTATTCTTAATAAGAAAACTGTAACCTTCATAATCTAATGTAGAAATTGAAATAATATTCCTATTCATAGCAAGAACATAATAGCAATTGTTCAAAAATAATAAAAGCCCAATGGGTAAAACTAGATCATAAGTTCCAACGGCTAGTGCAGCAACTCTTGTTCTATTGCCGACTCTTAGATCCCCTTCCCCTTTCTTCAGCTCTCTACTGCTTCTCAACCCCTGCACATTTGTGCAAATGTGAGATCCATATCCAGTATCCAATACCCAGTAGTTAGAAGCGGATAAGTTAACTTCTATGATAAATATACTCGTGGCAGTCTCACTACCCTTAGTACGCTTTAGATCTTCCAAGTAAACCTTGCAATTTTCTTTTCCAATGTCTTGGTTTATTGCAATGATGGATATTTCCATCTTTGGTAGATTTTGCCTTGAAAATCGACTTAGTAGGGTCTTTAGCTTTGGCAACTTTTGCCTTACCTTTACACTTGCCTTTGTTCTTGAAGGACTTCCCTTTGGTGACCATCAGCACGTCGCTTAGTTTCTTCTTAATGTTTTGCTCAGTTGTTTTAAGCATCCCATGCAGCTCAGCAATAGAATTCTCCATTGTAATATCCGAAATTTCTACTACTGTTGTTTAATATTATTTTATCCGAGTTATATTGTACAGCGTGGAATCTATACAGTATGGATAAAATGAATTAAGGACTGAGATGTCAGTATTGGTATAATTGTCGTATTTGGTCGATAATTGCATTTGAGGATATAATGTGTTGAGTATATGTATTCCGTATGCCGTATGTTCGTATTCTTCATGTAGAGACCTTGGACAAGAGTAGCTGAAAATGGCTAAATATAGCCTTGTTAGCGCATGCTAATACTCATGTATAACGTACGCTATCTGTAACACCCCCAAAATATCCCGAGGTATTACAGTGCCGTGAATCCCACGTGGGACCCACAAGGCTAGTTAGAAAAATAGACATTTTAAGAAAATCGTGATAAAACCTTAAATTCAAGGGTTACATGACAAGAAACGAAAGATTTAAGGAAAAATGTAATTCGGAGAATTATTACACAACAAATGTTTTTCCAAAGAAAATAATTTATTCCAATTTAAGCAACGGCTAGAGATAATTCCAACACCGCTCAAGTCTGACCGACCCTGAATGTCCCGCACATGATGAACAATTTTACCCGGTATGACGAGTCATACCAGGTTGCTGTGGTCGAGAATGCATATCAAATAACAACTACTAACAACAATATGCGACATTTTTACAATCACCGTACCTAGCAATCACAAGGAATATTTCATCATTCAACCGACGTGTCTCCTCTTTATCACATAAACCCCAAGGTCGCAACCAAGGGTCACGGAAGTATCCACACGGAATACCCCGAACATAGGTGCCCAATTCAGTCTTACCCCTAACACATTTCCACACGGGTACCATACAGTGTTTTATCCCCAACACATCGGCCCATTTATAACATCTTTAGAGAAAGACAACGCTTTTATCAAAATGGCACGTACACACATACGGTATAACATTGATATTAGAAATTCATGAGCAAGATTTCACTTGCCTGTGATCCGATAGTAGGTGCTTTATGATAACGAAGTCCCCACGCCCGCTCGAGCTTAACCTAGCCACGAGACATCCGATTAACACTTCGTTCGGATCATAATGAATAAAACTAGTCTCCCTTTCCTAACCGGATTCCTAGTGTAGTTTTAATTGTCGGTATGAGTATCGTTTCCAAGTTTTCAAGTGTCGTTTATCTCGTTCAATCTTATAGTTAACATTAGGTATATCGATTTACTCAAGAAGATAATCCTACCATTCTTCGGTTGTCAACGAATTATTATGGCGAAATCGAATCTTATGCTTTCTAATACAATTCTATATTCCGAATACTACAATCTACGGATTTTATTGCACAATAACTCCGGTGGTTTAACAACCAATATTAATTACACTATCGAATTACTTCCTTAGTTTGCTAAGTGTCAAAAATCACAAGGTGAGGGTGACTACGAACAATGGAACATACGGTGACGGATTGCTACGAATTTCCCCACAATTGATTCGTCAAATTTTACATTCCTAGTGATGATTTGAAGTGAAATTTTGTTTGCATGAAACGAAACATATAAGAAACGGAATTTCTGGTTACTACAATTTCATCCGACAAGATTGTCTACGAAGTTTAGCAAAATCTAACCCATACCCGCAATATAACAAGTATTAACTAAGAAAACATCGAAGATATAACTCTGTGGATTGGTGGCTTACCTTTTTGGAAGAAAATAGTGAAGATAGTTGACGGATTCACAAGAACTACGAGGAGAACGAGAAGTGACTTGAACGACTTGGATAATCTTCACCGGAGCTCAAGAATCCACCTCCTTAATGTTAATTCAAGTGTTTAAGGCTTAAGAACAGGGTATAGGGCTAGGAATTTCTCGAAGGGTGGTCGTTTTGTGGTGTTGGTTCGTGCAAATGAAGTAGGGAGTTATCATTTTATTAAATCGATTTTGATAACGACGTTAACGATAAGAGTGTTACGACGTAAGGTGTATTATGTACGTAAAGGTGCGATGACAACGCACGTAAAGAACTAATCGCCCGAAATGTGCCCAAGTGTTACGTACGTTAATTTTGGGACATTACGTACGTAACAAACAGTTGACTCGCTTTGTCATCTAGCCCGCCAAAGTAGCCCCGTCCGTGTCAAAAGAAAGATTCTGCCTGGGAGACCGACCCACCCACGCACGTAATATGGCCGCCTTAACGACGTAACCATTGAAATTTAGCGACGTTAGGCATGGGTTATAGCGCGTGTTAGATGTAAATTTTAGCCTCAACCACATTCTAACCATCTCGGGTGACCATCCCTTCCGTCACAACAATTATCGGGAACAAGACGTTGGCCACCGTCATATTCGCACCGACGATCGTCCCACGGCATCAAGGTGCGTCACCCTGCTTTCATTCACATCGCATACAATTATATAGCACTCAATGGAATACATAAATAGAAATGACGTCACATTACCAAACATTCACACAAGACAAAGTAATCAAGCATGGAATACCGGAGGTATTACATATCACCCCTCTTAAAATAGTTTCGTCACGAAACTTAAGAAAATAACTCGGATGACTCTCCTTCATGCTCGACTCGGTTTCCCAAGTCGCCTCTTCCGTACGTGGTGCGACCACTGAATCTTCACGAGGGGTATGGCTTTATTTCTTAACATCTTCACACGCCGATCCAGAATGGCGATCGGTATCTCCCTAAAGGTAGCGTCATCGGAAATTTCCACTTCTTCGAAATTGAGCGTGTGGATCGGGTCATAGACATACTTCCTTAACTGGGAGACGTGAAAAACATTATGCACTCCATCCAGATGCGGCGGTAGAGCTAATCGATACGCGAGTTTCCCTACCCGGTCCAATATCTCAAACGGACCTATAAATATCGGGCTTAACTTGCTCTTCTGGCCGAAACGCCGAATACCTCGCATAGGTGATACTTTGACCCAAACATGATCCCCGACCGTAAATTCTAACTGGCCGCTTTCGGCATAATATTTCGCTGCTCAGGCGACCAAAGCATGTGTTTCCGAACTATAGAGATCTTCTTAATGGACTCCTGGATAAGATCCAACTCGGTAACCGCGGTGTCGGAGGCATCATCCCAGCATAATGGTGACTTGCATCTTCGCCCATACAGGTCCTCAAATGGTGCCATGCCTATGCTTGCATGCCAGCTGTTGTTGTACGAGAACTCCACTAACCCCAAATGTCTAGCCCAATCCTTTCCCCAATCGAGAACGCATGCCCTCAACATATCTTCCAAGGTTTGAATCGTCCGCTCGGTCTGTCCATCTGTCTGAGGATGATAAGCTGTGCTAAAGTGTATCTGTGTCCCCATAGCTTTATGGACGGCTTTCCAAAAACGAGACACATATCGGGTGTCCCTATCCGATATGATGGACGAGGGAACACCATGTAGCCTTACGATTTCTCTGATGAAAATGACAAACACCGCTCTGTCCGGTTGTCTCTTGAATAGGAATGAAATGTGCTGACTTTGTCAATCGATCAACAATGACCCAAATCGTATCCTTTCCTCCCACCGCCGTAGGTAGCTTAGTGACAAAGTCCATTGATATGCTCTCCCATTTCCACTCCGGGATGGGTAGGGGTTGCATAATTCCAGCTGGTCTGCGGTGTTCGATCTTCACTTGTTGGCATGTCATACATCGGGCGACGAACCTAGCAACCTCCCACTTCATGTTCTTCCACCAAAACTCGTCTTAGATCCTAGTACATCTTGATTGCTCCGGGTGAATAGAATAAGGGGTGGAGTGCGCCTCCTTCAATATAGTTTGCTTCAGTCCGTCATTCGGTGGAATACATATCCTGTTCTTGAACCTCACCAGATCACCCTGAATCTTATAGTCGGAAACATCCCCTTTTTCGATTCTTTCACCAATCGCGCGTAATTCAGGATCTTCCATCTGTGCTAGGCGTATCTCGTCTAGTAAGGACGAAAGTATATTGATTGAGCATAATCGTCCTTGCCTACGTTGTACCCATACTTCGGTGTTGCTTCTCCTGATCTCTTGTTGTAGTTCGGGCTGAACTGTTATGCTGGATACCATCACCTCTTGTGTAGTTTTCCGACTAAGAGCGTCAGCTACCACGTTGGCTTTTCCGGGATGATAGGAAATTTCCACATCGTAGTCCTTGATTAGCTCCAACCAACGCCTCTGTCTCATGTTTAGTTCTCTTTGCGTGAAGATATATTTCAAACTCTTATGATCCGTGAAAACCTTGCAAGTAACTCCGTAAAGATAGTGCCTCCAAATCTTGAGGGCATGCACCACCGCGGCTAGCTCCAAGTCATGTGTCGGGTAATTTACTTTGTACGGCTTCAGTTGTCGGGATGCGTACGCAACGACTCTGCCATTCTGCATGAAGACACATCCTAGTCCATGCTTGGATGCATCCGTGTATATAACGAATCCTTCTGTACCTTGTGGTAACACTAGTATCTGGGCGAGTTAACCTACTCTTGAGCTCGTCGAAGCTCTTCCGGCGATCTGCACCCATACAAATTTGGTGCTCTTTCTCGCAGGTTCGTAACGGTCGGGCGATACAGAAAAAGCCTCGACGAATCTTCGATAGTATCCCGCCAATCCTAGGAAGCTCCTAACCTCCTTGACATTCTTCGGTGGTTCCCAACTCGTTATTGTCTCGATCTTTTGTGGATCGACCTTGACACCTTCTTTGAAACAACATGTCCGAGAAAATTTACCTCCGGCATCCGCACTCGCACTTGGACAGCTTTCGCATAAGTTGGTGTTGTCTTAACACGCCAAAGACTTGCCTCAAATGTTCCTCGTGTTCCCGTCGGCTTCGAGAATATATCAGATGTCGTCGATAAAAACCACCACGCATTTATCGAGGAAATCAATCAAAACTCTATTCATCAGTTCCATGAAAACGGCTGGGGCATTAGTCAACCCGAATGATACCACGATGTATTCGTAATGCCCATACCTCGACCGAAATGCAGTCTTGGGTATATCTTCCTCCCGAATTCTCAATTGGTGATATCCGGACCGTAAATCGATCTTTGAAAACACGACTGCCCCTTGTAACTGATCCAAGAGGTCGTCAATCCTTGGTAGCGGATAACGATTCTTGATAGTAACCTTATTCAGCTCCCTGTAGTCGATGCACAAGCGTAGAGAGTTATCTTTCTTCTTAACGAAAAGTACCGGCGCGCCCCACGGCGAGGTGCTTGGGCGGATCAGCCCTTTCTCCAACAGATTTTCGAGCTGTATCTTTAATTCCTTCATCTCGGCCGGTGCCATTCTGTAAGGAGCTTTGGAAATAGGTCTCGTTCCCGGTTCGAGTTCAATGGCAAGGTCAACTTCTCGATGCGGTGGCAGCCCTGGTAGTTCATCAGGAAAAACGTCTGGAAACTCATTCACCACCGGAATGTTTGTGATTGCAAGTTGTGAAGTGTCCTCTCGAAGAACATAACACCAGTAGTATTCATTTCGAGAGCTGCAGGAGGCTTCTGATGCGATAATACTGAGAGAACCTTTTGTACTAAAATGTTCACGTCCGCTGATGACATGTGTGGTACCATCATGAGCCGAAATGGAGATAGTCAGGTGGTAGGTATCCAAGATCGTTCTGTGCAATGGCATCCAGTCCATACCTAATATGATATCTTCATTCGAGCGGAAGACCATAAGATTAGCGGTCCAGCTGTGATGGTTGATGCAGATCCGACAGTCTCGAACCTTTTGATCGCCGCTTAATCTACTACCCTCGGGTAGTTTTACGGTAAAGGGTTCACAAGGTACACAAACAAGATTTAAGCGTTCAACACATTCCACAGATATAAACGAATGGGTGGCTCCGGTATCAAATAGTACATGCACTGGCTGAGAGTTAACAAGAAGAGTACTCAAATAGGGGCGCAGGCTGACCATCCGTAGCCCTCAGCTCAAATACACGAGACGGCACTGACTCAGAGAAGGACGAGGTACCTCCGCCGCGCCCACGGCCTCGTCCGGCACCGTGCAGTGGTGGTTGGTTCTGGTGTAATGGAGCTCGGTAGCGGGAAACAGCAGGCGTCCTAGGGGATTGCACAGAGCCTTGTTGACTTGGTTGCGAAGCTGGGCTCTGAGTGGAATTGGCCCGCCAGCAATAACGAGACATGTGTCCACTCTTTCCGCAAGTGAAACATTTGGTAGCCGTCTTCTGAAACCGATCCTTAGTATGCCCGGACATGCCACAATTGAAACAGTCCCTACGGTAAGGCCGATCAGATACACCCTTCTGTTGGTACGAAACCGCCGACTTAAAAGAAGATGCGGGCCCCGAATTCGTTTTGTTGTTGCTCCCAGGCTGAACTGATGTCTTCTGCTTCTTCGAGTTATGCCCGATGTCGGTATTAACAACTGTACCGGCATATGCTGTGACTACGTCCTCGTATGCTCTCAGGGTAGTGCAGTGAAATCCGGCGGCATAGCGTTGTACATCCTCCGGTAACCTCTGTGCAAGATGGCATATTCGTTGATCTTCGGATGGAACCATCTGGGAGATGTAACTTAGCTCGGTTCGCTAGGCCCGGATGATCTCTGGTACTGGCATGTTCTGTGGGCCGGCACTGAAAAAGGCTCGTGCGCGAGCGGTTCGGGCTGATCTGGGACAGTACTCGCTCCGTAGTAGTCGGGCAAATTCGGTCCACCCGACCACTCGGTCCTCTGGCCTGTAAGTCCTCCACCATCGTGCAGCAGTGTCACGAAGTTGATTAATTCCGAGTGGCACCTTTCTGTTTTCTGGGCATCCGATCACTTCGAAGGCGGTCTCCATTTCAGAAATCCGATGCCCACGTGTTTCTCTCCGTCCCACAAATAATGGAGGCCTATCCTTCAACATCTCTCCCAACCATCGATCCCTTCCTGCGTTTTCTTCCACATTGATGACCGGTATCCGTTCCGCCTGATTGACCTGAGCAATTCCCATGGCGATAGCCTGAGCAAGGGCCTGAACAAAAGTTGGATCCATGCCTCCCGGGTTGTTGTTATGGCGTTCCGCCTCCTGATCATTTTGATTAACTGGTGGCGGCTGGCCCCCAGCAGGATGGGTCTCGGCAGTGTTCCCGTCCTCATTGTGGTTCGCGGCGGAACCCTGAGCGTCATTCACCACCCTTCTAGCTCCTCGGCGTGCCATCACTAACGGTATTAATCTAAAGCCAGTTCCACGCATGGTTTACAATTAAATGTTGCACAAAATAAAAACACACACATATCACTTACTTGCATTCCCATGAGGAGCTTCGATCGCTTGGGGTGTTGGACTTTGAAAAAGAATTAGGAGAAAGTTTATTCAAACCAGGAGTTTCTCTCTGATACCATTTTCTGTAACACCCCCAAAATATCCCGAGGTATTACAGTGCCGTGAATCCCACGTGGGACCCACAAGGCTAGTTAGAAAAATAGACATTTTAAGAAAATCGTGATAAAACCTTAAATTCAAGGGTTACATGACAAGAAACGAAAGATTTAAGGAAAAATGTAATTCGGAGAATTATTACACAACAAATGTTTTTCCAAAGAAAATAATTTATTCCAATTTAAGCAACGGCTAGAGATAATTCCAACACCGCTCAAGTCTGACCGGACCCCTCGTGAATGTCCTGCACATGATGAACAATTTTACCTGGTATGACGAGTCATACCAGGTTGCCAGGGTCAGAGAATGCATATCAAATAACAACTACTAACAACAATATGCGACATTTTTACAATCACCGTACCTAGCAATCACAAGGAATATTTCATCATTCAACCGACGTGTCTCCCTCTTTATCACATAAACCCCCAAGGTCGCAACCAAGGGTCACGGAAGTATCCACACGGGAATACCCCGGAACATAGGTGCCCAATTCGGGTCTTACCCCCTAACACATTTCCACACGGGTACCATACAGGTTTTATCCCCAACACATCGGCCCAATTATAACATCTTTAGAGAAAGACAACGTCGGCTTTTATCAAAATGGCACGTACACACATACGGTATAACATTGATATTAGAAATTCACGAGCAAGATTTCACTTGCCTGTGATCCGATAGTAGGTGCTTTATGATAACGAAGTCCCCACGCCCGCTCGAGCTTAACCTAGCCACGAGACATCCGATTAACACTTCGTACGGATCATAATGAATAAAACTAGTCTCCCTTTCCTAACCGGATTCCTAGTGTAGTTTTAATTGTCGGTATGAGTATCGTTTCCAAGTTTTCAAGTGTCGTTTATCTCGTTCAAACTTATAGTTAACATTAGGTATATCGATTTACTCAAGAAGATAATCCTACCATTCTTCGGTTGTCAACGAATTATTATGGCGAAATTGAATCTTATGCTTTCTAATACAATTCTATATTCCGAATACTACAATCTACGGATTTTATTGCACAATAACTCCGGTGGTTTAACAACCAATATTAATTATACTATCGAATTACTTCCTTAGTTTGCTAAGTGTCAAAAATCACAAGGTGAGGGTGACTACGAACAATGGAACATACGGTGACGGATTGCTACGAATTTCCGCACAATTGATTCGTCAAATTTTACATTCCTAGTGATGATTTGAAGTGAAATTTCGTTTGCATGAAACGAAACATATAAGAAACGGAATTTATGGTTACTACAATTTCATCCGACAAGATTGTCTACGAAGTTTAGCAAAATCTAACCCATACCCGCAATATAACAAGTATTAACTAAGAAAACATCGAAGATATAACTCCAGGGATTGGTGGCTTACCTTTTTGGAAGAAAATAGTGAAGATAGTTGACGGATTCACAAGAACTACGAGGAGAACGAGAAGTGACTTGAACGACTTGGATAATCTTCACCGGAGCTCAAGAATCCACCTCCTTAATGTTAATTCAAGTGTTTAAGGCTTAAGAACCGGGTATAGGGCTAGGAATTTCTCCAAGGGTGGTAGTTTTGTGGTGTTGGGTCGTGCAAATGAAGAAGGGAGTTATCATTTTATAAAACTGGATTTTGATAACGTACGTTAACGATAAGAGTGTTACGTACGTAAGGTGTATTACGTACGTAACAGTGCGATGACAACGTACGTAAAGAACTAACTGCTCGAAATGTGCCCAAGTGTTACGTACGTTAATTTTGGGACATTACGTACGTAACAAACAGTTGACTCGTTTGTCATCTAGCCCGCCGAAAGTAGCCCTGTCCGTGTCAAAAGAAAGATTCTGGTCGGGAGACCGACCCACCCGTTACGTACGTAATATGGCTGCCTTAACATACGTAACCATTGAAATTTAGCGTACGTTAGGCATGGGTTATAGCGCGCGTTAGACAGAAATTTTAGCCTCAACCACATTCTAACCATCTCGGGTGACCATCCCTTCCGCTCGTCAACAATTATCGGGGAACAAGACGTTGGCCACCATCATATTCGCACCGACGATCTTCCCACGGCATCAAGGTGCGTCACCCCCGTTTCATTCACATCGTACAATTATATAGCACTCAATGGAATACATAAATAGAAATGACGTCACATTACCAAACATTCACACAGTACAAAGTAATCAAGCATGGAATACCGGAGGTATTACACTATCGTGCAGGTATAGCGCACGCTACGGGCATATGTTAGTGTACGCTAGTGCAGAACAGCTCAGAGGAAATCTACGTGTGGACCCGACCACTTTCGGCGCATGTGCCGACGAGTCAACGGATGTTATAAATTAGTACCAATGCACGCTAAAACCTAAGGACTAGCGCACGCTAATTGTAGATCGGACAAAAAGGAATCTTATCCTCGCCAGTGCTTTCGGCATGTGGGGACACGAGGGTAGGTGCGGACTGTAGCAAGTCAACTACAATTAGCGCACTCTAAGGTCTAAGAAATTGCATGCGCTAGACAGTGTAATTTACGTACGTTATTGCATGGGCATTATGTACTTAAGCTGATGTGCGAAGCAACACAGTCTCCTCTGGACCACGATAGCGCACTGTCACGCCCCACCTTAAGGCAGCAGGTATCGAACAGCATCCGGCCGAAGCCTTCCGGACGGGCACGCAGCAGGCTCGCGCGCGTGCATGGACCGGGCCAAGCTCACAGAGGACTACCCCCCCTATAATAGGCTTAGACGGAAAAAGCCTTGTGACAGCAGTAGGCATTGAAAAGCCGAGGAACCCACTCTTCAGAAAGAAGACCCTAGAAGCTTCAAGATGGAGACCAATCAATTCCAGAAGGTCAAAGAAGGTTCCAGAAGGTCAGAAATCGGGTCGGATTGTTATGGGCCGAATCGGGCCTTGGCCGGGCCGGGCCGGGACACTTCGGGCCGGGTCGGCCCGGACGTTCCAGAGGGGGCTGGAGACTCCAAGAAGACTTCTTAGAATTACCTAGAATTGTATAGATCATTCTAGATGATGGCATTCTTGTAAATACTTGGAATAGTAATGTTTTGTTGGTAATTTGTTAGCCTAGGAGGATTAGTATAAATACCCCCATTGGGGCTCATTTGTAACTCACTCTTGAGAAATCAGCTTTGCTACAGTGCAATAAGATAAAACCTTCCCCAAACATTTCCTTACTTTCCTTCCTAGTAATCTTGTTTGGAGATAGGCTTACTACTTAGGCTTGAGACAACCTAAGATAGTGCCACACGGTGAGGACTTAGCGAGGCGCAAGTACAACCCCATGACAGTTGGTATCAGAGCCAAGGTTGAGACAACCAAGGTGGATTTTCGAAGATTGCTAGCTGATCGTGCAAGGAAGAAGATGGCTCAATCATCCGACGTTACCCAACCCAACACTCAAGCCGAGAAGACCAAGAAGGGAAGAGACAAGTCCATCGACTAGATTGCTGCCATGGACAGCCGAGTGACTCGACTGGAGGAGGTCTATGATGAGGTTGCGAAGAGGATGGATGACTTAGAAGACGCTGGTGAGGAGCTAAACAACCAGGTATTTTCCACTATCAATGCTTGTGATGGGGACATGAAGCAAGAGTTGGCCGATTTTCGGGCCATGATCTTGGCCATGCAAGAGGGCATGGAAGTTCTCAAGACGGAGATGGCAACAGTGAAGAGGGTGATTGCCAATGGAGAACATGTGGGTGCGACACCCGCACGAATTGACATCCCAAGGCCTGGGAAGTTCAACGGATCGAGAAATGCCAAGGAGATTGACAATTTCTTATGGAACCTAGAGTAGTACTTTGGTGCCTCAAACATTCGAGATGATGACACCAAGTTGCGGATGGCGCCCTTGTACTTAGCAGACACAGCCGTACTATGGTGGCGGACCAAGCAGGCTGACATTGAGAGCGGGGCGTGCAGGATGGCTTCCTAGGAAGACTTCAAGGCCGAATTGAAGAAGCAATTCTATCCCGAGAATGTAGAGTTCGAGGCTCGGGGCAAGCTAAAGAGACTTAGTCACACTCGTACTATCAAATACTATGTCAAGGAGTTCCAAGAAATTGTACTGGAGATACCAAGCTTGACGGCGACCAACAAGTTGTTTGCATTTATGGACGGACTCAAGCCTTTTGCGAGGCAAGAGTTGGAAAGGCAAAATGTCCAGGATGTGGCGACTGCCATTGCTGTGGCCGAGGGCTTAAGGGAGTGAAAACCAGTGATAAGCCAAGGACCTTCCGCACAGATAAAGGCAAAGGTAGGGGAGACCGCCCATCAAGGTTCAGGCCAAATAAATACTCAGGCAAGTAACCAGTGGACGAGAACGATAAGCCGAGAGGTTGCCACATTTGTCATAGTACCTCTCACCTGAAAAACGATTGCCCATTTCGTAGGACGAAGGTCGCAGCCATTCAAGAGACCACGGAGATCGAGGATGCGGATGGTGTGCACATGGGCTCATTGAGTTTGCTCAATGCTGTCAAAGCCGTTGTGGAGCCGGCGAAGGGACCTAGAAAGGGGTCTATGTTCGTGGATGCCTTGATCGGAGGCACACACATCAAAGCCTTAGTGGATACAGGAGCTACGCAAAACTTCATGTGTGACAGCGTAGCCAAAGCAATACGACTTACCGTCACTCCAACAAATGGATCGATCAAGACAGTGAACACCCATGCTAAACCGGTGACCGGCGAAGCATGAGGAGTGAAAGCAAAGATAGGTGACTGGTAGGGAATGGTGACCTTCACTGTAGTGACCATCGATGACTACGATTTGGTTCTTGGGTTACAATGGTTCGATCAGGTACGGGCTTGCATTCTTCCATTTTCTGATTCCTTAGTCATTTAGGACTCCGACAGGACACAGGCCATTCCGGCCAAGAGGGAAGCAAAGGGAACAAGCACCCTTTCAGCCATGCAACTTAGTCGAGGACTTCGGAAGCAAGAAGAGACCTTCGCTGCATTTTACGTTCCTGATGATGGAGACAATATTGAAGGGAAGGATGTACCAAAGGAATTTCAAGCCGTTTTGGAGGAGTTCCAAGACGTGATGGCCGCAAAACTACCTAAGAAGTTACCGCCCAGATGGGATGTGGACCACAAAATTGAACTTATTTCCGATGCGAATCCACCTTCGAGGACAACTTATAGGATGTCACCACCGGAACTTAAGGAGCTGCAGAAGCAATTGAAAGAGTTGTTGGATTCCAAGATGATCCAACCATCCAAATATCCTTATGGATCCCCCGTTTTGTTCCAGAAGAAACATGATGGATCCTTACGTATGTGCGTGGACTATAGGGCACTCAAAAAACTGACGGTTCGCAACAAGTATCCCATTCCACTCATTGGAGAGCTGTTTGACCATCTGGGAGGTGCCAAATACTTTTCAAAGATCGACCTAAGATCCGGATATTGGCAGGTTCGGATAGCCGAAGGAGATGAACCCAAGACCGCCATGGCAACCAGGTATGGTTTGTTTGATTTTGTTGTGATGCCTTTCGGGCTTACAAACGCCCTAGCGACCTTTTGCACACTGCTGAACAAAGTATTTCAACCATACATAGACAAGTTTGTTGTCGTTTATTTGGATGATATTGTCATTTACTCATCATCGATGGAGGAGCATGTAGAACACTTGCGACAGGTGTTCCAGGCATTGCGGGACAATGAACTTTATGCAAAGTTGGGGAAGTGCTCATTCGCCCAACAGGAAGTGACTTTTTTGGGGCACCGTATCAAGGATGGCCGCATAATGATGGACGAGGCCAAAGTGAAAGCCGTTCGATATTGGGAACCGCCGACCAGTGTAACCCAACTCCGATCATTTCTGGGACTCGTGAACTACTACCGGAAGTTCATCGAGGGATACCCTCGGATAGCAGCACCATTAACGGACCTATTGAAGAAGGACCACAAATGGGAGTGGACGGATAAGTGCCGAGAGGCCTTTGAGCGACTCAAAGGCAAAGTGACGGAGCAGCCAGTTCTTGCCTTGCCAGACCATGCCAAGGCATATGAGGTTTAGACCGATGCATCTGATCATGCCATCGGAGGAGTTTTGATGCAGCTAGGGCATCCCGTTGCCTATGAGAGCAGAAAATTGAATGACACCGAGAGACGGTACTCGGTACACGAGAAGGAAATAACCGCCGTGGTACATTGCCTTAGAGCTTGGAGGCATTATTTACTTGGGAGCAAGTTTGTAGTACGAACAGACAACGTAGCCACAAGTTATTTTCAAACTCAGAAGAAGCTCACGCCAAAACAAGCAAGATGGCAGGAATTCCTAGCTGAGTTCGATTATACCCTGGATAAGCCTGGAGTACTTAACCGAGTAGCTGATGCATTGAGCTGGAAGGCCGAGCTTGTAGCCTTGACCAAGGCCGAGGGAAGCATCAAGGACCGCATACGCGAGGGACTGAGGCAGGACCCTTTCGCAGGAAACATCATGGAGTTTTCCAGGAGCGGCAAGACAAGACAGTTCTGGGAACGAGACGAGCTACTCTTTACCAAAGGCAATCGTTTGTACGTGCCCAAATGGGGGAACTTACGGAGGGACATCATGAAGTAATGCCACGATACACTATGGGTTGGACACACAGGTATGCACCGTATAATGGCTTTAATTGATAATTCCTACTTTTGGCCCAGGATGCGTGAGGACGTTGAGGCATACGTTCGGACATGTCTTGTATGTCAACAAGACAAGGTGGAGCAACAACAACCTGGTGGATTACTTCAACCCTTACCCATTGAATACCCTTTTGAAAGCGTTTCAATGGACTTTATTATGGCTTTACCTAAATCGGATGGGTATGGGTCGATCATAGTTGTGGTGGACAGGTTCTCAAAATACGCAACCTTTATTCCAGCACCGGCGGACATAACGGCTCTGGAGACAGCCAAGTTGTTCTTAAAGCATGTGGTAAAACATTGGGGCATTCCAAGGACAATCATGAGTGACCGAGACCACGTTTCACAGGGAAGTTTTGGTCTGGACTTTTCAAGCTATTGGGCTCGAATTTAGCATTCTCAACAAGTTTCAAGCCACAGACAGACGGGCAGACAGAACGAGTTAATGCACTGATTGAGTGCTACTTGCGGCACTATGTGAGTGCCAATCAGCGGGACTGGGCCAAACTCTTAGACACGGACCAATTCTCATACAATTTGCAGAAGAGTGAATCAACGGGACGCAGCCCATTCGAGCTCGCTACAGGGAGACAACCGGCGACAACGAACAACATTGCCACCGGATACACGGGACAGAGTCCCGCAGCATATACCTTTGCTTAAGTTATTACAGGAGGAATCGGACTTGGCTCGAGAATCATTGGACAAGGCAGCCAAGAAGATGAAGAAATGGGCCGATCTCAAGCGACGAGCGGTCGGGTTCAACGAAGGCAACTTAGTTATGGTAAAACTTCTCCCGCAGCAATTTAAAGCATTTCGGGCTGTGCATAAGGGACTTATCCGAAGATACGAGGGACCCTACAAGATCGAGCGGCGTGTTGGGACAGTTTCCTATCGAGTGGAACTACCGCTGAAGATAAAGATACACCCAGTCTTTCATGTTAGCCAACTGAAGACTTACCATCACGATATGGAGGATCCGGGCCGAGCTCAGTCACATCGAGCACCTACTTCCGTGATTACTTCCTTCGACAAGGAAGTAGCCGAGATCATTTCACATCGGGACGTTCGACGAAGGGGCGTGGCCCCATACACCGAGTACTTTGTGCATTAGAAGGGACTCCCAGACACTGAAAATAGCTGGGAACATGAGGATCACCTATGGAAATTCTGGCAGAAGATTGAAGAATATCGGGACAGCATCGTGCTGAGGACGGTCATGACTTTGGTGGGGGAGAATGTCACGCCCCACCTTAAGGCAGCAGGTATCGAACGGCTGAAGCCTTCCAAACGGGCGCGCAGCAGGCTCGCATGCGTGCATGGACCGGGCCAAGCTCACAGAGGACTACCCCAAGACGGAAAAAGCCTTGTGACAGCAGTAGACATTGAAAAGCCGAGGAACCCACTCTTCAGAAAGAAGACCCTAGAAGCTTCAAGATGGAGACCAATCAATTCCAGAAGGTCAAAGAAGGTTCCAGAAGGTCAGAAATCGGGTCGGATTGTTATGGGCCGAATCGGGCCTTGGCCGGGCCGGGCCGGGACACTTCGGGTCGGGTCGGGCCGGACGTTCCAGAGGCGGCTGGAGACTCCAAGAAGACTTCTTAGAATTACCTAGAATTGTATAGATCATTCTAGATGATGGCATTCTTGTAAATACTTGGAATAGTAATGTTTTGTTGGTAATTTGTTAGCCTAGGAGGATTAGTATAAATACCCCCCTTGGGGCTCATTTGTAACTCACTCTTGAGAAATCAGCTTTGCTACAGTGCAATAAGATAAAACCTTCCCCAAGCATTTCCTTACTTTCCTTCCTAGTAATCTTGTTTGGAGATAGGCTTACTACTTAGGCTTGAGACAACCTAAGATAGTGCCGCACGGTGAGGACTTAGCGAGGCGCAAGTACAACCCATTAACAGCATGCTACTAAGGAAAAGTAGCGCACGCTAATAACAGTCAGTATATATATGATTTGCAGATGTGAATTATGTTCACTCGGCCATTTCGAGAGAGATAGTTTTCAGAGCGAATTTTGAGGTTCCAGACACTGAGAGATGATGATCTTTAACAAGATTAAGTTGAGGAACATGGATTGAAGTCTTGTTCTTGAAGTTATTGATCATTCTTGAAATGAAGTTGATTGTTCTCCTTCATGGTTCGTCTATACAAGGTAATCACTCTTCACCTTTGGATTTCGTTTTGGAATGAAGATTGATGTTCTTGAGTTAATAATTATCATATAAACAAGTTGACAAGCATGATTATGATATGGATTACCGGAGTATGATGATATTAATATGATTCGTGTGATTTGAATCGTGTAGTTCGTTTTCTTGAGATAAGTTGGTTAATCCTTCTTCTCCTTTGCGGATGTTGATGTCATTGTTGATGATTAATCTATGTAATGATAGATTATAGAAGTGTTGTTACGTTCTTAATGTTTCATGATGTTGATATTGAGAAAGATGATATATGGATATAGGACTTGGATTATAAGTTGAATGATTGTTTGTATGTTAAAGGATATCGGATTTCATTGTTTTGATAGCTTTGAACATGGTTCAGAATCACTTAGTGTTCTTGATAATCGCCATATGTTGATCAGTATCCGAAATACATGCAACTGCATGTCATTAGTGCACGCTAACCCTACTGGCTAACGCACGCTAACGGTAGCAACTTAACGCACGCTACGTTAAGTAATTAACGTGCGCTAAGTCAACATACAGGGTAGTATATTCTGTTCCGGTTATGAATTCGTGATCGTTTAAGTTGGTTTGATCAGACTTGTGGTTAACCGAGATATTGTTGAGCCATTGGGTTTGTGAATTGGTTTTATTGACTGTTGATTGTTATCGAACTTGTTGTTTATCGAATTACTATAATAGGTTGAGAATATTGATCGGTGATTATAACCATGTGTTGCGGTCGAGTTCGAGGATGTTCGTGAATTGCTTTGGTCGGGACCGAGGAACTTGTAGATGACTGCAATGGATTTGGTAACAGCTTCCTCGTCGTTGTATTGGTATCGAGGTAAGTTATTACTTGCTCAGTTTATAATATTTAATGAATGGTTTTCGTTTCATTCGTTTATAATTCGTATAGCAATGCTTATAATCGTAATCATAGGAGATTTGGGATTATAAATTGTATTCGAGTTTTGGGAATCAAAATAATAATGTATATGATTTACTTTTGTTATTGGTATACTTGTATATCGAGGATATATTGTGATAAAGACGAAGATATGAATTATCTGCAATCCGTGATACTTTGGACCGTCAAGTATTGAGGATAATGGTTCGTGATGGTTTTGTAATATCCGCAATTTTGATTTTCCGGTAATTTTCTTTTTTTCGGTGGAAGTCCGTTTTGACGACTCTCTCATGACCGTATCGTCATTCTGAGAATATTTAATTCTGTACTTTTTGTCATCCGAGTTCGTTTCAGTATCGTTTTGTTGAGTTCCGTGTTCTTAAAAGGCTTTTCCGCACTTGAGTTCGATTCTTGCGAATCTCAATTGAAATTGTTGTTTCGAGTTTCTCTTAAGTTCATTTAATGTTATTATTCATGTTGTGAGCTTTGGCTTGGTGTTTCGATCGTGTATCGTGCATTTCGGACGTTTTGGGCCATTTTCGTAATTTCCCAAAGTTTGGGGTAATTACTTTCCGTTGTCGAATTTCGAGCCTTCGGGTGGTCGGAATCGTGTGTTCTCTTAGCGCTTGGATTCGTATTTGCGAGTACTTCGTAAACGTATCTTCGATTCATATTCAGGTTCAGGTTTCGGCGTCGTCCGGGCCGTCGGAGTGGCCACGGCCGAGCCACGGCCGCACAGTTTGGAACTGGCCTGGCCTGGCCAAGTTACGGCCGTAAGATGCCGGTTACGGCCGTAAGGGCCGAGAGTTACGGCCGTACGGGTGCCAGGCAGCTTCCGGACGAATGCCGGTTACGGCCGTAAGGACCTGCCGGGTACGGCCGTAAGTGCTGAGTTACGGACGTAAGGCCCTGTCGGTTATGGCCGTAAGCGATCGGCAGGCGCTGGGCTGATATTGACGAATGCCGGTTACGGCCGTAACCCTGCCGGCCATATATAGGCCTGGCTCGGCCAGACTTCTTTTTTCTCACTTTTTCCTCGTTTTTGTGCGGCTGCAAACGGGAGTGACCGGTAGGAGGTGTTCTTGGCCGATTCTACTCATTTCCAAAGCATTTTGGAGGATTCTTGTTGATTATATCATCATCCAATCCGTGTTATTCATCGAATCAAGGTATATTTCTTGATTTTCCTCCAAGTTGACTTTGTGGGGAATTTGTTCTTGATTTCGATTCTAGTCCGATTTTGATGAATCGGTTGATGTTAGTAAACATTATTAATCGTGTTCTATGGATTGAATATCCACATCTTCGATTCGTTCAACCCGATTGATGATTCTTAGGTTCTTGAGGAACTTTGAACATTTAGTGTTCGATTAAATCTCTCAAAGAGTTTTTTTCGGTCGTTGTGTTGATTTCAATTGATATTGTGTTATTGAATGAATTGTATTTCATTCAAGGTTTTTCGAGTACTTGTGTTTATCGGAGGACGCCGTTCGTTGTTCGTGGAAGGATTTCATCGCCTTCGGTTGAGGCAAGTTTTATACTTGTACTAGTCAATGAGATTAATGTTATCATATATGTTTATGAATGTGTTGTATCATTCCGAGACTTAGTCTCTTCATAAGTTCATTGATATTAGGGGACCGTCCGATACGATACCTTTCGGCAATTATGCCAAATGTTGCTATTGTTCATTAATGGCCGGTAATGTAATACCCGTACTTTTATTGACTGTTTGACTTTGCCATTCTCCTTATTTTGTCGCTCTGTAAACGCTTGGAGATGTTGGTGATATTGTTATTGAGTTTCGTATCTTGTTTGGGTCTCGATCGTGTTGTTTAGCCCTTTTGGAAGTGTTTTGGGCCAGAGAAATAGCGCACGCTAGGCCTAGGCTAATGCACGCTAATTCTGCTTGATTAGCGCATGCTATCTTTTAGCCGTAGCGTGCGCTAAGGGACCAGTCAGGTCAGAACCAGTAACTCGAACTGCTCTCTGGACTGGCGGATTAACGCACGTTAGGAGTTCGTTAGCGCGCGCTATTCGTGGTTAGTAGCGCACGCTAACATCTGTCCGTAGCGCACGCTAATGGGCTGGTCGGCAGAGGCAGTGAGGTTGCCAGGTTTCTGGACTATCAGGTAGCGTACGCTAAGCTTCGGCTAGCGCACACTAAAGCTGTTGCATAACGCACGCTAAATTATAGCGGTAGCGCACGCTAAGGCTTGAGCAGGGCAGAGGACAGTAGGTTCTGGACTCCAGTACTGGACGCCACTTTTTGACTAGCGCACGTTAGAGATTGGCGATTAGCGCACGCTAACGGGGCCGGCAGAAGCCACTGGACTACCCGGTGACTTC
The DNA here is from genome assembly GCA_033398695.1 of Orobanche coerulescens. NCBI lineage: Eukaryota > Viridiplantae > Streptophyta > Magnoliopsida > Lamiales > Orobanchaceae > Orobanche > Orobanche coerulescens. The sequence continues at coordinate 124,749,109 of CM065802.1, read as the reverse complement.
ACTAGCGCACGCTAATGAAGGATGCGTAGCGTGCGCTAGACTGGGCGGATATATATTGGACAGTTGACCTCCATTTCATCATTTTCATCCTCTTCACTTTTTTCAGACGGGAGCAGCTCGGGAGAGACGATTTTGGGCGATTGGAAGCGATCTTTCTTCTAATAACAAAATATTTGGGTGGAGAACAATGATTTCACAACATCTAATCCATCATAACGTCCAAATCAAGGTAAAAATCCTTAGAACCCAATTTTTGGGAATTTTTGTAAGAGACCCAAAACAGTGGCTATTACAGTGCCGTGGACCCCCTACTGGGACCCACCAGGCGATATCACGATATACACTTACAACCTGACAACGTGGCACCGTACCACAATATTTATCAAAACCCCGATGTGGAGTATGAGTTATACATGTCTTTAATACGAGCAAACGTACGCAGGATCCAAATTCGGTACAGACCATATGACGATGGGTGGTACCTAACAAATTATAGTACATTCATCCGACACAAAGTAAAATGAAATTCTTAATAAAACATAACCGAACATCAAAAGACTCGGGGCCCCCGAAATAGCATACTTCAAAACCTTCCGTCGCCATTGTGCTCCTCCTGTGCCTTGCCCTTTCCTCGCCCTGAAATACAAGTATTTTGCCCCAAACCACAGGGTCAGTTATACATGATAATAGTTCTCATGACATTATACAATTCATATATATACGGATCTCAAAGAAAACAATCGACTACTGATTATACCCCGCAGGCGTATAAACAGTCAGTCCCAACTGTCGAGCATAACCAAATATATGAACGACCATATAATATGGCTCAAGACGGACATCACAGTACGCCCGATCTGTAAATGTGTCCGTGCACATGTCCACCCCGTATGCGGAATCCATAATATACGTGGGACGATGTACCTAATTAGCCTCACGAACTACGTCTCGTGTGCACGATCTAAATGCGGAAAACATCCACTCATAATCATCAAGTGCCCGGCTAAAAATCCTACACATAACCAATCGGCAAGCAGATATGACTCCAGAGATGTCACGATACAACATGACAACGAAACTCAACGAATTACACCTTTATCAAGAAATTGAACGACTCATCGAAGTGTCAACAAAGCTCAAAAGGACCAACGGTAACAAGAATGGTAATTTCGGGTATATCATCCCAACACCATGATAATACGATCAAGGACATCACCATATCACGAATCATATGGAATCGAAAGGTTGTGATAGGTATTCGTGAACCTTCGACTTGAGGATTTAGTATGGATGTGCTTGTGACGTCAAGATTTTCATTAGAGTAGTTCGACCCTATAAGCCGGAAGGCGGGGGTCAACCTCGACATGCATCTTGATGGGAAAGTAGCAGGTTCTACTGAATACCAAGATAGAATTCTTTCTCCCGTTAGTGAGCGGGTTATATGTCCTATGCGGTTATTGGCAGATGAGATCATAAGTCTTTGGCCAAAGCATTGGAGCTAGTTGTATTGGATACACGAGAGCTCGATGATCTCGATTTGCATTAACGCATGCATAGCGTCAAGTACAGATAGGGTTTGACTGACTGTGACCCTATAACTTGAACGAGACATTTGAAAGAAGGGTTTATACGTATACTGGTATTCACGACAGAATAGTTCTTGAATGATCCCAATCATTCGTTCTCAGTTGGGGTACAGTGTAGGCCGCCAGGCTGGCTAGGTGGTGCTACTACTCTTTGGTTCCTCCCATTGCTGACTGAGACGGACCTACCGAGTCGCGCAATAGGATTGACGATGGAATGTATCAAGCTTATTATCTCATTATGAATATTAGATATTGGATATCTAATTTGGGACATTAGATGTTTAAATCGATTTATTGGATAAATTGATTTACGGCCTAATGAATTAAATAAATTACTGGGTGATTAATTTAATTCATAGATATAATTATTTCTTGGATAAATTAATTATGTTGTTATGTATTTAATGTGATTAATTGATTGGATTAATTAATCGACACAAATACATCGGAACGGAATAGGAGTTTATCTGTTTGGACTCACGGGAGTCCGAAGCGAACCAAAATCGTCCCGGCTCCTTCTAGATGGCCGCCCCATTTTCCCTCCTCTTTCCTTTGGTCATAGTCTCCACCTTAATTGGTGGATGACTTGAAGTATCAAGGGAACAAGATCTTTTAATTAATTCATTTTAATTATTTGGTCTTGATTTGGGATGATTTTATGGAGAATAAAATGAAGACTCTCATCACTTGTTTTGGTAAGCCATTCCATACGTGAGAGAATCTTTTCAAGAGAGAGAGAAAAACTTCTTTATCTTCATCTTCTTCTTTATGTGTTCTTGAGAGTTTTCTTGGAGAAAAATATCAAGAGATAAAATTGAGAGATAGATTATACACTTAGAGTGCTATAATCAAAAAGCTTCATCACTTGATTCTAGCCGTAACCTTGGAGGTTAATCGGGTGTTGTCATTCCGGTCGTTTCTCCGGCGCCTGGCAAGTAGAGACGCGGTGCTTTCAGCATTGGATCATTTAAGAGCTTGGAGCGGATTGGATTCGTAGAGATCAATCAAAGCTTGGGGAATAACTCAAGAGAAGGTTACCATTTAATCAACGGACTTCAAGGGTGAGTTTCTTATAACTCTTGTTTTTCGTTTTATATTCGTATATACGTTGCTCGGTCGATCCTCGTAAGGATTCGGATCGAATTAATTTTCATTTTACCGCATCCGTTGGGCCTTCGTTTTTGGCACCGAATCCCAACAGAAGGCACCGTACCGGATGGCCCCGATCGAAATGCAGGAGTTGAAGAATCAACTTGAGGAATTTTTCGAGAAAGGTTATATCCGACCGAGTGCGTCCCCGTGGGGAGCACCAGTGTTGTTTGTCAAGAAGAAGGATGGTTCATTTCGCTTGTATATTGATTATCGGGAGTTGAACAGGGTGACGATCAAGAATAAGTATCCTCTACCCGGTATTGATGATCTCTTAGATCAACTTCAGTGAGCGTCAATATTTTCCAAGATTGACCTAAGATCTGGATATCATCAGTTGCGAATTCGAGAGTCGGATATCACAAGGACAGCGTTCCGTACACGCTATGGTCATTATGAGTTCGTGGTAATGCCGTTCGGGTTAACTAATGCACCTGCGGTATTCATGGAGTTAATGAATCGGGGTTTCATCGACTTTTTGGATCAGTTTGTTGTTGTCTTCATTGATGACATTTTGATTTATTCTCGTGATCGTGAGGAGCACTAGGTTCACCTTCATCAGGTTCTCGACGTGTTGAGACGAGAACAACTTTATGGAAAGTTTTCCAAATGTGAGTTATGGATGTCCGAAGTGACTTTTCTCGGGCATGTAATTTCATCAGATGGAGTGCGTGTTGATCCTCAGAAGACGGAGGCTATCCAAGATTGGTTACCTCCGAAGAATGTTAAGGAAATCCGAACCTTTCTCGGATTAGCCAGTTATTATCGGCGGTTTGTGGAAGGATTTTCTAAGATCGCTCAACCGATGACGAACCTTTTAAGGAAAGATAAGAAATACACGTGGTCCGACGCATGTCAACGGAGTTTTGAGGAACTCAAGATCTGGTTAATTTCAGCACCTGTACTCTCCTTGCCACAAGGGATGGAAGGATTCGTGGTTTATAGTGACGCGTCCGGACACGGTCTCGGATGTGTATTAATGCAGAATGGGAAGGTTATTTCCTATGCTTCACGGCAATTGAGACTTTACGAGGTTAATTATCCGACCCACGACGTGGAGTTAGCAGCCGTGGTTTTCGCGTTGATGATTTGGCGTCATTACCTTTATGGCGTCACCTATCAGATTTTCACCGATCACAAGAGTTTGAAGTATATATTTACTCAGAAGGAGTTAAATATGAGACAGAGGCAGTGGTTGGATCTAATCAAAGATTATGATATTGAGATCCTGTACTACCCGGGTAAGGCAAACGTGGTTGCCGATGCCTTGAGTCGTAAGTCCGTTCAAGAGCAAATGCTTGCTCGTTTAACAGTTCAGAAGGAGCTTCAGCAAGAATTCCTTAGACCCGAGATCGAGGTCTGGCTTCAGCGAGTGCAAGGGCAACTTTGCATGTTAGAGATTTCATCGCCACTTGAGGAGGCAATCAGAGAGAATCAGGGTTCAGACCCATCATTGTTGCTCATCCGTGAGGATGTGGCTCAGGGGAAAGCCCCTGGATTTGTGGTCCACGAGGATGGACTTTTGCGATTTAAGAATCGGTTGTGCGTACCAGCGAAAGATGAGTTGAAAAACTCGATTTTGAGAGAAGCTCATGCTACCCCTTATTCCGTTCATCCGGGGTCTAGCAAGATGTATAAAGACTTGAAACAAAATTATTGGTGGAGTAATATGAAGTGAGAAGTCGCAGAATATGTTTCGAGATGCTTAACCTGTCAGCAAGTCAAGATTGAACATCAGCGACCGGTGGGTATGCTGAAACCTCTCCCTATTCCAGAGTGGAAGTGGGAAGACATTTCTATGGATTTCATCACGAGTTTGCCGACGAGTCGTCGTGGCATAATACAATCTGCGTAATTGTGGACCGTTTGACTAAATCGGCTCATTTCCTTGAGATTAAGGATACGTGGGGTCCCAAGAGGCTTGCCCAGTTGTTCATCAAAGAGATAGTGAGACTGCACGGTACTCCTAAAAGTATCATTTCCGATCGTGACGGACGATTCGTGTATCATTTTTGGAAATCAGTTCATCGTGCTATGGGAACTCAGCTTAGTCTCAGTACCGCTTTTCATCCTCAGTCCGACGGACAATCAGAGAGGACTATTCAGACATTGGAGGACATGTTGAGGGCATGCGTCCTCAATTGGAAAGACGGTTGGGAAGCCCAACTACCGTTAATTGAGTTCACGTACAATAATAGTTGGCACGCTTCGATTAAGATGTCACCTTACGTGGCCTTGTACGGTCATCGTTGTCGATCTCCTTTGTGTTGGGACGACTTATCAGAATCAATCGGCACCGAGCCCGATATGCTTATAGCCGCCCGTGAGAAGGTAGCTTTGATCAGGAGTCGTTTGTTGACAGCTCAGAGTCGACAGAAATCATATGTAGATAATCGCCGTCGACCACTAGAGTTCGAGATAGGTGACCACGTGTTGGTCAAGATATCCCCGAGTCGAGGTATTTTCCATTTTGGAAAACGGGGAAAGTTGAGTCCGAGATTCATTGGACCGTTTGAGATTCTGGATCGAGTAGGCGAGTTGGCTTATCGATTGGCTTTACCTCCAGCGTTGAGCCGAATTCATAATGTGTTTCACGTATCTCAGTTACGGAAGTATGTTGCCTACCCGAGCCACATACTTCAGTTCGATGAAATTGAGATCGCCGATGATCATTCATACGAGTAGCGTCCTATACGAGTTTTAGAGCGACGAATCAAACAGTTGAGGAACAAGATGATTCCTTTGGTCAAGATTCAGTGGTCTAGACACGGAGTCGAAGAGGCTACTTGGGAAACCGAAGATAGTATGCGGGAGAGTTATCCCGAGTTGTTTGACCCTTAGTTTCGAGGACGATTTTTATTCAGTTGTAATTCAGTCATTTCTATTCAGTAATTATCAGTCAGTAATTGTCACTCGGTAATTTTCACTCATTATTAATCACTCATCATTCATACTCATTCAATTGTGTGCACTGTTCGGCGTAATATTTGTAATTCTCGTGCTTTTGTCCCTGTACTTCTCGAATTCTGTGATTTATGTACTCGGTGCATCGTTTGGACAGAACTACTTGTCGAGCAGGGCCGCACGAGCAGGCCACACGAGCACCTAGTCGTGCGCGGCGCTCGTACGTTGCGGCTGGACTGGGCAGGAGGCCCAGTGGTCGAGTTAGTGCTGCACGAGCAGGCCACACTAGCTACTGCTCGGGCGTGGTGCTCGTGTGTTGCGGTTGTACTGGGCAGGAGGCCCAGCGTTCGAGTCAGGGCCGCACGAGGAGGCCGCACGAGTTGCTGCTCGTGTGCGGCGCTCGTGCGCGGAGAGCAGCAGCCGGCAGGAACCTCACGCACGACCGGACACACAGACACTTGGTCGTGCGGATTGGTCGTGCGTCCTTGGGCTTTTTATAGGTGGACCGACGGGATTTCCTCATTTTGCAACATTACTCCATCCTACTTCCGAGAGAGGGTTTGTGGGAGGAATTTTCCATCATCAATCACTTGAGTGTTAGATTTTCATCATCTTCATTCGTTTGGGAAGCTTGGATACTCGATTTAACTCGTGTTCATCGGATCGAAGTGGTTGGATCTTCAAGAGGTAATTTCTTCAACATCTTTGATTTCGATTTTGTATTGAGATATGATGTTTTGGACGTTAAAATCATGTTGTATGTAGTGAAGTACGCATGATTATGGATATGTATGATTATTCAATGGATTATTGAAGGATTATCCAAGAACACTTTGAATATTGAGTTAGATTTGGTGGTTTTCGATTAATCATTGTTGTAATCACGAATTTGGATATTCATAATGGATTATTGATCGTATTGAAGATGTTTTGTTGGATTGAAACACTTTTTGGGGATTTGATGTTGGTATAATTGAGGATTGATTGTAAACAATTGAAGTTTGGTCACAATGTATTCGATATAATGCCCCAATGAACTTGGTTTAGTCGTATCGACGTTTTGAGTTCGTTATATTCGTGTTTGATTCGTATGTTGAACGTATTGTTGGTAATTGTGTTATTCGAGGTTGTTCGAGCGACCGATATTTCATTTAGGGCGTTGTTCGTGGAAGGACATTGTTCACCGGTGTTGTGTAAGTTAATTCTTACTCGGTTAAAAGGATATTCATTCCTTTTGTTGTTGTTCATTCATAATCATAACTCATTCATCATTGTATTAACCGTATTGAGACTTGTAATTGTCGAATAATCACTTCATTCACGAGGAACGACGGTTCCAATCATTTCATTGAGTTATCAATCACTTCACTATTATTTTCATCTCGGTGAGTCATTCTTGACCTTGTCGAATTATTATTCATTGATATTCATTGTGGTCATTCTCGTTCATATGACCTTCTGGGTTCATATTGCGTGGCCTGGTGCGGATGTGTGGAATTTTTAGTCAAGCACACGATAGTCATGTATTGGGTTCACCGATACATTAGAATGTGCACACGGTAACGTTTACCTCCGTGAGACTAATTAGGTACAAGGATGGGTGTGTCCGGTCTTTCGTCTTATACACTTGCACAGAACATTACGGGCGTACTATGATACTCCTCTTCAGCTTAATTCATAACTAAGGATTTTTCATACCTAAAGATATATCATGATTATGTATTTTCAACCCTTGAGGATTATTGTTCTGTGTAACTGACCCCATTGGGGGATATTGTTTTCAGGTCATGGCAAGGTAAAGGCACGGGAAGAGCATGTTGACGGCGAGGAGTCCCAGTGATACTAGTAGGGGGCCCCGATCCTTTCAGTCATTCATATTGTTGTCATTTATTTTCCGCTGCAGATTTTCATTTGGTTACTCCATTTCATTCAGTGTTGTGTATTTTATCTTCATATAAAATATACTAGTATTCAGTATTATCCTAGTGTTTTGTACTTAAACTCCTCATCGGATTATTTGGTAATATAATGTGGTTCAGTACTACAATTATATTATTTAATTCATCAGTTTTCATTCGCCTGGTGGGTCCCAGTCGGGGATCCACGGCACTGGAATATCCGCCTAATTTGGGGTGTTACAGTGGTATTTGAAGATCTTCTGACTTACAGTATTTAAATACTTTATCCTTTAGTATTTAAATACTTCTTTATCAACGGGACTTGACTTTTAGCGAATACTGAAGATTCCTTCTTGTCCTGTTGAGAGTTGTATGGAAGGATCACTGTATTGATAATTCGAGACAGCTTCCATACTTAGTCTTTATAAGACTTCTTTGCTGTATTGAAAGGTTCCACTGTATGCTGGTCTATGACAGGTCTTCGATACAGGTTGACACTTCATATTTTCGATACAGTTTGCGTACTATATGGTGGATTGGCATATTGTCAAAACCTCTTATCACCATTATTTGATATAGGAGTTGTTTATCCTAACTGTTTCGATACCGGATATTGTTTATCCCAACAATTTCGATGCAGGGTATTTGTTATCCCAACAATTTTCCCCTTTTTGACAATTTGCCAAGACATAAAATTTTCAAGTCTTCTTGATGATGCCAAAACCTTTTTCATGAAGCGAATAACCTTCTTGATGACTTCGGGCAGATATCTTGGTCTTCTGTCGAATGATCTGGCTTTTTAGCAACTTAGTCTAATTTATGAACTGCTCGCAGGCGAGTTCGATACATCTAAGAGTTTTTACATCTTAAGATTATGATTGGCATGCAGGCACAATCTTACAATGTATTCTAGATGCATACAACTTAATCTATGAACTGTTCGTAGACAAGTTCGTACAGCTTAATTTTCAAACAAGTTTCTATACTTGTGATTGTTATCCTAACAATTTAAGTTATGTAATCATACATTAACACAGTAGATTACGAGTTGTAATATTTCAAGACAAGCAAACATTTTATTGATATTCAAAAATAGAGTACAAAGATTGCTATTTTGAAAGTAAATTACAAACAAAAATAATACACTAAGGATTTCAGCTCCTATAGTCCGAGTGTCTCCATGGCCTTTTCTCTGGATCATTCTCGGTTCCACGCCACCAGTGCTGTAGGGAATCGTTGCCCCGATCTAAATAGATTGCTCTACCACTATAAGAATAAACGTCAAAGACTTTGGATAATATCCGAAGTAAAAATGTTATAATTACCGAAGTCTATGTTCGTGTAGTTAAAGGTATACTTTAGACTTTGCTTATTAGGCGAAGTCTAATATCGTAATAACCGAAGTCTATATCGGTTTTTAGAACCTGAATATGGGGGTTTGCGAAGTAAAAAAGGTCCTTCCACTTCACTTATTTTATAATCGCTGAAGTTTATATTTCCTATTCACTTCAGTAAAATATATACAGATGAAGTGAAATAATGTTATCGACTTCGCTTATTAATAGGTAACGAAGTTAAAGATACCACATTTACTTCACTTTTATTTGTTTAGCCGAAGCATTACACTCATTTTTACTTCGCTTATTCTATTTTGTGTCGCTAATTATATATCTCTGACTTCGTTTTTTATCCGAAGTAAATAACCACATTGCATATTTCTTTTCAATTTGTAAATATAGAATCCCTGTTGTACAAAAAAATGATCCATCCAATAAAAAACCTCAATTCACAAGATCTCAACAACACAACCTCAAATACATCAATCAACCTCATTAAAAATCCAACAAACTCAAATCACAAGATCCCAATTCAATAACACAAGATTATAAGCATTGATAATAGTAATAAACCACACTTTCATATATAAACGGCGGATTGTCGTACAAAATTGCCAAATATTCAGATTCGCGTGATTCACAAGTTTGCATTGGGCATAACTATAAGATGCCAACATCAAATAAACTTCCATAATGTCTACGAGACACATGCATAGGTCTAGATAATGGACTGCACATCAACCAAACATTCACCATATTTACCCGATGAAACGACATGTTCTGATCTAACTATACCAACAGACATTCACCATCATCACCTGAGTACCAGTGGTGTTGCAACCAAGACCATACATATATAGTACTGAACTGAAACTAGACAAAGAACTTCCTGACAATGAAGCGAGCCTAAGCACCATCAACAAACGTGTAGACGAACTCGCTCCACTCGTTCCTGACTTCATCATACTGCTCCTGAGTGTAGTATTGGTCTTTGACTGAACCAGGATACTGATCAAATCACATTGAAACAAAAAAAAAATAGATTAAGTACATTCATAAAATATGCATCAACATCAAAAAATTTCAATACCAAAACAGACTAGATGTGGAAATTACGATCTTCTGGAAATCATATAATGGAAAAGGATGACAGAATGAAAATTACCATCTTCTCAAGTTGTGGATCTTCGCTTTCAACGATCTCTTTGATGTAGCGGAGGACAGAAAATCCGCAGTGAAGGGAGGATAGTTCTTGTTTTAGATTGCCCTATAAAATTTAAAAGCCATGAATCAGATGTCAAATTTATATATATATATATATTCACTCGTGCGAAAAGTTGTGTAAGTTGCATTTTATTGTCATTTTTTTTCTTCCGAGTATGTCATATGCTGCAAACTTGGAATGAACATAATATCCAAATAACTTTTTTTTTCTGGTTATTTCCAGTTGACGGAAGAAGGTCAGAAGTGGGGTTTCCTTATATGGCTGCTTTTCAGAAAAGATTAAAAATAATAAAAAGTACCCCTGAGGTTTAGGGTAATTACAGCAAATATCCAGAAATATTACAATTAGACCCTTAGGTTTATGAATATATATATATAGTTCGCAAAATGATATCTCCATACACTTACAGTGATTTGCTTATAACCCGGAGCCTTATTATATCCTCTGGATGCATTGATGGTTTTCACAGCGCTACATTTAAAAATAGAAGAATTATACCTTTGGAACATTAATGAATCTTCAAGAAAAGAATCAACATATATCTTGCTTTGCTACATATATATATATATATATAGATATATATATAGATATATATATATATATATATATATATATATATACGTGATCACAGTATTCTTCCAACCATCTAATCGAGTTCTATTGCCAAGGGGATCAATCAGGTAGACCATGTTCTTGTCATCATTGACCACAGTCAGGATCCAATGGTTACTCCGTAATTAGTAAAGAAGCATTAATAATGTCACATGATAATATGATATGCATTATCATAACAGAAATAGTATTATTTACCCATTGTTATATGGGATAAGGCAAATGCAGTCCCTTGGTGATGCCATCAAGCGAGCAATGATGTGTTTTTCCTGCACACTCTTCTCTAAAGCATGATCCACGCACCCAAGATCCACGAAGCAAAAAGAATACGGATGATTTTTCGCATTCAAGTTATTGAAGAGCTTACTGCATTAGGGCATACGATTACAATTGTATCAAGGCCATAGGTCTACCAGAGATACATAATAAGAGAGGAAAAAACATACGATGCAATTGTATTATCTTATACAGATCTTACCCCATATAAGCCAATATATACATACCACCAATTGCTTTCATTTCCATGAAGTCAAAGATTTGATTTCTCGACAGCCAGACTATTTTTTCCCTCCAAACATTGCCTCATCAAGTACAACGCGCAAGGAAGTATCATTGGTCATGAATCTACCAGCGTGAGAATATACAAACTTGCAAGCCATGGGTAATGGTCTCTCTATTTCCTTCAACTTCGATCGAACAACATCATCATCCTTCTTTCCCGACTTGATTTTCTTCCCTACCTGATTCAACTCAAGTGGATCTTCATGAGCATTAGTTAGATCGATGAGTGCATGAGCAGCTTCTTCTTTCTTGGGAGAATCAACCTTCTCCTGCACAATATTTAATTAATGTAATCCATAATGTTCTAACTATCTATTCTTAATATACAAAACATCTATATACCCATTATACGAGAGAATTACCTCTGAACTGGCTAGAATTACCATGTCTTTTGGACAAGCAACGATAGCGCCAAGGGCATCCACAATAGTTAGTGGACCATTTTTAATGGGAACAGGGAGATCCTCATCATACCCATCCTCGACGACACCGTCAATAGACACTTTCCAGTTGTCTTTGCCAATTGGTACAGTATGGATCAACACATGCGGCCCTCCAACCGACACTACTGTCCCATATGCAATAATATGGTCAACTTGTCCTTTGGCCAGAGTACAAGATCTCCCCTAAACAGTATCATACGATGAGAATTAAACATAGGATCATATAATAAAAAATGGTATAGATAATGAAAACTCTAGAGTTGAAAACCTCTATTTCACGTGGATCGACCTCATCTAATTTGCTAATAGGTTGTCTTACTTTCAGCTTGTTCTTTTTCCCCTTGAAAGAACAATAAGGTAAGAATTAGCTTTGATGTACATATGAGGAAATAATATATCGACTTAATATTTATAAGAAAGTCAAATGACCTTAGGATCTGGAGCTGCTTCTTCAACATCTTTTTGTGCTGGGAGGACCTTGGACTTCCTACCCTTCTATTGACAAAAATATGTTGATTAAAATCAGGTAGATGCTATAAAGTGAATGAAATGTTGAAAGTCTTTAAGTAATTAAAATTAAGTAACCTTCGCCTTTAGACCGCCAACCACTCCATCTTTCCCCACAGATATCTCAGCAGCTTCGATGATTTGTTTCCTCTGTCAAGAATGTATGCAATTAAAAAAGCAAGAGGAAGAAAGAATGTATACAAGTGCCTACATACATACAGGAATGCAGTGGTGTAATATTTTAAATAAATAACCTTCAGCAATCCAGAAATTCCTTCACGGAGAAAGTCTTCCATCAAGTTGCTTTTTGCCTTCTTAAAATTCTGTTTAAGATCAATTTTTAGGCCATTTTACCAAATTAACAAAATATATCGTCATCCTAAAGGGTATAACGGTGAATTACCATTGGCTTTGGAGCATCACAGTCATCCAGTCCCACTTGGTTTGTGTCCAGCACTGGATTAGCCATGTTTGACGATTTCTTTGATGAAGTAGTCGGGCTTTTTGCTTCCTTTTCTGTAGCAAGTTCAGCTTTCAATCTGTCCACTTCAGCCCTCAAACTAGACACTTCTTCAGTCTTTTCTTTTAGGTTCTCAACCAAGGCCTTTGAAATTGGTTCTCTCGTCTTTCGTGCAGTTCCGAAATAAACTTGGGGTTTGACGAACCCTCCTATGCCTCTTACTCTTCCATATTTCTCGTTTGTTCCCAACGCTTCAGTTAAAGCATCATGAGATCCTTGTGGAATAAAATCTCCCTTAGCTTGTTTCTTCAAGACTTCCTCCTAGAACAATCCACATGCCATACATGTAAAAGAAAGTGTTTAGATAATAAGATAAGACAAATAGATCAAAAGTATTTGAATTTAAATTAAAGATCCTAATTAGTTAAAAATACTTACAATATCTGCTACCATCGCCGCTGTCTCCTCATCTGCTATATGACCTTTGTCATTTTGGCGGGCTAAGATCCAAAGCAACGATCTATCGATTTCGTCATCCTCACCAAGTAATCCCTTCTTTCTCTATTTTTTAACGATAAAAACTATTACATCACCCAAAGGTTTATAAATATCTGAATAAAAAAAGGGCAAGTCTGGGGAAGGGTCACACGACAACAGCTTTATAAAATTCTGAATACGGTGATTAAATAATTTTCTTACTAGCTCAGCTTCCAGACCGCAATAACCCTTTCGAGATGCCTTGTGACGATATTTGATCTGTTTAGTCCGATCCTTCTGCTCCTTGTGTGTAATCTGGATGATTCCCAAATAAGTACATATTTGAGAGATTTAAATGGGAAAATGTCAACTTTTAATACCTTCCACGAAGGGTCCATTCTCTTATCCACAAACTCTTTCCAAACTTCAGCTGAGATGTGATATTCAGTGGGTGGAGAAGATCGCACTGCAATGTGATTTTTGCGAAATGGCCACACAAACTTCTTAGTCATTTTAGTCTTCCAGTCACGCCATTTCTGGTTCGCGGAAGTCAACACCGTCTTCTTAGTTTGTGGCGCTAATTCAAATATATTCTGCCAATTATCAAAAAAATTGTTAATATTAGAACAAACCATCAACAAATATCTGATATCATATAAAACACATATATAACATTGCAACATTTAGTCTTACCAGTATCTCTTCCCAGATCTTATCTTTGATATCCTTTGGAACGAACCTCCAGTTGTCTATGTTGCATGGAACCATGGATCTTGCAACATGTCCAATGTATGACTGCAAGGCCTTATTATCCTCATACAAAGCCCGCCCAAGGCTATCGTAACGGACCTTAACCTTATTCCCTCTTGCCCTCAGCTTAACCAACTTCCACATAGATGATGGACCCCGTTTGGTTCTTTTTTGCCCGTGAACAGGTACTTCTTCATCTGTAGCTACAGGATGTTAAGCCTCCTCATGTTCAGGTGCCCGCTTCTCAGAAGCATTAACCATCTTCTTGCTTTGCTGAACACTCCTTTTCTTTGTTTTCTTAGGAGACATCTGCTTTTTTCCTGCAATAACCCATAAAATACATCATATAAGTTTTTCATAATTCAGATAAAAATAAATAATAAAGCCGAAAAAGCACATAAAACATTATAACGTAACAGGACACATAACAATCATAACATGTACAAGAAAAAGACAATAACATAAATTGATGTTCATCACTTTAAGCAATAAATAACAAACTGTTACATCATTTTTTCTTTTTCACCACCCAAACACCCTCACCCTTACTACCATCCTTACTACCCGGCCTAACATATCATTGATGAGTAGGAATACAATGAGTTGCCAAGTCATCTAAAGGACGAGAAAGTGGAATGTTAGTCACTTCCTCATTCTCCCCCTCACTATTATTCTTATGAATTGGTAGAACCACTGACCATCCTTTTCTTAACGGGTTATCAATGTAAAAACCTGACTAACGTGACTTGCTAGCACAAACTCTTCTTTTCTATGACCCCGTTTGTTCAAATTGACTAAGGTTAATCCACATTCGTCGTTCGTGATTATTCCCTTATCATTTGCAACCCATGCGCACTTGAAAACAGGAACTTGAAACTGATGATAGTTTAACTCCCATATCTCCTTGATTACTCCATAGTAGCAGACATCTGCAAACAAGGGGTTCTTAGCTTTTGCACTGCTAACAAGCATCGTGTTCGCCACTTGAGACACCCCACTGTTTTGACAAACTCTTTCATCATCTCGGGTTTTTGCTTGGTACAAACTACCTGATGAGTCGATTTTTGATCGTCTCATTCTGTTCTATCGAGTCGCACTTTTATTTGTTTTCGAGTGTTTTTGCCCTTTTTACGCGTGGTATGTTGTGTTTTTGTTTTGTAGGTATCCGGACGAAGATTGTGGTGAAATATGCGCTTTCATTGCTAATATTGGAGTTTATGACAATCAAAAGCTAAAACGGGGCCTAAAACGATGAAAGATTTAAGCAGTATCGGCCGAATCTCCTAAATACCAGAATATCCACTCCGAATTGAGATGTATTCTCCTTTGATATAAATTCCTCGTTAAATTAGCTTCGAAACGGTATATCATATGCTAAAATCCGAGGTGAATTGATACAAGAACGAAGGATCATGCCGAAGAAGACCAAAAACCGGACTAGGCTGCACCAGGCAACCGGACTAGGCTGCACCAGGCAACTCAATTAGGGTGCGACAGGCGCTCGGCAGCATCAGGTAACTCGGCCGTGTCACAGGACACGGCCGGGTCTCATTCCAGCGCGAACTGCACTTTCCGGATGAGAAGAACTCGACCACTATCGGCCATTTCGCCTTTCCCGCATAGTGCTGCACGGCCGTGTCACGGGACACGGCCGAGCCCCTTGACAGACTACTTTCCGTTATTCAGCGCAGTGCGACACGGCCGTGTCCCAGGACACGGGCCGTGCCACTTTTCGGTTCATGTCACTTTCCTTGACATTTTTGCACAACTTTAAGCCTTTGTCTTGATTTTTTGGCTATAAAACAAAGTGGAGTGACCCCTTGAGAGGTGTACTTGTCTTGTGAAGAAGATATTTTGTGGAAAAACACAAGATTAGGGAGGAAAAACACCAAAAGAGTGGGAAAGAGAGAGATTTTCATCATCTTCCTTGTGTGTTCTTGGAGTGAGAAAAATACTTTAGTGAGATATAATAATTCCTTGTATAAATTTGTTGTGAGTTCTTGTAAGAAGATCATCAAACCTTCATCGGGAATTCGATTTCAGCATTTACAAGGGAAGTTTTTACCATGTTTTGTTCTTCAATTTCCATTATTGTTGTTGAATTAATCATGTGTGGCTAAACACTTCATATGGGTTTTTAGATATAGCCACACACATGTTTTTGATTATTAGTTCCTTTTGATTTTCGGATAAAGTTTGGGATTGTTCCTCTTGTTCGTTCTTCGTTTAAGAACTTTTGAATTAGATCATCAAACCTTTTTCATTGTTGTTATTATTATTCGAATCGAGGGTTTTTATCGGTGTTCGCCATCAAACGACCGAAAGAAACGATTGTGAATGTTCTCGAGCTTTTTCGCGCGATCTTTTAACGATTTACCTCATCAAAAGTAGTCGGTTAATTGATTGTTAGCTAGGGTTTCGTCCCCATCAAAAGAGTATCCCTTAATTTTCGTTGAGAACAATCGTGATTTTTAGAATTTCCGCCATCAAATGGATTTCTTTTAATCGTGAGCAATCGATAATTCCTAACCTTATTTATTTGAGTATCGGAACTAATAATTGATTACGTGTGTGTCGGTGACTCTAAATTCCCATATTAATCTCATTATTGTTATCTCTCATTTATCCGACTATCAAATTGGTGTTGATATCACTTAGTTCAATTTAAATTTTGTGCATTAGTAATTGTAATCATAATCAACAAATGATGTATTTTAATTTAATTTACCTTTGTTCATTCGACTATTTGCCGAACATTATCGAATTTTAAACCGTTTCCAATTCCTCGAGAGATCGACCTCGAGTTACTTGCCGCTTACTAAAAGAGCGATTCGTACACTTGCGAGTATTTAATTTGAATCCATCAAGTTTTTGGCGCCGTTGTCGGGGAATTGGCGTTTAATTTTTGATCTTGTTTTAATAATAGTTGAATTGTTTTTCTTGATTATTTTTCCGTTTTCATTATTTTCGATAAAGTCTAAAAATTCGCTCTAATTTCTCTTGTTTATGCTTGGTAGGAGATCGTTGGGAAACCCGATTCTTCCACCCATAGATGAGGTTCAAAGAATTAGAGCACCAAAAATAATAGCGCAATCATCAATGGCAAACGACGAGAATAACCCGGATCTTGAAGAGCACCAATTGCTTGAGAGAGAAAACATTCGTCAACCAAGGTTTCCGAGATATGATAATGTTGGGCGCAATCAAGGGATGCCCGAAGCTCAACAAGGGAGATACTTCTATCCGAGACAACCACCCGTTGGAGTGCAATATGGAGCGAATTATTATCCCAGATCTCAATATGGGATGGAGGCGAACTATAACATGCCGCAACAACCTCCGGTCGAACATCTTATGAGGGACTATGCAAAGCCCGTAGTGAACACCACCATTTCATGCATCCAATTAGCACCGGCCGCAAGGAACTACCACATAAGCGGATTTCACATCGAGCAATTGCCCTCATTTCACGGATTAGCATGAGAGGATCCGTTATCATTCATCCGAGATTTCTATGTGGCGATTGATAATTTCCCATTGAACAGGTTGAGCGAGGATCAACTACGAATGAAGTGTTTCCCTTATACACTCAAGGATGGGGCGAAACAATGGTTGATGACTTTGGCGCCGGGCTCACTGAAAACGTGGGATGAAGTTTACGATAAATTCATTACCAAGTACTTCTCTCATTCAAAGACTACACAATTGAGAGCCCAAATCTCAACATTCGGACAACAAGACGGAGAGGCATTTCATGAAGCATGGGACCGATTCAAGATGCTCCTCATTCAATGCCCACACCATCACTATCCGCTTCAACTACTTAATCAATTCTTCTATGATGGGTTGACACAATATTGCCAAGGAGCGGTAGATAACGCCGCCGGTGGTTCGTTTTGGGGGTTAACGGAGAGACAAGCTTATGACGTATTTGAATTATTGGGGGCTAATTCTCAACAAAAAAATGTGCGTGTTCATAGAGGAGTTGTGAACCAAGTAACCGAGAAGGACGAGATGAAATCTAAAATCGATGAGTTAATGAAGGAACTAAGACAACTCAAGATTCAAAATAAATCTTCGAGCTCACGAGTTTGCGAAATTTGTTGGGGACCCGGACATCATGCTAATTCTTGCCCTTATATTTTTCCGGGAGAACAAACCGAACAAGTTAATTGGGCTATGGGACAAAGCACGGGAAGGCCCGAGTGGGAGGAGAGGAGGAATAATTATGGCGGAAACGCAAGAAATGCACCTCTCCCAAATACTTATCACCCGATGGCTTACGACGCAAATGTCCAAACTCAATACAACGGAGGAAACCGAGCCCAACAACCAACGCGAAGTGAACCACCTCCACAACAAAGGAACTTTCTTGAGGAGAGTATTGCGGCATTCATTAAGGAGGGCAAGGAAAACCGAGTGGAGAACAATAAAAGGTTTGAATCTTTAGAAGTTTCGATGAAGAAAATGGAGATTCAAATTGAGCAACTTGCTACCGAGGCATGCAAACAAGAAACGGGTAAACTACCAAGTCAACCCGAGCAAGTTCAAGCTATTACCACCATCCGAAGTGGTAAAGTGATAAATAAAGAGATAATTTCCGAAGCGAAAGAGAGGGGCGGTGAGAAAGAAGAATTGCCGAGTCAATCGGAGAAATCTATGGTGATTGAAGAGGATGAGTCGAACGATGAAGAAATCCAAGTAACTGCTACCCAATCTTGCGAGACTCGAATTCCTTGGGACAAATCTAAAGATCCAATCGAGAAGCCAATTGAAGAGAATAAGAGCGAACCGGTCAAATCAATGCATCGAAAGGAGGACCTAGAAAGCTTTGACATGGAAGTTCTTTTCGTGGAGAAAGAAGTTCCCACTGTGAACTTAGGAGCGAGTATTAATTTAACACAAAAACCAATATACTCGCCACTAGGTTTGGGGGAGGTAATAGTCCCGATGGATTTCGTGATACCAAACATAGAAGAAACATCACCAACAAAAATCACGTCACTTATTCTTCAAGGAAGACATTTCATGGTGACGATGATAATGAAAATTGAAATGGTGACAAAAGCGCTCACAATGGAAATCCATGGAACCACTCTCCACATCCTTACAAAGGAAAACGAGCGAAAAATGACGAGCTATATGGTTGGACCTAGCACATTTCCATTTAATCCCGGATAGAAGAATCCGAAGAAGTCGAGCTAAAGACTATAAAAAAGCGCTGCTTGGGAGACAACCCAAGGGAGTTTTAATTTTTATCGCTTTTATTATTATTATTATTGCATTAATTTTGGTTGTGGCGTGTGTAGGTAATCTAATAAAGGAAGTATTCATCTGAGGAAGAAACCTAGCCTATTGGAAGTAGAGACCCGAGCACAAAAGCATGGTGCCCCGCGATCAAAAACCACACTTCTTAATCCGGTAGTTTTATGTTCTTTCTTTTTAATTTGTATTTTCGCATTTTTCCTGACTTAATCTTTCTGCTTGGGGATAAGCAAAGGTTTAGGTTTGGGGGGGTGCAACTTCTTCGATTTTTATTTATTTTTTTTGTTTGCGTGATGTTTGTTTCCTTTCTTTATTTTTTTTCTTGCGTGATGTCGTAGTTGGATTGCAATAACCTTGTTAACTGTTGGGTATATGGATGATTAATCGTGTTTGTGTTTGGCTCGTAGAGTTTAATAAATCTAATTGATTGCTTGACCTTGCGTGTGAATGTATAGTTTTTGGTTACTTGATTTAACGTGTAAGGAATGAGTATGGAAGTCCAAAAGCCGTGAGTCCTTGTGCCTAATTAAACCGTTCACTTTTAGCGGTGAAATTCTTTCATGAGTGATTTCTCTTCTTATGGATTGTATTCTTTAGAACTTGCATGATTCTGTCGGATGACGTGTTGATATTTACATACACGAGGAATGATTAGGGCTGCCCATTTTTTGTCTTGAACCTACTTATCTAAAAATATCCACCAATTCATATCAATATCCTTTGCTAGCCTCATTGAGCCTTTAGCCGTAATTTTGTTTGAAAAACCCGCATCTTATTGCTCCATATCCAAAAGTCATAACTTACCCAAGTATTGGTCCACGTAAGAGCATGAGAGGGTATATTTGAAAAACGAAGGTGTGCAAAGTTTTTGGTGTATAGAGGCAAAAATCTTCTCTCCGTTCCTGAAAATAATAAGCCCCACAAAAAAAAGGGGTGATCCTAATAATAATAGTGGGATAGAAAAAATAGGGGAGGAGAGGAGTGAGCCTAAGAAAAACAAAAGGGAAGTCGTTGGGTTGTGAGAAATAGGCCAATATCATAAGAATTACACTTAACAAGGCCTAGAAAAAAAGAGGGAGATATATATACGGGAGAATTGAAGTAGAATGATCGATCTTGCTTTGAGTTTTTATTTCATATATATGAGGATCGTATATGCTCGACTTGACCGAACTTGTAACTACTATCCAAATTTTCCCAACCCGAGCCACACTTTACAACCAAAAGTAAGACCCTATGACTCATGTTTTGTGAATATTGATGCGTTTGATGAAGTGAAGAAGTGCAAGCATATAGTAGAACTTTCCATTTGAATCGAGTTGAGCGTATTGACCTATCTAAACACTTGAGAGATGAGTGAGATCGATATAATTCGGTGAGGGATTATTAAGAGTTGTTTTCTTGCATGTGCGGTCTAGTGCCAGTGCTGTCCGCTCATTTGTGGGTTGAGGCTTCCATGATGAATTACGAGACTTTACGATACTTTTACATCCCGGTTGATTGTATGTATACCCGATGATTAACTTGATTATTCAATCCTTCTCATTTTCTTTGTCGTGTGTTTTATTTATTTTTGCTTGGGGACAAGCAAAGTTTAGGTTTGGGGGATTTGATGAGTCGATTTTGATCGTCTCATTCATTCTATCGAGTCGCACTTTTATTTGTTTTCGAGTGTTTTTGCCCTTTTACGCGTGGTATGTTGTGTTTTTGTTTTTAGGTATCCGGACGAAGATTGTGGTGAAATATGCGCTTTCATTGCTAATATTGGAGTTTATGACAATCAAAAGCTAAAACGGGCCTAAAACGATGAAAGATTTAAGCGATATCGGCCGAATCTCCTAAATACCAGAATCTCCACTCCGAATTG
Source organism: Orobanche coerulescens (assembly GCA_033398695.1). Taxonomy (NCBI): domain Eukaryota; kingdom Viridiplantae; phylum Streptophyta; class Magnoliopsida; order Lamiales; family Orobanchaceae; genus Orobanche; species Orobanche coerulescens. Next base: position 124,728,068 of record CM065802.1, on the reverse strand, counting down.
AGATGTATTCTCCTTTGATATAAATTCCTCGTGAAATTAGCTTCAAACGGTATATCATATGCTAAAATCCGAGGTGAATTGATACAAGAACGAAGGATCATGCGAAGAAGACCAAAAGCGGACTAGCCGCACTGTGCAACCGGACTAGCCGCACTGTGCAACTCAATTAGGGTGCGACAGGCACTCGGCAGCATCAGGTAACTCGGCCGTGTCACAGGACACGGCCGGGTCTCATTCCAGCGCGAACTGCACTTTCCGGATGAGAAGAACTCGACCGTGCCTTTTGGGACACGGCCGAGTCACTATCGGCCATTTCGCCTTTCACGCATAGTGCTGCACGGCCGTGTCACGGGACACGGCCGAGCCCCTTGACAGACTACTTTCCGTTATTCAGCGCAGTGCGACACGGCCGTGTCCCAGGACACGGGCCGTGCCACTTTTCGGTTCATGTCACTTTCCTTGACATTTTTGCACAACTTTAAGCCTTTGTCTTGATTTTTTGGCTATAAAACAAAGTGGAGTGACCCCTTGAGAGGTGTACTTGTCTTGTGAAGAAGATATTTTGTGGAAAAACACAAGATTAGGGAGGAAAAACACCAAAAGAGTGGGAAAGAGAGAGATTTTCATCATCTTCCTTGTGTGTTCTTGGAGTGAGAAAAATACTTTAGTGAGATATAATAATTCCTTGTATAAATTTGTTGTGAGTTCTTGTAAGAAGATCATCAAACCTTCATCGGGAATTCGATTTCGGCATTTACAAGGGAAGTTTTTACCATGTTTTGTTCTTCAATTTCCATTATTGTTGTTGAATTAATCATGTGTGGCTAAACACTTCATATGGGTTTTTAGATATAGCCACACACATGTTTTTGATTATTAGTTCCTTTTGATTTTCCGGATAAAGTTTGGGATTGTTCCTCTTGTTCGTTCTTCGTTTAAGAACTTTTGAATTAGATCATCAAACCTTTTTCATTGTTGTTATTATTATTCGAATCGAGGGTTTTTATCGGTGTTCGCCATCAAACGACCGAAAGAAACGATTGTGAATGTTCTCGAGCTTTTTCGCGCGATCTTTTAACGATTTACCTCATCAAAAGTAGTCGGTTAATTGATTGTTAGCTAGGGTTTCGTCCCCATCAAAAGAGTATCCCTTAATTTTCGTTGAGAACAATCGTGATTTTTAGAATTTCCGCCATCAAACGGATTTCTTTTAATCGTGAGCAATCGATAATTCCTAACCTTATTTATTTGAGTATCGGAACTAATAATTGATTACGTGTGTGTCGGTGACTCTAAATTCCCATATTAATCTCATTATTGTTATCTCTCATTTATCCGACTATCAAATTGGTGTTGATATCACTTAGTTCAATTTAAATTTTGTGCATTAGTAATTGTAATCATAATCAACAAATGATGTATTTTAATTTAATTTACCTTAGTTCATTCGACTATTTGCCGAACATTATCGAATTTTAAACCGTTTCCAATTCCTCGAGAGATCGACCTCGGAGTTACTTGCCGCTTACTAAAAGAGCGATTCGTACACTTGCGAGTATTTAATTTGAATCCATCACTACCGTTTATGACATAGCTACTGTACTTAATGACTCGCGCACGTGGCCCATGTGCCAACCATGTTAATGTTGACGTCGTCCCCCCATTGCAACTATTTATTTCCTCAGCCACCTTCCTTTTGAACCACCCAGTGAACTGCTTGTTGTGAATATCTTGTATCCACTTGTCATCTTTCGATTTCTTTGGATTCAGCACTTTCAAATGGGCCTTGTGCTCACTGTAGAAGTGTATATACATCACATTATTAGTTCAAAGCAACACCATATATAGTATGTATAGAAAATTATAAACAATGAATGTGTAATTTTTGAAAATTGAATTAGGCTTACATGATGAAGGGAGACACTTCTTCACAGTTTTCTAACACAATTTTGTGTGCCCTATGCAAGTCAACTTCTTCCACCAGTTTTGCAGCCCGTCCGTCTAGGAAACCGGGAGTTGTGGTATTGAGGTCTCTAACTGAAATAGGTATCCCAACAGGATTGAGATCTTTCATGTATTCCGAACAAAACTCGACAGCCTCTTCTGCAGCATATCGTTGAACAATGCAGCCTTCGGGGTGTTTTCGACTTGCCACATATCCTTTATACACCTTCATGCACCTTTCGAATGGATACATCCACCTAAAGTGAAGTGGTCCACATAACCAGACTTCTCGAACAAGGTGGACTGTAAGGTGAACCATGATATCGAAGAAAGAGAGTGGAAAGTATTGCTCCAATAGGCAAATGGTCTCAATCAAGTCAGATTGCAGCTTATCTAGCATGAGTACGTCGACGACTTTCGAACAAAGATCTTTGAAGAAGAAGCAAAATCTCATAACAGCATATCTCACATGCTTTGGCAGAGCATCACGTATAAGTATAGGCAGGAAATGTTGCATTAGCACATGACAATCATGTGATTTTAGGCCCGACAGCTTCAACTCATCGAGGCAAACAATACTTTTCATGTTTGAAGAGAAGCCCTCCGGCACTTTTATATCCATCAATGATGTGCACTGCAGCTTTTCTTTTTTCGTGAACGAGCATGCGCTAAGAGGAAGAAATGTTCTCTTCTCCCCAACTTCGGGTGCTAGTTCTGGCCTGATCCCCATCTCCACAAAGTCTAGCCTTGCCTCTACATTATCTTTAGTCTTGCCTTTGATATTCATTAGAGTATTCATCAAGGACTCCAAGACGTTCTTCTCAATATGCATAACATCCAAACAGTGCCTCACGTGCAAGTGCTTCCAATAAGGAAGATCGAAAAAGATAGACTTCTTCTTCCAGCATTTTTTGAACTTAGCATCTTCTACAGTCTGCTCGTCGTCTTCCTCTATCTGCTCACTTCTTTTTTTCATTCTTTTAGCTCCCACATTGACCTTCTTACCAAACTGAAACTTGACGTGCGACAGTTTCTCGAACAATTTTATTCCAGATAATGGTTTGGGTGCTTCTCCAAGTTCTTCCATGCCATTAAACTCCTTCGTCAGTCTTCGATATGGATGAGACTCTTTAAGAAATTGTCTATGGCCAGCAAACGACATTTTCTTCCCCTTGGTCAAGTGCTTTGCATGTGTATTTACTCCACATATTGGACACGCGAAGTATCCATGTGTAGCACATCCACTAAGATTTCCGTATGCAGGGAAGTCGTTAATTGTCTTAGGAATGGATTTGGAAGGACATCTGTTCATGATGTAAGCAGCAGTCAGGAGTGCATACCCCCATAGGTAAATCGGTAAGTCAGTATAGCCCAGCATGGAACGGACCATGTTTAACAAGGTCCGGTTCCTTCTTTCTGACACACCATTTAACTGAGGAGTACCTGAAGGTGTTAGTTGTGAAACTATTCCATGTTTTAAATGGCCCTTTTGGCACTTTGCGAACTTGGGTTATTTTCGTCAAATGCTTTTCCCGATTATTTTTCGGTACGTTTAAGTGGCGGCTTAACGTACATTTTGAAGTATTGAGATTTGGCACTTCGCCTTGTATTTTCAAATGGTATTCCATGACGGTATTTCAGAATTATGTTTTTGAAATTATTTGAGTATTTGCAAAATATTACCGTCATCGGCCTTTTGGCGTTTTTAAACGTTTTTGAAATGGTTTTGTAAATGGTTATTAGCCTGGTGGGTTCCGGCGCGGAACCCATGGCACTGTAATATCCCGGATGGTTTTGGGGGCGTTACATTTATTTCGACATATCACAAGTTCTAGCCCGAGTCATTTTTGTCAGTTATTTTCAAGTAGTCATTATTTATTTTTATAACAATGTTATTAATTATTCAAGTATAATACTAACAGTATTATTATTAATATTATCATTAATAATATTATTAATACCATTTTTATTAAGTATTAACATTATTATTATTATCTTAATTATTTTCAAATCTTTATTATCAACATTATCAATTAATTATTATTCTACATTTACTATTATTATTATACCATTTATAATTAACCACATTATAAATTAACCAACTATGATTAAACCACACTAATCATAAGTAAGAACTCTTTCCCCTCGATCGTTCTCCTCACTTCTCTCACTTTATCAAAACTCCTCAATACATATCCAACACAAATTCTAATCCAACCCAAACACTTAAAAAAATTCACATCTATAAATACTAATTATGCAGTGCAGAAATACCTTACAAAAATCCATCGTTCAGCATCCAACACACAAAAAAAAAAAAATACAATACACAATTTCTGCAAAGAAGTTCATCGCCAGAAGTTACAAAGAAGAAAAGAAAAAAACTGTATTTGCAATCGAGAAGCATTCACAGGATCCGATCTACAGAGCTGCAAGTATTTTCTTCTACAAACTAAGGAGCAGAGAACAAGAGGATCCGATCGAATTCGTCGTCTGATCAAATTTCCAGTCGCGTTTCATCCGATTTCCATTCAATCTTACGAGGTAAAGCTCAACAACTATCACCTTATATTTCCCTATTTTACTTAGTTTCTATCTCTAAGAACATTACAAATTCAGAACCAGAATTCTTTCTCTCAGACACAAATACCACGAGCTGGAATCACCAATTTCATATTTAGCCCGTAACGCATATATCCCCGATTAGATGTTGGAACCCAAATTGCCACTGTACAACTGGTCCAACCGAATCCCAATAACAGTAATTGAATTAGATTCGCATCACCCATAATCCATCCAGCCGTTCCATTATCGAAGCCGAAAATACATCTGAAATCATGAACTCACGAACCAGAATTTAACATCAAAATAGAAGATTCTTCATCTTATGTAAAATTAAATTTTTTTCTCGGCCAACAAATCATAAAACACTAATCCATCACCACAATTTCATGTGTTCGTTTGATGCCTAAACACCAGATTCAACCCTAATTTCAAACCAGACCCATGACCGAGGATCCAAAAACCCATAATCAGACTCAAAACCCATTTTTCAGGAAAATTAGAACTTTTACCTAAAATCCAAAACCATCTCCGGTCATGAGGGTCGTAACCCCGCCGCATACTGCAAATTGCCGCCGCACCGCCTGAAGCTGAGCGCACCGCTGCTGCATTTTTCTACGAATTTGGCCACCGCTGCCATATGGTCCGGGTCGGAGTCCGACTAGAAGCTTTCGGCCGAACTCATACCCATCGCCGCTCCAGTATTCGCCCGCCATCACTACTCGGTAGAGTAGAAGGGGCGATGCCTTTTGTTTCGCTGAAATTCGGCCGCATGAATTCGGTGTATACTCATGTGTGTGTTTATACGGGTGTTTTCTGTGTGATTTTGAGAGGTGAAAGAGGGATGATTTTAGAGAGAGGGAGTAGAGTTAGAGAAAGAGACGAGAGAAGAAGTGAGGTGATAAATGGGTGAATGTCAGCTAAAGGGTGTGGAGAAGGATATTTATACCCACGAATTATTAGGGCTTTGCAATTTAGTCCCCAATTTTTCCAGAAACATTCAATTTAACCCCATATTTCTATTTACTTCAATTTTTACTCCAGATGGATTTCAAATATTCTTCAATCAACCCCAACAACTTTAAAACTTCACTTCCAGTCCTATTCTAACCCAAAATATTAAAATATTGACCTTCAATTAATATTAATAACTAATCGGAAATTATTGCATAAATATTTTAATTTCAGTCATCTATAATGTTAACTCTTCGATTAATATTAATAACAAATTTATTTTCAGTTATTATATAGTGATATTTGTATCTTTTCATTTATTATATAAATAATAAATTGTAAGGATTATAATTATTATTATTATATGTAGACTTTATCGAGGATTTACGAGCTTAGGACTGTGAGTCGAGCATCTTCATATTCAAGTCAGACATCATCATTTATTCAGGTGGGAATTTTTACTATCACTTTAATTGCTTTAATTAGACTGTATATGTGATATTCAATTCATGTTTATAAATTGACGATACATGTTGTAAATCAGGCTCACCTGTATACGTGTAAAGAGGTTATCTTATGATTCATGTTGTTGCAGGGACACCTGCGCAACCTCAATATTCACATGTGTGCTCGATTCATGTTATGTGGTATTGTGTGTGTGTGTTTCAAGTTGTTACGGGGACACCTGCGCAACCTCAATATTCGTGTTATGCGTGCTAGATTCATGCTATACGTAATATTGTGAGTATGTTTCATGTTGTTGCAGAAGCACCTGCGCAACCACAGTATTCGTGTTATGCGTGCTCGATTCATGCTATATGTAATATTGTGAGTATGCATTTATGTTGAGGAAAAATATGATAGATTATTCATGTTATGCTTTCCATTTGTATATTACTGTGATCAGTGTAATTTCCACGAGCTCAAGGAAGCTCACCCCCACCTTTATTGATCCCGCAGGTTAAACCGAGACGGATGGAAGAAGGAGCGAGTCGAGAGGGCATATGAAAGAGAATTTATTACATGATGTTTTCTTTTTATCAAATGTTTTGAAACTTATTTGGGGAAATGTTGACTAGATATTTATAATTTATGATTTGTTCTTCCGCCGCAAATTTTTACCTCGTATCTATGATGAAATGTTGCCTTATTTAAAGGTATTAAATTTTATGTCAGTGTAGCGACTCGACTTTGTAGGCGAGAATTTTAATATTCTCAAAGAAAATTAATTTTGTCAAAATTACCTTTTATTTATTTCCCCATTAATTACCCTAGAAATTAGTGGCGTTACATAGGATTTCTGCAGTAGCACTTTGTATTTTTATAGTTGTAAATTTTTAAGTGTTTGGGTTGGATTAGAATTTATATTGGATATGTATTGAGGCGTTTTGATAAAGTGAGAGAAGTGAGGAGAACGATCGATCTGGGGAAAGAGTTCTTAATTATGATTAGTGTGGTTTAATCATAGTTGTTTAATTTATAATGTGTGGTTAATTATAAATGGTATAATAATAATAAATATAGAATAATAATTAATTGATAACGCTGATAGTAAAAATCTGAAAATAACAAAGATAATAATAATAATGTTAATACTTAATAAAAATGGTATTAATAATATTATTAATGATAATATTAATAATAATAGTGTTAGTATTATACTTGAATAATTAATAATAATGTTATAAAAATAAATAATGACTACTCGAAAATAACTGACAAAATGACTCGGGCTAGAACTTGTCATATGTCGAAATAAATGTTCATGATCCTCTAAATGAAATGAAATGAAATGAAATGAAATGCAACGATAATATTATTATAAATAATAATATTACATTATGAAAATGGTGGGTATTACATATAAGTTGTGAACTGTTGTATTATTTTATAAGGCACCGATAATATGATCGTCTGTGTGACATCAACACACCACATTATCTACAATATAAAATAATTAGATATTTCATTTGCATAATCATAACGTGAATAAATATGCAAAATATGTGATTAAGTGTAATTAATATTCTCATAGGTAGTTACATGGAAATAAGGTAATACAAGCATAACGTATGCTTTGGAGTATGTAACCCTAAAAATTGTAACACCCCCGATATAATAAAGGATATTACAGCGCCGTAAATTATTTACGTAAGAATTTACAAGGCTGAAGGAACAGAACGACAATAATAGACACCAACAAATTATGGCAACATAAATAAAATACAACGAATCTGAATCAGTAATAAAATTACAAACATCCAACGACGAATTATTAATACACAACCAATTCCAACATCATAAAAGACCACGTACTCGAGTACTTAATTAAAACAACACAAACAACTGACAATCAATCCGATCGGAACATCACTCCGCACCCTTGTCGTCATACAGCTCTAGTGGTTGTTTTCCCGCTCTCCTAGAACATGAACATAAAACAAATGTCCACCCCCAAAGGGGTTAGCACAACGATGCTAGTACAAGTACGATAATTAATCAGCAAGGATTTATTCAATAATCCTTAAATACGAACGTCAATATTATCAATCATAACTATGACAAGTTTCTCCAACGAGAAATAGTACCAACACATAGCACATCATAACAATCTCAACATACTCGTGGTATTCCAGCGATCCAGCGCACACAACTATAGATTCCCATGATGATCCCGTCGGACCAACGCATGGTGGAAATACCTGTCCAGCGATCCAGCGCACACATTATAGATTCCCATGATGATCCCGTCGGACCAATGCATGGTGGACAATTAACAAGTACACAACATTACAACAATAACATAGTCAACATTAATATGCACAAATAAAATTAAAGTACTTCCCTCGATTGACGAAAAGAATAATACTTCGACTGGTATCAATACACTCGAAGGCGCTCCTTCGATCAATCACTTAGTAAAACTCGGACCTTAAACAAAAGAAATAATATAGAGTTCATCTTATGTCGAATAACTAACGAACGAACATCTAACATTCTAAACTTTGACCGAAAGTTCAACATTACGAATCCTGACTGCACTCTTCATAATGTACGTCAACGTAACGTACGTTAAGACTGTACGTTAGCGTACGTAAGCTCCAAATACTAACGTACGCTAATAATGTATTTGGCAGTTCACTTCTTTGATCAGATGACTGTCTCGTCTGATGATATAGCGTACGTAATGCATAATGCTTACGTTATACTCACACATACATTACTCATGCAAACTTGAATGATCCTACGGTTTTAGACATCTTCGAATTTAAGTATACGCATATCATCACAACGCCATACTCAATCTTGATTACAAATTCTCATATGTGATTCGGATAATCTATATAGTTGATACGATCACTTCATTCAAACATTCATTGAGAACATTATCTAATCAATCCATTTTTACGAATTACGACAAAACCTTCGATGATTCTTATATTAAATCCGTCTAACAAAAATGATATCAATATCAAGTCTACGATCATTATGGAAACCCCATTCAATACGGATTTATCAATCTCAAAAAACTTCCCTTACTTGTTCATCATAACAAGATTCGAACTATAATGTTATTAACAATGGTAACTTAAGCATAAACATTCCAACTTCCTAAACATGATGTTCGGTTATATAAGTCATCTATGGGACCTAATAATCCTGGTAGTATGCTCATAACATCCTTAAGAACACGACTACAAGGGTTGGAGATAGCATTAACATACCCTAATATGAAGAAAAGGCCGAGACAATAGGTAGAATACAACTCCGGTTGCTTCCACTTAGCGTACGCTATCGGTTATGAATTCAAGTATACGCCCGAACTCATACCCATCGCCGCTCCAGTATTCGCCCGCCATCACTACTCAGTGGAGGACAAGGGCCGATGCCTTTTGTTTCACTGAAATTCGGCCGCATGAATTCGGTGTATACTCATGTGTGTGTCTATACACGTGTTTTTTGTGTGATTTTGAGAGGTGGAAGAGGGATGATTTTAGAGAGAGGGAGTAGAGTTAGAGAAAGAGACGAGAGAAGAAGTGAGGTGATAAATGGGTGAATGTCAGCTAAAGGGTGTGGAGAAGGGTATTTATACCCACAAATTATTAGGGCTTTGCAATTTAGTCCCTAATTTTTCCAGCAACATTCAATTTAACCCAGACTTCTATTTACTTCGATTTTTACTCCAGATGGATTTCAAATATTCTTCAATCAACCGCAACAACTTTAAAACTTCACTTCCAGTCCTATTCTGACCCAAAACATTAAAATATTGACCTTCAATTAATATTAACTAATCGGAAATTATTGCATAAATATTTTAATTTCAGTCATCTATAATGTTAACTCTTCGATTAATATTAATACCAAATTTATTTTCAGTTATTATATAGTGATATTTGTATCTTTTCATTTATTATATAAATAATAAATTGTAAGGATTATAATTATTATTATTATATGTAGACTTTATCGAGGATTTACGAGCTTAGGACTGTGAGTCGAGCATCTTCATATTCAAGTCATACATCATCATTTATTCTGGTGGGAATTTTTACTATCACTTTAATTGCTTTAATTAGACTGTATATGTGATATTCAATTCATGTTTATAAATTGACGATACATGTTGTAAATCAGGCTCACCTGTATACGTGTAAAGAGGTTATCTTAATATTCATGTTGTTGCAGGGACACCTGCGCAACCTCAATATTCACATGTGTGCTCGATTCATGTTATGTGGTATTGTGTGTGTGTGTTTCAAGTTGTCATGGGGACACCTGCGCAACCTCAATATTCGAGTTATGCGTGCTATATTCATGCTATACGTAATATTGTGAGTATATTTCATGTTGTTGTAGAGGCACCTGCGCAACCACAATATTCGTGTTATGCGTGCTCGATTCATGCTTTATGTAATATTGTGAGTATGCATTTATGTTGAGGAAAAATATGATAGATTATTCATGTTATGCTTTCCATTTGTATATTACTGTGATCAGTGTAATTTCCACGAGCTCAAGGAAGCTCACCCCCACCTTTATTGATCCCGCAGGTTAAACCGAGCCGGATGGACGAAGGAGCGAGTCGAGAGGGCATATGAAAGAGAATTTATTACATGATGTTTTCTTTTTATCAAATATTTTGAAACTTATTTGGGGAAATGTTGACTAGATATTTATAATTTATGATTTGTTCTTCCGCCGCAAATTTTTACCTCGTATCTATGATGAAATGTTGCCTTATTTAAAGGTATTAAATTTTATGTCAGTGTAGCGACTCGACTTTGTAGGCGAGAATTTTAATATTCTCAAAGAAAATTAATTTTGTCAAAATTACCTTTTATTTATTTGCCCATTAATTACCCTAGAAATTAGTGGCGTTACATAGGATCTCTGTAGTAGCACTTTGTATTTTTGTAGTTGTAAATTTTTAAGTGTTTGGGTTGGATTAGAATTTATGTTGGATATGTATTGAGGAGTTTTGGTAAAGTGAGAGAAGTGAGGAGAACGATCGATCTGGGAAAAGAGTTCTTAATTATGATTAGTGTGGTTTAATCATAGTTGTTTAATTTATAATGTGTGGTTAATTATAAATGGTATAATAATAATAATAAATGTAGAATAATAATTAATTGATAATGCTGATAATAAAAATCTGAAAATAATAAAGATAATAATAATAATGTTAATACTTAATAAAAATGGTATTAATAATATTATTAATGATAATATTAATAATAATAGTGTTAGTATTATACTTGAATAATTAATAATACTGTTATAAAAATAAATAATGACTACTTGAAAATAACTGACAAAAATGACTCGGGCTAGAACATATGATACGTCGAAATAAATGTTCATGATCCTCTAAATGAAATGAAATGAAATGAAATGCAACGATAATATTATTATAAATAATAATATTACATTATGAAAATGGCGGGTATTACATATAAGTTGTGAACTGTTGTATTATTTATAAGGCACCGATAATATGATCGTCTGTGTGACATCAACACACCACATTATCTACAATATAAAATAATTAGACATTTCATTTGCATAATCATAACGTGAATAAATATGCAAAATATGTGATTAAGTGTAATTAATATTCTCATAGGTAGTTACATGGAAATAAGGTAATACAAGCATAAAGTATGCTTTGCAGTATGTAACCCTAACAATTGTAACACCCCCGATATATTAAAGGATATTACAGCGCCGTAAATCATTTACGTAAGAATTTACAAGGCTGAAGGAACAGAACGACAATAATAGACACCAACAAATTATGGCAACATAAATAAAATACAACGAATCCGAATCAGTAATAAAATTACAAACATCCAACGACGAATTATTAATACACAACCAATTCCAACATCATAAAGGACCACGTACTCGAGTACTTAATTAAAACAACACAAACAACTGACAATCAATCCGATCGGAACATCACTCCGCACCCTCGTCGTCATACAGCTCTAGTGGTTGTTTTCCCGCTCTCCTAGAACATGAACATAAAACAAATGTCCACCCCCAAAGGGGTTAGCACAACGATGCTAGTACAAGTACGATAATTAATCAGCAAGGATTTATTCAATAATCCTTAAATACGAACGTCAATATTATCAATCATAACTATGACAAGTTTCTCCAACGAGAAATAGTAGCAACACATAGCACATCATAACAATCTCAACATACTCGTGGTATTCCAACGATCCAGTGCACACAGCTATAGATTCCCATGATGATCCCGTCGGACCAACGCATGGTGGAAATACCTGTCCAGCGATCCAGCGCACACATTATAGATTCCCATGATGATCCCGTCGGACCAATGCATGGTGGACAATTAACAAGTACACAACATTACAACAATAACATAGTCGACATTAATATGCACAAATAAAATTAAAGTACTTCCCTCGATTGACGAAAAGAATAATACTTCGACTGGTATCAATACACTCGAAGGCGCTCCTTCGATCAATCACTTAGTAAAACTCGGACCTTAAACAAAAGAAATAATATAGAGTTCATCTTATGTCGAATAACTAACGAACGAACATCTAACATTCTAAACTGTAATATCCGCAATTTTCGATTTTCGGTAAATTTCTTTTTTTCGGCCGGAGTCCGTTTTGATGACTCACTCATGACCGTTTCGTCATTTCGAGAATGATTAATTCTGCACTTTTTGTCATCCGAGTTTGTTTCGGTATCGTTTTGTTGAGTTCCGAGCTTTTTAGCGACTTTTCCGCACTTGAGTTCGATTCTTGCGAATCTCGTCCAAAACTATTATTTCGAGTTTCTCGTAAGTTCATTTAATGTTATTATTCATGTTGCGAGCTTTGGTTTGGTGTTTCGATCGCGTATCGTGATTTTCGGACGTTTTGGGCCATTTTCGTAATTTCCCAAAGTTTTGGGTAATTACTTCCGTTGTTGAATTCCGAGCCTTCGGGTGGTCGGAATTGTGTGTTCTCTTAGCTTTTAGATTCGTCTTTGCGAGTACGTCGTAACCGTATCATCGATTCGTATTCAGGTTCGGGTTTCGGGGTCGTTCGGGCCGTCGGAGTTGGCCCCGGCCGAGTCATGGCCGGGCAACCTTGGCCCAGGCCGGCACTGTCCGAGTCACGGCCGGTAGTGCTCGGCAGCTCCTGGCCGAGTCACGGCCGGCAGTGCTCGGCAGCTTCTGGCGGCGATCCGTGGGCGCGGCACATCTTTGTGAGGCCGCGGCACACTATGTGGCATTTTTCGGCCAAACCGACTGTACCAGGTGCCGCGACACACTCCGGCCGAGCCGCGGCACACTGCCGACCACTGGGAGCCATTTTTGGGCCTGTTGTCACGGGATGGGAGTTTTGTGCAGCTAACCCGTGCGGCACTTAAACAACTAAGTTGAGTCGAGTTGCTAAGTAAGCCTGAAAGTAACGAGAAAAGGGGCAATGGCACAAAAGGATTTTATTAAGTATGAATGCTTTGGGTACAAGAGAGCTTTACAATGCTTGATTGCTTGAGGATTTCTGGATGGAGTGAGCAAATGAGGCTCCTCCTCCTTTTATACCAACCTAGGAGAGTTAAGGTGGAACTCTCTAGATAGAACTTTCTAGATAGAACACTCTAGATACTTGTAGTACATTTACATGGGCATTTTACATGAGCATTCTACAAAGTGTGTAAGAAGTACATTTCTACATGCTTCTAGAGTCATCTACGAATTTACAAGTATGTAGAGATCTCTGGGTCTTTCTTGATCATTCTAGAACCTTAGGAACCTTGAGCACACAGAGACTCCTGTTAGGGTCATCCGGGTCACTTTTGACCGACCCGTCACATCCTCCCCCACCTATTTCAGCGACGTCCTCGGCACGTTCTCTTGTTTGAACCTCTTGATGTGATCATGAAATTGCCAGAGTTCGTCTTCTCGTTCCCATGTTGCTTCGCTATCAGGGAGGTTTTTCCATTTTACCAAGTATTCCATGCCGGGAGGCACGCCTCTCTTCCGAGTAACTCGTTCGGTCACAATATAGTCCACCTCCTTGTCGAATGAGGTGATTACGGCAGTAGGTGCACGATTTGACTCTCCTCGGTGCGGGTCTTCCGAATCGGCATGGTAGAGTTTCAATTGGCTCGCGTGGAAGACCGGATGTATTTTAAGTTTCGGAGGGAGTTGCAACATATAAGAGACATTTCCAACACGTTTGATTATTGTAAATGGTCCTTCGTACCTCCTCACCAATCCTTTGTGTACTTTGCGCAATGCCTTGAATTGGTTGGTAGAAAGTTTGACCATGACCTGATCACCTTCTTGGAATTTAATGTCTCTTCTTTTAGGATCAGCCCACTTCTTCATCTTCCGGGCGGCCTTGTCAAGGTAGGCGCGCGTAATGTCTGATTCCTCGTGCCATTCTCGGGCAATGCGGTGAGCTGCGGGACTTTTTCCTTCATGTGTCGAGGCTACAGCATTTGGGGTTAGTGGCTGAAAACCCATAATGATTTCGAAAGGGGACTTACCTGTTGCCTCGCTTTTCTGCAGATTGTAAGAAAACTGGGCCACATCAAGTAATCTTGGCCAGTCCTTCTGATGGGCGCTCACATAGTGTCTTAGATATAGTTCCAGCAATGCATTGATTCGTTAGGTCTGTCCATCTGTTTGGGGATGGAAACTTGTCGAGAACTTGAGGTCGGTTCCCAACAGCTCGAATAGTTCTCTCCAAAATCGTCCAGTGAATCGAGGGTCTCGATCACTCACAATGCTTAAAGGAATCCCCCAAAGTTTGATGATATGTTTGAAGAATAGACGGGCAGCTTCATTAGCATTGCACTAGGGTGATGTGGCAATGAAAGTAGCATACTTATCGTATCGGTCCACCACCACCATGATGCTTCCGAATCCTTCGATTTCGGGAGAGTTGTGATGAAGTCCATAGACACACTCTCCTGTGGCCTTGATGCAATGGGCGGGGGCTCCAACAATCCTGCCGTAGCTGCTCATTCTTGTCTTGCTTTGGCACACAAGACAAGTCTTCACGTAGGCTTCAATTTCGTCCCTCATTTGCGGCCAATAGTATGAGGCCTGCACGAGTGCAGTGGTGCGTTCGATTCCTGGGTGACCAGCCCACTTAGTATCATGGCACTCTTTTATGATTTCCTTCCGAAGTTTTCCCCACTTAGGCACAAATATCCGATCGCCGATGGTGCGTACGATACCATCTTCCTCCCAAAATCGCCTTGTTTTGCCTTGCCTTATTTTGTCCAAAAGATCTTTCAGTTGGGCGTCTTGTTGGACTCCTTCCTTAATCCGTTGGATGAGGTCGGACTTTGGCATACTTGAACTCATAGTGGCGAGTTCGCCTTCCGCTTAGGGCATCCGCGACTACATTAGCTTTCCCCGGCTTGTACTCGAGTCGGTAGTCGAATTCCGCCAAGAAGTCTTGCCATCGAGCTTGCTTGGGACTTAACTTCTTTTGCGTCTGAAAATAACTCGTAGCAACATTATCCGTCATAATGACAAAGTGTGAGCCGAGCAGGTACTGTCGCCATGTTCGCAGCGATGTATGACCATGATCATTTCCTTTTCTTGCACCGTATACCGTCTTTCCGTCTCGTTGAGTTTCCGGCTCTCAAAGGCAATGGGGTGTCCATCTTGCATGAGCACTCCCCCAATAGCGAAATCAGAAGCGTCAGTTTGTACCTCAAAAGCTTTCGTGTGATCCGGCAAGGCCAGTATGGGTTCTTCGGACACCGCTTGTTTGAGTTCTTCAAAAGCTTGCTGACACTTGCTGGACCAATGACATACTTGGTTTTTCTTAAGTAGATCGGTCAGTGGAGCTGCTTTGGCCGAGTATCCTTTTATAAAGCGGCGGTAGTAGTTCACCAGGCCGAGAAATGATCGAAGTTCTGGAACCTTGGTCGGGGGTTGCCAATCCCGAATAGCTTTCACCTTTGCATTTTCCATCATGATTTTGCCTCCTTTAACCTTATGACCGATAAATTCAACTTCTTCTTGGGCAAATGAACATTTTTCCTTCTTAACATAGAGCTCGTTCTCGCGTAGTACTTGGAAGACTTGTTTAAGGTGTTGAATATGTTCTTCAAGAGTCGAGCTGTACACCACAATATCATCCAAGTAAACAACAACAAATTGGTCAAGGAAAGGGTGAAGTACCTTGTTCATGAGGGTGCAGAAGGTTGCAGGTGCGTTTGTGAGACCGAAGGGCATGACAAGGAACTCAAAAGCGCCGTAGCGAGTCACACATGTGGTCTTGGCCTCATCTCCTTCAGCAATTCGTACTTGATAGTACCCCGAGCGCAGATCAAGTTTGGTGAAGTACCGCGCTTTGCCAAGTTGATCGAAGAGATCAGCTATCAATGGTATTGGGTATTTGTTCTTGATAGTGATCCGATTGAGTGCCCTGTAGTCGATGCACATTCGAAGGGTGCCATCCTTCTTCTTCTGGAAAAGTACGAGTGCACCGTAGGGAGACTTGGAGGGACGTATGTATCCTGTTTCTAGAAGGTCCTTGATTTGCCTTCGTAGTTACGCGAGTTCGGGCGGTGCCATGTGGTAGGGAGCAGCAGCTGGGGGTTTGGCACCGGGTTCCAACTCGATACAATGATCCACCTCTCGCCTGGGTGGAAGTTTCTTAGGCAACTCTTTAAGCATCACATCCTTGTATTCTTCAAGAATATTCTCCAAGATTTGCGGGTGGTCAGTCCGCGATGAGTCGAGTTTTTCTTCGTCATTGAGCTGCCGAATTGTTACCAAGTAGTTGGGGTACTTCCGCATCCCCTTCTTAAATTGTATGGCCGAGATTAGTTTCTTCTCAACATGGGCTCGTTCAATAGGGACCATGCATGCCTTGTCCCCGTCGTAGAGGGCGAGTGTGTTTGTGGCCGACATAGGGAAGGCTTGGAATCTGTCGAAGAATTCCATGCCTAAAACCATCTTGAAGTCGTCTCTGGGGACGACAGAGAAGTCGAGCTTTCCGGACCATGTCCCAAGAGAGAGTGGGACGTCATGAGCAATTCCGGCTATAGGCTTGGCAGGTGAGTTTACTGCCTTCATCGCACCTCCGCGATAGACTGTCTTGAGCCCTAGGCGTTTGGCTTCTTCCTCGGACATGAAGTTATGAGATGCTCCAGTGTCGAGTAATGCGATAACGGTTTGACCGTTAATAGTGGTGCGAGCAAATATGAGCCCTTTCTTTGGAGTAACGGGCGTCGGGGCTTGTCCATTAAGAGCGGACATGTACTGAAGAGAACCCATGCTGTGTCGGGGTTCTTCTAATGGAGTGGCCGAGGTATCATCGGCATTGATTTTTAAGTGGGCAGCAAGGGCGTTTAAAGTCTTCTTCTCCGGACAGTCACGTATCCAATGATTGCCGTTGCATATGAAGCAAGGGCTTTTGGGCTTTGATTGCTCCTTCTTTCCTGGGAATTTTTGTTGCTCGATCTTGCCACTTGGGGGTCGATTAGTTCCCCAATTATCGCGATTACCGCCATATCCTTCCTTGCGATTTTCTCCCCCACCTTTGCCATGAATGGCCCGTTTATCTTTACCTTGCCCAGAGTAGTCAGTGAGTGATTCAGCCTTGGCGATAGCTTCGTCAAGGGTCTGAACACCATGTCTATCCAGCTCCGTTTTGGCCCAATTGTTAAGGCCATCGGTGAAATAGAAAAGTGCATCTTTATCGGACATTTCAACTTCAAGCATGAGAGTTGTAAATTCATTGATATAGTCACGAATCGTACCTGTCTGCTTGAGTCTTCGGAGGCGAGCTCTCGCATCTCGTTCAGCATTGCTTGGGGCAAATTGTTTTCGGAGTTCTCTTTGGAAGTCTGCCCAAGTGTCAATGGTGCAGATCCCTTTGCCCATATCGCCATACTTCCGGCGCCACCAGAGTTGTGCGGCACCACGCAGGTAATTTGGTGCGCTGCTGACCTTCTGTTCCTCATCTTTTACGCCCATAGCGTCAAAGTAACGTTCCAGGCCGAATAAGAAGTTATCGACCACAGTGGCATTCCGAGTGCCATCATAGGTTTTGGGCTTCGGCACATCCAAGCGGCGCGCATCAAAAGCGAACGGGGCAGCAGAATTAAATGATGCGGCTCGCTTGTGTTTAGCCCATTCCGATCGGACTTCTTCCACTTCCGAGCGAATAGAGCGTAGCTCTTCTTGGACAAAGCCACGGAGGCCATGAATCTCCTTCTGGAATTCAATAATTTGCCCACGCAGCATATCCGACTGGTCCATCATAAGTTTCTTCAGCACGCCAGCGATGTCGGCGTATTCCGTCTCCAGAGTGTCGAACCCGTCATGGACTTGATCAAGGTTCTCCTCCAAGCTAGCCATCGAGGCTTCCAGTGTGGCAATCCGAGGTTCGAAGGCGTCGGCAGAGGGTCCCTTGGACTTGCCTCGGACCTTGTTACCTCGTTGCTCCTCACGACCACGTTGCTGCTCTTGAGTAGCATCAATAGGGACATCCTGAGTGTTGGCCATTGTTCTCGTGTGATATGAGTCGGTTGTGTGCAAACCTGGCTCCGATACCACTTGTCACGGGATGGGAGTTTTGCGCAGCTAACCCGTGCGGCACTTAAACAACTAAGCTGAGTCGAGTTGCTAAGTAAGCCTGAAAGTAACGAGAAAAGGGGCAATGGCACAAAAGGATTTTATTAAGTATGAATGCTTTGGGTACAAGAGAGCTTTACAATGCTTGATTGCTTGAGGATTTCTGGATGGAGTGAGCAAATGAGGCTCCTCCTCCTTTTATACCAACCTAGGAGAGTTCTGGAGTGGAACTCTCTAGATAGAACTTTCTAGATAGAACACTCTAGATACTTGTAGTACATTTACATGGGCATTTTACATGAGCATTCTACAAAGTATGTAAGAAGTACATTTCTACATGCTTCTAGAGTCATCTACGAATTTACAAGTATGTAGAGATCTCTGGGTCTTTCTTGATCATTCTAGAACCTTCCGGAACCTTCCGACACACAGAGACTCCTGTTAGGGTCATCCGGGTCACTTTTGACCGACCCGTCACACTGTGCCGCGGCACACCTCATTGGCCGCAGACACGGCTGTTTATGCGGCTATTTATGGCCCTGCAGACGGGTTTTTGGCCATTTTTCTCACTCGTTTTCTTCCCTTCCGCGGCTGGAGATTGGTTAATCATGGAGAGATGTTGTTGGATAATCAATCCATGAATTTTTGGAGTTCATATCATCAATCATCCATCCTATAACACCCTCCGATCTACCGAATCAGGTCAGATTTCCTAGAAATCTAGTTTTGGGGAATTTGGGTGTTTTGGTTGTTTTCGTCCGATTAATCCGATTTAACTTAGGATTATGATGGATTGATGATTATTTAGATGTATTATATCATTTCCCTTGTTATTCCATGGTTGGATCGTATCGATTCGTTGTTTTGGTCAAGTTCTTGATCGACGCCTTGAAGGTGTCCGGTAGAATGTCATAGAGGGGTTTCTGTAACACCCCCAAGATATTCGAGCTATATTACAGCGCCGTGAATCCCTACATGGGACCCACCAGGCTGGCCAAACATCATACTCATCGACTCACAGAACAACAGCATAACACCTCGTCATAAAGACGTCCAACAAAATAATCCACCCGGTTCAACCGGTCAACATAACATCATAATTCGACACAAACACGATAAACAACAATACAATCCAGACGAGTAAAAGTTCTTAAGTAATCGAGTACTTCTATTAGTTCAAACAAAACCACAAAATATGAAAAGGTAGAAGACACTAAGACATCACTCGTGCACAATCATCACGCTCGGCCATCATCCGCATACTGGTCCAGCGCCCGTTCGTCTCGATGAACCTGATCTGAAATTCATAAAACGAATTTCCCCAAAATGGGTCCACAGAGGGGTTAGCAATTACGCCAGTACAAGTAACCAGATGAACAACTTACATCTTACACATATAGTAAATGCATGCAATAAAGAAAAGCATAGTTCCAAAGCACTCATTTCCGGAAATGCCAATATCAAATCACATTTGTAAAATGCACCACAATTAACCGTCGATCCACGTCTCTGTGGACCCCTACCGAGACCCCGTCGGATCTAACCCGTAGTGGTTAAAAGAAAGCTTGTCGATCCACGTCTCTGTGGACCCCTACCGAGACCCCGTCGGATCTAACCCGTAGTGAGCATACACACACACACACCATTTCTCATACAATACTACTATGTCAAGATTGTAAGTTCATAAGGATACTTGCCTCGATTAAATAGACGATTACACGAACGAAACGGAAGAATCAAGCACGACCGCGAGGAACCGACGAAAATGAACCTAACGATTCGAATAGCACAATCACAACCACTTCTAAACGATTATGGAAATGGAATACACCCGAAAACCCGCCCACGATTCATGTATAATCGAATAAAAATAACAACGAGGGCGGACCACAACCAAACCCTCTCGAGTTCGCAAAGCTATGAAAATATACCATGAATCCGTAGGAAAACTAATGATATCAACAAGATTAATCATATTCATCATGAATCCACCAACAAAACGGAACGAATCGGAAGAAAATCCCAAAACCCCCAAATTATCCGAAAGTAGGGTTCTAAGAGATTTACCGTGGATTAGGATGAAAGATTCGTGTTGATGTTGTTATAATACTCCAAGAACTCAAGAAAGATGTTGGATGAGATGATTGGAAGAAGAAATCGCCAAGAAGATCGCCCCAGAATCGCCTTCGCCGCGGAGAGAGGAAGAAATGAGGATTTATGTTTATCTCGGTCAACTCCCTGGTTTATATAGCCAGGGAGTGTTAGCGCGCGCTAATCCTCAAGGTTAGCATGCGCTAACGGGATGAAAACACAGAACAAACAATTTGCGTCCCGATCCGGTGGCAGTTACGGCGTTAGCGTCTTACTCGAAACGTAGCGTGCGCTAATAACCTCTCGGTAGCGCGCGCTATCGACCAATAGCGTGCGCTACGGACATCACCGAGTCCAGAGCCAATTGCCCAAAACTCACCGACCCGTTAGCGTGCGCTACCATACGAGCGTAGCGTGCGCTAATCTTTGGCCGGGTTGATAGTAAAGCTGTCGATCTTGGGCAGTCACGCTAGCGCGCGCTACTGAACAACTTAACGTGCGCTAGTCTCCCGACATTAGCGTGCGCTAGACAAGGTAGCGTGCGCATCCGATAGTCCAGAGGGCTGGGAGCTAAACTGCCACTCCCAGGGCTAACTCGCTAGCGCGCGCTACGAAGTAAACGTAGCGTGCGCTACAAAGGGACTTCTAGCGTGCGCTATGCAGAAAAATTAGCGTGCGCTAGGTACGGAATATAAACGGTCTACAACACCGGAATACGAACAAAACATCAATCGGAACACCTCACAACGCATCTGTTGTGCGGCATTTAAACACGCCTCGAAGGCGATCATCATAGCAGTCGGGAAGTCTACCATGAGAGATATGCTCGGGGCAAACACCCTGAACTCGGCACCCACGGCGATCGCCTTTTGTTGATTGGCGATCGTCTTTTGTTGATTGGCGATCGTCTCGTGCCATGTATTAATCTAACATCCGTCAAAAGTCATCAAAGCCCAAATCTCGGGCTGGGACCCGCGTGCAGATCTCAAAAGGTGCTGACAGACAAGATTGGTGCCCACAGCCTGCCACCTACTTCACCTACCAACAGGGCCGCAGACCTGCGAAATCTTGTGAGACAAGACCTGTGCTCACAGTCTGTCACCTACTTCACCTACCAACAAGATCGCCGAAAAGGTGGGTGACAGCGGCTCAGGGCGCATGCGAGTTCCCCGTCAGACCGTACAACCGACTGTCAGTAACAACCGCGGACTTTAAGGGAAAAGCCCCACGCGACGAGACGATCGGCCGTCTTATTATAATATAAATAACGACGATCGGCTGCGATCGCAGGAGGGCCCCCAGGAACTTGGTCTGCTATAAATAGAAGGTCCATAACACAGAATAAGGACTTCGAAACACACAGCAAACAAGAGAGAGAAAAGAGAAAGACATTCTCACACATAGAACATCCATAGCAAGAATTCAGAGAACTCCATATCGATTCTTAGGCATTCTATACGCTCCACTTAGAGAACTAGAATTCTTTACACTCTTTGTGATAGATTCTAACGTTAATATTTGTACTCAACGGTATACTTATTAATAAAATCTCGCGAGAGCATTCAAGCCGGGATTAACAACCCGGCAAATCTTGTGTCATTTAAATTCTCACGGACGTGCTCCCGCACTTGTTGGTTACTCGATCATTCCAGCAACACTATCTTCGGATAATATTTTGGGTAACAACAATTGGCGCTAGAGGAAGGGGGTTGAACCTTCACTTTTATTCCGATCGTCTCGTAGAACACTCATTGTTCTCCGGACTCACACTTGAAGAAACACTCACTGTTCTTCAAAAGAAACAAACCTCCAGAAAAATGACGTCTGCTACAACTTCCAAGAGAGCCACCCTGAGATCCGCCGGAAATATCATTCCGACACGGACAGAATCCCAGCCCGCGACAGAAGGCGACCGCGGCGATGCTAGATCCTCACTCCCGCCCCCAAGGGACGGCCCTAGTCTCTCACTCGATCAGTTCCAGACCGCGGAACAGATTGAGGAGGCCATAGCCGTCCTCAGGGAGCGACGGATTGCATGCGACTCGCCCACCATCACTCCGTCAACCATCCGCCGAGCTGGCAAGCGGAAGCTCAAGGGGATATATGTTGAGAAATCAACAGAAAACCCAGAGCCGCGATCAAAGGCTCGTTAGGCGAGACGACTCCGTCTTGACCACCTAGGAGTGATCCTCGTGGCGACCGGACGGTCGGGCCCGAGTCGGGAGGCATCGGAGTCGAATCCTTCACCGGGTGTTGGGCATATCCGACTCCCTGAAGACGGGCGGTCGACAGGCCCCACTCGCCCGAGAAATGAGTCTGCGGGCAGAGAACTCGTCATCCACCATGGGGGCGGGATCGGTACATGATCGCCTCGGCTCGCGCTCCGTAGCCAATCGGCGAGTGTCGAGGCCACGGCGATGGCCGCAATCTGGCCCTTGGCTCGGCGAAATGAAGGCGCTACTAGACACTGGGCGGCGCCGGGAGATCGATCTCTGGACCAAGTGAACCACTCGCGGTCGGATCGAGCTCGCCAGGTTCAACCAACAATCGCTCCCCCACAGACACCTCTATATGAGGAAGATCGGACCGGAGACCCACTTGAGCAAATTCGGATCTACATGACCGGATGCGGAGCATCGAGATGCGGCGAAGTGTCGGATGTTCCCGCTAACTCGGGCGACCTCTCCCACAGTGGTACATCTCACCGCCTCCTCGCTCAATCAATTGCTTGAGAAGTTGGCGACGACTTTACGTCGTACTTCGCCGCCAAAGTCGCTCGCCACGAAGGCCCCCACCGCATGATGAAAATCAAGCGGGGAAGGGCGAGCGGTCTGATTACATCGACCGGGTGGACGAGATAGTCCTCACCGGTGAACCCATTAGCGACGAGCTCGCCCTTTATTCAGTCCTGGGGGGATTCTACGACCACTCACCCATGTTCAGGCATCTCACAAAGGATATCCCCCCGACCTACTCGGTCTTCCGCGTTAGAGCCGCCGATTTCCTGGCCAGGCAGAGGATGCTCTCCCTCCGTTTAGATGAGGAACCCACCGGAGAGGGGAAGATGCCATCCCATGTTCAGAAGAAGGCGGTCGCCAAGCCCAGAAAGGCGGTCGCAAAGCCGCCTGGCGAATTCAAAGCTTTCGGTGATGTAGAGGTTCACCTCCTCCACAACCTCAACCTGTCTTCAACCCACATCTTCAACGCAATTAAAGGGCGGGAGTGGCTTTCCAAACCGAAGCCAATAAGGGACCACGGTCATCTAGACCGTAGCAAATTCTGTGCCTATCACAAAAGTCCCGGCCACAACACCAGCCAATGCCGCGACCTCCTCAGGCAACTCTGGCGACTGTTCGAAGAAGGCAAATTAGACAACCTGGTCACCAAGCCAGAACCTCGACCAGAGAGGACCGGAGGGCGCGAGCGCCGTCAAATCGAAAGGACGCCTCCCAATCCGGTCGCCAGGATCGAACACGAGCCAGAGCATTCCGATGAATCGATTCCTCCGATCAACCCTGGCGGTCGGATTAATATGCTCCAAGCAGGAGGTGGGAACCTCGGGGGCCTTTCCCCGGTTTCCACCGCGTCAAATAGGAAGCGGAAGGCCGAACTAAGGGCATTCGCCGGAGTCCATATTGTGGTGCCCCCAGAGCCGACCATCGCTAGAGACACGCTCATCACCTTCTCCAATAAAGACAGGGAGGGGGTACAATGCCCCAAAGAGGATGCATTGGTGATCTCTGCCTGTATCCTTGGGAAGGCGGTCGACCGCGTGCTGGTTGACAACGGGAGCTTCTGCAATATCATATTCAAAACAGCTCTGGATCAGCTCGGAAACGACCAAATTCATCAAGCCATTCGGCACCGTGCTCCAAGGATTGGCGGGCCTGCCCAAGCCTATGGGAGGATCAAGTTCTCCGTCGAGCTGATATGCATTTACGATCCCAAGGTTAGGATTACTAGGAACCTATCTTTTGTAATCATAGATAGACCCAGCATCTATAATGGGTTCTTAGGTCGTCCATTCTTAGAAACCTTTGAGGCGGTCGCTTCGTCCTTCTTTTATTGTATCAAATTCCCCACTGCCGATGGGACGGTCGGTACTGTAAAGGGGGACCAGCTAATGGCAAAAAGATGTTTAAATTACTCCTATGTCGTTACTGTTTTCAATACTTCCCCCGATATTTGTAACGTTGAAACGATCGACGATCGACCCATGGAGATCGACGAACCAAACACATCGTACCAACCCAACTCAGAGGACGCCATCTCGGATCAGTTAACGGACGACATCGAGCCAAGGATCGGTTTCGAGCCAAGTCTCGACGTCGATCCAAGGATCGAGTCCGGAAACCGTTCCAAGCAAGAAGCGACCGTCCCCATCGAGGAGTTGGAGAGTATAGCCATAGATCCGGCTCGTCCAGAACGGGAAGTACAGATCGGCGCAAGCATCGACCTCGCACTGAAAGGAGATCTGGTCAATTTGCTACGTAAGAACATCGGAGTCTTCGCCTGGTCGCATCAAGATATGGTTAGCATAAGTCCCGAGCACGCTTGCCACTATCTAAAGATCGACCCAGCGATGAAGCCTGTTCATCAAAAACGTAGGAAATTCGGCCCCGAAAAATACGCGGCGCTCGACATAGAGGTCCAAAAGTTGCTCGACAACAAGTTAATCGGGGTAGCTACGGACGACCCACAATGGGTCGCTAACGCGGTACTCGTCAAGAAGCCGACTGGTTCCTGGAGGTTATGCATCGACTTCACCGACCTCAACGCGGCTTGTCCAAAAGATCACTTTCTGATGCCTCATATTGATCACTTGGTCGATAATCTTGCAGTCGCGAAATGATGTCATTTATGGATGCCTTCGCGGATATCATCAAATCCCAATGGCGGAGAAAGACATAAAACACACATCTTTCCACACGGAGAAAGACATATACTTTGGGTCGGATGCCGTTCGGCTTGAAGAATGCGGGGGCGACCTACCAGCGACTGGTCAACAGGATGTTTGCGAATCAGATCGGCAAGACCATGGAGGTCTACATCGACGACATCGTTGTCAAAAGCCTCAAGAAGGAAGATCACCTCAACGATCTCGCCGAGACATTCGCCATCCTCGAAAAGTTTAACATGAAGCTGAACCCCAAGAAATGCAACTTTGGGGTGGGCTCCGGGAAATTCGTGGGGCACATTGTCAGCCAGAGGGGGATCGAGGCGAATCCCACCAAGATACAGGCGATCCTCGACATGCAGGAACCTCGGAACATCAAGTAGGTACAACGCCTCACAGGTTGTCTGGCCGCCCTCAACCGCTTCATATCTCGGCTCGCCGATAAAAGCAAGCCTTTCTTCGCGACCATCAAAAATAAAAAGTTCGCATGGACGAGGGAGAGTCAGATGGCGTTCGCCAAAATAAAGGAATATTTATCCAACCCCCAGATCCTGGCAAAGCCGATCCCCGGGGAGAAATTATTCCTTTACCTAGCGGCCTCGGAGGTCGCGCTGAGTGCGGTTTTGGTGCGAGCGGAGGACTAGTCCATCCGCCGATCTACTATGTCGATCAGCGCTCCACGACGCTGAAACACGCTATACACCTTTGGAGAAGATCGCCTACGCTCTAGTCATGAGTGTCCGTAAGCTAAGAGCCTATTTTTTCGACCATCAAGTGGAGGTTTTGACAACTCTCCCTCTAAGGCAAGTTCTACATCGACCGGACACCAACGGGCGACTCCTCAAATGGTCACTAGAGGTCGCCCAATACGGCATCACATACGCTCCTCGCACGGCGATCAAGGGCCAAGCTCTGGCGGACTTCGTGGTGGAGTTAACATTCCCTCACAGTCCGACCCATGTCGGTCGACCTGCCTGGAAGCTGTATGTTGACGGTTCGGCGACCAACTCGCGATCAGGGGCAGGAATCGTCCTCATTAGCCCCAACGGACAAAGCTTCACAAATGCCATGCGTTTCGGGTTTCGAGCGACCAACAATGAAGCCGAATACGAGGCCTTGGTAGTGGGGCTCGACCTGGCTCTCGCCCTAGACGTTCGTCGCCTCCATATCTTCATGGACTCCCTCCTGGTGGTGAACCAAGTCAAAGGAGAATATGAGGCACGTGGCGAACAGATGATCAAATACCAAGAGCTGGTCGCCGAGATATGCACGAAATTTGAAGAAGTACAAATCGAACAAGTCCCGAGAGAGCACAACTCTCAGGCCGATGCCCTATCCAAGCTAGCATCGTCGGATGGGGCAGCCGATTTCTCTAATATCCAAATTACAAAGTCAGAAAGGCCGGCAATCGAGAGAAACCTGGTGGCCACAGTTGCCGTTACCAAAGAAAGCTGGATGACTCCGTTCATCACATACTTGAAGGACGGGACGGTCCCTGACGACCGTATCAAAGCTCGCCAACTCCAGCTCCGAGCGACCAGATACACCCTACTGGACGATCGTCTTTACAAGCGAGCTTTCAGTCTTCCCCTCCTCAAGTGTATTTGACCGGAGGAAGGACAGCTCGTTTTAGCCGAGATCCACGATGGAATGCAGGAAATCACGCCAGTGGACGAGCTCTCATCCATAAGACAACCAGCAAGGTTTTTCTCGCCGTCACTTGAAGGATGCGATCGCCTATGCCAGTCGTGTCATAGATGTCAAGTAATGGGACCAAGTATTAAAATCTCCCCGGCGGCTCACCTCGATGTACGGCCCATGGCCATTCGCTCAATGGGGCATCGACCTTATAGGTCCCTTCTGCAAGCGGCTCCAGGAGGTCGCAAGTTCGCCATCGTCGGGGTCGACTATTTCACAAAATGGGCAGAGGCCGAACCGCTAAACAAGATCGGCCAAGAGCAAGTGATCAAGTTTATCTGGAGAAACATCATATGCCGGTTCGGTCTACCCCAGGCCATTATCTCCGACAATGGAAAGCAGTTCGACGGCTTAGAAGTCATGCAATTCTGTGATAAGTGGGGAATCAAAAGGTTGTTCTCGGCTCCCTATCACCCTCAGACGAACGGGCAGGTAGAGGCAGTGAACAAAATCCTCAAACACACAATTAAAGCGCGACTCGAATCCAGGCTAGGACGATGGGCGAGCGAGCTCCCAGACGTTTTGTGGTCTTACCGAACAACGACCCGCACATCAACGGGCGAAACCCCATTCGCCCTAGCCTTCGGAACAGAAGCGGTGATCCCCTCGGAGATCGCCGTCCTCAGCCATCGAACCGAACAAGAGATGACGATCGATAATGATGCGGCCCGGCGGATCGAACTCGACATGCTCGAAGAACGTCGACTGACCTCAGAAATGAAGAACACTATCCACAAAAGGAGATCCGAAAAGTTCTTCAATTCAAAGGTCAGGGAAAGGCGGTTTCAAGTGGGAGATCTCGTCCTCAAAAAGATCCAAACCCACACAGGTGTCTTTGGACCAAGTTGGGAAGGCCCCTTCAGAATATCGAAATGGCTAACTAAGGGAGCCTACGAGCTGGAACACCCCGACGGTACTCCGGACCGGTATCCCTGGAACGCTATACATCTGAAGAAATACTATCAATGATAAACTTTGTATTCATTTTCCACTGCCAAATGTACAAGGAACATAATGAAATATTTTTTGTTCTCTATCCCATCTATTCTGGCGATCGCCCCACAAGCATATTACATACCGTAGAGGATCGTCGTTCAAAAATGACAATCCGAGGTAGAATACAATACAGCCATGACACTGGAGGTCGATGGAACCAACAGCTTCGCCCATGCAAGGTTCCTTCGAGCTTAGATCGCCCGCCCTTCGTTTGAATACGAGGCCGGCGTAGCCGAAGGACCCTCCAAAACTAATCAGTGGACACGATCGCCCTCCCTCAATGGTTCATCATCTAACTTGGTGAACCCGGGCAATGCGACGTGCCACTACCCCCGTCTCAACGTACACCGTCGAGGGTCGCCATCTTCATGGCGGGCCGAGGTGGAAGCGGAGCTGACAAGCCGCGGGCGTGGAGTCGAATAAACCGACGACGCCCCGCGCAAGGATTCCCCCAGACCAAGATCGCCCACCTTTCGTTTTAACACAAGGCAGGCGTAGTCCAACGGAGGACCCTCACAAAAAGTGAGTCGCGGGATACACAACGTCCCTCGCACACAAAGACACGATAAGGGAGGTCGGTCAATCGAGCACCCCAACCATACATGATTCTTCAGAAACGACGAAACTGAAGGTAGCCCGCCGGACAACCTAGTTTTCGTTTCCTTACTTACAATAAGCAAACAAAAACAAGGGGGCAGAGATGGGTCGAGCTAATCCC
This sequence comes from Orobanche coerulescens, assembly GCA_033398695.1. Lineage (NCBI taxonomy): Eukaryota > Viridiplantae > Streptophyta > Magnoliopsida > Lamiales > Orobanchaceae > Orobanche > Orobanche coerulescens. The sequence continues at coordinate 124,699,124 of CM065802.1, read as the reverse complement.
AAATACGATCGAACAAAAGGAACCACACACGATCGGCCTCACTCAAACACATTCGATCAAACACGCGCAGGACGATCGAAGTCGTCCAACAAAAATTACAAGTAAGAATTCCGATTCAAAACATATCAATGCTTTCAACACTCAGACAATCGATCGGATGAACAAAACCTCGAAAGCAATCATACGCATACTTGTAAAAGTTGCGCGAAAACATTCAAAGGCGATCGTATGAAAAGAAGAACATTTTATTCATAACGCAAGTTGAGTACATTACGGGGCCCGAAGGCATTACAATTAAAAGAAAAACGAAAAGTACATAGTGCTGGAGGAAAACAAAAATGCCTCTCAAGGCTCCGCCTGCTGGTCTTCGCCCTCGGTTTGCGGATCGGCTTCGGCCTCGGGATGAATGAGTTTACCCGTATACCAACTCAAGTCGATCCCGAAGTCGGCCAAGTCAAGGATCGGCAAGGAGAACTCCGGGTGCAAAGGATGCGCGAGGGCGTAAGTTTTGAAGCTCTCCATCAAGGGACCGATCTCGATCCCTGCCTCTTTGGCGGCTCGGACAGCATCAGCATATGCCAAGTAATAGGCAAACTCGCCGGCGAGCGCCACACTTTGGTAGGGATCGGTCTCGATCGCCTTCAGTTGGCCCTTCAACTCCGCGGCCGTCTTCTCAGCCTCCGCCAGCTCGGCAACCTTGGCGGCATTCTCATCCTGGGACTTCTCCAGCTCTTTCCTTGCCGCGTCCAGCTCACCGCTAAGCCGATCAACCATCGCTTTCAGTCCGGTCGCCTCCTCCTGCGACGCCGCGAGCTTCTGGCGAGCTCCGCGCTCCTCGTCACGGGACCGATCGGCAGCCTCATTGGAGCGGCTCAGCTCCTGCATCAATCGATCCACATCCCGCTTAGCCCTTTTGGCCGTCTCCTCATACTCCTTCTCCATAGCCCAGATCCGGTTGGCATCCTCGATATTTTTGTTCCGGGCGGCCTCGAGGTCGCGATGGAGATGAGCAGTGGAGGGTCGCCCCTCAAAATCCCTTGCAGCTTGGACGGCCATCGTCGCCGTCTGAAGAGCCAGGGCAACGGTCGCCTGCATGGCGTCTCCAGATCGCCGACGAGCGATCGCATCGAGGTCGGTCGTCCAAGCCTTGGGCAAAGAGGTGATGGCCTGGCGAACGTAAGCAGGGACATCGATAGGTTGTTGCGGAGCCTTGCTCGACAGAAAGTCCAGCACCATGGGAGCAACGTCCGGATCGGCGAGACGAACCCTGCAGCGCAAACCAAGGAAACCAAAAGAGTTAGCCTAAGACTTACTCAGAACGCCTAGCTCGGAAAGTTCAAAACATTCTCACCTGTTGACCAGCTCTGGATCACGGCCGAAAAAGGGCTTTCCCCGAGGAGTCTCGGCGTCAGCGATCGCCGTCCTTTTCAAGTAGCCGGAAGACGACACAGGCCCGGGCCGACGGATGCAGGACTGAGACCCCTCCGCCATCGGAGCAAGAAAGCGGGAGCGGCGATCGGCGGCTCCAGAATAGCTAAATCCGCCTCGGCCGACGGGAAGGACGCCTCGGCCTCGCCTCTTGCGGTTGCGGCTGGAGTTGTTCCTCACCTTGAGATTCGGTTCGGCCAAGCACCGCAACGGCTTCACCACGGGCGGGCGAGGCAGCGTCGCGACAACGCGACCCGTTTTCTTTCCCGGATGAAAGCGGCCGAGAAAACCGGGATTGGACATGGCGATCTCCCGAGGTAGCTCGGTGATACGGGGAAAATAAATCTACGCAAAGAAGAAACTAAAACAAGTTAGACACTTACGTAAACATGGCGACCTCTTGGAGACAATCGCCTCATGAGAAAGAGTGGATAAAAGTCATACCAGGTGCCTTCAGGTGGCGAGGGAAGCGAAACAGTCGAGCTCCCAACCGATGAGATTCGTGGCTGACTGATCGAACGTCTGTATAGGAGACCGGCAATGCGCGAATCCGCTCCCAGACGATCGAGAAATCAAAGGGGAGATCGTCTATCGATGGAACAAGGGATCCTGCAAAAAGGGAAATAAATTAGATCAGTCCAAGGAGTATCCAAATAAAGGGAGAAAGGAAACCCTTACTTGGATTCCTCTCCCGAAAATTGGTAGGGATATCCAACTCCTCCTCCGGCGGTTCGCTCGATGCCGACCTCCATGCACCACCAACCCAGCACCACTTTTTCAGGTCGCCCCGAGTCTTGCTCGGCACCCCGATAACCACCCTACCCTGGCGACCTTGGATATGGTACCCGCCGATCGTTCCCTTCTGCACAGTCAGCTTAAAAAGATAATTCATCTCCAGCGCGAGGCGGGCGAAGCGACTGTGACCGCCAAATAATGTCGGTGTCTTGATAATCTGCGACGGGCGTTCGGCGTCAGCGAAGGCGCCAAATTCCGGGCGATCAACAGATCTGAAACGGCGACGGCAAGGGAAACCGCAGAGCCGTGGCGAGGTCATTCGTTGATGGCGACCATACCCTCGGGAGGAGGCTGGTCGGCGTTCGTTCTCGGAGGGCACGTGCAATGACACATCGGAGGATATGATATTTGGCCCTCCGGTAGGTCATGTCCTTCAGTCGCCGAACTCGGATCGACCAAGAGTCCATTGAGACGGTTCAAGGCACTGAAACTCCGTCCGCTTCACATGTACGTAGGGATGAGCGGCGGAGTAAGCCTCGAAATCGAACTCGGACAGGGCCGCGATCCCTCCATCGGCTTTAGCAAAAGCCGTATAGACGGGGCCGGAGACGCTATCTTTTTCCCAAGACAAACGCGTCAGTTCATCTTCCTCCACCGGCGACGCATCTCGCTCCTCCGACGCCGCAGAGCCCGCCACTACGGCCTCTTTGAAAAGCTCCTCAAGCTCTGCGGGGGCAATCCCCGCACGAATAGCCTCTGTGGCCGTTTCCACGGGGATTCCCACAGGAATTTCCTCCCGGTCCGGCGAAGCCGCGGCGGCAGAAGTGCTTCCGACCTCGAAGGCTTTAGATCCTCCCGACATATTCTCAAAAAAATTAAGGGAGAGAGAAAAATTGGGTTTCTTACCTAAAGAAAGGAAGACGGTCGGCACAACAAGCTACGGAAATTTTTGCAGAGCTTCAGCAGGAAGGCAAGGACGCGTAAAAGATGAAGATGGAGTAGCCCTAGCCCCTTTTATAGATGGAGGCAGGGGTCTCTGGGCAAATAGGCGAAAGTCCGAGGGCTGGGATGCAACCGACAGCCAGGACGCAATAAATGCGGCCCTCGAGTCCCGCGTACGCGTCTTTTCGAGGGCACGCCAATCGACAAAGTCTGACGAACCGTCGGGCTCCCTCAATAGAAACGCGACGCGTGTCCTTGCATTGTTTCGCGAGCCCGCGTCTCTTTTCCCGCTCCCGGTATAAAAGGAGATCGTCCAAATTTGAAATCAGATCGCCCGGTCGTCTAAAACATTGGCGATCGCCGAAAGTGCCACCTCACCCCGTGTTTTCAACATCGAGCCGAGCTGGGGGGCAATTGTTGTGCGGCATTTAAACACGCCTCGAAGGCGATCGTCATAGCAGTCGGGAAGTCTACCATGAGAGATATGCTCGGGGCAAACACCAAGAACTAGGCACCCACGGCGATCACCTTCTGTTGACTCGCCATCGTCTATTGTTGATTGCGATCGTCTCGTGCCATGTATTAATCCAACATCCGTCAAAAGTCATCAAAGCCCAAATCTCGGGCAGGACCCGCGTCTGAGATCTCAAAAGGTCTCGACAGACAAGATCGGTGCCCACTGCCACCTACTTCACCTACCAACGGGGCGCAGACTGCGAAAATCTTGACAGACAAGACTGTGCTCACGATCTGTCACCTACTTCACCTACCAACAAGATCTGCCGAAAAGGTGGGTGACAGCTCGGGCGCATGCGAGTTCCCGTCGGACCGCATAACCGATCACAAGTAACAACCGCGGACTTTAAGGGAAAAGCCCCACGCGACGAGACGATCGGCCGTCTTATTATAATATAAATAACGACGATCGGGCTGCGATCGCGAGAGGGCCCAGAACAGTACGCTATAAATAGAAGGTCCATAACACAGAATAAGGACTTCGAAACACACAGCAAACAAGAGAGAGAAAAGAGAAAGACATTCTCACACATAGAACATCCATAGCAAGAATTCAGAGAACTCCATATCTGATTCTTCCGGCATTCTATACGCTCCACAGCTTAGAGAACTAGAATTCTTTACACTCTTTGTGATAGATTCTAACGTTAATATTTGTACTCAACAGTATACTTATTAATAAAATCTCGCGAGAGCATTCAAGCCCGGGATTAACAACCCCGGCAAATCTTGTGTCATTTAAATTCTCACGGACGTGCTACCGCACTTGTTGGTTACTCGATCATTCCAGCAACACTATCTTCGGATAATATTTTGGGTAACAACAGCATCATAGCATAGAATGAATCCACGGCAACCCCGAAACGGCGGTTCCGCACAACAATTACGAGAATCAGATCAATAGATGACAGAAAAGTTACACTGAAAGATACACGAGGGTCGCTACAATCGAGAAATACACCGAAAATAAAAATACAAGGGGAAGAAAAATGCGGATATTACATTCTACCCCTCTAAAAATAAGTTTCGTCCCGAAACTTAAGAAACAAACAACTCGGGGTACCTAGCACGCATGCTATCCTCGGTTTCCCAAGTTGCCTCCTCGACACCGTGCCTCGACCACTGCACCTTGACCAAAGGTATGGTCTTATGCCTCAGTCGTTTCTCACGATGCTCCAAGATCTTCAAAGGACGCTCTTCAAAAGTAATATCCTCGGCGACATCAATCTCACCATAATCGATGACGTGACTAGGATTCGGGACATATTTCCTCAACTGGGAAACATGAAAAACGCTATGAACATGACTCAAGGCTGGAGGTAACGCCAAACGGTATGCCAACTCACCGACTCGCTCGAGAATCTCAAAGGGTCCAATAAATCTCGGACTCAACTTCCCCTTCTTCCCGAAACGAAAAACTCCCTTCGTCGGCGACACCTTTAGCAAAACGTGGTCTCCCACCTCGAATTCCAAGGGTCGGCGACGGGCGTCGGCATACGACTTCTGTCGACTCTGGGCAGTCAACATCCGTTCTCGAATTACTTCTATCTTCCGCCTCGTCTCTAAAACGACGTCCGGCTCGGTCCCGACTAAGTCGGACGTTTCATTCCAACAAATTGGTGATCGACATCGCCGCCCATAAAGTGCCTCATACGGTGCCATCCGAATCGACGCGTGCCAACTATTGTTGTACGTGAATTCGATCAATGGCAAATGTTCCTCCCAATCGCTACTCCAATCGAGGGCACAAGCACGCAATATATCTTCGAATGTCTGGATAGTGCGTTCCGACTGTCCATCTGACTGGGGATGAAAAGAGGTACTCAAATGCAAACGGGTACCCAACGCCTTATGCACCGCCTGCCAAAAGTGTGATACAAAACGGCCATCGCGATCCGACACGATAGACTTCGGAGTACCGTGAAGCCTCACAATCTGCGCGATAAAAACACGAGCTAACTTCTCCGGGCCCCAAGTGTCCTTGATGCCCAGGAAATGTGCCGACTTGGTCAGGCGATCAACAATCACCCATACCATATTCATGCCCGACCTCGATCTCGGCAAACTCGTAATGAAATCCATCGATATATCTTCCCACTTCCATTCCGGAACGGGAAGTGACTGTAATAACCCAGCCGGTCGCTGATGCTCGATTTTGACCTGTTGACAAGTCAAACATCTCGCTACAAACTGTGCGACCTCTTCCTTCATATCGTTCCACCAGAAATTCCTCCTCAGGTCCTTGTACATCTTACTCGAACCAGGATGAACAGAATAAGGTGTAGTATGTGTAACACCCCCAACCCACTCAGGGATATTACACGCCGTAGACCCTCTCCTCGAGGATCTACCAGGCTGGTAACAACATTTAACATCTCGACAATGCCTTCAAGGCAAAATGACTCAGTAGACCGATTTGGTCTTTCAATAAATACATACAACTCAATTCCAAACACATACCCACGCAGGGGTCAAAATACGATAAACTCCCGTACAACGGGGAAAAGATACTGCAGCGGAAAAGAAAATACAACTAGACCAAAACGACATCAACAGATCCTCGTGTGATTAGTATCGTTCATCTTTCATCATCCTTCGTGCCGACCCTGTGCTATGCTCCAAAACCTGAATGCAAAAATAGACATCCACCCCCCGAATACTCGGGGGTTAGCAAAACTCCACTGTTTTGCTAGTGCAAGTACAAGTGCAAAAATACGAGCCATACAATTCACATTCCAAGAACAATAATAATCAAGAATCCTCAAAGTTTCAAACGTGACGAAAAGTACTTCCCGAGGCAAGAGTTTGGTAAAATATTCTGAAACCAAAAGGTCGCGAAGCAAGGGAAAACTATTTATAAAACAGTTTGAATTGCCATCGAGAGTTTTAATAGGAAACAATTTAGGATTACCGAATCCTTCGCTTTCCAAAAATCAACATGGTCACAGCCCAAATGTTTTGTTTTCGCAAATAAAACCAACCATAATACACAAGGTTAAAAGCCCACGTCATGCGTCCTCGACGGACATAAAATACACACGCACCCGTGAAGTGTCACTCGTGAATCCAGGTCGAAGCCAATGGAATTCCCTCCATGGCCCCGTCGAACCCTCCCGAGGTGAGCAAACACATTCACAAAACATAAGCAACCGCACTCGTGAATCCAGGGCTATACCATTGGACTCCCTCCGTGATCCCATCGGACCCTCCCGAGGTGAGCGAAAAACAATCACAAAATATATACACGTAGCGGTGAAGTTTCACTCGTGAATCCAGGTCGAAGCCAATGGATTTCCCTCCGTGGTCCCGTCGAACCCTCCCGAGGTGAGCAAACACATTCACAAAACACAGTACTCACATCGCCTAGGACCGGGTCGAAGCCACAAATCCCACTCCGTGATCCCGTCGGACCCTCCCGAGCTGGCTAGCGAAATACTCAAGCACCACACGTCACCTAGGACCGGGACGAAGCCACGAATCCCACTCGAGGCCTCGAAGGACCCTCCCGAGCTGGATAGCGAATCAAACTCAAGCACGAGTAACATATCACACCGAGGATATCCAAACAATTCACCCAGAGGCATCAAACACTTAGTAAAACAACACGTCAACCACAATGCACCGAAATGAAATAATATACGTCCACACGCAAATACCAAGTGCATCATCAACACCAAACATGTCCATAAGATTCACATACTCGTTCGAGAAACACACCAATCACAAAACACACACGATTTTGAAAGAGGGCCTTTAACAAGGCTAACCAAATCTTTTGAAAACTCGTTTTAAACAATCAAACAAATATATAAAGACGATCACCAATTATCATATTCACAAAACAAGAATAGTATGGGCAAGGTACTTGCCTAGAAATCACAATCGCAACGAGACGACGGATAGGACGCGGTCGAATAGCCCCGAACCCCCGAACAATATCAAGAACGCGATAGCACCACGAGTATTACGAGAATAACACCACACGAATCATCAATCACCAAACGGAATTCAACATCGGAATCCTCGAACACCTATAAACCTCCGGAAGTAACAATAACACATGGTTACGACGAGAATCAAGGCCAAAACAACGGAAATCCAAACAAACTATCGAAGGGAAACTCATTGGGACATTTAATCGAACACTAAATGTTCAATAATTCCCAAGAACACTCGAATCGTCAATCGAGTTAAACAAACTCGATATATAGATATACAACCCATAGAACACGATTAATAACATCATACTACACCAACCGATGTATCAAAGTCGGATTAGAAACGAAATCAAGAACAATTTCTCCGAAAAGTCAATTTGAAGGAAAATCAAGAATATACCTTGATTCGACGAAGAACACGGATTAGATGTTGATATAATCAACAAGGATCTTCCAAAACATCTTGGAATTGAGTAGGATCGACCAAGAACACCATTTCCCGTCGCACCGTCATCGATCGCGAAAGAAGGGAAAAAATCGAGTAGAAATGAAATCGCCGAGCCAGGCTATATATAGCCGGCAGAGTTACGGCCAGAATCGGCAGAGCCTTACGGCCCTAACTAGGTCCCTTACGGCCGTACTCGGCGAGCCTTACGGCCGTAACCGGCATTCGTCAAAAATCGCGGCCTGACCGGACACTTGGCCGTAACTCGCACACATTACGGCCGTAACGGCCTTCGTCAAAATCCGCCCGGCGCTCGTGCGGCCGTGCGATCACGCTTACGGCCGTAACTCGCACACCTTACGGCCGTAACGGCACCTTACGGCCGTAACTCGGCGAGCCACCCTGCTCGTAGTGACTCGGCCGTGGCCACTCAAGCGGCCGGGCGACGACCGACGACCGAGTAAAAATCGAAGATACGGTTACGAAGTACTCGCAAAGACGAATCCAAGCACTAAGAGAACACACGATTCCGACCATCCGAAGTGTCGGAATTCGACAACGGAAGTAATTACCCCAAACTTTGGGAAATTATAAAAATGGCCCAAAACGTCCGAAAATCACGATACGTGATCGAAACACCGAACCAAAGCTCGCAACATGAATAATAACATTAAATGAACTTGCGAGAAGCTCGAAACAACAGTTTCGGCCGAGATTTGCAAGAATCGAACTCAAGTGCGGAAAAGTCGCTAAAAAGCACGGGACTCAACAAAACAACACCAAAACGAACTCGGATGACAAAAAGTGAAGAATTAATCATTCTCGGAATGACGAAATGATTAGCGAGTCGTCAAAACGGACTTCCGCCGAAAAAAAGAAAATTACCGAAATTCGAAATTGCGGATATTACATTCTACCCTCCTTAAAAGAAGTTTCGTCCCGAAACTTAAAATAAGAAGGGAGAAGAAATATCCCGCCAGGAAAACTCAACGATATACACAAGAAATGCGTAACTTACGCCCATCGGCGAAACGTTACAAGCAACGCAAAGGAATATACGGCGTGAAAACACGCTCCACGACGACTAACACAACGTCACCGGTAGAGACATGATAAAATCAACAAGTGACAAACGTCATCAAATAGATAGTACCATCAGATCGATTATCCGAACAATCACAAAACACAACGAACGAAAATCAACACGATTGACCAACCTAATGGTTCATCAATCCAAACGCGAGTCAAACGCTGAACAAATACGGAATTCCACCGCCCAAGGGTTGGAGGATCGAAACGAGACTAATTTCCCGAACTTAAGGGAATTAGGAAGGAGTCTGAACGCTCAACAATCACGAAACGAGATCAACAAAAACCGAACAATCAAACGATCGAACCACAAAGACCGAGACAACAAAAATCTAACGATCATGTTCGAATCATGAAGAACAATAAAAATTCAAACAACAACTCCAAGGTTCACATCTCGACTCGAGACAATATATGATCCGGTGAAAACAACAACATATGCATTCACATAAGATCCACATGAGAGGGAATAGAAATTGAAAAGTCACAACGACAAACGAGCTATTCCGAAACAATACCACGCTCGTTCGAATGATGAACCCGAAATACAAAACAAGTTCGAGACGTATCAACGAACACGAGCGAATCGATAGGCGGAGAAAGAGAAAATGAAGAAGTCCAAAACAATACGGGTGTTACATTCGACCTCTTATAAAGAAGGTCGTCCCGCTATTCACAATAACGAAATCAAGGAGACGACACAACAGTGATCGGCGAAACATCCTTCAAAGGCCTCTCAAAGCCGATTCGATATGTCTTTGAGCGCGAACTCCGAAAGTCTCGGTAGCCAATTCGCAAAACTGAATTCGGTGACCCTCGAGTCCACACTCGAAATGTGTTACTGACGAGAAGGACAAATTGCACGTACATTCCCCCGGCACATCACGGTTGAAATGCCTCGGCTCGGCATACCGAAAATACAAATGCTAGATACAATGGAACATAACACCGCAAAACAACATACCGGAGATGCCAGCTCAGCACAACAAGGAATCATAACACATATCACATACAATGATTTCCATCGTAAAGCAACAGGCATACTAAAATCATAGCAACGACGGTATCGTTCGGCAATCTCAACGGCCCGAATGATAACCAGCACATAATCACAAAACATCATGGAATAATCACACATATACACGAACATACAAACCCAAGCTTCAACACCTCACACTCGTGTAGGACACGCAATCCACCACGAGACGACAACCATTAAGTACCAGTTCACACCTCTCACAGAGGGCTAGTACAACAAATACGTGGCAACGCCTCAACGTTCATGCCACCAACTCGATCATATTCGGGAGTTAACATCATAGCGACAAAGCCAACATCATACATACATACCCAACCCTCAAACGGTAATGGATAGGTTTTAAAAACGAAAACCTCATTTGGAAAATAATTTAGAAAAACATCGGTCGGTCTTTGAGTATCACATTTCCAAAAAAAAGTAAAAACGTGAAACATCATTATCGAGACTTTGGAAAACCATTTCGCATTTTATAAAAATGAGGACACTTTCTTTTAGTGAAAAGCTTTCAGAATATTCGACCCTCGGGTCTAAGTAAAAGTGTTTATAAAACATTGAAAATATCTCAAAACATTTTGGTCCTCGAGGTAGAAGAATTTTGAAACAGATTGTGGCACCTTAGAAGTACTGCGAGAAAACAATTCATTTGAAACGTACGTCTCGAAATTTATTCCTAAGATACTCAAGTTTTTGAAACTAATTCAATGCCAAAAGGACGATGCCAAAAAGGCTAGAATGCCCAAAAATTTCAGGTAATCACACGAGACATCATAGCGCTGTGGGTCCCGCATCGGAACCCGAGGCTAAAAACCATTTACAAAAAAAAAAATGCCCAAAAAGGCCGATGACGGTAATATTTCAAAAACTCACAGAAGCCATTTACAAAACGCTAAATACCGTCATAAGAATTTCGCCAAAATGATCAAGGCCATAATGCCAAAAACTCGGTTAAGGGAATCGGTTTTCGAAATAAAACTCCATCGGTAAAATACCGAAAGTCATTACAAAAGAACTCACGCAGCGGATAAAATAAATACAGTCCAACATGCACAATCCAGCAACACTACTCCTCATATGAACGAAATATGAGGGTCAAATAACCACATACCAAGAAATCAAAATCCATAAGAGGATTCCATCACTTAACAAATAATCATAAAATAGCTCGTGACACACGAGGCACAACACAAAGAAGGGAGACTTACATCCACAAGTCGCACGAAGATGATGATCGCCCACGATACTAATCACGACCAACAAACTCAGACGACGCGTCGCGACACGACTTAGTCAGACAAAATCCGACGAGACAAAAACTTAATAGACACCACTAACCCGACAGCCTAGGTTTCCACAACCTAAGCTCCGATACCATTCTGTAACACCCCCAACCCACTCAGGGATATTACACGCCGTAGACCCTCTCCTCGAGGATCTACCAGGCTGGTAACAACATTTAACATCTCGACAATGCCTTCAAGGCAAAATGACTCAGTAGACCGATTTGGTCTTTCAATAAATACATACAACTCAATTCCAAACACATACCTACGCAGGGGTCAAAATACGATAAACTCCCGTACAACGGGGAAAAGATACTGCAGCGGAAAAGAAAATACAACTAGACCAAAACGACATCAACAGATCCTCGTGTGATTAGTATCGTTCATCTTTCATCATCCTTCGTGCCGACCCTGTGCTATGCTCCAAAACCTGAATGCAAAATAGACATCCACCCCGAATACTGGGGTTAGCAAACTCCACTGTTTTGCTAGTGCAAATACAAGTGCAAAAATACGAGCCATACAATTCACATTCCAAGAACAATAATAATCAAGAATCCTCAAAGTTTCAAACGTGACGAAAAGTACTTCGAGGCAAGAGTTTGGTAAAATATTCGAAACCAAAGGTCGCGAAGCAAGGAAAACTATTTATAAAGCAGTTTGAATTGCCATCGAGTTTTAATAGGAAACAATTTAGGATTACCGAATCCTTCGCTTTCCAAAATCAACGAGTCATGACCCAAATGTTTTATTTTCGCAAATAAAACCAACCATAATACACAAGGTTAAAAGCCCACGTCATGCGTCCTCGACGGACATAAAATACACACGCACCCGTGAAGTTTCACTCGTGAATCCAGGTCGAAGCCAATGGAATTCCCTCCGTGGCCCCGTCTAACCCTCCCGAGGTGAGCAAACACATTCACAAAACATAAGCAACCGCACTCGTGAATCTAGGGCTATACCATTGGACTCCCTCCGTGATCCCATCGGACCCTCCCGAGGTGAGCGAAAAACAATCACAAAATATATACACGTAGCGGTGAAGTTTCACTCGTGAATCCAGGTCGAAGCCAATGGATTTCCCTCCGTGGTCCCGTCGAACCCTCCCGAGGTGAGCAAACACATTCACAAAACACAGTACTCACATCGCCTAGGACCGGGTCGAAGCCACAAATCCCACTCCGTGATCCCGTCGGACCCTCCCGAGCTGGCTAGCGAAATACTCAAGCACCACACGTCACCTAGGACCGGGACGAAGCCACGAATCCCACTCGAGGCCTCGAAGGACCCTCCCGAGCTGGCTAGCGAATCAAACTCAAGCACGAGTAACATATCACACCGAGGATATCCAAACAATTCACCCAGAGGCATCAAACACTTAGTAAAACAACACGTCAACCACAATGCACCGAAATGAAATAATATACGTCCACACGCAAATACCAAGTGCATCATCAACACCAAACATGTCCATAAGATTCACATACTCGTTCGAGAAACACACCAATCACAAAACACACACGATTTTGAAAGAGGGCCTTTAACAAGGCTAACCAAATCTTTTGAAAACTCGTTTTAAACAATCAAACAAATATATAAAGACGATCACCAATTATCATATTCACAAAACAAGAATAGTATGGGCAAGGTACTTGCCTCGAAATCACAATCGCAACGAGGCAGCGGATAGGGCGGTCGAATAGCCCGAACCCCGAACAATATCAAGAACGCGATAGCACCACGAGTATTACGAGAATAACACCACGAATCATCAATCACCAAACGGAATTCAACATCGGAATCCTCGAACACCTATAAACCTCGGAAGTAACAATAACACATGGTTACGACGAGAATCAAGGCCAAAACAACGGAAATCCCAACAAACTATCGAAGGAAACTCATTGGGACATTTAATCGAACACTAAATGTTCAATAATTCCCAAGAACACTCGAATCGTCAATCGAGTTAAACAAACTCGATATATGGATATACAACCCATAGAACACGATTAATAACATCATACTACACCAACCGATGTATCAAAATCGGATTAGAAACGAAATCAAGAACAATTTCTCCGAAAAGTCAACTTGAAGGAAAATCAAGAATATACCTTGATTCGACGAAGAACACGGATTAGATGTTGATATAATCAACAAGGATCTTCCAAAACATCTTTGAATTGAGTAGGATCGACCAAGAACACCATTTCCCGTCGCACCCGTCGCCAGTCGCCAAAAGAAGGGAAAAAATCGAGTAGAAATGAAATCTGGCCGAGCCAGGCTATATATAGCCGGCAGAGTTACGGACGTAACCGGCAGGCTTTACGGCCGTAACTCGGTCCCTTACGGCCATACTCGGCAGGCCTTAGGGCCGTAACCGGCATTCGTCAAAAATCTGCCCAGCACCAGCCGGACACTTACGGCCGTAACTCGCACACATTACGGCCGTAACCGGCCTTCGTCAAAATCCGCCCAGCGCTCGTACGGCCGTACCCGATCACGCTTACGGCCGTAACTCGCACACCTTACGGCCGTAACCGGCACCTTACGGCCGTAACTCGGCCAGGCCAGGCCCTGCTCCGGCCGTGACTCGGCCGTGGCCACTCCGACGGCCCGGACGACCCCGAAACCCGAACCTGAGTAAAAATCAAAGATACGGTTACGAAGTACTCGCAAAGACGAATCCAAGCACTAAGAGAACACATGATTCCGACCATCCGAAGTGTCGGAATTCGACAACGGAAGTAATTACCCCAAACTTTGGGAAATTACAAAAATGGCCCAAAACGTCCGAAAATCACGATACGTGATCGAAACACCGAACCAAAGCTCGCAACATGAATAATAACATTAAATGAGCTTTCGAGAAGCTCGAAACAACAGTTTCGACTGAGATTCGCAAGAATCGAACTCAAGTGCGGAAAAGTCGCTAAAAAGCACGGGACTCAACAAAACAACACCAAAACGAACTCGGATGACAAAAAGTGAAGAATTAATCATTCTCGGAATGACGAAATGGTCATTAGCGAGTCGTCAAAACGGACTTCCGCCGAAAAAAAGAAAATTACCGAAATTCGAAATTGCGGATATTACAGTATGGGCCTCACGCAAAATACTCTGTCGCAACTCTGGGTCGTTCGGCACACAAAGCCGACTCTGGAACCTCAAAACACCATCCTCGTGAATCACAAACCTAGGAGACGTTCCCTTAAGAACGTTCTCTCAGATTTGAGTAATCATCGGATCCTCTAACTGTTTCAGCTTAATTTCATCGATCAAAGACGACGAAATCTCTAAAGCACGAAGTTGCCCGACGGATCCAGGCAACAAAACTTCAACATCTAACTCGATCAAAGCCCGCCGAAGCTCAGACTGAGACGTAAGGATCTCAAGCGTTCGCAACGCAACCGGTTTCCGACTCAAGGCGTTGGCCACGACGTTCGCCTTGCCCGGATGATAAAGGATTTCGAGGTCATAATCCTTAATCAACTCTAACCGCCTCCTCTGCCTCATATTCAACTCCCGCTGACTAAATATGTATTTCAGACTTTTATGATCGGTAAAAATCTGACATGCAGAGCCGAAAAGATAGTGACGCCAAATCTTGAGCGCAAAGACGACTGCCGCTAACTCCAAATCATGAGTAGGGTAGTTCAGCTCATACGGCCTCAACTGTCTCGACGCATAGGCAATGGTCTTGCCGTGCTGCATCAATACGCTCCCAAGACCACGACCGAAGCATCGCTATAAACGGCAAAACCCTCGTTGCCACATGGCAACGCCAAAACCGGCTGAAGTCAAACGCTTCTTGATCCGTCAAAACTCGATTGCCTCTCGTCATTCCAGGCGAACTTCTCGGTTACGGAGCAAGCTGCGTAAGTGGCGAGCTAGTTTTGAAACCCTCGGCGAACCTACGATAGTAGCGGCCCAAACCCAAGAAACTACGGAGCTCCTTCACATTCTTGGGCGGTGCCCAATCCAACACTGCCTCAATCTTCTGCGGATCCACACGAACCCCCTCGGCTGAAATCACGTGACCTAAAAACATCACTTCCTTCAGCCAGAACTCACATTTCGAGAACTTTGCATAGAGTTGCTCGGTTCTCAAAATGTCTAATACTACCCACAAATGGTGGGCATGCTCTTCCTCACTCCTCGAATAAATAAGAATATCGTCAATAAAGACGACGACACACTTATCCAAATACTTGATAAAGACTATGTTCATCAACTGCATGAACACCGCCGGCGCATTAGTTAACCCTAAAGGCATAACTACGAACTCATAATGTCCGTATCTCGTTCGAAAAGCTGTTTTCGGCACATCGGATTCCCTCACCCGGAGCTGATAGTACCCCGATTTCAAATCAATTTTCGAGAACACCGCAGCTCCCTGCAACTGATCGAACAAGTCATCAATTCTCGGCAAAGGATACTTGTTCTTGATGGTCACCTTGTTTAGTTCGCGATAGTTGATACACAAACGTAGTGAACCATCCTTCTTCCGCACAAACAGGACCGGTGCGCCCCATGGCGAGGCGCTCGGTCGAACATACCCCGACTCAAGAAGCTCACTCAACTGCTTCTTCAACTCAGACATCTCTGATGGTGCCATGCGATAGGGCGCCTTCGAAATAGGATCCGCGCCCGGCTCTAACTCTATAGCAAACTCGACCTCACAATCCGGTGGCAATCCCGGTAACTCGTCAGGAAATACATCAGGAAACTCGCTAACGATTGGAATCGACGAAAGCTCGACTCCACCACTCTCTGCCTGCAAGGCGTAGCACCAATAGCCAGTACACCCCTTTCGCAGGAGTCTCATCGCCTTCAAGGCGTTAATAACGAATTTCTGGTTTCCCCTCTTTCGCCCCGCGAAAGAGTGCTCGATCTTGTCCTCGGCTAACATAGTGATGATTCTCGTGTGGTAGTTCATGATCGCACCATGCCGCTCGAGCCAATCATCCACAAGAATCAAATCCTCACCCTCGATAATCACAACAATAAGATTAGAGGGCCAAGTCCACTCACAAATAAGTACAGAAGAGTCTCGAACCTCCTGATCACCAACGATCCTATCACCGCTAGGAAGCTTAACGATGAAGGGTTCACAAGGCATCAAACAGTCGAGACTCAAGCGGCGCACACAATCCAAGATATGAGCGAATGCGTAGCACCGGAATCAAAAAGCACAGCGAGGATCGGAAAGAATATAAACGGTACACATCGCCATGGTAGCTTTGGGTCATCGGCTCTCCGCATCTCATAGACACGCGGGTGGGGCTGAGCCGACACTGGAAGCTCCCCCTTAGAGGGCTAACCCGACCTCTCCCCCGACTAGCACTCGGCGGAGATTGAGGAGCAACGATCCTGATTCACACTTGGTTCCCTAGGCTGGAATGGAAGCCGGGCACCAAGAATTCTCTCCCTCTCGGCCTGACGACCTTGTGGCACAGGCAGCCCTGCCCGATTACACGTCAGCAAAGGGCTCAAACAAGTACGACTGACGTGGCCTGTACAACCACAATTGAAACACTTCACATCACGGAAAGGAGCACTGGTAGTTCCATGAGGACCCCCAGCGGAACGAGCTGGACCACCGCCGGCGGGGAAGTTAGCAGATTGGGATCTCTGCTGACCCCCACCCTTGTGGCCCGAAAAGTTCCCAGTGGACTTATGTTTCTTACTCTCGCGGGCCGCGTCACTCGCCGTCACAGACATATCGAAAAGAAAGGGCCCTGCTCTGGTAATCTTTCAAGGTAGTGCATACGAGCCCCAACACATAGTCCCGAATCGACAACTTCATCCGTCTGGAAAAATGAAAATTTTTGTCGCTCTCCTCGACAACTTGGGTCTTCACATATCCCAACTCCTTGTTAAAATCAGCAATAGCTTGAGATACGGGGATATCCCGCGGTTGAGCATCATAGAAAGCATGTACCCGAGCCTGTCTGACTGGCCACGGGCAATATTCAGTCTCCATCAATTCTTGAAACTCAGCCCACGAAGCAGCATGATCTTTGGGCCCAATGGCCTCCCACCAGTCCGTAGCGTCCCCAGTGAGAAAGTACTGGGCAATAGGGACCTTACGGTCCTCGGGACAGTTAGTAGCAGTGAAGACTTTAGATATCTCCTTGATCCACCCTTCCCAGCCAATTGGGTCTGAAGCTCCCGAAAACTGAGGAGGATGCATCTTGATGACATCTTGGAGCCAACGGTCCGCTCCGCCCCGATTAGCATGGGCCTGATCTGGATTCTGAACCGCTTGAGCTATTGCCGCCATTTGGTCCACCATTTGCTGCATAACGGCCGCAATACCAAGGTCGGCACGCTCCTGAGAAGAAGCATGGCTATGACGGTCGCCGGTACTGCCGGCTCCCGAAGACTGCGACGTGGCCGCCCCACCGGCTGCCCCACGTCCTCGGCCGCGTCCACGACCACGTCCACGACCACGGCCTCTTCCAGCATCCATACTGGCGTTAAATAAGTAGCAAAAGCCATACGATGGTAAGTACAAGAAAAGAACAATCACAAATCGAGAATCAAGGGTGCAATACAAGGGAATAAGGAACAGAGGAAGGAAAAACTTACGAACACTGGTAGTACCGGAATCATGGCAGCGTGACGATGATGTGCAAAACAAAACACAAAAAGACCCAATAAACCGACAAGCCTAGGTATCCATAACCTAGTATCTCCGATACCATTTTCTGTAACACCCCCAAGATATTCGAGGTATATTACAGCGCCGTGAATCCCTACATGGGACCCACCAGGCTGGCCAAACATCATACTCATCGACTCACAGAACAACAGAATAACATCTCGTCATAAAGACGCCCAACAAAATAATCCACCCGGTTCCACCGGTCAACATAACATCATAATTCGACACAAACACGATAAACAACAATACAATCCAGACGAGTAAAAGTTCTTAAGTACTCGAGTACTTCTATTAGTTCAAACAAAACCACAAAATATGAAAAGGTAGAAGACACTAAGACATCACTCGTGCACAATCATCACGCTCGGCCATCATCCATCTTGGTCCAGTACTGTTCGTCTCGATGAACGACTGAAATTCATAAAACGAATTTCCCCAAAATGGGTCCCCAGAGGGGTTAGCAATTACGCCAGTACAAGTAACCAGATAAACAACTTACATCTTACACATATAGTAAATGCATGCAATAAAGAAAAGCATAGTTCCAAAGCACTCATTTCCGGAAATGCCAATATCAAATCACATTTGTAAAATGCACCACAATTAACCGTCGATCCACGTCTCTGTGGACCCCTACCGAGACCCCGTCGGATCTAACCCGTAGTGGTTAAAAGCAAGCTCGTCGATCCACGTCTCTGTGGACCCCTACCGAGACCCCGTCGGATCTAACCCGTAGTGAGCATACACACACACACCATTTCTCATACAATACTACTATGTCAAGATTGTAAGTTCATAAGGATACTTGCCTCGATTAAATAGACGATGACACGAACGGAACGGAAGAATCAAGCACGACCGCGAGGAACCGACGAAAATGAACCTAACGATTCGAATAGCACAATCACAACCACTTCTAAACGATATGGAAATGGAATACATCCGAAAACCCGCCCACGATTCATGTATAATCGAATAAAAATAACAACAAGGGCGGACCACAACCAAACCCTCTCGATTTCGCAAAGCTATGAAAATATACCATGAATCCGTAGGAAAACTAATGATATCAACAAGATTAATCATATTCATCATGAATCCACCAACAAAATGGAACGAATCGGAAGAAAATCCCAAAACACCTAAATTATCCGAAAGTAGGGTTCTAAGAGAATTACCGTGGATTAGGATGAAAGATTCGTGTTGATGTTGTTATATACTCCAAGAACTCAAGAAAGATGTTGGATGAGATGATTGGAAGAAGAAATCGCCAAGAAGATCGCCCCGGAATCGCCTTCGCCGCGGAGAGAGGAAGAAATGAGGATTTATGTTTATCTCGGTCAACTCCCTGGTTTATATAGCCAGGGAGTGTTAGCGCGCGCTAATCCTCAAGGTTAGCGTGCGCTAATGGGATGAAAACACAGAACAAACAATTTGCGTCCCAGTCCAGTAGCCAGATTTCTGGCCGTTACCGTACGCTACTCGAAACGTAGCGTGCGCTAATAACCTCTCGGTAGCGCGCGCTATCGACCAATAGCGTGCGCTACCTGGACATCAGCCGAGTCCAGTAGCCAATTGCACAAAACTCACCTGACCCGTTAGCGTGCGCTACCATACGAGCGTAGCGTCTTAACTTCGCACTTTGGCCGGTTGATAGTAAAGCGTCGATTACGGGCGATCACGCTTGTAATGCCCGCATTTTTTTTTCTTCTTCTCGTTTCCGTTTCGTTCGACCGTATTGAGGCGATTGTGTTCGCTAATGCTCCTGACCTTGTGTTGTTTCTCTCATTTGTCATTCGAGCGAGTTCTGATATTGTTACAAATTGATGTGCATATCGTTGTGATCTTTCCAAGTTCGGACCGATTTCTTGTGAACCGTGTTCGAAACTAACACCTTGTGCTCCCTACAAGTTATTGACGTCTTGATTTGAGATATGAACTTCAAAGGTTATCGTTGTTGTTCGATCATTGCTATTCGTTCGTCGTTGTCCAATCATTACCGTTTGACCTCGAAACTGTGATTATTGAACATTTGGCCATTTTGCGATTTACATAAGTGTTGGGAAATTATTTTCGTATTTGATCTTCCAAATCTGTGAGTTATTGGAATTGCATACCTTTCAGCATTGGAATCGTGATTCGATTTTTGTATTGCTCGGTTTTATCAAACGCAGCGATTCATGCTCGTTACTTTTTGTAAGCATTCTTGCATATTGAATCGGATCGTAGTGGCTTTATACTGCCTGGAGTTCTGGTGTGTTGTCGAGAGTCGCCTTGCTTTTGTTTTAAGTTTCGGGACGAAACTTATTTTTAGGGGGGTAGAATGTAATACCCACGATTTTTGTTCCGGTTATTTTGGATTTTTCCGGATATTTCCCGGTTGTCGAGTTCCGGTATTATTTTCTCGACAACTGATTTTGGCGTTTAAGACCGTAGGTGATGATTTGTTATCCGTTGCTTTCATTTCGGACCGATGATGTTGTCCCCGAGTATTTTGTCGTGTTCGTTCCGTGCGATTTTGGAAAATCGAGTCGTCGAATCATGGTGGTCGGACACTGGCCGGACGGTTGGGGACGGTGGCCGGACGGCTGCGAGCCTTGGCCGGACGAGTGCGAGCAGCCGCCGGGCGTGCGACAGAACCGGCGAGCGCACGCTACGGCCGGAAAGTAGCGCGCCTTCTACGGCCGGGAGCGGCGCACGCTATGGCGGGTTAGCTGCGCGCGCTAGTCGACCGAGGCGATAGGGCGAAAGGTTACGGGCAGGGAGATCGGCGGAGTAGCGCACGCTCTTTGCCGGACATCAAGACGCCTTCTGGCCGGCCGGTAGCGCACGCTACGGCCTGAAGGCTGCGCACGCTACCTGGCCGAGCCAGGAAGTCTCTGGAATGTGTCTGGGCCGACAGCGCACGTGTTCAGCGCACGATGGCGGGCCCGGCCGAACATTCTCGACCATGACCGCCCGCTAGCGCACGCTAGCTCGGCAGTCTAGCGCACGCTAAGCGCACCGATATAAATATTACAGCGATCCTGTTTGCACTCATTTTTCATTTTCTCCCTTTCTCTTCCGCGGCTGGGTCATTGGAGAACATGAAGGCATGTTATTATACAACTAATCCACGAAGTTTTGGAGCTCATATCATCGATTAATCACTCCATAACATCCTTCAATCCAGCGAATCAAGGGTCAGGTTCCTTGCGAAGAACTTGAGTCGGAACCCTTCCGTTCGCGGTTTCCCGATCGGTAGTGTTACCGTCGTTTTCGCCGGAGAGTTGTGGACGTTCGAGGTTTTCCGGTTGAGCCATGTTCGTCGGAGTGTCCGGCATCGACTATCGAGGCAAGTATCTTGCCCGTACATTACGTGTTTTGTGAATATGATGGTTGAAAATTGACGACACGTGCTAAACGAATTGTTTACGACCCTTTTTTCTAAAGAATCGGTACATTTACAATTATGGTTTTCTTAAAAGACGAATCTTGTGTTCGAGACTTAATGTGCTCATTTGACTATATGTGTTAGTGTTGAGTATAGGAACTCTCTATCTTCGGATGATGTCATTAGGTGTGATTATGTCGTCGGTAATTTTGCAGTTAAATCCTTTTGTTACAAATGGTGCGTGGATTCATGTGGTTATCGGTGGATATATGAGTTGTGTGATATTGTTTTTTCGTTCGGTGTTGTTGAGATAAGTGTGTTTCTTTGTGGACAGTATTAACTTTGAGTCGTGAGTATGTGTTGGATAATATGGCCATTTTAGCAAAATACCTCGACTATATATATTGTGATTGACTCTTGAGGATTTTGGTTTTGGAAATGTGAATTGATGAAAGTTGTAAAGTTTTTCTCGGGTACTCTCACTCGGGGATTGACTCGACGGGGTCACACGGGGACCTGGTGGCTTAGCGGTTGGACCGGGTCGCGAGAGTTACTTCGAGTGGGCGTTCTCACCTGGGGATTGCTCGACGGGGCACACAGGGACTTGGTGGCCTTACGGCGAGACCGGAGGGCTGGACCGGGTCGCGAGAATTGCCAGAGTGTTTGTACTGTTGATTAATTGTGATATGTCCGGAGTATCACAATGCTTGTTGCTCGGAGTCGAGAGACATTATATATCGAGTCTTGGTGTTTGGCTAAAATGGCATAAAAATAATATGTGTGTGTAACGTGTCGTTGGAAGTGAATTGAAGTGAATGAACGTCGTGGACCTGTATTGATGATCGAAATGGTTGGGTCGTGGACCCCGTGTTTTGTATTTGGAATGAGTTGGGTTGTGAACCCCGTGTTTTGTTAATCGGATTTGCATTTTTGGAAAATGAATATTGGGGCGGTGACCCTAAGTGGCTTTTGAAGAATTAAGAACTTTACTATTGCAAATGTTTTCGAAAACTCCCGAGATTTGAAAATGTTTTCAAAGTGCTTTCTTGTTTTGGTTTCTACTTTCAAGATTTGAACTACTTTAATTATCAAATAGCTCGGGAAGTCTTTTGTTGTATTCTCGGAATGTGTTTTGTATGGCTCGTATTTGCACTTTATACTTGTACTAGCAAAACAGTGGAGTTTTGCTAACCCCCGAGTATTCGGGGGTGGATGTCTGTTTTTGCATCCAGGTACATGCAGGTTTGGGAGCAAAACACAGGATCGGCGCGAAGGATGATGGAAGGCGAATGATACTAATCACACGAAGGCCAGTGTTGGATACAGTCAGTCCGAGTTTGTGTATGGTCTTTCTTCTGTCGTACTTTTGGTTTGTGAGTATATTTTACCCTTGCATGGGTATGAGTCGAGATAGAAATGTGTATTTTTGACTTGTACGTTGTGACGAAAGACCAAGATGGTCTACGGATTTGGTATTTTATCATGTCGGTATGTAATTTATTGTGTGGTTTTGATGTCTAGCCTGGTGGATCCTCACGGAGAGGGTCTACGGCGTGTAATATTCCCGGTTTGATTCTGGGGGTGTTACATTTATGGTATCAGAGCTTAGGTTGCGGAAACCTAGGCTGTCGGGTCCAGTCGGGTATTGTCGTGTCTTGTCCTGTCAGATTGTGTTTGTCTAAGTCGTGTCGCGACGCGTCGTCGGTGATGTCGGCCGTGATTAGTATCGAGGTGCAGCCATCATCTTCGTGCGACCTGTGGATGTAAGTCTCCCTACTATATTGTGCCTTGTGATATACGAACTTGTATGATTTTTTGTTATGATGTGGAGTTAAAGGTGATCTGTGAGTATGTGGCCTATGTTGTTTCATTTTCGTATGATGACCTCAAGGTCAAAATTTTTTTTAGAGAAATCCAATTACCGATATTTTATTTTCATTTGATATTATAAATTTTCAAAACAATTTTTGAATCCAAGTGAAGTTTACAAAACGTAGACAAGACGTGACTCTCGTTTTCAACTTATCGGTTTTATGGCTGTTAGTCGAGAAATACGTGATGATGTTCTTGTTGTTCGGGCAGTGATGCCAGTTTTAGATTAAAACAGCGATGTGAATGTTAAGTCGTTCGGTATGAGTTAAGATAGCTCTCTTTATTAATAGACGGAATTTCGATCCTGGATGTCAGTTGTCCTTTGATGGTTGCTCGCGAAGTGTTGTAAGCTTGTGAATCGATGGCATTTAGATTCGTATGCTGTCGTTGTTCATTTGTAACTATCGGTTCTAATAATGTCGTATATATATTCGCAATCACGTCTTGAATTTGAGCCGTTAGCGCACGCTAAGTGCAAGGCTAGCGCGCTAATGTGGCATGAGTAGCGCACGCTAAAGTTGTTGTAACGCGCTAATACGGCATGAATAGCCCACGCTAACTAATTATTGTAGCGTGCGTTAGTTAGCCGGGACAGAGGATGTGAAACCGCATTTTAGCCGTTAGGTCTAACTTTCTACGATCAATGCCTGTGATCAGTATTCTATGTGCGTTGTCTAGTGATGACAACCGTTTGATGTGGACGAGTGTTGTGACCTTTTATTCGCTAAGTGATAATTGATTTTGTTCGATGAGTTGATAAATTATGTCTTGTGTGTGTGTTCGAAATGTTTTCCTAAAACTTTCATAAGTTTGTGCAAGTTGCGGAAATCAATTTTTGAAACTAATTTGACGTTGCGATTATGCCGGCGGCTTTGTATGAACTTTGGAAATTGTTTGAAATTTGCGAGCCGGCCTAGGATTCTCAAATAAAACCTCGACGGTATTGAAAGAGTTGTTTTAAAATACCTTGAACATTTTGTAAAATGTTACCGTCGTTGATTCTTGTGTAGTGTTGGGAGAATTTTCAGAAATGACTTTAACGTACTATTGTATTTTCGAATAATTCGAGTACATGATTTTCAAAAATCTTTCACATCATAAAACATTTTTTTCAAAAACCAATACGATTTCTTTTTCAAAAATATATAGTGAAAGATAAAAAAATCTCACTCGATGTAAAGTTCAAACTCGGAATTGGAAATGTTAGAGTATGTAGGAATGGTTTGATGATCTTGCATGGTTAACTTGTTGGTTGTTAACGGTGATGGTGATGAGTAAAGGCATGACGATTTTGATAACGCCGGTTACAAGGAATTGTTATTTTCGCAAATGATTTCAAATGAGGCGGTTAGAGTATGTTGATTACAAGTTTTGATGAAATAACCCGAGGTACCAAAAGTAATTTTAAAGTTTATTTTGAATAACATACAAAGCCAATGATTTTCAAAAGATTTTCTTTAAAGGGATACCTCGTGGATTTTCTTTCCGAGTTGTTATTGGTTACCTTATGTGATATGTCATGCTAAGTTGGTACTTTAGTATAGTTATTTTTGCGAAGTGGTGCAATCGTATTGAGTGAGAATCCGCTTAGTATGCCGAGGGACATAGGACGCGACCGTGACCATGGTACAGTTGGTTATGGAGATTAGATGCGGGACCAAGAGGATATGGCCGGGAAGGTTGGTATTCAAGCACTTCGTTTTCGTTATTAGGTTTCGGGGACGAAACCTCTTTTAAAGGTGATATGATGTAATGCCCGCATTTTTTTTTTCTTCTTCTCGTTTCCGTTTCGTTTGACCGTATTGAGGCGATTGTGTTCGCTAATGCTCCTGACCTTGTGTTGTTTCTCTCATTTGTCATTCGAGCGAGTTCTGATATTGTTACAAATTGATGTGCATATCGTTGTGATCTTTCCAAGTTCGGACCGATTTCTTGTGAACCGTGTTCGAAACTAACACCTTGTGCTCCCTACAAGTTATTGACGTCTTGATTTGAGATATGAACTTCAAAGGTTATCGTTGTTGTTCGATCATTGCTATTCGTTCGTCGTTGTCCAATCATTACCGTTTGACCTCGAAACTGTGATTATTGAACATTTGGCCATTTTGCGATTTACATAAGTGTTGGGAAATTATTTTCGTATTTGATCTTCCAAATCTGTGAGTTATTGGAATTGCATACCTTTCAGCATTGGAATCGTGATTCGATTTTTGTATTGCTCGGTTTTATCAAACGCAGCGATTCATGCTCGTTACTTTTTGTAAGCATTCTTGCGTATTGAATCGGATCGTAGTGGCTTTATACTGCCTGGAGTTCTGGTGTGTTGTCGAGAGTCGCCTTGCTTTTGTTTTAAGTTTCGGGACGAAACTTATTTTTAGGGTGGTAGAATGTAATACCCACGATTTTTGTTCCGGTTATTTTGGATTTTTAGGATATTTCCGGTTGTCGAGTTAGGTATTATTTTCGACAACCGATTTTGGCGTTTAAGACCGTAGGTGATGATTTGTTATCCGTTGCTTTCATTTCGGACCGATGATGTTGTCCCGAGTATTTTGTCGTGTTCGTTCCGTGCGATTTCGGAAAATCGAGTCGTCGAATCATGGTGGTCGGACACCGGCCGGACGGTTGGGGACGGTGGCCGGACGGCTGCAGGCATGGCCGGACGAGTGCGAGGCAGCCGGGCGGTGCAGCGAACCGCGTAAGCGCACGCCACGGCCGGAAAGTAGCGCACGCCACGGCCGAGAGGCGGCGCACGCTATGGCGAGTTAGGCTGCGCGCGCTAGTCGACCGAGCGATAAGGCGAAGGTTACGGGCAGGGAGATCGGCGGGTAGCGCCGCGCTCTGCCGGACATCCTGCACTGCCTTCTGGCCGGCGGTAAGCGCACGCCTTCGGCTTTGAAAGGCTGACGCTACTGCCGAGCCAGGAAGTCTGGAATGTGTCAGGCGGCAGGCGCACGTGTTCGGCGCACGATGGCGGGCCGGCGAACATTCTCGACCATGACCGCCGCTAGCGCACGCTAGCTCGGCGATCTAGCGCACGCTAAGCGCACGATATAAATATTACCGAGCAGTCCTGTTTGCACTCATTTTTCATTTTCTCCCTTTCTCTTCCGCGGCTGGGTCATTGGAGATCATGAAGGCATGTTATTATACAACTAATCCACGAAGTTTTGGAGCTCATATCATCGATTAATCACTCCATAACATCCTTCAATCCAGCGAATCAAGGGTCAGGTTCCTTGCGAAGAACTTGAGTCGGAACCCTTCCGTTCGCGGTTTCCCGATCGGTAGTGTTACCGTCGTTTTCGCCGGAGAGTTGTGGACGTTCGAGGTTTTCCGGTTGAGCCATGTTCGTCGGAGTGTCCGGCATCGACTATCGAGGCAAGTATCTTGCCCGTACATTACGTGTTTTGTGAATATGATGGTTGAAAATTGACGACACGTGCTAAACGAATTGTTTACAACCCTTTTTTCTAAAGAATCGGTACATTTACAATTATGGTTTTCTTAAAAGACGAATCTTGTGTTCGAGACTTAATGTGCTCATTTGACTATATGTGTTAGTGTTGAGTATAGGAACTCTCTATCTTCGGATGATGTCATTAGGTGTGATTATGTCGTCGGTAATTTTGCAGTTAAATCCTTTTGTTACAAATGGTGCGTGGATTCATGTGGTTATCGGTGGATATATGAGTTGTGTGATATTGTTTTTTCGTTCGGTGTTGTTGAGATAAGTGTGTTTCTTTGTGGACAGTATTAACTTTGAGTCGTGAGTATGTGTTGGATAATATGGCCATTTTAGCAAAATACCTCGACTATATATATTGTGATTGACTCTTGAGGATTTTGGTTTTGGAAATGTGAATTGATGAAAGTTGTAAAGTTTTTCTCGGGTACTCTCACTCGGGGATTGACTCGGCCAGGGTCACACGGGGACTGATGGCTTAGCGGCCGGACCGGGTCGCGAGTTACTTCGAGTGGGCGTTCTCACCTGGGGATTGCTCGACGGGGCACACAGGGACTTGGTGGCCTTACGGCGGGACCGGAGGGCTGGACCGGGTCGCGAGAATTGCCAGAGTGTTTGTACTGTTGATTAATTGTGATATGTCCGGAGTATCACAATGCTTGTTGCTCGGAGTCGAGAGACATT
The DNA here is from genome assembly GCA_033398695.1 of Orobanche coerulescens. Classification (NCBI taxonomy): domain Eukaryota; kingdom Viridiplantae; phylum Streptophyta; class Magnoliopsida; order Lamiales; family Orobanchaceae; genus Orobanche; species Orobanche coerulescens. Next base: position 124,671,641 of record CM065802.1, on the reverse strand, counting down.
ATATATCGAGTCTTGGTGTTTGGCTAAAATGGCATAAAAATAATATGTGTGTGTAACGTGTCGTTGGAAGTGAATTGAAGTGAATGAACGGGTCGTGGACCCTGTATTGATGATCGAAATGGTTGGGTCGTGGACCCTGTGTTTTGTGACTGGAATGAGTTGGGTTGTGAACCCCGTGTTTTGTTAATCGGATTTGCATTTTTGGAAAATGAATATTGGGGCGGTGACCCTAAGTGGCTTTTGAAGAATTAAGAACTTTACTATTGCAAATGTTTTCAAAAACTCCCGAGATTTGAAAATGTTTTCAAAGTGCTTTCTTGTTTTGATTTCTACTTTAAGATTTGAACTACTTTAATTATCAAATAGCTCGGGAAGTCTTTTGTTGTATTCTCGGAATGTGTTTTGTATGGCTCGTATTTGCACTTTATACTTGTACTAGCAAAACAGTGGAGTTTTGCTAACCCCCGAGTATTCGGGGGTGGATGTCTGTTTTTGCATCCAGGTACATGCAGGTTTGGGAGCAAAACACAGGATCGGCACGAAGGATGATGGAAGGCGAATGATACTAATCACACGAAGGCCAGTGTTGGATACAGTCAGTCCGAGTTTGTGTATGGTCTTTCTTCTGTCGTACTTTTGGTTTGTGAGTATATTTTACCCTTGCATGGGTATGAGTCGAGATAGAAATGTGTATTTTTGACTTGTACGTTGTGACGAAAGACCAAGATGGTCTACGGATTTCGTATTTTATCATGTCGGTATGTAATTTATTGTGTGGTTTTGATGTCTAGCCTGGTGGATCCTCACGGAGAGGGTCTACGGCGTGTAATATTCCCGGTTTGATTCTGGGGGTGTTACAACGCTAGCACGCGCTACTGAACAACTTAACGTGCGCTAGTCTCCCGACATTAGCGTGCGCTAATCCGATAGTCCAGAGGGCTGGTAGCTAAACTGCCACTCCCAGGGCTAACTCGCTAGCGCGCGCTACGAAGTAAACGTAGCGTGCGCTACAAAGGGACTTCTAGCGTGCGCTATGCAGAAAAATTAGCGTGCGCTAGGTACGGAATATAAACGGTCTACAACACCGGAATACGAACGAAACATCAAACGGAACACCTCACAACGCATCATAGCATAGAATGAATCCACGGCAACCCCGAAATGGCGGTTCCGCACAACAATTACGAGAATCAGATCAATAGATGACGGAAAAGTTACACTGAAAGATACACGAGGGTCGCTACAATCGAGAAATACACCGAAAATAAAAATACAAGGGGAAGAAAAATGCGGATATTACATTCTACCCCTCTAAAAATAAGTTTCGTCCCGAAACTTAAGAAACAAACAACTCGGGGTACCTAGCACGCATGCTATCCTCGGTTTCCCAAGTTGCCTCCTCGACACCGTGCCTCGACCACTGCACCTTGACCAAAGGTATGGTCTTATGCCTCAGTCATTTCTCACGATGCTCCAAGATCTTCAAAGGACGCTCTTCAAAAGTAATATCCTCGGCGACATCAATCTCACCATAATCGATGACGTGACTAGGATCCGGGACATATTTCCTCAACTGGGAAACATGAAAAACGCTATGAACATGACTCAAGGCTGGAGGTAATGCCAAACGGTATGCCAACTCACCGACTCGCTCGAGAATCTCAAAGGGTCCAATAAATCTCGGACTCAACTTCCCCTTCTTCCCGAAACGAAAAACTCCCTTCGTCGGCGACACCTTTAGCAAAACGTGGTCTCCCACCTCGAATTCCAAGGGTCGGCGACGGGCGTCGGAATACGACTTCTGTCGACTCTGGGCAGTCAACATCCGTTCTCGAATTACTTCTATCTTCCGCCTCGTCTCTAAAACAATGTCCGGCTCGGTCCCGACTAAGTCGGACGTTTCATTCCAACAAATTGGTGATCGACATCGCCGCCCATAAAGTGCCTCATACGGTGCCATCCGAATCGATGCGTGCCAACTATTGTTGTACGTGAATTCGATCAATGGCAAATGTTCCTCCCAATCGCTACTCCAATTGAGGGCACAAGCACGCAATATATCTTCGAATGTCTGGATAGTGCGTTCCGACTGTCCATCTGACTGGGGATGAAAAGAGGTACTCAAATGCAAACGGGTACCCAACGCCTTATGCACCGCCTGCCAAAAGTGCGATACAAAACGGCCATCGCGATCCGACACGATAGACTTCGGAGTACCGTGAAGCCTCACAATCTACGCGATAAACACACGAGCTAACTTCTCCGGGCCCCAAGTGTCCTTGATGCCCAGGAAATGTGCCGACTTGGTCAGGCGATCAACAATCACCCATACCATATTCATGCCCGACCTCGATCTCGGCAAACTCGTAATGAAATCCATCGATATATCTTCCCACATCCATTCCGGAATGGGAAGTGACTGTAATAACCCAGCCGGTCGCTGATGCTCGATTTTGACCTGTTGACAAGTCAAACATCTCGCTACAAACTGTGCGACCTCTTCCTTCATATCGTTCCACCAGAAATTCCTCCTCAGGTCCTTGTACATCTTAGTCGAACTAGGATGAACAGAATAAGGTGTAGTATGGGCCTCACGCAAAATACTCTGTCGCAACTCTGGGTCGTTCGGCACACAAAGCCGACTCTGGAACCTCAAAACACCATCCTCGTGAATCACAAACCCAGGAGACTTTCCCTTAAGAACGTTCTCTCGGATTTGAGTAATCATCGGATCCTCTAATCAAGCTTTGACTTAATTTCATCGATCAAAGACGACGAAATCTCTAAAGCACGAAGTTGCCACGGCTCGTGCAACAAAACTTCAACATCTAACTCGATCAAAGCCCGACGAAGCTCAGACTGAGACGTAAGGATCTCAAGCGTTCGCAACGCAACCGGTTTCCGACTCAAGGCGTCGGCCACGACGTTCGCCTTGCCTGGATGATAAAGGATTTCGAGGTCATAATCCTTAATCAACTCTAACCACCTCCTCTGCCTCATATTCAACTCCCGCTGAGTAAATATGTATTTCAGACTTTTATGATCGGTAAAAATCTGACATGAAGAGCCGAAAAGATAGTGACGCCAAATCTTGAGCGCAAAGACGACTGCCGCTAACTCCAAATCATGAGTAGGGTAGTTCAGCTCATACGACCTCAACTGTCTCGACGCATAGGCAATGGTCTTGCCTTGCTGCATCAATACGCACCCAAGACCCTGACCCGAAGCATCGCTATCAACGGCAAAACCCTCGTTGCCACATGGCAACGCCAAAACCGGGGCTGAAGTCAAACGCTTCTTCAGTCCCTCAAAACTCGACTGCCTCTCGTCATTCCAGACGAACTTCTCGGATTTCTGGAGCAACTGCGTAAGTGGCCGAGCTAGTTTTGAGAAACTCTCGACGAACCTACGATAGTAGCCAGCCAAACCCAAGAAACTACGGAGCTCCTTCACATTCTTGGGCGGTGCCCAATCCAACACTGCCTCAATCTTCTGCGGATCCACACGAACCCCCTCGGCTGAAATCACGTGACCTAAAAACATTACTTCCTTCAGCCAGAACTCACATTTCGAGAACTTTGCATAGAGTTGCTCGGTTCTCAAAATGTCTAATACTACCCGAAAATGGTGGGCATGCTCTTCCTCACTCCTCGAATAAATAAGAATATCGTCAATAAAGACGACGACACACTTATCCAAATACTTGATAAAGACTATGTTCATCAACTGCATGAACACCGCCGGCGCATTAGTTAACCCTAAAGGCATAACTACGAACTCATAATGTCCGTATCTCGTTCGAAAAGCTGTTTTCGGCACATCGGATTCCCTCACCCGGAGCTGATAGTACCCCGATTTCAAATCAATTTTCGAGAACACCGCAGGTCCCTGCAACTGATCGAACAAGTAATCAATTCTCAGCAAAGGATACTTGTTCTTGATGGTCACCTTGTTTAGTTCGCGATAGTCGATACACAAACGTAGTGAACCATCCTTCTTCCGCACAAACAGGACCGGTGCGTCCCATGGCGAGGCGCTCAGTCGAACATACCCCGACTCAAGAAGCTCACTCAACTGCTTCTTCAACTCGGACATCTCTGATGTTGCCATGCGATAGGGCGCCTTCGAAATAGGATCCGCGCTCGGCTCTAACTCTATAGCAAACTCGACCTCACGATCCGGTGGCAATCCCGGTAACTCGTCAGGAAATACATCAGGAAACTCGCTAACGATTGGAATCGACGAAAGCTCGACTCCACCACTCTCTGCCTGCAAGGCGTAGCACCAATAGCCAGTACACCCCTTTCGCAGGAGTCTCATCGCCTTCAAGGCGTTAATAACGAATTTCTGGTTTCCCCTCTTTCGCCCCGCGAAAGAGTGCTCGGTGCCGTCCTCGGCTAACATAGTGATGATTCTCGTGTGGTAGTTCATGATCGCACCATGCCGCTCGAGCCAATCATCCCCAAGAATCAAATCCTCACCCTCGATACTCACAACAATAAGATTAGAGGGCCAAGTCCTCTCACAAATAAGTACAGAACAGTCTCGAACCTCCTGATCACCAACGATCCTATCACCGCTAGGAAGCTTAACGATGAAGGGTTCACAAGGCATCAAACAGTCGAGACTCAAACGGCGCACACAATCCAAAGATATGAACGAATGCGTAGCACCGGAATCAAAAAGCACACTGACAGGATGAGAAAGAATATAAACGGTACCTGTCGCCACGGTAGCCGCTGGGTCATCGGCTCTCCGCATCTCATAGACACGCGGGTGGGCTGAGCCGACACTGGAAGCTCCCCTCTTAGAGGGCTGACCCCGACCTCTCCCCCGACTAGCACTCGGCGGAGATTGAGGAGCAAACGATCCCTGATTCACACTTGGTTCCCTAGGCGCTGGAATGGAAGCCCGGGCACCAAGAATTCTCTCCCTCTCAGCACAGAAAGCAGCCTTGTGGCCTGGCTGGCCACACTGATTAAACGTCAGCAAAGGGCTCAAACAAGTACGACTGACGTGGCCTGTACGACCATAATTGAAACACTTCACATCTCGGAAAGGAGCACTGGTAGTTCCACGAGGACCCCCAGCGGAACGAGCTGGACCACTTGTAACACCCCAAACTAGGCGGATATTACAGTGCCGTAGATCCCCAACTGGGACCCACCAGGCAAAAGAAAATGAATGAATTACACCAGATAAATGTAGTACCGAACTACATTACAGCAATAATTACTCCGATGAGGAGTTTAGTTACAACACACCAGGACAATACCGAATACTGGTGTATTTTATATGAAGATAAAATACACAACACTGAATGAAACGGAGTATTCAAATGAAAGTCTGCAGCGGAAAATAAAGGACAATAACATGAATAACTGAAAGATCGGGGCCCCCTACTAGTATCACTAGGACTCCTCGACATCAACATGCTATTCCCGTGTGTTTGCCTTGCCATGACCTGAATAACAAAATCCCCAAACGGGGTCGATTACAAAGAACAACAATCCTCAAGAGTTGAAAATACACAATCATGATTATATACGAAGTTATGAAATATCCTCGAAACATACGCAATCAAACATGCTATATGAATCAACTAACAAGATGCGGCTCAAAGGAAATGGCGGCACACTACGCCGGGATGGAAATGTGTCCGTGCACAAGCCACCAACGAGTATCGATCGAATACACGCGTGGTCTTGTACCTAATCGATCTCACGAGACAATATGAATCGTGTGCAGTCAATGTGAGGCCACCAACCAACACACGACTATAATGTGCCCGACATGAAAATCCAACACATACCAACGGCACGCCAAGATGACCCGAATGCCACGATATAACAAAAGTGACATCGAAAATGAATAATGACTCACCGAGATGGAATGGTAATGAAATAAATGACACTCAATGAAAAGATTGGAACCGCTGTTCCTTATGATGAAATGATTAATTGATAACAACAAGTTTTTATACGGTTAATATAATGATGAATGAGTTATGATTATGAATGAACAACAACAAAAGGCATGAATATCCTTTTAACCGAGTAAGAATTAACTTACTCAACGCCGGTGACAATTATCCTTCCACGAACAATGTCCTAATTGAGATATCGGTCGCTCGAACAACCTTGAACAATTCAATTACCAACAATCCGTTCAATATACGAATCAAACACGAATATAACGAACTCAAAACACCAATACGACTAAACCAAGTCCATTGAGGCATTAAATCAAACACGTTGCGTCCGAACTCCGATTGTTTACAATCAAACCTCAATATACCAATATCAAATCCCTCAAGAAAGGTTTCAAACCCACAAAACATCTTCAATACGATTAATAATCCAAAACGAATATCCAAAAACGTGATTATAACGACAATTACTCGAAAACCCCCAATTTCAACTCGATATTCAAAGTGTTCTTGAATAATCCTTCAATAATCCAATGAATCTTTATACAAACTTATAATCATATACATATCCCTTCATATAACATGATTATAACGTCCAAAACATCTTATCTCAACACAAAATCGAAATCCAAGGTGTTGAAGAATATTACCTTTGAAGATCCAAACACTTCGATCCGATGAAAACGTGTTAAATCGACTATCCAAGCTTCCCAACGAAATAAGATGATGAAATCCGAATACACAAGTGATTGAGGATGGAAAAATACCTCTCTCAAGTCTCTCTTTCGGAACAAGAAGAAGAAGAGGATGAAAATGAGTAAAAATGTCCCGGCCGAGTACTTAAATACTGCCGGAAGTTACGGCCGTAACTCGGCCCTCTTACGGCCGTAACTTTCCAAGTCAACGGCCTTACGGCCGTAACCGGCCAACTCGAACGGCCGTAACTCGGCTTCGTCGAAAGCTCGGCGGACTTACGGCCGTAACCGCTCCCGAGTTACGTGCGTAACCCGCCTTCGTCAAAAACACCGTCGACGACCTTACGGCCGTATCGCACACCTTACGGCGAAACTCGGATGATACGGCCGTATCCGGCCAACCTTACGGGCGTAACCCGCCACGTCAAAAATAGCCGGACATCCTTCTGCGGCGTACGGCGTATCCGGCCAAGCCTTACGACCGTACTGCCTCGACTTACGGCCGTATGCCGCAACCCTTCTACGGCCGTAAGTCACCCTTGGTCGACAACACCCGAAATTAACGAACACCACTTACGGCCGTATCTCACCTTCCTTACGGCCGTAACTCACCTTCGGCCAAAATGCAGGCGGCACTGGACCACTTACGGTAATGTGGCCAGAAACTACGGCCGTACCCGCTGGACTTACGGCCGTATCCCAGAACCTTACGCCCGTAACTCAATGTTGGCCAAGGTGAATAAATCCGATGATTCCGATTCCTCGATACGACTGATGAATGATCCGACAAATCATACGAATGTGGAAATGAACAAGTCTAACACATGCCAAAGAATGATACTCCAGCACAAGACTACCAATCACGATGATAATGATAATACTACCTGTTGCTACCCAAAATATTATCCGGAGATAGATATTGCTGGAATGGATGGGATAGCAAACAAATGCAAGAGCACTTCCGTGAGAAAGATAAATAACACAAGATTTGCCGGGGTTGTTAGTCCCGGGCTTGAATGCTCTCGCGAGATGTTATTAATACCGATATTCGGGGATACAAGTACTAATGTAAGAATACAATTACAATGAGTGTAAAGTTTCTTGTTATCTTAGCTAGTGAGCGTGTAGATTGCCGGAAGAACCAGATTTGATGCTCTGTGAGTTCTTGTAACAAAGGTGATGAACAGTCGCGGCGGTGAGAGATCGACCGCCTCTCACGGCGAGTATATAGCCGGATGTTTGGGCTTTTGGGCTTGTGAATCCCTTGGAATCTGTCTAGTGGAGACTTGCTGCTTCTGCCGATCGTCTTCTGGACGAGAGATTTGGAGAGAGAAGTCCTGAGATGGATTCCGGTGAGATAGCCGGGAGCTTGATGATATGTGTGTGTTCTTCAGTATTTCCGTGGATGTATCGGAATGTGAGAGAATGAGCTCTGAGCGTAAGTCAGAATGAATTCGGAACTGTAGTGGATGAGTTCTGAACCGTAGGTTAAAATGAATTCTGAACTGAGAACCGAGAACTGAGAACTGAGAGCCTTTTTCCAGTAGGAGGAGGTTCTCTATTTATAGGGCTTGGATACGCCGGGCGATCGCCTTTACTGCAATATAATAATCGGGCGATCGTCTTTTAGCACATGGGCCTGTCCCTTCACAGCCTGCAGGAGTTGTTGGGAGTCAACTACTCGGTCCAATGAAGAGCTTACACGCGTCCTGAGTTAGTCACATGCGGCCCTACTGACAACTTTCGGCGCACATGCCGGTAGGTGGGGTAGGTGACAGGCTCTGGTCAAAGATCTTGTCAGTTAGCAAAAGATCTTGTCAGCGCCTTTACGGATGCACGCGTGGGTGCTTTCTGAGATCCAATCCTTGACGGTTTTGATGGGCGATCGTCTCTGCTCGGGGCGCAGGTCGATTGCCCTTAGCCGGTTAGTAGAGCAGATCGCCAGCTGCCAAAGGGCGATCGCCCTGGGAGTCGATCGCTAGGTACCTCATGGTGGTTTGATATCTTCGTCTTGGCAAGCTAGTCATAGTTTGACTGGAGTTGTCTTGATCGCTCGGCCTTATAGTCGATCGCCTGTCGGGATGAATAAATCGTGACACAACAATTGCCCCCCAGCTCGCTCATACGTTGGAAACGTGGGGTGAGGTGGCTCTTTTGGCGATCGATGAACTGTTGACGAGCGACTTCGTGTTTAATGGAACTGGCGATCGTCTTTGAGCCGATATGCTCTGGATTCGGACGACCTGGTTGGCCGCTGAACTGCGCGGGAAAAAACAACGGGCGTTGAAAAGTCTCCGCGCACGTGTCAGGCTTCTATTGGAGGACGCCAACGGTCATTAATGACTCCTCGGCTGACGCGTCCTCGAAAAGACGCGTACGCGGGTCTCGAGGGGGTCAACTGGTGCGCCGTCTGAGATCCGACCCCTGAGGTTTTCCTTTATTGCAATCGGGTCCCTGCTTTCTCCTATAAAAGGGGGGCGCGGGGCTGCAGTCTCACTCACGCGTACGCATTGGAGAAAGAAGGTCCTGCTGCCGAATTTTTTGAAGATTTAAGCGCCGATCGTCGATCGATTTCACTTTAGGGTAAGAAAAAACCTTTTCTTCTTTTCTAACTCTGAAAATGGCCGGAACCTCATCGTCGTTTGGAGCGGGAACTAGTTCTGCCGCCGGGACATCGGCAGCCCGGGGAGAAACTTCTTCCGTCTTCCACCTGGAGACGGCGGCTGAAGCCATTCGAGCCGGAATCGACCCGGCTGAAGTTGAGGCTTTGTTCAATGAGGCCGATGTTGCTAGGGAGTCGGCTGCTGAGGAGAGACGATCGCAGATCGAGAGAGATCCGCGATCGGGGGCTTACTGGGAGCAACATAGTGATTTTGGACGGGCCTATAGGGCCTTTGCTGAAATAATGGATAGATTGGCCGGTCCTACTCCGCGATTCGATTTCAGGGGATATTCGGTCGCTTATCCCTATGTGCTCCCCAAGCGGTCGCAGTATCGTGCCGCGCAGCGATCGTTGTGGTCGCTCGGCCAAATACGGAGCTCGACGTCCAGGAGAGATCTGGCCGTCTGGAGGACAAGATTCCATGTTCCTTCAGATGTGGACATGTTCGCGCCCGCGGAGAATGAACGAGCCGACCAGCCTCCGATGGGTATGGTCGCAGTGAGTGAGGCCGTTATGGAGGCCGGCCGCGCTTCCCTCTGTCCTTTGCGGTCTCCCATCTGTTGCCGCTTGGAATGTGGCGCCACTTGGTGACGCCGACGCCCGCTCCAAATCATATGCACTCTCACCCTTTTCGGCGGTCACCGTCTGCCGTCTCCGTCGCCGTTGGAGATGAACTATTTGTTTAAACCGCGGCACATAGAGGGTTGGTCGGCGGTTACCATATTCAAGGCCGATCTCGGGTGATTCATGGAGTTCGAATAAGATACGGGCGATCGGGCGAAGTGGTTGCAGGTCGCCGCAAGTGGAGAGCTTCGGCGGCGACAATCCACAGTGAACCGGAGATCCCCACGAATTTCGGGAGAGGAATCCCGGTAAGGGTTTAGACTCTCCCTTCGCTTGGATGCGTGTTGGGTGATCTAATTTGATTTACATTTTGCGAGGCTTTCATATCCCGGCGATCGAGGAGCCGCCTTTCGACTTCCTCGTTGTTTGGGAGCGAATTAGGAGCTTGTCGGACGACGACCTAGACGCCACTCGGATCAACAAGGAGAGTCGGTTGTCGGCTCGACTATTCCGCTTCCGAGACATCTCGCGGTGCAGTATGACTTTATGCGACCTTCAATTTCTAGGCGATCGCCTTATTTGAAGATAGCGTCTGACCGTTAGTCGATCGTCTTTAACTGCAGCGGTTCGTTTCCCTCGCTGGTTGGAGCCTCCGGAGGAGATCGCTATGTCGAACCCAGGAGTCCTAGGCCGTCTCAAGTCGAAGAGGTCGACTCGGGTTCCACCGTCGCATTGCCTATAGTTCCAGAGGCGGTGCCTCGTGCGGAGCCGGAGCCTCGCGTAGAGCAGGTCGAGGTTGAGGAGGAAATTCCGGAGGAGGGGCTTCGGGCGAATCGCAAGAGGCCGAGGCCGCAAGAAACTTCGTTTCTGCCCGGCGATGAAGTGCCGATCGCCGCGCCTCCGATCACCATCGTTGCTCCGGAGCGCGAGCCGCCTCTGCGACTTTTCTGCGGGAGACGGCGATCGCGGATGCGGAAACTCCTCGAGGGAAACCGTTTTTGGTCGGGATCCCGAGAAGGCCGAGAGGTAGATCGCATTTACGTGTTGACAATTACATCTGCGTAGGAGTTGTATTAACCTTGGTGTTTTGGTGCAGGATCCGTCGCAAAGACCCGTCTTGTCCACCGATGGTCGTGGATTTTCGGCGAGTCGATCTCCTCGCCATTCTGCGACATTCCTCCCTATGTGAGCAAGGTACATACGCCTTGCCGAAGGCGTGGACAATCGATCCGGATGCGATCGCCCGGCGCGATCGTCGAGTTCGATGGATCTTTGTTGTCGCCCTTTCTCTTGAGACGGCGACCATGGCCGTCAGTGCTCGGGAGTTTGAGGCGGCCCTCCACTATTCGCCTTGGGAGGATCTTGAGGCGGCTCGGAAAGAGAACGCCGAGTTCTTGACAAGATTGCGGCGATGGAGAGGACTCCTTGGAGGCGGCCAAGCGGGCGAGCCTTGAGCTTGAGTGGAGAAGAAGGAGACCGAGAAATTCCGAATGGCGGTCGACCGGTTTCGGGACCAGATGCAGAGTGCCGTCCAGGCGAGGAATGTTGCTGAGGAGGAGGCCGATCGCCAGAAGGTGACGATCGCTCGGCTGATGAGCGAGCTGGCGGAGGCGAAAGAGAGGGTTGCTGCGAGGGAGGCCGAGCTCCATGGGTCGCAACAGGCGATGGCCGAGCTGAGAGGAGAAGTTGAGGCGACCAAGGCCGATCCCTTCCAAAATTTGGAGTATGTCAGCGAGTTCGCCTATTACTTGGCGTTCGCCGACTCGATCCGAGCGGCTAAGAAGGGAGGCTTGGAGGTCGGTCCTCTCGCCGAGAAGTTCAAGTCATATGCATTGGAGCATCCTCTCAATTCGGCTTTTTCCTTGCCGATCTTGGACCTGGCGGACATCGGTGTGGATTTGAGCTGGTATCCGTCTCCAAATAGTCTTGCTCATCCCGATGCTCCGGAAGATGAGGGAACCGCGCCGAATGCTGATGGCGAAGGCCCGGCAGGGGCCTGAGGCGCTTCCTTTTTGATGTTTTTAGCTTACTTTCTTTGTAGTTTGTAGCTTTCTTTTTGTAGCACTTAGGCCTTCGGGCGATCATGTACTCTATTTTTTCAAGTAATGAAATGAGCATGTCTTTCTGATTTATCACTTGAATGAATGGTTATTTTTAAGTCTTTGTTTGACTTTGTACAAATGTGTGAGGAGAGATCGTTGCGAGGGTAGTTCCAAATGAATTGATAAACTCATAAGACAACTTTTTACAACAAGTTCGATCGCTGCACTACATCTGAAAAAATGACGATCTCCGTATGTGGTTGAATAGCGGCGATAAATCGTGTAGGTAGTCCGCACTCTTCTTGCCCCTTGTTTTTATTCACTTAGTGGAAGTAAGGGGATGAAAATAATTCCTTGAGTGAGCGGTCTTCAACTTTGTCGAATCCTCGGGGACGGTCGTCCGTCTTGTGGAACCGTGCACGATCGCGGAGTTCGATGGACCGACTCCTTGATCATGTCTTGATGCGCGAAGACATTGAGTGTCTCGTGACTCACTTTATTATGAGGGTCCTCCGTTAGGCTGCGCCTCGCCTCGTATTTAAACGAAGGCGTGCGGTCTCGGTCTAGAGGAGTCCTTGCGCGGCGTCGGATGAATCAACCGCGCCCGCGGCTTGTTAGCTCTGCTTCCACCTCGGCCACCATGGAGATGGCCGACCTCGGCGTGTACGTTGAGACGGGGTTGTGGCACGTCGCATTGTCCGGTTCACCATGTTAGATGATGAACCTTTGAGGGCGAGCGATCGTGTCCACCGATTTATTTTGGAGGGCCCTCGGACTACGCCGGCCTCGTATTCAAACGAAGGCGGGCGATCTTGGCCTAAAGGGACCTTGCATGGCCTAAGCAATCGGTTCCATCGACCACCAGGACCATGGTCGCACTCTTTCACCTTGGATCGTCATGTAGATGTCGATCTTCGACGGTGTACGTTGTGCGGGGAGCGATCTCGTGCCTTAGTCCATCATGTTATATGGTGAGCTGTAGATGGCGATCGAGTCCTCCGGTTTCTTGAATAAGGAGGGAGATCGGGATGACTTCCGTGGTCTCCTTCTCTTGATTGAAGCATATAGAGACGGTCGCGAGGTTGATCCAGTCGGCTCGTATGAGCTTCCCGGCTGTTTGCGTTCGACTCGGACGATCGTCTATAGAGATAGGCGGGGGCTTCGGCTAAACCAATAAGGCATCCCAACTTGCCCTCCTCGAGCAGTCTCAGAGTGTTTGAGGAGGTCGCGGCAATTGTTGGTCTTTGTGGCCGACTCTTGTGGTAGGCACAATATTGATTGTTGTCCAGTGTGACCGTGGTCCCTTATCGCCTTTGGCTTTTGAGCTCTTCGTGCCCCTTGATGGCATAGAAAATATGTGCGGAGTTACATTGAACGTATGGAGGAGATGGGCTTCCATGTCCTCGAAAGCTGGAGATCTCGGGTGTCTTGGCGATCGCCTTCTTTGCTTTGGCGATCGCTATCTTCCGGGCAAGAGGTGGCGTTTCCTCGTCTATGCGGAGGGTGAGTAGCCTTTGCACGGCCAGAATTTGGCGGCTTTAGCGCGGAAGATCGTGTAAGTTGGGGGATATCCTTGGAGAGATGTCGAACATGGGAGAGTGACCGTGGAATCCCCCATGACCGAGTAGAGAGCGAGCTCATCACCGACGGTTCGCCGGTGAGGATGATTTCGTCTACCGGTCGATGTAATCTGCGTCGATTTCGTCCTTCCCCGCTTGATTTTATCATGCGTGGGGCCTTCTGGTCTGGCGACCTTGTTGGCGAAGTATGACGTGAAGTCATCCGCCAATTTCTTAAAAGAGGTGACCGATCGTGGTGGTAATGAGACGTACCACTTATGGGCGGCTCGCCCAATGTCGCGGGAAGATCCGGCACTGGTTGCATCGGATGCCCCACACCCAGTCATGTAAATTCGGAATTTACTCGGGTGGGTTTGGGTCCGATCTCCCCTTATACGAGAGGTGTTTTAGGAGGAGCGATCGTTGGTTGTATGGGGCAAGCTCGATGTGGACCGCGAGTGGCTCGGTCGGCCGGCGATCTTCTTCTTTGGTGCTTGCCCTGGCGTCGAAGTGCTCTCATCTCATCGGTGACGTTGCATGGCGGCCATCGCCGTGCTTTGGCTGATAGCGGCTCGGCGATCGGAGCGGGAGCCGAGGCGATTGAGTACTGAGTCCCTGGCGATCGGGGCGGGAGTCAGATGGCTGACATGCGTTCGGCTGTGAAGTGAGTAGGCCGAACTCCTGGTGACGGATTCGGATTCCGTCTTCTCAAGGTTGGAAACAGAGTGCCCCGGTCGCCGGGATGGGTCGCGTCCCAAGCGATCGAATATGGATCCGTCCGGTCGTGCGAGAGCCTTTCCTCGCGAATCGGGGCTTTTTGACGATCGCTCGTTCAGTAGCCCCTTGAATTTCCGTTTTCCCATGCGGCGGATGATCGAGGGAGTTATTGCGGGCGGCGCGCATGCTCTCCGTCGCTCCTCCAGGATGGCCATGGCCTCCTCGATCTGTTCCTCGGTTTGGAACTGATCGAGTGAGAGGTTGGGGCCATCTCTCGGATGCGGGATCGAGAGTCTCGCGTTGCCGCGGCTTCCCCCTGTCGTCGGCTGGGGTTCGGACTGAGCCGGGAAATGGTGTCCGGCGGTTCGGAGAGTAGCTTTCTTCGATGGACCGGCGGATGTCATGATTCTGGAGGTTTTCTTTGAAGTGCAGTGAGTGTCACTTCAAGTATATGCCCCGAGAACAGTGAGTGTTCTTCGGGACGGTAGAAATAAAAATATGAGGGTTAGATGCCCTCCTTCTAGCGCCAATTGTTGCTACCCAAAATATTATCCGGAGATAGATATTGCTGGAATGGATGGGATAGCAAACAAATGCAAGAGCACTTCCGTGAGAAAGATAAATAACACAAGATTTGCCGGGGTTGTTAGTCCCGGGCTTGAATGCTCTCGCGAGATGTTATTAATACCGATATTCGGGGATACAAGTACTAATGTAAGAATACAATTACAATGAGTGTAAAGTTTCTTGTTATCTTAGCTAGTGAGCGTGTAGATTGCCGGAAGAACCAGATTTGATGCTCTGTGAGTTCTTGTAACAAAGGTGATGAACAGTCGCGGCGGTGAGAGATCGACCGCCTCTCACGGCGAGTATATAGCCGGATGTTTGGGCTTTTGGGCTTGTGAATCCCTTGGAATCTGTCTAGTGGAGACTTGCTGCTTCGCCGATCGTCTTACGGACGAGAGATTTGGAGAGAGAAGTCTGAGATGGATTCGGTGAGATAGCCGGAGCTTGATGATATGTGTGTGTTCTTCAAGATTTCCGTGGATGTATCGGAATGTGAGAGAATAAGCTACGAGCGTAAGTCGAATGAATTCGGAACTGTAGTGGATGAGTTCGAACCGTAGGTTAAAATGAATTCAGGCGAGAACCGAGGCGAGAACTGAGAGCCTTTTTCCAGTAGGAGGAGGTTCTCTATTTATAGGGCTTGGATACGCCGGGCGATCGCCTTTACTGCAATATAATAATCGGGCGATCGTCTTTTAGCACATGGGCCTGTCCCTTCACAGCCTGCAGGAGTTGTTGGGAGTCAACTACTCGGTCCAATGAAGAGCTTACACGCGTCCTGAGTTAGTCACATGCGGCCCTACTGACAACTTTCGGCGCACATGCCGGTAGGTGGGGTAGGTGACAGGCTCTGGTCAAAGATCTTGTCAGTTAGCAAAAGATCTTGTCAGCGCCTTTTACGGATCTGCACGTGGGTGCTTTCTGAGATCCAATCCTTGACGGTTTTGATGGGCGATCGTCTCTGCTCGGGGCGCAGGTCGATTGCCCTTAGCCGGTTAGTAGAGCAGATCGCCAGCTGCCAAAGGGCGATCGCCCTGGGAGTCGATCGCTAGGTACCTCATGGTGGTTTGATATCTTCGTCTTGGCAAGCTAGTCATAGTTTGACTGGAGTTGTCTTGATCGCTCGGCCTTATAGTCGATCGCCTGTCGGGATGAATAAATCGTGACACAACACTACCGTTCCGACACTCAAACGGAGATGAAATGACGATCGGTAACTGATACACGGTTACAACATGCCAACATTGAACGCAATTGAGTGATTCATGAATGATGAGTGATTATTAATGAGTGAGAATTACTGAGTGACAAATACAGACTGATAATTACCGAATGAAAATGACTGAGTTACAACCGGGTATTACATACTCCCCCCCTTAAAAGAGTTTCGTCCCCGAAACTAAGGGTCAAACAATTCGGGATAACTCTCCCGCATTTTCTCCTCGGTTTCCCAAGTAGCCTCTTCGACTCCGTGTCTAGACCACTGAATCTGACCAAAGGAATCATCTTGTTCCTCAACTGTTTGATTTGCCGCTCCAACACTCGTACAGGACGCTCCTCGTACGGATGATCATCCGCGATCTCGATTTCGTCAAACTGAAGTATGTGAGAGACGTGAAACACATTATGAATTCGGCCCAACAACAGAGGTAAAGCCAATCGATAAGCTAACTCGCTTACTCGATTCAAAATCTCACACGGTCCAATGAATCTCGAACTCAACTTCCCCCGTTTTCCGAAACGGAAAATACCTCGACTCGGGAATACCTTGACCAAAACGGGATCACCCGTATCGAACTCTAGTGGTCGATGACGATTACCTGCATATGATTTCGCCGACTCGAGCAAGCGGTCAATGACGTCTCACGATCAAAGCTACCTTCTCCCGGGCGGCTATAAGTATATCGGGCTCGGTGCCGATTGACTCTGATGGGTCGTCCCAACACAAGGGAGATCGACAACCGTAACAGTAATTGGGCTTCCCGATCCTCTACTAATCGAGGACGCATGCCCTCAACATGTCCTCCACTGTCTGAAAAGTCCTCTCTGATTGTCCGTCGGACTGAGGATGAAAAACGGTAATGATATTAAGCTGAGTTCTCAAAGCACGATGAACTGGTTCCCTAAACGAGATACGAATCGCCCGACACGATCAGAAACAAAACTCTTAGGAGTACCGTGCAATCTCACTAACTCTCTGCTGAGCAGTTGGGTAAGTCTCTCGGGACCCCACGTATCCTTGATCTCAAGGGAATGAGCTGATTTAGATAGCGATCCACGATCACCCAGATCGTATTCATGCCACGACGACTCGTCGGCAAACTTGTGAAGAAATCCATAGAAATGTCTTCCCACTTCCATCCTGGAATAGGAAGCGATATCAGCATACTCACCGGTCGCTGATTTTCAATCTTGACTTGCTAATAGGCTAAACATCTCGAAACAAATTCCGCGACTCCTCGCTTCATATTATTCCACGAAATGTTGTTTCAAATCCCGGTACACCTGCTAGACCCGGATGAACCGGATAAGGGGTAGCATGAGCTTCTCTCAAGATCGAGCTCTTCAACTCATCATTCGCCGGTACGCACAACCGATTCTCAAAACTCAAGAGTCCATCCTCGTGGACTACAATTCCAGGGGCTTTCCCCTGTACCACATCCTCGCGGATGAGCAACAAAATGAATCTGAACCCTGATTCTCCCGGATTTCCTCCTCAAGTGATGATGAAATCTCTAACATACAAAGCTGTCCCGAACTTGCTGAAGTCGGACCTCGATCTCGGGTCTAAGGAATTCCTACCAAGCTCCTTCTGAACTCTTAAATGAGCAAGCATCTGCTCCTGAACGGACTTACGACTCAAGGCGTCGGCGACAACGTTCGCCTTGCCCGGGTGGTAAAGGATCTCGAGATCAAAATCTTTGATTAGTTCCAACCACCGCCCCTGTCGCATATTTAACTCCTTGTGAGTAAATATATACTTCATCTCTGGTGATTGGTGAATGACTGACAGGTGACGCCATAAAGGTAATGACGCCAAAATTCCAATGCGAAAACCACGGTTGTTAGCTCCGGTCGTGGGTTGGATAATTAATCATCTAATCCAGGGGAACTTCGGATTTACTTAACATCTTTCGGAGGTTGCCAATCTCGGATAGCATCCGTCTTCTGAGGGTCGACACGAACTCTGTCAGATGAAATTACATGCCCGAGAAAAGTCACTTCGGACATCCAGAACTCACATTAAGAAAACTTCCATAAAATTGCTCGCGTCTCAACACGTCGAGAACCTGAAGAAGATGAACCTCGCGTGCCTCTCGGCTAAGAGAATAAATCAAAATGTCGTCGATGAAGACAACAACAACTGATCTAAAAAGTCGATGAAAACCCGATTCATTAACTCCATGAATACTGCAGGTGCAATAGTTAGCCCGAACGGCATAACTACGAACTCATAATGACCATAGCGTGTATGAAACGCTGTCCTCGCGATATCCGATTCTCGAATCCGCAACTGGTGATATCCAGATTTTAAGTCGATCCTGGAAAAAAATACTGAGGCTCCCTGAAGTTGATCTAAAAGATCATCAATACGGGGTAAGGGATACTACTCTTGATCATTACCCTGATCAACTTCTGGTAATTAATACACACACGAGACGAGCCATCCTTCTCCTTGACAGATCACACTGGTGCTCCTCACGGGGACGCAATCGGTCGGAGATAACCTTTCTCGAACTACTCCTCAAGTTGAATCTTCAACTCTTGCATTCTGGTCGGGGCCATCCGATACGGTGCCTTCGATAAAGGGAACGTACCGGTCCCAACTCACTCCTGAATTCCACTACTCTATGTGAAGGTAACCAGATAACTCGTCTGTAAATACATCGTCAATCGATGACAATGATACCACGAATGATTGAACATTTCGATTGTCCTAGAATGGTCAATCGATAAAAAGAGATACCAATAATGATTGAACAACTCGATTGCCTTAGAAAGGCCAATCGATGAAGATGACACAACGAATGTTTGAATAACTCGATTGCCCTTAAAGGTCGATCGATGAAAATGATGCAATGAATGATTGAATAACTCGATTGCCCTAGAAAGACCAATCGATGAAAATGATACAATGAATGATTGAATAACTCGATTGCCCTAGAAAGGCCAATCGATGAAAATGATACAATGAATGATTGAATAACTCGATTGCCCTAGAAAGGCCAATCGATGGAAATGATACAATGAATGATTGAATAACTCGATTGCCCTAGAAAGGCCAATCGATGAAAATGATACAATGAATGATTGAATAACTCGATTGCCCTAGAAAGGCCAATCGATGAAAATGATACAATGAATGATTGAATAGTTCGATCGCGGAATCTCTCGCCTCGCCATAATAAAAATTCTCTTTGGAACAACGGGGATCACTTCCCTGAAGCACACAATCGACAACCAACGATGGAAAGATAGTGACCAAACGCTAACAATCACTGAGGATAGTATCAAGACGGTTGAACCAACAAATACTGAAAATTACATCATCCTAAGATAAGTTCACCACGATTAGATCCATCAACCAATCGCGGTCATTAAGCTTAATTTGGTAAAATTCCGAAAATTCTTCCATCGTCAGGTAGACCGATGGTATGAAGTCCACAAGCAATAGGACTATTCCGAAATAAGTCTATTCAAGAAATGATTCGAAAATGAATGAATGCGGTGTACCAGCATCAAAAGGTACACACAAGTTGAAATAAAATTACGAGTATACCTGAAATCATTCGGACCACCGATCATCGATCCTCCTCATCATATGAATCTGGGACTTGCCGGCCCCCGAACCGGACGCTCCCGTCTGATAAGTACGAGCTCCAACTCTATTTGCTTCCATTGTCTTAAATGACGTTGACAAAGCAGTCTGATTCTGAAACGCTGATTGCTTCGGGGCCTGAGATGCCGCCGGAGCCGACTTGGAGTCCTTTCGGCAAAAACGGGCCTTATGTCCAAAATTCCCACAATTATAGCACGTGATAGACGGTTTCAGACACTCAGTGCTGAAATGACCCGGCGTTCCACAATTGAAACAGGTGATGGCCGAACTGGCCGCTCGGGAATGAGGTCCCGCACGATTATGCGCCGTAGAAGGTCGCTCAGAAACGATAGGGCTCACACGAGGCTTCTTGAAGGTTGACTGACCGCCTTAGGATTGATTACGCTTCTTTGATTTCTTGTTGACAAATGAAGGTTGTTGTTCAGCACTTTCCTTAGCAGCTGGCTCATACGGAAGAGTTCTCTCGATTAATCCGGTCAGAGTGGCACAATGATGATTGAGCAACTGCACATGGGTCATCATGGCACATAAAAGTGAGTGGATCAACCCGAACATCTTCCGATCGAGCCGAGTCCAGGCACGATTTCCCGGACAGTGATTATTCCTCGGGTTTCGGCGCCGCATGCCTCTTCCGTGCATCCTCGACAGCCTCTCTCCATACTGAAGTAGGAAGGTCGCATAATGATTATAT
This sequence comes from Orobanche coerulescens, assembly GCA_033398695.1. Lineage (NCBI taxonomy): Eukaryota > Viridiplantae > Streptophyta > Magnoliopsida > Lamiales > Orobanchaceae > Orobanche > Orobanche coerulescens. The sequence goes on along the minus strand of CM065802.1, from coordinate 124,651,375 downwards.
TACCCGCATGATTATCACGTTATGATTACGTCATGAGATGATGAAAATGAGTATACATGCTCTAACTTAGTGATTATATGAATGATTGACTGAAGTGACATGAATATCTGATGAAATTCTTGAAATGATTATTTTGAATAACTTAACAAGATTTATAATATGATCATCTAGATCGGCAACTGAGTAATGAAATGAATTAAGTGATTAATGAATTAACATGGTCGTCTTAATCATAATAAATGATGATGTTGAGGATTGTGAAATGATGAATGATGAATGAATGACTATTGCCAGAAATTATACCATGGCGTTAGAAATCTTACGATTCTTTGGTCGATTGGCTCGGCATTTGCACAGTCACACGTGACGCGAAAGTCCAATGATACTAGTCCGATGACGATGAATTCAAATGAGACATGACTCGGAAGGTAGTATTCAAAACCACGCTCCGATACCAACTCTGAAACACCCAAAACTAGGCGGATATTACATAGTTGTAGATCCACAACTGGGACCCACCAGGCAAAAGAAAATGAATGAATTACACTAGATAAATGTAGTACCGAACTACATTACGGCAAGAATAATTACTCCGATGAGGAGTTTAGTTACAACACACCAGACAATACCGAATCTTGGTGTATTTTATATGAAGATAAAATACACAACACCGAATGAAACGGAGTATTCAAATGAAAGTCTCAATGGAAAATAAAGGACAATAACATGAATAAGCTGAAAGATCGGGGCCCCTACTAGTATCACTAGGACTCCTCGACATCAACATGCTATTCCCGTGCGTTTGCCTTGCCATGACACGAAAAACAAAATCCCCAAACGGGTCGATTACAAACAACAACAATCCTCAAGAGTTGAAAATACACAATCATGATTATATCTGAAGTTATGAAATATCCTGTCGAAATATACGCAATCAAACATGCTATATGAATCAACTAACAGTACGGCTCAAAGGAAATGGCACCACACTACGCCCGGGATGGAAATGTGTCCGTGCACAAGCCACCAACGAGTATCGATCGAATACACGCGTGGTCTTGTACCTAATCAGTCTCACGAGACAATATGAATCGTGTGCACAGTCCAATGTGAGGCCACCAACCAACACACGACTATAATGTGCCCGACATGAAAATCCAACACATACGAACCGGCACGCCAGTATGACCCGGAATGCCACGATATAACAAAAGTGACATCGAAAATGAATAATGACTCACCGAGATGGAATGGTAATGAAATAAATGACAGCTCAATGAAAAGATTGGAACCGTCGTTCCTTATGACTGAAATGATTAATTGATAACAACAAGTTTTTATACGGTTAATATAATGATGAATGAGTTATGATTATGAATGAACAACAACAAAAGGCATGAATATCCTTTTAACCGAGTAAGAATTAACTTACTCAACGCCGGTGACAATTATCCTTCCACGAACAATGTCCTAATTGAGATATCGGTCGCTCGAACAACCTTGAACAATTCAATTACCAACAATCCATTCAATATACGAATCAAACACGAATATAACGAACTCAAAACGCCAATACGACTAAACCAAGTCCATTGAGGCATTAAATCAAACACGTTGCGTCCAAACTCCGATTGTTTACAATCAAACCTCAATATACCAATATCAAATCCCTCAAGAAAGGTTTCAAACCCACAAAACATCTTCAATACGATTAATAATCCAAAACGAATATCCAAAAACGTGATTATAACGACAATTACTCGAAAACCCCCAATTTCAACTCGATATTCAAAGTGTTCTTGAATAATCCTTCAATAATCCAATGAATCTTTATACAAACTTATAATCATATACATATCCCTTCATATAACATGATTATAACGTCCAAAACATCTTATCTCAACACAAAATCGAAATCCAAGGTGTTGAAGAATATTACCTTTGAAGATCCAAACACTTCGATCCGATGAAAACGTGTTAAATCGACTATCCAAGCTTCCCAACGAAATAAGATGATGAAATCCGAATACACAAGTGATTGAGGATGGAAAAATACCTCTCTCAAGTCTCTCTTTCGAACAAGAAGAAGAAGAGGATGAAAATGAGTAAAAATGTCCAGCCGAGTACTTAAATATCAGGAAGTTACGGCCGTAACTTCGCCCTCTTACGGCCGTAACTTTCCAAGTCAACGGCCTTACGCCATAACCGCCAACTCAGACGGCCGTAACTTCGTCCGAAAGCTCGCCGGCAGACTTACGGCCAGAATCGCTCCCGAGTTACGGCGTAACCCGCCTCGTCAAAAACACCTGCCGACAGCCTTTACGGCCGTATCCGCACACCTTACGGCCGTAACTCGGATGATACGGCCGTATCCGGCCAACCTTACGGGCGTAACCCGCCCACGTCAAAAATAGCCACACATCCTTCTGCAGCGTACGGCCGTATCCGGCCAAGCCTTACGGCCGTACTCGCCTCGACTTACGGCCGTATGCCGCAACCCTTACGGCCGTAAGTCACCCTTGGTCGACAACACCCGAAATTAACGAACACCACTTACGGCCGTATCTCACCTTCCTTACGGCCGTAACTCACCTTCGCCCAAAATGCAGGGCGGCTCTTTGGACCACTTACGGCCGTAATCGCCACTTTACTTACGGCCGTACCATTGGACTTACGGCCGTATCCCAGAACCTTACGGCCGTAACTCAATGTTGGCCAAGGTGAATAAATCCGATGATTCCGATTCCTCGATACGACTGATGAATGATCCGACAAATCATACGAATGTGGAAATGAACAAGTCTAACACATGCCAAAGAATGATACTCCAGCACAAGACTACCAATCACGATGATAATGATAATACTCCCGTTCCGACACTCAAACGGAGATGAAATGACGATCGGTAACTGATACACGGTTACAACATGCCAACATTGAACGCAATTGAGTGATTCATGAATGATGAGTGATTATTAATGAGTGAGAATTACTGAGTGACAAATACAGACTGATAATTACCGAATGAAAATGACTGAGTTACAACCGGGTATTACACCACTGCCAGCGGGGAAGTTAGCAGATTGGGATCTCTGCTGACCCCCACCATTGTGGCCCGAAAAGTTCCCAGCGGACTTATGTTTCTTACTCTCGCGGGCCGCCTCACTCGCCGTCACAGACATATCGAAAAGAAAGGGCCCTGCTCTGGTAATCTTTCAAGGTAGTGCATACGAGCCCCGACATATAGTCCCGAATCGACAACTTCATCCGTCTGGAAAAATGGAAAATTTTGTCGCTCTCCTCGACAACTTGGGTCTTCACATATCCCAACTCCTTGTTAAAATCAGCAATAGCTTGAGATACGGGGATATCCCGCGGTTGAGCATCATGAAAAGCATGTACCCGAGCCTGTCTGACTGGGCACAGGCAATATTCAGTCTCCATCAATTCTTGAAACTCAGCCCACGAAGCAGCATGATCTTTGGGCCCAACGGCCTCCCACCAGTCCGTAGCGTCCCCAGTGAGAAAGTACTGGGCAATAGGGACCTTACGGTCCTCGGGACAGTTGGTAGCAGTGAAGACTTTAGATATCTCCTTGATCCACCCTTCCCAGCCAATCGGGTCTGAAGCTCCCGAAAACTGAGGAGGATGCATCTTGATGACATCTTGGAGCCAACGGTCCGCTCTGCCCCGATTAACATGGGCCTGATCTGGATTCTGAACCGCTTGAGCTATCGCCGCCATTTGGTCCACCATTTGCTGCATAACGGCCGCAATACCAAGGTCGGCACGCTCCTGAGAAGAAGCATGGCTATGACGGTCGCCGGTACTGCCGGCTCCCGAAGACTGCGACGTGGCCGCCCCACCGGCTGCCCCACGTCCTCGGCCGCGTCCACGACCACGGCCTCTTTCAGCATCCATACTGGCGTTAAATAAGTGCCACAATATATTTCAAAATTTTTCCACCTCGAGGACCAAAATGTTTTGAGATATTTTCAATGTTTTAGAAACACTTTTATTTAGACCCAAGGGTCGAATATTTTGAATGTTTTCACTAAGAGAAAGTGTCCTCATTTTTATCAAATGCGAAATGGTTCTCCAAAGTCTCGATAACAATGTTCCACGTTTGTACTTTTTGAAAGGTGATACTCAAGATCAACCGGTGTTCTTCTAAATTATTTTCAAAATGAGGTTTTCGTTTTTAAAACCTATCCATTCCCGTTTGAGGGCTGGGTATGTATGGGTGATGTTCGCGTTGTCATTTTGATGTTTGCTCCCGAGTATGATCGAATTGGCGGTGTGAGCGTTGAGTCGTTTTCCACACATTTGTTGTGTTAGCCCCCTGTGAGAGGCGGGATGTTGGTGTTGAACATTGTCGCCTCGTGGTGATTTCTGCGTTGTCGCGCATGTGCGAACTGTTAGAGCTTGGTTTGGTATGACCGTGTGCATCGGTGATGGTTCCGTTATGTGTCGGTTGTTTAATCTCTTGTTACCTTGCTCCCGTTTTTGTGAATTTCGTGGACGAGGTCGGAGGTAATACCCATACTATTTTGACTTCGGTATTTTCTCTTTCTCCAGTCTATCGATTCGCTCATGTTCGTTGATACTTTATGAACGTGTTCTGTATTTCGATTTCATCGTCTGAACGTGTTCTGTATTACGAACTGTGATCTTGTTGTGGGTCGATCTGGTTATCGCTGTGACTTTTTCGAGTTCGGTTCGATTCTTGTGAACCTTGTTCGGAAGTGACATCATTTGGTTCTATTAGTTCTTTTATTCGAAGTGGATCGGATTTGGAACTCCTGTGTTTTCGACTCTGTCGACTCGTTTATGTTCGTTGACATTTTCTGAGCTTGTCCCGCCCCTTGCTTTTGTTGATCGAACGAGTGTGGTATTGTTTCGGAATAACTCGTTTGTCGCTGTGACTTTTCAATCGCTACTCCCTTTCCTGTGGATCTTATGGGAATGCATGTCTTGTTGTTCTCACCAGATCATCCTGGGAATTGTTGTTTGAACTTTATTATCCTTCGTGTTTCGGACATGATTGTTCGATTTTTGTTGTCTTGATCGTTTGTTTGTTCGGTTTTTGTCCTCGTTTCGTAATTGTTGAGCATTCAGGCTCCTTCCTAATTCCCTTAAGTTCGGGAAATTAGTCTCGTTTTCGATCTTCCAACCCTTGGGCGGTGGAATTCCGTATTTGTTCAGCGATTGGCTCGCGTTTTGATTGATGTACCGTTGGGTTGGTCAATCGTATTGATTTTCGTTCGTTGTGTTTTGTGATTGTTCGGATAATTGACTTGATTGTATTATCCATTTGATGACGCTTGTCACTTGTTGGTTTTATTATATCCCTAACGGCAACGTTGTGTTGGTCGTCGTGGAGCGTGTTTTCACGCCGTATATTCCTTTGCGTTGCTTGTAACGTTTCGCCGATGGGCGTAAGTTACGTGTTTCCTTGCGTATCTCGTTGAGTTTTCCTGGCGGTATATTGATTCTCCGTACTTGTTTTAAGTTTCGGGATGAAACTTCTTTTAAGGAGGGTAGAATGTAATATCCGCAATTTTCGATTTTCGGTAAATTTCTTTTTTTCGGCCGGAGTCCGTTTTGACGACTCGCTCATGACCGTTTCGTCATTTCGAGAATGATTAATTCTGCACTTTTTGTCATCCGAGTTCGTTTCGGTATCGTTTTGTTGAGTTCCGAGCTTTTTAGCGACTTTTCCGCACTTGAGTTCGATTCTTGCGAATCTAGTCCGAAACTGTTGTTTCGAGTTTCTCGTAAGTTCATTTAATGTTATTATTCATGTTGCGAGCTTTGGTTTGGTGTTTCGATCGCGTATCGTGATTTTCGGACGTTTTGGGCCATTTTCGTAATTTCCCAAAGTTTTGGGTAATTACTTCCGTTGTTGAATTACGAGCCTTCGGGTGGTCGGAATTGTGTGTTCTCTTAGCTTTTAGATTCGTCTTTGCGAGTACGTCGTAACCGTATCATCGATTCGTATTTAGGTTCGGGTTTCGGGGTCGTTCGGGCCGTCGGAGTTGGCCCCGGCCGAGTCATGGCCGGGCAACCTAGGCCAGCCGCAAGACCGCCGAGTCACGGCCGTAGTGCTCGGCGGCTTGTGGCCGAGCAGTGGGGCCGCGGCACATGCCGGGCAGGGCCGCGGCACACTCTGTGGCATTTTTCGGCCAAACCGATGCACGGTCTTTGCGGCACACTCCGGCCGAGCCGCGGCACACTGCCGACCACTGGGAGCCATTTTTGGGCCTGTGCCGCGGCACACTCCCGCTGGGCCGCGGCACACTGTGCAGCCTATTTATGGCCCTGCAGACGGGTTTTTGGCCATTTTTCTCACTCGTTTTCTTCCCTTCCGCGGCTGGAGCTTCGTTAATCATGGAGAGATGTTGTTGGATAATCAATCCATGAATTTTCGGAGTTCATATCATCAATCATCCATCCTATAACACCCTCCGATCTACCGAATCAGGTCAGATTTCCTAGAAATCTAGTTTTGGGGAATTTGGGTGTTTTGGTTGTTTTCGTCCGATTAATCCGATTTAACTTAGGATTATGATGGATTGATGATTATTTAGATGTATTATATCATTTCCCTTGTTATTCCATGGTTGGATCGTATCGATTCGTTGTTTTGGTCAAGTTCTTGATCGACGCCTTGAAGGTGTCCGGTAGAATGTCATAGAGGGGTTTTCGGGCGTTCTACGATTATTCTTCATCGTATGATCATTGATTTATTAATTGTATAATGTTAGGGTCGTGTTTCTTGCGAAGAAACCGTGTTGAACCCTTCCGTTCATCGTCGTCTTCCTTTTCGATAGCATCGGGCGTTTCGAAGCTTTCCGGTTGAGTCGTGCTCGTCGGAATACTTGCGTGCCAATTTTGAGGCAAGTACCTTGCCCATACTTTTCTCGTTTTATGGATATGATGATCGGTGGTCGTCTTGATGTGTTTGTTTGGTTATTTGAAATGAAGTTTCAAAAGATTTCGATTTGGCCTCGTTAAAGGCTCTCTTTCAAAACGCGTGTGTGTTTTGTGAACGTTGTGTTTTGGGAATTGATTATTTTGAACGTTGAAGTCTTTGATGATGATACTCCTATTGTTTAAAGTTATGGAATCGTGTATTCCGTATTTAATCTTGTTATTGTGTTTTGAAGAGTTTGATAATGGTGTTGAGTTAATGGCCATCTCTAGTGAGTATTCTTAATGAACTTACATTCTTAGCATATTAGTATTGCATGAGTAACGTGTGTGTGTGTGTATGCTCACTATGGGTTAGATCCGACGGGGTCTCGGTAGGGGTCCACGGAGGGGTGGATCCGCGAGCTTGCTTTTAACCACTACGGGTTAGATCCGACGGGGTCTCGGTAGGGATCCACGGAGGGGTGGGTCCGCGGTTAATTGTGGTGCATTTTGCAAATGTGATTTGATAATGGCATTTCCGGAAATGAGTGCTTTTGAACGGTTTTCATGATTGCATGCATTGACTAAGTGTGTAAGAGGTAAGTTGTTCGTTTGGCCTACTTGGCTAGGATGGCACTAGAGTATTTTGTTGTTTGTGTTAAATCCTTTATTTGTGGATTTTGATGTTGGGAGACGAACCTTGTGGTCGTTCTTGTGTACTGTGAGTTGATGAGATTTGGGGCTAAAATCCCAATGGTTTTGTAAAAGCCATTTTTTGGATTTGGGGCTAAAATCCCAATGGTTTGGTAAATGTCATTTTTCGGAAAGTAAACCTTTGGGTCGGTGACCCCTTTTGTCTTTTGGATTTTTGAAAAGTAGGATTTGATAATCCTAAATTGTTTTCTATTAAAACTCTCGATGGCATTCTAAAATGTTTTATAAATTATTTCCATTGATTTATGATATTTTGATTTTGAAAGGTTTTCTCAAACTCTTGCCTCGGGAAATACTTTTCGTTTCGTTTGGATCTTTGAGGATTCCTGGTTATTGTTATTCATGGAATGTGAATTGTATGGTTCGTATTTGCACTTTGTACTTGCACTAGCAAAACAGTGGAGTTTTGCTAACCCCGAGTATTCGGGGGGTAGATGTCTATTTTTGCATTCAGGTTTTGGAGCATAACATAGGGTCGGCACGAAGGATGATGAAAGATGAACGATACTAATCATACGAGGATCCGTTGATGTCGTATTGGTCTAGTTGTATTTTCTTTTCCGCTGCAGTATCTTTTCCCCGTTGTACGGGAGTTTATTGTATTTTGACCCCCTGCGTGGGTATATGTTGTAATTGAGTTGTATATTTTTATTGAAAGAGCAAATCGGTCTACTGAGTCATTTAGCCTTGAAGGCATTGTCGAGATGTTAAATGTTGTTACCAGCCTGGTAGATCTTCGAGGAGAGGGTCTACGGCGTGTAATATCCCTGAGTGGATTGGGGGTGTTACATAAACTTTGACCGAAAGTTCAACATTACGAATCCTGACTGCACTCTTCATAATGTACGTCAACATAACGTACGTTAAGTCTGTACGTTAGCGTACATAAGCTCCAAATAATAACGTACGCTAATAATGTATTTGGCAGTTCACTTCTTTGATCAGATGACTGTCTCGTCTGATGATATAGCGTACGTAATGCATAATGCTTACGTTATACTCACACATACATTACTCATGCAAACTTGAATGATCCTACGGTTTTAGACATCTTCGAATTCAAGTATACGCATATCATCACAACGCCATACTCAATCTTGATTACGAATTCTCATATGTGGTTCGGATAATATATATAGTTGATACGATCACTTCATTCAAACTTTCATTGAGAACATTATCTAATCAATCCACTTTTACGAATTACGACAAAACCTTCGATGATTCTTATATTAAATCCATCTAACAAAAATGATATCAATATCAAGTCTAGATCATTATGGAAACCCCATTCAATACGGATTTATCAATCTCAAAAAACTTCCCTTGTTCATCATAACAAGATTCGAACTATAATGCTATTAACAATGGTAACTTAAGCATAAACATTCCAACTTCCTAAACATGATGTTCGGTTATATAAGTCATCTATGGGACCTAATAATCCGGGTAGTATGCTCATAATATCCTTAAGAATACGAATACAAGGGTTGGAGATAGCATTAACATACCCTAATATGAAGAAAAGGCCGAGACAATAGGTAGAATCCAACTCCGGTTGCTTGAGTGCCAATCCAAGGTGTTTCTCAACTTCAATGATCAAGTATATGTGATTTTCAATTTTCAATGATCAAGTATATGTGATCTAAAGGTGTTTAGGTAGTAGGGGGGCTCTCTGGACTTGAAAAGAGGTGAAGAACAAGTGAAAGAGACGAAGTAAAATGAAATGGGGTGTTGTCCCATTTATAATTTTTCTGACCTTTACGTACGTTAGCCTTCGTGCATAACGTACGTTATCCACTTAGCGTACGCTATCGGTTATGAATTCAAGTATACGCCCGAACTCATACCCATCGCCGCTCCAGTATTCGCCCGCCATCACTACTCGGTGGAGGAAAGGGCCGATGCCTTTTGTTTCGCTGAAATTCGGCCGCATGAATTCGGTGTATACTCATGTGTGTGTCTATACAGGTGTTTTCTGTGTGATTTTGAGAGGTGAAAGAGGGATGATTTTAGAGAGAGGGAGTAGAGTTAGAGAAAGAGACGGGAGAAGAAGTGAGGTGATAAATGGGTGAATGTCGGCTAAAGGGTGTGGAGAAGGGTATTTATACCCACAAATTATTAGGGCTTTGCAATTTAGTCCCTAATTTTTCCAGCAACATTCAATTTAACCCAGACTTCTATTTACTTCGATTTTTACTCCAGATGGATTTCAAATATTCTTCAATCAACCCCAACAACTTTAAAACTTCACTTCTAGTCCTATTCTTACCCAAAACATTAAAATATTGACCTTCAATTAATATTAATAACTAATCGGAAATTATTGCATAAATATTTTAATTTCAGTCATTTATAATGTTAACTCTTCGATTAATATTAATAAGCAATTTATTTTCAGTTATTATATAGTGATATTTGTATCTTTTCATTTATTATATAAATAATAAATTGTAAGGATTATAATAATAATTATTATTATATGTAGACTTTATCAAGGATTTACGGGCTTAGGACTGTGAGTCGAGCATCTTCATATTCAAGTCATACATCATCATTTATTCAGGTGGGAATTTTCACTATCACTTTAATTACTTTAATTAGACTGTATATGTGATATTCAATTCATGTTTATAAATTGACGATACATGTGGTAAATCAGGCTCACCTGTATACGTGTAAAGAGGTTATCTTAAGATTCATGTTGTTGCAGGGACACCTGCGCAACCTCAATATTCACATGTATGCTCGATTCATGTTATGTGGTATTGTGTGTGTGTTTCATGTTGTTGCGGGCACACATGCGCAACCTCAATATTCGTGTTATGCGTGCTAGATTCATGCTATACGTAATAGTATGAGTATGTTTCATGTTGTTGCGGGGGCACCTGCGCAACCTCAGTATTCGTGTTATGCGTGCTCGATTCATGCTATACGTAATATTGTGAGTATGCATTTACGTTGAGGAAAAATATGATAGATTATTCATGTTATGCTTTCCATGAGATTGTATATTACTGTGATCAGTGTAATTTTCACGAGCTGAAGGAAGCTCACCCCCACCTTTATTGATCCCGCAGGTTAAACCGAGCCGGATGGACGAAGGAGCGAGTCGAGAGGGCATATGAAAGAGAATTTATTACATGATGTTTTCTTTTTGTCAAATATTTTGAAACTTATTTGGGGAAATATTGACTAGATATTTATAATTTATGATTTGTTCCTCCGCCGAAATTTTTTACCTCGTATCTATGATGAAATGTTGCCTTATTTAAAGGTATTAAATTTTATGTCAGTGTAGCGACTCGACTTTGTAGGCGAGAATTTCAATATTCTCAAAGAAAATTAATTTTGTCAAAATTACCTTTTATTTATTTCCCCATTAATTACCCTAGAAAGTAGGGGCGTTACATAGGATTTCTGCAGTAGCACTTTGTATTTTTATAGTTGTAAATTTTTAAGTGTTTGGGTTGGATTAGAATTTGTGCTGGATATGTATTGAGGAGTTTTGATAAAGTGAGAGAAGTGAGGAGAACGATCGATCTGGGGAAAGAGTTCTCAATTATGATTAGTGTGGTTTAATCATAGTTGGTTAATTTATAATGTGTGGTTAATTATAAATGGTATAATAATAATAATAAATGTAGAATAATAATTAATTGGCAATGCTGATAATAAAAATCTGAAAATAATAAAGATAATAATAATGTTAATACTTAATAAAAACGGTATTAATAATATTATTAATGATAATATTAATAATAATAGTGTTAGTATTATACATGAATAATTAATAACACTGTTATAAAAATAAATAATGACTACTTGAAAATAACTGACAAAAATGACTCGGCTAGAATTTGTGCGTCGAAATAAATGTTCATGATCCTCTAAATGAAATTAAATGAAATGAATGCAATGATAATATTATTATAAATAATAATATTACATTATGAAAATGGCGGGTATTACATATAAGTTGTGAACTGTTGTATTATTTTATAAGGCACCGATAATATGATCTTCCGTGTGACATCAACACACCACATTATCTACAATATAAAATAATTACACATTTCATTTGCATAATCATAACGTGAATAAATATGCAAAATATGTGATTAAGTGTAATTAATCTTCTCGTAGGTAGTTACATGGAAATAAGGTAATACAAGCATAAAGTATGCCTTGCAGTATGTAACCCTAACAATTGTAACACCCCTGAAATATTCAGGGATATTACAGCACCGTAAATCCTTTACGTAAGAATTTACAAGTCTGAAGGAACAGAATGACAATAATAGACACCAACAAATTATGTCAACATAAATAAAATACAACGAATCCGAATCAGTAATAAAATTACAAACATCCAACGACGAATTATTAATACACAACCAATTCCAACATCATAAAGGACCACATACTCGAGTACTTAATTAAAACAACACAAACAACTGACAATCAATCCGATCGGAATATCACTCTGCACCCTCATCGTCATGCAGCTCTAGTGGTTGTTTTCCCGCTCTCCTAGAATATAAACATAAAACAAATGTCCACCCCCAAAGGGGTTAGCACAACGATGCTAGTACAAGTACGATAATTAATCAGCAAGGATTTATTCAATAATCCTTAAATATGAACGTCAATATTATCAATCATAACTATGATAAGTTTCTCCAACGAGAAATAGTAGCAACACATAGCACATCATAACAATCTCAACATACTCGTGGTATTCCAGCGATCCAGGGCACACAGCTATAGATTCCCATGATGATCCCGTCAGACCAACGCATGGTGGAAATACCTGTCCAGCGATCGAGCGCACACATATATAGATTCCCATGATGATCCCGTCGGACCAATGCATGGTGGACAATTATCAAGTACGCAACAATACAACAATAACATAGTCGACATTAATATGCACAAATAAAATTAAAGTACTTCCCTCGATTGATGAAAAGAATAATACTTCGACTGGTATCAATACGCTCGAAGGCGCTCCTTCGATCAATAACTTAGTAAAACTCGGACCTTAAACAAAAAAAATAATATAGAGTTCATCTTATGTCGAATAACTAACGAACGAACATCTAACATTCTAAACTTTGGTCGAAAGTTCAACATTACGAATCATGACTGCACTCTTCATAATGTACGTTACATACCCAACGTAACGTACGTTAAGTTTGTACGTTAGCGTACGTAAGCTCCTAATACTAACGTACTCTAATAATGTATTTGGCAGTTCACTTCTTTGACCAGGTGACTGTCTCGTCTGATGATATAGCGTTCGTAATGCATAATGCTTAATGTACGTTATACTCACACATACATTACTCATGCAAACTTGAATGATCCTACGGTTTTAGACATCTTCGAATTCAAGTATACGCATATCATCACAACGCCATACTTAATCTTGATTACGAATTCTCATATGTGGTTTGGATAATCTATATACTTGATACGATCACTTCATTCAAACTTTCATTGAGAACATTATCTAATCAATCCACTTTTACGAATTACGACAAAACCTTCGATGATTCTTATATTAAGTCCGTCTAACAAAAGTGATATCAATATCAAGTCTACGATCATTATGGAAACCCCATTCAATACGGATTTATCAATCTCAGAAAACTTCCCTTGCTTGTTCATCATAACAAGATTCGAACTATAATGCTCTTAACAATGGTAACTTAAGCATAAACATTCCAACTTCCTAAACATGATGTTCGGTTATATAAGTCATCTATGGGACCTAATAATCTCGGTAGTATGCTCATAACATCCTTAAGAACACGAACACGAGGGTTGGAGATAGCATTAACATACCTTAATATGAAGAAAACGCCGAGACAATAGGTTGAATCCAACTCCGGTTGCTTGAGTGCCAATCCAAGATGTTTCTTAACATCAATGATCAACTATATGTGATATCCAATCTTCAATGATTAAGTATATGTGATCTAAAGGTGTTTAGGTAGTAGGGGGGCTCTCTGGACTTGAAAAGAGGTGAAGGACAAGTGAAAGAGACGAAGTGAAATGAAATGGGGTGCTGTCCCATTTATATTTTTTCTGACCTTTACGTACGTTATCCACTTAGCATACACTATCGGTTATGCTTAGTGTACGTTAATGTCCTAATAGCTTACTGTCTCATTCCTATACACTCTTACGTATGCTACATCCTCAAAGTTACATATGTAATCAGCTATAATTAGCATACACTATATACATCACTTACCGTACGTTAATTCCCGTTGACCCAAAACTGTCCACGTTCATGCCGCGGAAATCTTATCCGGACCCACCAAGCAACTGGCTCATGTACCAGCCGCCCTCCTCAATTATTGACTTCCTTATGTACGCTATGCCTTGTTCATAGCATACGCTATCTGTGGCTCGTAACGTATGTTACGCTTACCTGCTGGCGTACGTTACGACGTAGTTGCATGTATAATTTTACAAGTTGATATTACCATGTATGTGGATACGATTACGGAAAAGATCATACTTTGATTATCGATATCACAAATTCGAATAATATAGGGTTCAAATACGGACGAAAATACTCAACAATTTATCCGGATATTACATACTCTCCTTTTAAAAAGGATTTTCGTCCCAAAACTCAAGACGAAAATAACTCTGGATATCTGGACTTCATGCTATCTTCTGTTTCCCAAGTGGATTCTTCAACTCCGTGGCGCGGCCACTGAACCTTAACCAAAGTGATTGGTTTATTTCTCAATTGTTTGACTCGACTTTTGAGTATCTTGATCGGTCTTTCTTCAAACGTGCCGTCCTGAGCGACTTCGATCGCGCCGAAATTAATGATATGACTCGAATCTGATATATACTTCCATAACTGGGATATGTGGAACACGTTATGAACATGACTCAATGATGGCGGTAATGCCAACCTATATGCCAACTCTCCAACTCTTTCAAGAATCTCGAACGCTCCGATGTATCTCGTAGTCAGCTTTCCCTTTTTCCCAAAACGAAAGATTCCCCGAGTAGGAGAAACCTTTAAAAACACGTGATCTCCAATACTGAACTCTAATGGGTGACGGCGCACGTCTGCATAAGATTTCTGCCGACTTTGGGCGGTCAACAGTCTTTCACGAATCAAGGCTATCTTTTCTTGCGTCTGTACGATCAACTCCAGTTCCGTCCCAATCAAGTCTGATGAATCATCCCAACACAGGGGCGATCTGCATATCCTCCCGTATAATGCTTCAAACGGCGCCATCTTAATGGAAGCATGCCAACTATTGTTGTAAGTGAATTCAATCAGTTGCAAATGAACTTCCCAATCAGCCGACCAATCTAAGGCACAAGCTCTCAGCATGTCTTCCACTGTTTGAATAGTCCTCTCGGACTGTCCGTCTGTCTGCGGATGATAAGCTGTGCTAAAGCTCATCGGTTCCCAAGGCCTTATGAACTGCTTTCCAAAAATATGACAAGAAACGACCATCTCGATCAGAAATAATGGTTTTCGGAGTACCATGCAATCGGACTATCTCTGCAATAAACACTCGTGCCAACTTATCTGGTCCCCAAGTGTCCTTAATGCCTAGAAAATGAGCCTATTTGGTTAGATTGTCAATGTAACACCCTCAAAACCGACCGGGAATATTACAGCGCCGTGGGCCCCATATTGGAACCCACAAGGCTAAAATCATTTTCACAAACGTTTAAAAACGCCAAAAGGCCAATGACGGTAATGTTTTAAATACTCAAATATTTTTAAAAATGTTGTTCCCATTTATCGTCAGGAAATATCATTTGAAAGCACAAGGCAAAGTCGCCAAAAGGGCATTTAGAGAGTAAACACGAGTTGGAAAAATACTGAAGCCATTATAAAATTTCACAAGCAGCGAACAGAGACATAATTAAATACATTTGCAGCGGAATTATAAAATCCAGAAAGAACACTCGAATCCCAACAACCACGCCATAGCCAGTATCACAGGAAAGCTCATCCTTCACGACCGCTACTAGCTCGAACTCCGAGTACCTAAAAGATAAAGACCACGACAGGGTCAGGCATAATACTCAACAATGATAACGATCACATCACATAAACAATTACATATCAATGTAATTTACAGAATAAGTATATTCCCAATATAATCTTACCATAGTAACCTTACCAATCCATAACAATCCATATCAGATCAATCCTTACCATAATCCACATCTCGCGTTCTCTAGTGACGAATGAATTCGACATAACCACATGTACTGTGTTCAACAATGCCAGGGTTCTCAAACATAAATACATCCCAAATACGGAGTAATCTGCCCATAACCAGTCCTGTTCGTTGGGTCGCACAATTGGATCCCAATTCTGATAAAACTGATATCACACGATACATCTGCAAATTAACTGTCCCGAAACAATGGCAAGTCCCGGATGTCAATACAAAGAATGAATGCTCACACAATCAATAATGATAAATAATCAATGCACCACAACGGAAATATCAATGACATGATATTTCCACACAAGATTGACAAAGGATCAACCACGAACGAGAATACCATGATGTGGTAACTCCGAAAAGATCAATGAAGAATCAATAACTGAGAATACCGACAATACGGCAAATCACAACAAGATCAATAAAAGGTCAACAACCGAGAATACCGACGACACGGTAAGGATCAACGAAGAATCAATAACCGGGAATAACGACGACATGGTAAACTCCAACAAGATCAATGAAGAATCAATACCTGAGAATACTGATACACGGTAAACTCCAACAAGAGCAATAAGGAATCGACAATCGAGAATACCGACGACACGGTAAACTCCAATAGGGATAATAAGGGATCAACAACCGAGAATACCGACGACATGGTAACTCCAATAACATCAATCAAGTATTAATAACCGAGAATACTAACAGTGAGACAACTCCCAAACAGAATCAATAAAGATCAATAACGAACGAGATTACCAATGACAGGGTGAACTCCAAACGAGATTAATAAAGAATCGATATCGAATGAGTTGACCATCGATATGGTAACTCCGAACGAGATTAGTAAAGGTTCAACGGTGATAGATACACGAGAGAATAAAATCGTCGACCATATACGGATCATATATACGGAATTACAAAGACAACCCGAATTCCGAACAGATACGATTATACATGGACTGTGAACAACCAATCAATAAGACTCAAGATGGACGTCATGATACGCCCGATCCGGACAGGTGTCCATGTACAAGCCAGCCACGGGTATTGTTCAATACACATCTGGTCTCGTACCTAATCAGCCTCACGAAGTACGTCTCGTGTGCACAGTTCAATATAAGGTCGAAACCAACATATGCTACACGTGCCCGTCCCAAAAATCCTACACATGAATGATCAGAACGTATCTGACTCCAGATATGCCATGATACAACATGACAACAAATCTTGAAGAAACGCATATCCAACAAGGATCAGAAGATTTTCCAAGAGGACAACAATAACAGGATCATGAAAGACCGACACGACCACAATGTCGTATTCCGTCAGACAGCAGTTCACAGCATGCTCAACAATGCATATAATACTAGCACATAAACTCCCAAGGCAGCAGCCAAGGGTCACAGAAGCATCTACTTAGGAATACTCCGGACAATATCACATAAACTCCCAAGGCAGCAGCCAAGGGTCACAGAAGCATCTACTCAGGAATACTCCGAACATAGGTGCCATTTAGGTCTTATCCCCTAACACCTTTCCATAAGGGTACCATGCAGGTTTTATCCCCAACACTTCAGCCCCACAGATTACAGCTCAAAGAAAGAGTACATCACAAAACGTAACAAACAATGATGCGCACTCACCACATGAAATATCAACACACACATGCAATAATGCAACATGATGATTATCATAATCTAGCAATATTAACTTACCTTAATGTAATACCCTCGCCTTTAATATTGTATTTTCTGATTTAAGCTAAGTATTTTCGTACCATATCTGTGTTGTTGTAGCAAGTATATCGATGAATTATGTTAAGTTGGAATCATGGTCATTCATACTATATTAATTGTTGGGTGATATTGGGAGAATTCCATTTATGCTTGTTATAGCACTTAACGTGCGTTAACCTATCTTCTTAACGTACGCTATGTACGTCGCCTTACGTACGTAACATCCATATGTTAACGTACGTAATGCGGGAGATCCACCAGCTGTCCGCCTTTCGGCGGGTGGGGCCGAGCGGGGGTAGGTGGTCGGGAGTCGATCGCGACAATCAAGTCAACGGCTATTACGTACGTAATAGCTATATAGTTACGTACGTAACGAATTGCGTGTTTTGAGGCAGAAAGATCTGATGAAATTGGTTACGTACGTAATGATCATGAGATTACGTACGTAAGGACTATAACGTACGTTAACCACTTTCGTTAACGTACGTAATGCCGAGTTCAGATTATAAAAGTATGACTTGCCATTCATTTCCTACTCGACCCTTTCAAACTCCCAACTGAGAAAAACGATTCCTTTCCCTTCCAACTCCATTTCTAAGCCCTTATAACTTGTGTTGGAGCTTCAGCACTTGATTGGTGACTTGGAAAAGTTAGAGATTGAAGTGTATCCCTTGAAGTGTTGGTGTTGTTCTTCATTTTGAGGTTGGTCTTTCTTTAACTCATATCAAATCCGTGCTTATGATGATGTTAGTAGATAAATACTTCACATAATGTTAGTTTAAGCTAGTGTAAACATGATAAGTTAATTGAATCATGCTCAAACTAAGTGAAGATTAACATTAAGGGTATTAGTGTTACTTCTTGATGTAAATAACTTCATAATGTGATTGTGTTTATAATGATATACATGAAACCTGAGTATAACATGATAATTGGAAGTTGATTATAGTCTCAACACTAGGAACATGTTAAGGATGAAATCCTTAATGATTAGAGGTGGGAGATATTAAACTTGCCTTGAACATTCAATTGATTCTTGAAGGTAATATGGAGCCATGATTTTTGGCCTCTTAAACCAACACTTTTGTAATAAAATTGTTGAAAGAATTATGTTAACCCTTTGAAGATGATCTTCACAAGATGGGATGAAGTTACTTTTAAAATTTCAAGTATCCAATGATATAACTAGGCTTTTAATAAATTCTTCAAAAGTAAAACAATGGATTTTGATAGAAGGAAGTTGTAATCTTCATATGATCAAGTTAATCAATTTCGTTGATAACTTAAAAGGATGTTAGTCACTACATTAATATGTTAATAATGTTCTTAAGAGGATTGTAGTGAATATGGTGATAGAAATGCGGTAGATGAGTAGCCGAATTCCATTTCATTAATCCGTGTATGTTAAGAGACGTAAATTAAGGTGATGTTCTTAGTGCACTAAAAACTTGAGCTTATGCTTCGTATAGGAATCAGTTTTTAATGTAATTATTGGTAAAATAATGAAGAACGTAATTAACACAAACTTATATCGTAATTGGAAGTGCCGATGATTTGAAAAGAT
This sequence comes from Orobanche coerulescens, assembly GCA_033398695.1. Lineage (NCBI taxonomy): Eukaryota > Viridiplantae > Streptophyta > Magnoliopsida > Lamiales > Orobanchaceae > Orobanche > Orobanche coerulescens. The sequence goes on along the minus strand of CM065802.1, from coordinate 124,632,212 downwards.
GTTTTCACAATGTTACTTTGGTAATAAACCGAACTTCAAGTATTCAACATTAATGTTAGAATATGTGAATGAACACGATAAACATATGATGATTTGTAATAAGAACATTAAAGTGATCAATAGGATAATTGATTTATTCAAGTAAATTTACGAATATTATTTATGTAATAATACCGTTATCGTACGAATGTGTTGTTGAATGAATTACATTTCATTCAAGGTTGCTTGTTCACGTGAGTATTGTTAGACGAGGATACCATTCGTTTGACCATTCAAAGAAGGATTATTCATCTACGGAATTGAGGCAAGTTATCTTCCTTGGTTATAATGATGGTTGAATTCTTGTGATTATTATGCGTTTCGTGTGTATGAAATGTTCTGATAATCTATGATTCGTGATATGGTGATACTCTTGATCGTATTGTCATGGTGTTGGGGATGATATACCCGAAATTACCGTCCTTGTTACCGTCAGTCCTTTTGAGCTTTGTTGACACTTCGGTGAGTTGTTCGATTCCTTGATAAAAGTGTAATTCGTTGAGTTTCGCTGTCATGTTGTATCGTGACATCTCTGGAGTCATATCTGCGCGCCGATTGGTTATATGTAGGATTTTTATCCGGGCACTTGATGATCATGCGTGGATGTTTTTCGCATTTAGAACGGGCACATGAGACGTAGTTCGTGAGGCTAATTAGGTACATCGTCCCACATATATTCTGGATTCCGTATACGGGGTGGATATGTGCACGGACACATTTCCGGATCAGGCGTACTGTGACGTCCGTCTTGAGCCATATTATATGGTCGTTCGTATATTTGGTTATGTTCGACAGTTGGGACTGATTGTTTATACGCCTTCGGGGTATATTCAGTAGTCGATGGTTTTCTTTGAGATCAGTATATATATGAATTGTATAATGTCATGAGAATTATTATCATGTATAGCTGACCCTGTGGTTTGGGGCGAAATACTTGTATTTCAGGGCGAGGAAAGGGCAAGGCACAGGAGGAGCACAATGGCGACGGAGGGTTTTGAAGTATGCTATTTCGGGGGCCCTGAGTCTTTTGATATTCGGTTATGTATTATTGGGATTTTCATTTTATTTTGTGTCGGATGAATGTACTATAATCTGTTAGGTATTGCCCATCGTCATATGGTTTGTACCGAATTTGGATCCTGTGTACGCTTGCTCGTATTAAAGACATGTATAACTTATACTCCATATCGGGGTTTTTATTTTGGTACGGTGCCACGTTGTCAGGTTGTAAGTCTAGATCGTGATATCGCTTGGTGGGTCCCGGTAGGGGGTCCACGGCACTGTAATAGCCACTGTTTTCGGGATGTTGCACTTAAGTTGGAGATGCTAACCTTTCCATGACCAACATCCCTAAACGAACAAATAGTTATCCGAATAGTCTAAAATGAAGTACAGTCCATAACTAGTACCAAACCACCACTTCGAGTTCAATGTCGGCAAGATAACTAACCTTGATATCTAATATCTCACACAATAGACCAATATAATTCACGTCTCCATTCCCACTAGACACCCTTAAATCATATACATTATGATTTATCTTAATCCAAGCATAACATACATATCATCATCCCGACAATTCATATTCCATGATACCATTGCTATATGAATCATAAATGAAATGAAAACAAAATCTTTTATTAACATTATGAACTGAGCAAGCATAACTTGCCTTGATACCGATACGACGAAGTTGTGACCAATCTCGTCATCTCCATCTACAACCTCCGCAGCCCCAACTCACCGCAGCACAACGGTTAACATTAACGATCACTTAACGTAACCTAATGCAATAATCAATCAACAATACGTTCGATAACAATCAACAACCGGTATAATCAACCAATCAAACTCAACGGTGTCTCGATCATACGAAACCAAACCAAATCAACTATTAACAATACGAATACATGTCGAAATTCGATAATCAATGGTTCTAACAATGTCTTCAACATTCTTGGTTCCGACTTAAATCTTAATTACGGTTTAACACAACTCATTCTTACAATTTCATAGGAATACAATTACCAGCTATCATCAGGAATAATCATATACCAAAATTAACCGTAATCCTTCCAATTTATGGACGTATATCACTCAAGAACGTTTTAAGAACATGAATTAATACATAATCATGTTTGTAGCCAACAAAACGACGTAATTCAATGTGTTCTAACATCTAACCATCATCTAATCCGTAATACAAGGCATATACCATTTTGTTCTTCAATATACGATTCGTATAACATCTAAATCATAACAACAATACCACAGTCATCATCATACGGAGAAGAACATCAACACTAACATCAAAATCCGAATTCAAGGAGTAGAGTCCATCAACATACCTCTTGAAGAAGAACCACAAGGATCAAACACTTCCAAAAACACCAAGAACTCCAAGCTTCAAGCCCCTAATCAACTCATCAAGGTCTTAACCAAGGTATAAGGTATGAAATAGGGTTGGAAGTGAAGAAGGAACAGTTGGGGTGGAAGAAATGAGTTTCTTCTCGTGAAGAAATGAAAGACCAACTCTTATTTTATAAACTTCACATCACGTTACGTACGTTAAGTCCACACCTTAACATACGTAAAAGCCTTTAACGTACGCTATATGTCCTGTATAGTGTACGTAATCGTCATACAGGGTTAACTGTCCTATTTTGGGGCATGCGTTACGTATGTAACTTCCTTGCCATAGCGTACGTAATGTAGCAGTTGACTTGCTACAGTATTTCACATGTTTACATACGTAATGCTCTATCATTAACGTACGTAAGGCTCGAGGTTGACTCGCCTGTCCACATCCTGCGCCTAAAGCAGCCGACACCGGGCCCCACCTGCCGACCACAGCTCGATCCTGTCCGGATCCCTCCTTAACGTACGTTACGTACCCATCTTAACGTACGTTAAGCTAGCTTAGTTACGTACGTAATCTCCAACCTATAATTTACGAAATGGCTTTCATACTTGGCCATTTTTGCTCCTGTCTACCGTCTCAATATACCGAACACGTAGACGCGACTTACTGAATGCATATGCTCGTTCCGACAACAATTCTCATACGATACATCTGGTGCACTATATCCTGAAATACAACTGTCGACCGAGTACTACAATTGTACAAATACTCATACGGTATATCTGTCATCGAAAAACACACCAAGCATGTAATATCCTGGAATTAAAAATAACCTCGATAGATATACTCACACAACTGTCACAGTTCCCGAAATTATTTATCCACACTGTGTCGGTCCCACTCTATACAGTACAACTCGGATAAAATAATGCGAAAAATTTATAGCGAAATTCTAGGATATTACATATCTACCCACTTAAATAAGTTTCGTCGTAGAAACTTAAAATCCTATCATAATTAATATCTCAATCCCGAATTATCTCAAAATCACGACACCATGCTCAAAAAATCATCATCAAAATTGAATAACTGAAAGAACATACTTACAGATCCGTGAAGTCGATGATCTCCCGTGATACTAGAATATGGCTCCCATACAAAGTCTCAACATAATAACAACACACCAGCATCGCAATTACGGCAATTTGAAAATATTTCAAAAATTTTGAAATCTCAAAAATCAGTTTCACTCGAAAGTTGGAAAATTATTTTCAGAAGTCACGTTACTACCGCACCGGTAGAGCCACATAACACACATGCCCGGGTCTTATGAAACCCAAGCTCCGATACCATCTTATGTAACACCCCCAAAACCGACTGGGAATATTACAGTGCCGTGGGCCCCATATTGGAACCCACAAGGCTAAAATTATTTTCGCAAACGTTTAAAAACGCCAAAAGGCCAATGACGGTAATGTTTTAAATACTCAAATATTTTTAAAAACGTTGTTCCCATTTACCGTCAGGAAATATCATTTGAAAGCACAAGGCAAAGACGCCAAAAGGGCATTTAGAGAGTAAACACAAGTTGGAAAATACTGAAGCCATTATAAAATTTCACACGCAGCGAATAGAGACATAATTAAATACATTTGCAGCGGAATTATAAAATTCAGAAAGAACACTCGAATCCCAACAACCACGCCATAGCCAGTATCACAGGAAAGCTCATTCCTTCACGACCGCTACTAGCTCGAACTCCGAGTACCTAAAAGATAAAGACCACGACGGGGTCAGCCATAATACTCAACAATGATAACAATCAAATTGTTGGGATTCGGTGCCTAAAAACGAAGGCCCAGCGGAAGCGGTAAAACAAAAATTAATTCAATCTGAATCGCTACGAGGATCGATCGAGCTACGTATATACGAATATGTAAATGAAAAACAAGAGATATAGAAACTCACCCTTGTAGTCCGTTGATTAGATGGATAACCTTCTCTTGAGCTATTCCCCAAGCTCTTGAACGATCCAATGCCGAAAGCACCGCGTCTCTACTTGCCACGTGCCGGAGAAATGACCGGAACGACAATCACCTTGCTATCCTCCGAGGATACGGCTAGAGCTAAGTGATAAAGCTTTTATTACTACACTCTAAGTGTATAATATATCTCTCAATAATTTCTCTCAATTTTTCTCCAAGAAAAATGAAGAAGAAGTAAATGAAGAAGATGAAGATGAGTTGGAGAAAAAAACTTTTTCTCTCTATGTCTCACGTATGATGCCAAGAATTGTTGTGAGGATGAGAGATCAAAGTCATCTTTATATTCTTATTCAACCCACAAAAATCAAACCATATCACAAGAGAGATTCCCCCATATAATGTATATGATGCTTGTCCCCACAAAACATGAGATTCCAAAACCATGATGGGGACAAGTCAATACACACACATGGATATAGGTGTGGGGCGGCCAAGATGAATTATAGGAAGAGTTCGGTTCGTTTCGGACTCCCGAGAGTCCAAACAGATAAACTCCAATTCCGTTCCGATGTATTTATATCGTTTAATTAATCCAATTAGTTAAACCTATCAAATACAAAATAACATAATTAATTTCTCCAAGAAATAATTATATTCACGAATTAAATTAATCACCCAGTAATTTAGTTAATCCATTAGGCCGTAAATAAATTTATCCAATAAATCGATTTAGACATCCAATGTCCCAAATTAGATATCCAATATCTAATATTCATAATGAGAGATTAAGCTTGATTCATTCCGTCATCAATCCTAATGCGCGACACGGTAGGTCCGTCTCAGTCAGCAATGGGAGGAACCAAAGAGTAGTAGCACCACCTAGCCAGCCTGGTGGCCTACACTGTACCCCGACTGAGAACGAATGATTGGAATCATTCAAGAACCATTCTATCGTGAATACCAGTATACGTATAAACCCTTCTTTCAAATGTCCTGATTAAGTTATAGGGTCACGGTCAGTCAAACCCCATCTGTACTTGACGCTATGCATGCGTTAATGCAAATCGAGATCATCGAGCTCTCGTGTATCTAATACAGCTAGCTCCAATGCTTTGGCCAAAGACTTATGATATCATCTGCCAATAACCGCATAGGACATATAACCCGTTCACTAACAGGAGAAAGAATTCTATCTTGGTATTCAGTAGGACCTGCTACTTGCCCATCAAGATGCACGTCGAGGTTGACCCCCGCCTTCTGGTTTATAGGGTCGAACTACTCTAACGGAATCTTGATGTCACAAGCACATCCCTACTAAAACCTCAATTCGAAGGTTCACGAATACCTATCACAACCTTTAGATTCCATCATTGACTGTCCCAGAGTGAAATCCGTGTGACGAATCGAGGGTGAGTCAGTTCGAGTATACTAATCTAATTAGCATACCTATAATGTGTGCTCCCACTAACCATTAGTATTCAATAGGCACTCTCCTTGTCAAAGAACACGTCATACAAGTCTTCACATAAACTTAACGCCCAGTCAAGTTTCATCGACTTACGAACGATTAAGTATTTGAGCTATAACCTTTCCAGTGCTGACCGCCTTATCCAATAAGGAGTGGAACGTTTTGCTCTCAAATACACAGACTAGTTTCTATATGTTTATTTACGAGTTAGGAATGTCAGTAACTACCAGTAAATAAAGAAACATTTATTTGCCTTATATAAATGGTTTACATAATTACAAGTACAATGTCCTCACTCAACAACCTCTGAGTGGCATTCGAGGGCATATTCCTAACAATCTCCCACTTGCACTCAATGCCACACACTATGGTATCTAATACCCATATTCTCCAGATGACGCTCCAAGCTAGTCTGAGAAAGTGGCTTGGTCAGTGGATCAGCGACGTTGTCAGCTGAGTCTACTCTGTGCAGCACAATGTATCCCTTGCGAACAAATTCTCATACGAGATGATACTTCCTCTCAATATGTTTGGTGCTGTTGTGAAACCTCGGCTCCTTGGCCTGCGCTACAGCTCCGTCGTTGTCGCAGTACAGTGGAACAGGCAGCTCAGCACATGGTATCACTTGAAGTTCTCCCAGAAACTTCTTAATCCAGAACCCTTCCTTGGAAGCCTCCGAGGCTGCTTGATATTCAGCCTGACAGGTGGAATCAGCAGTCGCGCTTTTCTTGGCTCTACGCCAAGATACTGCTCCTCCATTAAGAGTAAATATGTAGCCAGAAGTAGACATCGAGTCGTCCTTCAGTCCTTGGAAGTCCGAATCAGTGAATCCCACCACATCCAAATCTCCACCGCCATACATCAGAACCATATCGCTAGTCCTTCTCAAGTACTTGAGAACGTTCTTTACGGCAGTCCAATGTTCCCTACCTGGGTTTGCCTGAAACCTACTCACCACGCTTACAGCATGCGCAATGTCAGGTCTCATACACAACATAGCATACATAAGGCTACCCACGGCCAAAGCATATGGTATATTACTCATTTCCTTTCGTTGTTCCTCACTTTGAGGACACATCTTCAAGGAGAGTTTTATTCCATGTTGCATCGGTAGGAACCCTCTTTTAGAATCATCCATCTTAAATCGCTTTAAGATTTTATCTATATAGAGGGCTTGGGAAAGACCTATTGTTCTCTTCGCTCTATCCCGGTAGAGTCGAATACCAAGAATATAGGTAGCTTCTCCCAAGTCTTTCATGGAGAAATTACTCGAAAGCCAAGCTTTCACAGAACTGAGTATTCCCACATCATTTCCTATTAGTAGAATGTCATCTACATATAGTACTAAGAATGCGATCTTGCTCCCACTAACCCTCTTGTATACACAAGGTTCCTCTTCATTTTGCACAAAATCAAACTCTTTGATTGCCTCGTCAAAATGAAGGTTCCAACTACACGACGCTTGCTTCAGTCTATAAAAGGAACGCTGAAGCTTGCACACTTTCTGAATATCAACTTCGGACACAAAGCCTTTAGGCTGCTCTATATAGATTTCCTCCTCGAGGAATCCATTAAGGAAAGCCGTCTTTACGTCCATTTGCCATATCTCATAATCGTGGTAGGCATCTCTAGCAAGCATCATGCGAATTGACTTGATCATGGCTATGGGCGAGAAGGTATCGTGGTAATCGATCCATTCTTTCTGCGTATAACCCTTTGCCACAAGCCTGGACTTATAGGCGTCAACCTTGCCATCACCATCAGTCTTTCTCTTGTAGATCCACTTGTTCCCAATAGGCACTATGCCCTTGGGGCGGTCTACTAGATTCCAGACCTGATTGACATGCATCGAGTCTATCTCAACTTCCATAGCTTCACGCCATTTCGCGGAGTCTACATCCACCATCGCTTGGTCATAGGTCGTCGGGTCGGTCTCTTGGATATCACTTGGAATCTCATGGAGACCCAGCTCCTCCAAGTGCACAAGCCCACACCTCTCAGGTAAATGAGACACCCTACTAGACCTACGAGGCGGTTGTACTTGTGTTTCAGAAAGTTCGGTTCCAGTTTCTTGCACAGGTGTCTCTCGAGGAGTTTCATTGTATTCTTCCAAAGAAATACTTCTACCTGCTCCGCCTTCCTGAATGAACTCATCTTCCAGGAAGTGTGCTTGTAAAGCAACAACGATCCTTCGATCTTCGGGCATGTAGAATAGATATCCCATCATCCCAGATGGGAATCCAATGAAACGTCCCTTCGCAGACCTAGCTTCCAACTTTTCCACCTTAGTCTTCTTGACATAGGCGGGACATCCCCAAATCCTAATATGATTAAGACTTGGTTTCCTTCCCTCCCACATCTCATGTGGAGTTTTAGGAATGGATTTGGAAGGACATCTGTTCAAGATGTAAGCAGCAGTCAGGAGTGCACACCCCCACAGGTAAATCGGTAAGTCAGTATAGCCCAGCATGGAACGGACCATGTTTAACAAGGTCCGGTTCCTTCTTTCTGACACACCATTTAACTGAGGAGTACCTGGAGGTGTTAGTTGTGAAACAATTCCATGTTCCTTAAGGAACTCGTCAAACTCCGTACTCATATACTCGCAACCTCGGTCCGACTGAAGTGCTTTGATATGATTACCACTTTGTTTCTCGACTAGGGCCTTGAATTCCTGGAATTTCTCAAAGGCCTCGGATTTATGTTTCATTAAGTATACATAACCATACCTAGTATGATCATCTGTAAACGTAATGAAATATTGATATCCGTCACGTGCTGCTTCTAAAGCACCACAAACGTCAGTATAGATTAATCCCAGTTTATCAGCGGCTCTTTCAAAAGTCCCTGTGAAGGGGGACTTAGTCATTTTGCCTTTAAGGCAAGATTCACAAGTAGGAAAGGGATCCGATCCCAATGGACCCATAAGTCTATCCTTTTCCATCTTATAAACCTTGGTCTGACCAACATGACCAAGTCTAAGATGCCATTTCAAAACTTGATTGGTTTCATCCCTACCACGTTTTCTAGTCATAGTATTCACAACTACTTTGTTGCGGAGATTTAGATGATACAATCCATTCAACAATGTAGCAGTACCCACTAGTTTATTTCTAAAATAAATTTTGCAGGAACCATCACCAATGAAAAATAAAAAGCCTTTTCGGTCCATGACCGGAATGGATACAATGTTTTTGTGCCCCTTGGGAAAAATAAGTACATCTTCTAAAGTCAAAACAAAGCCGTATTCTAAACCCAAAAGAAGTGATCCTATGTCGGTCGCCTCGACACTATGCCCGCTTCCGACTGTGATCATAACTTCTCCAGCTCTAAGCTTCCTACTTTGTTCCAGATCCTGATTCACGGTACAAATATGAGAACTAGCACCAGAATCCAGTATCCAGGAAGTAGAAAATACAGTAGCAGAACAATTTGAATAGTGTACTCAAAGCACATCATCTTCCAAGAATTCAATTCAAGGAAGATAGATCAGAAACGTACTCCTAATGCAAAGGTGGATAGAGGTGAATTTCTGAATGTAACCAGCCCAGCAGAATTGTGATCAGAGAAAAGATCAGAACAGAACACAAAGTACAAAGACATTGCCGAAATAAAAATTGCATGAAGAGTGGAAACGCCACTGCAAGAGAATTCATTAAAGATGTTAGTGCAGTATCATAAACTAAAAATGAATGGAAAAGATAAAATTATTAGCAAGTGGTTTACCGATTATTCCACTCAATTCTCTGAATCTTGGTAAGGCCATTATAACTTTGGAAATAAAAAGTGCTGATGAGCTGAGTCAAATCATAGACCTGCCAGATGGCCAAAGAGTGAATAACGTTCAGTAAAGTCTCAGAAGACAACAGCTGAAAAAAAATATTAGTATGGACATCATGCATTTCTTCAATATAGAGTGTCACTTTTTCATTGCCATATAAAGGATTGTACATGCTACATGCAGTCCTCAACTAGAAAATATATGACAGTTCCTAAATTATCAAATAAGACAGAATAGTAGGGGAGTACCAAATCAGATCACTATAATTCAACCATTTATCAACGAAGTTGTTCAAATCTCTCAAGACCAATGATGATGCACAATTAGAAAGCAGATGAGAATGCTCAAGCTCAAACATACCAACTTGCACGTCAGCATGCCACCAAGAACAGAAGTGTACGGGATATAAGGATCTGCTAGTACGTAGTTCCTCGCCAGCAGCCTAGTTTTGAAAGGATTTTATGGCCAATACATTTCTCAAAGAACGCGTCATTATCCTTAGCTACTGGACCATGTACTTAATTCTCTTCTAGAACATGATAATTCCCAGACTTCCTATAAACAAATTTGTAACACTCATGACACAAATGCTTTGGCTTAAGTCACTGAAGAGAAAATCTAGAGAACGAAGTGAGCACCATATGGTGCTTAATGTAGATAATATTAAGCATGATAATTAAGAAGATTCTCAGAAGGTTAACCTGTGGTTGCTTCACATGTACATTCAGATAATGCAATCATAATAATACAGGGATATTGTACCATATCCTCATTCTCTTTCGATTACATAATCATGCTAATATATTAAATGAGGTCAATGAGATTGTCAATACATGAATCTACAACAGAAAGTCTCATTATATATATAATACATATATAGACTAAGGAGGGCTGAGTTCTCGCTTAAGAATACCTTTGCCATATGATTCAGTAAAAGTTCCTACAGAGACTCTCCATAGCTTTCTAGAAATACCGCCGCATCTTCTTCACTAGATGCAGAAGATTAACCATTATCCAATTATTGATAAAAATAATAGATGCCAAAAACCTAACAATTGCTAGATAACAAACAAATGGAATCAAAAGACGTAATCAAGGAATTATGTTTGGCTTGATAGAAACCTGAATTCATTGCGGCGAAGTTTGAGCATTTGAATTAATCTACAACCATTGGCAAGATACTCCAACCCCAAATCAGTCAAGTTGTTCAGGTTCGAAATGTTCAACAAACACAAATCATCACAGCTTTTACCGATGGTTCTGAGAGAGATGGAGATAGGGAGAGAGATCAAAATTAAAATCAAATTAAAAACTTAAATTAAACAAAAATAGACCCCCAATTACAAACAAACAAACAAACAAACATAAAGCCCCAAACAAACTCGATTACATAGTTCGAATTTACACAAGAAACATAGGAACCCTAATTAAGAACACAAAAATAGAGCAATATAAGAAGAAGGAAGAAACATTGGGCGTGTAACAAACTCGATTCAAAACTACAAAAAAACAAAAAGGATTTTGGATCGATGATTTACCTTTATCGAGCTTTAATCTTCTTTGAGCTTGATTTACCCTCTTCAAGCTTGATTATTCGAGTTGATTTTGTCTGCGTGTGTTTGTGTTGTGTTGTGCCGTGTGGGTTGTGTCCGTGTGGGTTCTGGCTTTTGTTTTTTCTTTTCTTTTTTCTTTTGTTATTTTTTGTAAGCCCGGGAAGAAATCCCGCTCAAATTTTACAAGCCCGCCAACATTTGCCCCCAAAATGAATAGATACTGCAACGATTTTAAAAAGTATTGCAATAGAATGCATGTTTTTAACTTTCTTTGATTTTTTCAATGGAATTGCAATGCTTTTCAAAAGCATTGCAATTTATGTGATTTGGTTTCCCAATGGCAATGGTTTTTAACAATTTTTTAGAAATGTGGTTGCAATAGGTAATCTATGGTGTAGTGCACAAACCGTCTGTCACGATCTGATATAATACTCTTGGGGGTACCATGCAGCCTTACAATATCCTTAATGAACAGCTGGGCCAAACTCTTGGGACCCCACATATCCTTAATCTCCAAGAAGTGGGCTGATTTGGTCAGCCGATCCACAATCACCCAAATCGTATTCATACCTCGATGACTCGTCGGCAAGCTAGTGATAAAATCCATCGATATGTCCTCCTATTTTCACTCAGGAATCGGGAGCGGTTTCAGCATTCCTGCGGGTCGCTGATGCTCAATCTTAACCTGCTGTCAGGTTAAACATCTTGAAACGAACTCTGCAACTTCACATTTCATGTTACCCCACCAATAATGTAGCTTCAAATCCTTATACATTTTGTTCGAACCCAGGTGAATAGAGTATGGGGTAGCGTGGGCCTCCTTCAGAATAGTGTTCCTCAACTCTTCATTCTCCGGTATACATACTCAATTTTTGAAGTGTATCAGTCCGTCCTTGTGAATCACAAATCCAGGGGCTTTTCCCTGGTCCACTTCTCCCCGAATTCTCGATAAGAACAGGTCCGTCACTTGTTTCGCCCTGATCATGTCATCAAGGGACGATGAGATTCAAGCGTGCAAAGTTGACCCTGAACATGCTGTAACCAGATATCAATCTCCGGCCTCATGAACTCTAACTGCAATTCTCTTCGGACTGTTAAGCGGGCAAGCATCTACTCTTGTACTGTCTTACGACTTAAGGCGTTGGCAACCACATTTGCTTTTCCCGGATGATAAAGGATCTCGATATCATAATCCTTGATTAGTTCTAGCCACCTTCTTTGCCTCATATTCAACTCCTTTTGAGTGATTTGTACTTCAGGCTCTTGTGATCAGTTTAAATCTGACAGGTAACTCCATCCAGATAGTGACGTCAGTTTTTCAAAGCAAACACCACGGCCGCTAGCTCCAAATCATGGGCCGGCTAGTTGACCTCGTAGGGTCGCAGCTGTCTAGATGCATAGTCAATCAACTTCCCATTCTGCATTAACACACATCTAAGGCCCTATCTCCACGCGTCACTATAAACCACAAATCCTTCCGTTCCTTTTGGTAGAACCAAAATAGGTGCTGAAATCAATCGACTCTTGAGTTCATCAAAACTTTGCTGACATGCCTCCGACCACAAATATTTCTTATCTTTCCTCAATAGATTAGTCATCGATTGCGCAATCTTGGAAAAATCTTCTATGAACCATCGGTAATAGCCTGCTAGACCCAGAAAGCTGCGAACTTCCTTCACGTTCTTCGAAGGTAGCCAGTTACGAATAGCTTCTGTCTTTTGTGGGTATACTCTCACCCCATCGGCCGATATCACATGTCCAAGAAAAATAACCTCAGGCATCCAAAACTCACATTTGGAAAATTTTCCATAGAGCTGTTCCCACCTCAATGCATCGAGAACCTGATGGAGATAATACTCGTGCTCTTCATGGTCACGAGAGTAAATCAGAATGTCGTCAATAAAAACAACTACAAAACGATCCAGATAATTAATAAAAACTCGATTCATCAACTCTATAAACATTGTCGATGTATTAGTCAGTCCGAATGGCATTACTACGAACTCATTATGCCCATAACCAGTACAAAAAGCTGTCTTCGGAATATCAGACTCTCGAATCCTCAACTGATGGTATCCGGATCTTAGGTCGATCTTAGAAAATACAGCGGTACCTTGGAGTTGATCCAGCAAGTCATCAATACGAGGCAACGGGTATTTGTTCTTGATGGTTACCCTATTCAGTTCACGGTAATCAACACACAAACGCAGAGATCCGTCTTTCTTCCGTACAAATAACACCGGTGCTCCCCAAGGGGAAGCACTAGGACGAATATAGCCCTTTTCAGTCAACTGCTCAAGCTGGCTCTTAAACTCCTGCATCTCGGTCGGTGCCATACGATACGGTGCTTTCGAAAGCGGGGACGCCCCTGGCTCCAACTCAATGGTGAATTCCACCTTCTATTGTGGGGGTAAGCCTAGCAACTCATCTCGAAATACATCTGGGTAGTCTCGAACTAACGGAATATCGGTCAAATCAACTGGTCGATTGGTTGTCTTGGTCATGTAGCACCAATAACCAACACACCCCTGATTCAGTAGTTTCACTGCTTTCATAGCGCTGATGACTCTCCCGGAATGACTGGGATTATCACCCTGAAAAACAAACTCGACACCTGTTAGGCGTATTTTTATGCGCTTATTTATCATTATTTTATATCCATTTTGAGCCTAAATCTGCATAAATGACCTTTCAATGCACTATTCATATATGTTTTGTAGGAAATTGGAGTCCGGAAGCTCGAACGACGAAAAACGGGCGAAAACGGCAATTTTTGGCGTGGGGCCGCGGCACGAACCAAGTGAGCCGCGGCACACGCACGGCACACAAAGGCACCGAGCGGACTGTACCCTGAGTCGCGGCACAAGGATGCTGAGCCGCGGCCCAGGAGGAAAATGCAGCGCCCAGGCATCTCGCTGAGCAGTAGGGGCCGCGGCACAGATCAAGTGAGCCGCGGCCCATGGGGCGGTTTTGCTGTTTTGGCCGCGGTTCTGGGCCGTTTTTGGAGCCTGTTCCCAACCTAATTCCCGGATGCGTTTTGGAGACTGATGATAGTTATAAATAGGGGTTTAAGGGCTGAAGACATTATCATAAAAATCGGAAGAAGACATCGCGGGATCGAAGAACACAAGGAGGAGATTTGTGGGCGACGACAAGACCACGGATTTCTTACGGTTTCTCTTAATTTTTCCGCATCTTATTTTCTAGATCTGTTCGAGTATGATTGTGATTGTAACCGATTACATGACGGTTTGATTTATTTATTTTTATTTCAATTCATTCGTTATTCGTATTGAGTTGGATTTTTCTTACTGTTCTTAATGATTTTTAATTGTCTGGCCAACAGTTGAATTGTTTTGAATGTCTTTATGGATCCGGGAGATGAAATTTAGGCATAGTTCTTGTGAGACGAATCATAATTTTCGTGAGATAGGAATATACTCATGGGAATTGTGAAGCCTATTTATTGTGGGAATTCTTGAACTGTTTTAGCTATTAATTATCTAATTCGAATAGGGATATATCGAGTTAATAATTCTTAGTATTTTCTATCGACCTTGGGAAATGCTTTAGAATAATTTAGGAATTCTTGGCTTACAATCAATTGAATAAAGGTGAATTGAATTGAATAAAAATCATTCCTGATTGTTTGAGGTGAAAATCATAATCCTACACCCTTATTATTATTATTATTATTATTATTATTATTATTATCTTTATTATTATTTTCTATTTATTTTTCTATAATTAGTTTAGATATAAATTCCATATAATTGTTCTTTAAATAAAATTGTGAGTTGACTATATTTCGGTACTTAGTGAAATCAGTCCTCGAGGGAACGATATCTTACTTATCACTTTATTACTTGTTGACACCGTGCACTTGCGGCATAGTGTGAGGGATTTCCTCGCAACAAGTTTTTGGCGCCGTTGCCAGGGACTGATTTTTCGCTAATATCAATACCAAGCGACTCTAATTTTAATTTGAAGTTTTTTTTTTCTTTTAGTCTCTATATTTTATTTTTATTTTTTCATAAATTTCAATGATCTTAATAATTTGCCTAATAGGGTCAGTCAGCCCCCTCCCCCGAAATAAAAAACCATGCTTGAACAATGTGTAGACGCTCTCAATAATCCTGATAGTACCCCTCTTGAGCGAGAATGTGCGAGTCGTGGTCTTGAGATTCACTATGGTTATTTTCCAGCTCATTGCTTTAGTAGTGAAGTAGAGGGGGAGATTGAGAAGAAAGACATGCCGAGTTTTAGGGTCGATCCCCCAGCACCTGGTAATTACATAAAGTGTGACGAGCTTATAGAAGAAGTTACCATGGATGATGTTTCCAAAGAAATTTCATTAAATTGTCATCAAACTTCGAATAATAAGGTGAACACTTTTGTGCCTAAAATTTTATTAATGGTGCCACGCATAATTTTTCCTAAATCCATAACAGGAGAGATTGACCCCATTACTTTTGATTTTGTTGAGGCTGATTCTTTGAGTTCTAATGAGGTTGTTCATGATATGTCTTTATTATCTACCCATTCGAACTCTGCTTATTTTTTCATACCTTATGATTATTATATTCTTCCATTATTTTTTGGTTGTCCGCATAATTATTCTCACTCATTATTTTTGGCAACCAGGTATGAACCAAAGCCTCCCTTGTGGAATAAGAGGCTTATAGATTGCAAGAAGGGGGTATTTGGCAATCTCCCTAGAAAGAAGCCACGTTAAATTTTTATTTGCCACGTCGTGCTCAAGATGTAAAATAGAGTGCTTGGTGGGAGGCAACCCATTATTTTTACTTGCTTTCTAGTTAGTTGTTTTTATTTTTTTTCTTTAATAATTTGTTTTTTTCGTTATTTTGTTATTTCGTTTGGATTCGTGTATTCTTGTTGGCCCTTATTTCTCTAATATTTCAACCCCAATGAGTTATTATTCTTCATATTCTAGTTTTTCTTGACTTAATGTCTATTGTTATTTCATGACTAGAGACTAAGTTTGGGAGTCCCTCGTGATGTTGAGAATTATTTGAAGTATGGATTGATAGACGATTCCACTCAGACATGTGCTGGCGTTCAAGAAGAAATTTGGAATATGATTCACTTTTCCTTATCTCTTTCATTTTCACATGTATTTTATTGTTGATGATTGTATGTGAAGTGGAATAAATTGAAGCATGCGACATTCTCTTAATTTTCTTGGTTATAAATTGCGATTTCATCATTGCTTTATTCTCCTGGCATGCTGTTGATGGTTTTTGTCAAAACGTGAATTTTTCGTGAATTTTTCGTGCTTCTTTTTGTGTAAAACTGATGTTACGATACTGATTTCTCTCTGAAGAAACGGTTGAGTTTTAGTCGAGTTGTAGTCAGCGATATCTGTTTCTGTTGAGTATTCATTTAGGTCCGAATTTTTTTTCGTTTTTGTAGAAATCTTAGCAGATAAGAAAGGAGACATACGTGTTTTCAAATCAACGTCTATACGTTTGGTTACACTTTTCGCGTAGCTAGTTGTTCAGTAACATAAGTCTTGTTGGCACTTAAATTGAGTTTAGAGTCGGATAGTTTTTCCCAAAAAGTCGAGATATTATACATGTTCTATGATGGGAAGTCTAGTAACTGGGGGTATTCACGTGACCCGTTGTTTACTTTCGCGTAAAACGACAACCCTGAATAGACTAATGATTCAGAAATATCGCATTACCGATGATGGGAAGCCTAGTAACCGTGGGTATTCACGTGACCCGTAGTTTACTCTCACGTAAAACGGCAACCTTGACATGCGGGACTTGCTATTCGAGTTTTTTCTCCGCTGTAGAGGGGGACTTAGTAACTAGAAGCATCCATGTACCCCATGAGTGTCTTTTACGTCAAACGGTTCCCCAATACATGAGAATGGAAATCCACCCTAGGATTATCCCGATGAAACATCCCGAGATCCGAACCTAGTGGTTAACTCTAATCTTTATTATGATCATAAATAAGGGAATGCTATCCGAGGTCTAATTTTGACAATGAAACTCTTAAATTTTTGCCACCAGACTGTGGGACTGGGCGAATTGGCTTGTTTAATCTAACCCTTCATATTGACGGTCGGTTAAATTCACGTTTGTTAATCTTTGGTCTTGATTTTATTCATGAACGGTTGGTTAGGACTTAAAATGATTACTTCTTGGAATCAGTGTCCGTGGATGTGACTCAATATTACGACACTCGTATTATTCTTTGAGATTTTCAGGGTAGTATTGATTAAGTTGAGCACTATGGATTGTTAGGAATACTTGTTAGATTTTGATGATGTCATTAATATAAAATCAAATGTTTATTACTTGGCAAAAATGTAAGGAAGAACCAAATGAGTATCTTCCATAAGCCAAATATGTTAAGTATAAAACTTGGCAAAATGTAAAGAAGAACCAAATGAGTATCTTCTATAGGCCAAAAATTAGTTAGGCTAAAATCGGCTAAGTACTGAGTACATCTAAAGTCCATCAGAGAGGATCAGTCGAGTCGAGTCATAGTAGTTCTGGTCAACACATTTTATCAGAGAAGTTTGACCAGACTGCAGCCAAGGTACCTCAGGCAAGTCACCTGATCAGATAAGTCACAAACAGTGAACATCAGAGAGGTCCAGACTGCAGAGAGGTTAACTTGCTCATCAGCCTAGTCGAAGTCAGCCAAGTACTCCAAGTCCACGTCAGCATGCGTTGAAAAGTCAAGTATTACGGAAAGTCACATGCAGCGTGAAGAGACAAATTGAAGTGATTCCCGCAAGAGATATGAATTAAAAAAGCTATCCATACCCACCTTGAAGACTTTAAACGTTTTATAATCAAAAGATTCGGCGCATCACATGCAGAGTCCTCACAACGGTCGGAAGATAGAATAAAATAATGGGAATCCTCCCTTGCAATGTTTAGAAAGATTAAACAAAGAAGTCTCCCTCCAACAGACGGATTTGTTTAAAAGATTTGCAACGGCTACAAGGAAAAAGCTCAGAGATCGTGACCTATATATATCCGAAGATTTGAAACTGACTAATCACCGGTGCGAACATACTTTCAAGCGATCAAAGCATTCAAGCAATCAAAAAGCAATCTATAGCATCTTGAAAAGAGCAGTTCTAAAAGTTCATACTTAAAGAAGCTCTTAGTTGGAGAAGACAAAAACTCTTGTCTATAATCCTGAGTTCGGGGTACTTCACTGGTTGAAGTTAGAAACTGTAAAGGCATCCGAGGATCGAGGATCAAGAGGTGCAAGGCAGTCAAGTGTGGTACAACGGCACGGATTTCCACTGGTTGGAAGCTGTTGTAGTTTTGTTTGAATCACTGTAATATTTATCACTGATTGAGAATTATAGTGAATTCATCTCCAACTGGTTTGGAGAAAAGTGGATTAGGAGAGGATTACCCCACCTCTGAGACCACTATAATCGCCTGCGTTCTTTACTGTTTTATTGCATCATACTTTAACTGCTGCATTCATTGTTAAGTGTTTCATTAGTTGCTTTCTATTCGTCATCAGCTGACTTCCGCATATATTAAAGAACAAACGACTCCAAATCATTTGTTCACCTATCAGCTGAAGAAACTCCCTCTTCGTGAAAAAGAGTTTAAGAGTTTCTACAAGTCTATTCACCCCCCATCTAGACTTGTACCTGGACGACTTGTGACCTACAAGTGGTATCGGAGCGGTTGGTTCATTTATTTCAAGAACCAGATCTATATTAAATATATATCTTCACTCTCATTTTATAATGGAACACATGCATTCTAGACTCCCTGTGTTTTCAGTTGACGAGTATATCTATGGAAGATAAGGATGCAGGCACACTTATCTTTGATTCATGACGACATGTGGTGCATCATAGAGGATGGTCCATTCATCTTCGAGAAGGACAACATAGCAGAGGTGATCGCAGCAGGGAAGCCAGAGAAGATTCCTAAGAAGAGGACAGAGTTGACTACCGAAGAGAGAAAGCTGGCCAATCTTGATAACCGGGCCAGAGATGTATTATATCAGACTCTTGACAAATCCACCAAGGTCAAGATCAAGAACTGCAAGAATGCCAAGGAAATCTGGGACACATTAGCTTTAATGTGTGAGGGAACGGAGCTAATCAAAGAAAATAAATTGTCAATCGCCATTCAAAAGTTTGACAATTTCAAAATGATGAACGGCGAATCCATGGATCAAGTGGACACAAGATTCACTGAGATTATTAATAAGATCAACTCCCTGGGCAAAACCTATGGCAACAGGGAAATGGCACTGAAGGTTCTCAGATCTCTCAACCCTGAATGGAGCATGAAGGCCGTAGCCATGAGATAGTCCAAGGACCTGAATAAAATAAAAATTCAAGAACTGTTCTCTGATCTGAAGGCTTATGAGTTCGAGCTTCCAAGTTCATCCTCAATTGAGCCTGCAGAGAAGGGAATAGCCTTTGCAGCCGGGTCCCCTGCCAAGAGCCTATCTGATGTAAAGCCTCCAAATCTACTAGATTTTGAGGAATAAATGGCATTTATAATGCAAAGGTTCAGCAACTTTAGAAAGAACTACTCCAAATACAAGAAAAATTATAAGGAGAATCCAAGAAGGAACCAGAAGGCTGGAAGCTGGAAAGTTGAGTGCTACAATTGTCACAAGACCGGACACATCCAAATGGACTGTCCTGAGCTCAAGAAGGACGAAACCAAGAAGGAGGTGTGCAGAAAAGAAGATAGAAGAAAGGCCCTCATCGGAGAAGACCAGGAGCATGTCGAATCAAGCAGCGGATTATTTTCTGATGAAGATGAGGAGTATGACTGCCTGATGGCAAACCTAGCTGATGAAGAGGTAACTTCTAAACCCGCCGGTTCAAATAATAGCTCAGTCATGTCACAAGATATGGATATGCACGAATCGGTAAATCAGTTATTTAAAGATTTTGAAACACTCAAATCTGCACACCAAACTGTGTCAGCAGAGAAGACTCAGCCTGAAGATGAGAATAGGCAGCTGAAAAATGATTTCGAAAAACTCAGCCTAGATCTGAATAAGGTGGAGATAACTGCAGCTGACTTTAAAAACCAGGCTGATGTTAATACAACTGAGATAAACAGACTAACCATTTTACTTAAAGAAAAATCAGCTGCACTTGCTCATGCCAAAGCTGAGTTTACTAAGCTGTCACAGGTAAATAAG
This sequence comes from Orobanche coerulescens, assembly GCA_033398695.1. NCBI lineage: Eukaryota > Viridiplantae > Streptophyta > Magnoliopsida > Lamiales > Orobanchaceae > Orobanche > Orobanche coerulescens. Next base: position 124,611,838 of record CM065802.1, on the reverse strand, counting down.
ACTCAGGCGCAGGAAATAACCTCCCTGAAGGCATCTTCAACCCTGGAAGAATTGTGTACCAATAAAAGGCCACTATATTCCAAATCAGGCCTTGGATATGATCCTCACACTCCCTCTAGTTCTAGAAAGAATGTTTATCAAGGGAGAAATAATTGTCTCGACTGTTGAGCCTACATATAAACCGATATTTAAAAACAGGCAACATCCAAGTCACATGTCTAGGCTGCAGTCAGGTTACACAAGGCATCCACCTAGACAGGCGACTAGGCAATGGCCCAGGCAAAAGCAGCAGCCCAGACAACATGCCCACTATTACCAACAACTCCCTAAAAATAGATTTCAAAATGGGAGGGGAAGATGGAAACCACAAGGTTATTCCAATTTACAAAATGAACAAGTGTGGAGACCTCAAAGATTCAATAAATGGTCTCAGCCAAGATTTAGACATGGCCCACACTATCAAAATTTTGAGGAATATCCAGTATACAATCCCAACAGGAGATTCAGACCTCGACCTTACACACCTTATGAGGGTTATAATAATAATAACTACTTTCACAATCTAAGGAGAAATCAATTCTCCAGGAAACCAGCTAACCCCAAAAGACCCACACAGATTTGGGTACCTAAATCTCTGCTTGTCTGATTGCAGAAAAGGTGGAAGGACTACAACCACATCTCCACAAGTTCAAATTTTGGAGGTGAAGAATGGTTTGTAGATTCTGGATGCTCGAGGCATATGACCGGGAACAAGAAGATGCTGTCCAAATACACCAAAGAAAGAGGTCCCGATGTAACCTTTGGAGATAGCTCTAGAGGACAAACAAAAGGCTTTGGAGAGCTGCACCGAGGAAATATTGTGATATCCAAAGTTCATTATGTCAAAGGGCTCAAGTACAACCTCCTGAGCATAAGCAAGTTATGTGACGAGAAGAACCTAGTAGTCTTCACCATCTGGAAATGCATGGTGATAGACATCTTATCTGGAGAAGTAAAGCTACAAGGTTTCAGAAGGAGAGATGTATATATGATTGATTGGAACACAGGAACACCTAACTCCTGTTTTCTATCCAAGACAGTAGCTGAGAATGGATGGTTGTGGCACAAAAGACTATGTCACCTGAACTTCAAAGCCATCAATAAGATCAGTTCTCAGAAGCTGGTCAGAGGACTTCCAAATGAAGCATTCAAGAAGGAAGCGCTTTGTGATGCATGTCAGAAAGGAAAGCATACCAGAGCATCGTTTAAGCCAGTCCAGCCTACAACTCTCACAACAAGGATCTTAGATCTACTCCACATGGATCTATTTGGTCCTATCAAGCCAAGGACTTTGAGTGGCCGAAAGCATGCACTTGTAATAGTAGATGATTATTCAAGGTACACTTGGATTATCTTCCTATATAAGAAAAGTGAAACCTTGACCAAGCTACCTGATCTGCTGAGAAGGATCCAGAATGAGAAATCCCTATCCATCATCAAGATCAGATCAGACAGAGGAGGAGATTTTCTCAACAAGGCGATAACTAATTACAGCGATCAGAATGGGATTTTGAAGTATATCAGATGGATGTAAAGAGTGCTTTTCTAAATGGAATCCTAGAAGAAAAAGTCTATGTAGAGCAACCCCAAGGTTTTGTCAAAGGAGACAAAGTCTATAAACTGTTGAAAGCTCTCTATGGACTTAAGCAAGCACCTAGAGCATGGTATGAAACATTGTCTGTGTTTCTTGATAAAAATGGTTTTTGCAAAGGAAAAGTGGATAAAACCCTATTCAGAGTGGAGCACGAAGGCAACATATTAATAGTCCAGATATATGTGGATGACATCATATTCGGATCAACCAATCCAGAGCTATGCGAGAAATTCTCCAATATCATGCAAGGAGAATTTGAGATGAGTATGATGGGAAAGCTTAACTTCTTTCTTAGACTACAAGTTAAGCAGATGGAAAAAGGAATTTTCATCAACCAAGCTAAGTATACCAAATATCTGATCAAGAGATATGGAATGGAATCAGCCAAGCCAGCAAGAATTCCTATGAGCACAAGTACTCATCTGGATGCAGACGAGGCAGGCCTATCAGTGGACTCAACCCACTACAGAGGACTCATTGGATCTCTTCTGTACCTCACTGCAAGCAGGCCAGACATATGATATGCTGTTGGAGTTTGTGCGCGATTCCAGTCCAAGCCGAAGCAATCACACCTAGATGCAGCCAAGAGGATAATAAAATACCTTAAGTCTACAATCAATGTTGGACTATGGTATCCCAAGGATGATAATTTCGAGCTGTCAGGATACTCAGATGCGGATTTCGCAGGATGCAAAATCAACAGGAAGAGCACTAGTGGAACGTGTCAATTCTTAGGAACCAGACTGATATCCTGGTTTAGCAAGAAGGTGTTTCTAACTCTATCTCCACTACAGAGTCGAATACCTAGCGGTGAGAGTCATTTGCCTGATTTTATGGATTAGACAGCAGCTAAGGGTCTATAATATTATTGCAAATGAAGTTCCTATCTGGTGTGACAACAATAGTGCTATTGCAATAACCCACAATCTGGTTTTGCACTCAAGGACGAAGCACATTGATGTTAAGCACCACTTCATCAGAGACCATGTGCTTAACAAAAGGGTTAGAGTTGAAAGAGTCAGCACAGACTACCAGATAGCTGACATCTTTACCAAACCCTTGCCAGAAGAAAGATTTTTGGAGCTGAGCAGAGATCTTGGATTACTCGATTGGGAATCTAGTACTGAAGCAAGCTGAAACATTTCAGAGGAAGGACGGAACCAACTGGAGAGTCAGATCCTAGCTGATGCAGGCAAGAAGACGAAGGACGGACAAAGCAACCTAGCTGATCAGAATATCAGGCGAGAAGTCAACTCACCTGATGCAGAGCGATCAACAGTCAACAAATCAGACCAGCTAAGTTTTCTAAACTGACCTCTGAATATTTAATTATTATCTGCCATATTTATAATATTATTATGTTAATTTTGGTTAACAAAATATATATTTTTCTAAGCCAAGTGGCAATTTTAATACACGCATCAATCTCTTATTAAATCGACCTCCACGGTGGCCAATCAAAATCAACCGCCAAATTTTAAAATGGACCACCGATTCAAATTTGAAATTCAAAAGAATATCAAAAGGCGTACCACCGTTTCAAATATATTATAAATTAATCCATACGTCTTTTCATCTTCTTTATAAGGAAAGAAAACCCTTACTCTACCTTTTTACGCTTACCAGAAACCTTAGATTTTTCAGAGAAAAAATTCCTTGAACACCAAATACACTAAAATCTTTTATTTGCAGAAATGGCATCCTACTTCGAAGGCGTCAATCTGAAGGCGGTCAAGGACCAGATTATTTTCTCGCTGGTCGTCGATTTTGAAGGTTTATTGGAAGCTAATTTGGAGGATTACGATGTGTATAACCAAATCCGCGCGATGAAGCTCAATGGGATCTACCCATACCTTGACATCAACCCTCAACATCTGTACAAGGAGGATGTTATCGCGTTCTATCGCGAAGCCTGTATAATTCAAGACGGAATTCGGAGCACAGTCGGAGGAAATCAGGTCGACATATCTCGAGAATCGATCCGCACTGTTTTCGGTATGAAGCACCACGGCATAGCCGTCGAAGCGCTCAAACAGTCTTCTGCCGAAATCTGGAAGACGACTAAGGACAAGAATGTGCCCGAAAAGCTGAAACTAACTGCCAAGAGGAGTGAGCTTAAGAAAGTTTATCGTTTTGCGTTGGACATAACCAACAAGATAATCATGGGGATGGTCGGCAATTATGATCAACTGTCGTTAGCAAAATTTATGGTGCTGGGAGCACTAATTCAGGAAGAAGAAATTGACTGTGCAGATTACATATTCAGGCAACTCGTGCGAGAGGTCAACAAAGCCGAATGGCTTGTTGATGAGAAGAGATTTAAAACAAAGCTGGCGTTTGGAACGCAGCTGAGTTGGATGTTGGAAAAGACAGGCATGGCGAAGGGAAGCACTGACCCTTTTCATTCCAACAAAAGACTTGGTCATATGGACCACGAGAAGCTGAGAAAATTGGGAAGCGCAAGGAGAGCAGCCCAGATGCTGAAGGACCTACCTGACACAAGGCCATATCCGAGATATTATTCGTCAGGGGAGTCGGACCGACCTGCAGCCGACATCCCAACTGCAGTCGACTCAGACACCGAGTGTGTAATACCCGAGATTTCTGTTATGTATTTGGAACTTGTGATATTGTAATGATTGTACTTTTGTATGAGTACTATTCTCTGTATTTCATTATCCGATGTTGTCGAGCATATAATTTCATATATGTGATTTAAAGATTGAAATTTGGTGCATGTAGCGCACGCTACAGGCTGAGGGTAGCGTACGCTAACGTGGTTTCATAGCGCACGCTACCGAGTGTAATTAGCGCACGCTATGCGTGGTCAGATTGATTGAGACGTGCGGTAGGTGAGATCTGGCCGGGGGACCCCTGTCGGATCGTGTCGGATGTACCTGGACGGCTTTCGGGAAAAGCCGAGTCAACGCCTTAGCGCACGCTACAGGTCGATGCGTAGCGCACGCTAAGTGCCGAGTACAGTTTAGACTGTGAGCCGTTAGCGCACGCTACGAACAGGGTCTAGCGCGCGCTAATAGCCATTTATTATAAATAGGACAGCATCCTATTCGTGAATTCAGTTCCTTCTCCTCCCACAACCCGAACTTTGACACATAGAACATAACTACTTTCGTCCTAAACACTCCGTATCAACCTCCTCAACCTCCTAGTTCGAGATTGAAGATCATACATCATTGGAGATTGGTGTTCAAGACTTCGGTGTTGGATTGCTTCTTTTCATCCGTGTTCTTCACTACTTCGAGGTAGGTGATTCTTCACCAATGATTAGGATGTTCATAAGGAAGATTTGAATCATGTTTGGATAGCAAGTATGTCGTTCATCACATGTTAGAAGGATACTTTTGACGTATCGGTACTAGATGTCGAATGAACCTTTGAACCATCTTAAAGAAGCTCTTAGTTGGAGAAGACAAAAACTCTTGTCTATAATCCTGAGTTCGGGGTACTTCACTGGTTGAAGTTAGAAACTGTAAAGGCATCCGAGGATCGAGGATCAAGAGGTGCAAGGCAGTCAAGTGTGGTACAACGGCACGGATTTCCACTGGTTGGAAGCTGTTGTAGTTTTGTTTGAATCACTGTAATATTTATCACTGATTGAGAATTATAGTGAATTCATCTCCAACTGGTTTGGAGAAAAGTGGATTAGTAGAGGATTACCCCACCTCTGAGACCACTATAATCGCCTGCGTTCTTTACTGTTTTATTGCATCATAATTTAACTGCTGCATTCATTGTTAAGTGTTTCATTAGTTGCTTTCTATTCGTCATCAGCTGACTTCCGCATATATTAAAGAACAAACGACTCCAAATCATTTGTTCACCTATCAGCTGAAGAAACTCCCTCTTCGTGAAAAAGAGTTTAAGAGTTTCTACAAGTCTATTCACCCCCCATCTAGACTTGTACCTGGACGACTTGTGACCTACAAGTGGTATCGGAGCGGTTGGTTCATTTATTTCAAGAACCAGATCTATATTAGATATATATCTTCACTCTCATTTTATAATGGAACACATGCATTCTAGACTCCCTGTGTTTTCAGTTGACGAGTATGATCTATGGAAGATAAGGATGCAGGCACACTTATCTTTGATTCATGACGACATGTGGTGCATCATAGAGGATGGTCCATTCATCTTCGAGAAGGACAACATAGCAGAGGTGATCGCAGCAGGGAAGCCAGAGAAGATTCCTAAGAAGAGGACAGAGTTGACTACCGAAGAGAGAAAGCTGGCCAATCTTGATAACCGGGCCAGGGATGTATTATATCAGACTCTTGACAAATCCACCAAGGTCAAGATCAAGAACTGCAAGAATGCCAAGGAAATCTGGGACACATTAGCTTTAATGTGTGAGGGAACGGAGCTAATGAAAGAAAATAAATTGTCAATCGCCATTCAAAAGTTTGACAATTTCAAAATGATGAACGGCGAATCCATGGATCAAGTGGACACAAGATTCACTGAGATTATTAATAAGATCAACTCCCTGGGCAAAACCTATGGCAACAGGGAAATGGCACTGAAGGTTCTCAGATCTCTCAACCCTGAATGGAGCATGAAGGCCGTAGCCATGAGATAGTCCAAGGACCTGAATAAAATAAAAATTCAAGAACTGTTCTCTGATCTGAAGGCTTATGAGTTCGAGCTTCCAAGTTCATCCTCAATTGAGCCTGCAGAGAAGGGAATAGCCTTTGCAGCCGGGTCCCCTGCCAAGAGCCTATCTGATGTAAAGCCTCCAAATCTACTAGATTTTGAGGAATAAATGGCGTTTATAATGCAAAGGTTCAGCAACTTTAGAAAGAACTACTCCAAATACAAGAAAAATTATAAGGAGAATCCAAGAAGGAACCAGAAGGCTGGAAGCTGGAAAGTTGAGTGCTACAATTGTCGCAAGACCGGACACATCCAAATGGACTGTCCTGAGCTCAAGAAGGACGAAACCAAGAAGGAGGTGGGCAGAAAAGAAGATAGAAGAAAGGCCCTCATCGGAGAAGACCAGGAGCATGTCGAATCAAGCAGCGGATTATTTTCTGATGAAGATGAGGAGTATGACTGCCTGATGGCAAACCTAGCTGATGAAGAGGTAACTTCTAAACCCGCCGGTTCAAATAATAGCTCAGTCATGTCACAAGATATGGATATGCACGAATCGGTAAATCAGTTATTTAAAGATTTTGAAACACTCAAATCTGCACACCAAACTGTGTCAGCAGAGAAGACTCAGCCTGAAGATGAGAATAGGCAGCTGAAAAATGATTTCGAAAAACTCAGCCTAGATCTGAATAAGGTGGAGATAACTGCAGCTGACTTTAAAAACCAGGCTGATGTTAATACAACTGAGATAAACAGACTAACCATTTTACTTAAAGAAAAATCAGCTGCACTTGCTCATGCCAAAGCTGAGTTTACTAAGCTGTCACAGGTAAATAAGACTCAGGCGCAGGAAATAACCTCCCTGAAGGCATCTTCAACCCTGGAAGAATTGTGTACCAATAAAAGGCCACTATATTCCAAATCAGGCCTTGGATATGATCCTCACACTCCCTCTAGTTCTAAAAGAAAGTTTATCAAGGGAGAAACAATTGTCTCGACTGTTGAGCCTACATATAAACCGATATTTAAAAACAGGCAACATCCAAGTCACATGTCTAGGCTGCAGTCAGGTTACACAAGGCAGCCACCTAGACAGGCGACTAGGCAATGGCCCAGGCAAAAGCAGCAGCCCAGACAACATGCCCACTATTACCAACAACTCCCTAAAAATAGATTTCAAAATGGGAGGGGCAGATGGAAACCACAAGGTTATTCCAATTTACAAAATGAACAAGTGTGGAGACCTCAAAGATTCAATAAATGGTCTCAGCCAAGATTTAGACATGGCCCACACTATCAAAATTTTGAGGAATATCCAGTATACAATCCCAACAGGAGATTCAGACCTCGACCTTACACACCTTATGAGGGTTATAATAATAATAACTACTTTCACAATCTAAGGAGAAATCAATTCTCCAGGAAACCAGCTAACCCCAAAAGACCCACACAGATTTGGGTACCTAAATCTCTGCTTGTCTGATTGCAGAAAAGGTGGAAGGACTACAACCACATCTCCACAAGTTCAAATTTTGGAGGTGAAGAATGGTTTGTAGATTCTGGATGCTCGAGGCATATGACCGGGAACAAGAAGATGCTGTCCAAATACACCAAAGAAAGAGGTCCCGATGTAACCTTTGGAGATAGCTCTAGAGGACAAACAAAAGGCTTTGGAGAGCTGCACCGAGGAAATATTGTGATATCCAAAGTTCATTATGTCAAAGGGCTCAAGTACAACCTCCTGAGCATAAGCAAGTTATGTGACGAGAAGAACCTAGTAGTCTTCACCATCTGGAAATGCATGGTCATAGACATCTTATCTGGAGAAGTAAAGCTACAAGGTTTCAGAAGGAGAGATGTATATATGATTGATTGGAACACAGGAACACCTAACTCCTGTTTTCTATCCAAGACAGTAGCTGAGAATGGATGGTTGTGGCACAAAAGACTATGTCACCTGAACTTCAAAGCCATCAATAAGATCAGTTCTCAGAAGCTGGTCAGAGGACTTCCAAATGAAGCATTCAAGAAGGAAGCGCTTTGTGATGCATGTCAGAAAGGAAAGCATACCAGAGCATCGTTTAAGCCAGTCCAGCCTACAACTCTCACAACAAGGATCTTAGATCTACTCCACATGGATCTATTTGGTCCTATCAAGCCAAGGACTTTGAGCGGCCGAAAGCATGCACTTGTAATAGTAGATGATTATTCAAGGTACACTTGGATTATCTTCCTATATAAGAAAAGTGAAACCTTGACCAAGCTACCTGATCTGCTGAGAAGGATCCAGAATGAGAAATCCCTATCCATCATCAAGATCAGATCAGACAGAGGAGGAGATTTTCTCAACAAGGCGATAACTAATTACAGCGATCAGAATGGGATTTTGAAGTATATCAGATGGATGTAAAGAGTGCTTTTCTAAATGGAATCCTAGAAGAAAAAGTCTATGTAGAGAAACCCCAAGGTTTTGTCAAAGGAGACAAAGTCTATAAACTGTTGAAAGCTCTCTATGGACTTAAGCAAGCACCTAGAGCATGGTATGAAACATTGTCTGTGTTTCTTGAGAAAAATGGTTTTTGCAAAGGAAAAGTGGATAAAACCCTATTCAGAGTGGAGCACGAAGGCAACATATTAATAGTCCAGATATATGTGGATGACATCATATTCGGATCAACCAATCCAGAGCTATGCGAGAAATTCTCCAATCTCATGCAAGGAGAATTTGAGATGAGTATGATGGGAAAGCTTAACTTCTTTCTTAGACTACAAGTTAAGCAGATGGAAAAAGGAATTTTCATCAACCAAGCTAAGTATACCAAATATCTGATCAAGAGATATGGAATGGAATCAGCCAAGCCAGCAAGAATTCCTATGAGCACAAGTACTCATCTGGATGCAGACGAGGCAGGCCTATCAGTGGACTCAACCCACTACAGAGGACTCATTGGATCTCTTCTGTACCTCACTGCAAGCAGGCCAGACATATGATATGCTGTTGGAGTTTGTGCGCGATTCCAATCCAAGCCGAAGCAATCACACCTAGATGCAGCCAAGAGGATAATAAAATACCTTAAGTCTACAATCAATGTTGGACTATGGTATCCCAAGGATGATAATTTCGAGCTGTCAGGATACTCAGATGCGGATTTCGCAGGATGCAAAATCAACAGGAAGAGCACTAGTGGAACGTGTCAATTCCTAGGAACCAGACTGATATCCTGGTTTAGCAAGAAGCAGGTTTCTAACTCTATCTCCACTACAGAGTCAGAATACCTAGCTGCAGGTAGCTGTTGTGCACAGATTTTATGGATTAGACAGCAGCTAAGGGTCTATAATATTATTGCAAATGAAGTTCCTATCTGGTGTGACAACAATAGTGCTATTGCAATAACCCACAATCCGGTTTTGCACTCAAGGACGAAGCACATTGATGTTAAGCACCACTTCATCAGAGACCATGTGCTTAACAAAAGGGTTAGAGTTGAAAGAGTCAGCACAGACTACCAGATAGCTGACATCTTTACCAAACCCTTGCCAGAAGAAAGATTTTTGGAGCTGAGCAGAGATCTTGGATTACTCGATTGGGAATCTAGTACTGAAGCAAGCTGAAACATTTCAGAGGAAGGACGGACCCAACTGGAGAGTCAGATCCTAGCTGATGCAGGCAAGAAGACGAAGGACGGACAAAGCAACCTAGCTGATCAGAATATCAGGCGAGAAGTCAACTCACCTGATGCAGAGCGGTCAACAGTCAACAAATCAGACCAGCTAAGTTTTCTAAACTGACCTCTGAATATTTAATTATTATCTGCCATATTTATAATATTATTATGTTAATTTTGGTTAACAAAATATATATTTTTCTAAGCCAAGTGGAAATTTTAATACACGCATCAATCGCTTATTAAATCGACCTCCACGGTGGCCAATCAAAATCAACCGCCAAATTTTAAAATGGACCACCGATTCAAATTTGAAATTCAAAAGAATATCAAAAGGCGTACCACCGTTTCAAATATATTATAAATTAATCCATACGTCTTTTCATCTTCTTTATAAGGAAAGAAAACCCTTACTCTACCTTTTTACGCTTACCAGAAACCTTAGATTTTTCAGAGCAAAAAGTCCTTGAACACCAAATACACTAAAATCTTTTATTTGCAGAAATGGCATCCTACTTCGAAGGCGTCAATCTGAAGGCGGTCAAGGACCAGATTATTTTCTCACTGGTCGTCGATTTTGAAGGTTTATTGGAAGCTAATTTGGAGGATTACGATGTGTATAACCAAATCCGCGCGATGAAGCTCAATGGGATCTACCCATTCCTTGACATCAACCCTTAACATCTGTACAAGGAGGATGTTATCGCGTTCTATCGCGAAGCCTGTATAATTCAAGACGGAATTCGGAGCACAGTCGGAGGAAATCAGGTCGACATATCTCGAGAATCGATCCGCACTGTTTTCGGTATGAAGCACCACGGCATAGCCGTCGAAGCGCTCAAACAGTCTTCTGCCGAAATCTGGAAGACGACTAAGGACAAGAATGTGCCCGAAAAGCTGAAACTAACTGCCAAGAGGAGTGAGCTTAAGAAAGTTTATCGTTTTGCGTTGGACATAACCAACAAGATAATCATGGGGATGGCCGGCAATTATGATCAACTGTCGTTAGCAAAATTTATGGTGCTGGGAGCACTAATTCAGGAAGAAGAAATTGACTGTGCAGATTACATATTCAGGCAACTCGTGCGAGAGGTCAACAAAGCCGAATGGCTTGTTGATGAGAAGAGATTTAAAACAAAGCTGGCGTTTGGAACGCAGCTGAGTTGGATGTTGGAAAAGACAGGCATGGCGAAGGGAAGCACTGACCCTTTTCATTCCAACAAAAGACTTGGTCATATGGACCACGAGAAGCTGAGAAAATTGGGAAGCGCAAGGAGAGCAGCCCAGATGCTGAAGGACCTACCTGACACAAGGCCATATCCGAGATATTATTCGTCAGGGGAGTCGGACCGACCTGCAGCCGACATCCCAACTGCAGTCGACTCAGACACCGAGTGTGTAATACCCGAGATTTCTGTTATGTATTTGGAACTTGTGATATTGTAATGATTGTACTTTTGTATGAGTACTATTCTCTGTATTTCATTATCCGATGTTGTCGAGCATATAATTTCATATATGTGATTTAAAGATTGAAATTTGGTGCATGTAGCGCACGCTACAGGCTGAGGGTAGCGTACGCTAACGTGGTTTCATAGCGCACGCTACCGAGTGTAATTAGCGCACGCTATGCGTGGTCAGATTGATTGAGACGTGCGGTAGGTGAGATCTGGCCGGGGACCTGTCCGGATCGTGTCGGATGTACAGGACGGCTTCGGGAAAAGCGAGTCAACGCCTTAGCGCACGCTTCTGGTCGATGCGTAGCGCACGCTAAGTGCCGAGTACGATTTAGGCGTGAGCCGTTAGCGCACGCTACGAACAGGTCTAGCGCGCTAATAGCCATTTATTATAAATAGATGACATCCTATTCGTGAATTGATTCCTTCTCCTCCCACAACCCGAACTTTGACACATAGAACATAACTACTTTCGTCCTAAACACTCCGTATCAACCTCCTCAACCTCCTAGTTTGAGATTGAAGATCATACATCATTGGAGATTGGTGTTCAAGACTTCGGTGTTGGATTGCTTCTTTTCATCCGTGTTCTTCACTACTTCGAGGTAGGTGATTCTTCACCAATGATTAGGATGTTCATAAGGAAGATTTGAATCATGTTTGGATAGCAAGTATGTCGTTCATCACATGTTAGAAGGATACTTTTGACGTATCGGTACTAGATGTCGAATGAACCTTTGAACCATCTTATTATAAGGACACCTAAGCATGTTTAAATCGATTTATGATCAAGTAATCGGATATTACCCAGTTGATACGTTGTATACGTTGGAATCATGTGTTTTGGAACGTTAGACGATGGAACTTAGATTATTTCTGGAAGATCGTAGAGGAATTGTGATATCGAGATAACTATCCGTAAATTGGTATTTCATAATCATAAATCTTCCAGAAACCTTATTATCATGATATGCCCGAGGATAACTTGTAACATCACCATAGGATTCATGAGTTCTTCATCATTCAACCCAGTTTTCGGGTTGCAGTATTCTGCCATGCAAGATTAGCGCACGCTAACATGTGTGAGTTAACGTGCGCTATCGAGGTTCGGTTTTCGCACAAAACGTACGTAGCGTACGTTATGAGACAGCCGAGTCAGACTGCCAGTTCGTGGCTAGCGCACGCTAGTCTTATACGATAGAGTACGCTAACAGTCCAGCTTAGCGCACGTTACGTAGAGTACGTAGCGCGCGCTAAGCAATCCAGGCAGATTGGTTAGTTTGAGCTTTTCGGCCGTAGGCCGAATTGTTAGGCCATTGTTCGACTCGAGATAATTTGTATATCGTTCCTTTTGTTAAGGTTCGAGCTTGTTACGTTGATTGGAGGGGCGGCCTTCGAGTGCGTCGAGAGCATTGAAGTATATCGTTCTTGCCATCTTCGAGGCATGTATCGTGATATGTTAATATCGGTATTTTTGGAGTATGCGTATGATTATGCATGTTGTTGAACATGATATTTACTTCGTTGATTTGTCATGATATTCGTTTATATGTTCATGTTGATGAACGTAATGATTTGGCATATGTGTATGCATGAGTTGTGTTTGTATACGTGTACGATCTATGCTGAGGGCGCTGGATCGGATGTCCACCTCGTGTTGGTCCGACGGGATCATCTTGGGATCTAGCCGAGGGCGCCGGATCATTGGACGGGTTATTTCCACCTCGTGTTGGTCCGCGGGATCATCTTGGGATCTATCTTGAGGCGCTGGATCATTGGAATACCCAGTGTGTAATGGAATCTTGTAGATTCGCATTGTCGGATTCCGGTAGCGGAAGTCCGTGTGATGTATCTTGTTGTGTATTGTTGATGCATATTCGAATTGTTTAAATATGATACTTGTACTAGCATCGTTTTGCTAACCCCTTCGGGGGTGGACATTTGTTTTGATGTTCAGGTAGCCAAGGAGCAGGGAAAGCGACCACGATCAAGCGTGACGACGAAGGGGTTCAGTGATGTTTATTGTTATTGGAGATTTGTGGTCTTGGTTTGGTTTCTGTACTCGAGTACGCGTGTCCTTTTGATAATAATTCGATATGGTTGTATTATTTACCCGTTGAACCAGTTATACGTTTTCATAAAATTGAATTTTCGCAGTATTGATGTCTTGTATTTACTTTTCTTTTTAATTAGCCTTGTAAATCCTTATTTAAAGGGTTTACGGCGCTGTAATTATTCCGCATATCTCGGGGTGTTACAGAATATGGTATCGGAGCTAAGATTTATGGATATCTTGGCAGTCGGGTTTTAATTGGGTCTGTTTACGTTATTTGATTTACGGGTCGTTGTAACATCACTGTTCAGCCGAAGTCGTCATGTGGACCGTGGTTGTAAGTCTCTAAATCTCTTATACTACCGTATTACTTAATTACTGTTTTGTGAGTATTGACGGACTTTATTTCAAAAATTTTGTTCTGTATATTGAGAAATTACGTTTACAGTATGCTGAGAGGAGGTCGTGGACGCGGACGTGGTAACATGAGACATGAGGATTCCGCAACTACCCCAGAAATATCGGCTAGTCGAACCGATTCCCATTCTGGAGGGCAGCAAGGATCAGCGAATGATGACGCAAACCCTAACATGCCAGGAGTGCTTCAACAGGTGGTGGCGCAAATAAATCAGTTCGCCCAGGTCGTTGATCGCATGCAGACAGCGATGGGACAGCAGCACCACGAGGATAACCGGGGAGACAGGTGGCTTGCGGAAGTGGTTAAATTGCACCCGCCAAAATTTGACGGATCTGCTGAGACACTTACTTGGGATCACTGGCTCAAGGAGTTGGAAAAGATATTCGCGGGTCTTAACTGTCCCGAGGACCGGAAAGTTCCTATTGCCCAGTATTTTCTGACCGGGGAGGCCTTTGATTGGTGGGAGGCTATTCGACCCGAGAATCATAATGCGGATTGGACGGAATTCAAACAAATGATGGAAGCACAGTATTGTCCTCGTCCAGTTAGAGAGGCGAAGATCCGAGAGTTTTTCTCACCACAGAGTTCGGAGGCATCTGTGACAGATGTAATCAAAACTTTTAATCATCAGCTGACTTGTGTGCGACACTTGGTCAGAACGGAGGCAGAAAAGATTTTTCATTTTGATATGCGGATGAAGCCGGAGATTCAGCAGTACATGTCCGGATTCGAGTGTACTACGTTACGACAGTATCAAGACAAAGCGCTGGCCTACGACATGAAAGAGGCGGCGATGGAGAAATCAGTAGAGGCAAAGAAGCAGAAGGTGACCGGCACTGCAGAAAACAAGAGTGGTGGGGCCCGCAAGGGCCAGTCTTCCTTTTATTCGGCTAGGAAACCTCCACATCCTTCTAGAGGTGGAAAGAAGTTCCGGGCAACATCAACAGTTTCGGACGCATCAAAGAAATGCTACAATTGTGGTCGAGCCGGGCATATTCGACGTGATTGCCCCGCATCTTCTGTGACTTGTTACGATTGTGGGCAAGAAGGGCACCGTGCGGCCTTCATGGAGCCATTGCTAGATCTTTGGTACCCGCACCCGGCACGATTCCTAAGGAGATAAGTGTGAACCGGACACGCAGAGTGGATTTCAGCAGTGAACGCTGGAAGAGAGAGACATCCAGTCTTTGGGTCCGTTCCTCCGCCTTTTACGAAATGAGGAGATCTGACGACTGAACACCGCTGTTGCATCAGTACGATTCAGATCCTTTTGCAACCAGATTAGTGTCTTGTTCGATTCGGGAGCTACGCATTCTTTTATATCTTTGAATTGTGTTAAACGTTTGAACATCTCGTGCTTGTATAATTGTGAACCTTATGTTGTGGGATTACCGAGCGGAGAGAAAATTGTGGGAACACTAGAAGCTAGGGATTTCCCAGTATCTATAGAAGGGAGAGATTGGCCATCGAATCTTATCGTAGTTGACATCTGCGGTGACGATTTAATTCTCGGAGATGATTGGCTCAACCGTTATGGAGTGTCTTTGAATTACCGAGAGAGTCATTTCCATCATTGCTGATGACGGATCTGAACACTTATTCCGAGGATGGAGACCGGGAAGCTCGGGGAAATTGATCAAAGCAATGAAAGCAGTAAAATTACTGAAACAGGGATGTCATGGCCTTTGGTGTTATGCCATGAGGAAAGAGGAAGGAGTAGAGCTCTCGTCTATTCCAGTTGTGAATGAGTTCTCAGATATTTTTCCTGACGAGCTACCAGGGTTACCTCCGCAAAGAGAAGTGGAATTCACCATCGAATTAGAGCCTGGAGCAACCCCTATTTCCAGGGCACCATACCGCATGGCGCCAACCGAGATGTATGAACTCAAGAAGCAACTGGAGGAGGCTATGAGAAGGGCTATATTCAACCGAGCGTTTCCCCTTGGGGAGCGCCCGTTCTCTTTGTCCGGAAGAAAGACGGATCCCTCCGACTGTGTATTGATTACAGGGAGCTTAACAAGATGACGATCAAGAATAAGTATCCTATACCTCGGATCGACGACTTGTTTGATCAACTGCAAGGGGCAAGGGTATTCTCGAAGATTGACTTGCGATCAGGATACCATCAGTTGAGGATTAAGGAATCAGATATACCGAAATCTGCTTTCAGATCCCGGTACGGGCATTATGAATTTGTAGTGATGCCATTTGGACTTACCAATGCTCCTGCGGTATTCATGCAATTGATGAATCGGGTATTCTTGGAGTACTTGGATAAATTTGTGGTCGTTTTCATTGACGACATTTTGATATATTCGAGGGACGCAGAGGATCATGCTAAACATCTACGTGTGGTTTTGAGCATCTTGAGAAAGGAACAGCTATATGCAAAATTTTCTAAATGCGAGTTCTGGCTTAAGGAAGTAACCTTCCTTGGACATGTGATATCAGCCGATGGAGTTCAGGTGGACCCGAAAAAAGTCGAAGCAATCTTGGAATGGGAAGCTCCTAACAACGTGAAGGAAGTCCGAATCTTCTTAGGACTAGCTGGATATTATCGCCGCTTTGTGGAGGGATTTTCCAAAATTGCTCGTCCGCTCACTCAGCTGTTAAAGAAAACTCAAAAGTTCGCGTGGAACGAGAAGTGCCAGGCTGGTTTTGACGAACTTAAGAAGAGACTGACGACAGCACCTATATTAGCGCTGTCAGAAGGAACTGACGGATTTATGGTATACAGCGACGCTTCAAATCAGGGTTTGGGTTGCGTGTTGATGCAAAAGGATAAAGTGATTGCTTATGCTTCTCGGCAACTAAAATCGTACGAATTTAATTATCCGACTCATGATCTGGAGCTAGCAGCTGTGGTCTTTGCCTTGAAAATTTGGCGACATTATCTGTACGGCACTCATTGTCAGATCTTTACAGATCATAAGAGCCTCAAATACATTTTCAGTCAGAAAGAATTAAACATGAGGCAGAGAAGGTGGCTGGAATTGATCAAGGATTACGACTTGGAGATTCTCTATCATCCGGGGAAAGCAAATGTAGTAGCCGATGCTTTGAGCCGTAAACCTGTTTCTCTTCGAGTGTTGGAAGCTCTTACGCCCCAGACCAGCATTCAACGAGATCTAATCCGCGAAGGGATTGAAGTATGGGCACCAGGAATCCAAGGGAGACTTTATGTGATGGAACTGACTTCATCACTAGTCGAGAAGATCAAGTCCAAGCAGTTGGACGATTCTCTGATCCTTCGATTATGTGATGAAGTAAAGAAAGGAAAAGCCCCAGGATTCGTGATGCAAGACGATGGAGTTCTGAGATTTCAGAGTCGACTTTGCATTCCCGACGATGATGACTTGAGACGGACTATTCTGAAAGAAGCTCATAGCGCGCCCTATTCTATTCACCCGGGCAGCAGTTAGTTTTTTAAGGATCTTAAACAAAACTTCTGGTGGGGGAATATGAAGAAGGACGTAGCAGAGTACGTTTCGAAGTGTTTGACTTGCCAGCAGGTCAAGATTGAGCATCAGCGACCTGCCGAGATGTTAAAGCCGCTTCCGATCCCTGAATGGAAGTGGGAGGACATTTCGATGGATTTCATCACCAGTATTCCAAGGACTAGAGCAGGATTGAACATGATTTGGGTCGTAGTTGATCGACTAACCAAGTCGGCTCATTTCCTAGGAATCAAAGATACATGGGGACCCGAGAGATTGGCACGAGTATTTGTTGCGGAGATAGTCAGATTGCATGGGACGCCGAAGACCATTATTTCGGATCGAGATGGTCGTTTCGTGTCGCACTTCTGGAAGGCAGTCCATAAGGCTTTGGGGACTGAGCTCAACTTTAGCACAGCTTATCATCCCCAAACAGACGGTCAGTCCGAAAGGACTATTCAAACTGTAGAAGACATGCTTAGAGCTTGTGCGTTGGATTGGTCAACTGATTGGGAAGTTCACTTGCCCTTGATCGAATTCACTTACAATAATAGTTGGCATGCTTCTATTAGAATGGCACCATTTGAAGCTTTGTACGGGAGGAGATGCCGATCACCCCTGTGTTGGGATGATTCTTCGGATTTGATCGGGACGGAACCGGAATTGATTATTCAGACTCAAGAGAAGATAGCTTTGATTCGAGAGAGACTATTGACTGCCCAGAGTCGACAGAAGTCTTATGCCGATGTACGTCGTCGTCCTCTAGAGTTCGACGTTGGGGATCATGTGCTATTGAAGGTGTCTCCTACACGAGGGATTTTCCGTTTTGGGAGGAGAGGCAAGCTCAGTCCGAGATATATCGGACCATTCGAGATCCTCGAGAGAGTTGGAGAGTTAGCATACAGATTGGCCTTACCGCCGTCGCCAAGTCATGTTCACAATGTGTTTCACGTATCCCAACTGCGAAAGTATGTACCGGACCCGACCACGTCATTGATTTCGACGAGATCGAGATAGCTAATGATGGCACCTTCGAAGAGAGACCAATCAAGATACTTGAGAGCCGGATCAAACAATTGAGGAATAAACCAATACCTTTGGTTAAAGTACAATGGTCACGACATGGAGTCGAAGAGGCCACTTGGGAAACGGAGGACGGTATGAAGGCTAAATATCCGGAGTTGTTTTCATCCTAAGTTTCGGGACGAAACTTCCTTTTAGGGAGGAAGGATGTAATACCCGAGATTTCTGTTATGTATTTGGAACTTGTGATATTGTAATGATTGTACTTTTGTATGAGTACTATTCTCTGTATTTCATTATCCGATGTTGTCGAGCATATAATTTCATATATGTGATTTAAAGATTGAAATTTGGTGCATGTAGCGCACGCTACAAGCTGAGGGTAGCGTACGCTAACGTGGTTTCATAGCGCACGCTACCGAGTGTAATTAGCGCACGCTATGCGTGGTCAGATTGATTGAGACGTGCGGTAGGTGAGATCTGGCCGGGGGACCCCTGTCGGATCGTGTCGGATGTACCTGGACGGCTTTCGGGAAAAGCCGAGTCAACGCCTTAGCGCACGCTACAGGTCGATGCGTAGCGCACGCTAAGTGCCGAGTACAGTTTAGACTGTGAGCCGTTAGCGCACGCTACGAACAGGGTCTAGCGCGCGCTAATAGCCATTTATTATAAATAGGACAACATCCTATTCGTGAATTCAGTTCCTTCTCCTCCCACAACCCGAACTTTGACACATAGAACATAACTACTTTCGTCCTAAACACTCCGTATCAACCTCCTCAACCTCCTAGTTCGAGATTGAAGATCATACATCATTGGAGATTGGTGTTCAAGACTTCGGTGTTGGATTGCTTCTTTTCATCCGTGTTCTTCACTACTTCGAGGTAGGTGATTCTTCACCAATGATTAGGATGTTCATAAGGAAGATTTGAATCATGTTTGGATAGCAAGTATGTCGTTCATCACATGTTAGAAGGATACTTTTGACGTATCGGTACTAGATGTCGAATGAACCTTTGAACCATCTTATTATAAGGACACCTAAGCATGTTTAAATCGATTTATGATCAAGTAATCGGATATTACCCAGTTGATACGTTGTATACGTTGGAATCATGTGTTTTGGAACGTTAGACGATGGAACTTAGATTATTTCTGGAAGATCGTAGAGGAATTGTGATATCGAGATAACTATCCGTAAATTGGTATTTCATAATCATAAATCTTCCAGAAACCTTATTATCATGATATGCCCGAGGATAACTTGTAACATCACCATAGGATTCATGAGTTCTTCATCATTCAACCCAGTTTTCGGGTTGCAGTATTCTGCCATGCAAGATTAGCGCACGCTAACATGTGTGAGTTAACGTGCGCTATCGAGGTTCGGTTTTCGCACAAAACGTACGTAGCGTACGTTATGAGACAGCCGAGTCAGACTGCCAGTTCGTGGCTAGCGCACGCTAGTCTTATACGATAGAGTACGCTAACAGTCCAGCTTAGCGCACGTTACGTAGAGTACGTAGCGCGCGCTAAGCAATCCAGGCAGATTGGTTAGTTTGAGCTTTTCGGCCGTAGGCCGAATTGTTAGGCCATTGTTCGACTCGAGATAATTTGTATATCGTTCCTTTTGTTAAGGTTCGAGCTTGTTACGTTGATCGGAGGGGCGGCCTTCGAGTGCGTCGAGAGCATTGAAGTATATCGTTCTTGCCATCTTCGAGGCAAGTATCGTGATATGTTAATATCGGTATTTTTGGAGTATGCGTATGATTATGCATGTTGTTGAACATGATATTTACTTCGTTGATTTGTCATGATATTCGTTTATATGTTCATGTTGATGAACGTAATGATTTGGCATATGTGTATGCATGAGTTGTGTTTGTATACGTGTACGATCTATGCTGAGGGCGCTGGATCGGATGTCCACCTCGTGTTGGTCCAACGGGATCATCTTGGGATCTAGGCTGAGGGCGCTGGATCATTGGACGGGTTATTTCCACCTCGTGTTGGTCCGACGGGATCATCTTGGGATCTATGCTGAGGGCGCTGGATCATTGGAATACCCAGGCTGTGTAATGGAATCTTGTAGATTCGTGACGCAACTTATATTCAAAAGAACAACCTTGAACGAAACGCAACTTATTCAACAACACATTCATGCCATAATGATATCAATTCCTAAGAAACGACATCCGAAATATCACTCGAGTGATTCTTCCAATTCCAACCAATATCCCATATTTTCATTAACGAGTTATGATACACCGGCTCATCTATAAAAGCCGATTTTCGCCAAGTTATTTAGGTTCATCCAAAATTTACGTCTCCTAATACACAAGAATCAATGTAATTTAATTCGGTCATTAATTCTATAGCATCATTACCACCCATAATCATTATAATCATCCTTAGAACACTGTCAACGTATTAATGTAGTGATCAACACCTTATTAAGTTATCAACACATTCGATTAACTTGAATATATGAAGGTTGTGTTTATGTTCTACCAAAATCCATTACTTTCCCTTGAAAAAGTTGCTCAAAACCTAGTTATATCATTTAGGATGTTTGAAACTCTAAGCATAACATCAGTCAATCTTGTAATAATTATTTTCAGGGTGTTAACATACTATTTTGACAGTCCATTACATCATCTTATCAAATTCATCACGAATGTATCAATTTCATAAGGCCAAAACATAGTCCCATGTTATTTCTCAAGGATTAACTAAACATTCATGACAAGATTAGAATCTAACACCCCTAGTCATTAAGGATTCCTTACTTACAAGTCCTAAGTGTCAAGATCAAAATCAGCTTCCTATTGCCATGTTATTAATCAGGTTTTATCCAACATAATCAACACAACTATGTTATGAAGCTATCAACCATTAAGAAGTGACACTAATATTCCTTATATTGTTCTTCACTTAGTTTGATCATGATTCTAATAACTATAATGTTTATACTAGATTAATCTAACATTATACGAAGTGTTTAATACTAATATCATCACAATCATGGGTTCAATATGAGTTAAAGAAAAACCAACATCAAAATGAAGAACAACAAGACTTTCAAGAACACACTTCGAACTCCTAATCTCCAAGCCACAATCTAAGTGACGAAGCTCCAACACAAGATGGAAGGGGTAGAAATCGATTTAACAAGGTGGGGAATTGGTTTCTCAGAGGGAGGGTTGAGTTGGATTATGCAGAAAAATGAAAGGCAAGCCATACCTTTATAACCCGTATAAAGCATTACGTACGCTATAGTTAATGCTTTACGTACGTTAAGAACATTACGTACGTAATTCTATGGGCATTACGTACGTAACGAATCCCCAGATGCTACTTACTCAAAACACATATGCTATTACGTATGTTGTCAAATTAACATGCGTAAGGCTCTCGTACATTACGTACGCTAATGCATAGCCATTACGTACGTAATGGCCGTTGACTAGGCTGTCACAATCGAATCACCGACCACTGCCCACGTCTGGTCCCACTCGGCGAAAGGCGAGCTGCTGATTGATACACCACATTACGTATATTAACATATGAGTGCTACGTACGTAATGCTACCTACATAGCGTACGTAACTATTTCATGGTAGCGTACACTTAGGGCAACATCAAGTGAAAAATGAAATTCTCCAAATAACATCTAACAGTCAACTATAGTATGAACGAAAAAATCAACAACTCAACATAACATAACTCATCAATATACTAGTTACAATAAGTATGGATATGGTACGACAATACTCAAATTATCGGGAAAAAATACAACAGTATAGATGAGAGTTCAGGCAGATATTACAGAAGAGATATGGAAGATGCTAGAAGTCACACATGAAGGAACGTCTCAAGTCAAGGAGCAAAAACAAATATGCTCCTACATGAATACGAGCTATTTATGATGAAAAGTGAAGAATCCATCATGAACATGCTCAACCATTTTACGGTTATTTCTAATGGATTAGCTTGTTTTGGAAAACTATTAACAAGTAGTGAAAAAGTAAAGAAAATCTTAAGATCACTACCCGCTGAATGGGACGGCACCGTGACGGCAATAATGGAATTTAAAGATCTCAATACGCTCGACTTTAGCGCCCTCGTTAGTTCGCTAATTAATTATGAGATTGTTCTAAAATCACGGAACAACACGCCGAAGCCAAAGGAAAGAACGATAGCTATGAAAGCTAAGATGTCTCGCAAAGAAGAAATCCCAGTAGATGAAAGTGACGAAGAATCGGCATATTATGCTAAGAATATTAATAAGTTTCAAAACTTACTAAACCGGAGAAAGAAAGACATGAAGACGGGCGAATATAAGAAATTCGACAACAACTGTCGAATCTGTGGTAAACCAGGCCACTTTGCTAAAAATTGCCGGAGCGCTAATCCAAAGAAGGAAGTTCTCGTTGCAACATAGAGCGATGAAGATGAAGATGATGATTTCAATCAAAATAATCTCGCTCTCATGGCACGAAGTTCATTCGACGAAAGCGACGTCGAAAGTCAGGTTAGTACATCCTCTCAAGATGAATTATTTGAAGCATTCGAATTATTGCATACTGATTTTCAAAATGCTTTATCCGAAATGAAATTCCTTCAATCGAAAAATAAAATTTTGGGAGACGAAATTTCTAAGTTTGAAAAAGGGAAATAATTTAAAGAATGATCTTTTAAAAGTTCAAGACGAACTTAAAGTTTTGACAAAGAAATTTTCGTGTGGAAATGAGAAATTTGAACAAATGCTATCAGTTTAAAAATTCACTTTGAACAAACAGGTATTAGGATTCAAACCTCGTATTAAAACCGAATCCGTAAATTTCAGAATACCCCGTTGCGATAAGTATTTAAAAATTCGGCATCATATTTCAAATTGTAAAAGCCCACGTCGGACGATTAAAATTAAAAATATTTGGATTTCTAAAGGAACCACTATTTCGAACATCATCTACATAAATGAAAACGACCGACTTTCGGTTGGATCCCCAAAAATTAATTTTCATCAATTGCTATTTTACTCAGTGTGAGTATTATTTTTAATGGGGAGATATTTTTGTCAGGGGGAGCTTACCCTTTATGCATATTTATCATGATGTTATTCTATTATTATACACTTTTTGCTGATAACAAAAGGTGGAGAAAATAGTAGAATGGGAGAAAGACGAGAAAAGCGTCATGGAAGAATGACGAAAAAAAATAAAAATATATATATGAATGATAAAAGGAGGACAAAAGAAAAAGACGAAGAAAAGTCGAAAATACCCGAAAAAGACGAAGACGTTGAAAAATGAAAAGAAGAAGTCTAAAAGGAGAAAAAGAAAAGATGGGAGAAACTAACGAAATGAACAAAGCCGAAAACTTTGATTCGTAGAATATATCTATTTTGCAGGTTTATCCTATTCAAGGTGTTGTTTTGTAATCATCAAAAAGGGGGAGATTATTGGAATATTTTATTCCAAATATTCATTATCGAGTTTTGATGATTAGTTGTTAAACAAATAAAAATAACAAGGAAAACAAAACAACGAAGATATCGAAGAAGCAAAAAGCTGGTCAGAACATGATTAACGCAGCCTCAGTTACAAGAATAACGCACGCTATCGAATGACTATAACGTACGTAATGGTCAAATGAATAACGTACGTAATGAATTGTTTCAGAATTCAAATAAGATGAACGTTGGGAAAAGTCCAGGTCAAAGTCAAGGAATCAAATAAACAGTTTGACAAAAGCATACAACAAATATACGATTAACGTACGCTATAGTTAACGTACGCTAAATAGGGAACTTAACGTACGCAATCAAGAATCCATAACGTACGTAATATTATGGACAGAAGCTACTGGAATAAAGTTGCAAGCAGTTAACATACGTAAGCGAGAAGACTTAACGTACATAACAAGGTTAACGTATGCTATGCAGGAAGGCTAGCGCACGCTAAAGAGTCAAGAGGAGCTAACGCTAGTTGGAGGAAAATGTTTATAAATACCAAATCATTTGGTATCAAAGCACACAACGACCTTGAGCAAATCATCTATACTTGTGATATCATTGTAAACATTCTAGTTGTTGTACTTGAGCTTATATTGATAAGTGTTTGAGTGTTATACATGAAAACATATACGAGAGGAAAAAGAAAGGATAAGATTGGATTCGGTGTTACTAGGATCAAGGATCTAGCATTATTAGAATCGCAATCTATATCCGAGTAAGGTTTGTCTAGTACCCATAGAAAACTAGAGAGGTTGATTCCTTATCCGATAGAAAAGGAAAACGGTTTAACTTGGACCGACAAAAAAACAAGTGTGTGAATAGTTTATCTCGATCGATAGAAGAGTGATTCTAACGGTAATCCCTCGACCGATAGAAGAGAGGTGCAGAGGTTGATCTTCATCCTATAGAAAAAGATACGGAGAGAGGACATAGGCATATTTGGCCTCTATAAATCTTGTGTCGATTTATTTTCCACACATTTATTTACGCTTCCACACAATAGCGCGTATACCGAATCTTGCACCAACAGTTTTGGAACTAATTTCAAAGGCACCAGGTTTTGAATGTATGCCGCTGTTTCCAAGGCGTACCCCCAGAACGAAATAGGTAAATCTGAATAACTCAGACCTAACCATTTCTAAAAGAGTCTAGTTTCTTCTCTCAGCAACACCATTTTGTTGTGGAGTTCCGGTGCAGTGAGCTGGGACGAAATCCCTTCATTTGCCAAGAAATCCAAAAACTTTCCACTAAGGTATTCACCACCACGATTAGATCGTAGTGACATGATACTCTTCCCATGATGCTTCTCCATTTCAGCCTTGAAATATCTGAACTTGCCAAAGGTTTACATCGCATCAAATAGATGTATTTATATCTCGAATAATCATCTATAAACGTGATGAAGTATTAAAATAACCCTAGCCTGGATGTTGATTGGACCCCATACATCCGTATGAACCAATTCTAACACATTCTTAGCACGATTTCCATTGGTCTTAAAAACCCTTTTGGTCATCTTGCCTTCTAGACAGGATTCACAAATTAGAAATGACTCAACTTGGAGGTCATCCAATGGGCCATCATCTACCAATCTTTGAATTCTCCTAAGGTTTACATGACCTAACCGTAAATGCCACAGATATATTTGGTTTATACTTGAAGGTTCTTTTCTATTTTTAGGTTTAGACAAAGAGTTAAGTGATTTATGTTTATACATGGTAGTTTGTGCAGTGTTAATGACATACAGTCCATCAGTATAAATACCATTGCAAATATATTCACCATTTCTTCTAATAATAGTATCACCATCAAAAGAAACTGGATAACCATCACAACTTAATTTAGAAACCGAAATCAAATTCATTTTGAAATCTGGTACTAATAATATATTATTAAGGATTATTATTTTTTCAATAATCTTCAAATGCACGACTCCCACTGCAACAACCATAAGCCTGGAATAATCGCCATAATTGTTGGTTATCTTGCCCGCACCAAGCTGCTTGGTTACCTGAAAACCTTGCGAGTCAAAGCAAACATGATCAGTGAAGCCTTAATCAACTATCCACGCAGTGGAAGAAAAAGCTGCCAAATATGTTTTGACTACTAATGCATGAGACATATATTTATTAAGAGCAGGGCAGTCTGCTTTAAAATGTCCGTTCTGACCGCACTTGTAGCACTTTCCCTTTGGCTTTATGTCGCCTCAGGCTGAGGAGCCTTACTTTTTACCTTGAGAGTTGCCACTTGCTTCTGGCCCACTTGTTTCTTCTTCTTCCTCCACTTGGGTTTAGAAGTCGAAACACCAGTAGCCGCAAGAACTTTATACCCTTTTCTGAAGAGACATTCCATATCTTGAAGCTCTGTCATCAATTCCGCCAAGGTATACTCCCTACGATTCATATTGTAGTTTAGGGGGAACTGCTCAAAGCTCCTAGCTAAGCTGCCTAGGATGATATCGACCTCGTTTCCGCATCGATAGTTGCCCCAAAGATATCAAGTTCGTTTAGATGAGAAATCATATTTGGAACATGATCCCTTACCAGGGTTCCTTCACGCATTGGGGCCGTCATCCAGACCCTCATAGCATTTTGCCTAGCCACCTGGTTCTCATGAGCAAATATGTCGTCGAGATTTTTCATCATTTCCGCGGCCGTGCCCATACTCTGATGCTGATGCTGCAATACATTTGCTAAATAAACCAAGATGTAACAGCGAGCCATCTCATAGATTTATTCCATCTGCGGTATTCTTTCACCTCATCAGATGTCGAATCCGCATCTGGTTCCAATGGGCATTCCTCAGTTACAACAAACTTGTGTTCCTCAGCAGTTAGGACAATATAAAGATTACATTTCCAATCAGCAAAGTTAGTGCCATCTAGTTTGTTTTCTTTGAAAATTATAGCAAGTGGATTGAAAGACATCTGAGATAAAATTACAAACATTCATCACATAATACATAGCAAAATATATTGAAAAACCTCAAAAACACAATATATATGCTAGCAACCAACACCTCGAAAAATCCGCATGTGCAACCCACGATCATGTGGACGTTTACACACACATTTTCAAGTAGAGTTTTAAGTCTTTAATTTTACTATCTAGTCAACTAACGTTATGACAAGTAAAATTAATACTTGGTTCCTCTTGGCCATGTAATAACTAACATAGACTCCAATGGGGAGCTTAATAATTAATACTCCTAAGTGAACACCATAATTTAACAACCTAAAAATATTATCTTTTAAACAATAGTCCTACAGATGGAGAGGTCCTATCATAAAAAATAATATTTACCATTTGTTATCATTTGAAATTTAAAACTAGTGAACTTATAATTACCACATCCAATATGGAGGAAGACCCTAATGTCTACGCGCATGCTAACTACTTCACAATTTAAATTAATTATGGAGGCCAATTTGATTTTATTTCAAAAAAATAAATCAATTTAATCACTTATTTATTTTAGCCTTAAGGTTTTTAATTTTCTCGTCATAACATGCAAGAAACATATCACGCATACATTCATACATGCCATATATCCGAAACGATAAAAACCAACAATAAAAAAATTGGATAATTAAATCTATTTATAATGGCTTTTATTCCTCGTTTTGAATAACGAGAAATACTTAGGCTCAAAATCTCCCACTGCTTCAAGCATCTCGTCACCTCTTCCCGGTTGGCCCACAAAATTTCCAAATGTAGAAAATTTCTATTCCATGCAAAATTAATTACACAAGATTCCAAATTTAAATATTATGCACCAACGGACGCAACGAACGGCGGAAAAACGAACAGGATCCTATATCGGACGACCCGACCCAACCAGTAGCCTGGACCATGGTCTGGACCGCGATCCCGCTGCCGGACCCCACGGCAGATTCTTGGTCCCGGTCGGTTCGTCCGATTGTGACTCCTTTTCGCGCGGGACTCCTTTTCCTTCGTACTTTGTGTACTCCAACTCGATTATAATTTTACACACAATAAAATACATCGAATTTACAACAAAAAATAAGGGAAAAAATCATATTCTACCCGTGGATCTTTTCATGGGAAAAACTTATACATGCCTCAAAAATGGGCCAAATTACCAAAATTCGTAAAAAAATAAAATAAAATCATATAGCCATGATAATTGGACCATATTCGCCTGCAAGACAATTCTAGCAAAAATATTCCAATGATTAGGATATATGAATATTTTTAAATTGCTAGCGATTAATCACAAAATTAATTCAATTGACCGAAACCTAAAGACCGGCTCCGATACCAATTGATGGAAATAAAATGCAGCGGAAGCGGCGGGTTTGAATTTACTAAAATCGGCCCTCAAGAAATGGATCTATTTAGGCTCGCCAAATAATTAATTACACAGATTAATAAGCAATTTAAACGAGCAAGATTTATCTACGCGTCTAAACAGGATAATTCGTAGTATTCTACTAAGATCTAAGAGATCTTAGAATACGTTACTTTTGAAGTAAAGTCTTTGAATTTTTCCTTGATCTTCTTGTATTTCGACCTTTGGATCTTCTAGTGTATGATCCGCCCTAATCCAGACGTTGTGTGAGCAACGAGCTACTGAATCTTGCTTGGACTTCAAGGATGAAGCAGCCGAATTTATTTCCTCATAACTCTCGATTTTCTTTTCTTCAAGTAATTTCGATATGTAGTAAGAATTAACGTGTTATCTCAATTGTGTAATCAAAGACACAAGTCAAGATCCACAATTAAACACTAAGAAGAAAAATTGAAACCCTTGTGTGTGTGTGTATATAGTTCGGCTGATCCCTCCCCTTGTAGTCCTATTTATAGGCTCTTGGACTACTCCAGGATTCTTAAGGAGGATTATGGAAGTACTCCTAATAGACCTCAAATTTCCATATTTCCTAATATATTGAGTCTATTAAATATCAACTCAATTCACTAAAGAGTTAATATTGCACTTCCTACCCAAATCCCAATACAAAATCAGGCTTCTTATTTATTATTTTCCTGTGTTTAAGATACCGAATGTCCATTAATTAATTTAAGCTACTGACAGCTTCAATTAACTCATATCTTATCCAAGAGTAGTACCACTTGAACCTTATTATTATATCAAAATTAAATCCACCTGCAGAGTTTAATATAATAATCATTGTCGAGCTCCTCAAGGGGACATCATCAACCCGCACGAGTAGAGACATGATTTCTAGTTATAATACACTACGCCATAAGTGCTCATAGGCAATGCCTGTTTACTGTTGCAGAAGACACAATAAGTGTTGCCTTAGGCCAAAGGCAACACCAAACTCTTGTTGCCAATACGACTGTTGCCTCTGACACATAAGGCAACACTTTTAGTCTCTACTGCAACAACAGAAAAGTCTTGCATTACGCCTCTAATGCAACAACATAACGAAGTAAGGCAACAACAAATGGTCTTGCCTAAGATTTAAAAAAAAAAAAACAGAACATGGGGTCCACATGTGCCATGTCATCAGTGGGTCCCACCTTTATGCCATGCCATCAGTGGGTCCCATCTTGATGCCACGTCGGCAATGGGCTCTACATTTGTGCCAGGTCATCAATGGGCCCCACATCTATGCTACATCGGCAATTTTTTATAATACTACTTTTATAAAATACAACAGCAGTTAAAGTAAAAGACAACACTTCATACAAATATTTTGAAATAACCAATTTGTTTTTACATCAAACCATCCAAAATAAACCAAGGCATCCAAAAACCAACAAGGATGCCAATACAAAATACAAATTCCTAAATTCATACAAAGCAACAAACCACCAATTTAACTTCAAAAGTACAAAAACCAAGCAACACCACCAATCTAACTTAAAAAGTACAAAATTACTAAGTCTAAATACAAGTGATCAAAAGTTATATATTGAAATAACTGATAAGTGGTGCCGCCTTGAGTCATAGGAGTAGCATTATCATCTTGATCACTTGATATCATTACACAAAATTCTCTAATATCCCAATTGAGGCCGGGATTAGCTTCTTCCACTTTCCTGTTTCACTTTTCCCTACCAAATTGTTGTAAATAAGCCAATCTAGATAAGACCGTTCTTCTTTTAATAATCTTAATAGGAATAAAACTGAAAGAGAAGCACTTGGGTATCTCGTAACAAATGATATGGCAAAAGTTACAACCAAGTGACATTCAAAAGAGACCAAGATATGAAGCTTCATATCATATGCTTCAGATAATTAAACATTTTCACAAAATAAATAATTTGTTCATTTGTGGACAACAGATACTATCAGCATACTAAAATGACATGAATGCATAAATCAGACTACTACAATTATGCAATAAGGAAATTAACCTGAACTCCTGGATGAGTTTCGTGCATGAATTCAAACCCGACAATCAGAAAAGTTAGAAGTATTTGATGTGAAAATTAAACCTATGTGTTCCGTTCACAAAAATCCGTATGGAAGAAGGTAAAATGTACGAGCACATATCATTTTACAACATTAGAAATTTAGAGAACCTGGTGCTCAGCTTCTACAAGTATGCAATCCAACGAGTAGGGTTGCTGGAGGTGAGCTATAATCCCATCCTGGAAAGCAAGAATAATATGCTGTGCATGAATACTTTGATAGGAAACAGATAAAGGTACTTTTTTGCAACTGCAAATTGGATCAGCACATTCTTATTAAAAATATGTTTCTCATTACCAAAAACATTGCAGTGATTTGTACAGATTAATCACACAGATTATTAATAACACCACAATAACCAACCACCTCAAGTGGTCTTATTCTTTTAGAAGAGGATTAGAAGGGGATCTTCAAGACCTCAATATGCTGGTTTCATGGTTTGAAGCTGTCCAAATTTTTTCATTTCAAGTTCTCAAATATCAATTCTTGAAAAGGCCCTTCAATGCATAGGGTGCCCTTGGCCGAGGTGAATCTGCTTCGAAAGCAAACAAAGAGAAGAATCAAAAAGGGTTTCTGCAAGGACTAGTTGATAGAGGAGTGGAATGGGGGAATAAGGAACTTCACGGGGAAGAAGATGATCACCAGCAGAGACAGCAATATGCCAGCGACATAAAAGAAAAGCTATCAAAATGGAGATTAGCCAAAATACTAGAACGAAACCCCCAGTAGGGTTTCATAACACCAAGCTGTCCGGACAGACCCTAACAACTCTGTGGTACCACTATTGGAAATCCATCCAGATTACGAGCAATAGTGAAAGCCATAACTAATCACTTAACTTGTAAACAAATTACAAATAATATAATGAACAAACCAGTTAACTACTAAACCGATTAATCACCAAGATTTATAAAAATTATAAGCAATAGCCTTCTCCCAGAATTCCACGCAGCAACAATAGTCTGTCTTAAAGACAAAAAACAGAAATAAAAAACACAAGCAGTAATCCTGGGATTACAGAAAATTAAAGAAGGTCAGAACAATAATAAGCCATAAAACAAGACCAACAGAAAATGGAAAAAGCACCCGTTCAATGGCCTGTTTAATCCTAATAAAGCATTTTCCACGTTAAAAAAAAACTAGAGGCAGAATCGAGACAAAAGCACCCGTTCCCTGCTTTTTAGTTCGAATTAAAGCAGAATTAGAAGCAAAAGTTGGCATTACAAACATTAAAATGAAAAAAAAAAAGAAACCAGAGAAAATTTAAGAATCACTTTTGTTGTTGCCCAAAATATTTATCCGAAGATTAAATACTGCTGGAGTGGACGGATAACAAATAACAATTTGCGGGAGCACTTCCGAGAGAATATGAATAAACACAAGATTTGCCGGGTTTGCTAGGCCCGGGCTTGAATGCTCTCGCGAGATGTTATTAATACAAATATTCGTGGATACAAGTATTAATGTGAGAAATCTAAGTACAATGAGTGTAAAAAGACTCTGTTAATCCGGCTCTTGAGCGAAGCTTGGTGTTCTTCGTCCCTGCCGATCGTCTTCTTGATGAGAGAGGCCGAGAGAAGAAAATACCG
Source organism: Orobanche coerulescens (assembly GCA_033398695.1). Taxonomy (NCBI): domain Eukaryota; kingdom Viridiplantae; phylum Streptophyta; class Magnoliopsida; order Lamiales; family Orobanchaceae; genus Orobanche; species Orobanche coerulescens. Next base: position 124,580,027 of record CM065802.1, on the reverse strand, counting down.
AAAGATAGCTGTTGCCAAGAGTTGGAGATAGCCAAGTGCTGTGTGAAATCTCGTGGGAAATGAAGTTCTGAAGCCTTTTGGTGGTAAAACTTCAGTGAGGAAAAATCCGAGAGTTCAGAGAGTAAGAATTTCGGTCTTGTGTGCTGAAATCGCGATAATGCCAGCTGGAAATCCAAGTGCAGGCTGCCTTGTATTTATAGAGGCTGAGGAGCCTTGTCTTCTGGCGGGCGATCGCCTTCCGGCCATTATAATAATGGGGCGATCGTCTGCCGGACAATATTATAATGGGGCGATCGTCCTTAAGTCACACGGGTTGTCGGCCTAAAGTCCAAAGTTGATGCTGGCAGCCAGCTGTGCGGTCCAATGAGGAGCCAGCACGCGTCCGGAGTCACTGTCACATGCGGTCCTACTGACACCTTTCGGCCGGCCTGTCGGCTGGTGGACGGATCCTGACAGGCTGTGGCCAACGATCCGTGATATGCGGATCTTGTCTCGGCTCTGCACGTGGGCTAAGTCCTGAGGCTCGGCCTTTGCCGACTGGATGACTATCGGCATGATGCGGTCGTCTCTAGCTGGTCACTGAGGGTCGGCATCGGCCAGTCGCTGAGGGTCGGCATGGGTCGGTCACCAAGGGTCGGTCGCCTAGTAGCGAGAGACGATCGTATTTGATGTCGATCGCTCGGCACCGGGACTTATCCTGGGACCTTCGGTTGGCCGATTTATCTTGGCTGCCGGGCTAAGGCTAGGCCGCCTGGTCGCTGGTCGGCAGTTCTGCCTCGGTTGCTCGGCAGTGGTTAGGTCGCCCGATCTCCGAGGCGATCGCCGGTCGGAGAGTATAAATCTCGACACAACAATTGCCCCCCACCTTGCTCCGATGTTGAAGACATGGGGCGAGGTGGTTCTTGCTGGCGATTGTGTAGGATGAGGACGGGCGATCTTGTTGAGCTGACTTAGGATTCGGACTTGGGCGATCATGGTCGATTGGCGAGCTATCTTTCGGTCTTGTACCTGCAAAAAACAACATTGGTCGATCCCTCGTAGAAACTTGATTGTTTCGTTGCTGAGGAATCATGCACAGTCGCGGAGTTCGATGGACCGACTCCATGACCGTGTCTTGGTGCGCGAAGACATTGAGTGTCTCGTGACTCATTTTATTGTGAGGGTCCTCTGTTAGGCTGCGCCTCGCCTCGTATTTAAACGAAGGGCGTGCGGTCTTGGTCTAGAGGAGTCCTTGCGCGGTGCAGCGTCAGATGATTCAACTCCACGCCCGCGGCTTGTTTAGCTCAGCTTCCACCTCGGCTCATCATGAAGATTGCGAACCTCGATGGTGTACGTTGAGACGGGGGTTGTGGCACGTCGCATTGTCCGGGTACACCATGTTAGATGATGATCCTTTGAGGGCGGGCGATCGTGTCCACTGATTAATTTTGGAGGGCCCTCAGACTACGCCGGCCTCGTATTTAAATGAAGGGCGGGCGATCTTGGTCGAAAGGGACCTTGCATGGCCGAAGCAGCCGGTTCCATCGATTACCAGGACCATGGCTTTATGATGTGCGGTGGAGGCGATCTTCATGCCTTAGCCCATCATGTTAGATGCTGGACTGTAGATGGGGATCGTGTTCTCCGGGTTGCTGATGTAGCTTGATGATCGGCGATCGGGCTGGAAGACCGGTGATCGTCACTCGGCTGCCGATCGCATTATTCATAGGTTGATAACGGCGATCAGGCGGGAGATCGTCGTTCGGGTGCTGATCGTGCTCTTCAAAGGCTGAGGAGAAACCTTTGCCTGGCTAGAAAGTCGGCGGCTCTTGCTCGGAAGGTCGTGTAGGTCGTGGGTTGGCTCTTCGTAAGATACCTGAACATGGGCGAAAAGCCATGGAATCCTGCTAGGACCGAGTGGAGGGCGATCTCATCGCTTACGGGCTCGCCGTTGAGGATGATCTCGTCTACTCGGTTGATGTAGTCCGAGTCGGAGTCTTCTTCTCCCTACTTGATTTGCATCATGCGAAGGGGACCTTCTGGCTGAGCGACCCTGGTGGCGAAGTACTCCGTGAAGACGTGCGCCAGCTGGTTAAAGGAGCCAATGGACCGAGGTGGCAATGAGGTGTACCACCTGTAGGCGAGGTCGTCCAGCGTCGTAGGGAACATTCGGCACCTGGTCGCGTCAGATGCCCCACACCCGGTCATGTAGATGTTGAACTTGTTGAGGTGCATTTCGGGGTCTGATCTCCCCTAGTACAAAGGTGTTTGCGGGGGAGCGATCTTGTGCTGCACAGGGGCGAGCTCGATGTCGATCGCGAGCAGTTCGCTCGGCTCGGCGATCGTCTTCTTGGCGCCTGCCCCGGATTCCAGGAGCGCCTTCATGTCGTCGAGCTGACGTTGCATCGCGGCCATCGCCGTGGCTCGGTCGCTTGTGGATCGGCGTTGGGAGAGGGTGCCAAGGCGATCGTGTACCGATCTCCTGACTCTGCTGCTGCCGACCTCGGCTATTTGGCGAGGGGGAGCCAGACGGCTGGGCTGCCTTCTGGGAGTCGGGTAGGCCGAGCTCCTGGTGACGGATTCAATCTCCGTCGTCTCGTAGCTGGGGCCGGACTGCCCCGGTCGCCAAGACGGGTCACTGCCCAAGCGATCGAAAACAGAGGTGCCCCGGCTGGCGAGCGCCTCTCCTTGCGGATGAGAGCCTCCTCGCGATCGCTCGGCCAGTAACGCCTTGAGCTTCCGCTTGGACTTCTGGCGGATGGCCGAGGGGGTGATACCGGGAGGCGCGTCGAGAGCACTCCGTCGCTCCTGTAGGACGGCCATGGCCTCGTCGATCTGTTCCTTGATTCGAAGCTGATCGAGCGAGAGGCTTGGGCCGGACCTCAGGGGTGGGATCGAGCGTCTCTGACCGCGGCGGCTACCTTCCGCCATCGGCTGTGGCTCGGACTGAGACAGAACGAGGCATCTGGCGGGCGGGCCAGCGGCTTTCTTCGACGCAGAGGCGGAAGACATGATTTCTGAAAGATTTCTTTGAAGCGCAGTGAGTGTCACTTCAAGTATATGCCCCGAGAACAGTGAGTGTTCTTCAGGACGGTAGGAATAAAAATTTGAGGGTTATATGCCCTCCTTCTAGCGCCAATTGTTGTTGCCCAAAATATTTATCCGAAGATTAAATACTGCTGGAATGAATGGACAACAAACAACAATTTGCGGGAGCACATCCGAGAGAATATGAATAAACACAAGATTTGCCGGGTTTGTTAAGCCCGGGCTTGAATGCTCTCGCGAGATGTTATTAATACAAATATTCGTGGATACAAGTATTAATGTGAGAAATCTAAGTACAATGAGTGTAAAAAGACTCTGTTAATCCGGCTCTTGAGTGAAGCTCGGTGTTCTTCGTCCCTGCCGATCGTCTTCTTGATGAGAGAGGCCGAGAGAAGAAAATACCGAAAGATAGCTGTTGCTAAGAGTTGTAGATAGCCAAGTGCTGTGTGAAATCTCGTGGGAAATGAAGTTCTGAAGCCTTTTGGTGGTAAAAGTTCGGTGAGGAAAAATCCGAGAGTTCAGAGAGTAAGAATTTCGGTCTTGTGTGCTGAAATCGCGATAATGCCAGCTGGAAATCCAAGTGCAGGCTGCCTTGTATTTATAGAGGCTGAGGAGCCTTGTCTTCTGGCGGGCGATCGCCTTCCAGCCATTATAATAATGGGGCGATCGTCTGCCGGCCAATATTATAATGGGGCGATCGTCCTTAAGTCACACGGGCTGTCGGCCTAAAGTCCAAAGTAGATGCTGGCAGCCAGCTGTGCGGTCCAATGAGGAGCCAGCACGCGTCCTGAGTCACTGTCACATGCGGTCCTACTGACACCTTTCGGCGGGCCTGTCGGCTGGTGGACGGATACTGACAGGCTGTGGTCAACGATCCGTGATATGAGGATCTTGTCTCGGCTCTGCACGTGGGCTCAGTCCTGAGGCTTGGCCTTTGCCTACTGGATGACTATCGGCATGATGCGGTCGTCTCTAGCTGGTCACTGAGGGTCGGCATCGGCCAGTCGCTGAGGGTCGGCATCGGTCGGTCACCAAGGGTCGGTCGCCTAGTACCGAGAGACGATCGTATTTGATGTCGATCGCTCGGCACCGGGACTTGTCCTGGGACCTTCGGTTGGCCGATTTATCTTGGCTGCCGGGCTAAGGCTAGGCCGCCTGGTCGCTGGTCGGCAGTTCTGCCTCGGCTGCTTGGCAGTGGCTAGGTAGCCCGATCTCCGAGGCGATCGCCGGTTGGAGAGTATAAATCTCGACACAACAATTGCCCCCCAGCTTGCTCCGATGCTGAAGACATGAGGCGAGGTGGTTCTTGCTGGCGATCGTGTAGGATAAGGACGGGCGATCTTGTTGAGCTGACTTAGGATTCGGACTTGGGCGATCATGGTCGATTGGCTAGCTATCTTTCGGTCTTGTACCTACAAAAACCAACATTGGCCGATCCCTCGTAGAAACTTGATTGTTTCGTCGCTGAGGAACCATGCACAGTCGGGGAGTTCGATGGACCGACTCCATGACCGTGTCTTGGTGCGCGAAGACATTGAGTGTCTCGTGACACATTTTATTGTGAGGGTCCTCTGTTAGGCTGCGCCTCGCCTCGTATTTAAACGAAGGGCGTGCGGTCTTGGTCTAGAGGAGTCCTTGCGCGGGGCAGCGTCGGATGATTCAACTCCACGCCCGGGGCTTGTTTAGCTCTGCTTCCACCTCGGCCCACCATGAAGATGGCGGACCTCGACGGTGTACGTTGAGACGGGGGTTGTGGCACGTCGCATTGTCCGGGTTCACCATGTTAGATGATGATCCTTTGAGGGCGGGCGATCGTGTCCACTGATTAATTTTGGAGAGCCCTCAGACTACGCCGGCCTCGTATTTAAACGAAGGGCGGGCGATCTTGGTCGAAAGGGACCTTGCATGGCCGAAGCAGCCGGTTCCATCGACTACCAGGACCATGGCTTTATGATGTGCGGTGGAGGCGATCTTCATGCCTTAGCCCATCATGTTAGATGCTGGACTGTAGATGGCGATCGTGTTCTCCGGGTTGCTGATGTAGCTTGATGATCGGCGATCGGGCTGGAAGACCGGTGATCGTCACTCGGCTGCCGATCGCATTATTCATAGGTTGATAACGGCGATCGGGCGGGAGATCGTCGTTCGAGCGCCGATCGCGTTGTTCAGAGGCTGAGAAGAAACCTTTGCCTGGCTAGAAAGTCGGCGGCTCTTGCTCGGAAGGTCGCGTAGGTCGTGGGTTGGCTCTTCGTAAGATGCCTGAACATGGGCGAAAAGCCATGGAATCCTGCTAGGACCGAGTGGAGGGCGATCTCATCGCTTACGGGCTCGCCGTTGAGGATGATCTCGTCTACTAGGTTGATGTAGTCCGAGTCGGAGTCTTCTTCTCCCTGCTTGATTTGCATCATGCGAAGGGGACCTTCTGGCCGAGCGACCCTGGTGGCGAAGTACTCCGTGAAGACGTGCGCCAGCTGGTTAAAGGAGCCAATGGACCGAGGTGGCAATGAGGTGTACCACCTGTAGGCGAGGTCGTCCAGCGTCATAAGGAACATTCGGCACCTGGTCGCGTCAGATGCTTCACACCCGATCATGTATATGTTGAACTTGTTCAGGTGCATTTTGGGGTCTGATCTCCCCAAGTACAAAGGTGTTTGCGGGGGAGTGATCTTGTGCTGCACAGGGGCGAGCTCGATGTCGATCACGAGCGGCTCGCTCGGCTCGGCGATCGTATTCTTGGAGCCTGCCCCGGATTCCAGGAGCGCCTTCATGTCGTCGAGCTGACGTTGCATCGCGGCCATCGTCGTGGCTCGATCGCTTGCGGATCGGCGTTGGGAGCGGGAGCCGAGGCGATCGTGTACCGATCTCCTGACTCCACTGCTGCCGACCTCGGCTATTTGGCGAGGGGGAGCCAGACGGCTGGTCTTCCTTATGGGAGTCGGGTAGGCCGAGCTCCTGGTGACGGATTCAATCTCCGTCGTCTCGTAGCTGGGGCCGGACTGCCCCGGTCGCCAAGACGGGCCACTACCCAGGCGATCGAAAACAGAGGTGCCCTGGCTGGCGAGCGCCACTCCTTTCGGATGAGAGCCTCCTGGCGATCGCTCGGCCAGTAACGCCTTGAGCTTCCGCTTGGACTTCCGGCGGACGGACGAGGGGGTGATAGCGGGAGGCGCGTCGAGAGCACTCCGTCGCTCCTGTAGGACGGCCATGGCCTCGTCGATCTGTTCCTTGGTTCGGAGCTGATCAAGCGAGAGGCTTGGGCCGGACCTCAGGGGCGGTATCGAGCGTCTCTGACCGCGGCGGCTACCTTCCGCCATCGGCTGTGGCTCGGACTGAGACGGAACGAGGCATCTGGCGGGCTGGCCAGCGGCTTTCTTCGACGCGGAGGCGGAAGACATGATTTCTGAAAGATTTCTTTGAAGCGCAGTGAGTGTCACTTCAAGTATATGCCCCGAGAACAGTGAGTGTTCTTCGGGACGGTAGGAATAAAAATTTGAGGGTTAGATGCCCTCCTTCTAGCGCCAATTGTTGTTGCCCAAAATATTTATCCAAAGATTAAATACTGTTGGAATGGACGGACAACAAACAACAATTTGCGGGAGCACTTCCGAGAGAATATGAATAAACACAAGATTTACCGGGTTTGTTAGGCCCGGGCTTGAATGCTCTCGCGAGATGTTATTAATACAAATATTCGTGGATACAAGTATTAATGTGAGAAATCTAAGTACAATGATTGTAAAAAGACTCTGTTAATCCGGCTCTTGAGCGAAGCTCGGTGTTCTTCGTCCCTGTCGATCGTCTTCTTGATGAGAGAGGCCGAGAGAAGAAAATACCGAAAGATAGCTGTTGCTAAGAGTTGGAGATAGCCAAGTGCTGTGTGAAATCTCGTGGGAAATGAAGTTCTGAAGCCTTTTGGTGGTAAAAGTTCGGTGAGGAAAAATCCGAGAGTTCAGAGAGTAAGAATTTCGGTCTTGTGTGCTGAAATCGCGATAATGCCAGCTGGAAATCCAAGTGCAGACTGTCTTGTATTTATAGAGGTTGAGGAGCCTTGTCTTCTGGCGGGTGATCGCCTTCCGGCCATTATAATAATGGGGCGATCGTCTGCTGGCTAATATTATAATGGGGCGATCGTCCGTAAGTCACACGGGCTGTTGGCCTAAAGTCCAAAGTAGATGCTGGCAGCCAGCTGTGCGGTCCAATGAGGAGCCAGCATGCGTCCGGAGTCACTGTCACATGCGGTCCTACTGACACCTTTCGGCGGGTCTGTCGGCTGGTGGACGGATGCTGACAGGCTGTGGTCAACGATCCGTGATATGTGGATCTTGTTTCGGCTCTGCACGTGGGCTAAGTCCTGAGGCTCGGCCTTTGCCAACTGGATGACTATCGTCATGATGTGGTCGTCTCTAGCTGGTCACTGAGGGTCGGCATCGGCCAGTTGCTGAGGGTCGGCATCAGTCGGTCACCAAGGGTCGGTCGCCTAGTACCGAGAGACGATCGTATTTGATGTCGATCGCTCGGCACCGGGACTTGTCCTGGGACCTTTGGTTGGCCAATTTATCTTGGCTGCCGGGCTAAGGCTAGGCCGCCTAGTCGCTGGTCGGCAGTTCTGCCTCGGATGCTCGGCAGTGGCTAGGTCGCCCAATCTCCGAGGCGATCGCCGGTCGGAGAGTATAAATCTCGACACAACAACTTTTTTTCTAATAAATGCAAATACTCCCCAAGAAATAATGTGGTGTGCATAATGAGTATCAGTTATCAAAGGAGTAGCGACTTAAACCACATAGAAGCAGCCAATTCTTGTTTCACCTTTTCTAAACCCTTTATAATGGCTTGCATTTCCTCTGCCAAAGGTTTTAATTGTATCTGCAAACCAAAATCATTTCTCTTCGAGTTTATTTATGTACTAACTTAAACTAGCATCTAGTAGTGGAATTGAAGTATGAACCTTTGAGGCGGCATCCAAGTGAACCAGATCTTTGTGAAAATCTAGGAGATCCGGTGACTTTGAGGCAAACACCTGAAAACAAAAAAGAGGAACAATAAGGTTGATTCAATCTTTCAATTAATAAGCATGTATGGTGCATTCTACAGCAAAATAGCTACATTCACATTGAAAATGCAGTTTGTGAAATCGTGGCACTATGATTAATTAAATATACATTAAAATACAAACTTGTTGGTTGTTGCGGCAGGGCATCGCGGAGGGGAGGGCGTCTCCGGCGTGGAGGGAAGGGTCGCGTCGCGGAAGGGAGGAGAGGGCGTTGTGTCGCGGACGGGAGGGGAGGGCGTCGTGGCGGATGAACTGAGGGGAGGGGAGGGGAGGGCGTCGATTCGCGGAGGGAAGGGGAGGGCGTCGCGGCGGCTGAACCGAGGGGAGGGAAGGACTCGAGGCGGATGAGTGAGTGACAGAACAGTGAGGGAGGGCGAGAGCGAGAGAGCGATAGGGTTCGTGTTTTCTATTTTATAGTGGGTAGATTAATTTAGGATTATTATTATTATTATTATTATTATTATTATTATTATTATTATTAGCGGTTAATTACCGGGTATTTCGTGGGTGGGTTATACGGGTATTTCGCGAGTGGGTATAAAAAGTTCAAAATATCTTTTTAATTGATGGATCGAGAATTTAAGAATTATTACTTAAAATACGGAACCTACCACGGTGTTTTCTAAAAATGCTATGTACGTGTACTGTTACATAGCGCTTCCTAATTAAATGCTATATAAGTATTTTTAAAAAGGATGTATTAATTTTTATAATTTGAAATTTTATTATTATAATTTATAATGTGTATTAATATTAAATAATTTAAATATATATATAAGTTTTAATTTATATTATATTATATATCAAACATTGAAAATAAACATATATCGTAATTTAAATTTCATTATATATATTGATAATATATTAAACTTTAAAATTCTATAAAATATTTATAATTTTTAATTACAATATTAAAAAATATAATAAGAATTTATATTAAATATAAATAATTTAAATGAAATTTATCATATGTTATATATTAAACTTTAAGTGTAAAAAATATCAAAATTTAAATTTCATTTCATTGTGCTTGTTTTGTGACAATAACCTGAAAAATTTATTAAAAAATTAGATATAATGCAACACCATCACAGGTGTTGCACGTCGCGCAACACTATTTTTATTTTGCAACACCAAATATATGTTTAGTGCAATACTAGTTCAGTAGTGTTTCAAAAGATCAAAAATCAGCAATCTATTGAAACGCTTTGGTGGCAACACTAGCAAAAAGCATTGCCTATGAGCACTTATGGTGTAGTGATAATTGTCATATAAATAATATTATTGCCCAAGATATGAAGCTTATTGAGTCAATCATTTTGACTCTCACCCATGGTAAATTAAAGCAATAAATATTATAAATACAAAATTAAATATTATATACTTAGAATTAAGAAATAATAATTATTACGTTCTTCTTACAGTCAATACAAAAGATACTATCTTACCTCAATCCAGTTCAACGTATGAAAATATGCTAATGCAAGCTAATAGTCAAGACTAACTAATCTCAATCATACACTACAACCTTTCATATAATTTGTCTAATAATTATATAGGTTGTGAACTATTATCTTATTTTATAAGGCACCGATAATATGATCTTCCTTGTGACACCAACACACCATATTATCTACAATATAAAATAATTAGATATTTCATTTGCATAACCATAACGTGAATAAATATGCAAACCATGTGATTAAATGTAATTAATATTCTCATAGGTAGTTACAGAAAAATAAGGTAATACAAGCATAAAGTATGCTTTGCAGTATACAACCCTAACACGCGCTGGTAAGGAGTACCATAATTGGGTATCAGACGTTCGCTTGGCGTTCATCGGTAAGAGATTTACTACAACCATCTTTCCTTAATGAGCCTGCCGCTCAAAGAAAATATAGCCAATATCATTCTTATAAATAGAGGATGTTACCTTTGAATGTGTTCCACATCGGCTACAACTACAATAAGAACAACAACAACATCAGAGTCTTAGTCCCAAAATACTTTGGGGTCGTCTAACATGGATCAGTCTTTATAAGTAGAGTATGGTACCTCTTAATGTGTCCCACATCGGCTAATTAAGGAAAATGAAGTCAATATCATTCTTATAAATAGAGCATGGTACTTCTTAACATAAACCTTCACCTAGCTATCTTCTTGGTGTCGGGCAATTGACACAGTGTCCTATTTTTAAGGTATGTTTTCTACTAGTCTTCTCTCTTATATTTTATTTTCTTATACATGCATTATTATGTTTCATGTTTTATTTAGTATTGAAACTAGAGTTATTTATGCGAATATTTTAGGTGGCATGTTAGTTTTAAAGTAAGTAAATTGATGATTTCATTAAGTAGTAGTATTAGAAATAATCAAGGATTTGGTACATCATGATTTGAAATTAATCATATGTAAATTATTTATATGATTTTGATAACCATTCATATTGTATATAAATGATTGTACATGTGCAATCTATGTAAAGAGGCTTTCTTAACTAAGGGTCAAAGAGAAATTTAAAATTAGACCTATCTATGCCATGCTTAATTATTGTACTGTATTAATTAGAAACAAGAGCTAAATTATAAATGAATATGGTCTATATTCTGTTGCATTAATTAAGAGAACATTTATATTATATGAATATAATCCAGGCCTTTAGCACGTCTATCTAGCACGAAAATGATCTTTTCACTTCCATACGCAGCTGGATCTGAGGTAAGATGAGGTTTTTCCTTGTTGTATCATAAGGATCATAGATTGATTGATATTTTCATATGTGTCTGTTATTGAATGATCATGCATAACATGTATATGTGAAAGAATGTTTAATCAAAGGAAGCATGGTACTTGATTGATGGCGAGCAGGCGTGGGATGCGGGGGACCGGCGGACCCAACACTTGGTGACAAATACTTGCGGCCGAAAGTCGGTCAAGGAAACCCATCGTAAATGAAAAACGTTGAATACGGCGAATACCATTTGTTGAAAACCTGTATGGGAACCCCGTATACATGTTTTATCGGCCAATTATATCAATAGGTTCCGAAAACCATGGCCTATCACTATCAATCGAGCATCACACTTCAAGGGTACCCGATGAAAGGATTTTATAAGAACATGACTATATCATATAAAGTACTTATTCGTTGATGAATATAATATGTGTGACTTTGCTATTACAGAAATTTCATCTTACTGAGCTATTAACTCAATAGGTTCTTGTCAGCCACAGAGTATACAGTAAACAACTTAGAGGGTAAATATATAATATGCTGTACAATTTTCGAAGTTAATTGCATAGCGGAAGTCTGTTTAGTGAGTTGTTGTAAAAACAGCAGCTAGGTGTTCTCCTGTTTGCTTGATGCGTACAGTGTTTTACAATGTATACTAATAAATCATAATAGAATGAAAAGAGTAATGACAAAAGGTAAATAACACACGGTTTAAACTGGTTCAAGGTAAACCCCTCTACGTCCACTGGCCCTCCACACAGGAGTAAAGAGTTTATTAAAATCACTACGTACACAACTACATGACTTTAACTAAACCTGTCTCTGTATCATTCACACAGATTGATACAAGGACTGTAGCTTTAGGCCGTTCACACAGATTGGCTTGAGCTCATTTGACTCTTCTTCTCACACAGATCAAAGCTTCGTATTCATTGCTATTCTTCCCACACAGGTCGGAATATGCAAGGATCTTTAGTCCACACATGGCTAATGATAATCTCAACGAAAAAGGTAGAACAATTCCAAACGACAGCTTTATCTTTGATGACTGATTGCTGTATGCTGTGCTGTTTGCGTTGAGGACTTCGTATATTTCTTTGCTTGGATACAGCTGTATGCTCACGAAATATACTGATTTTGTAATATCTAGATTTTCAGAGTAATCTGTCAGAGTATGCGCGAGACTGGATTATCTTGGGTAAGCAATGTCCTCTTTCTTGAGGGTATTTATTATAACACCCCTGTGATTTACGAAGATATTACAGCGCCATAGATTCTTTTTAGAGAACCTACCAGGCTTTAACCGACAAAAAAATATATTACCAAACAACGAAACCGAGACATTCACACACTTAAAAAAAAAATAAACTTCAATACGACATACATCACGAAATAACTCAATACATTAACCTGTAGGATCATAACTGTTACAACCATCACAGTTGATCCACAACACTAACAGGGCAGGAATCGAAGCGGGAGATCGTTCCTGCATTTTGGATATGAAGTCTCATTCAAAGCTTTAGACAAAGGTGCTATTGAGATATTGGGCCCTTATGGTATCTCGTACACATTCCGACGATTGGACTTGTGAATTCCAAGCATAAAGCTCTCTTCCATTGTCTGTTCTTTGCCAAAAAGTGAGAAAAATTCCTTACGCTGATTCAATATCAACTGGATTGTGAACCAACGACAACATAATATACAATGCATGACAGTACCCGTGCGAGTACAAAACTAAAATACCACTCTAACCACGACAAGACGACCATAGACTCAACATAACACATGATATCAATGCTGCCCACCAAGCTCGTGTCCGCCTTGTGCTGGCTCGCCTGATGAACCTGTACCTGAATACACAACGAGTATATTCACCCTTGAAGGGGGTCATCAAGAAGACGGTGCAAGTACAATGATTCCAGAATATGTACAAAAAGTGAATAAACAACAGAAATCACAGTTCCATGACGTATATTCTGGGATACAATACGACAATCAACATCACAAAACAACCTCCAGGGCTGTACTGGCCCTGTACCTCACGCGAGATACACACCCCAGGAGTCCTCGTCAGTCCCTCTATGGTTGTACAACCAATCGAGTGATCCGTAGATACTCACAATTTAACGGATCCCATGGGAACCTCGCTAGTTTTACTCGGCTCGCACACACTCAGTAACCACCTGGCACAAATCACATTTTCTGAAATTACCACTTTTCCCAAAATCACATTTTCATACATTTACACGTAGTACAATAAACGCAATCAAAGTACTTGCCTCGATTAGAACAACACCGAAAACGGTGAACGGAAGGACATACGATCCGAATTTCTTCAACGATTCGATCCTAACTCAACCAAATACCATATCAAGCACAAAACTACGGAAACAAAAGGATTCACCTTAAGTTCTACCCTTAGGGATATTCAATCGAAAACTATGGGGGCAGAGTTGTACATACTCTATTTAATGGATGAAACTCGAAATTAAATCCGTAGACTTCAAGGAAGACAAGGGATTATGACTTCATGATCATAATCTTAACACAAATCAAAGCTGAAACGGACTAGAAAGATGAAATCCTAACAAAACCCCAAAATTCCAAAAGACTAGGGATTGAACAATCTTACCTTGATTTGGATGATGAACATGATGAAATATTGTAAGATCAAGACTGAGAACACAGAAATGTTGTTGGATAGTGAAATCTGGTCAAAAACTATGCTTCCCTATGCTCCAAGTCGCCCAGCCGTCAGAGAAGAAGAGAGAGATGGAGAAAATGACGAATTCTAGAATATACAGGCCTATATATACTGGGCACGATTAGCGCGCGCTACGGCTTGAAGTATAGCATACGCTATCGGATGAAAGACGGTGCATTGCTGGTTGGAAGGCGGTCTAGAACCTTCTGTTTGACTTTGCTAGCGTGCGCTACATAGGCATTAGTGTGCGTTACTTATCAGTGCTAGCATGCGCTAGCTCCACAATAGCGTTCGCTAACTGCTTGTGTCCAGAATACAGAAACATTATGTCCTTACTGTCCTGCCGAAATAGTGCGCGTTACCTCACTATTAACGTGCACTAGTACATCACAATAACATACGTTAGTCCACTATAAGCGTGCGCTAATGCCTCATTCCAGAATCCAGAAAGCTTTCTGCCCAACCAGCTTAACGTGAACTACGAACAAGAGTAGCGTGCTCTACAGATACATGGTTAGCGTGCGCTAGCAATAAAGTCTAGCATGCGCTAACCGCTATTTTCCAGCATTAAAAACCACAAAGTCCGGTCAGATTAAAACACATCCCGATAATTACAGAACTCGACAATTACTAACCATCAATATTCCAATACCATCACCAATATACATGTGTTCCCAAATGCCCAACGAAACAACATGAAAATTACAATTCAATTCTCAACAAATATGTCCAAAGTAGCACCCACGAATAATAAAATACGCAAATATAATAATAAAGTACGTGGATATCACACCCTTACCCCCTAAAAAGAAGTTTCGTCCTGAAACATAAGATTCAAACAGTTCGGGGTATTGGGCATGCATACCATCTTTAGTTTCCCACGTAGCTTCTTCCATTCCATGCTTATACCATTGAACCTTTACTAATGGAATCGCCCTCCGTCGCAATTGTTTCATCCGGCATTCCAATATTGCTATCGGTTGCTCTACATATGTACCATCATCATTTACCTCAATCTCTACATAGTCAATAATGTGACTAGGATTGGTAACATACTTACGCAATTGTGAAACATGGAACACATTATGAACGTGACTAAGCGCTGGAGGTAATGCTATTCGATAAGGACCAATGTAACGAGGAGTAAGCTTCCATTTCCTACCGAAAAGAAGGACTCCACGAGTCGGCAATACCTTCAACAGCACATGATCTCCTGCCTGAAACTCTAATGGTCGACGTCGAATGTTGGCATATGACTTCTGTCGACTCTGGGCGGTCGATAACTTTTGTGGGATAACAGCAACCTTCTCTCTCGTTTGAATTAGCAAGTATGGCTCTACTCCAAGTGACTCGTACGACTCGTCCCAATAAAGTTGTGATCTACACCATCTTCCATATAGTTCTTCAAATGGAGCCATACCAATTGAACTATGCCAACTATTATTGTACGCAAATTCAACTAATGGTAAATGAATCTCCCAATCATCTTTCCAATCCAACGCACAAGCTCTCAACATGTCTTCTGTAGTCTGGATAGTTCTCTCCGATTGTCCATCCGTCTGAGGATGATACGTGGTACTAAAATTCAATTCAGTACCAAGTGCTCGACGTACTACTTGCTAGAAATATGATACAAAGTGTCCATCATGATACGAAATAATACTCCTTGGGGTACCATGGAGTCTCACAATATCTGCAATTAGCAAACAGTCCAATATCTCTGGTCCCCAAGTATCTTTAATGCCCATAAAATGTGATGATTTGGTTAATCGATCAACGATTACCCAAATCATATTCATCCCAGTTCGCGTTCTTGGCATTCCCACAATAAAATTCATCGCGATATCTTCCCACTTTCATTCTGGAATGGGTAACGGTTGCAACTTTTCGGCAGGTCTTTGATGTTCAGCTTTAACTTGTTGACAAGTTAAACATTTCGACACATACTCCGTTACATCTTTCTTCATGTTCGGACACCAAAAATTCTTTATCAAATCTTTATACATTTTACTCGTACCTAGATGAATCGAGTACGGAGTAGAATGTGCTTCGTTCAAAATTACTTGCTTAAGATTATCCCGATTTGGTACAAAAATCCTTCCTTGAAATCGAAGAGCTCCATCTTCAAATATCATGAATCCAAGTGCCTTTACTTTAACAACATCCTCCCGAAGCTGAACTAATAAAGGATCATCCCATTGTTTAGCCTTAACATTTTCAATCATTGAGGATGTGATCTCAAGGAAGCGTAATTGTCCTTGAGTTACCTGAGGCCAAACTTCAATCTCCAAACCAATTACTTCTCGTCTGAGCTTTGGTTGGGAGGTGAGGACTTCCAATCTCTGTAACACGATTGACTTATGGCTCAAAGCATCGGCAACGACATTCGCTTGACCTGGATGGTAAATGATGTCAAGATCATAATCTTTAGTCAGTCCTAACCACCGCCACTGATGCATATTAAGCTCTTTCTGAGCAAAAATATATTTCAAACTCTTATGATCCATATACACTCGACAAGAAGAACCATATAAATAGTGTCTTCAGATCTTCAATGCAAACACCACAGCGGCTAACTCAAGATCATGTGTAGGATAATTTACCTCATATGGCTTCAACTGTCGAGACGCATATGCAATTAGCCTCTCATTTTGCATCAATACACGTCCTAATCTTTGTTTTGAAGCATCACTAACAAAACCCTTCATTCCCTGTTGTAAGGCTAGAATTAGTGACATAGTCAACCGCTTCTTTAACTCATAAAAACTCTTCTGGCACTCATCACTCCACTCAAACTTCCGATTTTTCTATAACAGCTGAGTGAGTGGTTGAGCAATTTTCGAATCCTTCGACAGATCGACGATTATAACTGGGTAATCCCAGAAAACTCCGAACTTTCTTGACATTCCGCGGGGGTTCCCAAGCTAAAACCGCTTCAATCTTTTGAGGATCTACCCGAACACCCCCGGCCGATATAATATGACCAAGAAAAGTAACTTCCTTCAGCCAGAACTCACATTTAGAAAACTTAGCATAAAGCTTATTAGTCCTTAGAATATTCAGCACTAATCTCAAGTGTTCGGCATGCTCCGATTCGCTCTTGGAATAGATTAAGATATCATCAATAAGCACCACCACAAATTTATCGAGATATTCGATAAAGGTCTTGTTCATAAGCTGCATAAACACCGCTGGAGCATTAGTTAAACCGAATGGCATAACCACGAATTCATAATGCCCATATCTCATTCGAAATACTATATTTGGAATATCCGAATTTGCAATTGATAATATCCCGATCTCAAGTCAATCTTTGAGAAAACCGTATCCCCTTGAAATTGATCATTTGATCAAATAGATCATCAAGACTTGGTAACATATACTTGTTCTTGATATTTAGTTTATTCAACTCACGATAATGAATACATAGCCGTAAAGATCCGTCTTTATTTCGAATGAATAACACCGGCGCTCCCCAATGGGAAGCACTTGCATTTCCGATAAGGCCATTCTGTATGGTGCCGTAGACACTGGTGCCGCACTAGGCTCTAGTTTGATAGTAAACTCCACATCATGGTGCGGCGGAAATCTGGATAAATCATCTGGAAGTACGTCTGGAAATTCATTCACCACTGAAATAGAAGATAACTAAACTCCGCCAGTTTCTGTCTTCATTGAGTAACACCAATAACGGGTACAACCTTGACTCAACAACTTCATCGCCCTCATGGCTCGGATAATCTTCACAGAGGTACCAGGTTTATGCCCTTCGAAAACGTGTTCGGTACCATCCGGTGCAACTATCGAAATTATTTTCTGATGACAATCCACCACTATCCCATGACGATCTAACCAATCGCCACATAGAATCAAGTCTTCTCCCTTCATGTCAATCACAATAAAATCGGATGGGTAATCTCTACTGCCGATGGTTATAAGACAATTGGCAATCTCGCGATCTCCAACTATCCTTTCCCCACTCGGCAATCCACCAATAAAAGGTTCACACGCAGATAGGCTATTAAGAACCAAATGCTTCACACAAGAAAATGATATAAAGGAATGAGTAGCTCCAGAATCAAACAATACATCTACCGGGTGCATATAAATATAAACAATACTTGACATAGTTTCAGACCCTACGCCATCAATCTGCCTCATTTCGTACAATCAAGGTGGAGCCGATCCAGTACTTAGAGTACTTTTATGCTCGGTTTTTCCTCTGCCACTGCCGCGTCCGACACTCAGAGTTGGCTGACCCATAACAGTGCTTGCTGGAGTAGGAGACTGCTTAGCAAAGACCCTACCCGCTGTCTCACAACATGACGCCCGATGTCCCTGCTTCCCACACTTAAAAAAGGTAACGGGACGTAATGAACAATGCGAACTGACATGTCCTGGAACTCCACAATTAAAACAAGCTCTAGGTCTTCCTCTACTGGGCTGAGTTGAACCAATAGAAGACTACATGGAAGACTGAGGCTTATGCGATCTGCTGCCTCAGAAACTACCAGAAAATTTTGGTTTCTTTGAGCTCGAAATCGTTGGAACCGGAACTGTCACCATCTCATAAGCAAGCGCTCTATCTTGGTATTCTCTCAAAGTAGTACACCCAAGGCCTGCTATATACTTTCGGACCTTAGGTTTCATTCTCGCGTCAAAATGAAGTATCTTATGTACTTCATCCCTGACTTGATCTTGGACACACACTAACTGCTTGTTGTATGTCTTGATTGCCTCGGAGATAGGAACATCTTGGGCTTGAGATCTGAAGAACTCACTGACTCTAGCTAGTCGTACCGTCACTGGACAATACTGGGTCTCCATTAACTCTTTAAATTCCTTCCCAGTGACATTACGATCCTTGGGCTTAACTGCTCGCCACCAATCAAAAGCGTCATCAACAGTTGGGTACTGAGCTATTGGAACCCTCTTGGCCTCAGAGCAGCCAATATCGTCGAATATGTTTTCTAGCTCAATCAACCAATGATATCAATTGTTTGCATCGCCGGAACCATCAAATCTAGGAGGATTCATTTTCATGACTTCCTGAAGCCATCGGTCCTCAATAGTCTTGCCGGTATTAATGTTCTGCACCACTTGAGCCAATTGGTGCACTTGGGTCACAACTTACTGAAGAACGTTAGACACTTCAGCCTCTGCACTCGCATCCGCACCTATCGAGGGGATCGGATCTGATCTAGCCACAGAATGAGATGCTTCATTTGAATTGGACATCTCAGATTCAGATATCGCTTCTCTACCACAGCCTCGGTCGCGTTGACGGACATCTCTACCTCTCAGCATAATAAAGAATAAGAAATGGTTTAACAAGGAAACGATTACAACAATAGGTTACACAATGACAAAGACAATTGCTCCCGAGGAAAATAAATAACCAACATCCGAAGAGGCTTCCAGCACAGGCAGGCGCCAATGATATCATAAACAGCGACCGACTCAACTCTAAGAGACCCAAAAACATCGACAACCTAGGTATCTATAAACCTAGGCTCTAATACCATATTATGCAACACCCTTGCGATTTACGTAGATATTACAGCGCCGTAGATTCTTTTTGTAGAACCTACCAGTCTTTGACCGACATAAAAATACATTAACAAACAACGAAACCGAGACATTCACACACTTAAAACAAAAAAATCAACTGCAATATGGCATACATCACGAAATAACTTAATACATAACCCCTAGGATCATAACTGTTACAACCATCACAATATATCCACAACATCAACTAATGACAACATAATATACAATACATTATAGTACCCGCACGAGTACAAAACCAAAATACCACTCTGACCATGACAAGACGACCATAGACTCAACATAACCCATGATATCAATGCTGCCCACCAGGCTCGTGTCCGCCCTGTGCTGGCTCGCTTGCTGAACCTGTACCTGAATACACAATGAGTATATTCACCCCTGAAGGGGCCAGCAAAAAGCTGGTGCAAGTACAACGATTCCAGAATATGTACAACAAGTGAATAAACAGCAGAAATCACAGTGCCATCAGGTATATTACGGAATACAATACCACAATCAACATCACAAAACAACCTCCTGGGCTATACGGGCCCTGTACCACACGCGAGATACACACCCCAGGAGTCCTCGTCAGGCCCTCTCTGGTTGTACAACCCAACCGAGTGATCCGTAGATACTCACAGTTTAACGGATCCCAGGGGATCCTTGCTGGTTTTACTCGGCTCTCACACATACTCAGTAACCACATGACACAAATCACATTTTCTAAAATTACCACTTTTCCCAAAATCACATTTCTCATATATTCACACGTAGTACAATAAACGGAATCAAAGTACTTGCCTCAATTAGAACAACACAGGAAATGGTAAACGAAAGGACCTACGATCTGAATTTCTTCGACGATTCAATCCTAACACAACCAAATACCAAATCAAGCACAAAACTACGGAAATGAAAGGATTCACCTTAAGTTCTACCCTTCGGGATATTCAATCGAACACTATGGGGGCAGAGTTGTACATACTCTATTTAACGGATGAAAATCGAAATTAAATCCATATACTTCAAGGAAAACAAGGGATTATGACTTCATGATCATAATCTTAACACAAATCAAAGCTGAAACGGACTAGAAAGATGAAATCCCAACAAAACCCGAAAATTCCCAAAAACTAGGGACTAAACAATCTTACCTTGATTTGGATGATGAACTTGACGAAATATTGTTAGATCGAGACTACGAACTCAGAAATGTTGTTGGATGGTGAAATCTGGTAAAAAAATATGCTTGCCTACGCTCCAAGTTGCCCAACCATTGGAGAAGAAGATAGAGATGGAGAAAATGACGAATCCTAGAACATACATGCCTATATATACTGGGCACGATTAGCGCGTTCTACGGCTTGAAGTATAGCGTATGCTATTGGCTGAAAGGCAGTGCACTGCTGTTTGGAAGGCGGTATAGAACCTTCTGTTTGACTTCGCTAGCGTGCGTTACTTACCAGTGCTAGCTTGCGCTAGCTCCACAATAGCGTGCGCTAACTGCTTGTGTCTAGACTCCAGAAACACTCTGTCCTTACTGTCCTGCCGAAATAGCGCGCGTTACAACAATATTAACGTGCACTAGTACATCATAATAACATATGTTAGTCCACTATTAGCGTGCGTTAATGCCCCATTCCAGAATCCAGAAAGCTTTCTGCTGAACCAGCTTAACGTGCGCTACGAACAAGAGTAGCATGCACTACGAAAACATGGTTAGCGTGCGCTAGCATTACAGTCTATCGTGCGCTAACTGATACTTTCCAGCATTAAAAACCACGAAGTCCTGTCAGAATAAAACACATCACGATAAATACAGAACTCGACAATTACTAACCATCAATATTTCAATACCATCACCAATATACACATGTTCCCAAATGCCCAACGAAACAACATGGAAATTACAATTCAATTCTCAACAAATATGTCCAAAGTAGCACCAACGAATAATAAAATACGCAAATATAATAATAAAGTACGCGGATATCACATTTATAACCTCGGAAATTTATCCATTATAAATGTAGTTATTTCTGGTTGGTGAGTTATTGACGTCTCTGATTGGGGGCTACTGATTGTTTGAATTAAAGCAGATCGTATTTAATGCTTCACACATCCTTTCTGTCTTTTCATTTAAATGCTCTTCAGAGCATTCAGACTTGTGTCTCTCCAGCCACATTAAATAATGTCCTATCAGCAATAAATGCTATTTTTAACCATGAATACTTTATGAATAAATAATATTTATCTCACAACGGTTTAAAGCTTTTTCTATTCAGTCATGTTGGTTGTGTTTTACTTTTCCTAAGTAAAACACATACAGTCTTACTGCTGTAACCAACATACCATTTCTCTTGCTGTATGAAGTAAGCTCTGTAGGATGGACTCTCTAGAAGATCTCTTTGCTGTATGGATGGGCTGTATGGAGAATCCTAATAGCTTCCATACTTAACGATATTCCGTCATCTTAAGACTTCTTTGTTGTATGTTAGCAATTATCAAAACAGTTATATTTATCTTAACATTTCTTATGATACAGGTGATGATGCACATGTTTAACGGTTGACTATACCTCTTCAGAGCCACCAGTAGGAGACTTGTCCATAGGCCATGTTCCCTAGCTATTTTGCCTCTGCTGGAAGACTCTGTTGTGTCTTGAATAAAACTTAAGGCCATGACACGTTTTCAGCCGAGAGGGTATTCATTAGAAAACTCGCTTTCGACTATTTGATCCTTCACTCTTTTAAAGTAATGTAGGATAAATTCCGATAACATAAGAACTTCACTAAATTACACCAATAAATAATGTTGCATCATGTAACACCCCCAAAACCATATGGGAATATTACAGCGCCGTGGGCCCCATATTAGAACCCACAAGGCTAAAATCATTTTTGCAAATATTTAAAAATGCCAAAAGGCCCTTTGAAAGTACACACACACACACACACACGCAGCGAATTAAAAACACAGTTCAAAGAATACCGAAAGCCATTTAGAAATATACACACACAGCGGATACAACACAATTAAATACATTTGCAGCGGAATTAAAAAAATAGAAAAGAATACACAATACGAACAATCATGCCATAGCCAGTATCACTGGAAAGCTCATCCCTTCACGACTGCTACTAGGTCGAACTCTGAGTACCTAAAAGATAAAGCCCACGACGGGGTCAGCCATAATACTCAACAATGATAACGACCACATCACAAAGACAATTACATATCAATGTAATCTACATAGTAAGAACATTCCCCATGTAATCTTACCGAAGTAACCTTACCAACCTGTCACAATCTATAACAAATCAATTCTTACCATAATCCCATATTTCGTTCTTAAGTGATGAATGAATTCAAAAGTATCCACCTATACTATATCCGAAACGATACCAAAATTCCCAAACTTATCATATCTCAATTATGGAATGATCTGGCTAAGACTAACTCTACTGGCTGGGTCGCACAATTGGATCCCAATACTGATAGAAACCGATATCACACGATACACCTGCAAATCAACTGTCCCGAAACAATGCCAAGTCCCGGATACCTGTAATATCCGCAATTTCGAATTTCGGTAATTTTCTTTTTTCGGAGGAAGTTTGTTTTGACAACTCTATCATGACTGTTTCCTCATTCCGAGAATGATTAATTCTGCACTTTTTGTCATCCGAGTTCGTTTCGGTGTCGTTTTGTTGAGTTCCGTGTCCTTAATCGACTTTTTCACGTGGGAGTACGACTTTGTAAAGTCACCATTAATTCTTGGAAACTCCAAAAATTCTGAATCTTTGCAACATTATAGAGCATCAAGTTAGCTTTCCAATGGTTCAAACGGTGAGTCAATCGGAGTCCAGACGAGGGAGTTATGGTTGAAATAGCTAAGACTACACGATGTGCCTTTTTCGTATTGGAGTGGGCTGTACCGTGTGCCGCGGCACACTTTAGCTGTGCCGCGGCACTAAGCTGATTCCTGGGCGTTTTTTTTGGCCCTGGGCCGCGGCACACTCATCCTGTGCCGCGGCACACGGGCTTTTTCTGCGTTTTTTTAGCAGATTTTCGAGGAGAAAACTTCATTTTTCTCCTCTCTTCTTCCTCCTTCCATCTAGGGCGATTTTTGGGCGATTTGAGTGCTCCCAAACTTGTAGAGATCATACATCTCAAGTCTTGTTGTAGATTTTCGACCTCTACTTGAATCCTTCATCCAAATCAAGGTATTTTGGCTTGAACCCTTGTTTTTGTAGATTTGGGGATTTTCCTTTTTGATTTCGATTCCAATCCGTTTTTGATCAATTAATTGTTGTCTAAACGTTGTTTTGAACTTGTTATACGGATTGGATACTCGTATCTTTGGTTTGTTCGACCCGAGGGGTGATTTCTTTGTTCTTGAAGGGTCTTGAACATTTAATGTTCGATTAAATGTTCGAATGAGTTCCCTTTGATAGTTTGTTGGGATTTCCGTTGTTTTCGGCCTTGATTCTCGTCGTAATCATGTTTTGTTATTCCTTACGGAGGATTATAGGTGCTCAATGATTCTGATGTTGAATTCCGTTGGTGATTGATGATTCATGTGGTGTTTTCCCGTAGTAATTTCGGTGCTACCGCGTTCTAGATAGTGTTCGGGAAATTGAGGGCTACCCGGCCGTATCCGTTCATTTTTCCATTGCTCATGATATCGAGGCAAGTACCTTGTCCATACTATTCTGGTTTTGTGAATATGATAATTGGTGATCATCCTTATATATTTGTTTGATTGTTTAAAACGAGTTTTCAAAAGATTTGGTTAGCCTTGTTAAAGGCCCTCTTTCAAAATCGTGTGTGTTTTGTGATTGGTGTGTTTCTCGAATGAGTATGCGAATCTTATGGACATGTTTGGTGTTGATGATGCACTTGGTCTTTGCGTGTGGACGTATATTGTTTCATTTCGGTGCATTGTGGTTGACGTGTTGTTTTACTAAGTGTTTGATGCCTCTGGGTGAATTGTTTGGATATCCTCGGTGTGATATGTTACTCGTGCTTGAGTTTGATTCGCTAGCCAGCTCGGGAGGGTCCTTCGAGGCCTCGAGTGGGATTCGTGGCTTCGTCCGGTCTAGGTGACGTGTGGTGCTTGAGTATTTCGCTAGCCGGCTCGGGAGGGTCCGACGGGATCACGGAGTGGGATTTGTGGCTTCGACCCGGTCTGGCGATGTGAGTCTTGTGTTTTGTGAATGTGTTTGCTCACCTCGGGAGGGTTCGACGGGACCACGGAGGGAATTCCAATGGCTTCGACTGGGTTCACGAGTGAAACTTCACCGCTACGTGTATATATTTTGTGATTGTTTTTCGCTCACCTCGGGAGGGTCCGATGGGATCACGGAGGAGTCGATGGTATAGCCCTGGATTCACGAGTGCGGTTGCTTATGTTTTGTGAATGTGTTTGCTCACCTCGGGAGGGTTCGACGGGGCCACGGATGGAATTCCATTGGCTTCGACCTGGATTCACGAGTGAAACTTCACGGGTGCGTGTGTATTTTATGTCCGTCGAGGACGCATGACGTGGGCTTTTAACCTTGTGTATTATGGTTGGTTTTATTTGCGAAAACAAAACCTTTGGGCTGTGACCCTGTTGATTTTTGGAAAGTGAAGGATTCGGTAATCCTAAATTGTTTCCTATTAAAACTCTCGATGGCAATTCAAACTGTTTTATAAATAGTTTCCCCTTGCTTTGTGACCTTTCGGTTTTTAGAATGTTTTACCAAACTCTTGCCTCGGGAAGTACTTTTCGTCATGTTTGGATTTTTGAGGATTCTTGATTATTATTGTTCTTGGAACTTTGAGGATTCCTGGTTATTGTTATTCGTGGAATGTGAATTGTATGGCTCGTATTTTTGCACTTGTACTTGCACTAGCAAAACAGTGGAGTTTTGCTAACCCAGTATTCGGGGGTGGATGTCTATTTTGCATTCGGGTTTTGGAGCATAGCACAGGGTCGGCATGAAGGATGATGAAAGATGAACGATACTAATCACACGAGGATCCGTTGATGACGGATTGGTCTAGTTGTATTTTCTTTTTATTTGTAGTATCTTTTCCCGATGTACGGGAGTTTATTGTATTTTGACCCCTGCGTGGGTATGTGTTTGGAATTGAGTTGTAAGTAATTATTGAAAGACCAAGTCGGTCTCTTTGAGTCATTTTAGCCTTAAAGGCGATGTCTAGATGTTTGATTTAGTTATCGGCTGGTAGATCCTCGAGGAGAGGGTTTACGGCGTGTAATATCCTGAGTGGATTGGGGTGTTACATAAATGGTATCGGAGCTTAGGTTGTGGAAACCTAGGTGTCGGGTCGATGGTGTCTGTTGAGTTTTGTCTTGTCGGATTATGTCCGACTAAGTCGTGTCGCGACGCGTCGTGCGAGTTTGTTGGTCGTGATTAGTATCGTGGGTGATCATCATCTTCGTGCGACCTGTGAATGTAAGTCTCCCTTCTTTGTGTTGTGCCTCGTGTGACACGAGCTATTTTTATGATTATTTGTTAAGTGACGGAATCCTCTTATGGATTTTGATTTCGTGATATGTGGTTATTTGACTCTCATATTTCGTTCATATGAGGAGTAGTGTTGTTGGATTGTGCATGTTGTTGTATTTCTTTTATCCGCTGCGTGAGTTCTTTTGTAATGACTTTCGGTATTTTACCGACCGAGTTTTATTTCGAAAACCGATTCCCTTAACCGAGTTTTTGGCATTATGGCCTTGACCGCTTTGACAAAATTCTTATGACGGTATTTAGTATTTTGTAAATGGCTTTTGTGAGTTTTTGAAATATTACCGTCATCGGCCTTTTTGGCGTTTTTGTAAATGGTTTTTAGCCTGGTGAGTTCGTAGCGGACCCACGGCGCTATAATATTTTGTGTAATTACCTGAAATTTTTGGGCATTCTAGCCCATTGAATTATCTTTGAAAAAACTTGAGTATCTTAGAAAATAAATTTCGAGACGTACTTTCAAAATGAATCATTTTCTCGTGGTACATCCAAGATGCCACAATATGTTTCAAAATTCTTCTACCGCGAGGACCCAAAATGTTTTGAGATATTTTCAATGTTTTATAAACACTTTTACTTAGACCCGAGGGTCGAAGATTTCGAAAGTCTTTCACGAAAAGAAAGTGTCCTCATTTTTATCAAATGCGAGATGGTTCTCCAAAGTCTCGATAACGATGTTTCACGTTTGTACTTTTTCTTGAAAGGTGATACTCAAGATCAACCGGCATTTTTCTAAATTATTTTTAAAAGGATGTTTTCATTTTAAAAACCTATCCATTCCCGTTTGAGAAATTTGGATATGTATGTATGATGTTTGCTTTGTCGTTATGATGTTACTCCAGTATGATCGAATTGGTGGCATGAATGTCGAGGCGTTGCCACGCATTTGTTGTACTAGCCCTCTGTGAGAGGTGTGACTGGTGTTCTTGTTTATCACCTCGTGGTGATTTACGTGTTGTCGCACGAGTGTGGGTTGTTAAAGCTTGGATTTTTGTGCGTTTATGCACATGTGTGATTGTTTCATGATGTTTGTAATTATGTCTTTGGTTATCGTTCGGGCCGTTGAGGTCGCGAACGATACGTCGTTGTTGTAGTGTTTGTGTGTGTATTACTTTACGATGATAATCGTTATATATGATATGTGTTATGATTCCTTGTTGTCCGAGTTGGCATCTCCGGTATGTTGTTTTGCGGTGTTATGTTCCATTGTATCTAGCATTTGTATTTTCGGTATGCCGAGCCGAGGCATTTCAACCGTGATGTCTTGGGGAATGTACGTACAAATTGTCCTTCTCGTCAAGAACACATTTCGAGTGTGGGCTCGAGGACACCGAATCGGTTTTGCGAATTGGCTACCGAGACTTTCGGAGTTCGCGCTTCAGCCTGAGATATCGAATCGGCTTTGAGGCCTTTGAAGGATGTTTCGCCGATTGCACTGTTGTGTCGTCTCCTTGATTTCGTTATTGTGAGTAGCGGGACGACCTTCTTTTAGAAGAGGTCGAATATAATACCCGTATTATTTTTGGCTTCTGCATTTTCTCTTTCTCAATTCTATAGACTCGCTCGTGTTCGTTGATACTTTACAGACTTGTTACGTATTCCGGTTTCATCGTTCGAACGAGCTGTGATCTTGTTTTGGGTCGATCTGGTTATCGCTGTGACTTTTTCGAGTTCGGTTCTATTCTTGTGAACCTTGTTCGGAAGTAACACCCTTTGGTTCTACTAGCTCTTCTATTCGACGTGGATCGGATTTTGAATTTCTGTATTTTCGACTCCGTCGACTCGTTTATGTTTGTTGACATTTCTGAACTTTCCCTATCCCTTGCTTTTGTTGATCGAACGAGTGTGGTATTGTTTTGGAATAACTCGTTTGTCGCTGTGACTTTTCAATCGCTATTCCCTATCCTATGGATCTTATGGGAATGCATTCCTTGTAGTTCTCACCAGATCATCCTGGGAGTTGTTGTTTGAGTTTTATTATCCTTCGTGTTTCGGACATGATTGTTCGATTTTTGTTGTCTCGATCGTTTGTTTGTTCGGTTTTTGTCCTCGTTTTGTGATTGTTGAACGTTCAGACTCCTTCGTAATTCCCTTAAGTTCGGGAAATTAGTCTCGTTTTCGATCCTCCAACCCTTGGTCGGTGGAATTCCGTATTAGTTCAGCGATTGGCTCGCGTTTCGATTGATGTACCGTTGGGTTGGTCAATCATACTGACTTTCGTTCGTTGTGTTTTGTGATTGTCGGATAATTGACTTGGCTATATCATCCGTTTGATGACGCTTGTCATTTGTTGGTTTTATTGTATCCCTAACGGCGACGTTGTGTTGGTCGTCGTGGAGCGTGTTTTCACGCCGTATGTCTCTTTGCGTTTCTTGCAGCGTTTCGCCGTTGGGCGCGAGTTTTCTATTTTTGTGTATCTCGTCGATTTTTCCTGGCGGGTATATTGCTCCCCCCTACTTGTTTTAAGTTTCGGGACGAAACTTCTTTAAGGAGGGTAGAATGTAATATCCGCAATTTCGAATTTCGGTAATTTTCTTTTTTCGGAGGAAGTTCGTTTTGACAACTCTATCATGACTCTTTCGTCATTCCGAGAATGATTAATTCTGCACTTTTTGTCATCCGAGTTCGTTTCGGTGTCGTTTTGTTGAGTTCCGTGTCCTTAATCGACTTTTTCATGTGGGAGTTCGACTTTGTAAAGTCACCATTAATTCTTGGAAACTCCAAAAATTCTTAATCTTTGCAACATTATAGAGCATCAAGTTAGCTTACCAATGGTTCAAACGGTGAGTCAATCGGAGTCCAGACGAGGGAGTTATGGTTGAAATAGCTAAGACTACACGATGTGCCTTTTTCGTGTTGGAGTGGGTCGCATGCCGTGTGCCGCGGCACACTTCAGGTGTGCGCGGCACTAAGCTAATTCCTGGGCGTTTTTGGCCTGGGCCGTGGCACACTCATCTGTGCCGCGGCACACGGGCTTTCTGCGTTTTTAGCGATTCTCGAGAAAACTTCATTTTTCTCCTCTCTTCTTCCTCCTTCCATCTAGGGCGATTTTTGGGCGATTTGAGTGCTCCCAAACTTGTAGAGATCATCCACCTCAAGTCTTGTTGTAGATTTTCGACCTCTACTTGAATCCTTCATCCAAATCAAGGTATTTTGGCTTGAACCCTTGTTTTTGTAGATTTGGGGATTTTCCTTTTTGATTTCGATTCCAATCCGTTTTTGATCAATTAATTGTTGTCTAAACGTTGTTTATAACTTGTTCTACGGATTGGATACTCGTATCTTTGGTTTGTTCGACCCGAGGGGTGATTTCTTTGTTCTTGAAGGGTCTTGAACATTTAATGTTCGATTAAATGTTCGAATGAGTTCCCTTTGATAGTTTGTTGGGATTTCCGTTGTTTTCGGCCTTGATTCTCGTCGTAATCATGTTTTGTTATTCCTTACGGAGGATTATAGGTGCTCAATGATTCTGATGTTGAATTCCGTTGGTGATTGATGATTCATGTGGTGTTTTCCCGTAGTAATTTCGGTGCTATCGCGTTCTAGATAGTGTTCGGGAAATTGAGGGCTACCCGGCCGTATCCGTTCATTTTTCCATTGCTCGTGATATCGAGGCAAGTACCTTGTCCATACTATTCTGGTTTTGTGAATATGATAATTGGTGATCGTCCTTATATATTTGTTTGATTGTTTAAAACGAGTTTTCAAAATATTTGGTTAGCCTTGTTAAAGGCCCTCTTTCAAAATCGTGTGTGTTTTGTGATTGGTGTGTTTCTCGAATGAGTATGCGAATCTTATGGACATGTTTGGTGTTTATGATGCACTTAGTATTTGCGTGTGGACGTATATTGTTTCATTTCGGTGCATTGTGGTTGACGTGTTGTTTTACTAAGTGTTTGATGCCTCTGGGTGAATTGTTTGGATATCCTCGGTGTGATATGTTACTCGTGCTTGAGTATGATTCGCTAGCCAACTCGGGAGGGTCCTTCGAGGCCTCGAGTGGGATTCGTGGCTTCGTCCCGGTCCTAGGTGACGTGTGGTGCTTGAGTATTTCGCTAGCCAGCTCGGGAGGGTCCGACGGGATCACGGAGTGGGATTTGTGGCTTCGACCCGGTCCTAGGCGATGTGAGTACTGTGTTTTGTGAATGTGTTTGCTCACCTCGGGAGGGTTCGACGGGACCACGGAGGGAATTCCAATGGCTTCGACCTGGGTTCACGAGTGAAACTTCACCGCTACGTGTATATATTTTGTGATTGTTTTTCGCTCACCTCGGGAGGGTCCGATGGGATCACGGAGGAGTCGATGGTATAGACCCGGATTCACGAGTGCGGTTGCTTATGTTTTGTGAATGTGTTTGCTCACCTCGGGAGGGTTCGACGGGGCCACGGATGGAATTCCATTGGCTTCGACCTGGATTCACGAGTGAAACTTCACGGGTGCGTGTGTATTTTATGTCCGTCGAGGACGCATGACGTGGGCTTTTAACCTTGTGTATTATGGTTGGTTTTATTTGCGAAAACAAAACCTTTGGGTGTGACCTGTTGATTTTGGACAGTGAAGGATTCGGTAATCCTAAATTGTTTCCTATTAAAACTCTCGATGGCAATTCAAACTGTTTTATAAATAGTTTCCCCTTGCTTTGTGACCTTTCGGTTTTTAGAATGTTTTACCAAACTCTTGCCTCGGGAAGTACTTTTCGTCACGTTTGGATTTTGAGGATTCTTGATTATTATTGTTCTTGGAACTTTGAGGATTCTGGTTATTGTTATTCGTGGAATGTGAATTGTATGGCTCGTATTTTTGCACTTGTACTTGCACTAGCAAAACAGTGGAGTTTTGCTAACCCCCGAGTATTCGGGGGGTGGATGTCTATTTTTGCATTCAGGTTTTGGAGCATAGCACAGGGTCGGCATGAAGGATGATGAAAGATGAACGATAGTAATCACACGAGGATCCGTTGATGTCGGATTGGTCTAGTTGTATTTTCTTTTCCGCTGTAGTATCTTTTCCCCGATGTACGGGAGTTTATTGTATTTTGACCCCTGCGTGGGTATGTGTTTGGAATTGAGTTGTAAGTAATTATTGAAAGACCAAGTCGGTCTAAAGAGTCATTTTAGCCTTAAAGGCGATGTCTAGATGTTTGATTTAGTTATCAGCCTGGTAGATCCTCGAGGAGAGGGTTTACGGCGTGTAATATCCCTGAGTGGATTGGGGGTGTTACAATACCAATACAAAGCATGAATGCTCACACAATCAATAATGATAAACAATCGATGCATCACAACGGAAATATCAATCACATGATATTTCCACACAAGATCGACAAAGGATCAACCACGGACGAGAATACCATGATCTGGTAACTCCAACAAGATCAATGAAGAATCAATAACCGAGAATACCGATGACACGGTAAGGATCAACGAAGAATCAACAACCAAGAATACTCACGATACGGTAAACTCCAACAAGACCAATAAGGGTCGACAACCAGAAATTCCAACGATACGATAAACTCCAATAAGATCAATAAAGGGTCAACAACAACCGAGAATACTGACGACACAGTAAACTCTAGCAAGATCAATAAGGACCAACAACTGGGAGTACCAACGATAGGGCAAACTCCAACAAGAGCAATAAGGAATCGACAACCGAGAATACTGATGACACGGTAAACTCCAATAGGGATAATAAGGGATCAACAACTGAGAATACCGACAACACGGTAAACTCAAATAACATCAATCAAGGACTAATAACCAAGAATACCAACGATGAGACAACTCTCAAACGGAATCAGTAAGGATCAATAACGAACGAGATTACCAATGACAGGGTGAACTCCAAACGAGATTTATAAAGGATCGATATCAATGAGTTGACCATCAATATGGTAACTCCGAACGAGATTAGTAAAGGTTCAACGGTGGATACACGAGAGAATAAAATCGTCAACCATATACAAATCATATATACGGGATTTCAAAGACAATCCGAATATCGAACAGATCCAATTATAGATGGACTGTGAACGACCAATCAATAAGACTCAAGATGGATGTCACGATATGCTCGATCCGTACATATGTCCGTGTACAAGCCAACCACGGGTATTGATCAATACATGTCAGGTCTCGTACCTAATCAGCCTCACGAAGTACGTCTCATGTGCACGGTTCAATATGAGGTCGAAACCAACATATGCTACACGTGCCCGTCCCGAAAATCCTACACATGAATGATCAGAACGTATCTGACTCCAGATAGGCCACGATACAACATGACAACAAATCTCAAAGAAACATGTATCCAACAAGGATCAGAAGATTTTCCAAAAGGGCAACAATAACTCGATCATGAAAGACCGACACGACCACAATGTCGTATTCGGTCAGACAACAGTTCACATCATGCTCAACAATGCATATAATAATAGCACATAAACTCCCAAGGCAGCAGCCAAGGGTCACATAAGCATCTACTCAGAAATACTCCGGACAATATCACATAAACTCCCAAGGCAGTAGCCGAGGGTCACGGAAGCATCTACTCAGGAATACTCCGGACAATATCACATAAACTCCCAAGGCAGCAGCTGAGGGTCACGGAAGCATCTACTCAGGAATACTCCGGACATAGGTGTAACACCCCAAACCAGGCGGATATTACAGTGCCGTGGACCCCCGACTGGGACCCACCAGGCGAATGAAAAAGGATGAATTACACAGGGTAATGTAGTACCGAACCACATTATAACATCAATTACTCCGATTAGGAGTTTCATACAACACACCCAGGATAATATAGAATACTTGTGTATCTTATGTGACGATAAAATACACGACACTGAATGAAATGAGTATTTGAAAGGAATGTCTGCAGCGGAATAATAAAGAAAACATAAATGACTGAATAAATGACTGAAAGGATTGGGGCCCCCTTCTAGTATCACTGGGACTCTCCGCCGTCAACGTGCTCTCCCTGCGCCTTTGCCTTGCCATGACGAAAAACAATATCCCCAAACGGGTCGATTATCTGAGAACAACAATCCTCAAGGGTTGAAAATACACAATCAAGATATATACGAAATTATGAGTTATCTGTCGAACATACGCAATCAAACATGCTATATGAATCGACTATCAGTACGGCTCAAAGGAATGGCGCCACACTACGTCCGGGATGGAAATGTGTCCGTGCACAAGCCACCAACGATCAAACACGCGTGGTCTTGTACCTAATCAGTCTCACGAGCAATCGACTCGTGTGCAAATTCCAATGTGTGGCCAACAACCAACACACGACCATAATGTGCCCGACAGGAAAATCCTACACATACCAACCGGCACGCCAGTATGACCCGGAATGCCACAATATGACAAAAGTGACAACGAAAATGAATGATGACTCACCAAGATTTAATGATGGTGAAATGAATGATAGCTCAATGAAATGATCGGAACCGTCGTTCCTTATGACTGAGGTGATTAATTGACAATGACGAGTTTTGATACGATTAATACAATGATGAATGAGTTATGATTATGAATGAACAACGACAAAAGGAATGAATATCCTTTTAACCGAGTAAGAATTAACTTACACAATACCGATGATGAATGTCCGTCCACGAACAACGTCCTAACCAAGATACCGGTCGCTCGAACAACCTTAATTCAATCTAATTACCAACAATCCGATCAATAACGAATTAAACACGAATATAACGAACTCAAGACGTCGATACGATTAAACCAAGTTCATAGGGGCATTATATCGAACACTTTGAGTCCAACTTCGATTGATTACAACTAAACCTCAACAATACCAATCTCAAATCCCCAAGAAGTGCTTCAAATCAATAAAACATCTCCAATACGATCAATAGTCCGTTAAGAATATCCAAAACGTGATTATAACAACTATTAATCGGAAATCCCCAAATCCAACTCGATATTCAAAGTGTTCTAGAATAAATCCCTCAATAATCCAATGAATCCTTATACAAACTCATAATCATATACATATCCCTTCATAAAACATGATTATAACGTCCAAAACATCATATCTCAACACAAAATCGAAATCGAGGTGTTGAAGAAATTACCTCTTGAAGATCCAACCACTTCGATCCGATGAACACGAGTAATAACGAGTATCCAAGCTTCCCAAAGGAATGAAGATGATGAAGATTACACACTCAAGTGATTGATGATGATGAAATCTCTCTCTCAACCCTCTCTCTCGGATGAAGAAGGAAAAAAATGAAAAAGTGAAGTGAAATGACCCGGCCAAGTCATTAAATACTGCCGGAAGTTACGGCCGTAACTCGGCCCTCTTACGGCCGTAACTTTCCAAGTCAACGGCCTTACGGCCGTAACCGGCCAACTCAATGCGGCCGTAACTCGGCTTCGTCAGAAGCTGCCACTGACCTTACGGCGAATCGATCTGAGTTACGGCGTAACCCGCCTTCGTCAAAAATATCCGTCGACACCCTTACGGCCGTAACGCACACCTTACGGCCGTAACTCGGATGATACGGCCGTATCCGCCAAATCTTACGGGCGTAAGCCCTCTTCGTCAGCGGCCGGGCACCACCTGCTGCCGCGTCTGGCCGTCAGACGGCTCGTGCGGCCGTGCCTCTACTTACGGCCGTATGCCGCAACCCTTACGGCCGTAAGTCACCCATGTCGACAACACCAAAAACTTACGAACACTACTTACGGCCGAATCTCACCATCCTTACTGCAGTAACTCACCTTCGGCCGAACATGTCTCGGTAGCTCTTTGGGCCAGCGTCTGGCGTACCGGCCAGACCTTACGGCCGTACCTGCTCAACTTACGGCCGTACCACAGGACCTTACGGCCGTAAGTCCCTTTCGTCCAAATGGCCTGAAACACGAACCCTTGTTACGGCCGTAACCCAAAGTCCTTACGGCCGTAACTCGATGCTGGCCAAGTTGAAAATTCCGATAACTCCGATTCCACGATACGACTGATGAATGATCCGACATAACATACGAATGTGAAAATGAACAAGTCTAACACAAGCCACGGATGATGCTCCCGATCGACTACCAATCACGATGAAAATAATAATGCTCCGTCGATCTCTAAGCGGAGATGACATGACGATCGATGGCGATATACGATTACAACATGCCAACATTGAACGCAAATGAGTGATTCATGAATGATGAGTGATTATTAATGAGTGAGAATTACTGAGTGACGATTACAGACTGATAATTACTGAATGAAAATGAATGAATTACAACCGGGTATTACATACCCCCCCCCTTAAAAAGAGTTTCGTCCCCGAAACTAAGGGTCAAACAACTCGGGATAACTCTCCCGCATACTATCCTTGGTTTCCCAAGTAGCCTCTTCGACTCCGTGTCTAGACCACTGAATTTTAACCAAAGGAATCGTCTTATTCCTCAACTGTTTGATTCGCCGCTCTAGAACTCGAATAGGACGTTCCTCATATGAATGATCGTCGGCGATCTCGATTTCGTCGGCTGGAGTATGTGACTCGGTCGGCAACATACTTCCATGGCGAGAGACATGAAACACATTATGAATTCGGCTCAACGCCGGAGGTAAAGCCAATCGATAAGCTAACTCGCCCACTCGATCCAAAATCTCAAGCGGTCCAATGAATCTCGGACTCAACTTTCCCTCTTCCCAAAGCGGAAAATACCTCGACTCGGGGATACCTTGACCAAAACGTGGTCACCGTCTCGAACTCTAGTGGTCGGCAGCGATTATACGCATAGGATTTACGTCGACTGCGAGTGTCAACATACGACTCTGATTAAAGCTACCTTCTCACGGGCGGCTATAAGCATATCGGGCTCGGTGCCGATTGATTCAGCAAGTCATCCCAACACAAAGGAGACCGACAACGGCGACCATACAAGGCCTCGTAAGGTGCCATCTTAATGGAAGCATGCCGGCTATTATTATACGTGAACTCGATCAATGGTAGTTGGGCTTCCCAATCGTCCTTCCAATCGAGGACGCATGCCCTCAACATGTCCTCTAGTGTCCGAATAGTCCTCTCGATTGCCGTCGGATTTGAGGATGAAAGGCGATGCGAGATTGGTGAGTTCCCATAGCACGATGGTGATTTCCAAAATTGAGACACAAATCGTCCGTCACGATCGGAAGCGATACTCTTAGGAGTACTGCGGTCTCACTATCTCCTTGATGAACAATCGAGCCGAGTCTCTCGGGACCCCACGTATCCTTGATCTCAAGGAAATGAGCTGATTTTGTTAGGCGGTCCACGATCACCCGGATCGTGTTCATGCCTGACGACTCGTCGGCAAACTCGTGATGAAATCCATAGAAATGTCTTCCCACTTCCACTCGGGGATAGGAAGAGGTTTCACATACCCGCCGATGTTCAATCTTAACTTGTTGTGAGTTAAGCATCTCGAAAGCAGTGCGACTTCTCGCTTCATATTACTCCACCGGTAATTACATTTCAAGTCCTTGTACATCTTGCTGGATCCGGATGAACAGAATAAGGGTAGCATGAGCTTCTCTCAAAATCGAGTTTTTCAACTCGTCATCCGCCGATACGCACAACCGATTCTTAAATCTCAAAAGTCCATCCTCGTGGACCACGAATCCAGGGGCTTTCCCCTGAGCCACATCCTCTCGGATGCGCAACAATGATGGGTCCGAACCCTGATTCTCTCGGATTGCATCCTCAAGAGATGATGAAATCTCTAACATACAAAGTTGTCCCCGAACTCGGCTGGGCCGGACCTCGATCTCGGGTCTAAGGAGTTCCCTTGAAGCTCCTTCTGAACTGTTAAACGGGCAAGCATCTGCTCCTGAACGGACTTACGACTCAAGGCATCGGCGACAACATTCGCCTTGCCCGGGTGGTAAAGGATCTCGACATCATAATCTTTGATTAATTCCAACCACCGTCTCTGGCGCATATTTAACTCCTTCTGAGTAAATATATACTTTAAGCTCTTATGATCGGTGAATATGTGACAGGTAACGCCATAAAGATAATGACGCCAAATCTTCAAAGCGAACACCACGGCTGCTAACTCCAGGTCGTGGGTCGGATAATTAACCTCGTAAGGCCTCAATTGCCGTGAAGCATAGGCAATAACTTTCCCGTTCTGCATGAGCACACATCCGAGACCCTGTCCGGACGCATCACTATAGACCACAAATCCTTCCGTCCCCTGCGGCAAGGAAAGTACAGGTGCTGACATTAACCGACTCTTGAGTTCCTCAAAACTCCGCTGACACGCATCGGACCACGTGTATTTCTTATCCTTTCGCAAAAGGTTCGTCAATGGTTGAGCAATTTTGGAAAATCCTTCCACAAATCGCCGATAATAACCCGCTAGTCCGAGGAAACTCCGGATTTCCTTAACATTCTTCGGAGGTAACCAAACTCGAATAGCCTCCGTCTTCTGAGGGTCGACACGAACTCCGTCTGATGAGATTACATGTCCGAGAAAAGTCACTTCGGACATCCAGAACTCACATTTGGAAAACTTTCCAAACAGTTGCTCTCGTCTCAACACGTCGAGAACCTGATGAAGATGAACCTCGTGATCCTCTCGGTTACGAGAATAAATCAAAATATCGTCGATGAAGACAACAACAAACTGATCCAAAAAGTCGATGAAAACCCGATTCATCAATTCCATGAATACCGCAGGTGCATTAGTTAGCCCGAACGGCATAACTACGAACTCATAATGACCATAGCGTGTTCGAAACGCCGTCCTCGCGATATCCGACTCTCGAATCCGCAACTGGTGATATCCAGATCTTAAGTCGATCTTGGAAAATACTGAAGCTCCCTGAAGTTGATCTAAGAGATCGTCAATACGGGGTAAGGGATACTTATTCTTGATCGTCACCCTGTTCAACTCCCGATAATCAATACATAAGCGGAATGAACCATCCTTCTTCTTGACAAACAACACTGGTGCTCCCCACGGGGACGCACTCGGTCGGATATAACCTTTCTCGAACAACTCCTCAAGTTGGTTCTTTAATTCCTGCATTTCGGTCGGGGCCATCCGGTACGTTGCCTTCGATATCGGGGTCGTACCAGGCTCCAACTCTATCGTGAATTCCACATCCCTCTGTGGATGCAAACCAGGTAACTCGTCTGGAAAAAAATATGCATATTCCATCACCAACGGAATATCCGTTAACATTATCGATGACCTCTCGGTTTTGGCCATAAAGCACCAATAACCGACACATCCTGATTGATTAATCTTCTTGCTTTCATCAAATTAATGACTTTGCGAGCAGTAGGATTACCTCCACGAAACACATATTCAACTCCATCGTCGAAATGATAGTGACCAAACGCTTTGGACACTAATGATGGCATCATGACGATCCATCCAATCAATACCCAAGATGATGTCGTCCCTCGGTAAATCTACTACGATTAGGTCCGGCCATACGACCATGGCCCAGATCGGACAATTACGAATCTCACGGTTACCGATAATGCGTCTACCATCAGGTAGGCCAATGACATATGGCTCACAACTAGTAGCACTACCCAGACGTAGTCTACTCAAACATGACTCGGAAATGAATGAATGAGATGCACCAGTATCAAAAAGAGTGCACACAGGTTGAGATAGAATATCGAGTGTACCTGAGAACATCCGGCCCTCAGGAACATCGGGCAGCTTCATCTCATAAAATCGGGGCTTAGGCCCCGAACCGGATGCTCCGTCGATAGCTCTTGGCTCCGCCTTTAGCTCTGTCGTCTTGAGCAGCCAGTGAGTGGCTTTGATTACGCACCTGAATGACACAGGGCTTGAGATGACGCCGGAGTGGGTTTAGAGTCCCTACGGCAAAAACGGGCCCTATGCCCGGCAATCCCACATTGTGGCACGTGATGATCGCCGGACACTTGGTGCTTTAATGACACTGTTCTTCACAGTTGAATCAAGTGATGGCCGAATCGCCGCTCGTGGCGAGATTCCGCGGGTTTAGACGCCAGGAGGTCGCTCGGAAAAGTAGAGCCCGCCGCGGTTTCTTGAAAGTGGCACGACTACCGTCGACCGATTACGGTTCTTAGACTTCTTGCTAGCGACGAAGGTTCTTTGCTAGCAATTTCCTTAGCCGTAAGCTCGTAAGTAAGAGCCTTCTCAATGAACTCGGCGAGTGGCACGTTATGATTAAGCAAGCGAAGTCTCATACGGGGTTTGACCTCTTCTGAAATACTTGATCTTGTCCGCTTCCGAGTGAATGATAGATGAGGCGAACGGAAGAAGTTCTGAAATTTTTCGGCGATGGCGAGAACGTCATCATCCGCCGAAAGGTCGGGAGTGAGTAATTCCGACAACTTGGCCTCCCGAGTGGGGCCGGATAGTACCTCTCCATCATGAGAGTCTTGAATCGATCCCAAGTACATGTTCCGTCTGTGGGTCTCAACGATAACCACCATGAATGAGCGCTCTTACCGAGATAGTAAGCCGCAATCGAAACTTTATGCCCTTCGGGGCAATCCACCATAGCAAATAACTTCTCAAAATGCTCAAGCCGGTGAACAATATCCGCCGGCTCGGATGAGCCCTCAAAAGTAGGTGGTCGCTGGCGAGATATCGCCGATGATATTGCTTACACCCTCTCTTGCCTCGAGGCGGCGGCGGAGGAGCTGCTGATTTTGATTGACGGAGTTATGCATCGTCTCCATCAACCGAGCCATCTGGGTCATTTGGGCCATCATGCCCTGCATAAATGCGAGTGGGTCGACCCGAACACCCTCACCGAGCCGTGTCCGGGTACGACTCCTGACAGTGAATGATCGCATCCAGGTGAGTGAGTGGCGGCGTCGCCGCTCGATGAGTTAGCATTATTCACGGCATTTGCACGGTATTCGCACGAGTTCTCGGGATTCGGCCCGCTCCACGGCCTCGTCCTCCACGTCCTCTGCCGACCCTCTCCATCCGAAGTGGAAAGTCATATGATGATTATATATCTCGCATGAGTATCACATTATGATTACATTATGAAATGATGAAAATGAGCATACGCGCTCACATACGGCGATTACATGAATGATTAATTGACGTGACATGATTATCGATAAAATTCGAAATGATTATCTTGAACAATTTAACAAGATTGATGATATGATCTTCAAGATCAACAAGCGAGTAATGAAATGAATTGAGTGATTAATGAGTTAACATTATCGACTTGATCACAATTGAAATTGATGAATGAGGATTGTTAAGCGATGAATTATGAATGAATGATTAATGCGAGAAATTATACCATGGCATTAGAAATCTTACGATTCTTGGTACGATTGGCTCGGCATTTGCACAGTCACACGTGACGCGAAAGTCCAATGATACTAGTCCGATGACGATGATTTCAAATGAGACATGACTTGGAGGGTAGTATTCAAACCACGCTCGATACCAACTCTGTAACACCCCAAACCCGGGCGGATATTACGGTCTGTGGACCCCCGATAGGACCCACCGGGCGAATGAAAAAGGATGAATTACACAGGGTAATGTAGTACCGAACCACATTATAACATCAATTACTCCGTTTATGAGTTTCATACTACACACCTGGATAATATAGAATACTTGTGTATCTTATGTGACGATAAAATACACGACCTTTGAATGAAATGAGTATTTGAAAGGAATGTCTGCGGCGGAATAATAAAGAAAACATAAATGGTGAATAAATGGTGAAAGGATTGGGGCCCCCTTCTAGTATCACTGGACTCTCCGCCGTCAACGTGCTCTCCTGCGCCTTTGCCTTGCCATGACACGAAAAACAATATCCCCAAACGGGGTCGGTTATCTGAGAACAACAATCCTCAAGGGTTGAAAATACACAATCAAGATATATACGAAATTATGAGTTATCTGTCGAACATACGCAATCAAACATGCTATATGAATCGACTATCGATGCGGCTCAAAGGAATGGCGCCACACTACGTCCGGGATGGAAATGTGTCCGTGCACAAGCCACCAACGATCAAACACGCGTGGTCTTGTACCTAATCGGTCTCACGAGCAATCGACTCGTGTGCACGATCCAATGTGAGGCCAACAACCAAAACACTACCATAATGTGACCGACATGAAAATCCTCCACAGACCAACCGGCACGCCACTATGACACGCAAAGCCACAAAATGAAAAAAGTTACAACGAAAATGAATGATTAATCAACAAGATGTAATAATGGTGAAAAGAATGATAGCTCAATGAAATGATCGGAACCGTCGTTCCTTATGGTGAGGTGATTAATTGACAATGACGATTTTTGATTCGATTAATACAATGATGAATGAGTTATGATTATGAATGAACAACGACAAAAGGAATGAATATCCTTTTAACCGAGTAAGAATTAACTTACACAATACCGATGATGAATGTCCGTCCACGAACAACGCCCTAACCAAGATACCGTCGCTCGAACAACCTTAATTCAATCCAATTACCAACAATCCGATCAATAACGAATTAAACACGAATATAACGAACTCAAGACGTCGATACGATTAAACCAAGTTCATAGGGGCATTATATCGAACACTTTGAGTCCAACTTCGATTGATTACAACTAAACCTCAACAATACCAATCTCAAATCCCCAAGAAGTGCTTCAAATCAATAAAACATCTCAATACGATCAATAGTCCGTTAAGAATATCCAAAAACGTGATTATAACAACTATTAATCGGAAATCCCCAAATCGACTCGATATTCAAAGTGTTCTAGAATAAATCCCTCAATAATCCAATGAATCCTTATACAAACTCATAATCATATACATATCCCTTCATAAAACATGATAATAACGTCCAAACATCATATCTCAACACAAAATCGAAATCCAGGTGTTGAAGAAATTACCTCTTGAAGATCCACCACTTCGATCCGATGAACACGAGTAATAACGAGTATCCAAGCTTCCCAAAGGAATGAAGATGATGAAGATTACACACTCAAGTGATTGATGATGATGAAATCTCTCTCTCAACCCTCTCTCTCGGATGAAGAAGGAAAAAAATGAAAAAGTGAAGTGAAATGACCCGGCCAAGTCATTAAGTACTGCCGGAAGTTACGGCCGTAACTCGGACCTCTTACGGCCGTAACTTTCCAAGTCAACGGCCTTACGGCCGTAATCGGCCAACTAAATGCGGCCGTAACCGCTTAGTCCTAAAGCCTGCCGACAGCCTTACGGCCGTAACCGATCCTGAGTTACGGGCGTAACCCGCCTTCGTCAAAAATATCCGTCGACACCCTTACGGCCGTAACCGCACACCTTACGGCCGTAACTCGGATGATACGGCCGTATCCCGCCAAATCTTACGGGCGTAAGCCCTCTTCGTCGAAAACGGCCAGGCACCCTGCCTGCCGCGTACGGCCGTAACCGGCCAACTCGTACGGCCGTACCTGCCTCGACTTACGGCCGTATGCCGCAACCCTTACGGCCGTAAGTCACCCTGGTCGACAACACCCAAAACTTACGAACACTACTTACGGCCGTATCTCACCATCCTTACGGCCGTAACTCACCTTCGGCCGAAAATGTCTCGGTAGCCTGCTGGACGCAGACGGCCAGAATCGGCCAGCCTTTACGGCCGCACTGCTCAACTTACGGCCGTACCACGGACCTTACGGCCGTAAGTCCCTTTCGTCCCAAATGGCCTGAAACACGAACCCTTGTTACGGCCGTAACCCAAAGTCCTTACGGCCGTAACTCGAAGGCGCCAAGTTGAAAATTCCGATAACTCCGATTCCACGATACGACTGATGAATGATCCGACATAACATACGAATGTGAAAATGAACAAGTCTAACACAAGCCACGGATGATGCTCCCAGTACGACTACCAATCACGATGAAAATAATAATGCTCCCGTCGATCTCTAAACGGAGATGACATGACGATCGGTAACTGATATACGATTACAACATGCCAACATTGAACGCAAATGAGTGATTCATGAATGATGAGTGATTATTAATGAGTGAGAATTACTGAGTGACGATTACAGACTGATAATTACTGAATGAAAATGAATGAATTACAACCGGGTATTACAATAGGTGCCCTTAAGAGCTTATCCCCTAACACATTTCCATTCGGGTACCATACAGGTTTTATCCCCAAAACATCGGCCCCACAGATTACGGCTCAAAGAAAGAGCACATCACAAAACGTAACAAACAATGGTGCACATTCACCGCATGAAATATCAACACACACATGCAATAATGCAACATGATGATTATAATAATCTAACAATATTAATTTGCCTCAAGCTGGAGACGCTAACCTTTCCACAACCAACCACCCTGAACAAATACACAGTTTATCCGACAATCCAAAATGAAGTATAGTCCATAACTAATACCAAACCACCACCTCGAGTTCAATATCGACACGATAACTAACCTTGATATCCAACTTCTCATGCAATAGACCAAATTTAATTCACATCTCCATTTCCTCTAGATGTCTTAAAATGGTATGCATTATGATTTATCTTAGTCCAAAAATAATATACATACCATCATCCCGACAATTCATTTATTCCATAATACCATTGCTATATGAATCATAAATGAAATGAAAACGAAATCATTTATTAACATTATGAACTGAGCAAGCCTAACTTGCCTTGATACCGATACGATGAAGTTGTTACTAGTCCTGTCGTCTTCATCTATAAGCTCCGCAGCCCCGACTCACCGCAGCACAACGGTTAATATCAACGATCATCTAACGCAACCTTTTGAAGAAGAACCACAAGGATCAAACACTTCAAGAATCAACAATAGTTCCATAATCAAGCACTAATTCCATGATTCCAAGCTCACAATGATGTTAGAAGTGTTTAGAACACTTTTAGAAGTGAAGAGGGCCGAGTTTTGGAGAGAAATACCTCAAAGGATCGTAAGAAAAATGAAAGACAACACTTTAATATATAAACTGCACTCTCATTACGTACGTAAGTGTCCTTGCTTAACGTACCTAATAACTTTAACGTACGTAATCCAAAATCCATAGCGTACGTAACAAACTCACTGTCTCATTCCGTGAAGTCCATTACATACGTAACCCATACCATATAACGTACGTAATATACCAGTTGACTTGCTATAGTACAATGGTCGTGTTACGTACGTAACACGTCCTGTATAACGTATGTAACACATACGTTGACTCACCTGCCAACATCCTCCGCCGAAAGTTGCCGACACTAGGTCCCACCTGCCGACCACGGCTCGATCCTGTCCGAATCCCTTCTTAACGTACGTAATGTACATTCCTTAACGTACGTTATTCCTGCTTACTTACGTACGTAAGACTCCTTACATAGCATACGTAATGGCTTTCATACTTAGCCATTTCTGCCCCTGTCTGTCGTCTCAATAAACCGAACACATACACGCGACATACCGAATACATATACTCGTTCCGATAACATTCCCATACGATATATCTGATGCACGATATCCTCAATTACAACTGTCGACCAAGTACGGCAATCATACAAATACTCATACGGTATATCCGACATTGAAAACACACCAAGCATGTAATATACTAGAATCAAAATAACCTCGATAGACATACTGTCACGACTGTCACGGTTTCCAAAATTATTTATCCATACTGTATCGGTCCCACTCTGTACAGTACAACTCAGATAAAATAATGTGAAAAATTCATAGAGAAATTCTAGGATATTACATATATACCCAATTAAATAAGTTTCGTCCTCGAAACTCAACACCTGTCATAATCAGTATCTCAATCCCGAAATATCTCAAAATCACGACACCATACTCAAATAATCATCATCAAAACTGAAATAACTGAAAGAACATACTTACAGGTCCGTGAAGTGGATGATCTTCCGTGATACCAACATACGACTCCCATACAAAGTCTCAACACATAATAACACACCGGCATCGCAAATACAGAAATTTGAAAATATTTCAAAAATTTTGAAACCTCCAAAATCGGTTTGACTCAAAAGTTAGAAAATCATTTTCAAAAGTCACGCTACTACCGCACAGGTAGAGCCACATAACACACACGCCTGGGTTTTACGAAACCCAATCTCTGATACCATCTTCTATAACACCCCCAAAACCATACGGGAATATTACAGCACCGTGGGC
This sequence comes from Orobanche coerulescens, assembly GCA_033398695.1. Taxonomy (NCBI): domain Eukaryota; kingdom Viridiplantae; phylum Streptophyta; class Magnoliopsida; order Lamiales; family Orobanchaceae; genus Orobanche; species Orobanche coerulescens. The sequence continues at coordinate 124,535,209 of CM065802.1, read as the reverse complement.
CCCATATTGGAACCCACAAGGCTAAAATCATTTTCGCAAACATTTAAAAATGCCAAAAGGCCCTTTGAAAGTACACACACACACACGCAGTGGATTAAAAACACAGTTCAAAGAATACCGAAAGCCATTTAGAAACATACACACACAACGGATAAAACACAATTAAATACATTTGCAGCGGAATTAAAAAAAACAGAAAAGAATACACAATCCGAACAATCACGCCATAGCCAGTATCACCGGAAAGCTCATCCCTTCACGACCGCTACTAGCTCGAACTCCGAGTACCTAAAAGATAAAGCCCACGATGGGGTTAGCCATAATACTCAACAATGATAACGATCACATCACAAAGACAATTACATATCAATGTAATCTACAGAGTAAGAACATTCCCCATGTAATCTTACCGAAGTAACCTTACCAACCTGTCACAATCTATAACAAATTAATTCTTACCATAATCCCATCTTGCATTCTTAAGTTATGAATGAATTCAAAAGTATCCACCTGTACTGTATCCGAAACGATACCAAAATTCCCAAACTTATCATATCTCAATTATGGAATGATCTGGCTAAGACTAACTCTACTGGCTGGGTCGCACAATTGGATCCTAATACTGATAGAAACTGATATCACACGATACATCTGCAAATCAACTGTCCCGAAACAATGGCAAGTCCCGGATATCAATACAAATCATGAATGCTCACACAATCAATAATGATAAACAATCGATGCATCACAACGGAAATATCAATGACATGATATTTCCACACAAGATCGACAAAGGATCAACCACGGACGAGAATACCATGATCTGGTAACTCCAACAAGATCAACGAAGAATCAATAACTGAGAATACCGACGACACGGTAAAGATCAACGAAGAATCAATAACCAAGAATACTGGCGATACGGTAAACTCCAACAAGACCAATAAGAGTCGACAAACAGAAATACCAACGATACGATAAACTCCAATAAGATCAATAAAAGGTCAACAACCGAGAATACTGACGACACAGTAAATTCTAGCAAGATCAATAAGGACCAACAACCGGGAGTACCAATGATAGGGCAAACTCCAACAAGAGCAATAAGGAATTGACAACCGAGAATACTAATGACATGGTAAACTCCAATAGGGATAATAAGGGATCAACAACTGAGAATACCGACGACATGGTAAACTCAAATAACATCAATCAAGGACTAATAACCAAGAATACCAATGATGAGACAACTCTCAAACGGAATCAGTAAGGATCAATAACGAACGAGATTACCAATGACAGGGTGAACTCCAAACGAGATTTATAAAGGATCGATATCAATGAGTTGACCATCTATATGGTAACTCCGAATGAGATTAGCAAAGGTTCAACGGCGACAGATACACGAGAGAATAAAATCGTCAACCATATATAAATCATATATACGGGATTTCAAAGACAATCCGAATATCGAACAGATCCAATTATATATGGACTGTGAATGACCAATCAATAAGACTCAAGATGGACGTCACGATACACTCGATCCGGACATATGTCCGTGTACAAGCCAACCACGGGTATTGATCAATACACGTCTGGTCTCGTACCTAATCAGCCTCACGAAGTATGTCTCATGTGCACGGTTCAATATGAGGTCGAAACCAACATATGCTACACGTGCCCGTCCTGAAAATCCTACACATGAACGATCAGAACGTATCTGAATCCAGATATGCCACGATACAACATGATAACAAATCTCAAAGAAACGCGTATCCAACAAGGATCAGAAGATTTTCCAAAAGGGCAACAATAACTCGATCATGAAAGACCGACACAACCACAATGTCGTATTCCGTCAGACAACAGTTCACAGCATGCTCAACAATGCATATAATAATAGCACATAAACTCCCAAGGCAGAAGCCAAGGGTCACGGAAGCATCTACTCAGGAATACTCCGGACAATATCACATAAACTCCCAAGGCAGTAGCCGAGGGTCATGGAAGCATCTACTCAGGAATACTCCGGACAATATCACATAAACTCCCAAGGCAGCAACCGAGGGTCACGAAAGCATCTACTCAGGAATACTCCAGACATAGGTGCCCTTAAGATCTTATCCCCTAACACATTTCCATTCGGTACCATATAAGTTTTGTCCCCAACACATCGGCCCCACAGATTACGGCTCAAAGAAAGAGCAGATCACAAAACGTAACAAACAATGGTGCACATTCACCGCATGAAATATCAACACACACATGCAATAATGCAATATGATGATTATCATAATCTAACAATATTAATTTACCTCAAGTTGGAGACGCTAACCTTTCCACGACCAACCGCCCTGAACGAATACACAGTTTATTCGACAATCCAAAATGAAGTACAGTCCATAACTAATACCAAACCACCATCTCGAGTTCAATATCGACACGGTAACTAACCTTGATATCCAACTTCTCATGCAATAGACCAAATTTAATTCACATCTCCGTTTCCTCTAGACGTCTTAAAATTATATGCATTATGATTTATCTTAGTCCAAAAATAATATACATACCATCATCCCGACAATTCATTTATTCCATAATACCATTGCTATATGAATCATAAATGAAATGAAAACAAAATCATTTATTAACATTATGAACTGAGCAAGCCTAACTTGCCTTGATATCGATACGATGAAGTTGTTACTAGTCCCGTCGTCTTCATCTACAAGCTCCGCAGCCCCGACTCACCGCAACACAACGGTTAATATCAACGATCATCTAACGCAACCTTTTGAAGAAGAACCACAAGGATCAAACACTTCAAGAATCAACACTAGTTCCATAACCAAGCTCTAATTCCATGATTCCAAGCTCACAATCATGTTAGAAGTGTTTAGAACACTCTTAGAAGTGAAGAGGGACGAGTTTTGGAGAGAAATACCTCAAAGGATCGTAAGAGAAATGAAAGAGAACACTTTAATATATAAACTGCACTCTCATTACGTACGTAAGTGTCCTTGCTTAACGTATGTAATAACTTTAACATACGTAATCCAAAATCCATGGCGTACGTAACAAACTCACTGTCTCATTCCGTGAAGTCCATTACGTACGTAACCCATACCAGATAACGTACGTAATATACCAGTTGACTTGCTATAGTACAATGGTCGTGTTACGTACGTAACACGTCCTGTATAACGTACGTAACACATACGTTGACTCACCTGTCAACATCCTCCGCCGAAAGTTGCCGATACTGGGTCCCACCTGCCGACCACGGCTCGATCCTGTTTGAATCCCTTCTTAACGTACGTAATGTACATTCCTTAACGTACGTTAATCCCGTTTACTTACGTATGTAAGACTCCTTACATAGCGTACGTAATGGCTTTCATACTTAGCCATTTCTGCCCCTATCTGTCGTCTCAATAAACCAAACACATACACGCGACATACCGAATACATATACTCGTTCCGATAACATTCCCATACGATACATCTGATGCACGATATCCTCAATTACAACTGTCGACCAAGTACGGCAATCATACAAATACTCATACGGTATATCCGACATCGAAAACACACCAAGCATGTAATATCCTAGAATCAAAATAACCTCGATAGACATACTGGCACGACTGTCACGGTTTCCAAAATTATTTATCCATACTGTATCAGTCCCACTCTGTACAGTACAACTCAGATAAAATAATGCGAAAAATTCATAGAGAAATTCTAGGATATTACACATCACTTTAGGCAGTTATAAAAAATATAATAATCACCGACACTTAATATTATTTTTTTTATTTAACATCAATTTTGAAATCGGTGTTAAATATCGCGATGTTAATATAAACATCCATTTTTAAAATTGATGTTACATTCAGGCTTTAACACCGATTGTTATAACGTCGCGATATTTAATATCGGTTTTCTCAGAATCGATGTTAAATATCGCGATCATTAACTATTATCACACTATAGTTAGCCCAGCTATCCCAACCCAGCCCCAACCAACCCAGCCACCCGCCTTAGCCGCAGCACACCCGCTAATCCACCTTAACCCGCAACCACACCCTCCAACCCGCAATAAATATCATTAAATTTTGTTGTTTGGTGGATTCCGAGCCCACGTTGCTTGTGGAAGTGTAATTTTACCACTCCGCCATATTAACTTCCTGTACATTTGTTGCTATGTGTTATATTTATATATCATATACATTTACAAATTTATATAAATATATATATAACATAACTTGATATATATATACATATATATATATATATATATATATAACTTTGCATATAATTCAATATTTAAAATATAACTATATATGTATAAATATATATGACTTTAAATATAATTGAATACATATATAATGTATAAATTCGCATATACATATTGTAATATAACTGTAAAAATACCTATTAAGTTGTATAACATGTAAAAATGATTATAGTATAAAACATTTATTGATAGAAAAGTAATTTATTGTAAGGTATCTTGAAATATATATAACCAGTGTACCACCCGTGTTGTAATATCCGCATTTTTTTCCTTTTTTTGGTATTTTTCATTTTATTGTATTTTTTTCGTTTTTAGTGACTCGCACTGTATTGATATTTCGAGAATATTTAATACTGGACTTTTTGTCATCCGAGCTCATTTTGGACTTGTTTTACCCAATTCCGCGCTTATTGTCTTTCCCATCGCTATTTGGTCCGATTCTCGTAATCGTTGTTCGGAACCACCGTTTTGGGGTTTCCGTAAATCCGTCTTATGTTATTATGCATGTTGTGAACTTTCGTTTGGTGTTTCGATTGTGTATCGTGTATTTTGGATGTTTGGGCTGTTTTGTAATTTCCCAAAGTTATGGAGTAATTAGTATCGTTGTCGTTTTTCGAACCATTGTGTAGCCGGAATCATGTTTTATTTTGGTACTCTAGTTCGGACTCGAACTCGTCGTGCGTGTAACAATCCAAATTAGGCGAATATTACAGTACCATGGACCCCCAACTGGGACCCACCAGGCGAATGAAAATTAATGAATTAAATAATATAATTATAGTACCGAACCACATTATATCATTAATTACTCCGATGAGGAGTTTCAAGTACAGCACACCCAGGAAATACAGAATACATGTATATTTTATATGAAGATAAAATATACAACACTTAATAAAGATGAATATCCAAGCGGAATTCTGCAGCGGAAATAAAAATGAAGAAACATGAATGACTGAAAAGGACTGGGGCCCCCTACTAGTATTACTGGGACTCCTCTCCGTCAATGTTCTCTTCCCGTGATTTTGCCTTACCATGACCTGAAAATAACATCCCCCAACGGGGTCAGTTACAGAGAACAACAATCCTCAAGAGTTGAACAAGCACAATCATTAATTCTATATGACATGAAATCAAGCTAAAGAGGGGCATCATAGTACGCCCGTAATGGGACGTGCAAGTGCACAAGACGAGTGTCCGGACACACCCGTCCTTGTACCTAATTAGTCTAATGGAGGCACGTTACCGTGTGCACAGTCCATTGTGTCGGTGAACCCTTCACATGACTATCGTGTGCCCGACTAAAAATTCCATACATAACCATCCGGCCACGCAATATGAACCCAGAAGGTCACAAGAACAAAAGTGACCATGATGAATATCAATGAATAACAAATCTACAAGGGTCAAGAATGACCCACTGAGATGAAATAATAATGAAATGAATGATAGCTCACTTAAATGATTAGAACCGTCGTTTCTCGTGACTTGAATGATTAGTTTGATAATTACAAGTCTCGATATGAATGATATATCATGAATGAATTATGAATATGAATGAACAACAATGAAGGAATGAATATCCTTTTAACCGAGTAAGATTTAACTTACCTCAATACCGGTGATGAAATGTCCTCTCTCGAACAAACGTCCTAAGGAAAATACCGGTTGTTCGAACAACCTTGAATAACATAATTACCAACAAATTCTCAATATACGTATCACGCAAGATTATAACCAACTCAAAAGTCGATACAACAATAATTAAACTCATTGGAGCATTCTAACATATACGTTGTAAACATTCTTCCCTTTGGTTACAACCAACCCTAATAATATCGATACCAAACCTCCAAGAAATGATTCAACCCAACAAAACTTCATTAATGACATCAATAGTCCAATAGGAAACCACAACTCAAGGTTACGACAACATCAATCAGAAACCCCCAAAATAACCAAAGTCAAACATCAAGGGTTCTAGAATAATTTCCAAAATATTCATCAAATCCGAAATATACCCCAATAAATCCATAGGAATACATGTATCCAAGGTATATAATCTATATCTAACATATTCCAACATAATAGCAAGCTTGCACGAAGAGATCGGGAGGAAAACATTCAAAATCTAAAATTCTAGATCCAAGAAATGTTTACCTTGATTTGATTTACTGGAGAGGATGAAATAATGATTAATCCGAGTTATAAGCTTGAACATGTTGATAGATGATTGCAGCTCGAAGAACACTTCTCAAAAAGTCCAAAATCGCCCAAAACAGTCGAGAGGAGGAGAAATGAAAAAAATGATGAAATGGGGCCAAACTGTCCAATATATAGTAAACCCAGTTTAGCGCGCGCTACCTTATGTGCTTAGCGTGCGCTAACGGGTGCACTGGGTAGTCCAGTACCCACTGCCTGCATCGTTAGCGTGTGCTACATACATTGGTAGCGTGCGCTAACGCCTCTTATTAGCGTGCGTTAACCTTGTGTTAGCGCGCGCTACGTGATGGCTGATGTACAGAACACCTTAGTCCTGAACCTACTGTCCTCTTGCCTTGCTCGCGATAGCGTGCGCTACACTAATTATTTAGCGTGCGCTACTACACCATTAGCGTACGCTAATATCCACTCATAGCGTGCACTAAGAATTATTCCATTCCAGTCCAGTACCCACTGGACTCTGCCTGCTTGGACCTTAGCGCGCGCTACACTGATTGCTTAGCGTGCGCTATCCACACAACTAGCGTACGCTACTTACGATTCGTAGCATGTGCTACTACAACTCAAATTCAGTTCAGTGCCTTCTGGACTGTCTGCCTGAACCACATTAGCGTGCGCTAATGCTTAGAGGTAGCGTGCGCTACCCGTACTCAATTAGTGCGCGCTAAAGAGAGTACGGAGCGTGCGCTACTCCTCACACACAGCCCACTACAATGATGACAATGATGATATGCACGGCCCGGTTTTCCAACCGAGTTGAATGACGAATAATAACTGATACACGATACAAAATTACTCAGAACGGTGAATACAATAAATGAATATGAATGATTATTAATGAGTGAAAAATTACCGAGTGACAATATACTAAATGATAATGAATGAATTTACAGTCGGGTATTACATACTCCACCCCTTAAAAGAGTTTCGTCCCCGAAACTAAGGGCAAACAATTCAGGATAACTCTCCCGCATACTATCCTCGGTTTCTCAAGTAGTCTCTTCGACTCCGTGTCTAGACTACTGAATCTTAATCAAAGGAATCGTCTTGTTCCTCAACTGTTTGATACGCCTTCGTACAGGACGCTCCTCATACGAATGATCATCCGCGATCTCGATTTCATCGAACTGAAGTATGTGACTCGAGTCGGCAACATACTTCCTCAGATGAGAGACGTGAAACACATTATAAATTTGTCTCAACGTCGGAGGTAAGGCCAATCGATAAGCCAGACTGCCTACTCAATCCAAAATCTCAAATGGTCCAATGAATCTCGGACTCAACTTCCCTCGTTTCCCAAAACGGAAGATACCTTAACTCGGGGATACCTTGAACAAAACGTGGTCACCTGCCTCGAACTCTAGTGGTCGACAACAATTATCTGCATATGATTTTTGTCGACTCTGAGCGGTCAACAAACAACTCCTGATCAAAGCTACCTTTTCGCGGGCGGCTATAAGCATATCGGGCTCGGTGCTGATTGATTCTGATAAGTCATCCCAACACAAAGGAGATCGACAATAACGACCATACAAGGCCTCGTAAGGTGCCATCTTAATCGACACATGCCAACTATTATTGTACGTGAACTCGATCAACGGTAGTTGGGCTTTCCAATCGTACTTCCAATCGAGAACACATGCCCTCAACATGTCCTCCAATGTCTGAATAGTCCTCTCTGATTGTCCGTTGGACTGAGAATGAAAATTTGTGCTGAGATTAAGCTGAGTTCCCATAGCATGATGAACGGATTTCCAAAAATGTGACACGAATCGCCCGTCATGATCAGAAACGATACTCTTAGGAGTACCGTGCAATCTCACGATCTCCTTGATTAACAACTCGACAAGTCTCTCGGGACCCCACGTATCCTTAATCTCAAGGAAATGAGCTGACTTAGTTAAACGGTCCACAATTACCCAAATTGTATTCATGCCATGATGACTCGTCGGCAAACTTGTGATGAAGTCCATAGAAATATCTTCCCACTTCCATTCAGGAATAGGGAGAGGTTTCAACATACCCTCCGGTCGCTGATGTTCTATCTTGACTTGCTAACAGGTTAGACATCTCGAAACAAATTCTGCGACTTCTCGCTTCATATTACTCCACCAGTAATTTTGTTTCAAGTCTTTGTACATCTTGCTAGACCCCGGATGAATGGAATAAGGGGTAGCATGAACTTCTCTCAAAATTGAGTTTTTCAACTCGTCATTCTCCGGTATGTATAACTGATTCTTAAATCGCAAAAGTCCATCCTCGTGGACCACAAATCCAGGGGCTTTCCCCTGAGCCACATCATCTCGAATGCGCAACAAAGATGGGTCTGAACCCTAATTCACTCTGATCGCCTCCTCAAGTGGCGATGAAATCTCTAACATGCAAAGTTGCCCTTTCACTCGCTGTAACGAGACCTCGATCTCGGGTCTCAAAAATTCCTGTTGAAGTTCCTTCTGATCTATTAAACGAGCAAGCATTTGCTCTTGAATAGATACGACTTAAGGCATCGGCGACAACGTTCGCCTTACCTGGGTGGTATTGAATCTCAAAATCATAATCTTTGATTAGTTCCAACCACCGTCTCTGTCGAATATTTAACTCCTTCTGAGTAAATATATACTTCAAACTCTTATGATCGGTGAAAATCTGACAGGTGATGCCATAAAGGTAATGATGCCAAATCTTCATTGCGAAAACCAAGGCTGCAAGTTCCAGGTCGTGGGTCGGATAATTGACCTCATAAGGCCTCAGTTGCCGCGAAGCATAAGCAATCACTTTCCCGTTCTGCATTAGTACACATCCGAGACCGTGTCCGAACACATCACTATAAACCACAAATCCTTCCGTCCCTTGTGGCAAGGAAAGGACAAGTGCTGAAATTAACTGGCTCTTGAGTTCCTCAAAACTCTGTTGACACGCATCGGGCCACGCGTATTTCTTATCCTTCCGCAAAAGGTTCATCATAAGTTGAGCGATTTTAGAAAATCATTCCACAAATCGCCTGTAATATCCTGCTAATCTGAGAAAGCTTCGGATTTCCTTAATATTCTTCGGAGGTTGCCAATCTCGGATAGCCTTTGTCTTCTGAGGGTCGACACGTACTCCATCTGATGAAATTACATGTCCGAGAAACGTCACTTCGGACATCCAAAACTCACATTTGGAAAATTTTCCATAGAGTTGCTCTCGTCTCAACACGTCGAGAACCTGATGAACGTGAAATTCGTGCTCCTCTCGGTCACGGGAATAAATCAAAATGTCATCAATGAAGACAACCACGAACTGATCCAAATAGTTGAGGAAAACTCGATTCATTAATTCCATGAATACCGCAGGAACATTAGTTAACCCAAACGGCATTACCACAAACTCACAATGACCATAGCATGTTTGAAACGCCGTCCTAGCGATATCCGACTCTCGAATTCGCAACTGATGATACCCAGATCTTAAATCGATCTTGGAAAATATGGAAGCTCCCTGAAGTTGATCCAAAAGATCATCAATGCGGGGTAGGGGATATTTATTCTTGATCATCACTCTGTTCAATTCCCGGTAGTTAATGCACAAGCGAAAAGAACCGTCCTTCTTCTTGACAAATAACACAGGTGCTCCCCACGGGGACGCACTCGGTCGGATATAACCTTTCTCGGATAATTCCTCCAGTTGATTCTTCAATTCCTGCATTTCGGTCGGGGCTATCCGATACGGTGCCGTCCATATTGGAGACGTACCAGGCTACAACTCAATCGTGAATTCCACATCTCTCTGTGGAGGCAAACCAGGTAACTCATCTGGAAATACATCAACATATTCTCTCACTACCGGAATATCCGCCAGCATCACTGATGATTTCTCGGTCTTGGTCATATAGCACCAATAACCAACACACCCATGATGGAGTAATTTCACTGCCTTCATCATATTAATAACTCTTCCGGAATAGCTGGGATTACCTCCCTAAAATACACATTCGACTCCATCGTCTGAAATGATAGTGACCATACGTTTACGGACACTAAGTATGGCATCATGACGATCCATCCAATCAATACTCAAAATAACATCATCTCTAGCTAAATCTACCACAATCAGGTCTGCCAACCAAACACGGCCATGAAGCTGAATCAGACAATTCTTAATCTCATGATCTCCGATAATTCTTCTACCACCTGGTAGACCAATGACATAAGGCTTACAACTAGTAGCACTATCCAGACGTAGTCTACTCAAACATGACTCGGAAATAAATGAATGCGATGCAGCAGTATCAAAAAGGGTACACAGGTTGAGATAGAATTTCGAGTGTACCTGAGATCAATCGTGCCTCCGGATCGTTGGCTCTCTTCATCTCATAAATTCGGGGCTTGCCAGCCCCGGAACTGGATGCTCCTGTCTGATAGCTGTGGGCTCCGCCTTTGTCTGCTCGTGTCGTCTTAAACGACGCGGACTGAGTGACCTGATTATGAACTACTGACTGCTTCGGGGCCTCTGGAGTATGTTTGGAGTCTCTTCGGCAGAAACGGGCCTTATACCCGACAATTCCACAGTTGTTGCACGTGATAGTCTGCCTTAGACACTTAGTACTGAAATGACCCTATTCTCCATAGTTGAAACAGGTGATGGCCGAACTGGATGCTCGGGACTGAGATTCCACGGGTCTAGGCGCCATGGGAAGTCGCTCAGAAAAAGTAGGGCCCCCACGCGGCTTCTTGAAGGTTGCTTGACTGCCTTCTGACTGATTACGATTCTTGGATTTCTTGCTAGCAGATGAAGGTTGTTGCTTAGCAATCTCCTTAGCAGTAAGCTCATAAGTAAGAGCTTTCTCGATGAATTCGGCCAGGGTGGTGCAATTGTGATTAAGTAACTGCATCCACATACGAGGTTTCAACCTCTTAGTGAAGTACTTGATCTTATCTGCCTCGGAGTGGATAATAGATGAGGTGAAAGGAAGAAGTTCCTGAAATTTCTCAGTGATGGTGAGAATATCATCGTCCGCTGAGGGGTCGGGAATAAGTAATTCTGATAACTTGGCCTCCCTGAGTGGGGCCGGATATTATCTCTCTATCATGAGGGTTTTAAACTGATCCCAGGTACAAGATCCGTCGGCGGGCTTCAAAGATAACCACCAAGAGTGAGCGCTCTTACCCAGATAGTAAGCTGCGACTGAAACTTTATGCCCTTCGGGACAATCCAGCATAGCAAATAACTTCTCAAAATGTTCAAGGCAATGACTATTATCCACCGTCTCAGATGAGCCCTCGAAGGTAGGTGGTCTCTGGCGAGAGATATCCCCAATGATACCACTCACACTCCTCTCTTGACTCGGAGGTGGCGGCGGAGGAGCCTGTTTATTCTGAGCGGTTGAGTTCTGCATCGTCTCCATGAGGCGTGCCATCTGAGTCATCTGGGCCATCATGCCCTGCATAAACGCGAGTGGGACAACCCGAACACCTTCTGAATAAGCTGTGACCAGGTGCGACTCCCTAACAGTGAATGATTATTTCCAGGTGAATGAGTGGCAGCGTCGCTGCTTGATGAATTGACATTATTCCTTGCATTCGCACGTGTATTCACACGACCTCTTGGGTTTCGGCCCGCACCACGGCCTCTTCCCCTGCGTCCTCTGCCAGCTCTCTCCATACTAAAGTAGGAAGTGACATGATAGTTATAGATCTCGCATGAATACCGCATTATGATTACGCCATGAAATGATAATAATGAGCATACGCGCTCTAACACAATGATTACATGAATGATCAACTGAGGTGACATGATTATCTGATGAAATTCTTGAAATGGTTATCTTGAACAAGTTAACAAGATTAATGATACGATCCTCCAGATCAACAACTGAGCAGTGAAATGAACTGAGTGATTAATGAGTTAACATGATCGACATGATCAAAAATGAAAATGATGATTGGGGATTGTTGACTGTTGAATGATGAATGATGAATGAGTGATTCTTATTGCCAGAAATTATACCATGGCGTCAGAAATCTTACTGTTCTTTGGTCTGAGGGGCTTGGCTCTTGCACTGGTCACACGTGACGCGAAAGTCCAATGATACTAGTCTGATGAATGATGATTTCAATGAGACATGACTCGGAAGGTAGTATTCAAAACCATGCTCCAATACCAACTCTGTAACACCCCAAATTAGGCGGATATTACAGTGCCGTGGACCCCCAACTGGGACCAACCAGGCAAATGAAAATTAATGAATTAAATAATATAATTAAAGTACTGAACCACATTATATCATTAATTACTCCGATGAGGAGTTTCAAGTACAACACACCCAGGAAATACAGAATACATGTATATTTTATATGAAGATAAAATATACAACACTTAATAAAGATGAATATCCAAATGGAAATCTGCAGCGGAAATAAAAATGAAGAAACATGAATGATTGAAAAGGACCGGGGCCCCCCTACTAGTATCACTGGGACTCCTCGCCGTCAACGTTCTCTTCCCGTGCTTTTGCCTTGCCATGACCTGAAAGCAACATCCCCCAACGGGGTCAGTTACACAGAACAACAATCCTCAAGAGTTGAACAAGCACAATCATTAATTATATATGACATGAAATCAAACTGAAGAGGGGCATCATAGTACACCTGTAATGGGACGTGCAAGTGCACAAGATGAGTGTCTGGATAACCCGTCCTTGTACCTAATTAGTCTCACGGAGGCACGTTACCGTGTGCACAGTCCATTGTGTCGGTGAACCCTTCACATGACTATCGTGTGCCCGACTAAAAATTCCACACATAACCACCCGGCCACGCAATATGAACCCAGAAGGTCACAAGAACAAAAGTGACCATGATGAATATCAATGAATAACAAATCGACAAGGGTCAAGAATGACTCACCGAGATGAAATAATAATGAAATGAATGATAGCTCACTGAAATGATTGGAACCATCGTTCCTCATGAATTAAATGATTAGTTTTATAATTACAAGTCTCGACATGAATGATATATCATGAATGAATTATGAATATGAATGAACAACAACGAAAGGAATGAATATCCTTTTAACCGAGTAAGTATTAACTTACCTCAATACCGGTGATGAAATGTCCTCGCTCGAACAAACGTCTTAAGGAAAATACCGGTCGTTCGAACAACCTTGAATAACATAATTACCAACAAACGCTCAATATACGTATCAAGCACGATTATAACCAACTCAAAAGTCGATACAACAATAATCAAACTCATTGGAGTATTCTAACGTTTACGTTGTAAACATTCTTCCCTTTGGTTACAACCAACCCCAATAATATCGATACCAAACCTCCAAGGAATGATTCAACCCAACAAAACTTCATTAATGACATCAATAATCCAATAGGAAATCACAACTCAAGGTTACGGCAACATCAATTGGAAAACCCCAAAATAACCAAAGTCAAACATCAAGGGTTCTAGAATAATTCCCCAAATATTCATCAAATCCGAAATATACACCAATAAATCCATAGGAATGCATGTATCTATGGTAGATAATCCATATCTAACATATTCCGACATAATAGCAAGCTTACACGAAGAGATCGGGAGGAAAACATTCAAAATCTGAAATTCTAGATCCAAGAAATGTTTACCTTGATTTGATGTATTGGAGAGGATGAAATGATGATTAGTCCGAATTATAAGCTTGAAGATGTTGATAGATGATTGCAGCTCGAAGAACACTTCTCAAAAAGTCCAAAATCACCCAAAACCACCGAGAGGAGGAGGAGAAATAAAAAAAATGACGAAATGGGGCCAAACTGTCCAATATATAGTAAACCCAGTTTAGCGCGCGCTAGCTCCTGTGCTTAGCGTGCGCTAACGGTTGCACCGGGTAGTCCAGTATCCACTGCCTGCATCATTAGCGTGCGCTACATACATTGGTAGCATGCGCTAATGCCTCTTATTAGCGTGCGTTAACCTGGTGTTAGCGCGCGCTACCTGATGGCTGATGTCCAGAATACCGGAGTACAGAACCTACTGTCCTCTTGCCTTGCTCGTGATAGTGCGCGCTACACCAATTACTTAGCGTGCGCTCCTACACCATTAGCGTACATTAATATACACTCATAGCGTGCGCTAAGAATTATTCCATTCCAGTCCAGTACCCATTGGACTCTGCCTGCTTGGACCTTAGCGCGCACTACACTGATTGCTTAGCGTTTGCTATCCACACAACTAGCGTACACTACTTACCATTCGTAGCATGCGCTACTACAACTCAAATTCAGTCCAGTGCCTTCTGGATTGTCTGCCTGAACCACATTAGCGTGTGCTAATGCTTAGAGGTAGCGTGCGCTACCCGTACTCAATTAGCGCGCGCTAAAGAGAGTACGTAGCGTGCACTACTCCTCACACACAGCCCACTACAATTATGACAATGATGATATGCACGGACTTATTCTCCAACCGGGGTGAATGACGAATAATAACTGATACACGATACAAAACTACTCCGAACGGTGAATACAATGAATGAATATGAATGATTATTAATGAGTGAAAAATTACTGAGTGACAATATACTAAATGATAATGAATGAATTTACAGCTGTGTATTACAGTGCGTGTGTCTTCTTTAGTCTGTTGTTTGGTATCGAGTGCGTGTTGTTTTCATCCGGGGGAGAATTCATCATTTTCCAACTTTGAATGAATAGCGCGCGCTATAATGTTACATAGCCTGCGCTATTCCTTCTGCACAGGCTGCAGATCAGCTCCAAGAGCTCGACCCAACGACGAACTCTTCGACGAAACTACAATCACGCAGCTTGCGAAGAAATGCTAACGAACAACACTCACAATAGAATGAAAAAAAAACATGTAGTTCCAATGACCCGAAGGTTTGGACCAGCGAATGAGAAGACAAATGCCGAAACTTTGGGAAAATTACAAAATGGCCCAAATGTCTGAAAAATCACGATATGAGATCGAACAAAAATTTCAGAAGTTTACAACCCAACCAAAATTGTCAAATGAACTTGTAGGAACATCAAATCAATAGCTTCAAGTGGGATTCAGAAGAATCGAACTCAAATGCCAAAAGATCGCAATAATATGCCAATTAATATGAATCAATATTAAAACTCGCTCAAATGACAAAAAGTACAGAACAATACATGTCCAAAATGTGTCAATGGACCCAAGCGAGTAGCTAGAATTGAAAATTACGGAATTGGAAAATACGGGTATTATAGGTGCGGCTCCAATTTCAAAGGCGCCGTATCGCATGGCACCTTCCTAGATGGCTGAGTTGAAGAATCAGTTGAGTGAGTTTCTTGAGTCGGGATATATTTGACCGAGCGCTTCGCCTTGGGGTGCACCAGTACTGTTTGTGCGGAAGAAGGATGGTTCACTGCGTTTATGTATCGACTATCGCGAGCTAAACAAAGTGACCATCAAGAACAAGTATCCCTTACCGAGGATTGATGACTTGTTTGATCAGTTGCAGGGAGCTGCAGTATTCTTGAAGATCGACTTGATATCAGGGTACTATCAGCTTCGGGTGAAGGAGTCCGATGTCCCGAAAAAAGCTTTACGGACGATATACGGACATTACAAGTTTGTGGTTATACCCTTCGGGCTAACCAACGCACCGGCAGTGTTCATGAAGTTAATGAACAAGGTTTTCATCGAGTATCTGGATAAGGGTGTCATTGTCTTCATTGGCGACATCCTTATCTATTCGAAGAATGGGAAGGAGCACGCGTGTCATCTGCATGTGGTGTTGGACGTTTTGAGGACCAAGATACTCTATGCGAAGTTCTCAAAATGTGAGTTTTGGCTGAATGAAGTGATGTTTCTGGGTCACGTGATTTCAGCCGAGGGGGTCCGTGTGGATCCACAGAAGATTGAGGCAGTGATGGATTGGACACCGCCTAAGAATGTGAAGGAGGTCCGTAGTTTCTTGTGTTTGGCTGGATACTACCGTAGGTTCGTCGAGGGGTTTTCGGAACTGGCTCGGCCAATCACACAGTTGCTTCATAAATCTGAGAAGTTCGTCTGGAATGACGAAAGGCAGTCGAGTTTTGAGGAGCTGAAGAGGCGTTTGACTTCAGCCCTGATTTTAGCATTGCCATGTGGCAATGAGGGTTTTGCTGTTTATAGAGATGCATCGGGTCAGGGTCTTGGGCGCGTGTTGATGCAGCACGACAAGACTATTGCGTATGCGTCGAGACAGTTGAGGCCGTATGAGCTCAACTACCCTACTCACGACTTGGAGTTAGCGGCAGTTGTTTTTGCGCTCAAGATTTGGCGTCATCATCTCTTTGGATCTGCATGTCAACTGATCATAAAAGTCTGAAGTACATATTCACCCAGCGGGAGTTGAATATGAGGCAGAGGAGGTGGTTGGAATTGATTAAGGATTATGACCTCGAAATCCTTTATCATCCGGGCAAGGCGAACGTCGTGGCAGACGCCTTGAGTCGGAAACCGGTTACGTGGAAGACACTTGAGATACTAATATCTCAATCTGAGCTTCGGCATGATTCGGTCGAGTGGGTGCCGAGATTTTGTTGCGAGTTGTCGCGCAACTTTATGCTTTGGAAATTTAATCATCGTTGCTCGATCAAATTAAACTGAAGAAGTTAGAGGATCCAATGATTACTCAAATTCGTGGGAACATTATCAAGGGGAAGTCTCCTAGATTTGTGATTCACGAGGATGGTGTGTTGAGATTCTATAGTCGGCTTTCTGTACCGAACGACTTGGAATTGAGGCAGAGTATTTTATGCGAGGCCCATTCTATGCCTTACTCGGTTCATCCTGGTTCGAGTAAGATGTACAAGGACCTAAGGAGGAACTTTTGGTGGAATGATATGAAGGAGAAGGTCACACAATTTGTAGAGAGATGTTTGACTTGTCAGTAGGTCAAAATCAAGCATCAGCGACCAGCTGGGTTGTTGTAGTCGCTTCCCGTTCCGGAATGGAAATGGGAAGATATTTTGATGGACTTCGTCATGAGCTTTGATAAGTGTCAGTTTTATACACTTATCCATGGTTTGTATCGATATATTTCACCCATAATTGAGCTAGTGTACTCGTTTTTGCTTTTAATTAATTAGCTTTTAATGATTTTATTATTTATCAGATGAAGATGTAAATCTAGTCTTAATCGGATTGAATTACTGATTTACTCAAGAAATAACATGTTTATAAAATATTCTCTTTGTTGAATTTTTATGTATTCATGTTGTAGGGCTTTCCGAGACGAGTTCGGTAGTCTTTCCGGATTCAAAATAAGAGTTATACATCAAAAGTTATCATCCGAAGAAGGTTTGGGGCAAAAACGCAAAAGTCAGAAATTCTGGGCTAAAAATAAAGTCTGAAACTCCATACGGGCGTAACTCACAAAGCAACTAATGTGCAAAAATCCATAGCCATGTTACGGCCGTAACTCCTTAATGTTACGGTCGTAAGTCCTCATAGTTACGGCCGTAACTCCTCAAAGTTACGGCCATAACTCTTGACAGATTTTTGATCATTGTCTAATTTTTTATACTTTTGGTCTATTATTGAGGGGATGGTTGGCATTGATCCAATCTAATGTAATAATGCTGGAGTTTTGGAGCTATTAGATGACTTTAGGTGTATAAATAGACCCCTTAGATCCATCATCATTCATCATTCATCTTATATTTTTCCACTTTTTGTAATATTTTCTTTTTGTGTGAAGAACAAACTTGTGTTCTAGAGTGATTTGTGTAATAGTGGTATAGCATATGTTGTTAAGGGAGTTTATTGCTTCTTTCTCCTTTATCTACTAAGGGTGTTAGGATCAATTCTTTCTCTTTTTCAACTAATAATGACCACTCAAGCTTGTATTATGTTTATTAAACCCTTCATGGGCTAAGTTACCTTAGTTGGGATTATAAACAAGGTTAGTCATGTTATTTAAGTTTGTATAAAGATCTATTATGAATTACATATTATTGTGTGTGATTTTCATTGTTTTAACAATCTTTATTTATTTGGCCAATAAATGACGATATTTATGGTCTTCATATGTTCCGAAAGAAAATATGTTTGATTAGATCAAATGATCTTTACTCTAAGTTGTTCTAGGGGATAGAAATATACCTCTAAACCTTGGATGGTTCTTTGAGTTATTTTCATAAAACATAATGCTATGTATTGAAGCCAATCAACATAGGAGTATAGTGGATTGATTCAATATATAAGGGGCGTTTTATAGTTCGAAAGAGAAACCGTCTTTTTAAGGAAAATCGAACCTACACAACATAATAAGTAAATTCATCTTATGATCTCCTATAAATCTTCTATAACTAATGATGAGCTAAGTTTGTAATCCCAACTATTTCATTATATCTTTTATTAATCTATTATTAGTGTAATCTTTCATTTCCTTGAATTTTAGAACTATTATTGCATTTTCATTGCAATTGTCAAACCAAACTCTTTAATTGTGTGTTTCAATCATATAAATCTCTATAACAAATAGTTAAATAGTGTATAATTCAATATATAACCTAACTTCCTCATGGGATCGATAAACCGAACTCAAAAAGTCCACTTACTGCTTGATACGATATCGTGCACTTGCGATAGTTACACTAAAGACGTGTCAAGTTTTTGGCGCCGTTGCCGGGGAAGTATAAGAGTTATTTTGAAGTATTACATTATTAACTATTGTTATAAATACAACTTTTTCTTTGTTGTTAATGTTCTTGTCTATGCAAAGGACGTACAATCGCGATTTAGTTTTACTAGATCCCGAGATTGAAGCCACATTTAGAAGAAGGAGAAGAGAACAAAAAACAAGCCTTATTTCTTCACCATCAATGGCGGACGAACCAATCCCACCACTCCTCCAAGAAAATGATAATGAAAGAATTCCTCCGGTAGGGGGAATACCCAATGCTCAAAACATTCAACATCAACAACATTCTATTGTGCCGAAAATAGATAAAGACAACATGCTCTTTGGGGAATTCATGAACCCCCCATCTTTGAGCGTGCAATCAAGTGTGATCTATCCACCATTTGGAGTAGACAATTTTCAAATTCGCCCCGATGTCATCAATCTCTTCTCCAACAACAACTCATTCTATGGAAGAACCGATGAGAATCCATATCTCCATAGTAACCGTTTTGTGGAGATTTGTGGAAATTTCAAATATCCAAATGTAAATGACGAGGCGATAAAAATGAGACTTTTGGTGCACACTTTGAAGGACAGAGCAAGAGAGTGGCTAGATACTTTGCCACCACGAAGCATAACAAATTGGCCCGAATTTGTTCAAAAATTCACCACTAAATACTTTCCACCAATAAAAGTGGCGAAACTCAAATACGGAATCTCTACATTTTGTCAACAAGATTCAGAGTCATTTCACGAAGCCTGGGAGAGATACAAAGATATGCTACGAAAATGTCCTAACCATGGTTTCAATTTGGGAGCACAAGTCAATTACTTCTATTCTGGACTCTTAGCTACATGCCGAGCCAATGTCGATTCATCATCAAATGGTTCACTTGGAAACAAAACTATGATAGAGGCTTATAATCTTTTTGAGGTTATAAGTGAACAAAATGCAAGATGGCCAGACAGAAATATCCAAAAGAAACCAAATGTCGTTTTTGAAGCGGATTCTTATTCACTTATGTTGGCAAAAATTGAAGCTTTATCAAAGAAAGTCGAGGACGTGTCTTTTTCAACTCCTCAATCTGTGAAGACGGTGCAAACTCCACAAGTTTCAGCTCTTTCATGTGAAATTTGTGTAGCAACTCACAACAGCACTATGTGTCCCTTAGCGCAACAGGAGCAGTCATTCCCACAACCAGAACAAGTGGCCTATGCTCAGAATTTCCAAAGGCAAGCATGCAATCCTTACGGGCCAACACACAATCCAGGGTACAAAAATCATCCAAATTTTTCTTATGCAAACAACAACAATGTGTTGAATCCAATGCATCAAGAAAAGAAGCCCGGGTGGGAAGAAGCAATCACGAAGCTAGCCGAACAACAACTGAAGTATCAACAACGCAATGATGCTTCAATTAAAAATCTGGAGACACAAGTTGGCCAAATGGCCAAAATACTTTCCGAAAGATCCCACGGCATGTTACCTAGCAATACCGAGGTAAATCCAAGGGAGAGTGTCCAGGCTATCACAACAAGAAGTAGAGTGCAATTGCCTGAGATTTCTGTGGAAAATCATCTAACGAAACAAAAAAATAAGCAAAGTCGAGAAATAGAAAAAGAATCTGAATCAGGACCCTCATCTCAAAAAGGTCCAGTTGCTGCCAAATCTTATGTTCCACCTATCCCTTTTCCTCAACGGTTGAAGAATCACAAGCTCGATGCGCAATTCGGCAAACTTGTGGAAATTTTCAAAAAGCTACACATCAACATACCTTTTGCCGATGCTCTAGCACAAATGCCAAGCTATGCCAAATTTATGAAAGATATTCTTTCTAATAGACGAAGGCTTGAAGAATATGAAACTGTCGTGCTAACAAAGGAATGTAGCGCAATACTACAAAAGAAGTTGCCACCCAAGCTAAAAGATCCGGGAACTTTTACAATCCCGTGTACAATTGGTGAAGTGAATTTTGAAAAAGCTCTTTGTGATTTAGGGGCAAGTATCAATTTGATGCCCCTGTCAATTTTCAACAAACTAAACTTGGGAGAAGCAAAAGCAACAACAGTTTCACTGCAATTAGCCGATCAGTGATAATAGAAGATGTGCTAATCAAGGTTGATAAATTTACATTTCCTGCATATTTTATCATCCTTGACATGGAGGAAGATCAGGATATTCCTATTATCTTGGGACGGCCATTTCTTGCAACCGGACATGCTCTTATTGACGTCTATGAAGGAAAGCTAATTCTTAGAGTGCAAGACGAACATGCCACCTTCAATGTCCTAAAAACTTTGAATTATCCCACCACAGATGATTACTGTCTAAAAATTATTGCAATTGATGCCAAAATATGAACAACGTCTTGGGAATCTGACGCTAAAAGACCCATTTTGCCAATTTATAAGAAAATTAGATGGGAAGCTTCTCCCCGACTCTTCGAAGGTGTTTAAGCCATTTCTGAATATAAAATCAGAGGAAGATGTGAGCCACAATCACAAATACTGTACATACGCGTAAGTATCTTTTATTTTTGTCGTATGGTGAGATTTTCTGAATAAAACTGTGATACGCGATAAATGCATTTATTATTCTATTGAGTAGTTGAAGCGCAATCAATGCAATCACAAACTTGTTAAACAATTTTACCTCATTTTTCTTCTATAAATAATCATTGTGCTTGTTTCTTTTATTAATCTCTCAAACTTGTACTTTTCTCTTTTTCTCTCAAATAAATTTCTTTTCAAAAATGGAATCATCATCTTCCACAAAAAAATTTAGCACAGTCTGGATTTTTGGTGGAGCTAGTTATGGAAAAGAGGCATGCTTTACTGAAGCAGCCCACAACTTGGGTCGTACCTCAGGAGAAAAATGCATTTATGTAGTTTACGGAGGAGGAAGTCTAGGATTAATGGGACGAGTGCCGTACGCCTATATGGAAGGAGTAAGAGTGTTGGGAATAATTCCAAAACCTCTGGCTGAAAGTAAAATCACCGGGGCAACTATTGGTGATGAGTTTAGAGCTGTAAATATGCAAGATCGCATAACTAACATGATAAATAATTCTGGCGCCTTTATCACCCTTCCCGGTGGTTTTGATACTCTTGAGGAACTTTTTCATGTGGTTACCAGAGCCCAGCTAAATGTTCATCAAAAACCAATAGGTCTGCTTAATGTCAATAGTTTCTTTGATGGTTTACTATCTTTCATCGACTACTCTGCTGAAAAAGGTTTTATTTTCGAGCGTGCTAAACGAATCATAGTCGTGCAACAACACCAGAAGAACTATTCAAAAAACTCATTGAATTTGTTCCTCAACCAGATCCAGCTCTAGCTAAAATTGTCTGGATGGAAGATTTTACCGTGAGAAAACGAAAAGTGGATTCATTCCTCTCCCTTTGATAACCCATGTCGGACCTCTTGTATTTTTACTTTCTATTGTGTGTAAAAATCATGCTAAATGATGGCAGCATAAGGAGTTTCTTCTTGATCTCTTGACGCGCATCTATTCGCGATTTATGTATTGATATTTTATTGCTGTAATTTTTATTGTTTTTTTTTTTATAAAAGCATTGATGGCAGCGTAAGGCGACTCTTCAGACTTTCTTGAAGCGCATCTTAAAAATTGTATTATACTTCCGGGTATATTTTATTTTCTTTTGTTGTGTGCCTCGTATATTTATTCTCTTGCAGATTCGAAAAGGCGTTAGCTCAAGCATCAATTTTCATAACAGGGA
This sequence comes from Orobanche coerulescens, assembly GCA_033398695.1. Classification (NCBI taxonomy): domain Eukaryota; kingdom Viridiplantae; phylum Streptophyta; class Magnoliopsida; order Lamiales; family Orobanchaceae; genus Orobanche; species Orobanche coerulescens. The sequence continues at coordinate 124,512,306 of CM065802.1, read as the reverse complement.
GTATTATGCTTTTCTCCATTGCTTTTTATTTTATTTTTTCTATTTTTATATTTTTTTAAAAACTGAGGACAGTTTTATTTTCAAGTTTGGGGGTGGTATGTTTTAATTATTTTGTTGTGTTGGTTTTTATTATTTTGGTTATTTGCCTTAATTTTTTTTTTTGATTTGTGATTTTTCTAGATCTGGCCATAACACCAATAAATTAGCTATATACAAGCTTCTAAAATCGTTTTAACCGGTAAAAAAATTGTATATTCCAAAAATTTTGAGCCTTAATCTCTCTTTCCACGCCTTGTAATTATCATTTAAAATCTAGTCATTCGTTACCTTGAGAAAAGAAGAATCAGTCGGTTGCTGAAAAATTGAACTGAAATTTACTTAATTTGTGGAGTTTTTGATTTTTCATGCTTAGATAATAAATAATTTTCTGCAAAAATCCTATTCCCTAAAAAAAAAGGAGTCATTGGTGAAAGGAGTCTAGTTGAAAAAAAAGGGAGAGGTGTTGAGCAGCAACATCTGCCTAAGTTTGGGGGTCCTAAAACTTTGCGAAAAATAAAGGACTAACCATTGTTGGTGTGTATCTGCCGTCTCACATGAAATGGAAATTATATTGGTGAAAAGAGCTATACGTTAGGAAATAACGGTGTGAAAGCTATCACCTAAAAAAATGGGAATTGTGTTGGTGAAAAGAGCTACACGTTAGCAAATAACGGTGTGAAAGCTATCATCTAAAAAAAATTGGAAATTGTGTTGGTGAAAAGAGCTACACATTAGCAAATAACGGTGTGAAAGCTATCACTAAAAGGGATGTAGTTTATGAGCAGATTTGAATTAATTAGCGGCTGAATTTTAATACACTCAATTTTGTGAACAATCACAATATTTGATGACGCCGATGAAATTCTTCTTCATATTGAGTCAAAAAATAAATGAGTGATCGAGAGCAACCATTAAAGGGAGTCGTGTGTATCACGAGTGGGAAAGAAATAATCAACCTTTTGGGGGAAACCTTGCATTTTGGAATTACAAAAATAAAACCGTATTTTAACTTCAAAATCATTAGTAGATTTATTTTGAATCTTGATTCATTTATATCTACTGTATAAAGCTGGTTGTTGTGTATTAATGGCATTTTGATATCCTTTTCTCTTTTTATATGATTATTTTTCTTAATTTATGTGTGTATTAGTATTTTTGTCTTATTTTTATTTTTATTTTTGGAGTGTGATTAATAAAGAGTCTTGCTCGGGACTAGCAAGAATTCAAGTTTGGGGGTGTGATAAGTGTCAGTTTTATACACTTATCCATGGTTTGTATCGATATATTTTACCCATAATTGAGCTAGTCTACTCGTTTTTGCTTTTAATTAATTAGCTTTTAATGATTTTATTATTTATCAGATGAAGATGTAAATCTAGTCTTAATCGGATTGAACTACTGATTTACTCAAGAAATAACATGTTTATAAAATATTCTCTTTGTTGAATTTTTATGTATTCATGTTGTAGGGCTTTCCGAGACGAGTTCGGCAGTCTTTCCGGATTCAAAATCAGAGTTATATATTAAAAGTTATCATCCGAAGAAGATTTGGGGCAAAAACGCAAAAGTCAGAAATTCTGGGCTAAAAATGAAGTCTGAAACTCCACACGGGCATAACATCTAAAAGTTACGGGCGTAACTCACAAAGCAACTAATGTGCAAAAAGCCGTAGCCATGTTACGGCTGTAATTCCTCATAGTTACGACCGTAAGTCCTCATAGTTACGGCCGTAACTCCTCAAAGTTACGGCCGTAACTCTTGACAGATTTTTGATCATTGTCTAATTTATTATACTTTTGGTTATTATTGAGGGGATGGATGGCATTGATCCGATCTAATGTAATAATGCTGGAGTTTTGGAGCTATTACATGACTTTAGGTGTATAAATAGACCCCTTAGATCCATCATCATTCATCATTCATCTTATATTTTTCTACTTTTTGTAATATTTTCTTTTTGTGTGAAGAACACACTTATGTTCTTGAGTGATTTGTGTAATAGTGGTATAGCATATGTTGTTAAGGGAGTTTATTGCTTCTTTCTCCTTTATCTACTAAGGGAGTTAGGATCAATTCTTTCTCGTTTTCAACTAAAAATGACCACTCAAGCTTGTATTATGTTTATTAAACCTTTCATGGGCTAAGTTACCTTAGTTGGGATTATAAACAAGGTTAGTCATGTTATTTAAGTTTATATAAAGATCTATTATGAATTACTTATTATTGTATGTGATTTTCATTGTTTTAACAATCTTTATTTATTTGGCCAATAAATGACGATATTTATGGTCTTCATATGTTTCGAAAGAAAATATGCTTGATTAGATCAAATGATCTTCACTCTAAGTTGTTCTAGGGGATAGAAATATACCTCTAGACCTTGGATGGTTTTTTGAGTTATTTTCATAAAACCTAATGCTATGTATTAAAGCCAATCAACATAGAAATATAGTGGATTGATTCAATAAATAAGGGGCGTTTTATAGTTTGAAAGAGAAACCGTCTTTTTAAGAAAAATCGAATCTACACAACATAATAAGTAAATTCATTTTATGATCTCCTATACATCTTCTATAACTAATGATGAGCAAAGTGTAATGCCCGAGATTTCTGATATGTACTTGAACCTTGTGATATTGTATTTGCTGCATTTTGATCTAAGTATTATTCTCCGTATTTCATGATCCGGTGTTGTTGAGCGCATGATTGCATGAATGTGTTCTAAGTGGTGATTTTTGCACATGTAGCGCACGCTAACGACTTAGCGTAGCATACGCTAAATTGGGTTCGTAGCATACGCTATGTATGAACCTTAGCGCACGCTATACGTAGTCAACATGATTAAGACAGGGTGGTAGGTGAGATCAGCCGCGGATCTTAGTCGGATCATGTCGGGATGAACCTGGACGGATTTCGGGAAAAGCCAAGTCAACGCAGTAGCGCACGCTACTGGTATAGGGATAGCGCACGCTAAATGCTGAGTACAGTGAAGTGAATAAGCTTCGTATGGCCGCTAGCGCACGCTATGGATATGGACTAGCGCGCGCTAATAACCATTTTCTATATATAGGACAACATCCTTTTTCATTTTTTTTCAGACTTTTCACTTCCCAAATCCGAATTCTTGGACTTAGAGAGTTACTTCCTCCATCCTCAACCTCTCATGTCATCATCCTAGCACGAGTTGGAAGATTGTAGATCATTGGAGATTGGTGTTCAAGCCTTCGGCATTGGATTTCTTCAAGTTCCTCCTTGTTCTTCACTACTTTGAGGTAGGTGATTCTTCACCAATATTAAGTAATATTCTGAAGGACGTTTTGATCATGATTTAGGATTATCTAGTCAGATTAAATTCGTACGTAGTCGAACATCATGTTGTTAGAAGGATATTTTCGATATTTCGGTACTTCTTCATCGTATAAACCATTGAACCTTTTAGTGTTTGAAACTCATAGCATATTCATGAAACTTCAAAACCGATTATGACCAGTTTACGGAGATTATCAAGTTTTTATGTCTTTACATAATGGAGTCATACGTTTTGGGACATAGAATGGATGGAACTTAGGATACTTTCTTGAAGATCAAGATGAATTATGGTGTTGTGATGATTATACGTATCCTTGTATCTCGAAGTCGTTTAATCCGTAAAGATCTTTCACAAACCGTATGAGCATGATCTGCATGGAGATGACATGTATTAACACTGAATATTTCATGAGTTTCATCACTATTAGATCAAGTCTTCTGCCCAGTAGTAAATTGCCATGGACGGTTAGCGCACACTAAGATATGTATATTAACGTGCGCTATCGGGAATGAGTAACGTACGCTACGTTTGGTACCTAACGTACGTTATGTCATCAGGCGAGTCAGTCGGATGATCAGAGAGGACTGTCAGTACATAGTTAGCGCACGCTAGACTTCGTCGTTTACGTACGCTAACGGACAAGCTTAGTGCACGTTACGTAGAGTACGTAGCGCACGCTAAGTAGTTCAGGCAGATTACATTTTTAGAGCTTTCGGCCGTAGACCGGATTGTTAGACATTCGTACGACATGAGATGAATTCTATATTATTTCTTCTATTAAGGTTCGAGCTTGCTACGTTGATCGAAGGAGACAGCCTTCGAGTGTGTTGAGATCATTGGAGTGATTTGTTCTTGCCATCTTTGAGGCAAGTATCGTAATTTGTTATTATTGGTATTTTGAGCATACATGTGGTTTATTCATGTTGTTGAACATGGGATTTATTTCGTTGAATTGTCATGATATTCGTTATCTAGTGTTTGTATGTTCATGTTGATGGACATAGCGATTTTGCATATATGTATGCATGAGTTGTGTTTGTGTATGTTGTACGATCTATGCTGAGGGCGCTGGATTAGATGTCCACCTCGTGTTGGTCCGACGGGATCATCTTGGGATCTTTGCTGAGGGCGCTGGATCATTGGATGGGTTTTTCCACCTCGTGTTGGTCCGAAGGGAACATATTGGGATCGATGCTGAGGGCGCTGGATCATTGGAATACCCATACTGTGTTAATGGAATCTTGTGGATTCGCATTGTTGGATTCCGGTAGCGGAAGTCCGTGTTATGTATCTTGTTATGCATTGTTGTTGCATATCCGATTTGTTTAATATGATACTTGTACTAGCATCGTCTTGCTAACTCCTTCGGGGGTGGACATTTGTTTTGATGTTCAGGTAGCCGAGGAGCGGGGAAACAGCCACAGTACCGACGTGACGACGAAGGGGCTCAGTGATGTTTGTTGTTTTTGTGATTTGTCTTCTTGGTTCATATTCAGTACTCGAGTACGCGTGTCTTATTAATATCATTTCGATATGGTTGTATTAATTAATTCAATGGATCAGTTGGAACCGGTTTTGTAATTTGAATTTCTATGGTATTGTTGGATTATATTCACATTTCTTTTAAATTAGCCTTGTAAATCCTTACATAAAGGGTTTACGGCGCTGTAATTATTCCGAATATCTCGGGGTGTTACAGAATATGGTATCGGAGCCAGGTTTCATGGATATCTTGGCAGTCGGGTTTTAGTTGGGTCTATTTCTGTTATTTGATTTACGGGTCGTTCGTAACATCACTGTTCAGCCAAAGTCATCATGTGGAAGTAGTTGTAAGTCTCCTAATCTGTTATACTACCGTTTTACTTAATTTCTGTTTTGTGAATATTGACGGACTTTATTTTTGAAAATTATGTCCTGGATATTGAGTAATTGTGTTTACAGTATGTTGAGAGGAGGACGCGGTCGTGGACGCAGACGTGGTAACATGAGACAGGAGGATTCCGCAACTACCCCAGAATTATCGGCTAGTCGAACCGATTCCCATTCTGGAGGACAGCAGGGATCAGCGAATGACAACGCGAATCCTAACATGCCGGGAGTGCTTCAACAGGTGGTGGCTCAGATAAACCAGTTCGCTCAGGTAGTTGACCGCATGCAGACGGCGATGGGACAGCAGCACCACGAGGATAATCGGGGAGACAGATGGCTTGCTGAGGTGGTCAAATTGCACCCGCCAAAATTTGACGGATCTGCAGAGGCACTTACTTGGGATCATTGGCTAAAGGAATTGGAGAAGATATTTGCGGGTATTAACTGTCCCGAGGACCGAAAAGTTCCTATTGCCCAGTATTTTCTGACTGGGGAGGCTTTTGACTGGTGGGAAGCTATTCGACCTGAGAATCATAATGCTGACTGGACGGAATTCAAACTAATGATGGAAGCACAATATTGTCCTCGTCCAGTTAGAGAGGCAAAAATCCGAGAGTTTTTCTCACCACAGAGTTGGGAAGCATCTGTGACAGACATAATCAAGACTTTTAACCATCAGCTGACTTGTGTGCGACACTTGGTCAGAACGGAGGCAGAAAAGATTTTTCATTTCGATATGCGGATGAAGCCGGAGATTCAGCACTACATGTCCGGATTCGAGTGTACTACATTGCGACAGTATCAAGACAAAGCGCTGGCCTACGACATGAAACAGGCGGCGGTGGAGAAATCGATGGAGGCAAAGAAGCAGAAAGTGTCCGGCAACTTCTCGGAAAACAAGAGTGGTAGGCCCCGCAAGGGCCAGTCTTCATTTTATTCATCTAGGAAACCTCCACATCCTTCTCGAGGTGGAAAGAAGTTCCGAACAACATCAGCAGTTTCGAACGCATCAAAGAAGTGCTATAATTGTGGTCGAGCAGGGCATATTCGACGTGATTGCCCCGCATATTCTGTGACTTGTTTCGATTATGGGCAAGAAGGGCACCGTGCGGCTTTCTGCGGAGTTGCGACTAGACCATTTGGTACTCGCACTCCAGCACCAGTTCCGAAGGAGATAAGTGTGAACCAGACGCAGCAGAGTGGATTTCAGCAGCAGAATGTTGGGAAGAGAGAGACATCCAGTGCTGGGTCTGTTCCTCCGCGCCTGTACGAGATGAGGAAATCTGACGATCAGAACACTGCTGTTGCATCAGGTACGATTCATATCCTTTTGCAACCAGTTAGTGTCTTATTCGATTCAGGAGCTACACATTCTTTCATATCATTGAACTGTGTAAATCGTTTGAAAATATCGTGTTTATTTTACTGTGAACCTTATGTTGTGGGTTTGCCGAGCAGAGAGAGAATTGTGGGAACCCTAGAAACTAGAGATTTTCCAGTATCTATAGGAGGGAGAGATTGGCCATCGAATCTTATTGTAGTTGACATCCATGGTGACGATTTAATTCTCGGAGATGATTAGCTCAACCGTTATGGAGCTATTTTGAATTACCGAACGAGAGCCATTTCTATCATTGCTGACGACGGATCTGAATACTTATACAGAGGATGGAGACCGGGAAGCTCGGGAAAATTGATCAAAGCAATGAAAGCTGTGAAATTACTGAAGCAGAGTTGTCACGGATTTTGGTGTTACGCCATGAAGAAAGAAGAAGGAGTAGAGCTCTCGTCTATTCCAATTGTGAATGAATTCTCAGATGTATTCCCTGACGAACTACCTGGGTTACCTCCGCAGAGAGAAGTGGAGTTCACTATCGAATTATAGCCTGGAGCCGCTCCTATTTCCAGAGCACCATACCGTATGGCGCCAACCGAGATGTATGAACTAAAGAAGCAACTGGAGGAATTATTGCAGAAGGGTTACATTCAACCTAGCGTTTCTCCTTGGGGAGCACCCGTTCTCTTTGTTCGGAAGAAAGATGGATCCCTCCGATTATGTATTAATTACAGGGAGCTAAACAAGGTGATGATCAAGAATAAGTATCCTATACCTCGGATCGACGACTTATTTGATCAACTGCAAGGGGCAAGGGTATTCTCGAAGATTGACTTGCGATCAGGATACCATCAGTTGAGAATTAAGGAATCGGATATACCGAAATCTGCTTTCAGATCCCGGTACGGGCACTATGAATTCGTGATGATGCCATTCGGACTTACCAATGCTCCTGTGGTATTTATGCAATTGATGAATCGGGTATTCTGAGAATACCTAGATAAGTTTGTGGTCGTTTTCATTGATGACATCTTGATATATTCGAAAGACACAGAGGAGCATGCCGAGCATTTGCGTGTGGTTTTGAGCACCTTGGGGAATGAACAGCTTTATGCGAAGCTTTCGAAATGCGAGTTTTGGCTTAGGGAAGTAACCTTCCTTGGGCATGTGATATCAGCTGACGGAGTTTCGGTGGACCCGAAGAAAGTCAAAGCAATCTTGGAATGGGAAGCTCCTAATAACGTGAAAGAAGTCCGAAGCTTCTTAGGACTTGCTGGATATTATCGCCGTTTTGTAGAGGGATTTTCCAAAATTGCTCGTCCGCTCACTCAGCTGTTACAGAAAACTCAAAAGTTCACGTGGGATGAGAAATGCCAGGCTGGTTTTGATGAACTTAAGAAGAGACTGACGACAGCACCTATATTAGCATTACCAGATGGAACTTATGGATTCATGGTATACAGTGATGCTTCAAATCAGGGTCTGGGATGTGTATTGATGCAAAAGGATAAGGTGATTGCCTATGCTTCTCGACAGTTGAAACCGTACGAAGTTAATTACCCGACTCATGATCTGGAGTTAGCAGTTGTGGTCTTTGCCTTGAAAATTTAGCGACAGTATTTATACGGCACTCATTGTCAGATCTTTATAGATCATAAAAGCCTCAAGTACATTTTAAGTCAGAAAGAATTAAACATGAGGCAGAGAAGGTGGCTGGAATTGATCAAGGATTACGACTTGGAAATTCTCTATCATCCGGGTAAAGAAAACGTAGTAGCTGATGCACTAAGCCGTAAACCTATTTCCCTTCGAGTGTTGGAAGCACTTACATCCCAAACCAGCATTCAACAAGAACTGATCCGCGAGGGAGTCGAAGTATGGTCACCAGGAATCCAAGGGCCACTATACGTGATGGAACTAACTTCGTCACTAGCCGAGGAAATCAAATCTAGGCAGTTGAATGATTCTCTGATTCTCCAGTTATGTGACGAGGTAAAGAAAGGAAAGGCCCCAGAATTCGTGATACAAGATGATGTAGTTCTGAGATTTCAGAGTCGACTTTGCATTCCCGATGATGATGATGATTTGAGATGGACAATTCTAAAGGAAGCTCACAGCATGCCCTTCTCTATTCACCCGGGCAGCAGTAAGATGTATAAGGATCTAAAACAAAACTTCTGGTGGGGAAATATGAAGAAGGACGTAGCAGAGTACGTTTCGAAGTGTTTGACTTGTCAACAGGTTAAGATTGAACATCAGCGACCTGCCGGAATGTTAAAGTCGCTTCCGATTCCTGAGTGGAAGTGGGAGAATATCTCGATGGATTTCATCACCAATATGCCAAGGACCAAGACGGGAATGAACATGATTTGGGTTATAGTTGATCAACTAACCAAATCGGCTCATTTCATAGGAATTAAAGACACGTGGGGACCCGAGAAATTGGCGAGAGTATTTATTGCAGAGATAGTCAGATTGCATGGGACGCCGAAGACCATTATTTCAGATCGAGATGGTCGCTTCGTGTCGCACTTCTGGAAGGCAGTTCACAGGGCTTTGGGGACCGAGCTGAACTTTAGCACAGCTTATCATCCTCAAACGGACGGTCAGTCCGAAAGGACTATACAAACAGTAGAAGACATGCTTAGAGCTTGTGCTTTGGATTGGTAAACTGATTGGGAGGTTCACTTGCCGTTAATTGAATTCACCTACAACAATAGTTGGCATGCTTCTATTAAGATGGAACCATTTGAAGCTTTGTATTGGAGAAGATGCCGATCACCCCTGTGCTGGGATGATTCTTCGGACTTGATCGGAACGGAACCGGAATTGATAGTTCAGACTCAAGAGAAGATAGCTTTGATTCGGGAAAGACTGTTGACTGCCTCGAGTCGACAGAAGTCTTATGCGGATATGCGTCGTCGCCCGCTATAGTTCGACATTGGGGACCACGTACTATTGAAGGATTCTCCTACACGAGGAATTTTCCGTTTTCGGAAGAAAGGTAAGCTAAGTCCGAGATATATCGGACCATTTGAGATCCTCGAGGGAGTTGGGGATTTAGCATACAGGGTGGCCTTACCGCCATCGCTGAGTCATGTTCACAATGTGCTTCACGTATCCCAATTGCAAAAGTATGTACCAGATCCTAGTCATATGATTGAGTTCAATGAGATCGAGATAGCTAATGATGGCACCTTCGAAGAGAGACCAATCAAGATACTTGAGAGTCGGATCAAACAATTAAGGAATAAACCAATACCCTTGGTTAAAGTACAATGGTCACTACACGGGGTTGAAGAGGCCACTTGGGAAATGGAGGACAATATGAAGACTAGGTATCCGGAGTTGTTTTCATCTTATGTTTCAGGACGAAACTTCTTTTGAGGGAGAGAGAATGTAATACCCGAGATTTCTGATATGTACTTGAACCTTGTGATATTGTATTTGCTGCATTTTGATCTAAGTATTATTCTCCGTATTTCATGATCCGGTGTTGTTGAGCGCATGATTGCATGAATGTGTTCTAAGTGGTGATTTTTGCACATGGAGCGCACGCTAACGACTTAGCGTAGCGTATGCTAAATTGGGTTCGTAGCGTACGCTATGTATGAACCTTAGCACACGCTATACGTAGTCAACATGATTAAGACAGGGTGGTAGGTGAGATCAGCCGTGGATCTTGGTCGGATCATGTCGGGATGAACCTGGACGGCTTTCGGGAAAAGCCAAGTCAACGCGGTAGCGCATGCTACTGGTATAGGGATAGCGCACGCTAAATGCTGAGTACAGTGAAGTCAGTAAGCTTCGTATGGCCGCTAGCGCACGCTATGGATATGGACTAGCGCGCTAATAACCATTTTCTATATATAGGACAACATCCTTTTTCATTTTTTTTCAGACTTTTCACTTCCCAAATCCGAATTCTTGGACTTAGAGAGTTACTTCCTCCATTCTCAACCTCTCATATCATCATCCTAGCACGAGTTGGAAGATTGTAGATCATTGGAGATTGGTGTTCAAGCCTTCGGCATTGGATTTCTTCAAGTTCCTCCTTGTTCTTTACTACTTTGAGGTAGGTGATTCTTCACCAATATTAAGTAATATTCTAAAGGACGTTTTGATAATGATTTGGAATTATCTAGTCAGATTAAATTCATACATAGTCGAACATCATGTTGTTAGAAGGATATTTTCGATGTTTCGGTACTTCTTCATCGTATAAACTATTGAACCTTTTAGTGTTTGAAACTCATAGCATATTCATGAAGCTTTAAAACCGATTATGACCAGTTTATGGAGATTTTCAAGTTCTTATGTCTTTACATAATGGAATCATACGTTTTCGGACATAGAATGGATGGAACCTAGGATACTTTCTTGAAGATCAAGATGAATTATGGTGTTGTGATGATTATACGTATCCTTGTATCTCGAAGTCGTTTAATCCGTAAAGATCTTTCACAAACCATATGAGCATGATATGCATGGAGATGAAATGTATTAACACTGAAGATTTCATGAGTTTCATCACTATTAGATCAAGTCTTCTGCCCAGTAGTAAACTGCCATGCACGGTTAGCGCACGCTAAGATATGTATATTAACGTTCGCAATCGGGAATGAGTAACGTACGCTACGTTTGGTACGTAACTTACGTTATGTCATCAGGCGAGTTAGTCGGCTGATCAGAGATGACTGTCAGTACATAGTTAGCGCACGCTAGACTTCGTCGTTTACGTATGCTAACGGACAGGCTTAGCGCACGTTACGTAGAGTATGTAGCACACGCTAAGTAGTTCAGACAGATTACATTTTTAGAGCTTTGGGCCGTAGACCGGATTGTTAGACATTCGTATGACATGAGATGAATTCTATATTATTTCTTTTGTTAAGGTTCGAGCTTTCTACGTTGATCGAAGGAGACAACATTTGAGTGTGTTGAGATCATTGGAGTGATTTGTTATTGCCATCTTTGAGGTAAGTATCGTAATTTGTTATTATTGGTATTTTGAGCATACATGTGGTTTATTCATGTTGTTGAACATGGGATTTATTTCGTTGAATTGTCATGATATTCGTTATCTAGTGTTTTTATGTTCATGTTGATGGACATAGCGATTTTGCATATATGTATGCATGAGTTGTGTTTGTGTATGTTGTACGATCTATGCTGGCGCTGAATCAGATGTCCACCTCATGTTGGTCCGACGGGATCATCTTTGAATCTATGCGGAGGGCGCTGGATCATTGGACGGGTTTTTCCACCTTGTGATGGTCCGATGGGATAATCTTGGGATTTATGCTGAGGGCGCTGGATCATTGGAATACCCATACTGTGTTAATGGAATCTTGTGGATTCGCATTGTTGGATTCCCTTAGCGGAAGTCCGTGTTGTGTATCTTGTTATGCATTGTTGTTGCATATCCAATTTGTTTAATATGATACTTGTACTAGCATCGTTTTGCTAACCCCTTTGGGGGTGGACATTTGTTTTGATGTTCAGGTAGCCGAGGAGCGGGGAAACAGCCATAGTACCGACGTGACGACGAAGGGGCTCAGTGATGTTTGTTGTTTTTGTGATTTGTCTTCTTGGTTCATATTCAGTACTCGAGTACGCGTGTCTTATTAATATCATTTCGATATGGTTGTATTAATTAATTCAATGGATTAGTTGGAACCGGTTTTGTAATTTGAATTTCTGTGGTATTGTTGGATTATATTCACATTTCTTTTAAATTAGCCTTGTAAATCATTACTTAAAGGGTTTACGGCGCTGTAATTATTCCGAATATCTCAGGGTGTTACACTAAGTTTGTAATCCCAACTATTTCATTATATCTTTTATTAATCTATTATTAGTGTAATCTTTCAGTTCCTTGAATTTTAGAACTATTATTTCATTTTCATTGCAATTGTCAAACCAAACTCTTTAATTGTGTGTTTCAATCATATAAATATCTATAACAAATAGTTAAATAGTGTATAATTCAATATATAACATAACTTCCTCGTGGGATCGATAAACCGGACTCAAAAAGTCCACTTACTACTTGATACGATATCGTGCACTTGCGATAGTTACACTAAAGACGTGTCAGGCTTGCCGAGATCGAAGTCTAGTATGAATATGATTTGGGTGATTGTGGATCATCTGACCAAGTCGGCACACTTCCTGGGCATCAAGGATACTTGGGGTCCGGAAAAGTTGGCTCGTGTATTTATTGCACAGATTGTGAGGCTTCACGGTACCCCGAAGTCTACTGTTCCGGATCGTGATGGCCGTTTTGTATCGCATTTTTGTCTGGTGGTACATAAGGCATTGGATACTCATTTGCATCTGAGTACTTCTTTTCATCCTTAGACGGATGGGTAGTCGGAGCGCACTATCCAGACATTTGAGGATATGTTGCGTGCTTGTGCTCTCGATTGGAGAAGTGATTGGGAAGAACATTTGCCATTAATCGAGTTCACGTACAACAACAGCTGGCACGCGTCGATCAAGATGGCACCGTATGAGGCGCTTTATGGGCGGCGATGTCGATCGCCGATTTGTTGGAACGAGACGTCCGATTTGGTCGGGACCGAATCGGATATCGCCTTGGAAATGAGGAGGAAGGTGGGATTGATTCAGGAGAGGATGTTGACTGCTCAGAGTCGACATAAATCCTATGCTGATGTTTGTCGTCGGCCTTTGGAATTCGAGGTGGTAGACCACGTTTTGCTAAAGGTATCGCCGATGGGGGGAGTTTTCTACTTTGGGAAGAAGGGAAAGTTGAGTCTGAGATTTATTGGGCCCTTAAAGATTCTCGAGAGGATCGGTGAGTTGGCATACTGTTTGGCGTCGCCTCCAGCTTTGAGTCACTTCCATAGCGTTTTTCGTGTTTCCCAGCTGAGGAAATATGTTCCAGATTCTAGTCATGTTATCGACTATGGTGAGATCGATATTGCTGAGGATATTACCTTCGAGGAACGTCCATTGGAGATTTTGGAGCACCGTGAGAAGTGACTGAGGCATAAGACCATCCCATTGGTCAAGGTGCAGTGGTCGAGACATGGTGTCGAGGAGGCAACTTGGGAAACCGAGGATAACATGCGTGCTAGGTACCCCGAGTTGTTTGTTTCTTAAGTTTCGAGACGAAACTTGTTTTTAGAGGGGGAAAATGTAATATCCGCATTTTTTCCTTATTCCTGTATTTTTTTATTTTGGTGTATTTTTTCATTTTTAGTGACTCGCTTGTAACTGTATTGATATTTCGAGAATATTTAATACTGAACGTTTTGTCGTGCGAGCTCGTTTCAGACTTGTTTTACCTAATTTCGTGCTTATTCTCTTTTCCATCTCTATTTGGTCCGATTCTCGTAATCGTTGTTCGGAACCGCCGTTTCGGGGTTGCCGTAAATCCGTCTCATGATATTATACATGTTGTGATCTTTCGTTTGGTATTTCGATCGTGTATCGTGTATTCGGATGTTTGGGCTATTTTGTAATATTCCAAAGTTATGGGGTAATTACTATCGTTGTCGTTTTCCGAACCGTTGGGTAGTCGGAATCATGTTTTCTTTTAGTACTCTAGTTCGGACTCGAACTCGTAGTGCGTGTGTCTTCTTCAGTCCGTTGTTTGGTGTCGGAAGCATGCTGTTTTCATTCGGGGGAGAATTTAATGTTTTCCAACTTTGAGTGCTGTCCGCACCACTGTCTGCGCTCGTTAGCGCACGCTATTACTGTTGTGTAGCCCACGCTAATTTCGTTGAGTAGCGCGTGCTAACTTTTCCAGTAGTGTAATACCCGAGACTTTTATTCTGATTAATTTGAAATTTTTCCTTTTAGACCGGAAATTTCTCGGTTTTCGAACGTTGGTATTATTTTTCTCGACAATCGATTTTGTGTTTATGGCCATATGTGGTAATTTGTTGTATATTATTTTCATTTCGGATTGGTGTTGTCCGCGAATGCTTCGTCGTGTTCGTTCCGTGCATTTTTGGGAATCGAGTCATCAGGACACGGCAACCGGGCGCTGGCCGGACAGTTGCGGTAGGAACCGGCACTGCAGCTAGGCGCTGGCCGGACGGTTGCGGCAGGAACCGGCACTGCAGCTGGGCGCTGGCCGGATGGGTGCGGCAGGGACCGGCATAGCGCACACTACTGCCGGGAGACTGCGCACGCTAACCGGCAGGCATAGCGCACGCTATTCGGCAGCCAGCACACGCTACATGGGCCGGGCAGTGAGGCCTCTGAGTTTATGGACTCCGGAGGCTTAGCGGGTAGCGCACGCTACGACCGGTCGCTGCGCGCGCTAACCGGATGGCGTAGCGCACGCTGCTCGGCAGCTAGCGTACTGTCACGGGGTTGGGTTTGAGCACTCGAAAGCTCTTCGGACCCGTGCGGCACTAGACTAGAATTGTCTCGATCTAGCTAGTAAGCCTTACTCACTCGGTTGCTAAGTATGAAAGGAGGGGTTTAACACTTGGGAGTTGAGAGTAAAACACTTCACTATTTCACAATACTTCACAAGTACAAGAATGTTGAGTCTTTGAGGGTTGAGTGCAAATGAGCCAACCTCAAGCCTATTTATACTACTCCTAGGACCTAGAACCTTCTATGCCACCTCCTCATTTGGAGGACTCTAGAACATCCTATACAATCCACACACTTCTATCCTATTCTAGAACCTATCTTTAGAATTATCCACACAAGTTTACACATACAATACTTACAAACATATTCTAGAGTATTCTACAAGTACAAGGCATACAATCATCTAGAATACTCTATATCATTCCAGCACTTCATCCTTCTAGGAGTTTCCTAGAGGCTTCTCTTCCATCCCGGGCGTCCGGCCCGTCTTTGTCCGTCCCGGCCCGCATCGGCCCATCCCGGCCCGCACCGGCCCGTCTCTACAATGTTCCAGACTCTTCCCGAACCTCCTGGACCAAGCCGGTCCGCTTCTAGTTGCTTCCGGTCGAGTCTTTCCTGCTGAGTGGCTCCTCAGCTTTTCAATGTCTACTGCCCCCACAAGGCTTTTTCCGTCTAAGCCTATTATAGGGGGGGAAGGTCTCTCTCGCACCTCGCGCGCGCACCCTCGCACCTCACGCGCGCGCACCCGCGCACGCCGGCCGCGCCCGGCATCCCACGCCCGCGTCCGGCCGCCCAGCTCGAGTCCTGTTCCCAGACTCGGCCTTGTCTCGTCGTGCCTTGTCCCACACGACTGCTGCTCGTCCGGCCTTGCCCGCGCTTCTGGCACGGGACAGTCCCGAACATGTCCAGTCCGGAATGCCCCTTGGGCGATCCGCTTCCCACAGCGGCGTCCGTGCTCCCACGGCTTACTCGCGTGACTCTCCATCCGGTCACGCCGTCCTGAAGGCTGGGTATTCCCATGCAGCCCGATGCCATCCATGGCGTCCTGCTCGTGCCGGTCCCTCGTCACCCTGTGCGACCGTCTGCGCACACATGTCTCGTTGTCGACTGTCGGCCGTTACATTCTCCCCCGCCCATTTCGTCGACGTCCTCGGCGACGTGGCGGCCCCTCGATGAACCGAACTGCTCCAAGGTGGTAACTCGGCTCCTCCTCAAGCTTCCTCACATACTTGAGTGCCGACATAGCTTGTCTCGAAGGCTCTGTGGTCAAGTGTATTTCCCGCAGACTTGGCTTGATCACACACGCATAACGCCCTCTTATGTGGAACAACGCCAACATTATTCTTCCTCGGAAGTCCATGCCCGATATAATGTCCCGATCATCCATGCTCACCTTGAAGTGCACGCGGTTCCCACATGCCAATCTTTAGTCGCACCCCATTGGCGACTCTGTAACTTTCGAACGGGTGGTGCATTATTCGAATTCATCCATTTCGCCCTCGATGACCTGAAGCCCCAACCTCTGTGCTTCAGCCTCGTCAATATAGTTGTAATCGGCCCCTGTGTCGACCAACGCCTTGACGGGTTTCCCATTGATCAGCCCCGTCGCATACAGCAGATTTCCCTCAAGCGGTGCTCCGTCCCGCGATGCCATCCCTATGGCTGAGTTCAACACCTGAAGCGCCATCGATGTCCCATCACCCTCGGCATCGTCCCGTGCCTTGGTGTACTCCATGGCGGCTACCCTCGGAAACTTCGAGCATTGCCTCGTCGAATGCTCCGTGCTCCAGCAAATCTCACATTTCTTCTTCTTCGGACACGCTGCTACGAGATGGTCTGCACTCCTGCACCCATGGCAAGTCCGAGCCCATCCTGACTGCTTGCCGTCCTTGGGCCTGGACATCCTCGCGCCCCTATCCGCATTACCCTGGTACGACTTGTCCTGCGTACCGATGCCGTCCTTGTCCCTCCTGGACTTCCGGCTCTCCCCGGCTGGTTTTAACTCGATCAGCCGTTCCGCTATCGCAATCGCCTCGGACACGTTCTGTGCCTTGGCCCTCTGCACTTCCAACTTTGCCCACAGTTTTAGCCCATCCACGAACGCGAACAAAGCTTCCTGCTCACTAAGGCTAGGCAACTCCAGCACGATCTCCTGGAACTCCTTCACATAGTCCTTGATCGTCTTGTTGTGTGTCAACTCCTTCAACCTAGCCCGGACCTCAAACTCAACATTCTCCGGGTAAAACTGCCGCTTGAACTCGGCCTTGAAATCCTCCCATGTCTCCATCCGACATGTACCACGCGCGATCTCTGTTTCGCGCCTTCTCCACCACAACAGCGCCACATCAGCTAAAAAGAATGGAGCCGTCTGCAACTTGGTCGCATCATCTACTATCCCCGATGCACCAAAATAACGCTCCATGTTCCACAGGAAGTCGTCCACTTCCCTACCATTCCTCGATCCTTGGAACGAACACGGCCGGGGGATGTCGATTCGATGGGGTGCCGCACCCCGCTGGTCCCTGCCGTGGGCCATCGCCCGCTCGTACAGTGTTGTCCTTCCTTCGATGGTCTCGATCCTCCCTATGATCTCCTCTCGAAAGGCTGCGATCATCGACCGAACCTCCTTCCTGACAGCCTCAAGGATCTCCTCACACAAGTCGCGTCGCAACGCGTTAAGGGTGCCCGTCACTCGATTCTCAAGCTCCTCCAACGACTCGCTCATCTCCGTCACCTGGTCGGCCACATTGCTCCATACCTCAAGAGCATCTGCGTGCTTGCCCATGGTTTCCTCCAGCCGAGCCACTCGTGCTTCCATGGCAACACCTCTTTCCACGGACTTGTCCCTAGACCCTTTCCTGGACTTGTCCTTCTCCTGGCCGGGTTGAACTTTGGTGACGCTGGACGTAGTCTCCATCGGTCCTCCTTGCACAAAACCTCTCAGCAACGTCTCAATGCGGAAGTTCCTTGAACCACTAGCGTGGCTCCGATACCACTTGTCACGGGGTTGGGTTTGAGCACTCGAAAGCTCTTCGGACCCGTGCGGCACTAGACTAGAATTGTCTCGATCTAGCTAGTAAGCCTTACTCACTCGGTTGCTAAGTATGAAAGGAGGGGTTTAACACTTGGGAGTTGAGAGTAAAACACTTCACTATTTCACAATACTTCACAAGTACAAGAATGTTGAGTCTTTGAGGGTTGAGTGCAAATGAGCCAACCTCAAGCCTATTTATACTACTCCTAGGACCTAGAACCTTCTATGCCACCTCCTCATTTGGAGGACTCTAGAACATCCTATACAATCCACACACTTCTATCCTATTCTAGAACCTATCTCTAGAATTATCCACACAAGTCTACACATACAATACTTACAAACATATTCTAGAGTATTCTACAAGGCATACAATCATCTAGAATACTCTATATCATTCCAGCACTTCATCCTTCTAGGAGTTTCCTAGAGGCTTCTCTTCCATCCCGGGCGCCCGGCCCGTCTTTGTCCGTCCCGGCCCGCATCGGCCCATCCCGGCCCGCACCGGCCCGTCTCGGCCCGACCATATGGGCCCGTCTCTACAATGTTCCAGACTCTTCCCGAACCTCCTGGACCAAGCCGGTCCGCTTCTAGTTGCTTCCGGTCGAGTCTTTCCTGCTGAGTGGCTCCTCAGCTTTTCAATGTCTACTGCCCCCACAAGGCTTTTTCCGTCTAAGCCTATTATAGGGGGGAGGGTCTCTCTCGCACCTCGCGCGCGCGCGCCCGCGCACGCCGGCCGCGCCCGGCATCCCACGCCCGCGTCCGGCCGCCCAGCTCGAGTCCTGTTTCCAGACTCGGCCTTGTCCTGTCGTGCCTTGTCCCACACGATCGCCGCTGCCGCGCCCCCTTGCTTCTGGCCGCGGACAGTCCCGAACATGTCCAGTCCGGAATGCCCCTTGGGCGATCCGCTTCCCACAGCGGCGTCCGTGCTCCCACGGCTTACTCGCATGACTCTCCGTCCGGTCACGCCGTCCTGAAGGCTGGGTATTCCCATGCAGCCCGATGCCATCCATGGCGTCCTGCTCGTGCCGGTCCCTCGGCACCCTGTGCGACCGTCTGCGCACACATGTCTCGTTGTCGATTGTCGGCCGTGACAGTACGCTACCTTGGCGAGGGGGGTCAGTCCAGGAGGCTCTGGACTGGACCAAGGTCGGCCCGCTAGCGCACGCTACTGGCACGCTAGCGCATGCTAGGGCAGCCTGCCTATATATTTGACCGAGCAGCCCTGTTTCAACCCATTTTTCATTTCCTTCTTTTCTCTCCGCGGCCAGAGGTTTTGAGAAAAAGGAGGCATGTTGTTGAACAACAAATCCATGAAGTTCCTGAGTTCATATCATTGATTCATCATTCCATAACATCCTCCAATCGACCGAATCAGGGTTAGTTTCTCCTAAAATCTAAACTTTGGGAAATTTGGGGATCTTGATAGATCTCGTCCGTTCGAACCATATGAACTTAGATTACTGATGGATATATGTAGATTAAGTTGTATTCTATCAATTCCATCATCTTTCCACGGTTTTTTCATGTCCGATTCGTCGTTTATATGAGTTTTCAATTGACGCCTTCAAGGTGTCCGGGAAAATACCGCAGAGAGAGATTCGGTCGTTTTCCGATGTTTTTCCTCGTGTGATTTATTGTTTATTTGATGATAGGATATTAGGGACGAATTCCCTATGAAAATCTGGTGTTGAGCCTTTCCGATCATCGTTTTGATTGGAGTTCCGGATTTTTTCAATCAGCCGTATTTTCGGAGTATTCACGAGAGATTACCAAGGCAAGTACCTTGATATATGAATTGTAACTACGTGAAATCATTGTTGTCGAAGTGTATGAATTTATACGGATGTATATATGTATATATATATGTGTCTGTATATATATATATTTATGTATATTTATATGTTAAATATATGTATGTATATACGTATATTGATATATATATGCCTACGTCGGTGAATGCCGAGTGATGAATGCTAACACTAGTTGACGTACTCAACTTGTATTATATATATATATATATATTCGGTTGAGTCGCAATATAGGGATATATGTGCGGCGTTGGTTGGTTATGCCTGAAGGCTTATTGTGATTGAGTTTTGATTGATAGCGTGCGTGATATTGTTTAGCTGTGTGGTTATGGACTGATGGATAATTTGTGTGACTTGGGGTACTGAGTTGATAATTGTTGTAACGTTTGTCTGTGTGCTTGATGTTTGAAACAATGTGGATGATTGTTGTGAGAAACGTCGTATCCGGGAACCTGTGAGGGCGGGGCGTGTACTCCGGCCTGGTGTACACTTCAATGTGCAGCTCCATATGGTTGGTGAAAACCGGTGTTACCTAATGTGCGTGCAAGGGGCGGCTCTTACGGCAGTGATCGCCGGCGCGGTGACATGTTCAAGGGGCGGCCAACATAGAGGAGTGAATTCCGGTGCACAGGTGTGCAAGGGAGGCGCCTGGCAGGCTTATTGGTTACGGATATTCGAGTGACAGCTAAGATCCTGATACTGAACGATGTTCGTAATTCAAAATTCTTTCAACTCACTTTAAAATGTCGGTCTTGATATAGACCGCGATTCGTGTTTCTGAAAGTTTGCTTCAACTGGTTTTTACATGTTGGTATCAGGGTTAATTAATCAAGAATATTTGACGAGATCTCCGAGGGTTAATTAATCAAGGGTCTTGAGTAGGATTTGTCGAATGAGAGGTTGTGCCTTTGATTGTACTGTGATGATTATTCTGTGTATTGGGTCGAGGACCCCGTGGGATGTTGAGATTTGATCTCGTGATGATATTATTTGGATTGGGCCGAGAACCCCATGAGATGTTGTAATGATTCGCTTGTGATAGTGTTTTACAAATTGGGTCGAGGACCCGAGAGCTTTTGAAGTTATTTTCTAAAAGTATTCCCATTCGTTTTTCAAAACCCCAAGACGACCCAAGTCAATAATAATGTTTTCAAACTTTCTTATCAAAATACTTTTCCTTTTATAAAAAGGGATTTTTCTGACTCCTTGGGCTCGTTTAAAGTTTCATTGGTGTTATGTTCCGTAAGGAGATTATGACTATGTGATTATCTTTCACCTTGTGTATGTGAGTGCTATTCTGTGTTGATTACGGGAATGTGTGGTTTGTGTTAAGGCTTCACGACTGTTGAGTTTTGTGTTGTTGTTCGTATATCTTGTATATTATGTACTTGTACTAGCAAAATTCTAGTTTGCTAACCCCCGAGATGTCGGGGGGTGGGTGCCTGTTATGCGCTCAGGTTTTGGCAGCTCGGGAGCAGTCACGGGATTGGCTTGGAAGGAGATGGAAGATGACGATGCTAATCACACAAGAGTCAGAGTCTTTCTCTTTTGTTTCATTTTGGTTGGTATTTCTCTTTCGGTCGAGTACCCACCCTTGCGTGGGTGTAGTTTTCATTCATTAAATTAAGTTGTCATTCCTTTCTGTGTTCAAGTTTATTATTGTCATTGACAAGTAAATTTAGTCAGTTTCTGAATTGTTTAATGACCTTGTCGGCCTGCTTGGTAATTAATTTTGACCCTAGTCGGTCAATCATTGAGTAGTCTTTTGGAGTTTAACCTGGTAGATCCTTGTGATAAGGGTCTACGGCGTGTGACATTCCCGAACGTATTCTGGGGGTGTTACAAGTAGCACGCGCTAATGGTTCGAGTACAGTAGTGTCAATAGGTTGTTTCTGCTCTCTGGAGGAGCAGTTTAGCGCACGCTAAGTCTGTGGATTAGCGCACGCTATGGTTGAGACCTAGCGCACGCTAGGTGTGTGGAAGCGCGCGCTAATTCGATATTCCAGTTAAGGCAAAATGTTTCTGGACTCTGGATGACGAACAGGTAGCGCAATTGATAGCGCATGCTATATGGGGGATGTTAGCGTATGTTATTTTTAGGTAGCGCTAGAGCACGCTAACAGGTCAGAACTGAAGTTCTGGACCAGTTTTGGCTGGTTAGCGCGCGCTAACCATAAGCCATTAGCGCACGCTAAACCGTCTGGTTATATTTACCCGAGAGTTGACCTCAGACACGTCTGTTCCTCATTTCATCTACTTCCCCGTGGCTTGTGCGATCTAGAGGTGATTCTGGGGCATTTTCTTCTTCCAATCATCTCGGCTATCATCTTCTTTGAATCCTTGGTGTAGATTAACAACATCTACTTGTATTCTTCGTCTTTGATCCAAGGTAATCTCTTAGAACCCTATTTTTGAAAAATTTAGGGGTTTTCGATTTAATGTCTAATTCGTTCCGTAGTGTTGATTAATCCATGATTTATGTGGTTAATCTTAGTGGTATTCATTTTTTCCCTATGAGTTCATGGTAAATTTCATGGTATTTGTGAAATCGAGAGGGTTCGATTGTGACCCGCCCTCGTTGTTGTTTTTGTACGAATTTACATGAATCGTAGGTAGGTTTTCAGGCATATTCCATTTTCGTACTCGTGTAGATTTGGTTGTGATTGTATTCTTCGAATCGTTAGGTTCGGGTTTGTCGGTTCCTAGAGATCGTGGTTGATTTTCCATTCTGTTCGTTTATTCGTCAATTACTCAAGGCAAGTATTCTTGTGAAACCCTTATGCTTAACATGGAATGGTATTCTATATGTGTGTGCTTTGCTCACTCCGGGAGGGTCCGATGGGGCCACGGGGGAATCTGTGATTTCGCTCCTAATTCACGAGCTTGTTTGGAAAGCCAGTCCGGGAGGGTCCATAGAGGTCTCGGATGGAACCAGTGGTTTAGCTCCGGTCCTAGGCGAGTCATGTGCGTGATTTTTAACTATGGCCAGTCCGGGAGGGTCCATAGAGGCCTCGGATGGGATCAGTGGTTCGCCCCGATCCTAGTTGGTTTTTTGACTGTGATTATTGACTGTTTGTTTTCCGGGAAAAGACATGTCTTGTTTTGATTTTTGAAACGATTTGATGCATGTACTATGAAATGGGTAAGCAAATGGTTTGCCTGGATTACTTGTACTAGTGTAATTACTAACCCCTTTGGGGACCCGATTTGGGGAAATTCGTGTTATGAATTTCAGGTCGTGTTCAGCCGGTCGAGCGGGCACTAGAGTAGTACTCTAACACCCAAATTCACAACTGGGACATTACACGCCGTAGAACCCTCATGTGGTCTACCAGGCTAACACTCTAACACCCAAATGAGAAAGAGACCCGCTGTCCTGCCTAAGAAACTGGGCAGCGTTACGGCCGTATTATGAGAACCGTTACGGCCGTTATGGTAGTCCAGAACTTACTGGACTGATTTCAACACATCGTTATGGCCGTAACGAAGAAGACATTACGGCCGTAATGTACAGAGGTTTACGGCCGTAATACATGCCACCTTACGGCCGTAACCTAGCCCAGAAAACTAGGCAGCCTGCCTGCAGCGAAGAATGAATGGCTCGACAATCATCGAAAATAAAAATACCAAGTAGGACCACTGGACACCCTCCAAAACACTACTGACGAGACAAAGATCACGACCAATACAAATCCCCAGTCACACGAAAGTCGGTTAAGGACAAATAATGACAACAATACCCAAAGTAACACGAATTTATAAAAATGGCCCAAACGACCCAAAGTCACGATACAACGTCGGATTATCAATCCGAAACTTACAACATGAGCAACTCATCCAAACGAACTCATAGAAACAGAGGAATAATGGAATCGAACGAGTTTTATGAGAATCGAACATACATGCAACAAAATATAATTCAAGATGAAAATATGTAAAAAATATCTTCGAAACTAGTCCGGATGGAAAAACTCCAAGAACAAAATAGATTCAGAATTCCAAACTAGTAATAAGCGAGTCGTCCGAAATGAACATACACCAAAAATAGAAATTACCAAAAATAGAAACTACGGATATTACATTCTCTCCCCCTAAAAATAAGTTTCGTCTCGAAACTTACAACGCGAATAACTCGGGGTATCTCGAATTCATACTCTCTTCCGTCTCCAACGTGGCTTCCTCGGATCCATGCCTCGACCACTGAACTTTAACCAAAGGGATGCTTTTGTGCCTAAGTTGCTTCACCCGACGCTCTAAAATCTGAATCAACCTCTCCTCGATGGTAATGTCGGGTCCCAACTCAATCTCTCCAAAATCAATAATATGGTTAGGGTCCGGTACGTACTTCCTAAGCTGGGAAACATGAAATATGTTATGCACGTGACTCAAGGACGGCGGCAAGCCTAATCGATATGTAAGCTCTCCAACTCTCTCTAAAATCTCTAACAGTCCAATATATCTCGGACTAAGTTTACCCTTCCGACCAAAACGGTAAACTCCTCGTGTCGGCAACACCTTAAGCAAGACATGGCCCCCCACCTCGAACTCCAACGGCTGGCGACGCGTATCGGCATAAGACTTCTGCCGACTCTGGGCCGTCAACAACCTATCACGAATCAGAGCAATCTTCTCTCTCGTCTCAACTACCATATCGGGTTCGGTACCACCTAACTCGGACGCATCATCCCAACACAACGGTGATCTGCACCTCCTCCCTTATAATACCTCAAATGGTGCCATTTTGATCGAGGCGTGCCAACTATTGTTGTACGTGAACTCGATCAATGGCAAGTGCAACTCCCAATCATCCTTCCAATCTAAGGCACAGGCTCTCAACATATCCTCCAGCGTCTGGATCATCCGCTCTGACTGCCCGTCAGTCTGAGGGTGGTAAGATGTAATGAGTCTCAACTCGGTCCCCAAAGCTCGATGAACAGCCTGCCAAAAATGTGATACAAACCGGCCATCTCGATCCAAAAAAATACTCCTATGAGTCCCATGTAACCTCACGATCTCTGCAATAAACACTCGTGCCAGCCTCTCCGGCCCCCAAGTGTCCTTAATACTCATGAAATGAGCTGATTTGGTTAGTCGATCGACAATAACCCAAATCATGTTCATTCCAGTCCGAGTCCTAGGCATCCCGGTAATGAAATCCATAGAGATGTCTTCCCACTTCCATTCTGGAATGGGAAGTGGTCGTAGAAACCCCACGGGCCGCTGATGCTCAATCTTAACCTGCTGACAGGTCAAACACTTCGCCACAAACTCGCTAACGTCCATCTTCAAATTGGTCCACCAGTAGTTACTCCTCACATCCTTGTACATTTTGCTGGTACCAGGATGTATGGAGTAAGGTGTGGTATGAGCTTCACTCAAGATCTTCTGTCTCAACTCAATATCACTCGGTACACATAATCTGCCACGAAATCTCAAAACTGCTTCATCATGAACCACAAGTCCAGGGGCTTTCCCCTTCCTCACATCCTCCCTCAACTGGACCAAAAATGGATCATCATACTGTTCCGCCTTGATATCATCAGTGAAGGACGAAGTGATCTCCAACGCACATAACTGACCCTGAACTCTCTGAACCCAAACCTCGATATTCTGAAAAATAAAATCCCGCTGGATCCTGCTCTGTGGTGTAAGTACCTCTAACATCTGTAATGCCATCGGCTTCTGGCTCAACGCATCAGCAACTACATTAGCCTTACCCGGACGATAAAGTATCTCGAGGTCGTAATCTTTAATTAGCTCCAACCACCTACATTGTCTCATATTCAACTCTTTCTGACTGAATATATACTTCAGACTCGTGTGATCCATGTAAATCTTACACGACGACACGTTGAGATAATGCCTCTAGATTTTTAAAGCAAAGATTACTGCAGCTAACTCTAAATCATGTTTAGGGTAATTTTCTTCGTAAGGTTTCAGCTGTCGGGACACATAAGCAATAACCCTATCTCTCTGCATCAACACACATCTGAGCCCGAGGCCCGAAGCATCACTATACACCACAAAATACTCGTTCCCATGAGGCAATGCTAAAATGGGTGTGGTAGTCAATCGTTTCTTCAACTCGTCAAAACTATCCTGTTTGTCTGTGGTCCACTCGAACTTCTGAGTTTTCTGGAGTAACTGAGTGAGCGGTCTAGCGATCTTAGAAAATCCCTCAACGAATCTACGATAATAGCCTGCAAGTCCCTGAAAACTCCTCACTTCCTTCACATTCTTGGGTGGTTCCCATGCCATCACCGCCTCTATCTTTTGTGGATCTACCCGAAATCCCTCCGCTGAAATCACGTGCCCGAGGAACATCACTTTCTTGAGCCAAAACTCACACTTAGAGAACTTTGCGTACAACTGCTCAGTTCTCAAAGTGTCCAACACAATCCGGAGATGTAAAGCATGCTCCTCTCAGCTCCGGGAATAGATAAGGATGTCGTCGATAAAGACGACTACGAATTTGTCCAGATACTCGATAAAAACTTTGTTCATTAACTGCATGAACACTGCTGGGGCATTGGTTAGCCCGAAAGGCATAACCACAAACTTGTAATGTCCATATCTCGTCCGAAAGGCAGCTTTCGGTATATCGCTGTCCCGAATCCTCAACTGGTAGTAGCCCGATCGTAAATCAATCTTCGAAAAGACTGACGCTCCCTGAAGCTGATCAAACAAGTCGTCGATCCTGGGCAAAGGGTACTTGTTTTTTATGGTCAACTTGTTTAATTCTCGGTAGTCGATGCATAAACGAAGCGATCCATCCTTCTTCTTAACAAAAAGTACGGGCGCACCCCAAGGCGATTCGCTCGGTCGAATATACCCTTTATCTAACAATTCCCCCAACTGTTTCTTCAATTCTAACATCTCTGACGGTGCCATATGGTATGGCGCTCGAGAAACGGGAGCCGCATTCGGCTCAATATCAATAGGAAACTCAACCTCTCACTGTGGTGGTAATCCCGGCAAGTCATCTGGAAATACATCGGGGTACTCGCTGACAACTGGAATCGACGACATGTTGACTCCGCCATCCTCCGCCTGCGGAGCGTAACACCAATAACCGACACAACCCTGATTCAGAAGTTTCATCGCCTTTAAGGCGCTAATCACACTTCCCGATCTACCCGGTTTACAACCGATGAGAGTATGCTCGGTGCCATCCTCGGGAACTATCAAGATGGTACGACTCCGATAGTTCATGATAGCACCGTGACGATCCAACCAATCATCCCCGAGGATCAAATCCTCGCCCTTAAGGTCTATAACAATGAGATTCGAGGGCCAATATCGGCTCCCGATCCTCACTGTACAATCCCTAACTTCCCGATCCCCAACCATATGATCCCCGCTAGGCGTACCTACTACAAACGGTTCACACTCGAACAAACAGTCAATACCAATACGACACACACAATCTGAAGCAATAAAAGAATGAGTAGCACCCAAATCGAAAAGCACCGAAATTGGATGAGAAAGGATCTGAGTGGTACCTGATGCCACTGGAATGTCTGCCTCCTCCGTGCGCCACATTTGATATAACCGAGGGTGGACTGAGCCCGAACTAGATGCAGCTCGGTGGTCCGGCTGACCCCGGCCCCTACCATGGCTCGAACTCTGAGGAACATGAGTAACTGGAGTCTTCTCATCAATACTGTGCTCTCTCTGAACGGTGGTGGTAGTCGGAGCTCTGGTAGCCCTGGTATCTCTCTCACAATGTGCTGCTCGGTGTCCGGTCTGCCTGCAAGTAAAGCAGGTAACTGGAGGAGAAGGGCAATCCTTCATCAAATGCTCATATTGGTTGCAGTTAAAACAAACCCTGCCACCAGAAGCAACAGACTGGACTGGACGATTACTCTGAGATCCTCCAGACTGATGAAACGGTCTCTTCCCAGGTGTAGGGGCATCGTGCTCGAAAATCGGCCACTTGCTTACCAAAAGCGCCACTGCTTGCTTTTGTCCTTTGTACCCAACTCTGATTCTGGTGCAGCCATCTCGATCGCTAGGGCGCGATCCTGATACTTCTTTAAGGTGACACACATTAGCGGTGCCATACTCTGCCTGATATGCGGTTTCATGCGCATATTGAAATAACGGATCTTGTCGGCCTCGGTCCTCACCTGATCTTTCACGAATCCTAATTGCTGATTATAAGTGATGATGGCCTGAGAAATAGGCACATCCTGAGGTGTAGCGGTGAAGAACTCCACAATCCTTCGCTCCTTGACTGGCGGTGGATGACACGTTCTTAGTGTAAATATCGCAAGTGCACGATATCGTATCAAGTAGTAAGTGGACTTTTTGAGTCCAGTTTATCGATCCCACGAGGAAGTTTGGTTATAATTTGATATATACACCATTAGTCTATTTTTATAGATATTAAGATGAGTGAAACACACAATTAAAGAGTTTGGTTTAATAATTGCAAAGAAAATGCAATAATAGTTCTAATATTTTAAGGAAATAAAAAGATTGCAATAATAATAGACTGATTAACGATAAAATGAAATAGTTGGGATTACAAACTTAGTTCGTCATTAGTTATAGAAGATGTATAGGAGATCATAAGATGAATTTACTTATTATGTTGTGTAGATTCGATTTTCCTTAAAAAGACGGTTTCTCTTTCGAACTATAAAACGACCCTTACATATTAAATCAATCCACTATATTTCTATGTGGATTGGCTTCAATACATAGCATTATGATTTATGTAAATAACTCAAAGAATCATCTAAGGTCTAGAGGTATATTTATATCCCCAAGAACAACTTAGAGTGAAGATCATTTGATCTAATCAAACATATTTTCTTTCGAAACATATGAAGACCATAAATATCGTCATTTATTGGCCAAATAAATAAAGATTGTTAAAACAATGAAAATCACACACAATAATAAGTAATTCATAATAGATCTTTATACAAACATAAATAACATGACTAACCTTGTTTACAATCCAACTAAAGGTAACTTAGCCCATGAAGGGTTTAATATACATAATACAAGCTTTGGTGATCATTATTAGTTGAATCAAGAGAAAGAATTGATCCTCACTCCCTTAGTAGATAAAGGAGAAAGAAGCAATAAACTCTCTGAACAATATGCTATATCTGTAACACCCCCGATATATTCAGGAATATTACAGCGCCGTAAATCCTTTACATAAGGATTTACAAGGCTGAAGAATTGAACAGACATTAAGAAATATTAACGAATGGAAATATCGGAATTAAGATACAACAGTTCTGACCAAATACTGAAAGTACAATTTGTTCAACAGGGACTTAATAATACATCACTAAATTCAAATTCATCATAAATGACTTCGTACTCGAGTACTTATTGAAATAACCAATAAACAACAGACAAATAAACCCGTCCGGAACATCACTCTGGACCCTCGTCGTCATGCAGCTCCAGTGGTTGTTTTCCCGCTCTCCTAGATCCTGAACATAAACAACATGTTCACCCCCGAAGGGGTTAGCACAACGATGCTAGTACAAGTACCACAACATATTATTCAACGTCACACGCAGAATAATAATAATAACGTAAATGATAAAATGTCAAACGAGTCTTCTCCTGCGAGAAACTCAAACATAACATACACAATCGATAATCACAAAGATGATATCATAACATACACATGGTAATTCCGTCGATCCATTGCGTTCACCGCCTAGAACCCACGATGATCCCGTCCAAACCAACCCGTGGTGGAAAAACCCGTCCGATGATCCAGTAAGACGCTAGCATAGATCCCGATGATCGTCGGACCAACACGAGGTGGACATACAACAACGACATACATGCACGACAATATGTATAACATCAATACATAAAACAAATAATGTACTTGCCTCGATTTGAAGATAAGAACAATAATTCCACGAAAACGAACACTGGAAGGTCGTCACCCCCTCAATCAATCACGTATCAAGATCAAACCTTAAAAAAAGAAATAATATAGATTTATCTCACATCGCATTTAATGTCTAACAATTCGATTTACGGTCAAAAGCTCATAAAATGTAATCGTCAATCGCTAAGACACGCTAAGTACTCTGTGTAGCGTGCGTTAAGTCTGCTCGATAGCGCACGTAAACAACAAAGCCTAGCGTACGCTAACTATGCATGGTCGGTACTTCACTGATCAGTCGACTGGCTCGTCTGGTGGCCTAGCGTACGTTACGTACCAAACGTAGCGTACGCTAACTCATGCTCGATAGCGCACATTAATCTACATAGCTTAGCGTG
The DNA here is from genome assembly GCA_033398695.1 of Orobanche coerulescens. NCBI lineage: Eukaryota > Viridiplantae > Streptophyta > Magnoliopsida > Lamiales > Orobanchaceae > Orobanche > Orobanche coerulescens. The sequence continues at coordinate 124,482,280 of CM065802.1, read as the reverse complement.
CGCTAACTCTGCATGGAAGTTTACTGCTGGGCAGTAGACGGACCTCAACATGATTATACCAAATGAAATCCTCAGTGTTAGTTCATGTTACTTCCATGAATATCCTGTTCATACGGCTATGAATGATCTAACGGATAACAACAACTTCGGGTTCAAGGATATATATACTATTATGAAACCATCTTCCATTTTGACTACAATCTTCATACGACAATTCGAAAGGCTTAACGGTTGATATCAACACCTTAATATTAATCAAAATTATCATACTTTAATTGTTTAACATTCCATCTATACTAGATAAATCCTTCCATGATCAATCCTTTAGATTCATCTAACAATAATGATGTTAAAGTCAAGTCCGTGATTGCGATGAAGTCATCTACTAGATTTGGATTACCAATGATAGAAGCTTCCTCTACTTGTTCATTGTAATAAGATTCGAATCATGGTGTTCATAATCAAGGTACTTGAGGCATAACCATCTCTATATTCCAAACATGATGCATGTTGAATAATTCACTAGTGACAATCAATATCTTGTTAACATGATCATCTAATTCTTTAGAATCCAACTCTAAGTCCGGAGATAGGTTGAACATACCTTAATATGACGAAAATCACTGAACCGTAAGGTAGAATCCGACTCCGGTTGGTTGTATGCCACTCCAAGGTGCTATTCCACTTCAATGATCACTCACAAGTGATAACCAATATATAAGGATCAATAAGATGTGTTCTAAGTGTGTAGAAGGATTATTATAGCTCTCTGGACTCTCAAGAATGAAGAATGGACGAATGAAATGTAAGCCAAAACGGGTTGTTGTCTCATTTATAATATTCTGCACTTTAGCTAATTAGCGCACGCTACTAAGCATTCCTTAGCGCGCGCTAATAAGAGTTGACTTCAAAACTGTCCAGGTTCGTCCGCGGGAATCTTATCCGGACCCATGTCCCGGCTGGCGCATGTGCTAGCCGTCTCGCTCAATAATTGAGTGCTTAGAGCACGCAACTCCTACATAACTAGCGTGCGCTAGTAGTAGCTCGATAGCGCGCGTTAAGCTACATTCTTAGCGTGTGCTATCACGAGTTTGCATGAGAAAATTTGTATGTTGCAATACTCAAGTACAAGGATGCCAATGCAAGAAATATCATACTCCAATCATCAAGATTACGATTCCGAATAATACAGGGTTCGAATACAGGTAAAATACACAGTAATAAATCCGGATATTACATACTCTCCTACTAAAAAGGAGTTTCGTCCCGAAACTCAAGACGAAAATAACTCGGGATATCTGGACTTCATGCCATCTTCCGTTTCCCATGTGGCTTCTTCCATTCCGTGACGTGACCATTGAACTTTGACCAAAACGATTGGTTTGTTCCTTAACTGCTTAACTCGACTCTCGAGTATCTTGACCGGTCTTTCTTCAAACGTCCCATCCTGCGCGACTTCGATCTCGCCGAAATCAATGATATGACTGGGATCTGGTATATACCTCCGTAACTGGGATACGTGGAACACGTTATGAACATGGCATAATGACGGCGGCAATGCCAATCTGTATGCCAACTCCCCAACTCTCTCAAGGATCTCAAATGGTCCGATATATCTCGGACTCAGCTTTCCCCTCCTTCCAAAACGAAAAATTCCTCGAGTAGGAGAAACTTTTAAAAGTACGTGGTCTCCCGTACTGAACTCCAAAGGGCGACGGCGTACGTCTGCGTAAGATTTCTGGCGACTCTGGGCGGTCAACAGCCTTTCACGAATCAAGGCTATCTTCTCTCGAGTCTGCACGATCAACTCTGGTTCTGTTCCGATCAAGTCTGACGAATCGTCCCAACATAGGGGCGATCTACATCTCCTCCCGTATAATGCCTCAAACGGTGCCATCTTAATGGAAGCATGCCAACTATTGTTGTAGGTAAATTCAATCAACGGTAGATGAACTTCCCAATCAGTTGACCAATCTAAGGCACAGGCCCTCAGCATATCTTCCACCGTTTGAATGGTCCTCTCGGATTGTCCGTCAGTCTGCGGGTGATAAGTTGTACTGAAGTTCAATTCGGTCCCCAAGGCCTTATGAACTGCTTTCCAAAAATGAGACACAAAACGGCCGTCTCGATCAGAAATAATGGTCTTCGGCGTACCATGCAATCGAACTATCTCTGATATAAATACTCGTGCCAACCTCTATGGTCCCCACGTGTCCTTAATGCTTAGAAAATGAGCTGATTTGGTTAAACGATCAACTATCAACCAAATCATGTTCATTCCTGTCTTGGTTCTCGGCATACTAGTGATAAAGTCCATCGATATGTCCTCCCACTTCCATTTAGGAATCGGGAGCGGCTTCAACATTCCGGCAGGCCGTTGATGCTCGATCTTAACCTGCTGACAAGTCAAGCATTTCGAAACATAGTCCGTTACATCTTTCTTCATGTTGCCCCACCAGAAATTCTGCTTCAAGTCCTTATACATCTTACTGGTGCACGGTGGATAGAATAGAGGCGAATTGTGAGCTTCCTTCATAATTATGCTTTGAACATCGACATCGGGAACGCAGAGTCGGTTCTGAAATCTCAAAACTCCATCATCATGAATTATGAATCCGGGGGCCTTTCCCTTGATCACTTCATCACGTAACTGAATCATCAGAGGATCATCTGCATGTCTAGATTTGATTTCTTCGGTTAATGATGAAGTTATTTCCATCACGCACAGTTGTCCTTGGACTCTTTGTAACCACACTTCAATTCCTTCTCGAATCATCTCTCGTTGAAGGCTAAGTTGGGAGGTTAGCGTCTCCAGCATCTGAATAGAAACAGGTTTGCGGCTGAGTGCATCGGCCACTACATTTGCTTTTCCTAGATGATACAAAATCTCCAAGTCATAGTCCTTGATCAGCTCTAACCATCTTCTTTGCCGCATGTTCAACTCTTTCTGACTGAATATGTATTTGAGACTCTTGTGATCCGTAAAGATCTGACAGTGAGTCCCGTACAGATAATGCCTCCAGATCTTCAAAGCAAAAACTACTGCTGCTAGCTCCAAATCATGTGTTGGGTAATTCACTTCATAAGGTTTCAGCTGTCGTGAAGCATAAGTGATCACCTTGTCATTCTGCATCAATATGCATCCGAGTCCTTGGTTCAAACATCACTGTAAACTATGAATCCTCCAGTCCCCTGTGGAAGTGATAGAATTGGTGCCGTCGTCAATCTCTTCTTTAATTCATCAAAACTAGTCTGACACGACTCGTTCCACTCAAACTTTTGAGTTTTCTGCAGGAGTAGAGTAAGTGGGCGGGAGATTTTGGAAAACCCTTCCACGAACTGACGATAATACCCAGCAAGTCCTAAGAAACTTCGAACTTCTTTCACGTTCTTTGGAGGCTTCCAATCCATAATTGCTTCGATCTTCTGAGGATCTACTCGGACTCCTTTAGCTGACACCACATGGCCGAGGAACATTACTTCCTTTAGCCAGAATTCACACTTATAAAGTTTGGCGTACAATTGCTCGCTTCTCAAAAGTTCCAATACAATCCGCAAATGCTGCGCATGTTCTTCCGGGCTCTTAGAATATACCAGAATGTCATCAATGAACACGACCACAAATTTATCCAAAAAATCGATGAACACTCGGTTCATCAATTGCATAAATACAGTAGGTGCGTTAGTGAGACCAAACGGCATCACTACAAACTCATAATGCCCGTAGCGAGTTCTGAACGCTGATTTCGGAACATTAGATTCCTTAATCCTCAGCTGATGATACCCTGATCTCAGATCGATTTTAGAAAATAATGTTGCCCCTTGCAACTGGTCAAACAGATCATCAATCCGTGGCAACGGATACTTGTTCTTAATCGTCATCTTGTTCAGCTCTCGATAGTCAATACACAGTCGAAGCGATCCATCCTTCTTTCGGACAAAAAGAACTGGCGCTCCTGTGGCGAAACGCTGTCGAATATAGCCTTTGTCCAGTAACTCCTTCAGCTGCTTTTTCAGTTCATACATCTCAGTAGGTGCCATACGATACGGCGCCTTAGAAATTGGTATAGCTTCGGGTTCCAGCTCAATGGTAAATTCTACATCTCTTCGTGGAGGTAGTCCAGGTAACTCGTCAGGAAATACATCTGGAAATTCATTCACAACAGGAATGGATGAAAGTTCCGTAATTTCGTCTTCTTTCTTCATTGCATAACACCAATATCCGGTACAGCCCTGTTTCAACAATTTGACAGCTTTCATTGCCTTGATCAATTTTCCTGAGCTTCCCGGTTTCCACCCCTCGAACAATATTTCGGAACCATCATCAACGATCAGCGAGATATTCCTCCTTCGGTAGTTTACAATTGCTCCATATCGATTAAGCCAATCGTCTCCTTGCATTTCTATTACAATCAAATTTGAGAGCCACTCTCTGCCTCCAAATGATACCGGGAAATTTCTAGTTTCTAAGTTCCCGACAATCCTCTCTCCACTCGGTAAACCAATAACATAAGGTTCACAAGTATGAAAACCGGAAATATTCAAACGATTTACACAAGACAAAGATATGAAAGAATGTGTAGCTCCTGTATCGAATAAAACGCTAACTGGCTGGGAAAGGATCTCGATGCACTGATGCGACAAAGAAGATCTCCGATCGTCTGTCCTCCTCATCTCGTACAAACGTGGGGGAGTAGATCCGGCACTCGATGTCCCCTTTTGGTCCCATTGTCCTCTGCCTCGTCCGCGGCCGAAATTCTGAGGCATCTGAACACTTTGCTGCGTCTGTTGTGTAACACCCCCAAGATATTCGAGGTGTATTACAGCGCCGTGGACCCCTACATGGAATCCACCAGGCTAACACAAGAGAACACCTCTCGACTAACCGTCTCGGTTAGGAAGGAGACAATATTATTAACAACAAGAACATAAAACAACACGTCCGGTACAACCGGCATAATAACATCAACCGACAAATATGGTAACTCCAACGAAGCCCAAACACAACCAGAAAGGAAAAGCCTACGTACTCGCGAGTACAATCTATAAGTTTAGAAATATAAGAAACAACCATATCGAATTAGACAAAGGAAATAAGACGACCCAAATGCACATGTCAACGGCCTTGGCCAACATCCGCGTACTGTCCCGGTGCTCGCTCGTCCGGATAATTATGACCTGAAATCCATAACAAGAATTTCCCCAAAACGGGTCCCCAAAGGGGTTAGCAATTACGCTAGTACAAGTAGTCAAGGCAAACCAATCGCTTACACATTTCATAGTACATGCACCAATATCATTTTCAAAAGTCAAAACCAGACATGTCTTTTCCGAGAAACAAACAGTCAAACAATTTGCCTAGGACCGGGACGAAGCCACGAATCCCACCCGAGGCCTCTAAGGACCCTCCCGATCTGGCCATTTCACAAAACAAATCACGCACAGGCATCGCCTAGGACCGGGACGAAGCCACGAATCCCACCCGAGGCCTCTAAGGACCCTCCCGAGCTGGCTAGCGAAACAAACTCATGAATCCAGAGTGAAGTCATAGATTCCCCTGAGGCCCCGTCGGACCCTCCCAGGGTGAGCAAAGCACACACAATATACATTACCATTTCATGTTAAGCATAAAGGTTTCCAAAAGAATACTTGCCTTGAATTAATGACGACGCGAAGAACGAAAGGAAAGTCACCAACGAACGCTAGGAACCAATGAAACCGAACCTAACGATTCGAAGAATACAATTACAACCATTTCTAAACGAATACGGAATTGGAATACACCCGAAAACCCGGCTACGATTCATGTATATTCGTATATAAACAACAACGAGGGCGGACCACAACCAAACCCTCTCGATTCCGTAAAAATCACGAAATATACAATGAATCCGTAGGGAAACTAAGAATACCAACAAGATTAATCATATTCATCATGAATCCATCGACAAAACGAAACGGATCGGAAGAGAATCCCAAAACCCCCAAATTATCCAAAAGTAGGGTTCTAAGAGATTACCTTGGATTTAGGATGAGAAACACAAGTGGATGATGTTAATCTACACCAAGAATTCAAGCAAAAGAATCTCTGAAGTGATTGGAAGAAGAAAATCGCCTCAAATCGCCTCTGGAGTCGCTCGGCCGCGGAAGAAGGAGAGAAATGAGAATTTGTGACTATCTCGGTCAACTCCCTGGTTTATATAGCCAGGGAGTGTTAGCGTGCGCTAATCCTTAAGGTTAGCGTGCGCTAACGGGAAAAATTACAGCCAAACTAGTTAGCGTCCACCCAAGAGCGACTTTTGGCCGTTAGCGTGTGCTACTCAAACGTAGGCGTGCGCTAATAACCTCTCGTAGCGCGCGCTTATCGACCAATAGCGTGCGCTACTGGACATCGCCGAGTCCGGGCAATCGCCGTAACCCACGATCCGTTAGCGTGCGCTACCATACAAGCGTAGCGTGCGCTAACTGATCCGTTAGCGTGCGCTACCATACAAGCGTAGCGTGCGCTAACTGGCACCTGACTGGGTTCAGTAGTAAACTGTCCAGTACTGGACAATCACGCTAGCGCACGCTAACGGATCAGTTAGCGCACGCGCTAGCCTCTCGACATTAGCGTGCGCTAGCATATGTAGCGTACGCTAATAAGCTGGTCCAGAAGGCTGGAAAAACAACACTGCCACTCCTGTGGCTGGCTAGCTAGCGCACTTTAACAAACGTAGCGTGCGCTACTAAGGGAACCCTAGCGTGCGCTATGCAGAAAGAGTAGCGTGCGCTAGGTACGAAATATGAACGGTCCAAAAACACCGGAATGTGAACGAAACATCAAACGGAACATCTCAACAGGCATCATAATGTAGAATGGATTCACGGCAACCCCGAAACGGCGGTTCTGCAAGACAATAATGGGAATAAAATCCATAGATAATAGGAAAGATACACTGAAAGATACACGAGGGTCACTACTATCGGGAAATACGCCGAAAAAGAAAAATACAAGGGAAAGAAAAAAATGCGGATATTACATTCTACCCCTCTAAAAACAAGTTTCGTCCCGAAACATAAGAAACAAACAACTCCGGGTACCTAGCACGCATGCTATCCTCGGTCTCCCACGTTGCCTCCTCGACATCGTGTCTCGACCACTGCACCTTGACCAAAGGGATGGTCTTATGCCTCAGTCGTTTCTCCCGATGTTCCAAAATCTTCAAAGGGCGCTCCTCAAAGTAATATCCTCAGCGACGTCAATCTCATCATAATCGATGATGTGACTAGGGTCCGGGACGTATTTCCTCAGCTGGGAAACATGAAAAACGCTATGAACATGACTCAGGGCCGGGGGCAACGCCAAACGGTATGCCAACCCACCGACTCGCTCGAGAATCTCGAAGGGTCCAATAAATCTCGGACTCAACTTCCCCTTTTTCCCGAAACGGAAAATTCCCTTCGTCGGCGATACCTTCAGCAAAACGTGGTCCCCCACCTCGAATTCTAAAGGTCGACGACGAACATCGCATATGACTTCGCCGACTCGGGCGATCAACATCCGTTCTCGAATTAATTCTATCTTCCGTCTCGTCTCTAAAACGACATCCGGTTCGGTCCCACCAAATCGGACGCCTCATTCCAACAAATCGGCGATCGACATCGCCGCCATAAAGTGCCTCATACGGTGCCATCCGAATCGACGCGTGCCAACTATTGTTGTACGTGAATTCGATCAATGGCAAATGCTCCTCCCGATCGCTACTCCAATCGAGGGCACAAGCACGCAACATGTCCTCGAATGTCTGGATGGTGCGTTCCGACCATCCATCCGATCGGGATGAAAAGAGGTACTCAAATGCAAACGGGTACCTAACGCCTTATGCACCGCCCGCCAAAAGTGCGATACGAAACGGCCATCACGATCCGAAACAATAGACTTTGAGTACCGTGAAGTCTCACAATCTGCGCGATAAACACACGAGCTAACTTCTCCGGGCCCCAAGTGTCCTTGATGCCCAGAAAATGTGCCGACTTGGTCAGACGATCAACAATCACCCATACCATGTTCATGCCCGACCTCGATCTTGGCAAACTCGTAACGAAATCCATCGATAAGTCTTCCCATTTCCATTCCGTAACGGAAGTGACCGCAATAACTCAAATGGTCGTTGATGCTCGATTTTGACTGCCGCACGTCAAACATCTCGCTACAAAGCTGCGACCTCCTCCTTCATATCATTCCACCAGAAGTTCCTCCTCAGGTCCTTGTACATCTTACTCGAACCAGGATGAACGGAATAAGGTGTGGAATGGGCCTCACGCAAAATACTCTGTCGTAACTCTGGATCGTTCGGCACGCAAAGCCGACTCTGGAATCTCAAAACACCATCTTCGTGAATCACAAATCCAGGAGACTTTCCTTTAAGGACGTTCTCTCGGATTTGAGTAATCATCGGGTCCTCTGATTGTTTCAGCTTAATTTCATCGATCAAGGACGACGAAATCTCTAAAGCACAAAGTTGCCCGACACCTCCAGGCAACAAAACCTCAACATCTAACCCGATCAAAGCCCGCCGAAGCTCATACTGAGGCGTAAGGACCTCAAGCGTTCACAACGCACTCGGTTTCCGACTCAAGGCGTCGGCCACGACGTTCGCCTTGCCCGGATGATAAAGAATTTCAAGGTCATAATCTTTAATCAGCTCTAACCACCTCCTCTGCCTCATATTCAACTCCCGCTGAGTAAATATGTATTTCAGACTTTTATGATCGGTAAAAATCTGACATGTAGAGCCGAAAAGATAGTAACGCCAAATCTTGAGTGCAAAGACTACCGCCGCTAACTCCAAATCGTGAGTAGGGTAGTTAAGTTCATACGGCCTTAACTGTCTCGACGCATTGGCAATGGTCTTGCCGTGCTGCATTAATACGCACCCAAGACCACGACCCAAGCATCGCTATAAACGGCGAATCCTCGTTGCCACATGGCAACGCCAAGACCGGGTCAAGTCAAACGCTTCTTCCTCGAAACTCGATCGCTCTCATCGGTCCAGACGAACTTCTCGGATTTATGGAGCAATCGAGTAAGTGGCCGAGCTAGTTTTGAGAAACCCTCACGAACCTACGGTAGTAGCCACCAAACCCAAGAAACTACGGACCTCCTTCACATTTGTGGGCGATGCCCAATCCAATCTCGCCTCAATTTTCGCGGGTCCACACGAACCCCTTGGTGAAATCACGTGACCCAAAACGTCACTTCCTTCAAATAACTCACATTTCGAGAACTTCGCATAGAGTTGCTCGGTCCTCAAAATGTCTAACACTATCCGCAAATGATGGGCATGCTCTTCCTCATTCCTCGAATAGATAAGAATATCGTCAATGAAGACGATTTACACACTTATCCAAATATTCGATAAAGACTTTGTTCATCAATCGCATGAACACCGCCGGCGCATTAGTTAACCCGAAAGGCATAACTACGAATTCATAATGTCCGTATCTCGTCCGAAAAGTCGCTGCACGTCGACTCTCTCACCCGGCCGATAGTACCCCGATTTCAAATCAATCTTCGAGAATACCGCAGACTCCTCAGAATCGATCGAACAAATCATCAATCCTCGGCAAAGGATACTTGTTCTTGATGGTTACCTTGTTTAGTTCGCGATAGTCGATACACAAACGTAGTGAACCATCCTTCTTCCGCACAAACAAGACCGGCGCGCCCCAAGGCGAGGCGCTCGGTCGAACATACCCCGATTCAAGAAGCTCGCTCAACTGCTTCTCCAACTCTGACATCTCTGAAGGTGCCATGCGATACGGCGCCTTGAAGCAGAGCCGCGCCGGCTCTAACTCTATAGCAAACTCGACCTCACGATCCGGTGGCAATCCCAGAACTCGTCAGAAAACATCAGAAACTCATTAACGACTGGAATCGACTAAGCTCGACTCCACCATTTTCCGTCTTTAAGGCATAGCACCAATAACCAAGACACCCCTTTCGCAGAGACTCATCGCCTTTAAGGCATTAATAACGAACTGGTTTCCTCTTCGCCCATGAAAGAGTGCTCTGCCATCCTCGGCTAACATAGTGATGATTCTCGTGCGGTAGTTCATGATTGCGCCATGCCGCTCGAGCTAATCATCCCCGAGGATTAGATCCTCACCCTCAATATCAACAACGATAAGATTAGAGAGCCGGGCTCTCTCACAAATAAACACGTAATGGGTCTCGGACCTCTCGATCGCTAACGATCCTGTCATCGCTAGGAAGTTTAACGATGAAAGACTCGCAAGGCGACAAGCGATCGAGACTCAAACGGCGCACACACCCAGCGATATGAACGAATGTAGCACCGAGAATCGAAAAGCACACTGACAGGATGAGAATGAATATGAACGGTACTGCCGCCACGATATTCTTTGGGTCATCGGCCCTCCTCATCTCGTAGATACGCGGGTGGCGAGCCGACACGGAAGCTCCTCCTCTAGCGGGCTGACCCGACCCCTACCTCGACCGGCACTCGGAGGTGGCGGCGAACAAAAGAACCCCGATTCACACTTGGCTCCAAAGGTCTTTGGAAAAGAAGCCCGAGCACCAGGAAGCTTTCTTACCCGCTCACAAAGAAGGCCTTGTAGCCCGGTGACCACAAGTGTGACAAGTTAGAGGCGGACGAGGACACTCCGGTTCCGATGGACGGCTCGCCGCAGATTAAAGCATTTGGCATCCCGAACGGAGGCACCGCGATGCCCGATAGCCCCGAGAGAAACAGGCCGAATTACCTCCGGGAATATTCACAGACCGAGACCTGTGGCCTCCACCTCTGTGACCGAAAAATTTCCGTGGATTTACGCTTCTTACTCTCCCGAACCGCCTTGATTTGTCACCGACATGTCGTAGGCAAGAGCTCGACTCTGATAATCCTTCAAGGTAGTACATACAAGTCCAGACATATAGTCCCGAATGGGCAGTTTCATTCTCCTGGAAAAATGGAAAATTTTGTCGCTCTCAGCGACAACTTGGGTCTTCACATAACCCAACTCTTTATTGAAATCAGCAATGGCTTGGGATACGGGAATATCCCGAGGTTGGGCATCGTAGAAAGCATGCACTCGAGCCTGTCTGACCGGCCACAGACAATACTCGGTTTCCATCAACTCCTGAAACTCGGCCCACGAAGCAACATGATCTTTAGGACTAACGGCCTCCCACCAATCTGTAGCATCTCCCGTGAGAAAGTATTGAGCAATAGGGACCTTACGGTCCTCGGGACAATTGGTAGCAATGAAGACTTTGGATATCTCCTTGATCCACCCTTCCCAGCCGATCGGGTCCGAAGCTCCCGAGAACTGAGGAGGATGCATCTTGATGACATCCTGAAGCCAGCGATCCGCTCGGCCCCGATTAGCGTGGGCCTGATCGGGGTTCTGGACCACTTGAGCTATAGCCGCCATCTGGTTAATCATTTGCTGCATAACAGCCGCAATACCAAGATCGGCGCGCTCCTGAGAAGAAGCATGACTGTGACGGTCACTGGTACTGCCGGCTCCTGAAGAATGCGACGTGGCCGCCCCACCAGCTGCCCCACGTCCTCGGCCGCGCCCACGGCCACGACCACGACCACGACCACGGTTTCCTCCGGCATCCATACTGATGTTGAGAGATAACAGACGTATATCGATGATGAGTAAGGGGAAAAGCAATTACGATTCAGAAGTATAAATACAATGCAAGAAACAAAAGAGCCGAATAGGAAAACTTACGAGCACTGGAAGTACCGGGATGCTGGCAGCGGCGTGACAATGTGCAAAACAAAACACGACTAGACCCAAATGACCAACAAGCCTAGGTATCCATAAACCATCAGCTCTACGATAGCATTTCTGTAACACCCCCAAGATATTCGAGGTGTATTACAGCGCCGTGGACCCCTACATGGAATCCACCAGGCTAACACAAGAGAACACCTCTCGACTAACCGTCTCGGTTAGCAAGGAGACAATATTATTAACAACAAGAACATAAAACAACACGTCCGGTACAACCGGCATAATAACATCAACCGACAAATATGGTAACTCCAACGAAGCCCAAACACAACCAGAAAGGAAAAGCCTACGTACTCGCGAGTACAATCTATAAGTTTAGAAATATAGGAAACAACCATATCGAATTAGACAAAGGAAATAATACGACCCAAATGCACATGTCAACGGCCTTGGCCAACATCCGCATCTTGTCCTTGCTCGCCGTCCAGGATAATTATGACCTGAAATCCATAACAAGAATTTCCCCAAAACGGGTCCCCAACGGGGTTAGCAATTACGCTAGTACAAGTAGTCAAGGCAAACCAATCGCTTACACATTTCATAGTACATGCACCAATATCATTTTCAAAAGTCAAAACCAGACATGTCTTTTCCGGGAAACAAACAGTCAAACAATTTGCCTAGGACCGGGACGAAGCCACGAATCCCACCCGAGGCCTCTAAGGACCCTCTCGAGCTGGCTATTTCACAAAACAAATCACGCACAGGCATCGCCTAGGACCTGGACGAAGCGACGAATCCCACCCGAGGCCTCTAAGGACCCTCCCGAGCTGGCTAGCGAAACAAATTCATGAATCCAGAGTGAAGTCATAGATTCCCCCGAGGCCCCGTCGGACCCTCCCAGGGTGAGCAAAGCACACACAATATACATTACCATTTCATGTTAAGCATAAAGGTTTCCAAAAGAATACTTGCCTTGAATTAATGACGACGCGAAGAACGAAAGGAAAGTCACCGACGAACGCTAGGAACCAATGAAACCGAACCTAACGATTCGAAGAATACAATTACAACCATTTCTAAACGAATACGGAATTGGAATACACCCGAAAACCCGCCTACGATTCATGTATATTCGTATATAAACAACAACGAGGGCGGACCACAACCAAACCCTCTCGATTCCGTAAAAATCACGAAATATACCATGAATCCGTAGGGAAACTAAGAATACCAACAAGATTAATCATATTCATCATGAATCCATCGACAAAACGAAACGGATCGGAATAGAATCCCAAAACCCCCAAATTATCCAAAAGTAGGGTTCTAAGAGATTACCTTGGATTTAGGATGAGAAACACAAGTGGATGATGTTAATCTACACCAAGAATTCAAGCAAAAGAATCTCTGGAGTGATTGGAAGAAGAAAATCGCCTCAAATCGCCTCTGGAGTCGCTCGGCCGCGGAAGAAGGAGAGAAATGAGAATTTGTGACTATCTCGGTCAACTCCCTGGTTTATATAGCGAGGGAGTGTTAGCGTGCGCTAATCCTTAAGGTTAGCGTGCGTGTGAGGAAAAATTACGAGCCAAACTAGTTAGCGTCGATCCGGTAGCGGACTTTTGGCCGTTAGCGTGCGCTACTCGAAGCGTAGCGTGCGCTAATAACCTCTCGGTAGCGCGCTATCGACCAATAGCGTGCGCTACGGACATCGGCCGAGTCCGGTGGCAACCGCCGAGAACCCACTGATACGTTAGCGTGCGCTACCATACAAGCGTAGCGTGCGCTAATCGATCCGTTAGCGTGCGCTACCATACAAGCGTAGCGTGCGCTTCGCACTGACCGGGTTCGAGAGTAAAGCATCGATCGACACTCACGCTAGCGCACGCTACGGGCATCATCGGCGTGCGCTAGCCTCTCGACATTAGCGTGCGCTAGCATATGTAGCGACGCTAATACGTCTGGTCGAGAAAGTGGAAAAACAACCTTGCCACTCCCGGGGCTACTCGCTGGCGCGCTACGGAACAAACGTAGCGTGCGCTACTAAGGGAACCCTAGCGTGCGCTATGCAGAAAGAGTAGCGTGCGCTAGGTACGAAATATGAACGGTCCAAAAACACCGGAATGTGAACGAAACATCAAACGGAACATCTCAACAGGCATCATAATGTAGAATGGATCCACGGCAACCCCGAAACGGCGGTTCCGCAAGACAATAATGGGAATAAAATCCATAGATAATAGGAAAGATACACTGAAAGATACACGAGGGTCACTACTATCGGGAAATACGCCGAAAAAGAAAAATACAAGGGAAAGAAAAAAATGCGGATATTACATGTTGGATACTGGCTTCCTTCTGGATTGGCTGTGGTGTACGGGCTCTAAAAGACTTTGCAGCCTCTTCAAAAAACACTGCCCGATGTCCCACTCGTCCACAATCAAAACAAGTCAAGGCAGGTAGGCGGCAATTCCGTCGATAGTGTCCCGTCTGGGCACAGTTAAAGCATTTCCTGGTAACATCAGTAATAGTTGATGTCGCTCCGAAGTTCTTTCCGCTCCTAACTGGGTGCGGAGGTTTCTTGAATGAGTGAAAGGATGACTGGGCCTTACGGGACCCGCTGTTCTTGTGCTCTGTAAAAGTACCAGAGACTTTCTGTTTCTTGGATTCCCAAAATTTCTCCATAGCTGCTTCCTTGATCTCATACGCCAACGCCTTATCCTGGTATTGACGGAGTGTGGTACATTCAAATCCGGACATGTACCTCTGGATTTCGGGTTTCATCCTCATATCGAAATGGATCATCATTTCTGCATCTGTTCTGACTAGATGTCGAACAAATGCCAGCTGCTGGTTAAACGTTTAATTGCCTGGGATACTGGCACATCTGAAGGCTGAGCGGAGAAAAACTCCCGAACTTTGGCTTCCCTCACAGGACGAGGGCAATACTGAGCTTCCATCATCAATCTAAACTCTGTCCAATCAGCATCATGGTCTACAGGCCGGATGGCTTCCCACCATTCAGACGCTTCCCCTATCAGAAAGTATTGAGCGATAGAGGCTCTCCGGTCGTCTGGGCAATTAATTCCGGCAAAGATTTTCTCCAGTTCCTTCAGCCAATGGTCCCAGGTGGGAGTCTCAGAAATACCGTCGAATTTGGGTGGTTGCATCTTCGCCACCTCTTGCAGCCACCGGTCACCTCGATTTCCGATGTCTGGGATCCCTTGCTGTCTCTCTCCCTGCTGTAGTCCCACCGCCACTTGCATTCGGTCCACGACTTGGGCGAACTGAGTCATCTGGTTCACCACTTGACGAAGGATCTCTGGTACAGCAGGTTCCGGTTCGTTATTAATAGATTGTTGCGGCTCGCCTAAGCTATGACTAGCCTGATTAGAAGGCGACGCTTCCCTTTAAGCATTTCTTCGTCCGCGTCCACGACCGCGACCTTGTCCACGTCCGCCTCTCAACATACTGTAAGCATAAATACTCAATATACAGGAAACAACATCGTTCTAATATTCGAGTATAAAGAGACACAACATGTAAAGAACAAGGTAGAGTTTAGGAACTTACAACCACCGTTCGCATGAAGACGTAGGCAGTGCAGTGATGTCATTCACGGCCGGTTACCTCAAAAGACATAAATGACCCCTATTTTAACCCAACGGCCAAGATATCCATAATCTTAGCTTTGATACCATATTCTGTAACATCCCCGATATATTCAGGAATATTACAACGCCGTAAATCCTTAACATAAGGATTTACAAGGCTGAAGAATTGAACAGACATTAAGAAATATTAACGAATGGAAATATCGGAATTAAGATACAACAGTTCTGACCAAATACTGAAAGTACAATTTGTTCAACAGGGACTTAATAATACATCACTAAATTCAAATTCATCATAAATGACTTCGTACTCGAGTACTTATTGAAATAACCAATAAACAACAGACAAATAAACCCGGCCGGAACATCACTCTGCACCCTCGTCGTCATGCAGCTCCAGTGGTTGTTTTCCCGCTCTCCTGGATCCTGAACATAAACAACATGTTACACAAATCACTCAAGAACACAAATGTGTTCTTCACACAAAAAGAAAAGATTACAAAAAGTGAAAAATTATAAGATGAATGATGAATGATGAAGGATCTAAGGGGTCTATTTATACACCAAAGTCATCTAATAGCTCCAAAACTCCAGCATTATTGCAATAGATCGGATCAATGCTAGTCATCCCCTCAATAATACACAAAAAGTATAAAAAATTAGACAAATTTTAACAATGTGTCAAGAGTTACGGCCGTAACATTAAGGAGTTACGACCGTAACTTGGATGACTTACGGCCGTAACATTCTGTAGTTACGGCCGTAATTTGGCTTCGTCAATTTGCTCACTGGTTGCTTTGAGAGTTACGTTTTCAGCCCAGAATTTCTCAGACTTTGCGTTTTTGCCCCAAATCTTATTCGGATGATAACTTTTGATATATAACTCTGATTTTGAATCCGGAAAGACTGCCGAATTCGTATCGGAAAGCCCTACAACATGAATATATCAAAATTCAACAAAGAGAATATTTAATAAACATGTTATTTCTTGAGTAAATCAGTTATTTAATCCGATTAAGACTAGATTTACATCATCATCCGATAAAAATAAAATTACTAAAAACTAATTAATTAAAAGAAAAAAACGAGTAGAATAGCTCAATTATGGGTGAATTTTATCGATACAAACCATGGATAAGTGTATAAAACTGACACTTGTCACACCCCCAAACTTGAATTCTTGCTAGTCCCGAGCAAGACTCTTTATTATTCATGCTCCAAAAATAAAAATAAGAAAAATTAATACACACATAAATTAAAATATAAAAAGAGAAAAGGAGATCAAAATACCATTAATACACAACAACCAGCTTTATACAGTAGATAGAAATGAATCAAGATTCAAAATAAATCTACTAATGATTTTGAAGTTAAAACACAGTTTTATTTTGTAATTCCAAAATGCAAGGTTTCCCCCCAAAAAGCTGATTATTTCTTACCCACTCATGATACACACGTCTCCCTTTAATGGTTGCTCTCGATCACTCGTTTATTTTTCGACTCAATATGAAGAAGAATTTCATTGGCGTCATCAAATATTGTGGTTGTTCACGAAATTGAGTGTATTGAAATTCAGCCGCTAATTCAAATCTGCTCATAAACTACATCCCTTTTAGTGATAGCTTTCACACCGTTATTTGTTAACGTGTAGCTCTTTTCACCAACACAATTTCTATCTCATTTTTTTTTTAAAAAGGTGATAGCTTTCACACCGTTATTTGCTAACGTATAGCTCTTTTCACCAATTTGTCTGTGAGATGGCAGCTACGCACCAACAATGGTTAGTCCTTTATTTTTCGCAAAATTTAAGACCCCCAAAATTAGGCAGCTGTTGCTGCTCAACACTTCTCCTTTTCGTCATTTTTTTTAGGTGATAGCTTTCACACCGTTATTTGCTAACGTGTAGCTCTTTTCACCAATGACTCCTTTTTTTAGGGAATAGAATTTTTGCAGAAAATTATTTTTTAGTTAAGCATGAAAATTCAAAAACTCCACAAATTAAGTAAATTTCAGTTGTATTTTTCATCAACCGACTGATTCTTCTTTTCTCAAGGTAACGAAAGACTCGATTTTATATGATAACTACAAGGCTTGGAAAGAGAGATTAAGGTCAAAAATTTTGGAATATACAATTTTTTTACCGGTTAAAACGATTTTAGAAGCTTGTATATAGCTAATTTATTGGTGTTATGGCCAGATCTAGAAATCTCACAAATCAAAATACTATATATATATATATATATATATATAAATTAAGGCAAATAACCAAAATAATCAAAACACACCAAAATTCCAACACACCAAAATAATTAAACAAACCACCCCCAAACTTGAAAATAAAACTGTCCTCAGTTTAAAAATAAAAAAATAAAATAAAATAAAAAGCAGAATACTCCCTGTTAAGAAAGTTGATGTTTGAGCTAACGCCTTTTAGAATCTGCAAGAGAATAAATATACGAGGCACACAACAAAAGAAAATAAAATATACTCGTAAGTATAACAAAATTTTTAAGATGCACATCAAGAAAGTCTGAAGAGTCGCCTTACGCTGCCATCAATGCTTTTATAAAAAAAACACACACAATAAAAATTACAGCAATAAAATAACAATACATAAATCGCGAATAGATGCGTGTCAAGAGATCAAGAAGAAACTCCTTAAGCTGCCACCATTTAGCACGATTATTACACACGACAGAAAGTAAAAATACAAGAGGTCCGATATGGGTTATCAAAGGGAGAGGAATGAATCCACTTTTCGTTTTCTCACGGTAAAATCTTCCATCCAGACAATTTTAGCTAGAGCTGGATCTGGTTGAGGGACAAATTCATTGAGTTTTTTGATTAGTTCTTCTGGTGTTGTTGCAACGACTATGATTCGTTTAGCATGCTCTGAAATAAAACCCTTTTCAGCAGAGTAGTCGATGAAAGATAGTAAACCATCAAAGAAACCATTGACATTAAGCAGACCTATTGGTTTTTGATGAACATTTAGCTGGGCTCTGGTAAACACATGAAAAAGTTCCACAAGGGTGCCAAAAACACCGGGAAGAGCGATAAAGGCGACAGAATTATTTATCATGTGAGTTATGCGATCTTGCATATTTACAGATCTAAACTCATCTCCAATAGTTGACCCGGTGATTTTACTTTCAACCAGAGGTTTTGGAATTATTCCCAACACTCTTACTCCTTCCATATAGGCAGAAGCAGCAGCTCGTCCCATTAATCCTAGACTTTCTCCTCCGTAAACTAAATGAATGCATTTTTCTCCTAAGTTACGACCCAAGTTGTGGGCTGCTTCAGTAAAGCATGCCACTTTTCCATAACTAGCTCCACCAAAAATGCAGACTGTGCTAAATTTTTTTGTTGAAGATGATGACTCCATTATTGAAAAGAAATTATTTAGAGAGAAACAGAGAAAAGTGCAAGTTTGAGGGATGAATAAAAAAAACAAGCACAATTTTATTTATAAAAGAAAAAGAAGGTAAAAATTGTTTAACAAGTTTGTGATTGCGTTGATTGCGGTTCAACTACTCAATAGAATAATGAAAGCATTTATCGCGTATCACATTTTTCTATTCAGAAAATCTCACCACACGACAAAAATAAAATATACTTACGCATATGTACAGTAGTTGTGATTGTGGCTCACATCTTCCTCTGATTTTACGCTCAGAAACGGCCTAAACGCCTTCTATGAGTCGGGGAGAAGCTTCCCATCCAATTTTCTTACAAATTGGCAAATAGGGTCTTTTAACGTCAGATTCCCAAGACGTTGTTCATATTCTGGTTTGAATTTATTCCACAAACATCGAATTCCGTAATGTACGAGTCCACTAGGATGCGTGTCAAGAGAAATTTCGATATTATCTAAATTTTCTTTATTCAGACCATCCTTAATGAACTGAATTTTATCTTCTCTGTTTGTAGATGGAATTCCTAAAGATCGACATTTAAAATTATAGTTCCATCTAGCACATTTATAGCAAACGGCTATCATCTTTGCTCGTCGTTTCTTTGCATATGAACCTTTTCCAAGCCCTGGTAAAAATCTAGTTGGTGTTTCTGTGAATTCACCCTCTATTCTTACTTTGGCTTCAATTATGAATCTTATGTCAAAAGGTATACTTTTATTCATAAGCAACCTCATCCTTTTAAGTCTCGTCTTATAAATCTTTAAAATGACATTTTTACTTAGAAAGGGAAATCTTTTTTCGATTTTATTCAAAGTTTCTTCCATGATAAAAAAATAAATAAAAAGACAATGAAAATAATTGAAGAAAATATCTACAAATATCAGTTGTTGTGGGAAACTGAAAAATCCGACTTTAATAGTCACGGAGTACCGTTATCCGCCACTTGACCGGACAAACACAATTGAGTACTAAGTTACAATGTCGAGAAATTTGCACCTATAAAAATATTTTACAATGTAAGATTTCAAATATAACTTATACTTCCCCGGCAACGGCGCCAAAAACTTGACACGTTCTTAGTGTAAATATCGCAAGTGCAAGATATCGTATCAAGTAGTAAGTGGAATTTTTGAGTCCGGTTTATCGATCCCACGAGGAAGTTTGGTTATAATTTGAATTATACACTATTAGTCTATTTTTATAGATATTAAGATGAGTTAAACACATAATTAAAGAGTTTGGTTTAATAATTGCAAAGAAAATGCAATAATAGTTCTAATATTTTAAGGAAATAAAAAGATTGCAATAATAATAGATTGATTAACGATAAATGAAATAGTTGGGATTACAAACTTAGTTCGTCATTATTTATAGAAGATGTATATGAGATCATAAGATGAATTTACTTATTATGTTGTGTAGATTCGATTTTCCTTAAAAAGACGGTTTCTCTTTCGAACTATAAAACGCCCCTTAAATATTGAATCAATCCACTATATTTCTATGTTGATTGGCTTCAATACATAGCATTAGGATTTATGAAAATAACTCAAAGAATCATCTAAGGTCTAGAGGTATATTTCTATCCCCTAGAACAACTTAGAGTGAAGATCATTTGATCTAATCAAACATATTTTCTTTCGAAACATATGAAGACCATAAATATCGTCATTTATTGGCCAAATAAATAAAGATTGTTAGAAAAATAAAAATCACACACAATAATAAGTAATTCATAATAGATCTTTATACAAACATAAATAACATGACTAACCTTGTTTATAATCCCAACTAAAGGTAACTTAGCCCATGAAGGGTTTAATATACATAATATAAGCTTTGGTGATCATTATTAGTTGAATCAAGAGAAAGAATTGATCCTCACTCCCTTAGTAGATAAAGTAGAAAGAAGCAATAAACTCTCTCAACAACATATGCTATATCACACTTACACAAATCACTCAAGAACACAAGTGTGTTCTTCACACAAAAAGAAAAGATTACTAAAAGTGAAAAATTATAAGATGAATGATGAATGATGAAGGATCTAAGGGGTCTATTTATACACCTAAAGTCATCTAATAGCTCCAAAACTCCAGCATTATTACAATAGATCGGATCAATGCCAGCCATCCCCTCCTCAACAATACACAAAAAGTATAAAAAATTAGACAAATTTTAACAATCTGTCAAGAGTTACGGCCGTAACATTAAGGAGTTACGGCCGTAACTTGGATGACTTATGGCCGTAACATTCTGTAGTTACGGCCGTAACTTGGCTTCGTCAATTTGCTCACTGGTTGCTTTGAGAGTTACGCTTTCAGCCCAGAATTTCTCAGACTTTGCGTTTTTGCCCCAAATCTTCTTCGGATGATAACTTTTGATATATAACTCTGATTTTGAATCCGGAAAGACTGCCGAATTCGTCTCGGAAAGCCCTACAACATGAATATATCAAAATTCAACAAATAAAATATTTAATAAACATGTTATTTCTTGAGTAAATTAGTTATTTAATCCGATTAAGACTAGATTTACATCATCATCCGATAAAAATAAAATTATTAAAAACTAATTAATTAAAAGCAAAAAATGAGTAGAATAGCTCAATTATGGGTGAATTTTATCGATACAAACCATGGATAAGTGTATAAAACTGACACTTATAAGTGGACAATATTCTGCTTCCATAGCAGCTTTAAATTCCTCCCAAGTGGCCTGACGGTCTCTGGGCGTCACAGCCTCCCACCATTCCGCAGCTTCCTTATCGAGGAGGTACTGAGCAATATGTACCCTCCTGTAATCGGGACAAGCTACGGCATCAAAAGTTCTGCCCAACTGAAAGAGCCAATTCTCCCAACCGAGGGAGTCAGAAGAACCAGCGAAACGAGGGGGGTGCATCTTAGTTACTATTTGAAGCCATGTACTAGCTTCGTCCTCGGGAGTCGGGGGCGGATTTTGGTGTCCACCCTGAGCTATCTGAGTGAGTTGGGCTACTAACTGCTGAAGTACGGCAGTTTCCCTGGCGTCGGCGTTATTACCCGACGGCACTGAATGAGAAGCCGAATCCGCAGAGGACTGAGAAAGCGAGCCTACCTCGTTATTAGCACCATGACCACGGCCTCAGCCGCGTCCCCTAGCTGGTATACCGCGACCTCTCAACATAGTGAAGAAAATATGAAAGGAACAAGATCAGAAAAATTCATAATTCACAATTCTGAACAACGCAAGAAAACGAATTACAAAATTATAAGAGTTCGAGGAGACTTACAGCCACGGGTCGCACGAAAAGACGGTAGCACGATGATATTAGGCTCAACGACTGACTCTAACGACATAACTGACAGACCCCAAAATTAACCGACAACCTAGGCATTCAAAACCTAATGCTCTGATACCATAAATGTACAACCCCAATTCACAACTAGGAGATTACACGCCATAGAACCCTCATGTGGTCTACCAGGCTAACACATGACACACATTCTGTACAGGAAAATACCAAAGACACAATCATAAATGTAAAAATGGGGCCGTGGCCTCGGCCAAAACGTTTTAATAGACGTACGTGAAAATATAAGTCGATACCATATCATTGCCCACGCAAGGGACTTTAACTGAATACAATAAATCCAAACAATTTCCAATATTCAAATAGTATAAATAACCGAACATAAATAAAGACTTGAGCCTCATAATCATGCCAATCCATCCTTTGCGTGCATATCCCGTGGCTGCTCCTCAGCTCTTCCGGTACCTGAAATGCATAAGACGCATTTCCCCCATTTAAGGGGTTAGCATTCGAATAGCTAGTGCAAGTACACAATTACACAACATTATATACAAATACGATTTTACACAGTCATCTCAATCAGAAATCATTTGCCATAGATATTCCGGAATACTACATTGGCATTCAAATCAGTTATCAATTCATCACGATATCACAAAATCACAACTGGTATCCCGTGGCTGTACCCCTTAGTATCGACCCCAGACATCCCGTCGAACGCTCCGGGTGGGACACCACTTCCACGGCCGTACCCCTTAGTATCGACCCCCAGACATCCCGTCGAACGCTCCGGGTGGAAGTTCAACCACACACGCACCGAAGTCTACTTCCGCGGCCGTACCCCTTAGTATCGACCCCCAGACATCCCGTTGAACGCTCTGGGTGGAAGGAACACAACTCAAACACCCGAAAATCACAATTTATCATTCATTTTGAAAACGTAACATACATAACAGAATGTAATACATGTACTTGCCTTGGTTAACATGATGCGAAGGAAATGACGAAAGAATAGGTTTCGGTCCGAACAATCCTCCCAAATCCATCCCTAACACAATAACGGTATACAAACAAGTCTCAATATTGCGGAAAGGTAAGAATTAATCATAATTCTACCCATTGGAACAATTGGTCGGTCACTACGAAGTCCTAGATGGTTTTAATCTTACAATGGTGAAACTACGAGGTTAAATTCGTTATACTATAATGGAAACAAGGGATTATGACTACACATTCGTAATCTAACAATTCAACGGAGCTAAATTGGATTAAAAGGAAGAATTATGTCAAAAATCCCGAAATCCCCAAACTCCCCCAAAACTAGGGTTCTAGAAAAATATACCTCGATTAGAAGATGAACAATGGTTGGTTTGATGCTAGAGTGATGATATGATGACCCGAAATTGCTTCACAACTGAGGTTGGACGGAATCGGACGAACCCTAGACTGGAGAAATCGCTCCCTTCGCGAAGGAAATGAAAGAATGAAAGAAATGAGAAAGAGACCCGCTGTCCAGCCTAATAAATTGGGCAGCGTTACGGCCGTATTATGAGAACCGTTACGGCCTTAATGGTAGTCCAGAACTTACTGGACTGATTTCAACACATCGTTACGGCCGTAACGAAGAAGACATTACGGCCGTAATGTACAGAGGTTTACGGCCGTAATACATGCCACCTTATGGACGTAACCCAGCCCAGAAAACTGGGCAGCCTGCCTGCAGCGAAGAATTAATGGCTCGACAATCACCGAAAATAAAAATACCAGAGTAGGACCACTGGACACCCTCCAAAAAACTACTGACGAGACAAATATCACGACCAATACAAATCCCCAGTCACACGAAAGTCGGTTAAGGACAAATAATGCCAACAATACCCAAAGTAACACAAATTTATAAAAATGGCCCAAACGACCCAAAGTCACGATACAACGTCGGATTATCAATCCGAAACTTACAACATGAGCAACTCATCCAAACGAACTCATAGAAACAGAGGAATAATGGAATCGAACGAGTTTTACGAGATTCGAACATACATGCAACAAAATATAATTCAAGATGAAAATACGTAAAAAAATATCTTCGAAACTCGTCCGGATGGAAAAACTCCAAGAACAAAATAGATTCAGAATTCCAAACTAGTAATAAGCGAGTCTTCCGAAACGAACATACACCAAAAATAGAAATTGCCAAAAATAGAAAGTACGGATATTACATTTACAAGGATGCTGGCCAGGGTTGTTGACATGCAATTCAGTCCTTTTATTTTAGTTGTCCATTTTAAACGTTTCTTTTCAAATTTGTAAACTGATAGACCGTATTCGCGAGTACTTAGGCATTTTGATTTGGAACTGGTTTGTATACTAAGTGTTATTTGTAATTGGCGGTGATGTATGGTTTACCGGTTGTACCGGGCATTTTATTTAATTTTCATCTTGGTGATGTGTGTTCTCTCGCTAACCGAGATGGTTAGACGAGCGGTATTTCTTATTTAGCCTGATGGGTCCCATGTAGGGTTCACGGCGCTGTAATATACCCTAAATATCTTGGGTTGTTACACGTGTAATATAGGGGAACATAAGAAAAAATTCGTATGGAAACGCATAATACGTAAATCATTCACCATAAATATTAGTTGTTCGATTTACAATTACACTGTTCTTGTCGCAATAAAAAATTCAAGCCATTCTTGCTCTTCACTTTGATATGGCTACATAAAACTCACTATGATTGAATATGATTTTTGTCAAAAGCAGAATTTAACAGCGGCATTTTAACAACGATTCTAAAAAAACTGTTGTTAAAATAAAGTGGTGGCATTTTAACATCGGTTCTAAAGAAAACCGCTGTTAAAATTTTCATTAGAACCGCTGTTAAAATTGTATATTTAACATCGCTTCTTTTAAAATCGATGTCAAAATTGCACATTTAACAACGGTTCTTTTCAGAACCGCTGTTAAATGCGCAATATATTGAAATTAATATTAAAAATTATATTACATAATATATTGAAAATTATAATACATACATATAGTTTTACGAATTATATTGTAATTGTAGAATTATATTATATATAAAAAATTATAATTTATATATTATATAGAAAATTATCAGGCTGAAAATTATAAATTTGTAATTTATATTAAATATTAGTAGGTTATATCATATGTTGATAATATAATGTATAAAAATTGTCACATAATACCACAAAATTCTAATATAGTTATAATTTTACGAAATATAATGTATTTATAGAATTATATTATATATATATATAATATTCTAGTTATATTGTATAATAAATTTAATCAAATGAAACTTTAAAATTTATAATGTACGTTGAAAATATTAATATTATAATATAATGAAAATTATATTACATCAAATATAAAGTATTTATGGAATTTATCTTATACATATATTAAAATTTTAATCTATGATTTTAACAGCAGTTCTAAAAAGAACAGCTCTTAAAATTACACATTTAACAGCTATTCTTTTTAGACCGCTGTTAAAATGCACGTTTAACAGCGGTTCTTTTCAAAACTGCTATTAAAATTATACATTGAAATTTTAATATATATATAAGATAAATTCTATAAATATATTATATTTATTGTAATGTAAATTTATAATATTATAATATTAATATTTTCAATGTACAGTACAAATTTTAAAGTTTCACTTGATTAATTTATTACACAATATAATTATAATATTTAAAATATATATCTATATATATGTATATAATATAATTCTACAAATACATTATCTTTTGTAAGAATATCCATATATATTATAATTTTTTGATATATAATGTGACAATTTGCATTACAATATTTCATCAACATATAATATAACTTATTAATATTTAATATTCGTTTTTCTGTATATTTCTTATATAATATACATTATAACATTAATGTATATAATATAATTCTGAAAATGTTAATAAACATATATATATATATGTGTGTGTGTGTAAATATTAATAAATACACACACACACACATATATATATATATATGATTTATTGTATACTGATATAAAATAAAGAAACAAAAATATCAGAAAGTGACTTGGCTCAGTGGTTCGATACCACCCCCACCTTATGGAGGTCACAGGTTCGTATCCCATGAGCAACAAAAATGCACATTTATTTGCATAAATCTGCGGGTCGCGAGCGGGCGGTCCGGCGTGCGTGGCAGCGGGTCAATCGGGGTGGGATAGACGGGGATGTGGGTAGGAGCACCTTCATTGATTTGTTTATTTCAATAATTTTAAGAGAAGTTTTCCGGAACCACTGTTAAATTACAGCTGTTGAATTCATAATTTAACAGTGATTTTTTAAAAATCACTGTTAAATTTAATATCCGGACCTTTAACAACGGTTCCAGAAATCGCTGTTAAAATGGCTCGAGGACCGCTTTTAAATGCTATCTTTGTAGTAGTGTATATAACTCGTGAAAATTGTCGCCTACAAAAATGTACATCCTGATCTACTATCTGATAAGTTTACTATCATTCGTAGAATAAAAACTTTACTACTACATTGTATAGTGTAAAATATAAAAACTCATTACCTAACATATTTAAATGCTATGAAAGCAATTGTACCAAAATTAGGTTTTATTCTCTCAAACATTGTTCTTATTCATACAAAATTTATTAAGTTAATTTCTTTATTCTAGGAGGAAGTCAAATAATCCTACAATTACACAATTAAATAATTTCTCTATTTTTCACACGAATTCTATTTTTGAAAGATTGAATTTAAGATAATTTTTTATTTACATTTAGTATTATTTATATTAAGTTTGTCCACTAAAATTTTTCTTCTATGAGGGTGATTTGTTAATTAATATGTTATTACTAATATATATTTAAAATTTAATAAAAATTATAATTGTAAAATTTAATATAAGTAAAAAAATATATAAATATCAGAGTGGTAATTGAACCAGAATAGTGCAAATGAGTATCAACCAATATATAATAGGAAAGAAAATAAATAAAAATTAACTCTTCCCAAATGAATTATTCTTGTAACAACATAATTAAACAATTTTTCTATTTTATCATGTGGATATTTTTATTTTTCTGAATGAATGAATTTTTAAGATAGTTAAATAATTATTCAATCACATTTAAAAATACTTTAATTTTATTCTCTAAAAAATAATTCTAATAATTTATATACTTTATTAAAATTAAATGGCTTACATATTTTATGATTATGTTTGCAAAAAGTAGTAAAATCGGTAAGTATGTAAATATTATTTTTTTATTCCCGTATAATAGATCATGTCACCCGTTAGAACTGTTTTGCATGTATGATATAGCGATCTGCGACCCACTTTCTTCTAATAGGTCGAATTATTAATTTCTCAATAATAAATTAAATTATATATTATTTTATTGTTGAATAACTTAAGCCCTATTTTAAATATAATATTAGTAGATAAATAATATAGCTAACAAAAATTTAATAACTTAATTATTTAATTCTCAGAAATATATAAATAAGTATATTATCTAAATGAAATATTAAAATTAATAAGTACAACTTAATTAATGGACTTATGAATCGACGTGGGCTTGTAAATATTATGAACTTATGACCATTTGATTAATAGTCCACATATCACTTAAAAACACTACACTAAGCCTAAACCCCACATAAATCAACCCAACATGAGTATATTAACTAATACTTCACAAATACAACTAAAATACAATATATATGTATAAATACATGTACTAAAATTGGTCAAAACAAGAAGAATTTATGTGTCATTTTTTCACCCTTCACAAAGACACATATTGAGACCTTAAACGTGGTTGACCACACCTCACCTCCACCTCCTACCTATAAGTACCTCCACCTTGCCCCCAGGGGCATAGCCTAGTGGTTAAGGCTGAGATGACGTGGGATTTCATCCCCGGCAACCGCGGTTCGATTCTCGTGTGGTGCAGTTTCCTCACCTTGTTGTGGGGGGCTGTGCTGGGGGTCGGTATCGTGGGTCCTCTCGCTCAGATTCTGGCCACTAGGGCACATCCCTCGTTTATCTCCTGCAGGACCGAGGGGCCAACGGTCCTGTGGGGGGAGAAATCAACTCCCTCAACAAATATAAGTACCTCCACCTTAATATCTCCTCCTTAATGTCAACACACACACACACACACACATAAAATTCAACACATAGAGTGAGAGAGAGATCAAACATGAGTTGAGGAAAAGTAGAAAAAAAATTCTAACTCTTGTTAATCACTGTAATATCCGCAATTTAGATTTTCGGTATTTTTTTAGGGAGAGTCCATTTTGACAACTCTATTGTGACCGTTTCGTCATTCTGAGAATGATTAATTATGCACTTTTTGGTATCTGGGTTCGTTTCGGTGTCGTTTTGTTGAGTTCCGTGCTTTTTGGCGACTTTTCCGCACTTGAGTTTGATTCTTGCGAATCTCGTTCGAAACTGCTGTTTCGAGTATCCTGTAAGTCCGTTTAAATTTGTTAGACGTGTTTTGAACTTAAGTTTGGTTATTCGATCACGTATCGTGATTTTCGAGCGTTTTAGGCCATTTTGTAATTTTCCCAAAGTTGTGGGTATCCATATACATATTTGTTATCTCGACCCTTTTATGGTCGCGTGTGAGTTTGATTGTAACTCAAACTCTCGGTATGATATTATTCTGGAGTTTTTTCGTACGTATCTTGATCTTGATATTTCGATCGGAGAGGTCCGTTGTTGTAACCAGCTTTGAGAGTACTACTGCTGTAGTTCTGGGTGCATTAGCGCACGCTAAGGATATCCTTAGCGCACACTATCAAACAACAAGGTCTGAAGTCAGTAGCTGGAATCAGACCGTTAGCACACGTTAAGTGTAACACCCCAAGATAATCGGAGTATATTACAGTACCGTGGACCCTTACATGGGACCCACCAGGCTACAACAAGAGAACACCAATCGACTAACCGTCTCGGTTAGCGAGGATACACATTTAAATAATATGACATATGAAAATACGCCCGGAGCAACCGGCGAATTAAACATCAACCGACAATGTAACAATTTAAAATAGTACAAAATGGAGTTTAAAATGAAAAGCCTAAGTACTCGCGAGTACAATCTATAAGTTTATAAAAGTGGGAGACAACCAAATCGAAGTAAACGAAAGAAAGTAAGAAGTCCCAAATGCACGCGTCAACGACCTGGCCAACATCCTCGTACTGTCCTGGTGCTCGCTCGTCCGGATAATCATAACCTGAAATCCATAACAAGAATTTCCCCAAAACGGGTCCCCAGAGGGGTTAGCAATTACGCTAGTACAAGTAATCAAGGCAAACCAATCGCTTACACATTTCATAGTACATGCACCAATATCAATTTCAAAAGCCAAAACCAGACATGTCCTTTCCGGAAATAAACAGTCAAATAATTTTCCTTGGGAACAGGGTAATACCATTGATCCCGCCCGAAGCCTCTAAGGACCCTCCCGAGCTGGCCATATCATAAAACAAAACACGCACATGCATCGCCTTGGGAACAGAGTAATATCATAGATCCCGCCCGAGGCCTCTAAGGACCCTCCCGAGCTGGCTAGCTAAACAAACTCATGAATCCAGGACTCAACCCTTTGGATTCCCTCCCTGATCCCGTCGGACCAACCCGAGGTGAGAAATCACACACAAAATACATTACCATTCCACGTTAAGCATAAAGGTTTCCAAAAATACTTGCCTTGAATAATTGATGACGTAAACGAACGGAAGGAAACACCGACGAACGCTAGGAACCGACAATCACGAACCTAACGATTCGAAGAACACAATCACAACCAATCCTAAACGAATACGGAAATTGGAATACACCCGAAAGCCCGCCTACGATTCATGTATATTCGTATAGAAACAACGACGAGGGCGGACCACAACCAAACCCTCTCGATTACAAAATTACTAAGAAATATTCCATGAATACGTAGGGAAACCAACAAAACCAACAAGATTAATCATGTACATCATGTATTAATCTAACATACGGAACGAATCGGACGAAACATGAAAACCCCCTTCAATTTACCCAAAACAAGGTTTTTGGAGTTTACCTCGAATCAATGACGAAGAACGCGATTAGAGGTTGATAATATACTCCAAAAACTCGAAGAAGATGATGGCTCGGAGTTACAAAGCTTCAAATCGCCGGAAATGTCAAGAAAATCGCCTAGGAGTCGGATGGGGAGGAGGAGGAGTGAAAATGGCCGAAATCGGTCAACTCCTGGGTTTATAAACCCAGGCCTCGTTACGTACGTTAGCCACCACATGCTAACGTACGTAAGATGTATTACGTACGTAAGCCATAAGCGCCTTACGTACGTAACCAAAAAGGGAGAAATGCCTGTACCGAAATACAATAGGATGTTACGTACGTAACCAAAAAGGGTGTTACGTACGTAACATTCCTTTCTGTGGAGTACATGCCAGAAACGAATGAGGGAGGTACCGAAAAAGAATCGAAATACAACGGTGAACAATTCACGATGGTATGGACGTAAGAGACCTGAAACGACGAACTTAAGTGCCAAAGGAAAGCACATTCCCGACTATTCAAAGGTTCAGAAAAACAACAACAAACGTAATTTTCCCAAAAGTTTGGGAAATTTACAAAACGGCCCAAACATCCGAAATGTACGACACATGGTCGAAACACCAAACAAAAGCTCACAACGCCCATAATAACATGAGATGGATCTTCGGCAACCCCGAAACGGCGGTTCCGAACGACGATTACGATAATACCCGAAATAACGACGAAAACAACATGAAACACCAAATCGAGTAAAACGAGTCCGAAACAAACTCGAATGACAAAAAGTTCAATATTAAATATCCTCAAAATGTCAATACGGTTACAAGCGAGTTGCTAAAAACGAAAATGCACCAAAATGAGAATAATAAGAGGAGGGAAAATTGCGGATATTACATTCTACCCCTCTAAAAACATGTTTCGTCTCGAAACTTGAGAAATAAACAACTCGGGATACTTAGCACGCATGCTATCCTCGGTTTCCCAAGTCGCCTCCTCGACACCATGTCTCGACCACTGCACTTTGACCAAAGGAATGGTCTTATGCCTCAGTCGCTTCTCACGGTGCTCCAAAATCTTTAAGGGACGCTCCTCGAAGGTAATGTCCTCGGCAATATCGATCTCGCCAAAGTAGATGATATGACTAGGATCCGGAACATATTTCCTCAGCTATGAAACATGGAAAATGCTATGAACGTGACTCAAGGCCGGAGGTAGCGCTAAACGGTATGCCAAGTCACCGACTCGCTCGAGAATCTCAAAGGGTCCAATAAATCTCGGACTCAACTTTCCCTTCTTCCCGAAGCGAAAAACTCCCTTCGTCGACGACACCTTTAGCAACACGTGGTCCCCCACCTCGAATTCCAAAGGTCGACGATGGACGTCGGCATACGACTTCTGTCGACTCTGAGCGGTCAACATCCGTTCTCGAATCAAATCCACCTTCCGTCTCGTCTCTAGGACAATATCCGGTTCGGTCTCGACCAAATCGGACGCTACATTCCAACAAATCGGCGATCGACAATGCCGCCCGTAGAGCGCCTCGTACGGTGCCATCCGGATCGACGCGTGCCAACTATTGTTGTACGTGAATTCGATCAATGGCAAATGCTCCTCCCAGTCGCTACTCCAGTCGAGAGCACAAGCACGCAACATATCCTCAAACGTCTGGATAATGCGTTCCGACTGTCCATTTGACTGAGGATGAAAAGAGGTACTCAAACGCAACCGAGTACCCAATGCCTTATGCACCGATTGCCAGAAATGCGATATAATACGGCTATCACGATCCGAAACAATAGACTTCGGAGTACCGTGAAGCCTCACAATCTGTGCAATAAACACACGAGCCAACTTCTCCGGGCCCCAAGTATCCTTGATGCCCAGAAAATGTGCCGACTTGGTCAGGCGATCAACAATCACCCAAACCATATTCATGCCCGATCTCGATCTCGGCAAACTCGTAATGAAGTCCATAGATATGTCTTCCCATTTCCATTCCGGGACGGAAAGTGACTGTAATAACCCGGCTGGTCGCTGATGCTCTATTTTGACCTGCTCGCAAGTCAAACATCTCGCTACAAACTGTGCGACCTCCTCCTTCATATCATTCCACCAGAAATTTCTCCTCAGGTCCTTGTACATCTTACTCGAACCAGGATGAATAGAGTAAGGCGTATCATGGGCCTCCCGCAAAATACTCTGTCTCAACTCTGGGTCGTTCGGCACACAAAGCCGACTCTGGAATCTCAAAACACCATCCTCGTGAATCACAAACCCAGGAGACTTTCCCTTAAGAACGTTCTCTCGGATTTGAGTAATCATCGGATCCTCTAACTGCTTCAGCTTAACTTCATCGATCAAAGACGACGAAATCTCTAAAGCACAAAGTTGCCCGACAGCTCCAGGCAACAAAACTTCAACATCTAACTCGATCAAAGCTCGCCGAATCTCAGACTGAGACGTAAGGATCTCAAGCGTTCGCAACGCAACCAGTTTCCGACTCAAGGAGTCGGCCACGACGTTCGCCTTGCCCGGATGATAAAGGATTTCGAGGTCATAATCTTTAATCAACTCTAACCACCTCCTCTGCCTCATATTCAACTCCTGCTGAGTAAATATGTATTTCAGACTTTTATGATCGGTAAAAATCTGACATGCAGAGCCGAAAAGATAGTGACGCCAAATATTTAGCGCAAACACAACTGCTGCTAACTCCAAATCGTGAGTAGGGTAGTTAAGCTCATACGGCCTCAACTGTCTCGACGCATATGCAATGGTCTTGTCGTGCTGCATCAATACACAGCCAAGACCCTGACCCGAAGCATCACTGTAAACAGCAAAACCCTCGTTGCCACACGGCAATGCTAAACCTGGGGCTGAAGTCAAACGCCTCTTCAGCTCCTCGAAACTCGACTGTCTCTCGTTATTCCAGACGAACTTCTCAGACTTCTGGAGCAACTGCGTAAGCGGCCGAGCCAGTTTTGAGAAACCCTCGACGAACCTACGGTAGTAGCTAGCCAAACCCAAGAAACTACGGATATCCTTCACATTCTTGGGCGGTGCCCATCCAACACTGCCTCAATTTTCTGCGGATCCACACGAACCCCCTCGGCTGAAATCACGTGACCCAAAAACATCACTTCCTTCAGCCAGAACTTACATTTCGAGAACTTTGCATAGAGTTGCTCGGTCCTCAAAATGTCTAACACCACCCGCAAATGATGGGCATGCTCTTCCTCGCTCCTCGAATAAATAAGAATATCGTCAATGAAGACGACGACACACTTATCCAAATACTCGATAAAGACTTTGTTCATCAATTGCATGAACACTGCCGGCGCATTAGTTAACCCAAAAGGCATAACTACAAACTCATAATGTCCGTATCTCGTCTGAAAAGCTGTTTTCGGTACATCAGACTCCCTCACCCGGAGCTGATAGTACCCCGATCTCAAATTAATCTTCGAGAATACCGCGGCTCCCTGCAACTGATCGAACAAGTCATCAATTCTCGGCAAAGTATACTTGTTCTTGATGGTCACCTTGTTTTGTTCGCGATAGTCGATACACAAACGCAGTGAACCATCCTTCTTTCACACAAACTGGACCGGCGCGCCCCAAGGCGAGCCGCTCGGCCGAACATACCTCGACTCAAGAAGCTCACTTAACTGCCTCTTCAACTCTGACATCTATGAAGGTGCCATGCGATACGGCGCCTTAGAAATCAGAGCCACGCCCGGCTCTAACTCTATAGCAAACTCAACCTCACGGTCCGGTGGCAATCCCGGTAACTCGTTAGGAAAAACATCAGGAAACTCACTAACGACTGGAATCGACGAAAGCTCGACTCCACCACTCTCCGCCTTCAAGGCGTAACACCAATAACCAGTACACCCCTTTCGCAGGAGTCTCATCGCCTTCAAGGCATTAATAACGAACTTCTGGTTTCCCTCTTTCGCCCTGCGAAAGAGTGCTCGGTGCCGTCCTCGGCCAACATAGTAATGATTCTCGTGCGGTAGTTCATGATTGCGCCATGCCGCTCGAGCCAATCATCCCCGAGAATCAAATCCTCACCCTCAATATTAACGACAATAAGATTAGAGAGCCAAACTCTTTCACAAATAAACACAGAGCAGTCTCGGACCTCTCGATCACCGACAATTCTATCACCGCTAGGAAGTTTAACGACGAAAGGCTCGCAAGGTGACAAGCAGTCGAGACTCAAACGACGTACACACTCTAGAGAAATGAATGAATGCGTAGCACCCGAATCAAAAAGCCCACCGACAGGATGGGAAAGGATGTGAATGGTACCTGTCGCCACAGTAGCTGTTGGGTCATCGGCCCTCCTCATCTCATAGATACGCGGCTGGGCATAGCCGACGCTGGAAGCTCCTCCCCTAGCGGGCTGACCCCGACCCCTACCTCGGCCGGCACTCAGTGGGGGCGGCAGAGCAAATGAGCCCTGGTTCACACTCGGCTCCATAGGTGCTGGGTGAGAAGAACGGGCACCGCGAAGCTGTCTGATCTGATCACAAAAGAGGGCCTTGTGGCCCAACTCACCACAAGTATGACAAGTGAACTTCAAACGAGGACACTGCCGGTTCCTATGGCCCTGCACACTGCAGTTAAAGCATGTGGGTTCACGAACGGAGGTTCCGGCGGCACCCCGGAAGCTCCCAGAGAAACGAGCCGAACCGCCCGTAGAAATATTTGCAGCCTGAGATTTCTGCTGGCCTCCACTCTTGGGACCAGAAAAGTTTCCGACCGACTTCTACTTCTTACTCTCACGAGCCATATCACTAGCTGTCACCAACATATCATAAGCGAGGGCCCTACTCTGATAATCCTTCAAAGTAGTGCAGACGAGTCCAGACATATAGTCCCGAATGGACAGTTTCATCCTCCTGGAAAAATAGAAAATTTTGTCGCTCTCTTCGACAACTTGGGTCTTCACATAGCCCAACTCCTTGTTAAAATCAGCAATAGCTTGAGACACGGGAATATCCCGTGGTTGAGCATCATAGAAAGCATGCACTCGAGCCTGTTTGACCGGCCACGGGAAATATTCGGTCTCCATCAATTCCTGGAATTCGGCCCACGAAGCAATATGATCTTTGGGCCCAACGGCCTCCCACCAATCCGTAGCATCCCCAGTGAGAAAGTACTGGGCAATAGGGACCTTGCAGTCCTCGGGAGAGTTGGTGGCAATGAAGACCTTAGATATATCCTTGATCCACCCCTCCCAGCCGATCGGGTTTGATGCTCCCGAAAACTGAGGAGGATGCATCTTGATGACATCTTGGAGCCAACGGTCTGCTCCGCCCCGATTAGCATGGGCCTGATTAGGGTTTTGAACCACTTGAGCTATTGCCGCCATCTGGTTAACCATTTGATGCATAACGGCCGCAATACAAAGGTCGGCGCGCTCCTGAGAAGAAACATGACTGTGACGGTCACCGGTACTGCCAGCTCCCGAAGAATGCGACGTGGCCGCCCCACCGGCTGCCCCACGTCCTCGGCCGCGTCCACGACCACGACCACGACCACGGTTTCCTCCGGCATCCATACTAGTGTTAAGAGATAACAGAAGTATATCGGTAATGAGTAAGGGAGGAAAAGCAACTACAATTCAAAAGTGGAAATACAATGCAAGAAACAGAAGGGACGAATAAGAAAACTTACGAGCACTGGAAGTACTGAGATGCTGGCAGCGGTGTGACAATGTGCAAAACAAAACACGACTAGACCCAAATAACCAACAAGCCTAGGTATCCATAAACCTAGTGCTCCGATACCATTTTCTGTAACACCCCAAGATAATCGGAGTATATTACAGCGCCGTGGACCCCTATATGGGACCCACCAGGCTACAACAAGAGAACACCAATCGACTAACCATCTCGGTTAGCGAGGATACACATTTAAATAATATGACATATGAAAATACGCTCGGAGCAACCGGCGAATTAAACATCAACTAACAATGTAACAATTTAAATTAGTACAAAACGGAGTTTAAAATGAAAAGCCTAAGTACTCGCGAGTACAATCTATAAGTTTATAAAAGTGGGAGACAACCAAATCGAAGTAAACGAAAGAAAGTAAGAAGTCCCAAATGCACGCGTCAACGACCCTGGCCAACACCCTCGTACTGTCCCGGTGCTCGCTCGTCCGGATAATCATAACCTGAAATCCATAACAAGAATTTCCCCAAAACGGGTCCCCAGAGGGGTTAGCAATTACGCTAGTACAAGTAATCAAGGCAAACCAATTGCTTACACATTTCATAGTACATGCACCAATATCAATTTCAAAAGCCAAAACCAGACATGTCCTTTCCGGAAATAAACAGTCAAATAATTTGCCTTGGGAATAGGGTAATACCATTGATCCCGCCCGAGGCCTCTAAGGACCCTCCCGAGCTGGCCATATCATAAAACAAAACACGCATATGCATCGCCTTGGGAACAGAGTAATATCATAGATCCCGCCCGAGGCCTCTAAGGACCCTCCCGAGCTGGCTAGCTAAACAAACTCATGAATCTAGGACTCAACCCTTTGGATTCCCTCCGTGATCCCGTCGGACCAACCCGAGGTGAGCAAATCACACACAAAATACATTACCATTCCACGTTAAGCATAAAGGTTTCCAAAAATACTTGCCTTGAATAATTCATGACGTAAACGAACGGAAGGAAACACCGACGAATGCTAGGAACCGACAATCACGAACCTAACGATTTGAAGAACACAATCACAACCAATCCTATACGAATACGGAAATTGGAATACACCCGAAAGCCCGCCTACGATTCATGTATATTCGTATAGAAACAACGACGAGGGCGGACCACAACCAAACCCTCTCGATTACAAAATTACTACGAAATATACCATGAATCCGTAGGGAAACCAACAAAACCAACAAGATTAATCATGTACATCATGTATTAATCTAACATACGGAACGAATCGGACGAAACATGAAAACCCCCTTCAATTTACCCAAAACAAGGTTTTTGGAGTTTACCTCGAATCAATGACGAAGAACGCGATTAGAGGTTGATAATATACTCCAAAAACTCGAAGAAGATGATGGCTCGGAGTTACAAAGCTTCAAATCGCCGGAAATGTTAAGAAAATCTCCTAGGAGTCGGATGGGGAGGAGGAGGAGTGAAAATGGCCGAAATCGGTCAACTCCTGGGTTTATAAACCCAGGCCTCGTTACGTACGTTAGCCACCACATGCTAATGTACGTAAGATGTATTACGTACGTAAGCCCTAAGGGCCTTACGTACGTAACCAAAAAGGCAGAAATGCCTGTACCGAAATACACTAGGACGTTACGTACGTAACCAAAAAGGGTGTTACATACGTAACATTCCTTTCTGTGGAGTACAGGCCAGAAACGAATGAGGGAGGTACCGAAAAAGAATCGAAATACAACGGTGAACAATTCTCGATGGTACGGACGTAAGGGACCTGAAACGACGAACTTAAGTGCCGAAGGAAAGCACATCCCCGACTATTCAAAAGTTCAGAAAAACAACAACAAACGTAATTTTCCCAAAAGTTTGGGAAATTTACAAAACGGCCCAAACATCCGAAATGTACAACACATGGTCGAAACAACAAATAAAAGCTCACAATGCCCATAATAACATGAGATGGATCTTCGGCAACCCCGAAACGGCGGTTCCGAACGACGATTACGATAATACCCGAAATAACGACGAAAACAACATGAAACACCAAATCGAGTAAAACGAGTCCGAAACAAGCTCGAACGACAAAAAGTTCAATATTAAATATCCTCAAAATGTCAATACGGTTACAAGCGAGTTGCTAAAAATGAAAATGCAGCAAAATGAGAATAATAAGAGGAGGGAAAAATGCGGATATTACACTAAGGGCAGGTCATTAGCGCGCGCTAC
This sequence comes from Orobanche coerulescens, assembly GCA_033398695.1. Taxonomy (NCBI): domain Eukaryota; kingdom Viridiplantae; phylum Streptophyta; class Magnoliopsida; order Lamiales; family Orobanchaceae; genus Orobanche; species Orobanche coerulescens. The sequence continues at coordinate 124,444,169 of CM065802.1, read as the reverse complement.
AGTGCTGTGGTTAGAGCACGCTACGGGTTTGGTAGCGCACGCTAACTAGTAGTTCGAGGGAGTCCAGTGGCTACTAGACTGGGTCTGGAGGATTCGTTAGCGCACGCTAACTGTGCATTTTGGCAGAACGATTGTTCTGACGTATCGATAGCACACGCTAATCAGGTAAGATTAGCGCACGCTAAGCTGTCCAGTATAAAAACTGGACAACAGTCTTTAATCCTCATTTTCTTCATTTCTTCTTCTTCCTCCGTGGGTTTGAGACGTGGCGACTAGGGTTCGCGACCTGGGCTAATTTTCGTCCATTCCAAGGTGTTTTATAGCATCCTAGGTGATTATAACATCATCTAATCCATTGTTCTTCGCCGAAACAAGGTATTTTTCTTGAATCCCTAGAGTTGACTTTTTGGGAATTTTGTTCTTGATTTCGTTTTCTATCCATTTTTGACGAACCAATTGTTGTAAAATGATGTTAAACATATCCTATGGATTGTATATTCATATTTCGGTTTGGAATTCCATTTTCATGTTTTGGTCGGTCGATTTGCGTTCTTGGCCGTTTTGGGGGAAACCCTTGAACTTTCGTCGTTTGTTCTTTGAATTCAGCGACGTTAGGTCGTGCTATGGAATTCATTTTCATTTTTTTTATTGTTGTTCGTAGCTTATTGACGCGGGTTAGCCTTTGGTGGAGTCGGCGGGTTCGTAGTCGGTTCGTGCCAACCCACTTCGGTCGATTCTCCGCAATTGTGGTTATTCGTGGCAAGTACCTTGTCCATACAATTCTTGTTTTATGGATATGATAATTAGTGATCGTTTCCTTGTGTTTATTTGATCGTTTAAATTTCACTTTCAAAGATTCGGTTAGCCTTGGTAAAGGCCCTCTTTTAAAATGCGTGTGTTTTGTGGACATTGTGTTCGTGGATGGTTACGTAAATTACTATGAATAAACTTGGTGTTGTCTTTGTGCTTTTATGATATATGTATATATTATCTCATATCGGTGCGTTGTGATTTGACCATTGCATCGTGCATTGTGTTTGTTGCCTTTGAGTGAATTACTTGGATATTATTGATGTGATATGTTATTTGTGTGAATGTGTGGATATGGTTGAAGGTCTACGGTGACACATGGCACGTGATCAAGTGGTCAGGATGCAACAAGTGATTGATCCAACCGTGAGAGCCTGAGATAATCTAAGGTGACACATGGCTTGTGATCTTGTGGTCAGGATGCAACAAGTGATTGGTCCAACCGTGAGATATGGTGTGTGTTTTGTTTAGCTAGCCAGCTCGGGAGGGTCCTAAGAGGCCTCGGTGGGATTTGTGGCTTCGTCCCGGTCCTAGGCGATGCATGTGCGTGATTTGTTTTATGATTGTGGCCAGCTCGGGAAGGTCCTTAGAGGCCTCGGGTGGGATTTGTGGCTTCGTCCCGGTCCTAGGCGATACTTGTATATAATTATGTTGTATTGATTTTATGTCCGTTGAGGACACTTGAATAGGGCTCTGGCCCTGTGAATTGTTGTTGGATCTATTTGTAAAAATAAAACCTTTGGGCTGTGAACCCTGTTGATTTAGGAAAGAGAAGGATTCGAAAATCCGGAGTTGTTTCTATCAAAACTCCCAATGGCATTTTAAATCACTTTTTAAATTGTTTCTCTTGACTTGGGATCTTTCGATTTTTGAAAGCTTCACCTAAACTCTCGCCTCGGGAAGTATTTTCGTTATGTTTAAATCCTTGAGGATTCCTGGTTATTATTATTATTGGAACTTGAATTGTATGGCTCGTATTTGCACTTTGTTCTTGCACTAGCAAAACAGTGGAGTTTTGCTAACCCCCACTTATTTGGGGGGTGGATGTCTGTTTTTGCATTCAGGTTTTGGAGCATAGCACAGGGTCGGCATGAAGGATGATGAAAGATGAACGATACTAATCACACGAGGACCGTTCATGTCGTATTGGTTTAGTTGTATTTTATTAGCCGCTGCAGTATTCTTTTCCCATTGTACGGGAGTGTGTTGTACTCGACCCCTGTGTGGGCATGTGTTGTGATCGAGTTGTATGTATTTATTGAAAGACTAAATCGGTCTACTGAGTCATTTTAGCCTTAAGGGCATTGTTGAGATGTTCGATGTTGTTACCAGCCTAGTAGATCCTTGAGGAAAGGTTCTACGGTGTGTAATATCCCTGAGCGGATTGGGGGTGTTACATAAATGGTATCGGAGATTAGGTTGTGGAAACATAGGTTGTCGGGTCAGTGGTGTCTGTGGAGTTTTGTCTCGCCGGATTTTGTCTGACTGAGTCGTGTCGCGACGCGTTGTCTGAGTTTGTTGGTCGTGATTAGTATCGTGGGTCGATCATCATCTTCGTGCGACCTGTGGATGTAAGTCTCCCTCCTTTGTGATGTGCCTCGTGTGGCACGAGTTACTGTATGATTATGTGTTAATTGATGGAATCCTTATGCAGATTCTTGGTTTCGTGATGCGTTTCTGTGACTCTCATATTTCGTTTATATGAGGAGTGTTGTCGCTATTTATGTCATGTTGACTGCGATATTTGACTGTTTGTTTTCCGGTAAACGACAGGTGTTGTCTTGATTTTAAGCGAGTTGATGCGTACATTATGATGTGTGTAACCGAATGTTGATACGTGCGAGTTTTTGGGCATTCTAGCCTAATAGATTTTCAAAAACCTTGAGTATCTTAGAAAATAAATTTCGAGACGTACTTTTAAAATGAATTATTTTCTCGCGGTACTTTCAAGGTGCTTTCTAGTGCCGCAATATGTTTCAAAATTATTCCAATTGAGGACCAAAATATTTTAAGATATTTTTAAATTATTTAGAAATGCTTTGCTTAGGCCCAATGGTCAAATATTTTTGAAAGTTTTTCACTAAAAGAAAAGTGTCCCCATTTTTGTTCAAACGCAAGATGATTATCAAAGTCTCGATAATGGTGTTTGTACTACTTTTTGAAAGGTGATACTCAAGATCAACTAGTGTCTCCAAAATCTTTCTTTTTCAAAGGTGGTTTTCGTTTTAAAAACCTATCATTCGTGCTTGCGGTCCAGGAATGTATGTATGATATTCACATTGTCGTTAGAATGTTAGCTCCCGAGTATGATAGAATTGGTGGCGTGAACGTTGAGTCGTTTGCCACGCATTTGTTGTGATTAGCCCTCTGTGAGAGGTGTGATGTTGGTATTTAATGTTTGTCGCCTCATGGGGAATTGCACGTTGTCGCACCCGTGCGATCTGTTAGAGCTTGGGTTTGTGTGATTGTGCACATCTGTGGTTGTTTCATGATGTTTTGTAATTATGCACTGGTTATCGTTCGAGTCATTGATGTCGCCGAACGATGCCGTCGTTGCTTTGATATTCATGTGTGTGTTGCCTTACGATGGTAATCGTTGTATGTGCTATGTGTTATGATTTTCTATTTTGCTGAGTGGTTACTTATTCAGTATGCCGAGGGGCCGAGGTCATGGTCGTGGCGATCGGACGCGTGGTCGAGATCATACTGCCGGTGATGATATCGGTATCGGTGTCGCTACTATTTTACAGCAGGTAGCCACACAGATGACTCAGTTGACTCAGGCAGTTCAGCGTGTTACAAATGTGACCCAAAACACTGGTGCAAATCAGTGGCGTCGAGAAGTGGTTCGTATGAATCCCCTTCGTTTCGCTGATGCTGCAGATGCTTTAGGCTGGTATGGTTGGCTTTTCCAGTTGGAAAAGATATTCGAGGTAGTTGATTGTCCAGAAGAACGTAAGGTCCCGGTAGCTCAGTATCTTTTCGACAAGGATGCTGCTAGCTGGTGGGAGGCTGTTAAGCATCAAGATCGTGTTGTCACATGGGCAGAGTTCCAGAGATTCATGAGAGATGAGTTTTGTCCGGAGCCGATCAGAAATCAGAAGATTAATAAATTCTTTTCGGCAAAACCGCAAGATGTACCGCTGTCTCAAGCTATTATTGATTTTAGCAAACAGCTCAGCTATGTGCAGAATCAAGTAAGGACAGAGGAGGACAAGATTTGTCATTTTAGTAGGCGGATGAAGCCGGAGATTTGTCAGTACATGGCAGGTCTCGCTTGTACTTCCTTGAGATATTATCAGAATAGGGCGTTGGCCTATGAGCTATCTAGATTGCCGACCGAGATTATGTCTGACTCGAAGAAACAGAAAACCGTTGGTAACTTTTCAGGAAATCAGGGGAGTGGTCCCCCTGAGTTGGGGACTTTGTTTCGTCCTCCTAAGCTGATTCCTCGATCGCGTGATCAGGGGAGTAGTACCCTTGCAGCGAGTTATGTGAACAGCTCGAAGATATGTTATAACTGTAGTCGAGCGGGCCATAATGCGAAGAATTGTCGTTCACCGTTAGTCGACTGTTTCGAGTGTGGCCAGGTGGGTCACCGAGCCATACATTGCGAGATGGTAGCTGAGAGATTCGGGGATCGAGGTTGCGTCTCTGCTCCGAAAGGACACGTAGATGCCTAGTGTGGTCTTTGAGGATTTCAGCGTAGTCCGAATTGTTTGTGATTGCCCTTGTGAATCGTTTTGTGTTTATTTTCTGTTTTCTCGAATGTGCGTGTTTCCTTGTAATAAGTGCCTTGTGTTTTGGGATTGTTCGGATAATCGACTTGATTGTATTATCTGTTTGATGACGCTTGTCACTTGTTGGTTTTATTATGTGTCTACCGGTGGCGTGGTGTTGGCCGTCGTGGAGCGTGTTTTCACGCCGTATATTCCTCTGCGTTGCTTGTAATATTTCGCCGTTGGGCGTAAGTTACGCATTTCTTGTGTATCTCGTTGAGTTTTCCTGGCAGGATATTGCTTCTCCCTACTTGTTTTAAGTTTCGGGACGAAACTTCTTTTAAGGAGGGTAGTATGTAATATCCACAATTTAGATTTTCGGTATTTTTTTTAGCGAAAGTCCGTTTTGACGACTCGCTTGTGACCGTTTCGTCATTATGAGAATGATTAATTCTGCACTTTTTGGTATCCGGGTTCGTTTCGGTGTCGTTTTATTGAGTTCCGTGCTTTTTGGCGACTTTTCCGCACTTGAGTTCGATTCTTGCGAATCTCATTCGAAACTACTGTTCGAGTTTCCTGAAAGTCCGTTTAACTTTGTTAGACGTGTTGTGAACTTCGGTTTGGTTATTCGATCACTTATCGTGATTTTCAGGCGTTTTGGGTCATTTTGTAATTTTCCCAAAGTTGTGGGTATCCATATACGTATTTGTTATCTCGAGCCTTTTTATGGTCGCGTGTGAGTTTGATTGTAACTCAAACTCTCGGTATGATCTTATTCTGGAGTTTTCTGTGTGTATCTTGATCTTGGTATTTCGATCGGAGGGGTCCGTCGTTGTAACCAGCTTTGAGAGTACTATTGCTGTAGTTCTGGGTGCATTAGCGCACGCTAAGGGATATCCTTAGCGCACTCAATCGAACAGCAGGGTCTGAAGTCAGTAGCTGGAATCAGGCCATTAGCGCACGCTAAGGGCAGGTCATTAGTGCGCGCTACAGTGCTGTGGTTAGCGCACGCTACGGGTTTGGTAGCGCACGCTAACTAGCAGTTCGAGGGAGTCCAGTGGCTACTGGACTGGGTCTGGAGGATTTGTTAGCGCATGCTAACTCCTGATGGTTAGCACACGCTAACTGTGCATTTTGGCAGAACGATTGTTCTGACGTCTCGATAGCGCACGCTAATCAGGTAAGATTAGCGCACGCTAAGCTGTCCAATATAAAAACTGGACATCAGTCTTTAATCCTCATTTTCTTCATTTCTTCTTCTTCCTCCGCGGGTTTGAGACGTGGCGACTAGGGTTCGCGAACTGGGCTAATTTTCGTCCATTCCAAGGTGTTTTAGAGCATCCTAGGTGATTATAACATCATCTAATCCATTGTTCTTCGCCGAATCAAGGTATTTTTCTTGAATCCCTAGACTTGACTTTTTGGGAGTTTTTTTCTTGATTTCGTTTCTATCCATTTTTGACGAACCAATTGTTGTCAAATGATGTTGTTAAACATATCCTAGGGATTGTATATCCATATTTCGATTTGGAATTCCATTTTCATGTTTTGGTCGGTCGATTTGCGTTCTTGGCCGTTTTGGGGTAAACCCTTGAACTTTCGTCATTTGTTCTTTGAATTCAGCGACTTTAGGTCGTGCTATGGAATTCATTTTCATTGTTGTTATTGTTGTTCTTAGATTATTGACGCGGTTTAGCGTTTGGTGGAGTCGGCGGGTTTGTAGTCGGTTCGTGCCAATCCACTTCGGTCGATTCTCCGCAATTGTGGTTATTCGAGGCAAGTACCTTGTCCATACAATTCTTGTTTTTTGGATATGATAATTAGTGATCTTTTCCTTGTGTTTATTTGATCGTTTGAATTTCACTTTCAAAGATTCGGTTAGCCTTGTTAAAGGCCCTCTTTCAAAACGCGTGTATTTTGTGGACATTGTGTTCGTGGATGGTTACGTGAATTACTATGAATACACTTGGTGTTGTCGTTGTGCTTTGATGATATATATGTATATCTTATCTCATATCGGTGCATTGTGATTTGACCACTGCGTCGTGCATTGTGTTTGTTGCCTTTGAGTGAATTACTTGTATATTATTGATGTGATATGTTATTTGTGTGAATGTGTGGATATGGTTGAAGGTCTACGATGACACATGGCACGTGATCATGTGGTCAGGATGCAACAAGTGATTGATCCAACCACGAGAGCCTGAGATAATCTACGGTGACACATGGCTTGTGATCATGTGGTCAGGATGCAACAAGTGATTGGTCCAACCGTGAGATATGGTGTGTGTTTTGTTTAGCTAGCCAGCTCGGGAGGGTCCTTAGAGGCCTCGGTGGGATTTGTGGCTTCATCCCGGTCCTAGGCGATGCATGTGCGTGATTTGTTTTATGATTGTGGCCAGCTCGGGAGGGTCCTTAGAGGCCTCGGGTGGGATTTGTGGCTTCGACCCGGTCCTAGGCAATACTTGTATATGATTATGTTGTATTGATTTTATGTCCGTTGAGGACACTTGAATCGGGCTCTGGCCCTGTGAATTGTTGTTGGATCTATTTGTAAAAATAAAACCTTTGGGATGTGAACCCTGTTGATTTTGCACAGAGAAGGATTCGAAAATCCTGAGTTGTTTCTATCAAAACTCCCGATGGCATTTTAAATCACTTTTTAAATTGTTTCCCTTGACTTGGGATCTTTCGATTTTGGAAAGCTTTACCTAAACTCTCGCCTCGGGAAGTATTTTCGTTATGTTTAAATCTTTGAGGATTCCTGGTTATTATTATTATTGGAACTTGAATTGTATGGCTCGTATTTGCACTTTGTTCTTGCACTAGCAAAACAGTGGAGTTTTGCTAACCCCCACGTATTCGGGGGGTGGATGTCTGTTTTTGCATTCAGGTTTTGGAGCATAGCACAGGGTCGGCATGAAGGATGATGAAAGATGAACGATACTAATCACACGAGGACCTTTCATGTCGTATTGGTTTAGTTGTCTTTTATTTTCCGCTGCAGTATTCTTTCCCCATTATCCGGGAGTGTGTTGTACTCGACCCCTGCGTGGGCATGTGTTGTGATCGAGTTGTATGTATTTATTGAAAGACTAAATCGGTCTACTGAGTCATTTTAGCCTTAAGGGCATTGTTGAGATTTTCGATGTTGTTACCAGCCTGGTAGATCCTTGAGGAAAGGTTCTACGGCGTGTAATATCCATGAGCGGATTGGGGGTGTTACATAAATGGTATCGGAGATTAGGTTGTGGAAACATAGGCTGTCGGGTCAGTGGTGTCTGTTGAGTTTTGTCTCATCGGATTTTGTCTGACTGAGTCGTGTCGCGACGCGTCGTCTGAGTTTGTTGGTCGTGATTAGTATCGTGGGGCGATCATCATCTTCGTGCGACCTGTGGATGTAAGTCTCTCTCCTTTGTGATGTGCCTCGTATGGCACGAGTTACTATATGATTATGTGTTAAGTGATGGAATCCTTATGCAGATACTTGGTTTCGTGATGCGTTTCTGTGACTCTCATATTTTGTTTATATGAGGAGTGTTGTCGCTATTTATGTCCTGTTGACTGCGATATTTGACTGTTTGTTTTTCGGTAAAAGACAGGTGTTGTCTTGATTTTAAGCGAGTTCATGCATACATTATGATGTGTGTAACTGAATGTTGATACGTGCGAGTTTTTGGGCATTCTAGCCTAATAGATTTTCATAAATCTTGAGTATCTTAGAAAATAAATTTCGAGACGTACTTTTAAAATGAATTATTTTCTCGCGGTACTTTCAAGGTGCTTTCTAGTGCCGCAATATGTTTCAAAATTAATCCAATTGAGGACCAAAATATTTTAAGATATTTTTAAATTATTTAGAAAAGTTTCACTAAAAGAAAAGTTTCCTCATTTTTGTTCAAATGCAAGATGATTATCAAAGTCTCGATAATGGTGTTTGTACTACTTTTTGAAAGGTGATACTCAAGATCAACTAGTGTCTCCAAAATCTTTCTTTTCCAAAGGTGGTTTTCGTTTTTAAAACCTATCATTCCTGCTTGTGGTCCAGGAATGTATGTATGATATTCACATTATCGTTAGAATGTTAGCTCCCGAGTATGATAGAATTGGTGGCGTGAATGTTGAGTCGTTTGCCACGCATTTGTTGTGATTAGCCATCTGTGAGAGGTGTGATGTTGGTATTTAATATTTGTCGCCTCATGGGGAATTGCGCATTGTCGCACCCGTGCGAGCTGTTAGAGCTTGGGTTTGTGTGATTGTGCACATCTGTGGTTGTTTCATGATGTTTTGTAATTGTGCACTGGTTATCGTTTGAGTCGTTGATGTCGCCGAACGATGCCGTCGTTGCTGTGATATTCATGTGTGTGTTGCCTTACGATTGTAATCGTTGTATGTGCTATGTGTTATGATTTTCTATTTTGCTAAGTGGTTACTTATTCAGTATGCCGAGGGGCGGAGGTCATGGTCGTGGCGATCGGACGCGTGGTCGAGATCATGCTGCTGGTGATGATATCGGTATCGGTGTCGCTACTATTTTACAGCAGGTATCCACACAGATGAGTCAGTTGACTCGGGCAGTTCAGCGTGTTACAGATGTGACCCAGAACACTGGTGCAAATCAGTGGATTCGAGAAGTGGTTCGTATGAATCCCCCTCGTTTCACTGGTGCTGCAGATGCTTTAGGCTGGGATGGTTGGCTTTTCCAGTTGGAAAAGATATTCGAGGTAGTTGATTGTCCAGAAGAACGTAAGGTCCCGGTAGCTCAGTATCTTTTCGACAAGGATGCCGCTAGCTGGTGGGAGGCTGTTAAGCCTCAAGATCGTATTGTCACATGGGCAGGGTTCCAGAGATTCATGAGAGATGAGTTTTGTCCGGAGCCGATCAGAAATCAGAAGATTAATGAATTCTTTTCGGCGAAACCGCAAGATATACCGCTGTCTCAAGCTATTATTGATTTTAGCAAACAGCTCAGCTATGTGCAGAATCAAGTAAGGACAAAGGAGGATAAGAATTGTCATTTTAGTAGGAGGATGAAGCCGGAGATTTGTCAGTACATGGCAGGTCTCGCTTGTACTTCCTTGAGAGATTATCATAATAGGGCGTTGGCCTATGAGCTATCCAGATTGCCAACCGAGATTATGTCTGACTCGAAGAAACAGAAAACTGTTGGTAACATTTCAGGAAATCAGAGGAGTGGGCCCCCTGAGTTGGGGACTTTGTTTCGTCCTCCTAAGGTGATTCCTCGATCGCGTGATCAGAGGAGTTGTACCCCTGCAGCGAGTTATGTGAACAGCTCGAAGATATGTGATAACTGTAGTCAAGCGGGCCATACTGCGAAGAATTGTCGTTCACCATTAGTCGACTGTTTCGAGTGTGGCCAGGTGGGTCACCTGTAATACTCGTAATTTCGATTTTCGGTAATTTATTTTTTTTCGGCGGAAGTCCGTTTTGATGACTCGCTCATGACCGTTTCGTCATTCTGAGAATATTTAACTCTGCACTTTTTGACGTCCGAGTTCATTTCGGTATCGTTTTGTTGAGTTTCACGTTCTTAAGCGGCTTTTCCGTACTTGAGTTCGATTCTTGCGAATCTCGTCCGAAACTGTTGTTTCGAGTTTCTCCTAAGTTCATTTAATGTTATTATTCATGTTGCGAGCTTCGGCTTGGTGTTTCGATCATGTATCGTGTGTTTCGGACGTTTTGGGCCATTTTCGTAATTTCCCAAAGTTTGGGGTAATTACCTTCCATTGTCGAATTTCGAACCTTCGGGTGGTCGTAATCGTGTGTTCTCTTAGTGCTCGAATTCATCATTGCGAGTACTTCGTAACCGTATCTTTGATTCGTATTCAGGTTCGGGTTTCGGGTTCGTTCGGGCCGTCGGAGTTGGCCCCGGCCGAGTCATGGCCGGGCGATCAGGCGAGGCGGCCGCCGAGTTTGGCCGGTAGTGCTCGGCGATTCGTCGTAAGGCCGGTTACGTCGTAAGAACGGCCGGTTACGTGCGTAACGATGCCGCATTTACGGCAGAGATTTCGGCCATGGCGATTCGTCGTAAGGGCCCGGCCGATTCGTGCGTAGAATCGGCGATTACGTACGTAACGATGCCGGCATTTCTGGGCAGAGATTTCGGCCATGGCCGGTTACGTACGTAAGGGCCCGGCCCGTTAAGTACGTAAGCGTCCGGCAGTGTCCGGCTATATAAGGCCTGGCAGCGTGTTTTTCACCCATTTTCTCATTCTCTTACTTCTCTTCCGCGGCTGGAGGCGTGGGAATCATGGAAAGATGTTGTTGGACAATCAATCCATGAAGTCTTGGAGTTCACATCATCAATAATCCATCCTATAACATCCTCCGATCTACCGAATCAGGTCAGATTTCCTAGAAATCTAGTTTTGGGGAATTTGGGTGTTTTGGTTGTTTTCATCCGTTTAATCCGATTTAACTTAGGATTATTATGTATTGATGATTATTTAGATGTATTATATCATTTCCCTTGTTATTCCATGGTTGGATCGTATCGATTCGTTGTTTTGGTCGAGCTCTTGATCGATGCCTTGAAGGTGTCCGGTAGAATGTCTTAGAGGGGTTTTCGGACGTTCTACGATTATTCCTCCTCGTATGATCATTGATTTATTTATTATATGTTTTTAGGGTCGAGTTTCTTGCGAAGAAACCAAGTTGAACCCTTCCGTTCGTTGTCGTTTTCCTTTTCGAAAGCATCGGGCATTTTGAAGCTTTCTGGTTGAGCCGTGTTCGTCGGGATACTTGCGTGCCGATTTTGAGGCAAGTACCTTGTCCATATAATTCTTGTTTTATGGATATGATAATTAGTGATCGTCTAAATGTGGTTGTTTGGTCGTTTGAATTGAACTTTCAAAAGATTCAGTTTAGCCTTGTTAAAGGCTTGCTTTCAAAACGCGTGTGTTTTGTGAATGCTGTGGTTTGTGAATAACTATGTGAATTCTATGGATATGTTTGGTGTTGATGTTGCACTTGGTATTGCGTGTGGACATATATTATTTCATTTCGGTGCGTTGTGGTTTGATGTGGTGTTTTGCTAAGTGTTTGATGCCTCTGGGTGAATTGTTTGAATATTTGTGTTGTATTGTGCTGTGTGTGAATGTATGGATGTGGGCGGGGCCTACGGTGGCACATGGCATGCGATCATATGGCCAGGATGCAACAAGCGATTGGTCTAACCGTGAGAGCCTAATAAAAACTACGGAGGCACATGGCATGCGATCATGTGGCCAGGATGCAACAAGTGATTGATCCAACCGTGAGCGCCAAAGATAATCTACGGTGGCACATGGCATGCGATCATGTTGTAGGTCACAAGTCGTCCAGGAACAAGTCTAGAGGGGGGGGGGGGTGAATAGACTTGTTGAAACTCTTGAACTCTTTTTCTCGAAGAGTGAGTTTCTTCAGCTGATGGTCAAACAAATGACTTGGAGTCGTTTGTTCTTGGATATGTGCGGAAGTCATCTGATGACGAATATAAATTAACTTAATGAAACACTTAACAATGTATGCAGCAGTTAAGGTATGATGCAGTAAAACAGTAAATGACACAGGCAATTATAGTGGTCTCAGAGGTGGGGTAATCCTCTACTAATCCACTTTTCTCCAAACCAGTTGGAGATGAATTCACTATAATTTTCAACCAGTGATAAATATTACAGTGATTCAACAACAATACAACAGCTTCCAACCAGTGGAAATCCGTGCCGTTGTACACACACTTGACTGCCTTGCACCTCTTGATCCTCGATCCTTGGATGCCCTTACAGTCTTCTAACTTCAACCAGTGAAGTACCCCGTACTCAAGATTATAGACAAGAGTGTTTGTCTTCTCCAACTTAAGAGCTTCCTCAAATATGGACTTTTAGATCTGCTCTGTTCACGATGCTATTTGATTGCTTGAGATTGCTTTGTTTGCTTTGATCGCTAGAATGTATGTTCGCACCGGTTATTGCTCAGTTTCAAATCTCTGGATATATATAGATCACGATCTCTGAGCTTCTTCTTTGTAGCCGTTGCAATCGAACAAATCCGTCCGTTGGAGGAGACTTCATTGTTTAATCTTTTACGAGCGTTGCAAATTTGGATTTGGAGTACTAGGTTTGTAGTTGAGTAGGGTGATGTGCGGCTTACATCTCTGATTAGGTCCTCTCACATTCCTTTGTTTGTGACTTGTCCAGTCGGAGTGACTTCCCGAGGTACCTCATTTGATGCAGTCAAACTTCTCTGATAAATTTAGTTGACTGGAGCTACTCATTTGAGTCATTTGTACTTCTACGATGGACTAATTTGTGCTTTAGTACTTAGCCGATTTTCAGCCTAACTAACTTTGGCCTACAGAAGACACTCATTTGGTTCTTCTTTACATTTTGCCAAGTTATACTTAACATATTTTGGCCTATGGAAGATACTCATTTGGTTCTTCCTTACATTTTGCCAAGTAATAAACATTTGATTTTAAATTAATGACATCATCAAAATCTAACAAGTATTCCTAACACATGTGGCCAGGATGCAACAAGCGATTGATCCAACCGTGAGATGTGTGTGATTTGTTTCGCTATCCAGCTCGGGAGGGTCCATCGAGGCCTCGAGTGGGATTTGTGGCTTCGTCCCGGTCCTAGGCGATGCGCGTGTGTGATTATGTTATGTTGATTTTTATGTCCGTCGAGGACACGTGATGTTGGGATCTGACCCCTGTTGATTTTTTGGAAAGAGAAGGATTCGGGAATCCTAAATTGTTTTCTATTAAAACTCTCGATGGCATTTTAAGTTGTTTTATAAATTGTTTCCCTTGATTTGTGATCTTTCGGTTTTGGAATGTTTTACCAAACTCATGACTCGGGAAGTGCTTTTCGTTACGTTTGGAACTTTGAGGATTCCTGGTTATTGTTATTCTTGGAATTTGAACTATATGGCTCGTATTTGCACTTTGTTCTTGCACTAGCAAAACAGTGGAGTTTTGCTAACCCCCGAGTATTCGGGGGGTGGATGTCTGTTTTTGCATTCAGGTTTGGGAGCATAACACATGGTCGGCACGAAGGATGATGAAAGATGAACAATACTAATCACACGAGTATCCATATGATGTCATTGGTTTAGTTATAGTTTATTTTCCGCTGCAGTATTCTTTCCCATTGTATGGGAGTGTGTTGTATTCGACCCCTGCGTGGGCATGTAATGAGTTTGAGTTGTATGTATTTATTGAAAGACCAAATCGGTCTACTGAGTCATTTTAGCCTTAAAGGCATTGTTGAGTTGTTCTATGTTGTTACCAGCCTGGTAGATCCTTGAGGAAAGGTTCTACGGCGTGTAATATCCCCGAGCGGATTGGGGGTGTTACATAAATGGTATCGGAGCTTAGGTTGTGGAAACCTAGGTCAGCCGGGTCGATTGTGTCTGTTGAGCTTTGTCTCGTCGGATTTTGTCGACTAAGTCGTGTCGCGACGCGTCGCCCGAGTTGGTTTGTCGTGATTAGTATCGTGGGGCGATCATCATCTTCGTGCGACTGTGGATGTAAGTCTCCCTTCTTTGTGTTTGTGCCTCGTCGATGCGAGTTATAGGTATTATGAGTTAATTGACGGAATCCTCTTATGGATTTTGATTTTGTGATATGTAGTTATTTGACTCTCATATTTAGTTCATATGAGGAGTAGTGTTCTTTGGATTGTGCATGTTGGACTGTATTTCTTTTATCCGCTGCGTGAGTTCTTTTATAATGGCTTTCGGTATTTTACCGACTGAGTTTTATTTCGAAAACCGATTCCCTTAACCGAGTTTTTGGTATTATGGCCTTGATCGTTTTGGCGAAATTCTTATGACGGTATTTAGTATTTTGTAAATGGATTTTGTGAGTTTTTTTTTGAAATATTACCGTCATCGGCCTTCTTGGCATTTTTATAAATGGTTTTTAGCCTGGTGGGTTCTGGCGCGAGACCCACGACGCTATATTGTTCCGTGTAATTACCTAAAATTTTTGGGCATTCTAGCCCATTGAATTATTTTCGAAAACCTTGAGTATCTTAGAAAATAAAGTTTGAGACGTACTTTTAAAATGAATTATTTTCTCGTGGTACATCCAAGGTGCCACAATATGTTTCAAAATTCTTCTACCTCGAGGACCCAAAACGTTTTGAGATATTTTCAATGTTTTATAAACACTTTTACTTAGACCCAAGGGTCGAATATTCTGAAAGTTTTTCACTAAGAGAAAGTGTCCTCATTTTTATCAAATGCGAAATGGTTCTCCAAAGTCTCGATAACGATGTTTCACGTTTGTACTTTTTTTTTGAAAGGTGATACTCAAGATCAACCTGTGTTTTTCTAAATTATTTTCAAAAGGAGGTTTTCGTTTTTAAAACCTATCCATTCCCGTTTGAGGGCTGGGTATGTTTGTATGATGTTCGCATTGTCGTTATGATGTTTGCTCCTGAGTATGATCGAATTGGTGGCATGAACGTCGAGAAGCTGCCACGTAAGCCCTCTGTGAGAGGTGTGAACTGGTGTTTGCTGTTTATCGTCTCGTGGTGATTTGCGTGTTGTCGCACGAGTGAGCTGTGAAGCTTGGGCTTGTACGTTTGTGTACATGTGTGATTGTTTCATGATGGTTGTAATTATGTGCTGGTTATCTTCGGGTCGTTGAGGTCGCCGAACGATACCGTTGTTGCTGTAGTGTTTGTGTGTGTATTACTCTATGATGGTAATCGTTGTATATGATATGTGTTATGATTCCTTGTTGTGCTGAGTTGGCATCTCCGCTATGTTGTTTTGCGACGTTATGCCCCATTGTATCTAGCATTTGTATATTCGGTATGCCGAGCCGAGGTGTTTCAACTGTGGTGTGCCGGGGGCATGCACGTACCAATTGTCCTCGTCAATAACGCATTTCAAGTGTGGACCCGAGAGATACAGGATCCAGTTTCGCGAGTTGGGTTCCGAGTCTTTCAGGGCATGAACTTCAGCACAGATATCAGGATCGGCTCTAAGAGGCCCATGGGAAATGTTTCCGTCAGCTGCTTTTGTGTTGTTGCCTTGTTTCTGTTATTGTGAGTAGCGGGGACGACCCTATTTTATAAGAGGTCGAATGTAATACCCGTATTATTTTTGGACTTCTGCATTTCCTCTTTATCAAGTCTATCGACTCGTGTTTGTTGATACTTTCTGAACTTGTTCTGTATTTTGGTTTCATCGTTCGAACGAGCTGTGATCTTGTTTTGGGTCGATCTGGTTATCGCTGTGACTTTTCCGAGATGTTTCGATTCTTGTGAACCTTGTCCGGAAGTAACATCTTTTGGTTCTACTAGTCCTTTTATTCGAAGTGGATCGGATTTTGAACTTCTGTATTTTCGACTCTGTCGACTCGTTTATGTTCGTTAACATTTTCTGAGCTTGCCCTGTCCCTTACTTTTGTTAATCGAACGAGGGTGGTATTGTTTTGGAATTACTCGTTTGTCGTTGTGACTTTTCAATTGCTATTCCCTTTCCTGTGGATCTTATGTGAGTGCGCATCTTGTTGTTTTCACCGGATCATGTTTTGTCTCGAGTCGAGATGGAACCTCGGAGTTTTCGGTTGAACCTTATTGTTCTTCGTGATCTGAACATGATTATTCGATTTTTGTTGTCTCGATCGTTGTGGTTCGATCATTGATTGTTCGGTTTTTGTTGATCTCGTTACGTGATTGTTGAACGTTCAGACTCCTTCGTAATTCCCTTAAGTTCGGGAAATTAGTCTCGTTTTCGATCTTCCAACCCTTGGGCGGTGGAATTCTGTATTTGTTCAGCGATTGGCTCACGTTTTGATTGATGTACCGTTGGGTTGGTCAATCGTATCGATTTTCGTTCATTGTGTTTCGTGATTGTTAGGATAATCAACTTGATTGTATTATCTGTTTGATGACACTTGTCACTTGTTGGTTTTATTATGTCTCTACCGGTGGCGTTGTGTTGGTCGTCGTGGAGCGTGTTTTCACACCGTATATTCCTCTGCGTTGTTTGTAACGTTTCGCCGTTGGGCGTTAGTTACGCATTCTTGTGTATCTCATTGAAATATTCCTGGTTGCCAGCATCAATAAGGGTTGTCAACTGCTGTTCCATGCGGCTCATCCAATCAGACATGCCAAAAGGCATTCTGTTGTTTGTAGGAGGAGGAGGCTGAGGGATCTCTCTCTGAAGTAGGATGTCAATCTTGGCATTTATGGTCTGAAGGTCACGAGTGACCTGAGTTGATAGCAGCTCCCCAATAGTGTCTCTGACAATTTGCTTGATCAGCTCAGTCATGGTAGGTGATAACTGAGCTGATGGAGAGTGCTCTCCTGAACCCTCTGCAAGAGAACCACTAGACTGCAGGCTCTGGCCGCACTGGTAGATCGATTGGGTTTTCTCCGGGTCCCCGACTGAGTCTTCGCACTCTGCGTCTAGCCGGTGTACGGGCGTGTACAACAATCTGTCTGCAGCCTTCATGAGTAGCCTCCGCCTCGCTCGCTCTTTGGCTCCTTCTCTCTCTCCTTCTTTCCCTTCTTCTTCTCCAGATTTCTCTTTTTCCTCATCTTTTTCTTTTTCTTTTTCTGCTCCTCCTTCACCTCCATCATCATTGTTATCATCATCATCATCATCATCATCATCATTTTTATCATCATCTTTCCCCTTCTCTTCTCCTTCATCATCCTCATCATCTTTCTCTTCTTCATCTTTTTCTTGCTCTACTTCATCTCCTTCTTCTTCATCTCCTTCATCAACCACTTCTTCTGTCTTCTCAATCTCCTCAGTTTGTTTTTCAACTGGTATATTTTCTTCAGATTCTTTCTCCTCTTCATCATCTTCTTCAGCCTCCAAATTGATAATTTCATTCTCACCATCAATTTCTTCAATCCTAATCTCCTTTTCTACTTCCTCCTCCTTCTCCTCTCCAAAAACACCATTAAAAATACTGAGCATTATAGAATGGATAAAGTGGTCCATGTTTGTCTTGAAATGTGACATGAACCAGTTATCCTGGAGGAGTAAAGCTAAATCTGACTCTTTGCAAAATTCAGTCAGAACATCCTCAGTGGCTTGGGGATATTCCCAACCACTAGTTTCAACAAAAGTTTGAAGGTTTGTAAAAGACATGGTTTTGAGAGTTTTCCACTCTTTAAAAATATTTACAAAAGAGTGTTTTTCTGCTTGTGGTTTGACAAGCTGAAGTTGTTCAATAGAGAGATTAAAAGTATTATTTTCTAAAAGGTTGAAAGTGTAATCTGCTTCAGGAATAGAGATAACAAGACCTGCTTCCTCTTCTTCTGATATGTAGGCTGGGGGGGTGAGAAGAGGTACAATCCGAGTTTCAGTATCTGGTGCAGGCAGGTCCGGATGGGTCGGTGATTGGGTGATGGGCCGGGCGTGATGCTCGATCGCTCTCCTCGCCGAATGCAGCCTTCCTAGGCCTCTTAGGAGAGGGTTCAGGTGTTGACTGAAGGTGAGAGGGTCCTTCTGGTGCTTGTCCCCGTCTCTTGAATCGTATTGCAATTGTAGTATCGTCGACTGCCTCGACTCATTGCAGTTCCGATCTCAGCTGCAGGTCGGTCCGATTCCTCTGATAAATCGTATCTTGGGTAATACGGAGAGTCCGGCAAATCCTTCAACAACTGTGCTGCTCTCCCAGTGACTCCAACTTTCTTCTTGTCATGGTCCATGTGACCTAGCCTCTTGTTTGGGTGGAAGGGGTCAATGTTTCCCTTAGCCACTCCGATTTTCTCCAAAAGCCAACTAAGATGCGTTCCGAACGCCAACTTAGTTTTGAATTTCTTCTCATCCTCGAGCCATTCGACTTTGTTCACCTCGCGAACAAGTTGTCTGAAAATATAGTCCGCCCAATCAACTTCTTCTTCTTGAATTAACGCACCCAACACCATGAATTTGGATGATGACAGTTGGTCATAGCTTCCTGCCATCCCCATCACTATCTTGTTGGTGATGTCTAAAGCAACTCGATAAATCTTCTTCAACTCATTCCTCTTTGCTGTAAACTTCAATTTCTCTGGGATATTCTCGACTTTGATCGTTTTCCATGTTTCGGCGGGTGATTGTTTAAGAGCTTCGACTGCCAAACCGCGATGTTTCATCCCAAATACAGAACGAATCTTTTCTCGATCTATGGTGACTGGAATTCCGCCGACTGAGCTGTTAATCCCGTGCTGAATCAGAGAGGCATTATGATAAAATTCAACAACATCTTCCTTGAACAAATGTTGCGGGTTAATGGCGAGAAACGTGTAGATTCCGTTCAGCTTCATCGCCCGGATCAGATTGAGCATATCAAAGTCCTCTAGATTTGCTTCTAATAAACCTTCGAAGTCGACGACCATGGAGAAGATGACTTGGTCCTTCATCGCCTTCAAGTTTACTCCTTCAGAAGATGCCATTTCTGCAAAAAGGATTTTAGGATTTTTTAGTGTGTATTTTTGCTCTGTAAATTCTAGGGTTTCTGTAAGCGTAAAGAGTAAAGTGAAAGGTTTTCTTCCTTATAAAGAAGATGAAAAGACGTTTGTATTAGTTTATTATAAATTTGAACGGTGGTACGCCTTTTGATATTCTTTTGAATTTCAAATTTGAATCGGTGGCCCTATTTAAAATTTGACGGTTGATTCTGATTGGCCACCGTAGAGGTTAATTAAATAGGCGTTTGACGCGTGTATTAAAATTGCCACTTGGCTAATAAAGATGTATATTTTTAAATGCCATTTCGTTAGCCAAAATAATATTATAAATATGGCAGATAATAATAAAAAATAGAAATCAGTTTAGAGAACTTAGCTGGTCTGATTCGTTGACTGTTGACCACTCTGCAACAGGTGAGTTTGACTTCTCGCCTGGTATTCTCATGACCTAAGTTGCTTCGACCGCCTTCGTCTTTCGCCGCATCGCCTTAGCCGATTACGAGGGTCCGTCCTTTCTTCAACTTGCTTCAGAACTAGATTCCCAATCTAGTAATCCAAGGTCCCTGCTCAGCTCTAGGAATCTTTCTTCTGGCAGGGGTTTGGTGAAGATGTCAGCTATTTGGTAGTCTGTGCTGACTCTTTCAACTCTAACCCTTTTGTTAAGCACATGGTCTCGAATGAAATGGTGCTTAACGTCAATGTGCTTCGTCCTTGAATGCAAAACCGGATTGTTGGTTATTGCAATAGCACTATTGTTGTCACACCAAATTGGAACTTCGTTGGCAATAATATTATAGTCCCTTAACTGTTGTCTGATCCATAGAATCTGTGCACAACAGCTGATCGCTGACTAGGTATTCGACTCTGTAGTGGATATGGAGTTAGAAACCTGCTTCTTGCTAAACCAGGATATCAGTCTGGTTCCTAGGAATTGACACGTTCCACTAGTGCTCTTCCTATTGATTTTGCATCCTGCGAAATCCGCATCTGAGTATCCTGATAGCTCAAAGTTGTCATACTTTGGGTACCACAGTCCAACATTAATTGTAGACTTTAGGTATTTAATTATTCTCTTGGCTGCATCTAGGTGTGATTGCTTCGGCTTGGACTGGAATCTTGCACAAACTCCAACTGCTTATGATATGTCTGGCCTGCTTGCAGTTAGGTACAGAAGAGATCCGATGAGTCCTCTGTAGTAGGTTGAGTCCACTGATATGCCTGCCTCGTCTGCATCCAGGTGAGTACTTGTGCTCATTGGGATTCTTGCGGGCTTGGCTGATTCCATTCCATATCTCTTGATAAGATCCCTGGTATACTTTGCTTGGTTGATGAAAATTCCTTTTTCCATCTGCTTAACTTGTAATCCGAGAAAGAAGTTAAGCTTTCCCATCATACTCATCTCAAATTCTCCTTGCATGAGGTTGGAGAATTTCTCGCATAATTCTGGATTGGTTGACCCGAATATGATGTCATCCACATAAATTTGAACTATTAATATGTGGCCTTCGTGTTCCACTCTGAATAGGGTCTTGTCCACTTTTCCCTTGCAAAATCCATTTTTCTCAAGAAACACAGACAGTGTTTCATACCATGCTCTCGGTGCTTGCTTGAGTCCATACAGAGCCTTCAACAGCTTATAGACTTTGTCTCCTTTGACAAAACCTGGGGGTTGCTCTACATAGACTTCTTCTTCTAGGATTCCATTCAGAAACGCACTTTTTACATCCATCTGATAAACTTCAAAGTCCTTGAATGCAGCATATGCGAGGAATAGTCTGATGGCTTCTAATCTTGCAACAGGTGCATAAGTTTCATCAAAATCTATTCCCTCACACTGTGCATAACCTTTTGCTACGAGTCTGGCTTTATTCCTAACAACAGTTCCGTCTTCATCACTCTTGTTTTTATACACCCATTTGGTGCCAATAACTTTCTTGTGATCAGGTCTGTCTGTTAGTTCCCAAACTTTGTTTCTTTCCATCTGCTCCAATTCCTCTTGCATGGCATTAATCCATGAATAATCTTCCAAGGCTTGTTCTGTGGTCTTGGGTTCAATTTGCGACATGAAACATGAGAACATCGCCATTCCTGCTGGTAGAGTTGACTGTCTTGTCTTGACTCCATCAGTCAACTTTCCGATAATTTGCTGAATTGGATGATCCTTGAGCCATTTGGGGATCTCGTTCTCTTCGGGGTTTGTTCCCCCTGTTGGATTGCTCTGGTGGTTATCTGCATCACTGGGTTGGGTTCAGCAATCGGATCGGCTA
Source organism: Orobanche coerulescens (assembly GCA_033398695.1). NCBI lineage: Eukaryota > Viridiplantae > Streptophyta > Magnoliopsida > Lamiales > Orobanchaceae > Orobanche > Orobanche coerulescens. Next base: position 124,422,941 of record CM065802.1, on the reverse strand, counting down.
CGCCTTGTCATCTGCAGCTTGGTTCGAATCGCAGATGAGTCTTTGTCACCCACCGGGTCTTCTTCCGCAAAGAATCGGATCAGATAGGTTTGGTGATCCTGTCTAATATGCAGTTGGGTCTTCATCAGCTGCAGTTGGGTCATCAGGCTGATCTGCAGGTGAGTCCACCATTCCAGTGTCATGTATGATGACTTCTTCAAGGGTTGTTGACTTGAGCTTGTTCTCAATTTGCTCAAGTTGTTTCCTGTACTCAACGGTAGATTCATCAAAAACAACATGGGGTGTTTCCTCCACAACTAAGGTTCTTTTGTTAAAAACTCTATATGCCTTGCTTCTTTGGGAATATCCCATAAATACACCATCGTCAGTTTTAGCATCAAAGGCATTTAGCTGTGTTTTACCGTTGTTGTGGATGAAACACTTACAACCAAAAACATGAAAGTAAGCAACAGTAGGAGTTCTATTATTCCAAACCTCATAGGGAGTTTTGCCATGTCTCCCTACTATCATACTCCTGTTCTGGGTGTGGCAGGTGTGTTGTGCCTTCAACCTGAGAACCTTTTGGGGTAGGTCCGCTCGCAATCATGGACCTTCTTTGCTTCCTTCGTGGTTCTGTTCCTTCTTTCAAGAACACCATTCTCATTGGGCGTCTGCCGCAGAGCTCATGCTGGATCCCATTCTGATCGCTGAAATCAGTTATCGCCTTGTTGAGAAACTCTCCTCCTCTATCTGATCTGATCTTGATTATGGAGAGGGATTTCTCATTCTGGATCCTTCTCAGTAGCTCAGGTAACTTGGTCAAGGTTTCACTTTTCTTGAATAGAAAAATGATCCAAGTGTACCTTGAATAATCATCTACTATTACAAGAGCATGCTTTCGGCCGCTCAAAGTTCTTAGCTTGATAGGACCAAATAGATCCATATGTAGTAGATCTAAGATCCTTGTTGTGAGCGTTGTAGGCTGAACTGGCTTGAACGATGCCTTGGTCTGCTTTCCCTTCTGACATGCATCACAGAGTGCTTCCTTCTTGAATACTTCATTTGGAAGTCCTCTGACCAGCTTCTGAGAGCTAATCTTGTTGATGGCTTTGAAGTTCAGGTGACATAGTCTTTTGTGCCACAGCCATCCATTCTCAGCTACAGTCTTGGATAGAAAACAGGAGTTAGGTGTCCCTGTGTTCCAATCAATCATGTATACATCTCTTCTTCGGAAACCTTGTAGCTTTATTTCTCCAGATAAGATGTCTATCACCATACACTTCAAGATGGTGAAGACTACTAGATTCTTCTCGTCACGTAATCGGGTGATGCTCAGGAGGTTCTACTTGAGCCCTGTGACATACTGAACGTTGGATATTACAATGTTTCCTCGGCGCCGCTCTCCAAAGCCTTTTGTCTGTCCTCTAGAGCTATCTCCAAAGGTTACATCGGGACCTCTTTCTTTGATATATTTGGTCAAGATCTTCTTGTTCCCGGTCATATGCCTCGAGCATCCAGTCTACAAACCATTCTTCACCTCCAAAATTTGAGCTTGAGGAGATGTGGTTGTAGTCCTTCCACCTTTCTCGCAATTAAACAAGCAGAGATTTAGGTACCCAAATTTGTGTGGGTCCTTTGGGGTTAGTTGGTTTCTGGAGAATTGATTTCTCCTTGGATTATGGAAATTGTTATTATTATTATTATAACCCTTATAAGGTGTCTGTGGTCGAGGTCTAAATCTCTGGTTGGATTGTATACTGGATATTCCTCAAAATAGTGTGGGCCATTTCTAAATCTAGGCTGAGACCATTTATTAAACCTTTGTGGTCTCCACACTTGTTCATTTTGGTAATTAGGATAACCTTGAGGTTTCCATCTGCCCCTCCCATTATGAAATCTATTTTTGGGGAGTTGTTGGTAATAGTGGGTATGTTGTCTGGCCGTCTTTGCTTTTGCACATCGCTTAGTCGCTGTCTAGGTGGTCATGCAGTGTAACCCGATCGGCCTAGACGTTTGACTTCATTGCCTGCTTTTGAATATCGGTTTATACACAGCTCGTGATGAGACCATTGTTTCTCCCTTGATAAACTTGGTTTCAGAACTAGAGGGAGTGTGAGAATCATATCCAAGGCCTGATTTGGTATATAGTGACCTTTTATAAGTACACAATTCGCCCAGAGTCGAAGACGCCTTCAGGGAGGTTATTTCCTGCGCCTGAGTTTTATTTATCTGGGCCAGCTTAGTAAACTCAGCTTTGGCATGAGCAAGTGCAGCTGATTTTTCTTTAAGTAAAATATTTAGCCGGTCTATCTCAGCTGTATTGACACTTGCTTGGTTTTTAAAATCAGCTGTAGTTGTCTCAACCTTATTTAAATCTAGGCTGAGTTTTTCGAAATCATTTTTCAGCTGCCTATTCTCATCTTGCAGCTGAGTCTTCTCTGCTTACACAGCTTGGTGTGCAGATTTAAGTGTTTCAAAATCTTTGAATAACTGATTTACCGATTCATGTAAATCCATATCTTGTGACATGGCTGAGCTATTATTTGAACCGGTAGGTTTAGAGGTTACCTCTTCATCAGCTAAGTTTGCCATCAGGCAATCATACTCCTCGTCTTCATCAGAAAAGAAACCGACGCTTGATTCGACATGCTCCTGGTCTTCTCCGATGAGAGCTTTTCTTCTGTCTTCCTTTCTGCCCACCTCCTTCTTGGTTTCGTCCTTCTTGAGCTCGGGACAATCCATTTGGATGTGTCCTATTTTGTGACAGTTGTAGCATTCAACTTTCCAGCTCCCTTTTCCGGTTCCTTCTTGGATTCTCCTTGTAGTTTTTCTTATACTTGGAGTAGTTCTTTCTGAAATTGCTGAACCTTTGCATTATAAAAGCCATTTCTTCCTCAAAATCTAGTGGATTTGGGGGTTTCACATCAGATAGGCTCTTAGCAGGGGACTCGGCTGCAAATGCGATTCCCTTCTCTGCAGGCTCAGTTGAGGATGAGCTTGGAAGCTCGAACTCATAAGCCTTTAGATCCGAGAACAATTCCTGAATCTTTATCTTATTCAGGTCTTTGGACTCTCTCATAGCTACAGCCTTCATGCTCCATTCTGGATTTAGAGATCTGAGGACCTTTAGTGCCATTTCCCTGTTGCCATAGGTTTTGCCCAGGGAGTTGATCTCATTGATAATTTCAGTGAACCTTGTGTCCACTTGGTCTATAGATTCTCCATTCTTCATTTTAAAGTTGTCAAACTTTTGGATAGCCATTGACAACTTGTTTTCCTTGATCAGCTCCGTTCCTTCACACATTAGAGCTAATGTGTCCCAAATATCTTTGGCATTCTTACAATTTTTGATCTTGACCATTGTGGATTTGTCAAGAGTTTGGTATAACACATCTCTGGCCCTGTTGTCAAGATTGGCCAGCTTTCTCTCTTCGGGGGTCAGCTCCGTTCTCTTCTTAGGAATCTTTTCGGGCCTCCCAGCTGCGATTTCCTCGGCTGTGTTGTCCTTCTCAAAAATGAATGGCCCGTCTTCAATGATGCACCACATGTCGTCGTGAATTGAAGATAAGTGTGCCTGCATTCTTATCTTCCAGAGATCATACTCGTCAACTGAAAAGACAGGTAGTCTAGAGTGCATGCGTTCCATTATAAAGTGAGAGATAAGATGTATATCTAGTATAGATCTGGTTCGTGAGAAAAAAATGAACCACTTGTAGGTCACAAGTCGTCCAGGAACAAGTCTAGAGGGGGGGGGGTGAATAGACTTGTTGAAACTCTTGAACTCTTTTTCTCGAAGAGTGAGTTTCTTCAGCTGATGGTCAAACAAATGACTTGGAGTCGTTTGTTCTTGGATATGTGCGGAAGTCAGCTGATGACGAATATAAATTAACTTAATGAAACACTTAACAATGTATGCAGCAGTTAAGGTATGATGCAGTAAAACAGTAAATGACACAGGCAATTATAGTGGTCTCAGAGGTGGGGTAATCCTCTACTAATCCACTTTTCTCCAAACCAGTTGGAGATGAATTCACTATAATTTTCAACCAGTGATAAATATTACAGTGATTCAACCACAATACAACAGCTTCCAACCAGTGGAAATCCGTGCCGTTGTACACACACTTGACTGCCTTGCACCTCTTGATCCTCGATCCTTGGATGCCCTTATAGTCTTCTAACTTCAACCAGTGAAGTACCCCGTACTCAAGATTATAGACAAGAGTGTTTGTCTTCTCCAACTTAAGAGCTTCCTCAAATATGGACTTTTAGATCTGCTCTTTTCACGATGCTATTTGATTGCTTGAGATTGCTTTGTTTGCTTTGATCGCTAGAATGTATGTTCGCACCGGTTATTGCTCAGTTTCAAATCTCTGGATATATATAGATCACGATCTCTGAGCTTCTTCTTTGTAGCCGTTGCAATTCTGAACAAATCCGTCCGTTGGAGGGAGACTTCATTGTTTAATCTTTTCTGAACGTTGCAAGGCTGGATTCCCATTATTTAATTTTATCTTCCGACCGTTGTGAGGACTTCTGCATGTGAGCGCCGAATCTTTTGAATATAAAAGTATTAAAGTCTTCACGGTGGGTCAGGATGATTTAAATAAATCATATCTCTTGCGGGAATCACTCCAGTTTGTCCCTTCACGTTGCATGTGAGCTTTCCGTAATATTTGACTTTTCAAAGCATGCTGACGTGGACTTGGAGTACTAGGCTGTAGTTGAGTAGGCTGATGTGCAGCTTACATCTCTGCAGTTAGGTCCTCTACTGCTTCACTGTTTGTGACTTGTGCAGTCGTGTGACTTCCCGAGGTACCTGGCCGATCTGGTCAAACTTCTCGATAAATTTAGTTGACCAGAGCGACTGACCGAGTCGGCCAGATTTGTACTTCTCTGATGGACTAGGCTGTGCTTTAGTACTTAGCCGATTTTCAGCCTAACTAACTTTGGCCTACAGAAGACACTCATTTGGTTCTTCTTTACATTTTGCCAAGTTATACTTAACATATTTTGGCCTATGGAAGATACTCATTTGGTTCTTCCTTACATTTTGCCAAGTAATAAACATTTGATTTTAAATTAATGACATCATCAAAATCTAACAAGTATTCCTAACACATGTGGCCAGGATGCAACAAGCGATTGATCCAACCGTGAGATGTGTGTGATTTGTTTCGCTAGCCAGCTCGGGAGGGTCCATCGAGGCCTCGAGTGGGATTTGTGGCTTCGTCCCGGTCCTAGGCGATGCGCGTGTGTGATTATGTTATGTTGATTTTTATGTCCGTCGAGGACACGTGATGTTGGGATCTGACCCCTGTTGATTTTTTAGAAAGAGAAGGATTCGGGAATCCTAAATTGTTTTCTATTAAAACTCTCGATGGCATTTTAAGTTGTTTTATAAATTGTTTCCCTTGATTTGTGATCTTTCGGTTTTGGAATGTTTTACCAAACTCATGACTCGGGAAGTTCTTTTCGTTACGTTTGGAACTTTGAAGATTCCTGGTTATTGTTATTCTTGGAATTTGAATTATATGGCTCGTATTTGCACTTTGTTCTTGCACTAGCAAAACAGTGGAGTTTTGCTAACCCCCGAGTATTCGGGGGGTGGATGTCTGTTTTTGCATTCAGGTTTGGGAGCATAACACATGGTCGGCACGAAGGATGATGAAAGATGAACAATACTAATCACACGAGTATCCATATGATGTCATTGGTTTAGTTATAGTTTATTTTCCGCTGCAGTATTCTTTCCCATTGTACGGGAGTGTGTTGTATTCGACCCCTGCGTGGGCATGTAATGAGTTTGATTTGTATGTATTTATTGAAAGACCAAATCGGTCTACTGAGTAATTTTAGCCTTAAAGGCATTGTTGAGTTGTTCTATGTTGTTACCAGCCTGGTAGATCCTTGAGGAAAGGTTCTACGGCGTGTAATATCCCCGAGCGGATTGGGGGTGTTACATAAATGGTATCGGAGCTTAGGTTGTGGAAACCTAGGCTGTCGGGTCAGTTGTGTCTGTTGAGCTTTGTCTCGTAGGATTTTGTCTGACTAAGTCGTGTCGCGACGCGTCGTCTGAGTTGGTTTGTCGTGATTAGTATCGTGGGGCGATCATCATCTTCGTGCGACCTGTGGATGTAAGTCTCCCTTCTTTGTGTTTGTGCCTCGTCTGATGCGAGTTATAGGTATTATGAGTTAATTGACGGAATCCTCTTATGGATTTTGATTTTGTGATATGTAGTTATTTGACTCTCATATTTAGTTCATATGAGGAGTAGTGTTGCTGGATTGTGCATGTTGGACTGTATTTCTTTTATCCGCTGCGTGAGTTCTTTTATAATGGCTTTCGGTATTTTACCGACTGAGTTTTATTTCGAAAACCGATTCCCTTAACCGAGTTTTTGGCATTATGGCCTTGATCGTTTTGGCGAAATTATTATGACGGTATTTAGTATTTTGTAAATGGATTTTGTGAGTTTTTTTTTGAAATATTACCGTCATCGGCCTTCTTGGCATTTTTATAAATGGTTTTTAGCCTGGTGGGTTCTGGCGCGAGACCCACGACGCTATATTGTTCCGTGTAATTACCTAAAATTTTTGGGCATTCTAGCCCATTGAATTGTTTTCGAAAACCTTGAGTATCTTAGAAAATAAATTTCGAGACGTACTTTTAAAATGAATTATTTTCTCGTGGTACATCCAAGGTGCCACAATATGTTTCAAAATTCTTCTACCTCGAGGACCCAAAACGTTTTGAGATATTTTCAATGTTTTATAAACACTTTTACTTAGACCCAAGGGTCGAATATTTTGAAAGTTTTTCACTAAGAGAAAGTGTCCTCATTTTTATCAAATGCGAAATGGTTCTCCAAAGTCTCGATAACGATGTTTCACGTTTGTACTTTTTTTTTTGAAAGGTGATACTCAAGATCAACCTGTGTTTTTCTAAATTATTTTCAAAAGGAGGTTTTCGTTTTTAAAACCTATCCATTCCCGTTTGAGGGCTGGGTATGTTTGTATGATGTTCGCATTGTCGTTATGATGTTTGCTCCTGAGTATGATCGAATTGGTGGCATGAACATCGAGAAGCTGCCACGTAAGCCCTCTGTGAGAGGTGTGAACTGGTGTTTGCTGTTTATCGTCTCGTGGTGATTTGCGTGTTGTCGCACGAGTGAGCTGTGAAGCTTGGGCTTGTACGTTTGTGTACATGTGTGATTGTTTCATGATGGTTGTAATTATGTGCTGGTTATCGTTCGGGTCGTTGAGGTCGCCGAACGATACCGTTGTTGCTGTAGTGTTTGTGTGTGTATTACTCTATGATGGTAATCGTTGTATATGATATGTGATATGATTCCTTGTTGTGCTGAGTTGGCATCTCCGCTATGTTGTTTTGCGACGTTATGCCCCATTGTATCTAGCATTTGTATATTCGGTATGCCGAGCCGAGGTGTTTCAACTGTGGTGTGCCGGGGGCATGCACGTACCAATTGTCCTCGTCAGTAACGCATTTCAAGTGTGGACCCGAGAGATACAGGATCCAGTTTCGCGAGTTGGGTTCCGAGTCTTTCAGGGCGTGAACTTCAGTACAGATATCAGGATCGGCTCTAAGAGGCCCATGGGAAATGTTTCCGTCAGCTGCTTTTGTGTTGTTGCCTTGTTTCTGTTATTGTGAGTAGCGGGGACGACCCTATTTTATAAGAGGTCGAATGTAATACCCGTATTGTTTTTGGACTTCTGCATTTCCTCTTTATCAAGTCTATCGACTCGCTCGTGTTTGTTGATACTTTCTGAACTTGTTCTGTATTTTGGTTTCATCGTTCGAACGAGCTGTGATCTTGTTTTGGGTCGATCTGGTTATCGCTGTGACTTTTCCGAGTTGATTCGATTCTTGTGAACCTTGTCCGGAAGTAACATCTTTTGGTTCTACTAGTCCTTTTATTCGAAGTGGATCGGATTTTGAACTTCTGTATTTTCGACTCTGTCGACTCGTTTATGTTCGTTAACATTTTCTGAGCTTGCCCTGTCCCTTACTTTTGTTAATCGAACGAGGGTGGTATTGTTTTGGAATTACTCGTTTGTCGTTGTGACTTTTCAATTGCTATTCCCTTTTCCTGTGGATCTTATGTGAGTGCGCATCTTGTTGTTTTCACCGGATCATGTTTTGTCTCGAGTCGAGATGGAACCTCGGAGTTTTCGGTTGAACCTTATTGTTCTTCGTGATCTTAACATGATTATTCGATTTTTGTTGTCTCGATCGTTGTGGTTCGATCATTGATTGTTCGGTTTTTGTTGATCTCGTTACGTGATTGTTGAACGTTCAGACTCCTTCGTAATTCCCTTAAGTTCGGGAAATTAGTCTCGTTTTCGATCTTCCAACCCTTGGGCGGTGGAATTCTGTATTTGTTCAGCGATTGGCTCATGTTTTGATTGATGTACCGTTGGGTTGGTCAATCGTATCGATTTTCGTTCATTGTGTTTCGTGATTGTTTGGATAATCAACTTGATTGTATTATCTGTTTGATGACGCTTGTCACTTGTTGGTTTTATTATGTCTCTACCGGTGGCGTTGTGTTGGTCGTCGTGGAGCGTGTTTTCACACCGTATATTCCTCTGCGTTGTTTGTAACGTTTCGCCGTTGGGCGTTAGTTACGCATTCTTGTGTATCTCATTGAAATATTCCTGGTGGTATATTTCTTCTCCCTACTTGTTTGAAGTTTCGGGACGAAACTTCTTTTAAGGAGGGTAGTGTGTAATACCCGTAATTTCGATTTCCGGTAATTTGTCTTTTTTCGGAGGAAGTCTGTTTTGACGACTCGCTCATGACCGTTTCGTCATTCCGAGAATATTTAACTCTGCACTTTTTGACGTCTGAGTTCATTTCGGTATCGTTTTGTTGAGTTTCGCGTTCTTAAGCGGCTTTTCCGTACTTGAGTTCGATTCTTGCGAATCTCGTCCGAAACTGTTGCTTCGAGTTTCTCGTAAGTTCATTTAATGTTATTATTCATGTTGCGAGCTTCGTCTTGGTGTTTCGATCATGTATCGTGTGTTTCGGACGTTTTGGGCCATTTTCGTAATTTCCCAAAGTTTGGGGTAATTACCTTCCATTGTCGAATTTCGAACCTTCGGGTGGTCGGAATCGTGTGTTCTCTTAGTGCTCGAATTCATCTTTGCGAGTACTTCGTAACCGTATCTTCGATTCATATTCAGGTTCGGGTTTGGGTTCGTTCGGGCCGTCGGAGTTGGCCCCGACCGAGTCATGGCGGCCGGCCTGGGCCCGGATCGGCCGAGTTACGGCCGGTAGTGCTCGGCAGTTACGTACGTAAGGCCGGTTACGTACGTAAGAACTGGCCGGTTACGTACGTAACGATGCCGGCATTTCTGGGCAGAGATTTCGGCCATGGCCGGTTACGTACGTAAGGGCCCGGCCGGTTACGTACGTAAGCGTCCGGCAGTGTCCGGCTATATAAGGCCTGGCAGCGTGTTTTTCACCCATTTTCTCATTCTCTTACTTCTCTTCCGCGGCTGGAGGCGTGGGAATCATGGAAAGATGTTGTTGGACAATCAATCCATGAAGTCTTGGAGTTCATATCATCAATAATCCATCCTATAACATCCTCCGATCTACCGAATCAGGTCAGATTTCCTAGAAATCTAGTTTTGGGGATTTTGGGTGTTTTGATTGTTTTCATCCGTTTAATCCTATTTAACTTAGGATTATGATGGATTGATGATTATTTTGATGTATTATATCATTTCCCTTGTTATTCCATGGTTGGATCGTATCGATTCGTTATTTTGGTCGAGCTCTTGATCGACGCCTTGAAGGTGTCCGGTAGAATGTCTTAGAGAGGTTTTCGGACGTTCTACGACTATTCCTCCTCGTATGATCATTGATTTATTAATTATATGTTTTTAGGGTCGAGTTTCTTGCGAAGAAACCAAGTTGAACCCTTCCGTTCGTTGTCGTTTTCCTTTTCGAAAGCATCGGGCGTTTCGAAGCTTTCCGGTTGAGCCGTGTTCGTCGGGATACTTGCGTGCCGATTTTGAGGCAAGTACCTTGTCCATATAATTCTTGTTTTATGGATATGATAATTAGTGCTCGTCTAAATGTGGTTGTTTGGTCGTTTGAATTGAACTTTCAAAAGATTCGGTTTAGCCTTGTTAAAGGCTTGCTTTCAAAACGCATGTGTTTTGTGAATGGTGTGGTTTGTGAATAACTATGTGAATTCTATGGATATGTTTTGTAATATCTGAATTTATTACGGTGTATTTCATCTGTATTCAAACCCTGTATTATTCGGATTGGTGATTTTGATTATTGGAGTATGATATTTCTTGCATTAATATCATTGTGCATAAGTATAGAAGCATGCAAAATTTCTCATGAAAACTCGTGTTAGCGCACGCTAAGAATGTATCTTAACGCGCTCTATCGGGCTACTATTAGCGCACGCTATGCAGATAGGGGTTGCGTGCGCTAAGAACTCAATTATTGAGCGGGACGACTAGCACATGCGCCAGCCGGGACATGGGTCCGGATAAGATTCCCGCGGACACACCCGGACAATTCTGAAGTCAACCATTATTAGCGCACGCTAAGGAATGCTTAGTAGCGTGCGCTAACTTGTTAAAATGCAGAATATTATAAATAGGACAACAACTCGTTGTGGCTTACATTTTACTCGTTCCTTCTGCATACTTGAGAGGTCAGAGAGCTAAGATATCCTACTACATACTTAGAACACATATTGTTGGTGTTTATATATTGGCTATCACTTGGGAGTAATCATTGAAGAGGAATAGCACCTTGGAGTGGCATACAACCCACCGGAGTTGGATTCTACCTTACGGTTCAGTGATTTTCATCATATTAAGGTATGTTCAATCTATCTCAAGACTTAGAGTTGGATTCTAACGATTTGGATCATCATGTTAACAAGATATGGATTTTCATAGATGAATTATCCAAGTATATAATGTTTGGAATAGTGAGATGAATAAGCCTTAAGTATCTTCATTATAATCATCATGATTCGAATCTTATTACACTGAATATGTAAAGAGAAGCTTCTATCATTGGTAATTCGAATCTAGTAGATGACTTCATAATAATCATGGACTTGACTTTAACAATCATTATTGTTGGATAAATCTAAAGGATGGATCATGGAAGGATTTATCTAGTATAGATGGAACGTTTAACAACTTCAGCATGATAATATTGATTGATATAAGATGTTGATATCAACCGTTAAGTCTTTCGAGTTGTCGTATAAAGATTTGTAGTCGAATGGAATATGGTTTTATAATGGTATGCATATCCTCGAATCCGAAGATGTTATTATCCGTAAGATCATTCATAATGGTGTGTACATGATATTCATGGAGGTAACATGAAGTATCACGGAATATTTCATTGTTTCGATCATGGCGAGAACAGTTTACTGCTCAGCAGTAAACTGCCATGCATAGATAGCGCACGCTATGCTATGAATATTAACGTGCGCTATCGAGCATGAGTTAGCGTGCGCTACGTTTGGTACGTAACGTACGCTATACCATCAGACGAGTCAGTTGGCTGGTCAGTGAAGTACTGACCATGCATAGTTAGCGTACGCTAGGCTTTGTTGTTTGCGTGTGCTATCGAGCAGACTTAACGCACGCTACACAGAGTACTAAGCGTGCGCTAAGCAGTTCAGGCAGATTGCATTTTATGAACTTTTGGCCGTGAATCGAATTGTTAAACATTCGTACGACGTGAGATAAATCCTATATCATTTCTTTTGTTAAGGTTTGATCTTGTTGCGTGATTGATCGAGAGGGGCGATCTTCGAGTGTCTCGTTTTCATGGAAGTATTGTTCTGTCTTCTAATCGAGGCAAGTACTCTAATTAGAATTGTTTATATTATGACAATTATGATGTGATTGTATCGTGTAAATATGTTGTGAATATATCTCCACCATGCGTTGATCCGACGTGAATCATCATGGGAATCTATAGCTGTGTGCGCTGGATCGTTGGACAGGTAGTTCCACCATGTGTTGGTCCGACGGGATCATCATGGGAATCTATAGTTTGTGTCTATTGGATCGTTGGAATACCACCAGTATGTTGAAACTGTTATGATATGATATGTGTTGTGGATATTCTCGTTGGAGAAACTTGTTATGATATAATTGTTGATTATATCACTGTTGTATGATTATTGTTCTTGTACTAGCATCGTTGTGCTAACCCCTTCGGGGGTGAACATTGTGTTTGTTCAGGATCCAGGAGAGCGGGGAAACAACCACTGGAGATGCATGACGACGAGGGTGCAAAGTGATGTTCCTAGGGTTTATCTTCTGTTATTTGTTGGTTATTCCAATAAGTACTCGAGTACGTCGTCCGTTTATAATGTTTGGATTTTAGTGATGTAATAATATCTCTTCATTGGATATTTGTATTTCGGTTTTTGAACCAGACGGTTGTATTTTACTTCAGTAATTTCATAAAGCGGTATCTGTTATTGTCTTTTCTTCTAATCAGCCTTGTAAATTCTTATGTAAAGGATTTACGGCGCTGTAATATTCCCGAATATATCGGGGGTGTTACAGAATATGGTATCAGAGATAAGATTATGGATATCTTGGCTGTTGGGTTAAAATAGGGGTCATTTATGTCTTTTGAGGTAACCGGCCGTGAATGACATCACTGCACTACCTACGTCTTCATGCGAACGGTGGTTGTAAGTTCCTAAACTCTATCTCATTCTTTACATGTTGTGTCTCTTTATACTTGAACATTATAACAATGTTGTTTCTTGTATATTAAGTACTTGTGCTTACAGTATGTTGAGAGGCGGACGTGGACGTGGTCGCGGTCGTGGACGCGGACGAAGGAATGCTGAAAGGGAGGCGTCGCCTTCTAATCAGGCCAGTCATAGCTCAGGCGAGCCGCAACAATCCATCAATAACGAACCGAAACCTGGTGTACCAGAAATCCTTCGTCAAGTCGTGAACCAGATGACTCAGTTCGCACAGGTCGTGGACCGAATGCAAGTGGCGGCAGGAATTCAGCAGGGAGATGGACAACAAAGGATTCCAGAAATGGGAAATCGAGGTGACCGATGGTTACAAGAGGTGGCAAAGATGCAACCACCCAAATTTGACGGCTTTTCCGAGACTCCCACTTGGGACCATTGGTTGAAGGAACTGGAGAAATTTTTTGCTGGAATTAATTGCCCGAATGACAGGAGAGCTCCTATTGCCCAGTACTTTCTGATAGGAGAAGCATCCGAGTGGTGGGAAGCTATCCGACCCGCAGATCACGATGCTGATTGGGCGGAATTTAAAATGATGATGGAAGCTCAGTATTGCCCTCGTCCTGTGAGGGAAGCCAAAATTCGAGAATTTTTCTCTCGACCATCGATGAACCCGTATCCTGCATTTATTAAGTCGTTTAACCAGCAATTAGCATTTGTTCGACATCTGGTCAAAATAGATGCGGAGATGATGATTCATTTTGAAATGAGAATGAAACCAGAAATACAGAGGTACATGTCCGGTTTTGAATGTACCACTCTCCGCCAATACCAGGATAAGGCGTTGGCGTATGAAATTAAAGAAGCAGCAATGGAGAAATTTATGGAGTCGAAGAAACAGAAAGTCTCTGGTACTTTTACAGAGCACAAGAGCAGTGGGCCCCGCAGGGCCCAGTCTTCTCTTTCTTTCAAGAAACCTCCGCACCCATCTAAGAACGGAAAGAATTACGGAACATTGTCAGCCACGACGGATACAGCTAGGAAGTGCTTTAATTGTGGTCGCCCAGGCCACCTTTGGCGCGATTGTTTGCGCACCCCAGTTACATGTTTTGATCATGACAGGGAAGGGCACCGTGCGACGTTCTGCAAAGACGCCACCAAATAAAAAGGAACCCGTTCATCACAGCCAGTTCAAAAGGAAGCTAGTGTCCAACAGACGCAGCAAAGTGTTCAGATGCCTCAAAATTTTGGCCGTGGACGAGGCAGAGGACAATGGGACCAAAGGGGGGCATCGAGTGCCAGATTTGTTCCCCCTCGCCTGTATGAGATGAGGAGGACAGACGATCAGGATGCTGCTGTCGCATCAGGTACTGTCCAGATTCTTTCCCAACCAGTTAGCGTTTTATTCGATACAGGAGCTACGCATTCTTTTATATCCATGTCTTGTGTAAATCGTTTGAATATTTCTGGTTTTCATACTTGTGAACCTTATGTTGTTGGTTTACCGAGTGGAGAGAGGATTGTTGGGAACTTAGAGACTAGAGATTTTCCTGTGTTATTTGGGGGTAGGAAATGGCTCTCAAACCTAATTGTGATAGAAATTCAAGGAGATGACCTAATACTCGGAGACGATTGGCTTAATCGATATGGAGCAATTGTAAATTACCGAAGGAGGAATATTTCGCTGATCGCTGATGATGGCTCCGAAGTACTGTTTGAGGGATGGAAACCAGGAAGCTCAGGAAAGTTGATCAAAGCAATGAAAGCTGTCAAAATGTTGAAACAGGGATGTATCGGGTACTGGTGTTATGCAATGAAGAAAGAAGATGAAATTGTGGAACTTTCATCCATTCCTATTGTGAACGAATCCCCAGATGTATTTCCTGACGAGTTACCTGGACTACCTCCACGACGGGACGTAGAATTCACGATTGAGCTGGAACCCGGAGCTACACCAATTTCAAAGGCGCCGTATCGCATGGCACCTACGGAAATGTATGAACTGAAGAAGCAACTGGAAGAATTACTGGACAAAGGCTATATTCAGCCAAGCGTTTCACCTTGGGGAGCGCCAGTTCTTTTTGTCCGAAAGAAAGATGGATCGCTTCGACTGTGTATTGACTACCGAGAGCTGAACAAGATGACGATTAAGAACAAGTATCCGTTGCCACGGATTGATGATCTGTTTAACCAGTTGCAAGGAGCAACAGTGTTTTCAAAAATCGATCTAAGATCAGGATACCATCAGCTGAGGATTAAGGAATCTGATGTTCCAAAGTCAGCATTCAGAACTCGCTACGGACACTATGAGTTTGTAGTGATGCCATTTGGTCTCACTAATGCGCCTGCTGTATTCATGCAGTTGATGAACCGAGTGTTCATCGAATATTTGGATAAATTTGTGGTCGTGTTCATTGATGATATTATGGTATATTCTAAGAACCCGGAAGAACATGTGCAACATTTGCGGATTGTATTGGAACTTTTGAGAAACGAGCAATTGTACACCAAACTTTCTAAGTGTGAATTCTGGCTAAAGGAAGTAATGTTCCTCGGCTATGTGGTGTCATCTAAAGGAGTCCGAGTAGATCCTCAGAAGATCGAAGCAATTATGGATTGGAAGCCTCCAAAGAACATGAAAGAAGTCCGAAGCTTCTTAGGACTTGCTGGATATTATCGACGATTCGTGGAAGGGTTTTCTAAAATCTCCCGCCCACTTACTCTACTCCTGCAGAAAACTCAAAAGTTTGAGTGGAATGAATTGTGTCAGATTAGCTTTGATGAATTGAAGAAGAGATTGACGACGGCACCGATTCTATCACTTCCACAGGGAACTGGAGGATTTATTGTTTACAGTGATGCTTCGAACCAAGGACTTGGGTGCGTATTAATGCAGAATGATAAGGTGATCGCTTATGCGTCGCGACAGCTGAAACCTTATGAAGTGAATTACCCAACACATGATTTGGAGCTAGCAGCAGTGGTTTTTGCCTTGAAGATCTGGAGGCATTATCTGTACGGGACCCACTGCCAGATCTTTACGGATCATAAGAGTCTCAAGTACATATTCAGTCAGAAAGAGTTGAACATGCGGCAAACAAGATGGTTAGAGCTGATCAAGGACTATGACTTGGAGATTTTGTATCATCCAGGCAAAGCAAATGTAGTGGGCGATGCACTTAGCCGCAAGCCTGTTTCTATTCAGATGCTGGAGACGCTAACCTCCCAACTTAGCCTTCAACAAGAGATGATTCGTGAAGGAATTGAAGTGTGGTTACAAAGAGTCCAAGGACAACTGTGCGTGATGGAGATAACTTCATCATTAACCGAAGGAATCAAATCTAGACAGGCAGATGACCCTTTGATGATTCGGTTACGTGATGAAGTGATCAAAGGAAAGGCCCCCGGATTCATAATTCATGATGATGGAGTTTTGAGATTTCAGAACCGACTCTGTGTTCCCGATGATGATGTTTTGAAACAGACGATTATGAAGGAAGCTCACAGTTCGCCCTATTCTATCCACCCGGGTACCAGTAAAATGTATAAGGACTTGAAGCAGAATTTCTGGTGGGGCAACATGAAGAAAGATGTAGCGGACTATGTTTCTAAATGCTTGACTTGTCATCAGGTTAAGATCGAGCATCAACGGCCTGCCGGAATGTTGAAGCCACTCCCGATTCCTGAATGGAAGTGGGAGGACATGTTGATGGACTTTATCACTAATATGCCGAGAACCAGGACAGGAATGAACATGATTTGGGTGATAGTTGATCGTTTAACCAAATCAGCTAATTTTCTAGGCATTAAGGATACGTGGGGACCAGAGAGGTTGGCACGAGTATTTATTTCGGAGATAGTTCGATTACATGGTACGCCGAAGACCATTGTTTCGGATCGAGATGGCCGTTTTGTGTCTCACTTTTGGAAAGCAGTTGATAAGGCCTTGGGGACCGAATTGAACTTCAGTACAGCTTACCACCCGCAGACTGACGGACAATCTGAGAGAAATATACAAACGGTGGAAGACATGCTGAGGGCCTGTGCCTTAGATTGGTCAAACGATTGGGAAGTTCATCTACCGTTGATTGAATTTACCTACAACAATAGTTGGCATGCTTCCATTAAGATGGCACCGTTGGAGGCATTATACGGAAGGAGATGCAGATCGCCCCTATGCTGGGACGATTCATCGGACTTGATCGGAACAGAACCAGAGTTGATCGTGCATACTCGAGAGAAGATAGCCTTGATTTGTGAAAGGCTGTTGACCGCCCAGAGTCGTCAGAAATCTTACGCAGATGTACGCCGCCGCCCATTGGAGTTCAGTACTGGAGACCACGTACTTTTGAAGGTTTCTCCTACTCGGGGAATCTTTCGTTTCGGAAGGAAAGGAAAGCTGAGTCCGAGGTATATCGGACCATTTGAGATCCTCGAAAGAGTTGGGGAGTTGGCATACAGATTAGCATTGCCGCCGTCATTGTGCCATGTTCATAACGTGTTCCACGTATCCCAGTTACGGAGGTATATACCAGATCCCAGTCATATCATTGATTTCGGCGAAATCGAAGTCGCACAGGATGGGACGTTTGAAGAAAGACTGGTTATGATACTCGAGAGTCGAGTTAAGCAGCTGAGGAACAAACCAATCGTTTTGGTCAAAGTTCAATGGTCACGTCACGGAATGGAAGAAGCCACTTGGGAAACGGAAGCTGATATGAAGTCTAGATATCCCGAGTTATTTTCGTCTTGAGTTTCGGGACGAAACCCCTTTTTAGTAGGAAAGTATGTAATATCTGAATTTATTACGGTGTATTTCATCTGTATTCAAACCCTGTATTATTCGGATTGGTGATTTTGATTATTGGAGTATGATATTTCTTGCATTAATATCATTGTGCATAAGTATAGAAGCATGCAAAATTTCTCATGAAAACTCGTGTTAGCGCACGCTAAGAATGTATCTTAACGCGCGCTATCGGGCTACTATTAGCGCACGCTATGCAGATAGGGGTTGTGTGCGCTAAGAACTCAATTATTGAGCGGGACGACTAGCACATGCGCCAGCCGGGACATGGGTCCGGATAAGATTCCCGCGGACACACCCGGACAATTATGAAGTCAACCATTATTAGCGCACGCTAAGGAATGGTTAGTAGCGTGCGCTAACTTGTTAAAATGCAGAATATTATAAATAGGACAACAACTCGTTTTGGCTTACATTTTACTCGTTCCTTCTGCATACTTGAGAGGTCAGAGAGCTAAGATATCCTACTACATACTTAGAACACATATTGTTGGTGTTTATATATTGGCTATCACTTGGGAGTAATCATTGAAGAGGAATAGCACCTTGGAGTGGCATACAACCCACCGGAGTTGGATTCTACCTTACGGTTCAGTGATTTTCATCATATTAAGGTATGTTCAATCTATCTCAAGACTTAGAGTTGGATTCTAACGATTTGGATCATCATGTTAACAAGATATGGATTTTCATAGATGAATTATCCAAGTATATAATGTTTGGAATAGTGAGATGAATAAGCCTTAAGTATCTTCATTATAATCATCATGATTCGAATCTTATTACACTGAATATGTAAAGAGAAGCTTCTATCATTGGTAATTCGAATCTAGTAGATGACTTCATAATAATCATGGACTTGACTTTAACAATCATTATTGTTGGATAAATCTAAAGGATGGATCATGGAAGGATTTATCTAGTATAGATGGAACGTTTAACAACTTCGGCATGATAATATTGATTGATATAAGATGTTGATATCAACCGTTAAGTCTTTCGAGTTGTCGTATAAAGATTTGTAGTCGAATGGAATATGGTTTTATAATGGTATGCATATCCTCGAATCCGAAGATGTTATTATCCGTAGGATCATTCATAATCGTGTGTACATGATATTCATGGAGGTAACATGAAGTATCACGGAAGATTTCATTGTTTCGATCATGGCGAGAACAGTTTACTGTTCAGCAGTAAACTGCCATGCATAGATAGCGCACGCTATGCTATGAATATTAACGTGCGCTATCGAGCACGAGTTAGCGTGCGCTACGTTTGGTACGTAACGTACGCTAGACCATCAGACGAGTCAGTTGGCTGGTCAGTGAAGTACTGACCATGCATAGTTAGCGTACGCTAGGCTTTGTTGTTTGCGTGCGCTATCGAGCAGACTTAACGCACGCTACACAGAGTACTTAGCGTGCGCTAAGCGGTCAGGCGGTGCATTTTATGAACTTTTGGCCGTGAATCGAATTGTTAAACATTCGTACGACGTGAGATAAATCCTATATCATTTCTTTTGTTAAGGTTTGATCTTGTTGCGTGATTGATCGAGAGGGGCGACCTTCGAGTGTTTCGTTTTCGTGGAAGTATTGTTCTGTCTTCTAATCGAGGCAAGTACTCTAATTAGAATTGTTTATATTATGACAATTATGATGTGATTGTATCGTGTAAATATGTTGTGAATATATGTCCACCATGCGTTGATCCGACGGGAATCATCATGGGAATCTATAGCTGTGTGTCTTTGGATCGTTGACGGTAGTTCCACCATGTGTTGGTCCGACGGGATCATCATGGGAATCTATAGTTTGTGTGCTATTGGATCGTTGGAATACCACCAGTATGTTGAAACTGTTATGATATGATATGTGTTGTGGATATTCTCGTTGGAGAAACTTGTTATGATATAATTGTTGATTATATCACTGTTGTATGATTATTGTACTTGTACTAGCATCGTTGTGCTAACCCCTTCGGGGGTGAACATTGTGTTTGTTCAGGATCCAGGAGAGCGGGGAAACAACCACTGGAGATGCATGACGACGAGGGTGAAAAGTGATGTTCCGGCCGGGTTTACTGTCTGTTATTTGTTGGTTATTCCAATAAGTACTCGAGTACGTCGTCCGTTTATAATGTTTGGATTTTAGTGAATTCTTGCGGCGCTGTAATATTCCCGAATATATCGGGGGTGTTACATGTTTGGTGTTGATGTTGCACTTGGTATTGTGTGTGGACGTATATTATTTCATTTCGGTGCGTTGTGGTTTGATGTGGTGTTTTGCTAAGTGTTTGATGCCTCTGGGTCAATTGTTTGAATATATGTGTTGTATTGTGCTGTGTGTGAATGTATGGATGTGGGCGGGGCCTACGGTGGCACATGGCATGCGATCATGTGGCCAGGATGCAACAAGCGATTGGTCCAACCGTGAGAGCCTAATAAAAACTATGGTGGCACATGGCATGCGATCATGTGGCCAGGATGCAACAAGTGATTGATCCAACCGTGAGTGCCAAAGATAATCTACGGTGGCACATGGCATGCGATCATGTGGCCAGGATGCAACAAAAGATCCAACCGTGAGATGTGTGTGATTTGTTTCGCTAGCCAGCTCGAGAGGGTCCTTCGAGGCCTCGAGTGGGATTTGTGGCTTCGTCCCGGTACTAAGCGATGCGCGTGCGTGATTACGTTGTGTTGATTTTTATGTCCGTCGAGGACACGTGATGTTGGGCTCTAGCCCTCTGAATTGTTATCGGTTTTTTATTTGCGAAAACAAAATATTTGGGCTGTGACCCCTGTTGATTTTTTGGAAAGAGAAGGATTCGGAAATCCTAAATTGTTTTCTATTAAAACTCTCGATGGAATTTTAATCTGTTTTATAAATTGTTTCCCTTGATTTGTGATCTTTCGGTTTTGGAATGTTTTACCAAACTCATGAATCGGGAAGTGCTTTTCGTTACGTTTGGAACTTTGAGGATTCCTGGTTATTATTATTCTTGGAATTTGAATTATATGGCTCGTATTTGCACTTTGTTCTTGCACTAGCAAAACAGTGGAGTTTTGCTAACCCCCGAGTTTTCGGGGGGTGGATGTCTGTTTTTGCATTCAGGTTTGGGAGCATAACACATGGTCGGCACAAAGGATGATGAAAGATGAACGATACTAATCACACGAGGATCCGTATGATGTCATTGGTTTAGTTATAGTTTATTTTCCGCTGCACTATTCTTTCCCATTGTACGGGAGTGTGTTGTATTCGACCCCTGCGTGGGCATGTAATGAGTTTGAGTTGTATGTATTTATTGAAAGACCAAATCGATCTACTGAGTCATTTTAGCCTTAAAGGCATTGCTGAGTTGTTCTCTGTTGTTACCAGCCTGGTAGATCCTTGAGGAAAGGTTCTACGGCGTGTAATATCCCTGAGCGGATTGGGGGTGTTACATCACCGAGCCGTACATTGCGAGACGGTAGCTGAGAGATTCGGGGATCGAGGTTGCGTCTCTGCTCCGAAAGGACACGGAGATGCCTAGTGTGGTCTTTGAGGATTTCGGCGTAGTCCGAATTGTTTGTGATTGCCCTTGTGAACCGTTTTGTGTTTATTTTCTGTTTTCTCGAATAGGCGTGTTTCCTTGTAATAAGTGCCTTGTGTTTTGGGATTGTTCGGATAATCGACTTGATTGTATTATCTGTTTGATGACGCTTGTCACTTGTTGGTTTAATTATGTGTCTACCGGTGGCGTGGTGTTGGCCGTCGTGGAGCGTGTTTTCACGCCGTATATTCCTCTGCGTGGCTTGTAACATTTCGCCGTTGGGCGTAAGTTACGCATTTCTTGTGTATCTCGTTGAGTTTTCCTGGCAGGATATTGCTTCTCCCTACTTGTTTTAAGTTTCGGGACGAAACTTCTTTTAAGGAGGGTAGTATGTAATATCCACAATTTAGATTTTCGGTAATTTTTTTTAGCAAAAGTACATTTTGACGACTCGCTTGTGACCGTTTCGTCATTTTGAGAATGATTAATTCTGCACTTTTTGGCATCCAGGTGCGTTTCGATGTCGTTTTGTTGAGTTTCGTGCTTTTTGGCGACTTTTCCGCACTTGAGTTCGATTCTTGCGAATCTCATTCGAAACTACTATTTCGAGTTTCCTGTAAGTCCGTTTAACTTTGTTAGACGTGTTGTGAACTTCGTTTTGGTTATTCGATCACTTATCGTGATTTTCGGCCGTTTTGGGCCATTTTGTAATTTTCCCAAAGTTATGGGTATCCATATACGTATTTGTTATCTCGAGCCTTTTTATGGTCGCGTGTGAGTTTGATTGTAACTCAAACTCTCGGTATGATCTTATCTGGAGTTTTCTGTGCGTATCTTGATCTTGGTATTTCGATCGGAGGGGTCCGTTGTTGTAACCAGCTTTGAGAGTACTACTGTTGTAGTTCTGGGTGCATTAGCGCACGCTAAGGGATATCCTTAGCGCACTCTATCGAACAGCAGGGTCTGAAGTCAGTAGCTGGAATCAGGCCGTTAGCGCACGCTAAGGGCAGGTCATTAGCGCGCGCTACAGTGATGTGGTTAGCGCACGATACGGATTTGGTAGCGCACGCTAACTAGTAGTTCCAGGGAGTCCAGGGGCTACTGGACTAGGTCTGGAGGATTCATTAGCGCACGCTAACTCTTGATGGTTAGCACACACTAACTGTGCATTTTGGCAGAACGATTGTTCTGACGACTCGATAGCGCACGCTAATCAGGTAAGATTAGCGCACGCTAAGCTGTCCAGTATAAAAATTGGACAGCAGTCTTTAATCCTCATTTTCTTCATTTCTTCTTCTTCCTCCGCGGGTTTGAGACGTGGTGATTAGGGTTCGCGACCTGGGCTAATTTTCGTCCATTCCAAGGTGTTTTAGAGCATCCTAGGTGATCATAACATCATCTAATCCATTGTTCTTCGCCGAATCAAGGTATTTTTCTTGAATCCCTAGACTTGACTTTTTTGGAGTTTTGTTCTTGATTTCGTTTTCTATCCATTTTTGACGAACCAATTGTTGTCAAATGATGTTGTTAAACATATCCTAGGGATTGTATATCCATATTTCGGTTTGGAATTCCATTTTCATGTTTTGGTCTGTCGATTTGCGTTCTTGGCCGTTTTGGGGTAAACCCTTGAACTTTTGTCATTTGTTCTTTGAATTCAGTGACTTTAGGTCGTGCTATGGAACTCATTTTCATTGTTGTTATTGTTGTTCTTAGATTATTGACGCGGTTTAGAGTTTGGGGCAGTCGGCGGGTTCGTAGTCGCTTCGTGCCAACCCACTTCGGTCGATTCTCCGCAATTGTGGTTATTCGAGGCAAGTACCTTGTTCATACAATTCTTGTTTTATGGATATGATAATTAGTGATCGTTTTCTTGTGTTTATTTGATCGTTTGAATTTCACTTTCAAAGATTCGGTTAGCCTTGTTAAAGGCCCTCTTTCAAAACGCGTGTGTTTTGTGGACATTATGTTCGTGGATGGTTACGTGAATTACTCTGAATACACTTGGTGTTGTCATTGTGCTTTGATGATATATATGTATATATTATCTCATATCGGTGCGTTGTGATTTGACCATTGCGTCGTGCATTGTGTTTGTTGCCTTTGAGTGAATTACTTGGATATTATTGATGTGATATGTTATTTGTATGAATGTGTGGATATGGTTGAAGGTCTACGGTGACACATGGCACGTGATCATGTGGTCAGGATGCAACAAGTGATTGATCCAACCGTGAGAGCCTGAGATAATCTACGGTGACACATGGCTTGTGATCATGTGGTCAGGATGAAACAAGTGATTGATCCAACCGTGAGATATGGTGTGTGTTTTGTTTAGCTAGCCAGCTCGGGAGGGTCCTTAGAGGCCTCGGGTGGGATTTGTGGCTTCGTCCCGGTCCTAGGCAATGCTTGTATATGATTCTGTTGTATTGATTTTATGTCCGTTGAGGACACTTGAATCGGGCTCTGGCCATGTGAATTGTTGTTGGATCTCTTTGTGAAAATAAAACCTTTGGGCTGTGAACCCTGTTGATTTTGAAAAGAGAAGGATTCGAAAATCCTGAGCTGTTTCTATCAAAACTCCCGATGGCATTTTAAATCACTTTTTAAATTGTTTCCCTTGACTTGGGATCTTTTGATTTTGGAAAGCTTTACCTAATTCTCGCCTCGGGAAGTATTTTTGTTATGTTTAAATCTTTGAGGATTCCTGGTTATTATTACTCTTGAAACTTAAATTGTATGGCTCGTATTTGCTAACTCACGCGTATTCGGGGTGTGGATGTCTATTTTTGCATTCAGGTTTTGGAGCATAGCACAGGGTCGGCATGAAGGATGATGAAAGATGAACGATACTAATCACACGAGGACTGTTCATGTCGTATTGGTTTAGTTGTATTTTATTTTCCGCTGCATTATTCTTTCCCCGTTGTACGGGAGTGTGTTGTACTCGATCCCTGTGTGGGCATGTGTTGTGATCGAGTTGTATGTATTTATTGAAAGACCAAATCGGTCTACTGAGTCATTTTAGCATTAAGGGCATTTTGGAGATGTTCGATGTTGTTACCAGCCTGGTAGATCCTTGAGGAAAGGTTCTACGACGTGTAATATCCCTGAGCAGATTGGGGGTGTTACAATCACACTAGGTAAGAACTTCAACCCTTCACTAATTTTATTTTGTTTATAAACCTTGACATAGAAATAAACTGACCATCTTGGAACTCTTCATAACCGCACATATTCAAGGAGGGGATTCATCTTGTCTAAAACAATCATCTTTAGCACCCCTTCCAAGAATTCGAAAGTGGGTAAAAATATTCTATCTTTTCTTTATTTAAAACATATTATAAATGATGGTGCATGCATATTAAAACTTTAGTTATTCATGTTTGACTAGAAAATGATATTTTGTCATCATGCATGTAATGATCTTGATGTTGAATTTTTAAGTTTGACATACACTAATGATTTGAGCAAAATATTTTATTAATAAAAATAATTGTTAAATATGGCAAATCTAATCTCTGGGAATTAAAATCCCAAAGATATATGAATACAATACTGGACTAGGGTAAGAGATCGATTAATTACCAGAAAATTTTACTAACCGAACCTAAACTCGAAGAGTTTACTATAATAGGCCAAAAAGAGGATGATTTATGGATAAATTTGATGAAACCCTTAATTATGGACTTTTACCTTAAAATTTGTCTTATAATATTAAAACTAACTTATCTATAAAATTTCACCTAAATCAGAATTCATTAAGATAGAAACTCGGGGCAAAAATATAATTTTGAAGAGTTTGAGACCAAAACTATAATTTACAGAAAAGTAGTATTTCGAAAAATAAATTCGAGAAAGATTGAAATCACTTGACTCATAAGACCATAAGGAAAGTACCTCAAAAATTTGAGGTCGATCCAACAAGAAACGAAAGTTACGACTCAATTACTAAAATTGCAATTAAGACTATATTAAGGGGCAAAATTGTAATTCTTGAATTTTATTTTTGAATCAAGACTGAATATGAAGTACAAGTCTTAAGAATCAAAATGCAACTAGATTTGCAATTTTCGGCGTTAAAATGAATCCAAACGAATTAATAAAAATTATAGACAAAACTAAATAAAAATAATAATAGTAATAGTACTTAAAGTTCAGAAGGGATGGTAATTCTCGAAATATAAAACCTTTATGCAACTCATGACCTCAATTTGTCACATGGTAACAGACTTTTTTCCATAAAGTTTATAATTTTCGGACGTTTAATCAATCTGTACCGAATTATTCAAATTCATGAAATTAGAGTAAAAATAATAATAATACTTAAAATTTGGAAGAGAAGAATTATAATTTCTGAACGGTAAAATATTCATGCAACTTCTGACATTCAATCCTTACATCACAACGGACTTTCTGCCAGAAAGTTCATAATTTTTGGACTTATAATTCAACCCGCACCGAATTATTCAAATTCATGTACTTATAGTAAAAATAATAACAGTACTTAAAAATTCGTAAGGGCAAAATTATAATTTCAGAAAGTAAAACTTTCATGCAAATCTTACATTCAATCCTTACATCATAACGGGCTTTTCATAATAAAGTTCATAATTTTGGACGTACAAATATTCCGTACCGAATTATTCAAATTTATAAAATTATCGTAAAAATCAGTTAAAACTCGTGCAATAGCCATATGATCACTAGACGATTGAGTTAATTTCTCTAAACTACCCAAGTCTATTTATTATCAAATAAACATGTTGACATCTTATAATATGTATGATCGCCGTAATCACGACAACAATTATTATTCAATAGAAATCCGGAATAAGTACTGTGCAGAACGAAGTAATACAAACCTTCGGGTATAAATTACTTCAATTATCTGTAAGAGTACCTCTAGAGTTCCTTTTGTTGGGATTCGGTGCCTAAAACGAAGGCCCAACGGAAGCAGTAAAACGAAAATTAATTCGATCTGAATCCCTACGAGGATCGATCAAGCTACGTATATACGAATATAAAACGAAAACAAGGAATATAAGAATCATACCCTCGTAGTCCGTTGATTAAATGGTGTACTTCTTGAAGATGATTCCCCAAGCTTTAAATGTTATCCGCGAATCCAATCCGCTCCAAGCTCTTGAATGATCCAATGCTGAAAGCACCGTGTCTCTACTTACCACGCGCCGGAGAAATGATCGGAATGACGCCACCTTGCTATCCTCCAAGGATACGGCTAGAGCAAGGTTGTAGAAGCTTTTGATTCGATGAATATACTCCAAGTATGTTTATCAAAATTTCTCTTTATTAATCTCTCGATTTTTCTCCAAGAAAACTCAAGAAAAAATGAAGAGGGAGAAGATGACTTGGAGAAAACTATTTTCTCTCTCTCTATCTAAAACTCACGGATGAATGCAAGAGTGCAGGATGAGAGATTGTAGTCTTCATTTTATTCTCTTAATCATATCTCCCCAAATCACCTTTCAAATATAATAAGAGATACCAAATCTCTTAAAGTCATTTGTCTTCCATTATAAAATGGAGACAAAGACCAAGAGGGAAGGTGAGTGGAAGGGGGCGGCCATCTAGAAGGAATTGGACGAGTTCGGTTCGTTTCAGACTCCCGTCAGTCCAAACTGATAAACTTCAATTCCGTTCCGATGTATTTATATCAATTAATTAATCCAATTAATTAATTATATCAAATACAAAATAATATAATTAATTTCTCTAAGAAATAATTATATCTGTGAATTAAACTAATCACTCAGTAATTTATTTAATTCATTAGGCCCTAAATTAATTTATCCAATATATTAATTTAGACATTCAATGTCCAATAAATTAGATATCCAATATCTAATATTTATAAAGGGAGAATAAGCTCAATTCATTTCGTCGTCAATCCTATTGCGCGACTCGATAGGTCCGTCTCAGTTAGCAATGGGAGGAACCAGAGAGTAGTAGCACCATCTAGCCAGCCTGGCGGCCTACACTGTACCCCAACAGAGAACGAATGAGTGGGATCATTCAAGAACCATTCTGTCGTGAATACCGGTATACGTATAAACCCTTCTATCAAATGTCCCGATCAAGTTATAGGGTCACGGTCAGTCAAACCCTATTTGTACTTGACGCTATGTATGAGTTAATACAAATCGAGATCATCGAGCTCTCGTGTATCCAATACAACTAGCTACAATGCTTTGGCCAAAGACTTATGATCTCATCTGCCAATAACCGCATAGGACATATAACCCGTTCACTAACAGGAGAAATAATCCTATCTTGGTATTCAGTAGGACTTGCTACTTGGCCGTCAAGACGCACCTCGAGGTTGACACCCACCTTCCGGTTTGCTGGGTTGAACTGCTCTCATGAAAATCTTAAGCACATCCCTACCAAATCCTCAAGTGGAAGGTGTGTAACACCCCAAATTTCAGTTGGGATATTACACGCCGTAGGACCCTCATGAGGGTCTACTAGGCTAACTTATGAGACATAAACCACAATGAAATCTGAAAATACGCACTTAACATAGTAAAAAGAAGGTCGTGGCCTCGGCCAAAACATTTTGATGGAAATACAGGAGGCATAAGTCAAATACCAATTCATTGCCCACGCAGGGGACTTAAACCAAGTTTAAAAGTAATCAGTATAACTCCAATACTCAGACAAATACAATGACAAAACATGAAAATATAGACTCGAGCCACATCATCAAGCCAGACCATCCTTTGCGTGCGCATCCCGTGCCAGCTCCTCAGCTCGACCAACACCTGAAATGCATAAGACGCATTTCCCCCATTTAAGGGGTTAGCATTCGAATAGTTAGTGCAAGTACAATTTACATAATGCTATTAGGGAGTATAATCCAACATGAAAATACTTTGAAAAATACTAGAAACACAATATTCCGGAATATCACAGTTTTTATCAACAAGGCATGCCTATGAAGGCAAAACATAACATCACATTACCACCATACAATTTCACACTTGGTAACCCGTGGCCATACCCCTTAGTATCGACCCCCAGAGGCCCCGTCGGACCCTCCCCAGGTGGGAAACCACTTCCGAGGTCGTACCCCTTAGTAGCGACCCCCATAGGTCCCGTCGGACCATCCCAGGTGGAATACACGATATCAACATACGCACACACACAATTATCACAACTTTCCATCAATGTCGAATTTTACGTTCTACATAACAAAATGTAAAGAAGTACTTGCCTTGGGTGAGACGACGGACGGGGGAAGGGTTGAAAGGTAAGGTTTTGGTTCGAACAATCTTCACAACCCCGTTCCTATCATAATAACGATAAACAACCAATCTCAAAACTATGAAAATGTAGGAATACATCCTAGTTCTACCCACTGGAACAATTCATCGAACATTACTAGGGTATCGTCGAATATAAGTGACGAACAATGGCAAAATTGGAGTTTAAAACCACAAATCCTCAAGAAAACGAAGTATTACAAGTATACGATTGAAGTCTAGTAATAATCCATGATAGTTCGGATTAAAAGAGTCAAATCACAAGAAATCCCCAAAATTTCCTCAAAATCTGAGAACAAGGGTTTCAGGGATTCTTACCTTGATTCGGATGGCGGAAAGTGTTGAGAACTTGAAGAATTCACGCAAGGAATGCAAGGATGATAGTGGATGATGATATTTGGTCAGAATCGGTCCTAACCCTCACCCGGAATTGCCCAAAGCCGAAGAGAAGAAGTAAGGATGGAAAATGACGAAGTTGGGCTGTTGCTGTCCTATTTATATCAGTCAGGCTTAGCGCACGCTACGCACCAGAATTTAGCGTGCGCTAACGGGGTGCAGAAAGCAATCAGAGGCTTCTGTCCTCGCGTTAGCGTACGCAGGCTAACAAGATTAGCGTGCTCTAATGTTAGAAATTAGCGTGCATTAACACTCAATTAGCATACGCTATCTGGTGCAGTACCGAAATACTGAACCTTCTGCCAGTCCGCTGAAATCGTTAGCGCACGCTACAAACTCCAAGTTAGTGTACGCTAACTACACAGCGATAGCGCACGCAAGGAAACAAGGAGTAGCGTGCGCTACTCAGGCAGCAGTCCATTACTGCTTAGATCAGTACACTGTTGCAGACAGTACAAAAATCGAAATGCAGAGCAAGGCCAGAATCTAGAAACATAAACACGGAGTATTCGAGACGACGGAGCTAAGTGTTGAAAGAAAATACAACTCCGACCACCGGAGAGTCCGCAATGCGACAAAGAAAGTGAAATTCCCTAACTTATAGGAAATTACAAAACTGGCCCAAGTGCCCGAAAATCACGATACGACGACTGATTAACAAACCGAAAGTCTCAACACGACTAACTCAACCATACGAACTTATGCAAACCAAGAAACAATGAAAACGAACGAGTTTTATGAGAATCGAACGTACATGCGACAAGATATAACTCAAGATGAAAATACGTAAAAACATCCTCGAAACTCGTCCAAACGGAAAAATTCTTAGAACAAAATAGATTCAGAACTTCAAAACGGTAACAAGCGAGTCGTCCGAAACATACACACACCAAAAATAAAAATTACCAAAAATAGAAAGTACGGATATTACATTCTCTCTCCCTAAAAATAAGTTTCGTCCCGAAACTTACGACGCGAATAACTCGGGGTATCTCGACTGCATACTCTCTTCCGTCTCCCATGTGGCTTCCTCGGATCCATGCCTCGACCATTGAACTTTAACCAAAGGAATGGTTTTGCGCCGAAGTTGCTTCACCCGATGCTCTAAAATCTGAATCGGCCTCTCCTCGATGGTAATGTAGGGTCCCAACTCGATCTCTCCAAAATCAATAATATGGCTAGGGTCCGGCACATACTTCCTAAGTTGGGAAACATGAAATACGTTATGCACGTGACTCAAGGACGGCGGCAAGCCTAACCGATATGCAAGCTCTCCCACTCTCTCTAAGATCTCGAACGGTCCAATATATCTCGGACTAAGTTTACCCTTCCGACCGAAGCGGTAAACTCCCCTTTTCGGCAACACCTTAAGCAAGACATGATCTCCCACCTCAAACTCCAACGGGCCAGCGACGCGCATCGGCATAAGACTTCTGCCGACTCTGGGCCGTCAACAACCTATCGCGAATCAGAGCAATCTTCTCTCTCGTCTCAACTACCATATCGGGCTCGGTACCAATCAGCTCGGACGCATCGTCCCAACACAACGGCGATCTGCACCTCCTACCATACAATGCCTCAAATGGTGCCATTTTGATCGAGGCATGCCAACTATTGTTGTACGTGAACTCGATCAACGGCAAGTGCGACTCCCAATCATCCTTCCAATCTAACGCACAGGCTCTCAACATATCCTACAGCATCTGGATCGTCCACTCTGACTGCCCGTCAGTCTGAGGATGGTAAGATGTACTGAGTCTCAACTCAGTCCCCAAAGCTTGATGAAAAGCGTGCCAAAAATGTGATACAAACCGGCCATCTCGATCCGAAACAATACTCCTAGGAGTCCCATGCAATCTCACGATCTCTGCAACAAACACTCATGCCAGCTTCTCCGGCCCCCAAGTGTCCTTAATACCCAGGAAATGAGCTGATTTGGTTAGTCGATCGACAATAACCCAAATCATGTTCATTCCAGTCCGAGTCCTAGGCATCCCGGTAATGAAATCCATAGAGATGTCTTCCTACTTCCATTCCGGAATGGGAAGTGGTCGTAGCAACCCCGCGGGACACTGATGCTCAATCTTAACCCGCTGACAGATCAAATACTTCACCACAAACTCGCTAACGTCCGTCTCAAATTGCTCCACCAGTAGTTACTCCTCATATCCTTGTACATTTTACTCGTACCAGGGTGTATGGAGTAAGGTGTGGTATGAGCCTCGCTCAAGATCTTCTGCCTCAACTCAATGTCATTCGGTACACATAATCTGCCGCGAAATCTCAAAACTCCGTCATCCTAAATCACAAACCTAGGGGCTTTCCCCTTTCTCACGTCCTCCCTCAACTGGACCAAAAATGGATCATCATACTGTTTCGCCTTGATATCATCAGTGAAGGACGAAGTGATCTCCAACACACATAACTGACCCTGAACTCTATGAACCCAAACCTCGATATTCTGACAAATCAAATCCCGCTGGATCCTGCTCTGTGGTGTAAGTACCTCTAACATCTGCAACGCCATCAGTTTTCAGCTCAATGCATCAGCCACTACGTTAGCCTTACCCGGATGATAAAGTATCTCGAGGTCGTAATCTTTAATTAGCTCCAACCACCTACGCTGCCTCATATTCAACTCTTTCCGACTGAAGATATACTTCACGCTCTTGTGATCCGTAAAAGTCTTACACGACGACCCATAGAGATAATGCCTCTAGATTTTTAAGGCGAAAATGACCGCAGCTAACTCCAAATCGTGCGTGGGATAATTTACCTCATAAGGTTTCAACTGGCGAGACGCATAAGCAATCACCCTATCTCTATGCATCAAAACACATCCGAGCCCAAGGCCCGAAGCATCACTATACACCACGAAATCCTCGTTCCCCTGGGGCAATGCTAAAATGGGTGCGGTAGTCAATCGTCTCTTCAACTCATCAAAACTATCGTGTCTGTGTGCGGTCCACTCGAACTTCTGAGTTTTCTGGAGTAACTGAGTGAGCGGTCTAGCAATCTTAGAAAATCCCTCAATGAATCTACGATAATAGCCTACAAGTCCCAGAAAACTCCTCACTTCCTTCACATTCTTGGGCGGTTTCCATGCCATCACCCCCTCTATCTTCTGTGGATCTACCCGAACTCCCTCCTCTGAAATCACATGCCCGAGGAATATCACTTCCTTGAGCCAAAATTCACACTTAGAGAACTTTGCGTATAACTGCTTAGTCCTCAAAATGTCCAACACAAACCGGAGAAGTAAGGCATGCTCTTCTCGACTCCGGAAATAGATAAGGATGTCGTCGATAAAGACGACCACGAATTTGTCCAGATACTCGATAAAAACTTTGTTCATTAATTGCAAGAACACTGCTGGGGCATTGGTTAGCCCGAAAGGCATAACCACAAACTCGTAATGGCCATATCTCGTCCGAAACGCAGCTTTCGGTATATCACTGTCTCAAATCCTCAACTGGTAGTAGCCTGATCATAAATCAATCTTCGAAAAGACTGTCGCCCCCTGTAGCGGATCAAATAAGTCGTCAATCCTGGGCAAAACATATTTGTTTTTGATGGTCAACTTGTTTAATTCTCGATAATCGATGCATAAACGAAGCGACCCATCCTTCTTCTTAACAAAAAGTATGGGCGCACCCCAAGGCGATGCGCTCGGTCGAATATACCCTTTATCTAACATTTCCCCCAACTGTTTCTTCAACTCTAACATCTCTGACGGTGCCATACGATACGATGCTCGAGAGATAGGAGCCGCGTTCAGCTCTAGATCGATAGGGAACTCAACCTCTCGCTGTGGTGGTAATCCCGGCAAGTCATCCAGAAATACGTTGGGATACTCGCTGATAACTAGAATCGAAGACATGTCGACTCCGCCATCCTCCGCCTGTAGAGCGTAACACCAATAACCGACACAACCCTGATTCAGAAGTTTCATTGCCTTCAAGGCGCTAATCACACTCCCCGATCTACCCGGTTTACAACCGACGAGAGTATACTCGGTGCCGTCCCCAGCTACTATCTAAATGGTGTGAGTCCGATAATTCATGATGGAACCGTGACGATCCAACCAATCGTCCCCGAAGATCAAATCCTCGCATTTAAGGTCTACAACTATGAGATTCGAAGGCCAATCCCGGCTCCCGATCCTCACTGGGTAATCCCTAACCTCCCGGTCCCTAACCATTCGATCCCCACTAGGAATACTCACTACAAATGTCACACTCGAACAAGCAGGTAATATCAATATGACAAACACAGTCTGAAGCAATAATGGAGTGGGTAGCACCCGAATCAAAAATCACCGAAACTGGATGAGAAAGGATCTGAGTGGTACCTGACGCCACTGGAACATCCATCTCCTCTGTGCGTCTCATCTGGTACAAACGAGGGTGCACTGAGCCCAAACTATAAGTAACCCGGCGGTCCGGCTGGCCTCGACCTCTACCACGACCCGTACCCTGAGGACTCTGAAATGCTGGTACTCTTTGGCCGACACTCGGTTCCCCCATTGTTGTAGTTACCATAGGAGCTCTGACTATCTTGGCTAATGTCTCGCAGTGAGTCGCACAATGACCACTCTGTCCGCACGAGAAACATGTGACTGGAGGATTTAGACAATACTTCGCCAAATGGTCACTCTGACTACAATTGAAACAAACTATGCCGCCTGGTAAAGGGGACTGGACTGAGCGGTTACCCTGAGACCCTCCAGCCTGGTGAAACGGCTTCTTTCCCGAAATAGGATCAGATTGAGATTTTAGAAAAGGACCACCCTTGCCGGCTGAAAAACTGCCAACTGCCTTCTGTTTCTTGGCCTCAGAACCCAACTCTGATTCCAGGACAACCATCTCAATCGCTAGGGTGCGATCCTGATACTCCTTCAAGGTATCACACATAAGCGATGCCATACTCTGTCTGATATGCGGTTTCATGCGCATATTGAAATAACAGATCTTGTCGGCCTCGGTCCTCACTTGATCTTTCACGAATCCTAATTGCTGATTATAAGAGATAATGGCCTGAGAAATAGGCACGTCCTGAGGTGTAGCGGTGAAGAACTCCACAATTTTGCCCTCCTTGACTGGCGGTGGACAATATTCTGCTTCCATAGCAGCCTTAAATTCCTCCCAAGTGGCCTGGCGGTCTCTGGGCGTCACAGCCTCCCACCATTCCGCAGCTTCCTTATCCAAGAGGTACTGAGCAATATGTACCCTCCTATCATCGGGACAAGCTACGGCATCAAAAGTCCTTCCCAACTGAAAGAGCCAATTCTTCCAACCGAGGGATTCAGAAGAACCAGTGAAATGAGGGGGGTGCATCTTAGTTACCATATCAAGCCATTTACTAGCTTCGTCCTCTGGAGTCGAGGGCGGATTTTGGCGCCCACCCTGAGCTATCTGAGTGAGTTGGGCTACCAACTGCTGAAGTACGGCAGTAGCCCTGGCGTCGGCGTTATTACTCGACGGCACTGAATGAGAAGCCGAATCCACAGAGGACTGAGAAAGTGAGCCTTCCTCGTTATTAGCACCACGACCATGGCCTCGGCCTCGCCCCCTAGTCGGTCTACCACGACCTCTCAACATACTGAAGAAAAGATATGAACGAACAAGATCAGAAAGGTTCACAATTCCAAACAACGCAAGAAAACGAATTACAGAAATATAAGAGTTCAATGAGACTTACAGCCACGGGTCACACAAAAAGACGGTAGCACGATGATATTAGGCTCAACGACTGACTCTAACGACACAACTGACAGACCCACGATTAACCGACAGCCTAGGCATTCAAAACCCTGTCTCTGATACCATAAATGTAACACCCCAAATTTCAGTTGGGACATTACACGCCGTAGGACCCTCATGAGGGTCTACCAGGCTAACTCATGAGACATAAACCACAATGAAATCTGAAAAGACAAACTTAACATAGTAAAAAGAAGGCCGTGGCCTCGGCCAAAACATTTTGATGGAAGTACATGAGGCATAAGTCAAATACCAATTCATTGCCCACGCAGGGGACTTAAACCTAGTTTAAAAGTAATCAGTCTAACTCCAATACTCAGACAAATACAATGACAAAACATGAAAATATAGACTCGAGCCACATCATCAAGCCAGACCATCCTTTGCGTGCGCATCCCGTGCCAGCTCCTCAGCTCGACCAACAGCTGAAATTCATAAGACGCATTTCCCCCATTTAAGAGGTTAGCATTCAAATAGCTAGTGCAAGTACAATTTACATAATGCTATTAGGGAGTATAATCCAACATGAAAATGCTTTGAAAAATACTAGAAACACAATATTCCGGAATATCACAGTTTTTCTCAACAAGGTATGCCTATCAAGACAAAACATAACAACACATTACCACAATACAATTTCACACTTGGTAACCCGTGGCCGTACCCCTTAGTATCGATCCCCAGAGGCCCCGTCGGACCCTCCCTAGGTGGGAAACCACTTCCGCGGTCGTACCCCTTAGTAGCGACCCCCAGAGGCCCCGTCGGACCATCCCCAGGTGGAATACACGATATCAACATACGCACACACACAATTATCACAACTTTCCATCAATGTCGAATTTTACGTTCTATATAACAAAATATAAAGAAGTACTTGCCTTGGGTGAGACGACGGAAGGGAAGGGTTGAAAGGTAAGGTTTTGGTCCGAACAATCTTCACAACCCCGTTGCTATCATAATAACGATAAACAACCAATCTCAAAACTATGAAAACGTAGGAATACGTCCTAGTTCTACCCGCTGGAACAATTCGTCGAACATTACTAGGGTATTGTCGAATATAAGTGACGAACAATGGCAAAATCAGAGTTTAAAACCACAAATCCTCAAGAAAACGAAGGATTCAAGTATACGATGGAAGTCTAGTAATAATCCATGATAGTTCGGATTAAAAGAGTCAAATCACAAGAAATTCCCAAAATTTCTCCAAAATCTCAAAACAAGGGTTTCAGGGATTACCTTGATTCGGATGGCGGAAAGTGTTAAGAACTTGAAGAATTCACGCAAGGAATGCAAGGATGATAGTGGATGATGATATTTGGTCGGAATCGGTCCTAACCCTCGCCTGGAATCGCCCAAAGCCGAAGAGAAGAAGTAAGGATGGAAAATGACGAAGTTGGCTGTTGCTGTCCTATTTATATCAGTCAGGCTTAGCGCACGCTACACACCAGAATTTAGCATGCGCTAACGGGGTGCGGAAAGCAATCAGAGGCTTGTCCTCCCGTTAGTGTACGCAGGCTTACAAGATTAGCGTGCGCTAATGTTAGAAATTAGCGCACGTTAACACTCAATTAGCGCACGCTATTTGGTCCAGTACCGAAATACTGAACCTTCTGCCCAGTCCGCTGAAATCATTAGCGCACGCTACAAACTCCAAGTTAGCGTACGCTAACTACACCGATAGCGCACGCAAGGAAACAAGGAGTAGCGTGTTCTACTCAGGCAGCAGTCCAGTACTGCTCAGATCAGTACACTGCTGCATACAGTACAAAAATCGAAATGCAAAGCAAGGCCAGAATCCAGAAACATAAACACGGAGAATTCGAGACGACGGAGCTAAGTGTTGAAAGAAAATACAACTCCGACCACCGGAGAGTCCGCAATGCGACAAAGAAAGTGAAATTCCCTAACTTATAGGAAATTACAAAAATGGCCCAAGTGTCCGAAAATCACGATACGACGACGGATTAACAAACCGAAAGTCTAAACATGACTAACTCAACCATACGAAATTATGCAAACCAAGAAACAACGAAAACGAACGAGTTTTACGAGAATCAAACGTACATGCGACAAGATATAACTCAAGATGAAAATACATAAAAACATCCTCGAAACTCGTCCAAACGGAAAAATTCCAAGAACAAAATAGATTCAGAACATCAATACGGTAACAAGCGAGTCGTCCGAAACGAACACACACCAAAAATAGAAATTACCAAAAATAGAAAGTACGGATATTACAAGGTGTTCCGCTCAAAATGTACTTGTAAAAATAGCGACTCGTAAGTATACGAGGCATTTGTAGTATTGATGAGTTTACCAAGGTCGTTTCACTTGAGAATCGTTTTTTGTTTGTTAAAATTACAATAATTATGAATTCTCAAAATAATAATAACTACACATTCTAAATAACGGGTTTTTGATTTAAGCTAATTTGCAGAAATACAAATTCAGGAAATAAATCTATTTAAGAACTTTAATTACAATAATTTAAATATGATAAGGCACTAAGAATAAAAATGACTTTAATGTAGAATTGTGCTGTTTTTGATAATAAAGATTCTAGGGATTCGGATTATTAAATAAATAACTCGAGTATTATATCAATTTGTTAAATGTGAGATTTAATAATTAGATAAATATTATATCTTCAGAAAAAATAATTTGATAATTTTCGTATTAACAAATTATATTAACAGAAGTTTAAATAATCTAATTAATTCATCCAACTAAATAATACCTTTCGGATTAATAATTATCCTTTTTTTAATTAAATTAAGATTTACAAAAATATTTCCTTCCGGTCTCTATTTTGTATTTGTGAATTATAATAATTTAAATTAAAGAAGACACATTATTAAATTTAATATAAGCTCGAGTATTTAATTTAAGTCATCCTAACCCTAGAATATAAAATTTAGCTCATATTCATATTGGCAGGTAAAATTACAAAACAAATAAATATTGATATATTCAGAATAGATACAGCAGAAATTTAAAGAACTTACTTGATGTAGATAATTTTTTTTGTTAATAACTCAGCTTCCGGGCTTATGCCTGACTATGCCTGAGGGCAACAGCAAAGACCCCCTATCCACTGCCACCGGTTAAATCGCGGGATCTGCGTGCACTACTTAAGGTCCCTTGCCGGTCCTGCTGAAATACAACCAGAATGTCCCAGGCGAAGAGAACATGGTGTCCTCCACCCCCAGATCTAGACCACGCTGATGATATTCAGTATGGTTCCTTGAGAGTCTTCAATATATTGCATGTGCCCCGGGGAGCATTTTGAGGAAATCAAAGGTTGAGCATAAGGCTCGAACCCCAGACCTCCCCCTCACAAGCACTTACGTGCAAGCAAGTGGCCACCAGGACAAGCCTAATGGTTTGGTTTTTATGTAGATAAATTAACTGAAAGGAAAATGCTAAAACTGATAGAAAGAGACTTATCCCAATATGCTAATTGATCCAAGCAGCTTGAATGTAACGCACGAACTTAAATTACAAAATTATAATAAAAATAAAAACATGAAGGTGAATTATATCTGATAAAAATAATATTAACTAAGCTTTATTTGGAATATAATTTGAGGTGTAGTATTTTATTTATGTATATTACAGTACAAATATATAAAACATAAATACAGAAAATAATTACAAAAACTAAAATATAAAAACTGCCATTTTATTTCTACGTAGCAGTGTGTAGCAGTGTTGTGTTTTTGCGTTGGGAGAGTACTGCTATTTATAGCAGTACAATAACACTATCTTTAAGAGAAAATAAAAAAAAAATATGTTGCAGTCCCATATCTCTTTATCTCTTATCTTATCTCTTCGGCAAGGAACGGAAATGGGGAGGAAGGTCTGCAAAGTAAAGTTATCTGATCCGCCATGTCATCTCTGACGTGGCAAAAATCCTCACGCGCGCGTGATATCCACGCGCCAATCAGACGTCTCTGAGCTTGCGTGTGTATCTCACGCGTTGCCCTGCGGCTGGTCTTATTTTGACACCTTGGACAGGTATGTGGCCGGCGTGTGTTCCTTTGACATGGCATTACACGTGGCGTCTTATTATTGGTCCAAGTTTTGATAGACGTGTGACTGGTATGTGCCCTTCTGACATGGCGTTACACGTGGCTGTTTCTTATTGGATGCTCTGTATACGTGTGCAGTGACGTGGGCTTAGTTGGCATGTCCTGTGACGTCATGATAATGTCATTCGGCGTATCTGGTTCCGCCACTTGTCTTGATATTAGTGGTCCGCGAATTTTAATTTTCCTCCAAAACTTTGAACGACCATAACTTCTTCATACGAACTCGGATTCGAATGAACTTTTTATCAAAATGATCGTCTCGACGAGACGAATAAAACAAGACCACTCATGAATATATTCGAAATCTTTAAAAATATCGCCCCTAAAATGACAGATATGTCTTCACCCGGTGTGTTAATCTACAGATAAAATTTAATTCCCATTAATATAACAAAAATTACACATAATCAGTAAAAATTATACTTAAGTAAAATATTGCAAACACACAAAAAATAATATAAATTATCACACAAATACAGAAATATATATATATATATATATATATATATATAATTTTAATAAAAATACTAACAGAAGTATTACAAACAATTCCCCCACACTTATCATTTGCACGTCCTCAGGCAAATATATAGTAAGAGTAACAAGAAAATTAACTTACTAAACATTATTAATTCAATTAAAAGTCCGAAGTAATCTCATTCCACTTCAAAATAAACAAATATGCAAGAAATTTCAATAGGCTTTAAGAAATGAATTAAACCAAATTCTAAAATTCGTCAAGTTATTCAGAATCATGGTTAATACTTTGAATTCACAAAACTCACAGGAAAAGTGTATATCTCTCTCACAAGTGTATAAGGTATGTATTTGCGCTCAGATCCATTCAATGAAGTAAAAACTTCCATAAGCTTGCAAATTATCTACTATCTCTACCACTTGGTGTATTGCAAATTTATGAAAAATTTATTTTCTTTTGGTTACAATGTTGGCTCTTTGGTTGGGGTAGAAAAAATGGATAAAGTGACTTGAACTGAACAATTAGAAATTAAAAATGTTTATCAACAGGTAAGCACTGATAAGATAATTAATGAAGTTTTTATCGATCCCCTTACTTATATTTCGAATTATCCGAGCTTTTTTTTTTTACTTTCCAACCAACCAATTTTTTCATCATACTTGAGTTGTTATTATCTGTTTTACGCGAATGTAAACGATGGGTCATATGAATACACCTGGTTACTAAGATAAAAATATTCTCAAGCTGCTTCTCTGCACACTCATGTCTAAGGTAACTATTTTACGTGAATATAAACATGGGGCTCATGAATATATCCGGTTACTAAGTTCCCAAAAGCAGCGGAGTAAATGATTTCTCCATTATTTTCAACACCACCCACAATATATACCACCTAATTTCACCACACAATATCTTCATCCTTGTCAAAAATAATTTCTAACCATTCAAGTATGGGCCAAAGGATTATAGCGATGGAAAGCTCAGTATGTGGTTAACAATAAAATAGACAATAATCCCAATTGGGTTAACGAGGGGATTAAATATCATTAGGTATGTAAAGAAGCTAGAAGGGCTTTTGAACAAAATTTGATTTAGATAATTTTCACAAATTGCACACACATGTGGTTTTGACACAGATACCCAATGCAAGTTATGGAGTATTACAACATGAAAAGTACACTCAGAAATAAAAGACTTGCATATATGATAAAGCAGTCAAGGCTCAAAATCTCACAAGTACAAGTTTTGATTTTTATGAATTTGAGGTATTAAATCATTCAACCGAATAACTGTTGGTCATCTTAGAATAATCCGTTAGTAATTCATTCTCAAGTTCTATGTCAAAAGTAGCACGAACATTTTCTTTGAAATGTGAAATGAGAGTACATCAACAAAATTTTTAGCAACACGTTTTTAAGTTTTTGTTTTTCAAGTTATTCTTGTACATAAATGCCCTTAGACTAATTTTAGGATCAATAAATAAGAATTTATAGTTTTTACCCCCCACACTTATCTTGTGCAATATGATTATCAATAAAAATATAATGAGGGCTGAAGAAAACTCTCTGTGAAGATAGTGATGCTTTGAATGCACCATTTTCTTATTGATACGGAGAAATATGCAAAATGAATCCGTGAGGCGAGACACACAAAAATAAAAAATATAAATATATATACCCTTAGGTTTAACACAAATAACCTAGATGCGTTTCAAGAGCGTCCTGAGAGTCTCTTTATTCTGCCAACAAAAATTTATTTATTTTAGAAAAAGAAAATTACAGTAATAGAAATAACAATACATATATCATGAATAGATGCACGTCAAGAGATCGAAAAGAAACTCCTTA
The DNA here is from genome assembly GCA_033398695.1 of Orobanche coerulescens. Lineage (NCBI taxonomy): Eukaryota > Viridiplantae > Streptophyta > Magnoliopsida > Lamiales > Orobanchaceae > Orobanche > Orobanche coerulescens. The sequence goes on along the minus strand of CM065802.1, from coordinate 124,382,015 downwards.
AGCTGCCATCATTTTCACGATTTTTACACCCGCTAAAAAGTAAAAACAATAAGAGGAATAAAGGGGGGATATCAAAGGGAAAGGAATGCATCAATTTTTCGTTTTCACACAGTGAAATCTTCCATCCAAAGAATTTTAGCTAGAGTTGGATCTGGTTCAGGAACAAATGCAATCAGTTTTTTTATCAGCTCTTTTGATGTTGTTGCAACGACTATGATTCGTTTAGCATGCTCAGAAATAAAACCTTTTTCAGAAGAGTAGTTGATGAAAGATAGTAAACCATCGAAGAAAACATTGACATTTAGCAGACTGATTGGTTTTTTATGAATATTTAGTTGGGCTTTGTTAACCACATGAAAAAGTTCTTCAAGAGTGCCAAAACCATCTGGAAGGGTGATTGTAATATCCGGATAAATTGTTGGGTATTTTCGTCCGTATTTGAACCTTGTATTACCTGAATTTGTGATATCAATAATTGAAGTATGATTGTTTCCGTATTCGTATCCTTATGCATGATAATATCAACTTTTAATCCTTCACATGCAACTACGTTGTAATGCACGCTAACAGGTAAGCGTAACGTACGTTACGAGCTAGAGATAGCGTACGCTACGAGCTAGACGTAGCGTACGTAAGTAGGTCAATGATTGAACAGGCTGGCTAGCACATGGACGGCTGGTGGTGGGATCGGAAAGATTCCCGCGGATGAACCTGGACAGTTTTGGGGTCAACGGGTGTTAACGTACGCTAAGGTTTGTAACTAGCATACGCTAATGTGTGTAGCTTACGTACGTAATGCCTAGGGTGTAACGTACGTAAGCGAGTATAGAATGAGATAGTGAACTACCATTGAACGATAGCGTACGCTAAGAACGAATGGTAGCGTGCGCTAAGTCGATTACGTACGTAAATAGCTAAGGCTAACGTATGTAAAGCTCAAGACATTATATATATGGACAACACCCCATTTCATTTCACTTCGTCCCTTTCACTTGTACTTCGTTTTCCTTCATTTCTAGAGAGTCTCCAGCCATCTAAAACACTATAGATTACATAGACTCGATCATTTAAGTTAAGAAACATCTTGGATTGGCATTCAAAAAATTGGAGTTGGATGCTACCTCTTGTCTCTGCGTTTCCTTCAAATTAAGGTATGTTAATGCTACCTCAACCTTGAATTCGTGTTCTTAAGGATGTTATGAACATATTACCGGGATTATTAAGCTCCATAGATGATTTTTATCCAAACATCATGTTTTTGGAAGATGGAATGTTCATGCTTTAGTTACCCGAGTTAAGAACATTATAGTTCGAATCTTGTTATGATGAACAAGTAAGGGAAGTTTTCTGAGATTAATAAACCGTATTGTATGCTGTTTCCATAATGATCGTAGACTTAATGTTGATAACAACCTCAGATTTTTCCGAACTACCTTTGAGGATTTATAATCGAGATTGGAGTAAGTTTTATGATGGAATGATTAACCTGGAATTGGAAGACATCAACACCATTGGATCATTCTGATGCACATGAGTATTATATGTGTGAATATAACGTACGTTAAGCTCTATGCATTACGTACGTTATACCCTCAGGCAAGACAATCGTCTAAACTGAGAAGAACTGTCAAATGCACGCTTAGCGTGCGTTAATCTTTGTAGCTTACATGCGCTAACGTGCAGACGTAACGTATGTTACGTAGGTGTGTAACGTACGTTATGAAGAGTACAGTTAGGGTTCGGTCATCTTTCTATGTTTTTCCTCGTGTGATTGATTGTTTATTTAATGATAGGATATTAAGGACGAATTTCCTATGATAATCCAATTTTGAGCCTTTCCGATCATCGTTTCTGTTGGAGTTCCGGATTGTTCCAATCAACTGTATTTCCGGAGTATTCGCGAGAGATTACCAAGGCAAGTACCTTGATATACAAATTATAATTATGTGAAATCATTGTTGCGGAAGTGTATGAATCATGTTACGAATATCTGTATATTATATATATATATATATATTTATGTGTGGATATATGTATAGATATATGTATATATATACATATACATATGGAGATAAATGTTGGGTGATTAATACCAATATTAGTTGACGTACTCAACTTAGATTAAAGTACGAATGAATTTATAGAGGTAATATGGTAATGTTTGTATTTTCGGTTGAGTTACGATATAAGGATGCATATGTAGTGTTGATTGGTAGGGTTGAAGGCTTAATGTGTTAAGTCTTGATGAATAACGTGCGAGTTGTTGTTTATTTTGCGTAGTTACAGACTGGCGAATAAATTATGTGAATTGATGAACTGATTTGATAATTGTTGCAACGATTGACTATGTGCTTGGTATTTGTAACAACGTGAATACTTGTTATGAGAGACGTCATATCCGGGTTCCTCTGAGGGCGGGGCGTGTACTCCGGCCTGGTGTACGCTGCAATGAGCGGCTCCATATGATTAGTGAACACCGGTGTTACTTAATAAGCGAGTAAGGGGCGGCTCCTGTGAGAGTGAACGCCAGCGCAGTGACATGTGCAAGGGCGGCCAATATAGTGGAGTGAACGCCGGTACACAGGTGTGCAAGGGAGGCGCCTGGCAGGCTTATTGGTAATGGATATTTGAGTGATAGCTAAGACCCCGTTACCAAATGATTTTCATAATTCAAAGTTCTTGCAACTCGCTTTAAAATGTTGGTCTTGATGTAGACCGCGATTCGTGTTTCTGAAAGTTCGTTCCAACTTGTTCTAAATGTTGGTATCAGGGTTAATTAACCAAGGATATTTGACGAGATTTCCGAGGGTTAATTAATCAGGGGTCTTGAGCAGGATTTGTTGAATGAGAGGTTGTGCCTTTGATTGTACTGTGATGAATATTCTGTGTATTGGGTCGAGGACCCCGTGGGATTTTGAGATTTGATCTCGTGATGATATTATTTGGATTGGGCAGAGAACCCCGTGAGATGTTGTAATGATTCGCTTGTGATAGTGTTTTATCAATTGGGTCGAGGACCCCGAATAACATTGTAATGGTTTTCTTGCAAATTGTCGAGGACTCGAGAGCTTTTTGAAGTATTTTCTAAAAGTATTCCCATTCGATTTTCAAAATCCCAAGACGGCCCGAGTCAATAATAATGTTTTCAAACTTTTTTATCAAAATACTTTTCCTTTTATAAAAAGGGATTTTTCAAACGAGATCTTCTGACTCCTTGGACTCGTTTAAAGTTTCATTGGTGTTATGTTCCGAAAAGAGAATATGATCATGTGATTATCTTCCACCTTCTGTATGCGAGTGCTGTTCTGTGTTGACTATGGGAATGTATGGTTTGTGTTAAGGCTTCGCGGCTGTTGAGTTTTGTGTTGTTATTGTTCGTAAATGTTGTATATTATGTACTTGCACTAGCAAAATTCCAGTTTGCTAACCCCCGAGATTTCCGGGGGTGGGTGCCTGTTATGCGCTCAGGTTTTGGCAGCTCGGGAGCAGTCACAGGATTGGCTTGGAAGGAGATGGAAGACGACGATGCTAATCACACAAGAGTCAGTCTTTTTATTTTGTTTCATTTTGGTTGGTATTTCTCTTTCGGTCGAGTATCCACCCTTGCATGGGTGTAATTTTCATTCATTAAATTAAGTTGTCATTCCCTTCTGCGTTCAAGTTTATTATTGTCATTGAGAAGTAAATTTAGTTAGTTTCTGAATTATTTAATGACTTTGTTGGTCTGCTTTGTAATTAATATTGACCCCGGTCGGTCAATCATTGAGTAGTCTTTTGGAGTTTAGCCTGGTATATCCTTGTGATAAGGGTCTAAGGCGTGTGACATTCCCGGTTGTATTCTGGGGGTGTTACAGTTATGGTATTAGAGCTTAGGTTTGCGAAAAACCTAGGTCGTTAGGTCAAGTCCATGTCTTGTGTGTAATACCCGGTTGTAATTCACTCTCTATCATTCAGTAATTTTATTCGGTAATTGTCACTCAGTGGATTTTCACTCATAATAATCATTCATCAATCATGTTCATTCATCCATGTTCACCGTTCGGAATAACTTCGAGTTGTGTATCGATATTGTTCATTGTTTCAACCTTCCACGTATGAGTTCGACTTTGTAAAATCACCATTAATTTTTGGAAACTCCAAAGATTTTGAATCTTTTCAATATTATAGAGCATCAAGTTAGCTTCCCAATGGTTCAAACGATGAGTCAATCGGAGTCTATAAGAGAGAGTTATGGTCGAAATAGTTTAGACACTCATTTTCCAGTTTTGGCCGAGCAGCCTGTACCGTGAGCCGCAGCACATGCCGGCAGGGCCGCGGCACACTGTCGAGTCACTGCCGCGGCACACCCGTTCGGGCCGCAGCACACTCATGTTTCAATTATCGGCCAACCCCTCTGTACCGTGAGCCGCGGCACATGCCGGCAGGGCCGCGGCACACTGCCGAGTCACTGCCGCGGCACACTCGTCCGGGCCGCGGCATGCTGCCGATCACTGGGGGCAGATATGGCCCTGTGCCTCGGCACACTTCGGCTGGGCCGCGGCACACTGTGCAGTCAGCGCTATAACTGCGTTTTTTTTCAGCGAGATTCACTCATTTTCTTCCTTTTCTTCAACCATACGAGAGAGAGGGCGTGAGGGGGGAGACTTCCCATCATCTTTCACTTGGGTATTTGATTTTCTTCATTTCCTTTCGATCGTGAAGCTCGGATTTTGGATCTAACACGTGTTCTTCGGATCAAAGTGCTTGGATCTTCAAGAGGTAATTTCTTCAACATCTTGGATTTCGATTTTGTATTGAGTTATGATGTTTTGGATGTTAAGATCATGTTGTATGAAGTGATATACACATGATTATGGATATGTTTGATTATTCATTGGATTATTGAAGGATTATTCAAGAACACTTTGAATATTGAATTGGATTTGGGGATTTTTGATTAATCGTTGTTGTAATCACGAATTTGAGTATTCATATTGGATTATTGATCGTATTGAAGATGATTTGTGATTTTGAACTCCAAGTTTTCCATTGTTCGTCACTTATAGTCGACGATACCCAAGTCATGACCGACAAATTGTTCCAGCGGGTAGAATTAGGATTAATTCTTACCTTTCCGCATTAATGAGACTTGTTGTATACCGTTATTATGATTAGGAACGGAGTTGGGAGGATTGTTCGGACCAAAACCTATTCCTTCGTCGTTTCCCTCGTTTCGTCTTATTCAAGGCAAGTATATGTATTATATTTCATTATGTATGTTGTGTTTTCGAAATGATTAATGAATTGTGGTTTTCGAGTGCGTGAGTTGTGTTCCTTCCACCTGGAGTGTCCGACGGGATGTCTGGGGGTCGATACTAAGGGGTACGGCCGAGGAAGTGGACTTGGGTGCGTGTGTGGTTGAACTTCCACCCGGAGTGTCCGACGGGATGTCTGGGGGTCGATACTAAGGGGTACAGCCGCGGAAGTGGTATCCCACCCTGAGTGTTCGACGGGATGTCTGGGGGTCGATACTAAGGGGTACGGCCACGGGATACCAGTTGTGATTTTGTGATATCGTGATGATTGAAACTGAATTGATTGCCAATGTAGTATTTCGGAATATTTATGGAAAATGATATCTGATTGAGATGATTGTGTAAAAATCGTATTTGTATATAATGTTGTGTAATTGTGTACTTGCACTAGCAATTCGAATGCTAACCCCTTAAATGGGGGAAATGCGTCTTATGCATTTCAGGTACCGGGAGAGCTGAGGAACAGGCACGGGACATGCACGCAAAGGATGGGCTGGCTTGATGATGTGGCTCGAGTCTGTATTTTTATGTTTTGTCATTGCATTTGTCGAGTACTGGAGTTAGACTGTTTTCTTTTAAACTTGGTTTAAGTCCCCTGCGTGGGCAATGAATTGGTATTTAACCTATGTCTCATGTACTCCGTTAAAATGTTTTGGCCGAGGCCACAGCCTTACTTACTTTTTGAGTGCATCATTTGGGATTACATTGTGGTTTATGTGTCATGTGTTAGCCTGGTAGACCTCACGAGGGTTCTACGGCGTGTAATGTCCCATTTGTGAATTGGGGTGTTACATTTATGGTATCAGAGCTTAGGTTTTGAATACCTAGGCTGTCGGTAAATTTTTGGGTCTGTCGGTTACGTCATTAGAGTCAGTCGTTGAGCCTAATATCATCATGCTACCGTCTTTTCGTGCTACCCGTGGCTGTAAGTCTCCTCGAACTCTTATATTTCTGTAATTCGTTTTCTTGCGTTGTTCGGAATTATGAATTGTGATACCAACTTTGTCAATTGTGAATCTTTCTGATCTTGTTCTTTTCATTCTTCCTTTAGCATGTTGAGAGGTCGTGGTAGACCAGCTAGGGGACGCGTCCGAGTCCGTGGTCTGGGTGCTGATAATGAAGAGGGCTCTGTAGGTCACAAGTCGTCCAGGAACAAGTCTAGAGGGGGGGGGGTGAATAGACTTGTTGAAACTCTTGAACTCTTTTTCACGAAGAGTGAGTTTCTTCAGCTGATAGTTAAACAAATGACTTGGAGTCGTTTGTTCTTGGATATGTGCGGAAGTCAGCTGATGACGAATAGAAATCAACTTAATGAAACACTTTAACAATGTATGCAGCAGTTTAAAGTATGATGCAGTAAAACAGTAAATAACGCAGGCAATTATAGTGGTCTCAGAGGTGGGGTAATCCTCTACTAATCCACTTTTCTCCAAACCAGTTGGAGATGAATTCACTATATTTTTTAACCAGTGATAAATATTACAGTGATTCAATCCACACTACAACAGCTTCCAACCAGTGGAAATCCGTGCCGTTGTACACACTTGACTGCCTTGCACCTCTTGATCCTCGATCCTCGGATGCCTTTACAGTCTCTTCAACCAGTGAAGTAACCCATACTCAAGATTATAGACAAGAGTGTTTGTCTTCTCCAACTTAAGAGCTTCCTTAAGTATGAACTTTTAGATCTGCTCTTCTCACGATGCTATTGATTGCTTTCGATTGCTTGATTGCTTTGATCGCTTGAATGTATGTTCGCACCGGTAGTTGCTCAGTTTCAAATATTCGGATATATATAGATCACGATCTCTAAGCTTTTTCCTTGTAGCCGTTGCAATTCTTTTGAACAAATCCGTCCGTTGGAGGGAGACTTCATTGTTTAATCTTTCTGAACGTTGCAAGGCTGGATTCCCATTATTTAATTTTATCTTCCGACCATTGTGAAGACTTCTGCATGTGAGCGCCGAATCTTTTGAATATAAAATGATTAAAGTCTTCAAGGTGGGTCTGGATGATTTATTTAAATCATATCTCTTGCGGGAATCACTCCAATTTGTCTCTTCACGTTGCATGTGAGCTTTCCGTAATACTTGACTTTTCAACGCATGCTGACGTGGACTTGGAGTACTTGGCTGCCTTTGAGTAGGCTGATATGCAGCTAACATCTCTGCAGATAGGTCCTCTCGGCTCTTCACTGTTGGTGACTTATCTGGTCAGGTGACTTCCCTGAGGTACCTCGGTTGCAGTCTGGTCAAACTTCTCTGATAAATTTAGTTGACCAGAGCTACTCTGACTGGACTAGGCTGTTCCTCTCTGATGGACTAAGCTGTACTTAGTACTTTGCCGTTTTTCAGCCTAACTAATTTTTGGCCTACAGAAGATACTCATTTGGTTCTTCTTTACATTTTGCCAAGTTTTATACTTAACATATTTGGCCTATGGAAGATACTCATTTGGTTCTTCCTTACATTTTGCCAAGTAATAGACATTTGATTTTATATTAATGACATCATCAAAATCTAACAAGTATTCCTAACAAGTTCCCCCTATTTTGATGATGGCAAAACTAAGTAAGAAATCAAATGACCAAGTCTGCACTTAAGTGCGAGACATAAACTGAAATCAGTCTAATATTGAGACAACTGAAAATTGTCATTCAACAGACTGTTTATAAAATTTTCTGACTTGTTTATTATTGAAATTTTACAAGAAAGTTTTAAATACATAAAACATTATAAGTAAAAGAAATAACTAAAAGTCATCTGCCTCTTCCTCTGCCTCTTCGAACAGGCTGCTTGGCAGGCTTGATTGGCTTAGCTCCAATTGGTCTTATCTTGACTGGAGCAAGACCATATTTTCTCTTCACAACAAGTGCTGCGAAGTCTTGTTCTTGCTGGGATCTGAATCTGTTCTCAAGACACAAATGCTTGATTTCTCTTTGAAGCGCTAACTCATCAAGTTCACCGTCCAGACGGATTGGTGCTTCCTATGCTCTGAAAGAGGGAATCATAGGATAAGCATTTTGATCTTTAGCGTGCTTCTTCAGAACAGCCCAAAGCTTCGGATGGATTTCTTCCATGAAGTTTATGAAAATTTCTTGTGGGGAGAGTTTATCATCCTGGAGTAATTCCCAGATGTAATAGTCTTTGATGAACCTCTTCTTTGCAGATCCCCACATCTCAAGAGCTTCAAATGGAATAAAGTCCTACACAAACCACAGCTCCTTCCCATCCCATTCTAGAGTAGGTTCAAAACCACCTCTAGTCCTTCTTCTTTTTCCTTCAGGCTGGTCAACCTGGTCATCTGGATCCACATCTTCTTTTCTCTTCATACTTGAGGGTCCTTCAATTTGAAGGACATCCTGCTTCTTCTTGCTTCTTATTTCTCTCTCTCTTCCCCCTGAACTCTCTCTTCCCCCTTTTTGCCAGCATCAACCAGAATAGTCAATTGCTGTTCCATTCTGCTCATCCAATCAGACATGCCAAATGGCATTCTGTTGTTGGTAGGTGGAGGGGGCTGAGGAATCTCTCTCTGTAGAAGAGTGTCTATTTTGGCATTTATTGACTGAAGGTCAGGAGTGACTGAGATGATAGCGACTCTCCAATAGTGTCTTTGACGATTTGCTGATCGGCTCGGTCATGGTGGGGATATACGAGCTGATGGAGAGTGCTCTCGAGCCTTCGCAAGGGAACCACTAGGCTGCAGGCTCTGTCTGCGGTGGTAGGTCGAGAGGGTTTTCTCCGGGGTCCCCGACTGAGTCTTGACCAGCCTGCGTCTAGCCGGTGTGTACGGCAGGTACCACATCTATCTGCAGCCTTCGTGAATAGGCTCGCTCGCCTGCTCCGCTCCTTTTCTCGCTTCTCTCTTCCTCTTTCCCTTCTTCTTCCTTTTCTCCAGAGTTTTCTTTTTCTTCTTCCTCATCTTTTTCTTTTTCATTTTCTTTTGCTGCTCCTGCATCTCCTCCATCATCATTATCATCATCATCATCATCATTCTTATCATCATCCTGCTCCTTCTTTTCTCCTTCATCATCCTCATCCTCCTTTTCTTCTTCATCTTTTTCTTGATCTACCTCTTCTCCTTCTTCTTCATCTCCTTCATCAGCCAATTCTTCTGTCTTCTCAATTTCGTCGGGCTGTTTTTCAACTGGAATATTTTCTTCTGTTTTTCTCTCTTCTTCATCTTCTTCAGCCACCAAATCAATAATTTCATTATCTCCATCTACTTCTTCAATCCTAATCTCCTTTTTAACTTCCTCCTCCTCCTCCTCTCCAAAAATGCCATCAAAAATGCTGAGCATGATAGAATGGATAAAGTGGTCCATGTTTGTTTTAAAATGTGACATGAACCATTTATCCTGGAGGATGAAAGCCAAGTCTGATTCTTTGCAAAATCCAATCAGAACCTCCTCAGTGGCTTGGGGATATTCCCAACCACTAGTTGCAGTGTAAGTTTGAAGATTTGTAAAAGGCATAGTTTTGAAAGATTTCCACTCTTCAAAAATATGTACAATAGAGTGTTTTACTGCTTGTGGTTTAACAAGCTGGAGTTGTTCAATAGAAAGATTGAAGGTATTATTTTCTAACAGGTTAAAAGTATAGTCAACTTCAGGAATAGAGATTATTAGACCTGCTTCCTCTTCTTCGGATATGTAGACTAGAGGGGTGAGAACAGGTATAATCCGAGTTTCAGTGGTGTCTGGTGCAGGCAGGTCTTCCGGATGAATTGGTGATGGAACTGAGGGGCTGGCGAGGTGTTCAGATTGCTCTCCCTCGCTAAACTGCAGTTTCCTTGGCCTCTTAGGAGAGGGTTCTGGTGATGACTGCAGGGTAGCTGGTCCTTCTGGGGCTGGTCCCCGTCTCTTGAATCTGATTGCAATGGGTGTATCGTCGGACTCGTTGTCGGACTCGACTGCAGTTGGGATATCAGCTGCAGGTCTGTCCGACTCTTCTGATGAGTAGTATCTTGGGTATGTTCTTGAGTCCGGCAGCTCCTTCAACAACTGAGCTGCTTTCCCAGTGCCTCCGACATTCTTCTTCTCATGGTCCATATGACCAAGCCTTTTATTGGGGTGGAAGGGGTCAGTGTTTCCCTTAGCCACTCCGGTCTTCTCCAAAAACCAACTGAGATGCGTTCCGAACGCCAGCTTTGTCTTGAACTTCTTCTCATCCTCAAGCCACTCGACCTTGTTCACCTCGCGCACGAGTTGACTGAAGATGTAGTCTGCCCAATCGACTTCCTCTTCCTGATTCAATGCACCCAACACCATAAATTTCGACGATGACAGTTGGTCATAACTGCCTGCCATCCCCATGACTATCTTGTTGGTAATATCCAACGCAACACGGTAAATCCTTTTTAATTCATTCCTCTTGGCTGTAAATTTCAATTTTTCTGGGATATTTTCAACTTTGATCTTTTTCCAGGTTTCGGCGGCGGATTGCTTGAGAGCTTCGACCGCCAAACCACGGTGCTTCATCCCGAAGACAGAACGAATCGCCTCTCGATCTATGCTGACAGGTACTCCGCCAACTCTGCTATAAATCCCGTCCTGAATCAGATAAGCGTTGCGATAGAACTCAACAACATCCTCTTTGAACAGATGTTGCGGGTTGATGTCGAGAAAAGGGTAGATTCCGTTAAGCTTCATTGCCCGAATTAGATTGAGCATGTCATAGTCCTCCAAATTGGCTTCTAGTAAACCTTCAAAGTCGACAACCATTGAGAAAATGACCTGGTCCTTCACCGCCTTCAAATTCACTCCTTCGAAAGATGCCATTTCTGCAAATAGAGGATTTTTTAGTGTATATTTTTGCTCTGTAAAATCTAGGGTTTCTGTAAGCGTAAAAAGTAAAGTGAGAGGTCTTCTTCCCTTATAAAGAAGATGAAAAGACGTTTGTATTAGTTTATTATATATTTGAACGGTGGTACGCCTTTTGATATTCTTTTGAATTTCAAATTTGAATCGGTGGCCCAATTTAAAATTCGACGGTTGATTCTGATTGGCCATCGTAGAGGTTGATTTAATAGGTGTTTGACGCGTGTATTAAAATTGCCACTTGGCTTATAAAAGTGTATATTTAAATGCCATTCGTTAGCCAAAATTAATATTATAAATGTGGCAGATAATAATTAAATATTCAGAGGTCAGTTTAGAGAACTTAGCTGGTCTGATTTGTTGACTGTTGACCACTCTGCAACAGGTGAGTTTGACTTCTCGCCTGGTATTCTGAACAGCTAAGTTGCTTCGTCTGGCCTTTGTCTTCTCGCCTGCATCAGCTAGGTTGATTCTGGGGGTCCGTCCTTCCTTTAACTTGCTTCAGTACTAGATTCCCAATCTAGTAATCCAAGGTCTCTGCTCAGCTCTAGGAATCTTTCTTCTGGCAAGGGTTTGGTGAAGATGTCAGCTATTTGGTAGTCTGTGCTAACTCTTTCAACTCTAACCCTTTTGTTAAGCACATGGTCTCTAATGAAATGGTGCTTAACGTCAATGTGCTTCGTCCTTGAGTGCAAAACCGGATTATTGGTTATTGCAATAGCACTATTGTTGTCACACCAAATTGGGACTTCGTTGGCAATGATATTATAGTCCCTCAGCTGCTGTCTGATCCATAGAATCTGTGCACAACAGCTACCTGCAGCTAGGTATTCTGACTCTGTAGTGGAGATAGAGTTAGAAACCTGCTTCTTGCTAAACCAGGATATCAGTCTGGTTCCTAGGAATTGACACGTTCCACTAGTGCTCTTCCTGTTGATTTTGCATCCTGCGAAATCCGCATCTGAGTATCCTGATAGCTCGAAGTTGTCATCCTTGGGATACCATAGTCCAACATTAATTGTAGACTTTAGGTACTTATTTATTCTCTTGGCTGCATCTAGGTGTGATTGCTTCGGCTTGGACTGGAATCTTGCACAAACTCCAACGGCATATGATATGTCTGGCCTACTTGCAGTGAGGTACAGGAGAGATCCAATGAGTCCTCTGTAGTGGGTTGAGTCCACTGATATGCCTGCCTCGTCTGCATCCAGGTGAGTACTTGTGCTCATTGGAATTCTTGCGGGCTTGGCTGATTCCATTCCATATCTCTTGATAAGATCTCTGGTATACTTTGCTTGGTTGATGAAAATTCCTTTTTCCATTTGCTTAAATTGTAATCCGAGAAAGAAGTTAAGCTTTCCCATCATACTCATCTCAAATTCTCCTTGCATGAGGTTGGAGAATTTCTCGCATAGATCAGGATTGGTTGATCCGAATATGATGTCATCCACATAAATCTGGACTATTAATATGTGGCCTTCGTGCTCCACTCTGAATAGGGTCTTGTCCACTTTACCTTTGCAAAATCCATTTTTCTCAAGAAACACAGACAGTGTTTCATACCATGCTCTCGGTGCTTGCTTGAGTCCATACAGAGCCTTCAACAGCTTATAGACTTTGTCTCCTTTGACAAAACCTGGGCGTTGCTCTACATAGACTTCTTCTTCTAGGATTCCGTTCAGAAACGCACTCTTTACATCCATATGGTAGACTTCAAAGTCCTTGAATGCAGCATATGCGAGGAATAGTCTGATGGCCTCTAATCTTGCAACAGGTGCATAGGTTTCATCAAAATATATTCCCTCACACTGTGCATAACCTTTTGCTACGAGCCTGGCTTTATTCCTAACAACAGCTCCGTCTTCATCACTCTTGTTTTTATACACCCATTTGGTGCCAATAACTTTCTTGTGATCAGGTCTGTCTGTTAGTTCCCAAACTTTGTTTCTTTCCATCTGCTCCAATTCTTCTTGCATGGCATTAATCCATGAATAATCTTCCAAGGCTTGTTCTGTAGTCTTGGGTTCAATTTGCGACATGAAACATGAGAACATCGCCATTCCTGCTGGTAGGGTTGATTGTCTCGTCTTAACTCCATCAGTGAACTTTCCGATTATTTGCTGAATTGGGTGATCCTTGAGCCATTTGGGGATATCGTCCTATTCTGGGTTTGTTCCCCCTGTTGGATTGCCCTGGTGGTTATCTGCATCAGCTGGGTTCTGGTCTGCAACTGGATCAGCTACCGCCTTGTCATCTGCAGCTTGGTTCTGATCTGCAGATGAGTCTTTGTCAGCTCCGGCCGGTCTTCTTGGCAAAGAATGGATCGAGATAGGTTTGGTGATCCTCTCGATCTCGATTGGGTCTTCACTGTAGTTGGGTCATCAGTGATCTGCGCAGTGAGTCCACCATTCCAGTGTCTGTATAATGACTTCTTCAAGGGTTCCGACTTGAGCTTGTTCTCAATTAGCTCAAGTTGTTTCCTGTACTCAACGGTAGATTCATCAAAAACAACATGGGGTGTTTCTTCCACAACTAAGGTTCTTTTATTAAAAACTCTATATGCCTTGCTTATTTGGGAATATCCCATAAAGAGACCGTCATCAGTTTTAGCATCAAAGGCATTTAGCTGTGTTTTACCGTTGTTGTGGATGAAACACTTACAACCAAAGACATGAAAGTAAGCAACAGTAGGAGTTCTATTATTCCAAACCTCATAGGGAGTTTTGCCATGTCTCGCTACTATCATACTCTGCTCAGGTGTGACAGTTGTGTTCTGACTTCAGCCCAGAACCTTTTGGGTAGGTCCGCTCGCAATCATGGACCTTCTTTGCTTCCTTCAGGGTTCTGTTTCTTCTTTCAAAGAACACCATTCTCTGGGCGTCTGGCCGTAGAGAGCTCATCCGGATTCCATTCGATCATTGTAATCGATTATCGCCTTGTTGAGAAACTCTCCTCCTCTATCTGATCTGATCTTGATTATGGAGAGGGATTTCTCATTCTGGATCCTTCTCAGCAGCTCAGGTAACTTGGTCAGGGTTTCACTTTTCTTGTATAGGAAAATGATCCAAGTGTACCTTGAATAATCATCTACTATTACAAAGGCATGTTTTCGGCCACTCAAAGTCCTTGGCTTGATAGGACCAAATAGATCCATGTGGAGTAGATCTAAGATCCTTGTTGTGAGCGTTGTAGGCTGAACTGGCTTGAACGATGCCTTGGTCTGCTTTCCCTTCTGACATGCATCACAGAGTGCTTCCTTCTTGAATGCTTCATTTGGAAGTCCTCTGACCAGCTTCTGAGAGCTAATCTTGTTGATGGCTTTGAAGTTTAGGTGACATAGTCTTTTGTGCCACAGCCATCCATTCTCGCCTCTGTCTTGGATAGAAACAGGAGTTAGGTGTTCTGTGTTCCAATCAATCATGTAGACATCTCTTCTTACGAATCCTTGTAGCTTTATTTCTCCAGATAAGATGTCTATCACCATACACTTCAAGATGGTGAAGACTACTAGATTCTTCTCGTCACGTAATCGGCTTATGCTCGGAGGTTGTACTTGAGCCCTTTGACATAATGAACTTTGGATATCACAATGTTTCCTCGGTGCGACTCTCCAAAGCCTTTTGTCCATCCCTCTAGAGCTATCTCCAAAGGTTACATCGGACCTCTTTCTTTGATGTACTTGGTCAGCATCTTCTTGTTCCCGATCATATGCCTCGAGCATCCAGTCTACAAACCATTCTTCACCTCCAAAATTTGAGCTTGAGGAGATGTGGTTGTAGTCCTTCCACCTTTTCTGCAATTAAACAAGCAGAGATTTAGGTACCCAAATTTGTGGGGGTCCTTTGGGGTTAGTTGGTTTCCTGGAGAATTGATTTCTCCTTGGATTATAGAAATTGTTATTATTATTATTATAACCCTTGTAATGTGTCTGTGGTCGAGGTCTGAATCTCCTGGTTGGATTGTATACCGGATATTCCTCAAAATTTTGATAGTGTGGGCCATTTCTAAATCTGGGTTGAGACCATTTATTAAACCTTTGTGGTCTCCACACTTGTTCATTTTGGTAATTAGGATAACCTTGAGGTTTCCATCTGCCCCTCCCATTATGAAATCTATTTTTGGGGAGTTGTTGGTAATAGTGGGCATGTTGTGCGGTCTTGCTTTTGCCTAGGCCAGCACGCCTAGTCGCTGTCTAGGTGGTATGCAGTGTAACATTGCGCAGCCTAGACGTTTGACTTGGCTGTTGCCTGTTTTTGAATATCGGTTTATATGCAGGCTCAGCAGTCGAGACTATTGTTTCTCCCTTGATAAACTTGGTTTCAGAACTAGAGGGAGTGTGAGAATCATATCCAAGGCCTGATTTGGTATATAGTGACCTCTTATAAGTACACAATTCTCCCAAGGTTGAAGACACCTTCAGGGAGGTTATTTCCTGCGCCTGAGTTTTATTTATCTGAGCCAGCTTAGTAAACTCAGCTTTGGCATGAGCAAGTGCAGCTGATTTTTCTTTAAGTAGAATGGTTAGCCGATCTATCTCAGCTGTATTGACATTTGCCTGGTTTTTAAAGTCAGCTGTAGTTGTCTCAACCTTATTCAGAACTAGGCTGAGTTTATCCAAATCATTTTTCAGCTGCCTATTCTCATCTTGCAGCTGAGTCTTCTCTGCTGATACAGCTTGGTGTGCAGATTTGAGTGTTTCAAAATCTTTAAATAACTGATTTACCGATTCATGTAAGTCCATATCTTGTGACATGGCTGAGCTATTATTTGAACCGGTGGGTTTAGAAGTTACCTCTTCATCAGCTAGGTTTGCCATCAGGCAATCATACTCCTCGTCTTCATCAGAAAAGAAACTGCTGCTTGATTCGACATGCTCCTGGTCTTCTCCGATGAGGGCCTTTCTTCTCTCTTCCTTTCTGCCCACCTCCTTCTTGGTTTCGTCCTTCTTGAGCTCGGGACAATCCATTTGGATGTGTCCTATTTTGTGACAGTTGTAGCATTCTACTTTCCAGCCTAAATTTTCCGGTTCCTTCTTGGATTCTCCTTGTAATTTTTCTTGTACTTGGAGTAGTTCTTTCTGAAATTGCTGAACCTTTGCATTATGAAATCCATTTCTTCCTCAAAATCTAGTGGATTTAGAGGTTTCACATCTGATAAGCTCTTGGCAGAGGACTCGGCTGCAAATGCGATTCCCTTCTCTGCAGGCTCAGTTGAGGATGAACTTGGAAGCTCGAACTCATAAGCCTTCAGATCAGAGAACAGCTCCTGAATCTTTATTTTATTCAGGTCCTTGGACTCTCTCATGGCTACGACCTTCATGCTCCATTCGGGGTTGAGAGATCTGAGGACCTTTAGTGCCATTTCCCTGTTGCCATAGGTTTTGCCCAGGGAGTTGATCTCATTAATAATTTCAGTGAACCTTGTGTCCACTTGATCTATGGATTCACCACTCTTCATTTTAAAGTTGTCAAATTTTTGGATAGCAATTAACAGCTTGTTTTCCTTGATCAGCTTCGTTCCTTCACACATTAGGGCTAATGTGTCCCAAATTTCTTTGGCATTCTTACAGTTCTTGATCTTGACCATGGTGGGTTTGTCAAGAGTTTGATATAACACATCTCTGGCCCTGTTATCAAGATTGGCCAGCTTTCTTTCTTCGGGAGTCAGCTCCGTCCTCTTCTTAGGAATCTTTTCTGGCCTCCCAGCTGCGATCTCCTCTCGCCGTGGTTGTCCTTCTCAAAGATGAATGGACCGTCTTCAATGATGCACCACATGTCGTCATGAATTGAAGATAAGTGTGCTGCATCCTTATCTTCCATGCATCATACTCGTCAACCGAAAAGACAGGGAGTCTAGAGTGCATGTGTTCCATTATAAAGTGAGAGTTAAGATATATATATCTAATATAGATCTGGTTCGTGAAATAAATGAACCAACCTCTCCGATACCACTTGTAGGTCACAAGTCGTCTAGGAACAAGTCTAGAGGGGGGGTGAATAGACTTGTTGAAACTCTTGAACTCTTTTTCACGAAGAGTGAGTTTCTTCAGCTGATAGTTAAACAAATGACTTGGAGTCGTTTGTTCTTGGATATGTGCGGAAGTCAGCTGATGACGAATAGAAATCAACTTAATGAAACACTTTAACAATGTATGCATCAGTTTAAAGTATGATGCAAGAAACAAAGAATAACGCAGCAATTATAGTGGTCTCAGAGGTGGGGTAATCCTCTACTAATCCACTTTTCTCCAAACCGGTTGAGATGAATTCACTATAATTTTCAACCAATGATAAATATTACAGTTGATTCAATCCACACTACAACGACTTCCAACCGGTGGAAATCCGTGCCGTTGTACACACTTGATCGCCTTGCACCTCTTGATCCTCGATCCTCGGATGCCTTTACGCTCTCTTACTTCAACCAAAGAAGTACCCGTACTCAAGATTATAGACAAGAGTGTTTGTCTTCTCCAACTTAAGAGCTTCCTTAAGTATGAACTTTTAGATCTGCTCTTCTCACGATGCTATTGATTGCTTTCGATTGCTTGATTGCTTTGATCGCTTGAATGTATGTTCGCACCGGTAGTTGCTCAGTTTTAAATCTTCGGATATATATAGATCACGATCTCTGAGCTTTTTCCTTGTAGCCGTTGCAATTCTTTTGAACAAATCCGTCCGTTGGAGGGAGACTTCATTGTTTAATCTTTCTGAACGTTGCAAGGCTGGATTCCCATTATTTAATTTTATCTTCCGACCGTTGTGAAGACTTCTGCATGTGAGCGCCGAATCTTTTGAATATAAAATGATTAAAGTCTTCAAGGTGGGTCTGGATGATTTATTTAAATCATATCTCTTGCGGAAATCACTCCAATTTGTCTCTTCACGTTGCATGTGAGCTTTCCGTAATACTTGACTTTTCAACGCATGCTGACGTGGACTTGGAGTACTTGGCTGCCTTTGAGTAGGCTGATATGCAGCTAACATCTCTGCAGATAGGTCCTCTCGGCTGTTCACTGTTGGTGACTTATCTGGTCAGGTGACTTCCCTGAGGTACCTCGGCTGCAGTCTGGTCAAACTTCTCTGATAAATTTAGTTGACCAGAGCTACTCTGACTGGACTAGGCTGTTCCTCTCTGATGGACTAAGCTGTACTTAGTACTTTGACGTTTTTCAGCCTAACTAATTTTTGGCCTACAGAAGATACTCATTTGGTTCTTCTTTACATTTTGCCAAGTTTTATACTTAACATATTTGGCCTATGGAAGATACTCATTTGGTTCTTCCTTACATTTTGCCAAGTAATAAACATTTGATTTTATATTAATGACATCATCAAAATCTAACAAGTATTCCTAACAGGCTCACTTTCTCAGTCCTCTGCGGACTCAGCCTCTCACTCAGTGCCGTCGGGTAATAATGCCGACGCCGGGTCTACTGCCGTACTTCAGCAGTTAGTAGCCCAACTTGCTCAGATAGCTCAGGGTGGACACCAGAATCCGCCCCCGACACCGGAAGAGGAAGCTAGTAATTGGCTTCAGACGGTGACTAAGATGCACCCACCTCGCTTCTCCGGATCTTCTGTCTCCCTCAGTTGGGAGAATTGGCTCTTTCAGTTGTCCAGAACCTTCGATGCCGTAGCTTGTCCCGAAGACAGGAGGGTACATATTGTCCAGTACCTCCTGGATAAGGAAGCTGCGGAATGGTGGGAGGCCATTGCGCCCAGAGACCGTCGAGCTACTTGGGAGGAATTCAAGGCTGCTATGGAAGCAGAATATTGTCCACCGCCAGTTAAGGAGCGCAGAATTGTGGAGTTCTTCACCGCTACGCCATAGGATGTGCCTATTTCTCAGGCCATCATTACTTACAATCAGCAGTTGGGTTTCGTGAGAGATCAAGTGAGGACGGAGGCTGATAAAATCCGTTACTTCAATATGCGCATGAAACCGCATATCAGGCAGAGTATGGACCCGCTCATGTGTGTCACTTTGAAAGAGTATCAGGATCGCGCTCTAGCGATCGAGATGGCCGCACCGGAATCAAAGTTGGGTACCGAGGCCAAGAAACAGAAAACATTTGGCAGCTTTTCAGCCGGTAAGAGTGGCCGATTTTCGAGAGCACAGTCTGCCCTACACCGGGGAAGAGGCCATTTCATCAGGATGGGGGATCTCAGGGTAATCATTCAGTTCAGTCCGTTGCTTCTCGTGGCAGTGTTTGTTTTAACTGCAACCAATATGAGCATTTGATGAAGGATTGCCCTTCTCCTCCAGTTACTTGCTTTACTTGCGGACAGACCGAGCATCGGGCAGCTCATTGTGAGAGAGCCACCAGGGCCGCTAGAGTTCCGACTACCACTGCCGATCAGAGGAATCACAGCACTCCAGCTACTCATGTTCAACAGAGTTTGGGACGTGGTAGGTGTCGGGGTCAGCTGGATCACCGTCCAGCATCGAGTTCGGGTTCAGTTCACCCTCGATTGTATCAGATGAGGCGCACAGAGGAGGCAGACGTTCCGGTGGCGTCAGGTACCACTCAGATCCTTACTCATCCAGTTTCAGTGCTTTTTGATTCGGGTGCTACCCATTCCTTTATTGCATTGGATAGTGTGAGTCGTATTGGCTTTGACTGCTTGTTTGAGTCGTATTGGGTACACCCAGTGAGGAACGTATGGTTCAGGACCGGGAAGTTAGGGATTGCCCAGTGAGGATCGGGAGCCGGGATTGGCCCTCGAATCTCATTGTGATAGACCTTAAGGGTGAGGATTTGATCCTCGAGGACGATTGGTTGGATCGTCACGGTGCTATCATGAACTATCGGACTCGTACTATCTCGATAGTGGCCGAGGACGGCACCGAGCATACCCTCGTCGGTTGTAAGCTGGGTAGATCGGGGAGTGTGATTAGCGCCTTGAAGGCGATGAAACTTCTGAACCAGGGTTGTGTCGGCTACTGGTGTTACGCTCTGAAGGCGGAAGATGGTGGAGTTGATTTGTCGTCAATTCCAGTTGTTAGTGAATACCCCGACGTATTTCCGGATGACTTGCCGGGATTACCACCGCAGCGAGAGGTGGAGTTTCCTATTGATCTAGAGCCGAATGCGGCCCCTATTTCTCGAGCGCCGTACCGTATGGCACCGTCGGAGATGTTAGAATTGAAGAATCAGTTGGGAGAGTTGTTAGATAAAGTGTATATTCGACTGAGCGCATCGCCTTGGGGTGCGCCCGTACTTTTTGTTAAGAAGAAGGATGGATCGCTTAGTTTATGCATCGACTATCGAGAATTAAACAAGTTAACCATCAAAAATAAATACCCTTTGCCCCGGATTGATGATTTATTTGATCAGCTTCAGGGGGCGAAAGTCTTTTCGAAGACTGATTTACGATTGGGCTACTACCAGTTGAGGATTCGGGACATCGATATACCGAAAGCTGCCTTTCGAACGAGATATGGCCATTACGAGTTTGTGGTTATGCCTTTCGGGCTAAGCAATGCCCCAGCAGTGTTCATGAAGTTGATGAACAAAGTTTTTATTAAGTATCTGGACAAATTCGTAGTCGTCTTTATCGATGACATTCTGATCTATTCACGGAGTCGGGGGGAGCACGCCTTACATCTCCGGATTGTATTATACATTTTGAGAGCTGAGCAGTTTATGCGAAGTTCTATAAGTGTGAGTTTTGGCTCGAAGAAGTGATGTTCCTCGGGCATGTGATTTCAGCAGAGGGAGTTCGGGTAGATTCGCAGAAGATAGAAGCAGTGATGGCTTGGGAGCCGCCTAAGAATGTGAAGGAGGTGAGGAGTTTTCTGGGTCTCGCCAGTTATTACCGTAGATTTGTTGAAGGGTTTTCTAAGATCGCTAGACCACTCACTCTGTTGCTCCAGAAGACTCAGAAATTCGAGTGGACCGCAGACAGACAGAATAGTTTTGACGAGTTGAAGAGACGACTAACTACCACACCCGTGTTAGCATTGCCTCAAGGGAACGAATATTTCGTGGTATATAGTGATGCTTCGGGCCTCGGACTCGGATGCGTTTTGATGCAGAGAGATAGGGTTATTGCTTATGCATCTCGCCAGTTGAAACCGTATGAGGCGAATTACCCCACGCACGATTTGGAGTTAGCTGCAGTCGCTTTCGCCTTAAAGATCTGGAGGCATTATCTTTATGGGTCGTCGTGTAAGATATTTACGGATCACAAGAGTTTGAAGTATATCTTCAGTCAAAAAGAGTTGAACATGAGACATCGAAGGTGGTTGGAGCTAATTAAAGATTACGACCTCGAGATACTTTATCATCCGAGTAAGGCTAATGTAGTGGCTGATGCATTGAGCCGAAAACCGGTGGCGTTACAGATATTAGAGGTACTCACGCCACAAAGTAGGATCCGTCGGGATTTTATTTGTCAGAATATCGAGGTTTGGGTTCAGAGAGTTCAGGGTTAGTTATGTGCGTTGGAGATCACTTTGTCCTTGACTGATGATATCAAGGCGAAATAGTATGATGATCCGTTTTTGGTCCAGCTGAGGGAGGATGTGAGGAAGGGGAAAGCCCCTGGATTTGTGGTTCAGGATGATGGCGTTCTGAGATTTCGCGGCAGATTATGTGTACCGAATGACATTGAGTTGAGACAGAAGATTTTGAGTGAGGCTCATACTACGCCTTATTCCATACATCCTGGTATGAGCAAAATGTACAAGGATGTGAGGAGTAACTATTGGTGGAGTAATTTGAAATCGGACGTTATCGAGTTTGTGGCAAAGTGTTTGACCTGTCAGCAGGTTAAGATTGAGCATCAGCGGCCCGCGGGGTTGCTACGACCACTTCCCATTCCGGAATGGAAATGGGAAGACATCTCTATGGACTTCATTACCGGGATGCCTAGGACTCGGACTGGAATGAACATGATTTGGGTTATTGTTGATCGACTAACCAAATCAGCTCATTTCCTGGGTATTAAGGACACTTGGGGACCGGAGAGGCTGGCGCGAGTGTTTATTGCAGAGATCGTGAGATTGCATGGGACTCCTAGGAGTATTGTTTCAGATCGAGATGGCCGGTTTGTATCACATTTTTGACAGGCGGTTCATCGAGCTTTGGTGACTGAGATGAGACTCAGTACGTCTTACCACCCTCAGACTGACGGACAGTCAGAACGGACGATCCAGACGTTGGAGGATATGTTGAGAGCCTGTGCCTTAGATTGGAAGGATGATTGGGAGTCGCACTTGCCGTTCATCGAGTTCACGTACAACAATAGTTGACACGCCTCGATCAAAATTGTAACACCCCGAGATATTCGGAATCATTACAACGCCGTAAACCCTTTTAGTAAGGATTTACAAGGCTAAATAAAAGAAATGTAAATATAATTCAACCTTACAACTGAAGTTAAAAATACAGAACTGGTTCAACTGATCCAAAGAGTTAACTTATACAACCATATCGAAAATGACATTATTAAAGCACACGTACTCGAGTACTAAATTGAACCAAGAAGACAAATCACAATAACAATAAACATCAACCACATCACTGAGCCATTTCATCGTCCTGTCGGTACTGTTGTTGCTTCCCCGCTCCTCGGCTACCTGAACATCAAAACAATGTCCACCCCCGAAGGGGTTAGCAAAACAATGCTAGTACAAGTATCATAATACATAAATCATCAGTGCATCATAAAACATGCAAACAGACTTCCGTCATCGGAATCCAATGATGTGAATCCCCACGATTCCATCAACACAATACAGGGTAATCCAGCGATCCAGCGCCCTTGGTATAGATCCCCATGATGATCCCATCGGACCAACGCATGGTGGAAAACCCATCCAGCGATCCAGCGCCCTCAGCATAGATCCCCATGATGATTCCGTCGGACCAACGCATGGTGGACATTCGATCCAGTGCCCTCAGCATAGATCCTCATGACCCCCTCGGATCATTTATACCATAAACCAATTAATTATGCATACATATATGCATTTAAATATGTTCATCAATACGAACAATTAACAACGAATACCACGAGAAATTAAAGAAATAAATCTCATATTCGACAACATGAACAAAACCATGTGCATGATCAAAGTTCCAATATAAATCAAACTCAACATATGATACTTGCCTCGAAAATGGCAAAAATGGAAATACTCCAACAAATGACACGCGTCCGTATGCCACCGCCCCTCGATCGTCCCCTATGCAAGGTTCGGACCTAAGAAATAATAAAGAATTCCTCTCAAGTCGTACGAACGTCTAACAATTCGGTTTACGGCCGCAAGTTCTAAAAATGAATTCTGCCTGAACTACTTAGCGCGCGCTACGTACTCTACGTAACGTGCGCTAAGCCTGCCCGTTAACGTACGCAAATAATAAAGTCTAGCATAGCGCACGTTATTCATTCCCGATAGCACATGTTAATATGCCTATCTTAGCGTGCGCTAATTGTGCATGGCAGTTTACTGCTGGGCAGAAAACTTGAGCTAAATGTAATGAAACTCATGAAATCTTCAGTGTTAATACATGCCATCTCCGTGCATATCTTGCTCATAGGGTTTGTGAAAGATCTTTACGTATTAAATGACTATGAGATACAAGGATACATATAATCATCACAACACCATAATTCATCTTTGATCTTTAAGAAATATCCTAAGTCCAATCCATTTCATGTCCCAAAACGTATGATTCCTTTATGTAAGGGCATAAGAACTTGGCAATCCCCATATACTGGTCATAATCGGTTTTGAAGATACATGAATATGCTTAGGAGTCCATATACTAAAAAGGTTCAATGGATCATACGATGAATAAGTGCCGAAACGTCAAAAATATCCTTCTAACACATGATGTTTGACTACTAACGAATTTAACTGACTAGATAATCAAGATCAAAACGTCCTTCATACTAGTACTTAACATTGGTGAAGAATCACCTACCTCAAAGTAGTGAAGAACAAGGAGGAATTCGAAGCAATCCAACGCCGAAGGCTTGAACACCAATCCCCAATGATCTACAATCTTCAACTCGAGCTAGGATGCTGATATGAAGTGTTTAGGATGAAGAGAGTGACTCTCTAAGTTCAAGAATTCGGATATGGGAAGTGAAAAGTCTAAAAATATGAAAAAGGATGCTGTCCTATATATAGAAAATGGTTATTAGTGCGCGCTAGTCCATATTCATAGCGTGCGCTAACGGCTATTTGAAACTTACTGATTTCATTGTACTCAGCCTTTAGCATGCGCTATCCTCATATGTGTAGCATGCGCTAACGCGTTGACTTGGCTTTTTCCCGAAAGCCGTCCAGGTTCATCCCGACATAATCCGACCAAGATCCCCGGTCTGATCTTACCTACCAACACGTCTCAATCATATTGACCACGTATAGCGTGCGCTAAGGTTCCTTCACAGCGTGCTGTCATGACCCGATATGTCGTGTCTGTGTTGACCGTCCAAATGAGGTGTGCCTTCTGGTTAGCTTGCCACAAGAGGGGTAAAGGGGGCAACATTAGCGTTAAGGCGTTGTTTGCACGAATGCATCGGTCTGGCCGAGTCAGGCATGCCGACCCGGTTTAGTCCGCAGAGCCTGTCGCTAGTCGAGGACTTGACTATGAAGGGGATCATTGCTGGTAGGGCACAACTGGTCGGGGACTAATGCCGTCTCCCTGATGAGCCCATGGCAGGGCGAAACCAGTTGGCATGCTATGTGGGATAGGCTGGTCCCGGGGTGTGAGGGCCCCTGGGACGCCGCACGGGCTTCGGAAATCTCATCCCGTGACACATGGTATCAGAGCCGAAACCTCTCTCAGTACGGCATGGTTTGGGTGTGGTCAAGTTCTGCCGAAACCGATCAGGGCGGGGAGTGAACGCCGGTGCAAAGGGCACGGACAAAGTGCGGCTCCTGACAAGGATTCAAGGCAGAGAACATGAACCGATTCTATGCCGGAATGAGAGGTGGTCCTAGGCTTGTGAGATCAGACGGTCCGGAATGTGGACACACTTGTATTACACACTTTTGGTAGCTCCACCTTTCGGTGACCGGGGTGTAAGAGCGTGGATCATCGTGGGCCATTGTGGAACCTCAACATGCGGGAAAAATGCAGCGGCCGAGGGAATGCCGTTCAACCGAGGTACTAACGCCAAGAAGCACGTAGGGTGAAGGTTGATGTCGATTGGTGATGCGGTATGTGCGCGGAGCACTGCGGGCTAGCGCAGGGGCGCGAGTGAAGAGCCTGTCCATCAAGGGATGGTGCCGTATGTGTTTGGCCACGATCGTTTTGTGTGCGTGGGGCAATACAGTGTGCGGAAAGAAACATTCTCCCCCAGCATGGGGACGTGCTGTGATTTGGGTGGGGGAGGATTTCACGACTCGATATGTCATGTCCGTGTTGACCGTCCAAATGAGGTGTTCCTTCTGGTTAGCTTGCCACAAGAGGGGTAAAGGGGGCAACATTAGCGTTAAGGTGTTGTTTGCCCGGATGCATCGGTCTGGCCGAGTCAGGCATGCCGACCCGGTTTAGTCCGGAGAGCCTGTTGCTAGTTGAGGACTTGACTATGAAGGGGATCGTTGCTGGTAGGTCACAACTGGTCGGGGACTAATGCCGTCTCCCTGATGAGCCCATGGCAGGGCGAAACCAGTTGGCATGCTATGTGGGATACGCTGGTCCCGGGGTGTGAGGGCCCTTGGGATGCTGCACGGGCTTCGGAAATCCCGCCCCGTGATAGTGCGCTATGGATCCAAGTTAGCGTACTGTCACGGGGTTATACTTGCGCCTCGCTAAGTCCTCGTCGTGCGGCACTCTTAGGTTGTCTCAAGCCTAAGTATTAAGCCTACTAATAAACAAGACTGCTAGGAAGGAAAGTAAGGAAAATGCTTGGGGAAGGTTTTCTCTTATTGCACTGTAGCAAATCAGATTTCTCAAGGTGAGTTACAAATGAGCCCAAGGGGGGTATTTATACTAATCCTCCTAGGCTAACAAATTACCAACAAAACATTACTATTCCAAGTATTTACAAGAATGCCATCATCTAGAATGATCTATACAAATTCTAGGTAATTCTAAGAAGTCTTCTTGGAGTCTCCAGCCCCCTCTGGAACGTCCGGCCCGAAGTGTCCCGGCCCGGCCCGGCCAAGGCCCGATTCGGCCCGTAGCAATCCGACCCGATCTCTGACCTTCTGGAACCCTCTTTGACCTTCTGGAATTGATTGGTCTCCATCTTGAAGCTTCTAGGGTCTTCTTTCTGAAGAGTGGGTTCCTCGGCTTTTCAATGTCTACTGCTGTCACAAGGCTTTTTCCGTCTAAGCCTATTATAGGGGGGGTAGTCCTCTGTGAGCTTGGCCCGGTCCATGCACGCGCGCGAGCCTGCTGCGCGCCCGTCCGGAAGGCTTCGGCCCGATGTTGTGCGATGCCTGCTGCCTTAAGGTGGGGCGTGACATTCTCCCCCACCAAAGTCGTAACCGTCCTCGGCACGATGCTGTCCTGATATTCTTCAATCTTCTGCCAGAATTGCCATAGGTGATCCTCATGTTTCCAGCTATTTTCAGCGTCTGGGAGTCCCTTCCAATGCACAAAGTACTCTGTGTATGGGGCCACGCCCCTTCGTCGAACGTCCCGATGTGAAATGATCTCGGCTACTTCCTTGTCGAAGGAAGTAATCACGGCAGTAGGTGCTCGATGTGACTGAGCTCGGCCCGGATCCTCTATGTCCTGATGGTAAGGCTTCAGTTGGCTAACATGAAAGACCGGGTGTATCTTTATCTTCGACGATAGTTCCACTCGATAGGAAACTGTCCCAACACGCCGCTCGATCTTGTAGGGTCCCTCGTATCTTCGGATAAGTCCCTTATGCACAGCCCGAAATGCTTTAAATTGCTGCGGGAGAAGTTTCACCATAACTAAGTCGCCTTCATTGAACTCGACCGCTCGTCGCTTGAGATCGGCCCATTTCTTCATCTTCTTGGCTGCCTTGTCTAGTGATGCTCGAGCCATGTCCGATTCCTCCTGTAATGACTTAGCAAAGGTATATGCTGCGGGACTCTGTCCCGAGTATCCGGTGGCAATGTTGTTCGTTGTCGCCGGTTGTCTCCCTGTAGCGAGCTCGAATGGGCTGCATCCCGTTGATTCACTCTTCTGCAAATTGTATGAGAATTGGGCCGTGTCTAAGAGTTTGGCCCAGTCCCGCTGATTGGCACTCACATAGTGCCGCAAGTAGCACTCAAGAAGTGCATTAACTCGTTCTGTCTGCACGTCCGTCTGTGGGTAGAAACTTGTTGAGAATGCTAAATTCGAGCTCAATAGCTTGAAAAGTCCAGACCAAAACTTCCGTGTGAAACGTGGATCTCGGTCACTCACGATTGTCCTTGGAATGCCCCAATGTTTTACCACATGCTTTAAGAACAAATTGGCCGTCTCCAGAGCCGTTACGTTCGCCGGTGCTGGAATAAAAGTTGCGTATTTTGAGAACCTGTCCACCACAACTATGATCGACCCGTACCCATCCGATTTAGGCAAAGCCGAAATAAAGTCCATTGAAACGCTTTCAAAAGGGTGTTCCGGTATGGGTAAGGGTTGAAGTAGTCCACCAGGTTGTTGTTGTTCCACCTTGTCTTGTTGACATACAAGACATGTCCGGACGTATGCCTCAACGTCCTCACGCATCCTGGGCCAAAAGTAGGAATTGTCAATTAAAGCCATTGTACGGTGCATACCTGGGTGTCCAGCCCATAGTGTATCGTGGCATTCCTTCATGATGTCCCTCCTTAAGTTCCCCCATTTGGGCACGTACAAACGATTGCCTTTGGTGAAGAGTAGCTTGTCTCGTTCCTAGAACCGTCTGGTCTTGCCGCTCCTGGCAAGCTCCATGATGTTTCCTGCGAAAGGGTCCTGCCTCAGTCCCTCACGTATGCGGTCCTTGATGCTTCCCTCGGCCTTGGTCAAGGCTGCAAGCTCGGCCTTCCGACTTAATGCATCGGCTACTCGGTTAAGTACTCCAGGCTTGTACTCCAGGGTATAATCGAACTCAGCTAGGAATTCCTGCCATCTTGCTTGTTTTGGTGTGAGCTTCTTCTGAGTTTGAAAATAACTTGTGGCTACGTTGTGTGTCCGTACCACAAACTTGCTCCCAAGTAAATAATGCCTCCAAGCTCTAAGGCAATGTACCACGGCGGTCATTTCCTTCTCATGTACCGAGTACCATCTCTCAGTGTCATTCAATTTTCTGCTCTCATAGGCAACGAGATGCCCTAGCTGCATCAATACTCATCCGATGGCATAATTGGATGCATCGGTCTGAACCTCATATGCCTTGGCATGGTCTGGCAAGGCAAGAACTGGCTGCTCCGTCACTTTGCCTTTGAGTCGCTCAAAGGCCTCTCAGCACTTATCCGTCCACTCCCATTTGTGGTCCTTCTTCAATAGGTCCGTTAATGGTGCTGCTATCCGAGAGTATCCCTCGATGAACTTCCTATAGTAGTTCACGAGTCCCAGAAATGATCAGAGTTGGGTTACGCTGGTCGGCGGTTCCCAATCTCGAACGGCTTTCACTTTGGCCTCATCCATCATTATGCGGCCATCTTTGATACGGTGCCCCAGAAAAGTCACTTCCTGTTGGGCGAATGAGCACTTCTCCAACTTTGCATAAAGTTCGTTGTCCCGCAATGCTTGGAACACCTGTCGCAAGTGTTCTACATGCTCCTCCATCGATGATGAGTAAATGACAATATCATCCAAATAAACGACAACAAACTTGTCTATGTATGGTTGGAATACCTTGTTCATCAGTGTGCAAAAGGTCGCTGGGGCGTTTGTAAGCCCGAACGGCATCACAAGGAAATCAAACAAACCATACCTGGTCGCCATGGCGGTCTTGGGCTCGTCTCCATCGGCTATCTGGACCTGCCAATATCCGGATCTTAGGTCGATCTTTGAAAAGTATTTGGCACCTCCCAATTGGTCAAATAGCTCTCCAATGAGTGGAATGGGATATTTGTTGCGAACCGTCAGTTTGTTGAGTGCCCTATAGTCCACACACATACGTAAGGATCCATCATGCTTCTTCTGGAACAAAACGGGGGATCCATAAGGAGATTTGGATGGTTGGATCACCTTGGAATCCAACAACTCTTTCAATTGCTTCTGCAGCTCCTTAAGTTCCGGTGGTGACATCCTATAGGGTGTCCTCGAAGGTGGCTTCGCATCGGAAATAAGTTCAATTTTGTGGTCCACATCCCGTCTGGGCGGCAACTTCTTAGGTAGTTCCGCGGGCATCACGTCCTGGAACTCCTCCAAAACGGCTTGAACTTCCTTTGGTACATCCTTGCTTTCAACATCGTTCCCATCATCAGGAACGTAAAATGGGGCGAAGTTCTCTTCCTGCTTTCGATGTCCTCGACTAAGTTACATAGCTGAAAGGGTGCTTGTCCCCTTCACTTCCCTCCTGGCCGGAATGGCCTGTGTCCTGTCGGAGTCCAAAATGACTAAGGAATCTGAAAATGGAAGAATGCAAGCCCATACCTGATCGAACCATTGTAACCCAAGAACCAAATCGTAGTCATCCATGGTCACTACAGTGAAGGTGATCATTCCCTGCCAGTCACCTATCTTTGCTTTCACTCCTCGTGCTTCGCCGGTCACCGGTTTAGCATGGGTGTTCACTGTCTTGATCGATCCATTAGTTGGAGTGACGGTGAGTCGTAATGCTTTGGCTACGCCGTCCCGCATGAACTTGTGCTTAGCTCCTGTATCCACTAAGGCTTTGATGTGTGTGCCCCCGATCAATGCATCCACGAACATAGACCCCTTTCTGGGTCCCTTCGCCGGCTCCACAACGGCTTTGACAGCATTGAGCAAACTCAATGAGCCCATGTGCGCACCATCTGCATCCTCGGTCTCCGTGGTCTATTGGATGGATGCGACCTTGTTCCTCCGAAATGGGCAATCGTAATTCAGGTGAGAGGTACTATGACAAATGTGACAACCTCTCGGCTTATCATTCTCGTCCACTGGTTGCTTGCCCGAGTATTTGTTTGGCCTGAACCTTGATGGGCAGTCTCCCCGACCTTTGCCTTTATCTGTGCGAAAAGTCCTTGGCTTATCGCTGGTTTTCAACTCCCTTAGGCCCTAGGCCACAGCAATGGCAGTCGCCACGTCCTGAACATTGCGCCTTTCCAAGTCTTGCCTCGCAAAAGGCTTGAGTCCGTCCATAAATGCAAACAGATTGTCGGTCGCCGTCAAGCTTGGTATCTCCAACACAATTTATTGGAACTCCTTGACATAGTCTTTGATCATACGGGTGTAGCTAAGTCTCTTTAGCCTGCGCCGAGCCTCGAACTCCACATTCTCAGGATAGAATTGCCTCTTCAATTCGGCCTTGAAGTCTTCCCAGAAAGCCATCCTGCACGCACCACTCTCAATGTCGGCCTGCTTGGTCCGCCACCATAGTACGGCTGTGTCGGCTAAGTACAAGGGCACCGTCCGTAACTTGGTGTCATCATCTCGAATGTTTGAGGCACCAAAGTACTGCTCCAGGTTCCACAAGAAATTGTCAATCTCCATGGCGTTTCTCGATCCGTTGAGCTTCCCAGGCCTTGGGATGTCAATTCGTGCGGGTGTCGCACCCACATGTTCTCCATTGGCAATCGCCCTCTTCACTGTTGCCATCTCCGTCTTGAGAATCTCCATGCTCTCTTGCATGGCCAAGATCATGGCCCGAAAATCAGCCAACTCTTGCTTCATGTCCCCATCACAAGCATTGATAGTGGAAAGTACCTGGTTGTTTAGCTCTTCACCAGAGTCTTCTAAGTAATCCACCCTCTTCGCAACCTCATCATAGACCTCCTCCAGTCGAGTCACTCGGCTGTCCATGGCAGCAATCCGGTCGATAGACTTGTCTCTGCCCTTCTTGGTCTTCTCGGCCTGAGTGTTGGGTTGGGTAACGTCGGATGATTGAGCCATCTTCTTCCTTGCACGACCAGCTAGCAATCTTCGAAAATCCGCCTTGGTTGTCTCAACCTTGGCTCTGATACCAACTGTCACGGGGTTATACTTGCGCCTCGCTAAGTCCTCGTCGTGCGGCACTCTTAGGTTGTCTCAAGCCTAAGTAGTAAGCCTACTAATAAACAAGACTGCTAGGAAGGAAAATAAGGAAAATGCTTGGGGAAGGTTTTCTTTTATTGCACTTTAGCAAATCAGATTTCTCAAGGTGAGTTACAAATGAGCCCAAGGGGGGTATTTATACTAATCCTCCTAGGCTAACAAATTACCAACAAAACATTACTATTCCAAGTATTTACAAGAATGCCATCATCTAGAATGATCTATACAATTCTAGGTAATTCTAAGAAGTATTCTTGGAGTCTCCAGCCCCCTGTGGAACGTCCGGCCCGACCCGGCCTGAAGTGTCTCGGCCCGGCCCGGCCAAGGCCCGATTTGGCCCGTAGCAATCCGACCCGATCTCTGACCTTCTGGAACCCTCTTTGACCTTCTGGAATTGATTGGCCTCCATCTTGAAGCTTCTAGGGTCTTCTTTCTGAAGAGTGGGTTCCTCGGCTTTTCAATGTCTACTGCTGTCACAAGGATTTTTTCGTCTAAGCCTATTATAGGGGGGGTAGTCCTCTGTGAGCTTGGACCGGTCCATGCACGCGCGCGAGCTTGCTGCGCGCCCGTCCGGAAGGCTTCGGCCGGATGCTGTGCGATGCGTGCTGCCTTAAGGTGGGGCATGACAGTATGCTACACTTAGTCGATAGCGTGCGCTACATGCGCAGAATCACAATTTAAAATCAAATTCATGAAATCATACGCTCAACAACACCGGATTATGAAATACGGAGAATAATACTCAGATCAAAATGCAACAATTACAATATCACAAGTTCCAAATACATATCAGAAATCTCGGGTATTACATCCTTCCTCCCTAAAAAGAAGTTTCGTCCCAAAACTTAAGGTGAAAACAACTCTGGATATCTAGTCTTCATACTGTCCTCCGTTTCCCAAGTAGCCTCTTCAACTCCGTGTCGTGACCATTGTACTTTAACCAAGTGTATTGGTTTATTCCTCAATTGTTTGATCCGACTCTCAAGTATCTTGATTGGTCTCTCTTCGGAAGTGCCGTCATTAGCTATCTCGATCTCATCGAACTCAATGATATGACTGGGATCCAGTACATACCTCCGCAGTTGGGATACGTGAAACACATTGTGAATGTGACTCAGCGATGGCGGTAAGGCCAACCTGTATGCTAAATCTCCAACTCTCTCGAGAATCTCGAATGGTCCGATATATCTCGGACTTAGCTTGCCTTTCCTCCCAAAACGGAAAATTCCTCGTGTAGGAGACACCTTCTATAGTACGTGGTTCCCAATGTCGAACTCTAGAGGGCGACGACGTACGTCTGCATAAGACTTCTGTCGACTCTGGGCAGTCAACAGTCTTTCTCGAATCAAAGCTATCTTCTCTTGAGTCTGAACTATCAATTCCGGTTCCATCCCGATCAAGTCCGAAGAATCATCCCAGCACAGGGGTGATCGACATCTTCTCCCGTACAAAGCTTCAAATGGTGCCATTTTAATAGAAGCATGCCAACTATTATTGTAGGTGAATTCAATCAATGGCAAGTGAACTTCCCAATCAGTCGACCAATCTAAGGCACAAGCTCTAAGCATGTCTTCTACTGTTTGTATAATCCTTTCGGACTGACCGTCCGTTTGGGGATGATAAGTCGTGCTAAAGTTGAGCTCAATCCCCAAAGCCCTGTGAACTGCCTTCCATAAGTGCGACACGAAGCGACCATCTCGATCTGAAATAATGGTCTTCGGCGTCCCATGCAATCTGACTACCTCTGCAATGAATACTCGCGCCAATCTCTCGGGTCCCCAAGTATCTTTAATTCCTAGGAAATTAGCCGACTTGGTTAGTCGATCAACTATAACCCAAATCATGTTCATTCCCGTTTTGGTCCTTGGCATATTGGTGATGAAATCCATCGAGATATCCTCCCACTTCCACTCAGGGATCGGAAGCGGCTTTAACATTCCGGCAGGTCGCTGATGTTCAATCTTAACCTGCTGACAAGTCAAACACTTCGAAACATACTCTGCTACGTCCTTCTTCATATTTCCCCACCAGAAGATTTGTTTAAGATCCTTATACATCTTACTGCTGCCCGGGTGGATAGAATAGGGTGCGCTGTGAGCTTCCTTCAGAATTGCCTGTCTCAAATCATCATCATCGGGAATGCAAAGTCGACTCTAAAACCTCAGAACTCCATCATCTTGTATCACGAATCCTGGGGCTTTTCCTTTCTTTACTTCGTCACATAACCGAAGGATCAGAGAATCGTTCAACTGCTTAGATTTGATCTCCTCGACTAGTGATGAAGTCAGTTCCATCACATATAGTTGCCCTTGGATTCCTGGTGCCCATACTTCAATCCCTTCGTGGATCAGTTCCGTTGAATCTTTGGTTTGGGATGTAAGTGCTTCCAACACTCGAAGAGAAACAGGTTTACGGCTCAATGCATCGGCTACTACGTTTGCTTTACCCGGATGATAGAGAATCTCCAAGTCGTAATCCTTGATCAATTCCAGCCACCTTCTCTGCCTCATGTTTAATTCTTTCTGGCTGAAAATGTACTTGAGGCTCTTATGATCTGTAAAGATCTGACAATGAGTGTCGTATAGATAATGTCTCCAAATTTTCAATGCAAAGACTACAGCTGCTAGCTCCAGATCATGACTCGGGTAATTAACCTCGTACGGTTTCAACTGCCGAGAAGCATAGGCAATCACCTTATCCTTTTGCATCAACACACATCCCAGACCTTGATTTGAAGCGTCGCTGTATACCATGAATCCATCAGTTCCATCTGGTAATGCTAATATAGGTGCTATCGTCAGTCTCTTCTTAAGTTCATCAAAACCAGCCTGGCATTTCTCATCCCACGTGAACTTTTGAGTTTTCTGTAACAGCTGAGTGAGCGGACGAGCAATTTTGGAAAATCCCTCTACAAAACGGCGATAATATCCCGCAAGTCCTAAGAAACTCCGGACTTCTTTCACGTTATTAGGAGCTTCCCATTCCAAGATTGCTTCGACTTTATTCGGGTCCACCTGAACTCCGTCAGCTGATATCACATGCCCAAGGAAAGTTACTTCCCTAAGCTAGAACTCACATTTGGAAAGCTTTGCATACATCTGTTCCTTCCTCAAGGTGCTCAAAACCACACGCAAATGTTCGGCATGCTCCTCTGTGTCCTTCGAATATATCAAGATGTCATCAATGAAGACGACCACAAATTTATCCAAGTATTCTAAGAATACCCGACTCATCAATTGCATGAATACCGCAGGAGCATTGGTAAGTCCAAATGGCATCCCTACAAATTCATAATGCCCGTACCAGGATCTGAAAGCAGACTTTGGTATATCCGATTCCTTAATTCTCAACTGATGGTATCCTGATCGCAAGTCAATCTTCGAGAATACCCTTGCCCCTTGCGGTTGATCGAACAAGTCGTCAATCCGAGGGATCCGTCTTTCTTCCGGACAAAGAGAACGGGCGCTCCCCAAGGAGAAACGCTAGGTTGAATATAACCCTTCTGTAACAATTCCTCCAGTTGTTTCTTTATTTCATACATCTCGGTTGGCGCCATGCGGTATGGTGCTCTGGAAATAGGAGCGGCTCCAGGCTCTAATTCCATAGTGAACTCCACTTCTCTCTGCGGAGGTAACCCAGGTAGTTCGTCAGGAAATACATCTGAGAACTCATTCACAACTGAAATAGATGAGAGCTCTACTCCTTCCTCTTTCCTCATGGCATAGCACCAAAGTCCATGACATCCGTGCTTCAGTAATTTCACGACTTTCATTGCTTTGATCAATTTTCCCGAGCTTCCCGGTCTCCATCCTCGGAATAAGTGTTCAGATCCGTCATCAGCAATGATAGAAATGACTCTCTTTCGGTAATTCAGAATAGCTCTATAACGGTTGAGCCAATCGTCCCCGAGAATTAAGTCGTCACCATGTATGTCAACTACAATAAGATTTGATGGCCAATATCTCCCTCCTATAGACACTGGAAAATCTCTAGCTTCTAGGGTTCCCACAATTTTCTCTCCGCTCGGTAATCCCACAACATAAGGTTCACAATCATACAAGCACGAAATTTTCAAACGATTAACACAGTTCAAAGATATAAAAGAATGCGTAGCTCCTGAATCGAATAAGACACTAACTGGTTGCAAAAGGATCTGAATCATACCTGATGCAACAGATGTGTTCTGATCGTCTGACTTATTCATCTCGTAAATACGCGGAGGAACGGACCCAGCGCTGGATGCCTCTCTTTTCCCAACATTCTGTTGCTGGAAACCGCTTTGCTGCGTCTGGTTTACACTAGTGTCTTTCGGAACCGGTACAGGAGTGCGAGTACCAAAAGATCGAGTCGCATTTCCACAAAATGTTGCGCGATGACCTTCCTGTCCACACTCGAAACAGGTCACAGCAGCGAAAGCTTGATCCACGTCGAACATGCCCCGCTTTGCCACAGTTATAACATTTCTTCCACTGCGTCAAACGGTTGGTGCTGCCCGGAACTTCTTTCCACCTCGAGAAGGATGCGGAGGCCTCCTGGATG
This sequence comes from Orobanche coerulescens, assembly GCA_033398695.1. Lineage (NCBI taxonomy): Eukaryota > Viridiplantae > Streptophyta > Magnoliopsida > Lamiales > Orobanchaceae > Orobanche > Orobanche coerulescens. Next base: position 124,346,272 of record CM065802.1, on the reverse strand, counting down.
AATGAAAAGAGGACTGGCCCCTGCGAGGCCCACTACTCTTATTCTCCGTGAAGTTGCCAGCCACTTTCTGCTTCTTTGCTTCCGTTGATTTCACTACTGCTGCCTCTTTTAGATCATAGGCCAGCGCCTTGTCCTGATATTGTCGCAAGGTGGTACATTCAAATCCGGACATATATTGCTGAATTTCCGGCTTCATTCGCATGTCAAAATGGAAAATCCTCTCCGCCTCGGTCCTGACCAAGTGGCGCACATAAGTCAGCTGGTGATTAAAGGTCTTAATCACGTATGTCACAGATGCCTCTGAATTTTGTGGTGAGAAAAACTCCCGGACTCGGGCCTCTCTAACTGGGCGAGGACAATACTGTGCTTCCATCATTAATTTGAACTCCGTCCAGTCGACATTATGCTCCTCAGGTCGAATGGCCTCCCACCAGTCGAAAGCCTCCCCCGTCAGAAGATACTGGGCGACCGAAACCTTTCTGTCGTTGGGACAGTTAATCCCCGCAAAAATCTTCTCTAACTCCTTCAGCCAGTGATCCCAAGAAAGTGTCTCAGTAGAACCGTCAAATTTCGGAGGATGCAATTTGACCACTTCAGTAAGCCATTTGTCTCCCCAATTATCCACGTTATGTTGCTGTCCCATCGCCGTTTGCATGCGATCAACAACTTGAGCAAACTGGTTTATCTGAGCAACCACCTGCTGAAGCACTCCCGGCACATTAGGATCTGCATTATTATTTGCTGATCCCTGCTGTCCTTCGGAATGGGAATCGGTTCGACTAGCAGATATCTCCGGGGTAGACGCCGAATCCTCCTGTCTCATATTTCCACGTCCGCGTCCACGACCACGTCCGCGTCCATGACCTCCTCTCAACATACTGTAAACACAAATACTCAATATCCAGGGCAAACTTTCTAAAAGAAAGTCCATCAATGTTCACACAACATGAATTAAATAAAGCGGTAGTATTTGAGATTAGGAAACTTACAACCACGGTCCACACGACGATGCTGGCTCAGCAGTGATGTTACAAACGACCAATAATCAAATAACGTAAACAGACCTAACTAACCCGACTGCCAAGATATCCATGAATCTTAGCTCTGATACCATATTCTGTAACACCCCGAGATATTCGGAATAATTACAGCGCCGTAAACCCTTTAAGTATGGATTTACAAGGCTAAATAAAAGAAATGTAAATATAATTCAACCTTACAACTGAAGTTAAAAATACAGAACTGGTTCAACTGATCCAAAGAGTTAACTTATACAACCATATCGAAAATGACATTATTAAAGCACACGTACTCGAGTACTAAAGTGAACCAAGAAGACAAATCACAATAACAATAAACATCAACCACATCACTGGGCCCTTTCATCGTCTTGTCGGTACTGTGGTTGCTTCCCCGCTCCTCGGCTACCTGGACATCAAAACAATGTCCACCACCGAAGGGGTTAGCAAAACAATGCTAGTACAAGTATCATAATACATAAATCATCAGTGCATCATAAAACATGCAAACGGACTTCCGTCATCGGAATCCAACGATTTGAATCCTCACGATTCCATCAACACAATACAGGGTAATCCAGCGATCCAGCGCCCTTGGTATAGATCCCCATGATGATCCCGTCGGACCAACGCATGGTGGAAAAACTGTCCAGCGATCCAGCTCCCTCAGCATAGATCCCCATGATGATCCCGTCGGACCAACGCATGGTGCACATTCGATCCAGCGCCCTCAGCATAGATCCTCATGACCCCCTCAGATCATTTATACCATAAACCAATCAATTATGCATACATATATGCATTTCAATATGTTCATCAATACGAACAATTAACAACGAATACCACGAGAAATTAAAGAAATAAATCTCATATTCGACAACATGAACAAAACCATGTGCATGATCAAAGTTCCAATATAAATCAAACTCAACATATGATACTTGCCTCGAAAATGGCAAGAATCGAAATACTCCAACAAATAACACGCATCCGTATGCCACCGCCCCTCGATCGTCCCCTATGCAAGGCTCGGACCTAAGAAATAATAAAGAATTCCTCTCAAGTCGTACGAACATCTAACATTCCGGTTTATGGCCGCAAGCTCTAAAAATGAATTCTGCCTGAACTACTTAGCGCGCGCTACGTACTCTACGTAACGTGCGCTAAGCCTGTCCATTAACGCACGCAAATAATAAAGTCTAGCGTACGCTAGCTGTGTACAGACAACCCTCTCTGATCAGCTGACTGTCCTGCCTGATGTCATAACGTACGTTACGTACCAAACGTAGCACACATTATTCATTCCCGATAGCGCACGTTAATATGCCTATCTTAGCGTGCGCTAACTGTGCATGGCAGTTTACTGCTGGGCAGAAAACTTGAGCTAAATGTGATGAAACTCATGAAATATTCAGTGTTAATACATGCCATCTCCGTGCATATCGTGCTCATACGGTTTGTGAAAGATCTTTACGTATTAAATGACTATGAGATACAAGGATACGTATAATCATCACAACACCATAATTCATCTTTGATCTTTAAGAAATATCCTATGTCCAATCCATTTCATGTCCCAAAACGTATGATTCCTTTATGTAAGGGCATAAGAACTTGGTAATCCCCATATACTGGTCATAATCGGTTTTGAAGATACATGAATATGCTTAGGAGTCCATATACTAAAAAGGTTCAATGGATCATACGATGAATAAGTGTCGAAATGTCAAAAATATCCTTCTAACACATGATGTTCGACTACTAACGAATTTAACTGACTAGATAATCAAGATCAAAACGTCCTTCATACTAGTACTTAACATTGGTGAAGAATCACCTACCTCAAAGTAGTGAAGAACAAGGAGGAATTCGAAGCAATCCAACGCCGAAGGCTTGAACACCAATCCCCAATGATCTACAATCTTCAACTCGAGCTAGGATGCTGATATTAAGTGTTTAGGATGAAGAGAGTGACTCTCTAAGTTCAAGAATTCGGATGTGGGAAGTGAAAAGTCTGAAAATATGAAAAAGGATGCTGTCCTATATATAGAAAATGGTTATTAGCGCGCGCTAGTCCATATTCATAGCGTGCGCTAACGGCTATTTGAAACTTACTGATTTCACTGTACTCAGCCTTTAGCGTGCGCTATCCTCATATGAGTAGCGTGTGCTAACGCGTTGACTTGGCTTTTTCCCGAAAGCCGTCTAGGTTTATCCCGACATAATCCGACCAAGATCCCCGGCCTGATCTCACCTACCAACACGTCTCAATCATATTGACCACGTATAGCGTGCGCTAAGGTTCCTTCACAGCGTGCGCTATGGATCCAAGTTAGCGTACGCTACACTTAGTCGATAGCGTGCGCTACATGCGTAGAATCACAATTTTAAATCACATTCATGAAATCATACGCTCAACAACACCGGATTATGAAATACGGAGAATAATACTCGGATCAAAATGCAACAATTACAATATCACAAGGTCCAAATACATATCAGAAATCTCGGGTATTACAAAAATGGCACCATTTGAGGCATTGTATGGGAGGAGGTGCAGATCGCCGTTGTGTTGGGACGATGCGTCCGAGCTGATTGGTACCGAGCCCGATATGGTAGTTGAGACGAGAGAGAAGATTGCTCTGATTCGCGATAGATTGTTGACGGCCCAGAGTCGGCAGAAGTCTTATGCCGATACGCGTCGCCGTCTATTGGAGTTTGAGGTGGGGGATCATGTTTTGCTTAAGGTGTCGCCGACACGGGGAGTTTACCGCTTCGGCCGGAAGGGTAAACTTAGTCCAAGATTTATTGGACCGTTTGAGATTTTGAATCGAGTAGGCGAGCTAGCTTATCATTTGGCTCTACCTCCGGCATTGAGCCGAATTCATAATGTGTTTCACGTCTCTCAGCTACGGAAGTATGTTGCTGACCCGAGTCACATACTTCAGTTCGACGAAATCGAGATCGAAGATGATCATTCGTATGAGGAACGTCCCATATGAGTCTTAGAGCGGCGAATCAAACAGTTGAGGAATAAGGTGATTCCTTTGGTTAAAATTCAGTGGTCTAGATACAGAGTCGAAGAGGCTACTTGGGAAACCGAGGATAGTATGCGGGAGAGTCATCCTGAGTTGTTTGACCCTTAGTTTTGGGGACGAAACTCTTTTAAGGGGGGGTGTATGTAATACCCGGTTGTAATTCAGTCTCTATCATTCAGTAATTTCATTCGGTAATTGTCACTCAGTGGATTTTCACTCATAATAATCATTCATCAATCATGTTCATTCATCCATGTTCACCGTTCGGAATAAATTCTAGTTGTGTATCGATATTGTTCATTGTTTCAACCTTCCACGTATGAGTTCGACTTTCTAAAATCACCATTAATTTTTGGACACTTCAAAGAGTTTGAATCTTTTCAATATTATAGAGCATCAAGTTAGCTTTCCAATGGTTCAAACGATGAGTTAATCGGAGTCCGGACGAGAGAGTTATGGTCGAAATAGCTCAGACACTCATTTTCCAGTTTTGGCCGAGCAGCCTGTACCGTGAGCCGCGGCACATGATGGCAGGGCCGCGGCACACTGCCGAGTCACTGCCGCGGCACACGCGTCTGGGCCGCGGCACACTCATGTTTCAATTATCGGCCAACCCCTCTGTACTGTGAGCCGCGGCACATGCCGGCAGGGCCGCGGTGTAATACTCGTAATTTCGATTTCCGGTAATTTCTTTTTTTTTAGTGGAAGTCCATTTTGAAGACTCGCTCATGACCGTTTCGTCAATCCGAGAATGATTAATTCTACACTTTTTTTCATCAGAGTTCGTTTCGGTGTCGTTTTGTTGAGTTCCGTGTCCTTAATCGACTTTTTCACGTTTGAGTTCGACTTTGTAAAGTCACCATTAATTCATGGGAAATCCAAAAATTCTGAATCTTTGTAATATTATATATCATCTAGTTAGCTTTCCAATGGCTCGAACGGTGAGACAATCGGAGTCTGAACTAAGGAGTTACGGTCGAAATAGCTAAGACTGCACGATGTGCCTTTTTGGTGTTGGAGTAGGCTGTACCGTGTGCCACGGCACACTTCGGCTAGGCCGCGGCGCTAAGTTCGTGCTGGGCAGTTTTTTTTTGGCCGTGGGACGCGGCACACTTGTCCTGTGCCGCGGCACACAGGGCAGATTAGCCTATTTCTGCGGATTTTGTGAGATGAATGCTCATTTCATCTTTTCCTTCATTCCTCCTTCTTTTGGGCGATCTTGTGGGCGATCTTTGGGCGGTTTTTCATCTTCATCCCAGAGAACTTCATATTCTTCAAGTTCTTGGTATGGATTAACAACACCAACAATTGTTCTTCATCATTAATCCAAGGTAAATTCTTGAAACCTTACTTTTGGGTGAATTGGGGGTTTTTGTCCGTTCAACCCGATTTAACTTAGGATTATGATGGATTGATGATTATTTAGATGTATTATATTATTTCCCTTGTTATTCCATGGTTGGATCGTATCGATTCGTTGTTTTGGTCGAGTTCTTGATCGACGCCTTGAAGGTGTCCGGTAAAATGTCATAGAGGGGTTTTCGGGCGTTCTACGATTATTCTTCCTCGTATGATCGATGATTTATTGATTATATGTTGTTAGGGTCGAGTTGCTGGCGAAGAAACTGAGTTGAACCCTTCCGTTCGTTTTCGTCCTTCTTTTCGATAGCATCGGGCGTTTCGAAGCCTTCCGGTTGAACCGCGTTCGTTGGAATACTTGCGTGCCGATATCGAGGCAAGTATCTTATTATACGACTTGTATCTTGCGATTAGTGATCACGTATGAGATTTATGATGATTTTGCTTGCCTTCGTAAATATGTTCCGTTTGAATTGGTTGTGTATTCCGCAATTTGAAGGCTTTGTGATAATAGTGTTATATTGGTATACGTGTTATTTGTTGTGACATTTGTGCAGGATTGCGACGTATATATGGGATGGTTGTACACTTGGTTGTGCAATGTATTGTGTACCGAACGTGTGTTATGTTGGTTGTGTGTCGTTGATTGATGATAGTTTTGTTGAGAGTATTGAGATTGTGTTATGTGCGTGTGATGTACGATTTTGTGGTGATCAACGTGATTGACTAAACTGTGCTCATTGTTGTATGTAATGTGAATGTGAATATGTGTGTGACCGCTAAGTTCACTCATGTTGGTTCGACGGGACCTACGAGGATTCGTGGCAGTGGACTACAGGGTCAGAACTTAGTGAGGTACTGAGGTCCAATCGTGCTGGTCTGACAAGGCCTACGATAACGCATGGCAGTAGACCATGAGTTTCGGACACAGTGCGTCCAACCGGGTGAGCTCGACGGGGCTTACGGTGACACGTGGCAGTGGACTACGGTGTCAGGACTGTGTGTGTGATTGTTGTGATTGATATAGTTCGTGCGGGTTTTTATGCCTACGGAGACACGTGACAGTGGATCACAGTGTCGGAATTGGTTATGTCTGGTTAATAGTCCATGTGGGTTGTTGAACCTACGGAGACACGTGACAGTGGATCACGGTGTCAGAATTGATTATGTTTGTTTAATTGTGCATGATGTAGTCCGTGCGGGTTGTTGAACCTACGGAGATGATCGGTCAAAAACTTATCCTCAAAATAGGAGTTCTTGAGTCGCTCGCAAATATATACGAGGTAGAAGTAGTTTGTGGTAAGTTCTACCAAGGTCTTTTCTCTCGAGGATTGTCCAACAGGGCTTCGTATAATATCTTGTATAGATTGCAAGAAGTAAATACTAAAATATACTAAAATATATTTTTGGGTTTTTAAATTAACTAAATTAAAATGCACTATTTTTAATTTAAACTATTTTTAATAAGACTATTTTATATAAGACTATTTTTATTAAGACTATTTATACTAGACTATTTATATTAAGACTATTTTTAACTAGACTATTTATATTAAGACTATTTTTAATTAGACTATTTTTAACTAGTGAAAATGAATAGAATTAAAATGAATTGGGAATTTATAAAATCTAGGGGATTACGAGTTCATTAAATTAGGTATTTAATTAAGTATAGGAATTGATTTATACGGATATAAAAGAAAAAACGAATGTTTATCGAGTAATCAACTTTTCACCTCCGTACTTTCATAATCAAAGATGTCTTAATCACTGTCACTTTTTTAAGATGTTGATAACAAGATTAACACTTGATAGATTGAAAAGATGTGTTTCCAATACACTTAACAATCAATCAGGGAGGTTTCACTAGTAGAAATAGGATATGATCAATCTCTATTTAAACCAATTAGTCCTTTCATTTCTCTAACTTGACTATTTTTAGGATAAACGATCGTTCATCGAGTAATCAACTTTTCACCTCCGTACTTTCGTAATCAAAGATGTCTTAACCACTTTCGCAATCTTAAGATGTTGATAACAAGATTAACATTTGATAGATTGAAAAGATATGTTTCCAATTCACTCAACAATCAATCAAGAAGGTTTCATTAGTAAAAATAGGATATGATCAATCTCTATTTAAACCAATTAGTCCTAAAAATAGTTTAAATCAATCAAATACTCAATATATAACCTAATAGAAATCCCCCTTTCACCTAGGAAGAAAGATTAGCTACTCATTGGTTTATACAAACTAAAATTATAATAGAAATAATTGATATATATAATATATATATAGAAACTTTTAATTACTAGAACTTAATGACAATAGATAAAACTTACTTGAATATGATGAATCAAAGTGCAAGAAACAAACTTCAAAATATAACTTCAAACTTGTTTAAAGGTTACAAGCTTACAAAAATTGAAAGTAAAATACTAAGTGCTTATTGATCAAGCACTTTTCAATTACAAACTAAATGAAAGAAAAACCAAAAATGAAATACAAACTAAAATTGAAAGTTCTAAGGAAAATATATTGCTAAAAAAAAGGAGTATATCTTAGCAAGAAGATGATTTGAGAATTGGTAATTGGTGGGTGCAATGGATGAAGATGTCCTTTTATAGGTGATTTTCAAGAATACAATTGATTATTTAATTCAAAATATCTATTGTAATATCATTTTTTTAATTCTTTGTTCACACTTCACCCATGTCTTTGAATTTTCAGATTTTTGACCAAAAAAATATCTTGTGGTTGAGTTCACAAGTTGGTCAAAAGTGGACTAATTTTGCATGGCATCTGCTAAAAAACGGCGATGAAAAACGGCCCAGTTTGCCCCGTGTTGTGCGCCGTTTTGTGGTGACTCGGTCTCTTCCGGAATACGCGCGAGGACACGACGCTAAATGCCGGCCGTGTGTGAAACGGCCCAAGACACGGCCCTTGTTGCGCCATATGTGAAACGGCCTATATTAAACGGTCCTGTTTGTGCCGTGTTGTAGGTCGTTTTGCCTTGAAAAATTCCCGTCGTTGGATTTGATCTTGTTTTCCGTCCTTTTTGATGCTTCATGTCAGTAATCTGTAAAATAACCATTTTTAGCTCATGTTTGGACATATCTGTAAAATATATATTTTTAATCACAAATCAGTACAATTATGCCCGGAAAAATGAATATTTTGTATATGAATTTTAGATCAATTATGCACTAATCAAATACCCCACACTTAAATTCTTGCTAGTCCCGAGCAAGACTCTTTATTAATCACACAAAATAAAAATTAAAATAAGACATAAAATAAAAAATAATACACACAAATTTAGGAAAATAATTATATATAAAGATAAAAAGAGATCAAAATGCCATTAATACACAATTACCAACTTTATACAGTAGATAGAAATGAATCAAGATTCAAAATAAATCTACTAACGATTTTGAAGTTAAAACACAGTTTTTATTTTGGTAATTCCAAAATGCAAGGTTTTCCCCCCAAAAGGTTGATTATTTCTTTCCCACTCGTGACTTCACACTGTAACACCCCCAAGATATTCGTGGAGAATTACAGCGCCGTGGACCCCTACATGGGACCCACCAGGCTAACACAAGAAAACACCACTCGACTAACCGCCTCGGTTAGCAAGGTAACAATTGTTAACAATAAGAACATAAAAAAAACACGTCCGGTACAACCGGCATAAATAACATCAACCGACAAATACAGTAACTCCAACGAAGACCAATCACAATCTGAAAGGAAAAGCCTAAGTACTCGCGAGTACAATCTATAAGTTTACAATTTGGAAAATATCCACATCAAAAGAGACAGTAAGAAATAACAAGACTCGATGCACATGTCAACAACCTTGGCCGACATCCTCGTACCATCCCAGCGCCCGCTCGTCTGGCTGAACATAACCTGAAATCCATAACAAGAATTTCCCCGACAACGGGTCCCCAGAGGGGTTAGCAATTACGCTAGTACAAGTATTCAAGGCAAACCAATTGCTTACACATTTCATAGTACATGCACCAATATCATTTCGAAAACCAAAACAAGACATGTCTTTTCCGGAAAACATACAGTCCACAATTAGCCTTGAGAACAGGGCGGCAGCATACATTCTCACTCGAGGCCTCATAGGGACCCTACCGAGTTGGCTACAATTACAGAAAAACAAAACTACGCACACGCTATGCCGTGAGAACAGGGCGGCAGCATACATTCTCACTCGAGGCCTCACAAGGACCCTAACGAGTTGGCTAGCGGTACGAAACTCGTGAAATCCAGGGCGGCAGCATAGATTTCCCTCCTTGACCCCGTCGGGCCAACACAAGGTGAGTTACACACAAGTAATATACATCACCATTTCATGTTAAGCTTAAAGGTTTCCAAAAATACTTGCCTTGAATTATTGACGACGCAACGAACGGAAAGGAAAGTCACCGACGAACGCTAGGAACCAATGAAACCGAACCTAATGATTCGAAGAATACAATCACAACCATTTCTAAATGAATACGGAATTGGAATACACCCGAAAACCCGCGCTACGATTCATGTATATTCGTATATAAACAACAACGAGGGCGGACCACAACCAAACCCTCTCGATTCCGTAAAAATCACGAAATATACCATGAATCCATAGGGAAACTAAGAATACCAACAAGATTAATCATATACATCATGAATTAATCAACAAAACGGAACGAATCACACAAAAACACGAAAACCCCCAATTTTACCAAAAGTAGGGTTCTAAAGATCTAACCTTGATTCGCTGGATCAAGGGATGATATCGGACGGATTATTGATGATATAACCTCAAGAACTCCATGGATATGTTGTTAAACAACATGGCTTCAAGCTTAGAACACGCCCAGCTGCGGAAGAGGAGAAGAAGAAGGTGAAAAATGGCAAGAAAAACGTCTGCAGGGCCTTAAATAGGCAGACAGACTCGACCGTGTCCGCCTGACACGGTCGTGGCGCGCAGCTGGCCGGCAGGGACTCATCCGTGTCCTGCTAGACACGGTCGCGCCGCTGAGGGGCCTACCGATAGTGACCTGTCCGCGGCGCTCGGCATTGACTCGACCGTGTCCTGGAACACGGTCGCGCCTCTGGGCAGTCGGTTCCGGCTTATCCGGAAGAGTTCGGCTCGGCCGTGCCAGGCGACACGGTCGGGTCCTGAGACAGAAACTCCGGCATTTCCGGACGAGTACGGCATGGGCCGTGTCGGACGACACGGCCGAGTTCGGCCGGCAGTGATCGGCCAATAACGAGCGGGTGAGCTAAAACGACCATAACTCTCTCGTCCGAACTCCGATTGACTCACCGTTCGAACCATTGGAAAGCTAACTCGATGCTCTATAATATTGCAAAGATTCAGAATTTTTGGACTTACCAAAAATTAATGGTGATCTAACAAAGTCGAACTCATACTTAGAAAAGTCGTTTAGTAATCCTGAATTCAACAAAACGACACCGAAACCCGAACCTGAATACGAACCGAAGATACGGTCACGAAGTACTCACAAAGACGAATCTAAGAGCTAGTAGGACACACGATTCCGACCACCCGAAGGCTCGAAATTCGACAACGGAAGGTAATTACCCCAAACTTTGGGAAATTACGAAAATGGCCCAAATGCCCGAAAATCACCATACGACAACGAATAATCAAACCGAAGCTCACAACACGTATAACAACGTTAAATGAACTTACGAAAAACCCCAAACGACAGTTTCAAACGAGATTCGCAAGAACCTAACTCAAGCGCGGAAAAGTCGCTAAAAAGCACGGAACTCAACAAAGCAGCACCGAAACGAACTCGGATGACAAAAAGTGCAGAATTAAATATTCTCCGAATGACGAAACGGTCATGATAGAGTTGTCAAAACGAACTCCCTCCGAAAAAAAGAAAATTACCGAAATTCGAAATTGCGGATATTACATTCTACCCTCCTTAAAAGAAGTTTCGTCCCGAAACTTAAAACAAGTAGGGGGAGCAATATACCCGCCAGGAAAACTCGACGAGATACACCAAAAACAGAAAACTCGCGCCCAACGGCGAAATGCTGCAAGAAACGCAAAGAGACATACGGCGTGAAAACACGCTCCACGACGACCAACACAACGTCGCCGTTAGGGATATAATAAAACCAACAAATGACAAGCGTCATCAAACGGATAATATAGCCAAGTCAATTATCCGACAATCACAAAACACAACGAACGAAAGTCAGTATGATTGACCAACCCAACGGTACATCAATCGAAACGCGAGCCAATCGCTGAACTAATACTGAATTCCACCGCCCAAGGGTTGGAAGATCGAAAACGAGACTAATTTCCCAAACTTAAGGGAATTAGGAAGGAGCCTGAATGCTCAACGATCACACAACGAGAACAAAAACTGAACAAGCAAACGATCGAGACAACAAAAATCGAAAAATCATGTCCGAAACACGAAGGATAATAAAACTCAAACAACAACTCCCAGGATGATCTGGTGAGAACTACAAGGAATGCATTCCCATAAGATCCACAGTATAGGGAATAGCGATTGAAAAGTCACAGCGACAAACGAGTTATTCCAAAACAATACCACACTCGTTCGATCAACAAAAGCAAGGGATAGGGAAAGTTCAGAAATGTCAACGAACATAAACAAGTCGACAGAGTCGAAAATACAGAAGTTCCAAATCCGATCCACTTCGAATAAAAGAACTAGTAGAACCAAAAGATGTTACTTCCGAACAAGGTTCACAAGAATCGAACCGAACTCGGAAAAGTCACAGCGATAACCAGATCGACCCAAAACAAGATCACAGCTCGTTCGAATGATGAACCCAAAATACAAAACGAGTTCAGACAGTATCAACGAACACGAGCGAATCGATAGACTCGAGAAAGAGGAAATACAGAAGTCAAAATAGTATGGGTAGTATCCCCGACCTCATCCACGAAATTCACAAAAACAGGAGCAAGGTAACAAGACATTAAGCAACTGACACATAACGGAACGATCACCGATGCACACGGTCATACCAAACCAAGCTCTAACAGCTCGCACATGCGCGACAACGTAGAAATCACTACGAGGCGGCAACATTCGACACTAACATCCCACCTCTCACAACAAATGCGTGGCAACGCCTCGACGTTCATGCCACCAATCTGATCATACTCGGGAGCAAACACCATAACGACAACGCGAACATCATACATATATACCCATCCCTCAAACGGGAATGGATAGGTTTTAAAAACGAAAACCTCATTTTGAAAATAATTTAGAATAACACCGGTTGATCTTGAGTATCACCTTTCAAAAAGTACAAACGTGAAACATCGTTATCGAGACTTTGGAGAACCATTTCGCATTTGATAAAAATTAGGACACTTTCTCTTAGTGAAAACTTTCAGAATATTCGACCCTCGGGTCTAAATAAAAGTGTTTCTAAAACATTGAAAATATCTCAAAGCATTTTGGTCCTCGAGGTAGAAGAATTTTGAAACGTGTTGTGGCACCTTGTATGTACTACGAGAAAATAATTCATTTTAAAAGTACGTCTCGAAATTTATTTTCTAAGATACTCAAGGCTTTTCGTATACAATAGCCAAAATGCCCAGAATTCACACTTGTCAATATTCACTTAAACACATCATAGCACACTCATTAAATCGTTCACAATCAAGACAGTGATATACAATCCCTAGGATATGCTCAACAACATCGTTAAAACAACGATCGGTTTATCAAAACCGGATGGAAAACGACATCAAGAACAAAACTCCAAAAAGTCAACTCTAGGGATTCAAGAAAAATTGCCTGGATTCGGCGAAGAACAATGGATTAGATGATGTTAAAAATCATCTAGGATACTCCAAAACACCTTTGGATGGAAGAAAAAATCAGCCCCAATGCGAAACCTAGTCGCTACGTCTCAAACTCATGGAGGAAGAAGAAAAATGAAGAAAAATGCAACTTCTAGATGGTGTCCGGTATTTATATCGACACAATTAGCGTGCGCTAATCATTAAGGTTAGCGTGCGCTATCACGTACCAAACAAAACTCCCGACAAAAATACATCGTTAGCGTGCGCTAATCCCAAGTGTTAGCGTGCGCTAACGAGAACTTCAGACCACCCAAGAGTTCCCGGATCGCTCAACTACCAGGTAGCGTGCGCTATTCTCCCTTTAGCGTGCTACCAACGTACTCTCGCGCGTAAGCCGTAAAGCGTAGCGTGCGCTAACGATTCACAGAGACAACAACAGAACATATCATAAAAATTACATGCCGTAAACCCTTCTCACAAGGATTTACCAGGCTAAGCATGATTTCCCATCTCATTTCGAAAATGCTAAAAAGACCAATGACGGTGATATTTTCCAAAACTCAAAAACTCATTTGTCAAACCATCATGAAATATTCAAGGCCAAAATGCCAAAACTTGATTCAAGGAATCGGTTTTACGAAATAAAACTCAGTTTGCAAAATACCGAAAGCCGTTTGAAAGAACTCACGCAGCGGATAAAATACGGTACGAAAATACATCAGTAGTGACGACACTCCTCGTATAAACCAAATACAAGAGTCTAATAAACACATATCGTGAAATCAAAATCCATAGAAGGATTCCATCATTCAATCAACTAATCATACAAATAACTCGTGTCACACGAGGCACAACACAAGGAAGGGAGTATTACATCCATAGGTCGCACGTAAGTGACGACCGCACTTTGATACTAATCACGACCTTTAAATACCGACACAAGGTTTTATTTGAAAATACAAGGCTGGCTCGCCCAAATTCATGTCACTTTTCAAAAACCCACAATACGATCAAGTCTAAGAAATTTTCAAGCATGCACGCCGCATGTATTATTATTAATAGAAACACATTGGTTGTAAATAATAATAATTAGCCAAGTACCAACAATTCCCGGACACACTCATATACGACATTCAAAAATCACCAGTTCAAAAAGCGCAACTCGGAAATACTAATTCCAAGCATATGTCAAACTATCTCTTCAAGTTTAACAGCGTAACCAAAGATCACCGATTCGGACATATGTCGAAACCAGCTATGTGAGTTTCTCAACAAACTCTGCCATCAATACCTATACCGGAACATATCAATGTTCAAAACTTCTACATCATACTGCACCCTTCGGTGTCCAACTCATAGGTACATTCGGCTCAACATACATTTAGTATATCGCAATTTCCAAAACTCGGATCTTTCGATCACCAACGATCCCACAAATGCTAGGAAGTTTAGCGATGGAAGGCTCGCAAAACGACAAACGGTCAAGCCCAGAACGATGCACATACTCCAGAGAGATAAAAAACTGCGCAATACTAGAATCAAAAGTGCACGAACCGGATGGATCGAAAAAAAAAACAACTCGACGATAAGTACGAGAGAGGCAATCACAGCTCAAGAAGTGGAATTTCAATACGAGAAAACAAGAGAATCGAGTAAGGAAAACTTACGAGCACTGGATGTACTGAGATGCCGGCAGCGGTGTGACAATGTGCAAAACAAAACACAACTAGACCCAAATAACCAACAAGCCTAGGTATCCATAAACTTAGAGCTCCGATACCATTTCTGTAACACACCCAAGATATTCGAGGAGAATTACAGCGCCGTGGACCCCTACATGGGACCCACCAGGCTAACACAAGAAAACACCACTCGACTAACCGCCTCGGTTAGCAAGGTAACAATTGTTAACAATAAGAACATAAAAAAAACACGTCCGGTACAACCGGCATAAATAACATCAACCGACAAATACAGTAACTCCAACGAAGACCAATCACAATCTGAAAGGAAAAGCCTAAGTACTCGCGAGTACAATCTATAAGTTTACAATTTGGAAAATATCCACATCAAAAGAGACAGTAAGAAATAACAAGACTCGATTGCACATGTCAACAACCTTGGCCGACATCCTCGTACCATCCCGCTAATGTCTTTGAACATAACCTGAAATCCATAACAAGAATTTCCCCGACAACGGGTCCCCATAGGGGTTAGCAATTACGCTAGTACAAGTATTCAAGGCAAACCAATTGCTTACACATTTCATAGTACATGCACCAATATCATTTCGAAAACCAAAACAAGACATGTCTTTTCCGGAAAACATACAGTCCACAATTAGCCTTGAGAACAGGGCGGCAGCATACATTCTCACTCGAGGCCTCATAGGGACCCTACCGAGTTGGCTACAATTACAGAAAAACAAAACTACGCACACGCTATGCCGTGAGAACAGGGCGGCAGCATACATTCTCACTCGAGGCCTCACAAGGACCCTAACGAGTTGGCTAGCGGTACGAAACTCGTGAAATCCAGGGCGGCAGCATAGATTTCCCTCCTTGACCCCGTCGGGCCAACACAAGGTGAGTTACACACAAGTAATATACATCACCATTTCATGTTAAGCTTAAAGGTTTCCAAAAATACTTGCCTTGAATTATTGACGACGCAACGAACGGAAAGGAAAGTCACCGACGAACGCTAGGAACCAATGAAACCGAACCTAACGATTCGAAGAATACAATCACAACCATTTCTAAATGAATACGGAATTGGAATACACCCGAAAACCCGCCTACGATACATGTATATTCGTATATTAACAACAACGAGGGCGGACCACAACCAAACCCTCTCGATTCCGTAAAAATCACGAAATATACCATGAATCCGTAGGGAAACTAAGAATACCAACAAGATTAATCATATACATCATGAATTAATCAACAAAACGGAACGAATCGGACAAAAGCACGAAAACCCCCAATTTTACCAAAAGTAGGGTTCTAAAGATCTAACCTTGATTCGCTGGATCAAGGGATGATATCGGACGGATTATTGATGATATAACCTCAAGAACTCCATGGATATGTTGTTAAACAACATGGCTTCAAGCTTAGAACACGCCGAGCTGCGGAAGAGGAGAAGAAGAAGGTGAAAAATGGCAAGAAAAACGTCTGCAGGGCCTTAAATAGGCTGACAGACTCGACCGTGTCCGCCTGACACGGTCGTGGCGCGCAGCTGGCCGGCAGGGACTCGACCGTGTCCTGCTAGACACGGTCGCGCCGCTGAGGGGCCTACCGATAGTGACCTGTCCGCGGCGCTCGGCATTGTCTCGACCGTGTCCTGGAACACGGTCGGGCCTCTGGGCAGTCGGTTCCGGCTTATCCGGAAGAGTTAAGCTCGGCCATGCCAGGCGACACGGTCGGGTCCTGAGACAGAAACTCCGGCATTTCCGGACGAGTACGGCACGGGCCGTGTCGGACGACATGGCCGAGTTCGGCCGGCAGTGATCGGCCAATAACGAGCGGGTGAGCTAAAACGACCATAACTCTCTCGTCCGGACTCCGATTGACTCACCGTTCGAACCATTGGAAAGCTAACTCGATGCTCTATAATATTGCAAAGATTCAGAATTTTTGGAGTTACCAAAAATTAATGGTGATCTAACAAAGTCGAACTCATACTTAGAAAAGTCGTTTAGTAATCCTGAATTCAACAAAACGACACCGAAACCCGAACCTGAATACGAACCGAAGATACGGTCACGAAGTACTCACAAATACGAATCTAAGAGCTAGTAGGACACACGATTCCGACCACCCGAAGGCTCGAAATTCGACAACGGAAGGTAATGTAACACCCCGAGATATTCGGAATAATTACAGCGCCGTAAACCCTTTAGGTAAGGATTTACAAGGCTAATTTTAAAAAGAGTGTAAATATAAACCAATCGTACAACTGAAGTTCAAAGACATATTTGATTCAACCGATCAAAGAGTTAATTTATACAACCATATCGAAAAGACATTATTAAAACAGATTTACTGAGTACTAAACGAAACAAGAAGACAAATCACAATAACAATAACATCAATCACATCACCGAGCCATTTCATCGTCTCCGTTTGCACCGTGGTTGTCTCCCGCTCCTAGGCTACCCGAACATCAAAACAATGTCCACCCCGAAGGGGTTAGCAAAACGATGCTAGTACAAGTATCATAATACAATAAATCATCAATGCATCATAAAACATGCAAAACGGACTTCCGCTACCGGAATCCAACGATGCGAATCCTCACGATTCCATCAACACAATACAGGTAATCCAATGATCCAGCGCCCTTGGTATAGATCCCCATGATGATCCCGTCGACCAACGCATGGTGGAAAACCCGTCCGGCGATCCGGCGCCCTCGGATAGATCCCCATGATGATCCCGTCGACCAACGCATGGTGGACATTCGATCCAGCGCCCAAGATAGATCCTCATGATCCCCTCGGATCATTTATACCATAATCAATCAACTATGCATACACATATGCATTTCAATATGTTCATCAATACGAACAAATAATCAACCAATATCATGAGAATTTTCAGAAATACATCTCATATTCAACAATATGAACAAAACCACAAGCGTGATCAAAGATTCAATATAAATCGAACTCGACATATGATACTTGCCTCGAAAATTGCAAGACGAAATACTTCGATGATCTCAACACACTCGAAGGACGCCTCCTTCGATCAACGTAACCGGCTCGAACCTTAACAAAAGGAACGATATACAAATCATCTCAAGTCGAACGATGGCCTAACAATTTGGTCTACGGCCGAAAAGCTCAAAATAAGCAATCTGTCTGGACTGCTTAGCGTGCGCTACATACTCTACGTAACGCGGCGCTTAAGCAGCTCGCAGCGTGACGCTATCGGGTAAGACTAGCGTGCGCTAGTTTACGAATCGACGCTTTGCACCGCCGATATATAACGCACGCTACGTACGTATTGTGCGTTAACTGAACTTCGATAGCGCACGTTAACTCACATATGTTAGCGTGCGCTAATCTTGCATGGCAGAATACTGCAAACCGAAAACTGGGTTGAATGGTGAAGAACTCATGAATTCTACCGTGATAATACAAGTTATCCTCGGGCATATCATGCTAATAAGGTTTGTGGAAGTTTTATGGTTTATGAAATACGAATATACGGATAGCCAACTCAACATCATAATTCATCTACGATCTCCAAGAAATAATCTAAGTTCCATTTGTTCTACGTTCCAAAACACATGATTCCATCGTGTAAAACGTATGAACTGGGTAAAGATCCGATTATTGATCATAACTCGATTTGAACATGCTTAGGAGTCCTTTTAATAAGATGGTTCAAAGGTTCAGACAATATATAATGCCGATACGTCAAAAGTATCCTTCTAACATGTGATGACCGATTATAAACGAAATACTTGCTATCAAAACATGATTCAAACTTCCTTAGGAACATTACTAACATTAGTGAAGAATCACCTACCTCACAGTAGTGAAGAATACGGAGGAAAATGAAGCGATCCAACACCGAAGGCTTGAACACCAATCTCCAATGATATACGATCTTCAATCTCGAACTAGGAGGTTGACATGAAGTGTTTGGGACGAAGGAAGTTATGTTCTAAGTGTAAGAGTTCGGGTTATGGGAGGAGAAAGAACTGAAATCACGAATAGGATGTTGTCCTATTTATAATAAATGGCTATTAGCGCGCGCTAGACCCTGTCCGTAGCGTGCGCTAACGGCTCCCTGACTAAACTGTACTCAGCACTTAGCGTGCGCTACGCATATACCTGTCGCATGCGCTAAGGTGTTGACTCGGCTTTTCCCAAAAGCCGTCCAGGTACATCCGACACGATCCGACAGGGGTCCCCCGGCCAGATCTCACCTACCGCACGTCCCAATCAATTTGGGAAATCATACGCTCGATAACATCGGATTATGAAATCACAATTATGAAATCATACGCTCGATAACATCGGATTATGAAATACGGAAAATAGTACTCAAACAATAGTACAATCATTACAATATCACAAGTTCCGATTACATAACAGAAATCTCGGGTATTACATCCTTCCTCCCTAAAAAGAAGTTTCGTCCCGAAACTTAAGATGAAAACAACTCCGGATATTTAGCCTTCATACCGTCCTCCGTTTCCCAAGTGGCCTCTTCGACTCCATGTCGTGACCATTGTACTTTAACCAAGTGTATTGGTTTATTCCTCAATTGTTTGATCCGGTTCTCAAGTATCTTGATTGGTCTCTCTTCGAAGGTGCCATCATTAGCTATCTCGATCTCATCGAAATCAATGACGTGACTGGGCTCCGGTACATACTTCCGCAGTTGGGATACGTGAAACACATTGTGAACGTGACTCAGTGATGGCGGTAAGGCCAACCTGTACGCTAAATCTCCAACTCTCTCGAGGATCTCGAATGGTCCGATATATCTCGGACTAAGCTTTCCTCTTCTCCCAAAACGGAAAATCCCTCGTGTAGGAGACACCTTCAATAGTACATGGTCACCAACGTCGAACTCTAGAGGGCGACGACGTAAGTCTGCATAAGATTTCTGTCAACTCTGGGCAGTCAACAGTCTTTCCCGAATCAAAGCTATCTTCTCTTGAGTCTGAATAATCAATTCCGGTTCCGTCCCGATCAAGTCCGAAGAATCATCCCAACACAGGGGTGATCGGCATCTTCTCCGCATAAAGCTTCAAATGGTGCCATCTTAATTGAAGCATGCCAACTATTATTGTAGGTGAATTCAACTAATGGTAAATGAACTTCCCAATCGTTGACCAATCCAAGGCACATGTGCTCTAAGCATGTCTCACAAGTCTGAATAGTCCTTTCTGACGACCGTCCGCTTGGGGATGATAAGTCGACTAAAGTTTAGCTCGGTCCCCAAAGCCCCGTGCACCGCCTCCGTAGTGCGACACGAAACGACCATCTCGATCCGAAACAATGGTCTTCGGCGTCCCATGCAATCTGACTATCTCCGCAATAAATACTCGCGCCAATCTCTCGGGTCCCCATGTATCTTTAATCCCTAGGAAATGAGCCGACTTGGTTAGTCGATCAACTACAACCCAAATCATGTTCATTCCCGTTCTAGTCCTTGGCATACTGGTGATGAAATCCATCGAAATGTCCTCCCACTTCCATTCCGGGATCGGAAGTGGCTTTAACATCCCGGCAGGTCGCTGATGCTCAATCTTAACTCGCGACAAGTCAAACACTTCAAACGCACTGCTACGTCCTTCTTCATATTCCCCCACCAAAAGTTTTGCTTTAAATCCTTATACATCTTACTGCTGCCCGGGTGAATAGAATAGGGCGCGTTGTGAGCTTCCTTCAGAATAGTCCTTCTCAAATCATCATCATAGGGAACGCAAAGTCGACTTTGAAATCTCAGAACTCCATCATCTTGTATCACGAATCCTGGGGCTTTCCCTTTCTTTACTTCGTCGCATAATCGAAGGATTAAAGAATCGTTCAATTGTTTAGATCGATCTCTCGACTAGTGATGAAGTCGGTTCCATCACATAAAGTTGCCCTTGGATTCCCGGTGCCCATACTTCAATCCCCTCGTGGATCGCCTCGTTGAATACTGGTTTGGGACGTAAGTGCTTCCAACACTCGAAGGGAAACAGTTTACGGCTCAAAGCATCGGCTACTACATTTGCTTTTCCTGATGATAGAAAATCTCCAAGTCGTAATCCTTGATCAATTCTAGCCACCTTCTCGCCTCATGTTTAATTCTTTCGATTGAAAATGTACTTGAGGCTCTTATGGTCTCAGAAGATCCGACAATGAGTGCCGTACAAATAATGTCGCCAAATTTTCAAGGCAAAGACCACATTGCTAGCTCCGGATCATGAGTCGGATAATTAACTTCGTATGGTTTCAATTGCCGAGAAGCATAAGCAATCACTTTATCCTCCGCATCAACACACAACCCAAACCCCGATTTGAAGCGCCGTATACCATGAATCCATCGGTTCCTCTGGCAAGCTAATATAGGTGTCGTCGGTCTCCTCTTAAGTTCGTCAAAACCACTGGCACTTCTCATTCCACGAGAACTTTTGAGTTTTCTCAGAATAAATGAGTGAGCGGACGAGCAATTTTGGAAAATCCCTCTACAAAGCGGCGATAATATCCAGCAAGTCCTAAGAAGCTTCTGACTTCTTTCACGTTGCTAGAACTTCCCATTCCAAGATTGCTTCGACTTTCTTCGGTCCACCCGAACTCCGTTACCGATATCACATGCCCAAGGAAAGTTACTTCCTTAAGCGTAACTCACATTTAGAAAGCTTAGCATACAGCTGTTCCTTTCTCAAGATGCTCAAAACCACACGTAAATGTTCAGCATGTTCCTCTGCGTCCCTCGAATATATCAAGATGTCGTCAATGAAAATGACCACAAATTTATCCAAGTACTCCAAGAAAACCCGATTCATCAATTGCATGAATACCGCAGGAGCATTGGTAAGTCCAAATGGCATTACTACAAATTCATAATGCCCATACCGGGATCTGAAAGCAGATCTTGGTATATCCGATTCCGTAATTCTCAGCTGGTGGTATCCTGATCGCAAGTCAATCTTCGAGAATACCCTTGCCCCTTGCAGTTGATCAAACAAGTCGTCGATCCGAGGTATAGGATACTTATTCTTGATTGTCATCTTGTTGAGCTCCCTGTAATCAATACACAGTCGGAGGGATCCGTCTTTCTTCCGGACAAAGAGAACGGGCGCTCCCCAAGGAGAAACGCTCGGTTGAATATAACCTTTCTGCAACAATTCCTCCAATTGTTTCTTGAGTTCATACATCTCGGTTGGCGCCATGCGGTATGGTGCTCTGGAGATAGGAGCTGCTCCAGGCTCTAATTCGATAGTGAATTCCACTTCTCTCTGCGGAGGTAATCCAGGTAGTTCGTCAGGAATAACATCTGAGAACTCATTCACAACTGAAATAGATGAGAGCTCCACTCCTTCCTCTTTCTTCATGGCATAGCACCAAAGTTCCTGACATCCCTGTTTCAGTAATTTCACGGCGTTCATTGCCTTGATCAATTTTCCCGAGCTTCCTGGTCTCCATCCTCGGAATAAGTGTTCGCACTCCATCGCAATGATGGAAATGACTCTCTCTCGGTAATTTAGAATAGCTCCATAACGGTTGAGCCAATCGTCTCCGAGAATTAAATCGTCACCGTAAATGTCAACCACAATAAGGTTCGATGGCCAATCTCTCCCTCCTATAGTTACTGGAAAGTCCCTAGCTTCTAGGGTTCCCACAATTTTCTCTCCGCTAGGTAATCCCACAACATAAGGTTCACAATCATACAAGCACGAGATTTTTAAACGATTAACACGGTTCAATGATACAAAAGAATGTGTAGCTCCGGTTTCGAATATAACACTAACTGGTTGCAAAAGGATCCGAATTGTACACGATGCAACAAATGTGTTCCGATCATCCTTCTTCATCTCGTAAATACGCGGAGGAACGGACCCAAGACTAGATGCCTCTCTCTTCCCAACATTCTCGTCTGAAATCTACTCGCTGGCTCTGGTTCACACTCGTCTCCTTCGAATCGAGCCGGAGTGCGAGTACCAAAAGATCGGGTCGCATTCCCACAAAACGTTGCGCGATGTCCTTCTGTCCACACTCGAAACAGTCACGCAGCGCGAAACAATCACGTCGAACATGTCCCACTTTTCCACGCTTATAACACTTCTTCCCCGTCTCAAACAGCTTGGTGCCGCTCGGAACTTCTTTCCTCCTCGAGAAGGATGCGGAGGTCTCTGGATGAGTGAAAAGAGGACCGACACGGCGGGCCCGCTATTCTTATTCTCCGTGAAGTTGCTGACACCTTCGCTTTGCTTCCGTCGATTTCTCTCTCTGCTTCCTTCATATCATAGGCCAACGCCTTGTCCCGAGCATCGCCTCAAGGTGGTACAATCAAATCCGGACATGTATTGCTGAATTTCCGGCTTCATTCGCATGTCAAAATGGAAAATCCTTTCCGCCTCGGTCCCGACTGTGTGGCGCACATAAGTCACCGGTGATTAAAAGTCTTAATCACGTCCGTCACGCTTGCTTCGAATTTTGCGGTGAGAAAACTCCCGAACTCGGGCCTCTCTAATCGGGCGAGGACAATCTGCGCCTCCATCATCAATTTGAATTCTGGCCACCAACATTATGCTCCTCCTGGTCGAATGGCCTCCCACCGCCGAAAGCCTCCCGTCGAGAAGATACCGGGCGACTGAACCTTCCTATCGTTGGGACAATTAATCCCCGCAAAATCTTCTCTAATTCCTTCAAAGGTGATCCCAAGAAAGCGTCTCGGTCGAACCATCAAATTTCGGAGGATGCAATTTGATCACTTGGTAAGCCATTTATCTCCCGATTTTCCACGTTATGTTGTTGTCCCATCGCCGTCTGCATGCGATCCACAACCCGAGCAAATTGGTTTATCCGGCAACCACTGTTGAAGCACTCCCGCACATTAGGATCTGCATTATTATTTGCCGATCCTCGTTGTCCCCTAATGGGAATCCGTTTGACTAGCGGTTATCTCCGGGGTAGATACCGACTCTTCTTGTCTCGCATTTCCACGTCTCGGCCCACGACGCGTCGCTCACAGCCCACGTCGCGTCCGCGGCCCACGTCGGCGTCCCACGACCAGGCGCGGCCCACGACCGCGGCCCGCGTCCACGACCTCCTCTCAACATACCGTAAACATAAATACTCAATATCCAGGCAAACTTTCTAAAAGTACATCCATCAATGTTCACAAATCATGAATAAAATAAAACGGTAGTATTTGAGATTTAGGAAACTTACAACCACGGTCCACACGACGATGCTGGCTCAGCAGTGATGTTACGAACGACCAATAATCAAATAACGTAAATGCACTCCAACTAACCCGATCGCCAAGATATCCATGAATCTTAGCTCCGATACCATATTCGTAACACCCCGAGATATTCGAATAATTACAGCCGTAAACACTTTATGTAAGGATTTACAAGGATAATTTTAAAAAGAGTGTAAATATAAACCAATCGTACAACTGAAGTTCAAAGACATATTTGATTCAACCGATCAAAGAGTTAATTTATACAACCATATCGAAAAGACATTATTAAAACAGACGTACTCGAGTACTAAACGAAACAAGAAGACAAATCACAATAACAATAACATCAATCACATCACTGAGCCATTTCATCGTCTCCGTCTTGCATCGTGGTTGTCTCCCGCTCCTCGGCTACCTAAACATCAAAACAATGTCCACCCCGAAGGGGTTAGGTAAACGATGCTAGTACATGTATCATAATACAATAAATCATCAATGCATCATAAAACATGCAAAACGGACTTCCGCTCAGGAATCCAACGATGCGAATCCTCACGATTCCATCAACACAATACAGGTAATCCAAATGATCCAGCGCCCTTGGTATAGATCCCCATGATGATCCCGCGGACCAACGCATGGTGGAAAACCCGTCCGCCGATCCGGCGCCCTCAAGATAGATCCCCATGATGATCCCGTCGGACCAACGCATGGTGGACATTCGATCCAGCGCCCAAAGATAGATCCTCATGATCCTCTCGGATCATTTATACCATAATCAATCAACTATGCATACACATATGCATTTCAATATGTTCATCAATACGAACAAATAATCAACCAATATCATGAGAATTTTCAGAAATACATCTCATATTCAACAATATGAACAAAACCACAAGCATGATCAAAGATTCAATATAAATCGAACTCGACATATGATACTTGCCTCGAAAATGGCAAGACGAAATACTTCGATGATCTCAACACACTCGAAGGCCGCCTCCTTCGATCAACGTAACCGGCTCGAACCTTAACAAAAGGAACGATATACAAATCATCTCAAGTCGAACGATGGCCTAACAATTTGGTCTACGGCCGAAAAGCTCAAAATAAGCAATCTGTCTGGACTGCTTAGCGTGCGCTACATACTCTACGTAACGTGCGCTAAGCAGGCCTGTTAGCGTACGCTATCGGGTAAGACTAGCGTGCGCTAGTTTACGAACTGACAGTTTGCACCGGCCGATATATAACGCACGCTACGTACGTATTGTGCGTTAACTGAACTTCGATAGCGCACGTTAACTCACATATGTTCGCGTGCGCTAATCTTGCATGGCAGAATACTGCAAACCGAAAACTGGGTTGAATGGTGAAGAACTCATGAATTCTACCATGATAATACAAGTTATCCTCGGGCATATCATGCTAATTAGGTTTGTGGAAGTTTTATGGTTTATGAAATACGAATATACGGATAGCCAACTCAACATCATAATTCATCTACGATCTCCAAGAAATAATCTAAGTTCCATTTGTTCTACGTTCCAAAACACATGATTCCATCGTGTAAAACGTATCAACTGGGTAAAGATCCGATTATTGATCATAACTCGATTTGAACATGCTTAGGAGTCCTTATAATAAGATGGTTCAAAGGTTCATACAATATATAATTCCGATACGTCAAAAGTATCCTTCTAACATGTGATGACCGATTATAAACGAAATACTTGCTATCAAAACATGATTCAAACTTCCTTAGGAACATTACTAACATTAGTGAAGAATCACCTACCTCACAGTAGTGAAGAATACGGAGGAAAATGAAGCGATCCAACACCGAAGGCTTGAACACCAATCTCCAATGATATACGATCTTCAATCTCGAACTAGGAGGTTGATATGAAGTGTTTGGGACGATGTTCTAAGTGTAAGAGTTCGGGTTATGGGAGGAGAAAGAACTGAAATCACGAATAGGATGTTGTCCTATTTATAATAAATGGCTATTAGCGCGCGCTAGACCCTGTCCGTAGCGTGCGCTAACGGCTCCCTGACTAAACTGTACTCAGCACTTAGCGTGCGCTACGCATATACCTGTAGCGTGCGCTAAGGCGTTGACTCGGCTTTTCCCGAAAGCCGTCCAGGTACATCCGACACGATCCGACACGGGTCCCCTGGCCAGATCTCACCTACCGCACGTCCCAATCAATTTGACCATGCATAGCGTGCGCTAATGACCCTCAGTAGCGTGCGCTATGAATCCACGTTAGCGCACGCTATACATAGCTTGTAGCGTGCGCTACATGCGCAGAATTACAATCTTCAAATCACAATTATGAAATCATACGCTCGATAACATCGGATTATGAAATACGGAAAATGGTACTCAAACAATAGTACAATCATTACAATATCACAAGTTCCGATTACATAACAGAAATCTCGGGTATTACAGGTAATTACTCCAAACTTTGGGAAATTACGAAAATGGCCCAAATGCCCGAAAATCACCATACGACAACGAATAATCAAACCGAAGCTCACAACACGTATAACAACGTTAAATGAACTTACGAAAAACCCCAAACGACAGTTTCAAACGAGATTCGCAAGAACCGAACTCAAGCGCGGAAAAGTCGCTAAAAAGCACGGAACTCAACAATGCAGCACCGAAACGAACTCGAATGACAAAAAGTGCAGAATTAAATATTCTCCGAATGACGAAACGGTCATGATAGAGCTATCAAAACGAACTCCCTCCGAAAAAAAGAAAATTACCGAAATTCGAAATTGCGGATATTACACACACGACTCCCTTTAATGGTTGCTCTCGATCACTCGTTTATTTTTCGACTCAATATGAAGAAAAATTTCATCGGCGTCATCAAATATTGTGATTTTTCACGAAATTGAGTGTATTGAAATTCAGCCGCTAATTAATTCAGATCTTGCTCATAAACTACATCCCTTTTAGTGATAGCTTTCACACCGTTATTTGCTAACGTGTAGCTCTTTTCACCAACATAATTTCTATCTCTTTTAAAAGGTGATAGCTTTCACACCGTTATTTGCTAACGTGTAGCTCTTTTCACCAATTTTTCTGTGAGATGGCAGCTACGCACCAACAATGGTTAGTCCTTTATTTTTCGCAAAATTTTAAGACCCCCAAAATTAGGCATTGCTGTCGCTCAACACTTCTCCTTTTGTCATTTTTTTAGGTGATAGCTTTCACACCGTTATTTGCTAACGTGTAGCTCTTTTCACCAATGACTCCTTTTTTAGGGAATAGAATTTTTGCAGAAAATCATTTATTAGTTAAGCATGAAAAATCAAAAACTCCACAAATTAAGTAAATTTCAGTTCTATTTTTCATCAACCGACTGATTCTTCTTTTCTCAAGGTAACGAATGACTCGATTTTATATGATAACTACAAGGCTTGGAAAGAGAGATTAAGGCTCAAAAAATTTTGGAATATACAATTTTTTACCGGTTAAAACAATTTAGAAGCTTGTATATAGCTAAATTATTGGTGTTATGGCCAGATCTAGAAATCTCACAAATAAACAATATATATATATATATATATATATAAATCAAAGCCAAATAACAAAATAATCAAATCACACCACAATAATTAAAACATACCACCCCCAAACTAGAAAAAGAAATCGTCTCGCTTTTTAAAAAAATAATAATAAAAAGTAAGAGAAAAAAAAATACTCCCTGTTATGAAATTGATGCTTGAGCTATGCCTTTTTGGATCTGCATGAAAAAATATACAAGGCAAACAACAACAACAACAACAAAAGTATACCCGGTTGTATAACACAATTTTTAAGATGCGCATCAAGAAAGTCCGAAGAGTCGCCTTACGCTGCCATCAATGCTTTTATTAAAAACAAAAAGAAATACGGCAATAAAAATAACAATACATAACTCGCGAATAGATGCGCGTCAAGAGATCAAGAAGAAACTCCTTAAGCTGCCACCATTTAGCACGATTATTACAAACGACAGAAAGTAAAAATACAAGAGGTCTGATATGGGTTATCAAAGGGAGAGGAATGAATCCACTTTTCGTTTTCTCACGGTAAAATCTTCCATCCAGACAATTTTAGCTAGAGCTGGATCTGGTTGAGGAACAAATTCATTGAGTTTTTTGATTAGTTCTTCTGGTGTGGTTGCAACGACTATGATTCGTTTAGCACGCTCGGAAATAAAACCTTTTTCAGCAGAGTAGTCGATGAAAGATAACAAACCATCAAAGAAACCATTGACATTAAGCAGACCTATTGGTTTTTGATGAACATTTAGCTGGGCTCTGGTAACCACATGAAAAAGTTCCTCAAGGGTGCCAAAACCACCGGGAAGGGTGATAAAGGCGCTGAATTATTTATCATATGAGTTATGCGATCTTGCATATTTAGATCTAAACTCATCTCCAATAGTTGCCCAGTGATTTTACTTTCGCCGCAGGTTTTGAATTACTCCCAACACTCTTACTCCTTCCATATAGGCGAAGCAGCACTCGTCCCATTAATCCTAGACTTCCTCCTCCGTAAACTACATGAATGCATTTTTCTCCTAAAGTACGACCCAAGTTGTGTCCGCTTGATAAAGCATGCATCTTTTCCATAACTAGCTCCACCAAAAATGCAGACTGTGCTAAATTTTTTTGTGGAAGATGATGACTCCATTTTTGAAAAGAAATTTATTTAGAGAGAAAAAGAGAAAAGTACAAGTTTGAGGGATGAATAAAAGAAACAAGCACAAAGGTTATTTATAGAAGAAAAAATGAGGAAAAATTGCTTAACAAGTTTGTGATTGCGTTGATTGCGCTTCAACTACTCAATAGAATAATGAATGCATTTATCGCGTATCACATTTTTTATTCAGAAAATCTCACCATACGACAAAAATAAAAGATACTCACGTGTATGTACAGTAGTTGTGATTGTGGCTCACATCTTCCTCTGATTTTACGTTCAGAAACGGCCTAAACGCCTTCTATGAGTCGGGGAGAAGCTTCCCATCCAATTTTCTTACAAATTGGCAAACAGGGTCTTTTAACGTCAGATTCCCAAGACGTTGTTCATATTCTGGTTTAAATTTATTCCACAAACATTGAATTCCATAATATACAAGTCCACTAGGATGCGTGTCAAGAGAAATTTCGATATTATCTAAATTCTCTTTATTCAGACCATCATTAATGAACTGAATTTTATCTTCTCTGTTTGTAGATGGAATTCCTAAAGATCGACATTTTAAATTACAGCCCATCTAGCACATTTATAGCAAACGGCTAGCATCTTTGCTCGTCGTTTCTTTGCATATGAACTTTTCCAAGCCTGTAAAAATCTAGTCGGTGTTTCTGTGAATTCACCTTCTATTCTTACTTTGGCTTCGATAATGAATCTTATGTCAAAAGGTATGCTTTTATTCATAAGCAACCTCATCCTTTCAAGCCTTGTCTTGTAAATCTTTAAAATTGCATTTTTGCTTAGAAAGGGAAATCTTTTTTCAATTTTATACAATGTTTCTTCCATGACAAAAAAAATTAAAAAGAAAAACGATAAAATATCTACAAATATCAGTTGTTTTTGGGAAACTGAAAAATCCGACTTTAATAGTCACGGAGTACCGTTATCCGCCACTTGACCGGACAGAAGAATAAAAAATGCAGAAATAAAGAAAGATAAAATAACAAGATATAAACAAAACTATACAAAAAAAAATTATATTTGGCCTAAAACAATCCCCGGCAACGGCGCCAAAATTTGGTCTAAAACAATCCCCGGCAACGGCGCCAAAATTTGGTCTAAAACAATCCCCGGCAACGGCGCCAAAATTTGATCGGTCAAAAAACTTATCCTAAAAATAGGGGTTCTTGAGTCGCTCGCAAATATATACGAGGTAGAAGTAGTTTGTGGTAAGTTCTACCAAGGTCTTTTCTCTCGAGGATTGTCCAACAGGGCTTCGTATAATATTTTGTATAGATTGCAAGAAGTAAATACTAATATACTAAAATATATTTTTTTGGTTTTTTAACTAAATTAAAATGCACTATATTTTAAACCAAACTATTTTATATAAGACTATTTTATATAAGACTATTTTATATAAGACTATTTTTAACTAGACTATTTTTAACTAGACTATTTATATTAAGACTATTTATATTAAGACTATTTATACTAGACTATTTATATTAAGACTATTTATATTAAGACTATTTATACTAGACTATTTATATTAAGACTATTTTTAATACTACTATTTTTAAGAAAACTATTTTTATACTAGACTATTTTTAACTAGTGAAAATAAATAGAATTAAAATGAGTTGAGAATTTATAAAATCTAGGGGATTACGGGTTCATTAAATTAGGTATTTAATTAAGTATAGGAATTGATTTATATGGATATAAAAGAAAAAATGAATATTTATCGAGTAATCAACTTTTCACCTCCGTACTTTCGTAATCAAAGATGTCTTAATCGCTGTCACTTTTTTAGGATGTTGATAACAAGAAACCTCCTTGATTGATTGTTAAGTGTATTGGAAACACATCTTTTCAATCTATCAAGTGTTAATCTTGTTATCAACATCCTAAAAAAGTGACAGCGATTAAGACATCTTTGATTACGAAAGTACGGAGGTGAAAAGTTGATTACTCGATAAATATTCATTTTTTCTTTTATATCCATATAAATCAATTCCTATACTTTATTAAATACCTAATTTAATGAACACGTAATCCCCTAGATTTTATAAATTCCCAACTCATTTTAATTCTATTTATTTTCACTAGTTAAAAATAGTCTAGTATAAAAATAGTTTTCTTAAAAATAGTAGTATTAAAAATAGTCTTAATATAAATAGTCTTAATATAAATAGTCTAGTATAAATAGTCTCAATATAAATAGTCTTAATATAAATAGTCTAGTATAAATAGTCTAGTATAAATAGTCTTAATATAAATAGTCTTAATATAAATAGTCTAGTTAAAAATAGTCTAGTTAAAAATAGTCTTATATAAAATAGTCTTATATAAAATAGTTTGGTTTAAAATATAGTGCATTTTAATTTAGTTAAAAAACCAAAAAAATATATTTTAGTATATTAGTATTTATTTCTTGCAATCTATACAAAATATTATATTTAGTTGGACAATTCTCGAGAGAAAGATTTGGTAGAACTTACCACAAACTACTTCTACCTCGCAAATATATACGAGGTAGAAGTAGTTTGTGGTAAGTTCTACCAAGGTCTTTTCTCTCGAGGATTGTCCAACAGGGCTTCGTATAATATCTTGTATAGATTGCAAGAAGTAAATACTAAAATGTACTAAAATATATTTTTGGGTTTTTAAATTAACTAAATTAAAATGCACTATTTTTAATTTAAACTATTTTTAATAAGACTATTTTATATAAGACTATTTTTATTAAGACTATTTATACTAGACTATTTATATTAAGACTATTTTTAACTAGACTATTTATATTAAGACTATTTTTAACTAGACTATTTTTAACTAGTGAAAATGAATAGAATTAAAATGAATTGGGAATTTATAAAATCTAGGGGATTACGAGTTCATTAAATTAGGTATTTAATTAAGTATAGGAATTGATTATATGGATATAAAAGAAAAAACGAATGTTTATCGAGTAATCAACTTTTCACCTCCGTACTTTCGTAATCAAAGATGTCTTAATCACTGTCACTTTTTTAAGATGTTGATAACAAGATTAACACTTGATAGATTGAAAAGATGTGTTTCCAATACACTTAACAATCAATCAGGGAGGTTTCACTAGTAGAAATAGGATATGATCAATCTCTATTTAAACCAATTAGTCCTTTCATTTCTCTAACTTGACTATTTTTAGGATAAACGATCGTTCATCGAGTAATCAACTTTTCACCTCCGTACTTTCTTAATCAAAGATGTCTTAACCACTTTCGCAATCTTAAGATGTTGATAACAAGATTAACATTTGATAGATTGAAAAGATATGTTTCCAATTCACTCAACAATCAATCAAGAAAGTTTCATTAGTAAAAATAGGATATGATCAATCTCTATTTAAACCAATTAGTCCTAAAAATAGTTTAAATAAATCAAATACTCAATATATAACCTAATAGAAATCCCCCTTCCCCTAGGAAGAAAGATTAGCTACTCATTGGTTTATACAAACTAAAATTATAATAGAAATAATTGATATATATAATATATATATAGAAACTTTTAATTACTAGAACTTAATGACAATAGATAAAACTTACTTGAATATGATGAATCAAAATGCAAGAAACAAACTTCAAAATATAACTTCAAACTTGTTTAAAGGTTACAAGCTTACAAAAATTGAAAGTAAAATACTAAGTGCTTATTGATCAAGCACTTTTCAATTACAAACTAAATGAAAGAAAAACCAAAAATGAAATACAAACTAAAATTGAAAGTTCTAAGGAAAATATATTGCTAAAAAAAAAGGAATATATCTTAGCAAGAAGATGATTTGAGAATTGGTAATTGGTGGGTGCAATGGATGAAGATGTCCTTTTATAGGTGATTTTCAAGAATACAATTGATTATTTAATTCAAAATATCTATTGTAACATCATTTTTTTAATTCTTTGTTCACACTTCACCCATGTCTTTGAATTTTCAGATTTTTGACCAAAAAAATATCTTGTGGTTGAGTTCACAAGTTGGTCAAAAGTGGACTAATTTTGCATGGCATCCGCCGAAAACGGCGATGAAAACGGCCCATTTGCCCCGTGTTGTGCGCCGCTTTGTGGTGACTCGGTCTCTTCCGAATACGCGCGAGGACACGGCGCTAAATGCCCGCCGTGTGTGAACGGCCCAAGACACGGCCCTTGTTGCCAGTATGTGAAACGGCCTACATTACACGGTCTGTTTGCGCCGTGTTGTAGGTCGCTTTTGCCTTGAAAAATTCGTCGTTGGATTTGATCTTGTTTTCCGTCCTTTTGATGCTTCATGTCGAGAATCAGAAATAACCATTTTTAGCTCATGTTTGGACATATCTGTAAAATATATATTTTTAATCACAAATCAGTACAAGTATGCCCGGAAAAATGAATATTTTGTATATGAATTTTAGATCAATTATGCACTAATCAGGAGACACGTGACAGTGGATTGCGGTGTCATGAGCATGATACTTTTCAAATCAAAGTTTTTAAAGGAAAGGTTTTAAGAAAGAATGTTGGGCCGAGCCCCACGAGATTTATGGAAATGTTTTCGTACTGTAAATTGTTGAAATACAATTTGAGATTTGGGTTAAGACCCTAATATTTTCGAAAGGTTTTGAAATTCTAAAAATTCCCGAGATGATAATCTTATTTTCGAGTGCTTCATAGCTTATCTTCCCTTGTGAAAACCTCCCGGGAATATTTGATACTTGATTATTATATTTGATTCACGATTATTAATTGCTTGTTACATTTCGTATGATTTGATACTTGCACTAGTAAAACAGTGGAGTTTTACTAACCCCCGAGTAATCGGGGGTGGATGTCTGTTTTGCGTCCAGGTGTAATATCCGGAAATTCTACTACTGTTGTTTGATATTATTTTATCCGAGTTATATTGTACAGCGTGGAATCTGTACAGTAGAGATAAAATAAATAAAGGACTGGGACATCTGTATTGGTATAATTGTCATATTTGGCTGACAATTACATTTAAGAAGTATATGTATTCAGTATGCTGTATGTTCGTATTCTGTATGTTGAGACGTTGGACGAGAAGAGTTGGAAATGGCTAAGTATAGCCTGACTAGCGCGCGCTAATGGTCAAGTATATCGCACGCTATCGTTCATGGTTAGCGCACGCTAGAGGAAGAATGTAGGGCACGCTAATGCAGTCAGATCAGAAGGAATCTACGCGTGGACCAGGCCACTTTTGGCGCACGTTCTGATAAGTCAACGGATGTTGTAATGTAGTGTTAGCGCACGCTAATGCATGTTGATTAGCGCACGCTAACTATATATCGGTCAACAGGGAATCTTGGCTTTATTGGTTGATTTCGGCTTGTGGGTCACGAGCATCTTCGTGGTAGGTGTAGACTGTAGCAAGTCAACTGGTATTAGCGCACGCTAAGGTAAATGACTTGCGTACGCTAAGCAGGATGATTTACGTACGTTAATGCATGGGCATTACGTACGTAAGTTAGTTTACGAAGCAAGACAGTAGCCTCTGGGCTTCGATAGCGCACGCTAACAAAGTCAGTTAGCGCACGCTAAGGCGGTAGCGCACGCTAAACATGAGATGTTAGCGCACGCTAATAATGAATATTATAAAAAGGGACAGAAGGGTGTTATTAAGCATTTCGTCATTCTTTCTTCTTTCAGCCGAGAGAGAGAGAGAGAGAGAGAGAGAGAGAGAGAGAGAGAGAGAGAGAGAGTTGGGATATATTTGAGGTTCCAAACACTGGATAAAGATGGAGTTAATTATCCATAACAACATTTGAAGCTTGAAATCATTGGTGATTCTTGTAAATGGATTCAACCTTGGAAATCAATCCATTCCTTCAAAAAGGTAATTACTCTTCACTTTGAGATTTCGTTTTGGATTGTATATGATGTTCTTGAGCTGATGATTATCATATAAACAAGTTCATAAGTATGATTATGAGTTGGATTACCGGATTATGATAATGTTATTGTTGATATGAAGATATTGATATGAATTAGATGGTTTCGAATGAGTTGTTATCTTCAAAGAGATATGTTGGATAATGTCTTCCTTCAATTCGGATCTGTGATGTTGTTATTGTTGGTTCCTTCATATGATTGTGAACATGGCATGATTATGAGTTCTTGGTGTTTAGGTTGTTGATATTAAGAGAGATGAAATATGAATATATGAATTGAATTAAAAGTCGGATGATTACCTATATGTTAAAGGATATCGGATTTCGTTGTTTGATAGCTATGAACATGATTCAGAATCACTTAGAGTTTTTGATAATCGCCAGATGTTGATCGGTATCCGAAATGCATGTAACTGCACGTTATTAGTGCACGCTAAGCCTACTGGCTAGCGCACGCTATCGGGAACAACTTAGCGTACGCTACGGTTAAAGACTAACGTGCGCTAAGTCAACAGGCAGGGTAATATATTCTGTTTCGGTTATGAATTCGTGATCGTTTAAGTTGGTTTGATCAGACTTGTGGTTAACTGAGATATTGTTGAGCCGTTGGGTTTGTGAATTGGTTTTAGCGGTTGTTGATTGTTATCGGATGTATGTTATTTGATTACTTCGATAGGTTGAGATTATTGATCGGCGATTATAACCGGATGTTGTGGTCGTGTTCGAGCGTGTTCGTGAATTGCATGGTCAGGGCCGAGGAGCTTGTAGACGAAGGCATTGTGACTGGTAGCGGCCTTATCATCATCGTATCGGTATCGAGGCAAGTTATTACTTGCTCAGTTATAATATTTAATGAATGGTTTCAGTTTCATTTCGTTTAAAATGCATATAGCGATGATTATTATTGTGAACTCTGGGTATTCGGATCGCATATCGTTCTTTCGATTCTGGGGGTAAATCATAATGTATATGATTTATCTCAGTTATTGGTATGTTCGAGTATCGAGGTTACATTGTGATAAAGACGAGGATTCGAGTATTTATGGTTCATGATACGTTTGGATCGTCGAGCGTTGCAGATAATCGTCGGTGATGATTGGATATCGAGGTTGCTCCCGAAGGACTCGGGGCAGGTATTCCATATTGATTATGGTTTAGTGTTATTTATTTTGGTCTCGTACTTTTTCTTTCATGTTGTTGAACATGGAGTCGTCCTAGTAAATTGTCATGTTGTCGTGCATGTCATGTTGTTCATGTTGATGAACGTGTTGAATTGCATATGTGTAGGCATATTGTGTTGTTCATGTTGTGTAATTAATCCGATGGGATTATGAGGATCTATGCTGAGGGCGCTGGATCGGATGTCCACCATGCGTTGGTTCGACGGGATCATCATGTGGATCCATGCTGAGGGCGCTGGATCGTTGGACAGGTTTTCCACCATGCGTTGGTTCGACGAGATCATCATGGGGATCTATGCTGAGGGCGCTGGATCGTTGGATTACCAGTATTGTGTTGATGGAATCTTGTGAATTCGCATCATTGATTTTATCATGTGTTGTTGTTCACATGTGTATTGTTAGTTATCCACCTTATGTTGATCCGATAGGATCAACAAAGGGATCTATGCTGAGGGCGCTGGATCGTCGGATTTCCATTGAGTATACATGATTGTTATTGTTGTGATCATATTGACGTGGTCATATGAGTATGCATTTGTAGGTCTTGTGTTAGGACCTTGTCCGTATTGCATTGATCTGATCTCGGATTAGACTGGTATGATTGTCGTGGCACTTCATATCTCGAGGTATGTTCCGTATTTTCCTTCGGTATTCTTCTTTGATGGACAATCGGTTATCGTTTTGGGATTGATGATGTTATTCGACGGATCGTATTGGTCATTAATGGTATATTTCCTTATCGTGAGTTGGTGATGATAGTTTGAGAATCTTGAGTATTGTTTGAGGTACAATACAGATATTATGTTCGAGTTTATTGGTTAATCGAGTACGAGATGTGAAATGTGATAATGGTTATTCTGATGAGAATTACTTGAGTAAGTAAAGTTATGGCGGTAAGATTACGTTGGTCGTATTCTTATTTTGTATTCTCATTGGTATGTAATTATTAGTGTGATGTGACGGTTATCATTGTTGGATATTATGGCAGAACCCGTCGTGGGATTTCTTTTTAGGTTCTCGGAGTATCGAGCTTGTAGCGGTCGTGAAGAGATGAGCTTCCCGGAGGATACTGGCTAGGACATGTTCTGTGCATTGAGTTTCTTGATCGGTTCTTGTATTCCGCTGCTAGAGTATGTTTATGGTTGGTCTTTTTCCGCTGCGTGAGTATTTTGAAATGCTCTTTTGGTATCTGGTAACTGAGGTTACTTTGGAAATCGTTTTCTAAACTTTTGAGTGTCGGCTGTTTGGCCTTGCGATTTCAAATGAGTTTTACGACGGTTTTTGATAAATGGATTTTATAAGTCTTTGTGAATTTTTAAAGATAGTACCGTCGTTGGCCTCTTGGGCATTTGTAATGTTTGCGAAAATTCTTTTAGCCTTGTGGGTTCCATCTCGGGGCCCACGACACTGTAGTATTTCCGGTTAAATCTGGGGGTGTTACAGAATATGGTATCGGAGCTTAGGTTGAGAAAACCTAGGCATTTGGGTCGAGTTGGGTCGTGTTTTTGTTGCGTCATTCGAGTTGTCGATTGACGAATATTAGAGCCGTGAGTCTTTGTTGTTCACTCAGGCTTGTGCGTTATCGGATTTGCCAGTATCGTACTGGGCTTGTTATAACTTTTCCAAATGGTGTTAATGAGATTCTCTGGAATGAGATGTATTGTGTTCTTGAGTCGAACCGATTTGGCAAACGTGTGTTTTGAAAATATCTGTGTCGAGTATTTTCTTGAGTCGAGACATGTGCCAGTATCACGGGGAATCGTCGGCTTCACGATCTGTAAGTATTTGGATTTTCGAATCGCATTGAGATTTATTGACGTTCTGTAGTTGATATGTTTTGAAATTCAGCAGAATATTATATGTTATAGTATAAGATGTCAGAGTGGGACAGGATTGATGATCTTGAGGAACTATGATGTTGGAAATCATTATGTCGGTTAAATTTTGGAACGAAATTGTGTAATCGGGAGAAGGACGGTGAATTGTTGAGAAGAACATGTATCATGTTAATTCATTTTGTGATATAGGAACTGCTTTTGAGCATTTGAAAATGATACTTTTCAAAATATATGTTTTACGGATGTTTTACGGAAAATGATTTTTGGGTCGAGACCCAATTGATTTGAAATGGTTTTATAACTCAGGGCTTGGGTTCGAAAAAGGGTTTTCTACTTTTTAAACTTCTTGTAATGCGGAACGAGTTACGGGCTGAGACCCTAATGTTTCAAACGGCTTTTCTGTTTTCTTAAAACTCCCGAGACTTGTAAAACACTTTACCAATCGTTTACCTATGTTATTTCCGCCTTTCGAGGCTTTGGTTTACTTGTTCAAATGGAATTTCTCGGGAAGTCTTTCGCCATGTTTGATTTGTTGATTTGTTTCAACGTTTTGTCATATCATATTTGGGGTGATCTAGGATGGGTAAATGGTTGACGATACGAGTCATGTGTGAAAAAGGAGTTTAGTCGGAATTTTTATATTGAGATTTTGGAACTCGATCGTGTGGTTTTCCGATGGAATATCAGTGGATATTGGTGACGAACCGAATTGGTATACAGGAGTATGGATATAGTCGAACATTTGCATACTTTTCATTTTAAAACTTCGAAATCGTATGGATTCGAAGGAAACTGTTATCGAATACTTGGCACCATCGAGCCAAGTTAATTTTTCGAAAATTGATTTTGTGGTCTTACCAAAATTTATGTTTTTAGTTTTGAAATTTTTGAAAGAACTTTCGAAAATTTGTATTCTTGACGAGACTTTATGATTTCAAACTGGTTTTGAAAATGTGATTGATATACATACGCATTTAGTGCATAGTGCATATCATATTGATGGTACGATGGAAAAGGAATTCGAACTTCGGTATGTTAGTTTGATTATCCAGTGATGATCGGTTGAGTTATCGGATAAGAGAAATTTGTTGCGTGTTGTAGATTCATGCACATAATACTATTTTGGAAACTTGGGATTTTGTGAAACCGGAACATATGTGCTATGTGATTCCATTGGTATGGTAGTAGCGCGATTTTACCTTAGTGATTCTGGAATGATTTCCTTGTAAGCGTAGATTTGGGGATGGTGACCCCATACTGGTTGTTTTGGATATTGAGTGGTCGTTTCCACTCCGTGTATGATTGAGTATGTTCGTCAGTTTGTGATTGGTTGTTCATATGCCGAGGGGTATGTTCGCCAGTCGGATATGTTTATTGAGATCCACTGTATGTGATCGGTGTGTCGTTTTGAGAATTTTGCTTTTTCGTATATCTGTTTCTGTGGTTCTGTGTTGATCGTGTTGGAGTTTACCGTGTGAAGGTATTCTCGATTTTCGTTGATCATTCGTTGGTAATATTGGAGTTTATCACGTTGATGATATTTTCGATTGTGTTTTGACCTCTGGTCGGTCATATTGGAATTTACCATGTCGATGATAAATTCGGTTGATTGTTGATCATTGTTGGTGATCATCTGAGCGTTCGGATTTTGTGTTGATGTTTCGAAATTCGTGTCATTGTTTTGGGCAGTTGTTTTGCAGATGTATTGTGTATTATTAGTCTTATCGGGATTGGGACTTGATTATGTAATCAGGCAGACAGGATTTGATTTGGGCAGATTGTTTGATCCGAAGATGATATATTTTGTTGAGACTCAGGGAATTGTGATCGTAAGCGTATTGAGACTGTACAGTGAGATCGCTGGCTAGTATCTCCGGAGATCGTCGACCTGCGTATTTGTAAGTATGCAGTTTTGGCTATTCAGAATAATGATGATTGATCAGTGTCGTGATGGCTTTGGGATATTTTGGGTTAAACGGTATGTTTGTTTGTTTTATGATGGATTGCAAGTTTCGAGGACGAAACTTATTTTAAGGGGTGTAGAATGTAATATCCGGAAATTCTACTACTGTTGTTTGATATTATTTTATCCGAGTTATATTGTACAGCGTGGAATCTGTATAGTAGAGATAAAATAAATAAAGGACTGAGACATCTGTATTGGTATAATTGTCATATTTGGTTGAAAATTACATTTAAGAAGTATATGTATTCAGTATGCCGTATGTTCGTATTCTGTATGTTGAGACGTTGGACGAGAAGAGTTGGAAATGGCTAAGTATAGCCTGACTAGCGCGCGCTAATGGTCAAGTATAGCGCACGCTATCGTTCATGGTTAGCGCACGCTAGAGGCAGAATGTAGCGCACGCTAATGCAGTCAGATCAGAAGGAATCTACGCGTGGACCAGGCCACTTTCGGCGCACGTTCTGATAAGTCAACGGATGTTGTAATGTAGTGTTAGCGCACGCTAATGCATGTTGATTAGCGCACGCTAACTATATATTGGTCAACAGGGAATCTTGGCTTTATTGGTCTATTTCGGCTTGTGGGGTCACGAGCATCTTCGTGGTAGGTGTAGACTGTAGCAAGTCAACTGGTATTAGCGCACGCTAAGGTAAATGACTTGCGTACGCTAAGCAGGATGATTTACGTACGTTAATGCATGGGCATTACGTACGTAAGTTATTTTACGAAGCAAGACAGTAGCCTCTGGGCTTCGATAGCGCACGCTAACAAAGTCAGTTAGCGCACGCTAAGGCGGTAGCGCACGCTAAACATGAGATGTTAGCGCACGCTAATAATGAATATTATAAAAAGGGACAGAAGGGTGTTATTAAGCATTTCGTCATTCGTTCTTCTTTCAGCCGAGAGAGAGAGAGAGAGAGAGAGTTGGGATATATTTGAGGTTCCAAACACTGGATTAAGATGGAGTTAATCATCCATAACAACATTTGAAGCTTGAAATCATTGGTGATTCTTGTAAATGGATTCAACCTTGGAAATCAATCCATTCCTTCAAAAAGGTAATTACTGTTCACTTTGAGATTTCGTTTTGGATTGTATATGATGTTCTTGAGCTGATGATTATCATATAAACAAGTTCATAAGTATGATTATGAGTTTGATTACCGGATTATGATAATGTTATTGTTGATATGAAGATATTGATATGAATTAGATGGTTTCGAATGAGTTGTTATCTTCAAAGAGATATGTTGGATAATGTCTTCCTTCAATTCGGATCTGTGATGTTGTTATTGTTGGTTCCTTCATATGATTGTGAACATGGCATGATTATGAGTTCTTGGTGTTTAGGTTGTTGATATTAAGAGAGATGAAATATGAATATATGAATTGAATTAAAAGTCGGATGATTACCTATATGTTAAAGGATATCGGATTTCGTTGTTTGATAGCTATGAACATGATTCAGAATCACTTAGAGTTTTTGATAATCGCCAGATGTTGATCGGTATCCGAAATGCATGTAACTGCACGTTATTAGCGCACGCTAAGCCTACTGGCTAGCGCACGCTATCGGGAACAACTTAGCGTACGCTACGGTTAAAGATTAGCGTGCGCTAAGTCAACAGGCAGGGTAATATATTCTGTTTCGGTTATGAATTCGTGATCGTTTAAGTTGGTTTGATCAGACTTGTGGTTAACTGAGATATTGTTGAGCCGTTGGGTTTGTGAATTGGTTTTAGCGATTGTTGATTGTTATCGGATGTATGTTATTTGATTACTTCGATAGGTTGAGATTATTGATCGGCGATTATAACCGGATGTTGTGGTCGTGTTCGAGCATGTTCGTGAATTGCATGGTCAGGGCCGAGGAGCTCGTAGACGAAGGCATTGTGACTGGTAGCGGCCTCATCATCATCGTATCGGTATCGAGGCAAGTTATTACTTGCTCAGTTATAATATTTAATGAATGGTTTCAGTTTCATTTCGTTTAAAATGCATATAGCGATGATTATTATTTTGAACTCTGGGTATTCGGATCGCATATCGTTCTTTCGATTCTGGGGGGGGGGGGGGGGGTAAATCATAATGTATCTGATTTATCTCAGTTATTGGTATCTTCGAGTATCGAGGTTACATTGTGATAAAGACGAGGATTCGAGTATTTATGGTTCATGATACGTTTGGATCGTCGAGCGTTGCGGATAATCGTCGGTGATGATTGGATATCGGGGTTGCTCCCGAAGGACTCGGGGCAGGTATTCCATATTGATTATGGTTTAGTGTTATTTATTTTGGTCTCGTACTTTTTCTTTCATGTTGTTGAACATGGAGTCATCCTAGTAAATTGTCATGTTGTCGTGCATGTCATGTTGTTCATGTTGATGAACGTGTTGAATTGCATATGTGTAGGCATATTGTGTTGTTCATGTTGTGTAATTAATCCGATGGGATTATGAGGATCTATGCTGAGGGCGCTGGATCGGATGTCCACCATGCGTTGGTTCGACGGGATCATCATGGGGATCCATGCTGAGGGCGCTGGATCGTTGGACAGGTTTTCCACCATGCGTTGGTTCGACGGGATCATCATGGGGATCTATGCTGAGGGCGCTGGATCGTTGGATTACCAGTATTGTGTTGATGGAATCTTGTGAATTCGCATCATTGATTTTATCATGTGTTGTTGTTCACATGTGTATTGTTAGTTATCCACCTTATGTTGATCTGATAGGATCAACAAAGGGAACTATGCTGAGGGCGCTGGATCGTCGGATTTCCATTAAGTATACATGATTGTTATTGTTGTGATCATATTGACGTGGTCATATGAGTATGCATTTGTAGGTCTTGTGTTAGGACCTTGTCCGTATTGCATTGATCTGATCTCGGATTAGACTGGTATGATTGTCGTGGCACTTCATATCTCGAGGTATGTTC
The DNA here is from genome assembly GCA_033398695.1 of Orobanche coerulescens. Lineage (NCBI taxonomy): Eukaryota > Viridiplantae > Streptophyta > Magnoliopsida > Lamiales > Orobanchaceae > Orobanche > Orobanche coerulescens. Next base: position 124,303,516 of record CM065802.1, on the reverse strand, counting down.
CGTATTTTCCTTCGGTATTCTTCTTTGATGGACAATCGGTTATCGTTTTGGGATTGATGATGTTATTCGACGGATCGTATTGGTCATTAATGGTATATTTCCGTATCGTGAGTTGGTGATGATAGTTTGAGAATCTTGAGTATTGTTTGAGGTACAATACAGATATTATGTTCGAGTTTATTGGTTAATCGAGTACGAGATGTGAAATGTGATAATGGTTATTCTGATGAGAATTACTTGAGTAAGTAAAGTTATGGCGGTAAGATTACGTTGGTCGTATTCTTATTTTGTATTCTCATTGGTATGTAATTATTAGTGTGATGTGACGGTTATCATTGTTGGATATTATGGCTGACCCCGTCGTGGGATTTCTTTTTAGGTTCTCGGAGTATCGAGCTTGTAGCGGTCGTGAAGAGATGAGCTTCCCGGAGGATACTGGCTAGGACATGTTCTGTGCATTGAGTTTCTTGATCGGTTCTTGTATTCCGCTGCTAGAGTATCTTTATGGTTGGTCTTTTTCCGCTGCGTGAGTATTTTGAAATGCTCTTTTGGTATCTGGTAACTGAGGTTACTTTGGAAATCGTTTTCTAAACTTTTGAGTGTCGGCTGTTTGGCCTTGCGATTTCAAATGAGTTTTACGACGGTTTTTGATAAATGGATTTTATAAGTCTTTGTGAATTTTTAAAGATAGTACCGTCGTTGGCCTCTTGGGCATTTGTAATGTTTGCAAAAATTCTTTTAGCCTTGTGGGTTCCATCTCGGGGCCCACGGCACTGTAATATTTCCGGTTAAATCTGGGGGTGTTACACCAGGTACATGTAGATCCGGGGGAGTAGTCACAGGATTGGCATAAGAGGATGACGAGCTGCGATACTAATCATGATTCGAGAGTTGTTCTGATTTTTGTTGTGTTGTCAGAGTTGATTTCAGTCTTCCGCCGTATTGTATTTCGACCCATGTATGGGTAATGTCGTTAAGCCGGGCTTTGTTGATTAGGTTGTGTGACCTCATCGGTCTGTGTATTCACGTGTAAGTGACCATAACGGTCTGTATTATTTTATTGTTTGACCCTGGTCGGGCAAGCATTTGGTTGTTTATGGATGTTTAGCTTGGTAGATCCTTGTGGAAAGGGTCTACGGCGTGTAATATTCCCATATGGTTTTGGGGGTGTTACATTTATGGTATCGGAGCTTAGGTTGAGGAAACCTAGGTTGTCGGGTCGAGTCAAGTCGTGATTTGTCGAGTAATGTGTTGTCTTGTCGTTCGTGTCGTCAGTGACAAATTGAGTTGTGCGTAGTCACAACGTGTCAGTTATGTTGTCGGACGAGATTAGTATCGTGGGCGACTGTCACCTCCGTGCGACCTGTGGATGTAAGTCTCCTCTTTTATGCGAAGTACCTGTGTATCTCGCTTTTATCTTAGTGAGTTAATTGCGGTGCATGATTTTATTTACACAGTATTGTGTGATATAGTTGTGTTTAGTACTTGTGGCATATAGTATGTGTACAGAACTGAGCACATTATTGTTTTATCTTTGAACCACCGGGTGATGTGGTATGGTGTGAAAGTTGTAAACCTTGATGGATTTCGAAAAGGTATCGATGATTGAGTTCGTGAGAAACTCCGAGGAATGGTTTTGTTATATGTTTAAACTAGATGCTGTGAGATGTATTCAATTGGATTGTGCATGTTGGACTGTATTTTTTTTCATCCACTGCGTGAGTTCTTTTTGTAATGGCTTTCGATATTCTACCGACTGAGTTTTATTTCGGAAATCCATTCCCTTAACCGAGTTTTTGGCATTATGGCCTTGATCATTTTGGTGAAATTCTTATGACGGTATTTAGTATTTTGGAAATGGCTTTTGTGAGTTTTTGAAATATTACCGTCATCGGCCTTTTTGGCGTTTTTGTAAATGGTTTTTATCCTGGTGGGTTCCGGTGCGGGACCCACGGCGCTATAATGTTCCGTGTAATTATCTGAAATTTTTGGGCATACTAGCCCATTGAGTTATCTTTGAAAACCTTGAGTATCTTAGAAAATAAATTTCGAGACGTACTTTTAAAATGAATTGCTTTCTCGTGGTGCTTCCAAGGTGCCACAATATGTTTCAAAATTCTTCTACCTCGAGGACCAAAATATTTTGAGATATTTCCAATGTTTTAGAAACACATTTTACTTAGACCCGAGGGTCGAATATTTCCGAAAATTTTTAACGAAAAGAAAGTGTCCTCATTTTTACCGAATGCGAAATAGTTTTCCAAAGTCTCGATAACGATGTTTCACGTTTGTATTTTTTTTGAAGGGTGATACTCAAGATCAATCGGTGTTTCCGAAATTATTTTAAAAAGGGGGGGTTTTATTTTTTTTAAAACCTATCAATTCCCTTTTGCGTTTGGAAATGTATGTATGATGTTTGCTTTGTCGTTATGATGTTAACTTCCGAATATGATCGAATTGGTGGCATGAACGTTGAGGCGTTGCCACGTATTTGTAGTACTAGCCCTCTGTGAGAAGTGTGAACTGGTATTTACTATTTGTCGCCTCGTGGTGATTTGCGTGTTGTCGCACGAGTTTTAGCTGTTGAAGCTTGGGTTTGTACGTTTGGGTACATGTGTGATTGTTTCATGATGTTTGTAATTATGTGCTGGTTATCGTTCGGGCCGTTGAGGCCGCCGAACGATACCGTCGTTGCTATAGTGTTTGTGTGTGTATTACTTTACGATGGTAATCGTTGTATATGATATTTGTTATGATTTTTTGTTGTGCTGAGTTGGCATCTCCGCTGTGTTGTTTTGCGACGTTATGCCCCATTGTATCTAGCATTTGTATTTTCGGTATGCCGAGCCGAGGTGTTTCAACTGTGATGTGCCGGGTCATGCATGTGTAAATTGTCCTTCTCGTCAGTAACGCATTTCAAGTGAGGACTCGAGGGACACCGAATTCAGTTTTGCGAATTGGCTACTGAGACTTTCGGAGTTCGCGCTTCAGCACAGATATCAGGATCGGCTCTGAGAGACCCATGGGAGATTTTCCTGTCGGATGCTTTTGTGTTGTGACCTTGTTTCCGTTGTTGTGAGTTGCGGGGACGACATTTCTTTTATAAGAGGTCGGATGTAATACCCATACTATATTTGACTTCTGTAGTTTCTCCTTCTAAATTCTATCGACGTGCACATGTTCGTCGATACTTTTTGAACTTCGTTGATGTCTCAGTTGTCATCGTTCGAACTGGTTGTGACCTTGTTTCAGATCGACCTGTTTATCATCGTCACCTTTCCGAGTTCGGTTCGATTCTTGTGAACCTTGTTTGGAAGTAACGTCTTTCACTTTCTACCAGTTCTTTTAATGTCTGGAGTTGAAGTGGGGACTTCGGAGTCATTGTTCGACTGTTGTCATTCGATCATTTTTATTTGATCATTCTTGTTCGATCATTGTTATTTGATCATTGTTGTCCGATCATTGTTATTTGATCGTTGTGTTCGATCATTGTTGTTCGGTCATTGTTGTTCGATCGTTTTTGTTCGATCGGGGTTGTCTGACTGTTGTTGCCTGATCTCGTACTGCGAAGAATTGTCGTTCACCGTTAGTCAACTGTTTCAAGTGTGGCCAAGTGGGTCACCGAGCCGTGCATTGTGAGACGGTAGTTGAGAGATTTGGGGATTGAGGCTGCGTCTCTGCTCCGAAAGGACACCGAAATGCCTAGTGTAGTTTTTGAGGACTTCGGCGTAGTCTGAATTGTTTGTGGTTGTCCTTGTGGATCGTTTGTGTGTTTATTTCTGTTTTCTTGATTGTGCGTGTTTCCTTGTAATGGGTGCTTTGTATTTTGTGATTGTTCGGATAATCGACTTGGTTGTATTATCAGTTTAATGACGCTTGTCACTTGTTGGTTTTATTATGTCTCTATCGGTGGCGTTGTGTTGGTCGTCGTGGAGCGTGTTTTCACGCCGTATGTGTCTTTGGTTTTCTTGCAGCATTTCGCCGTTGGGCGCGAGTTTTCGGTTTTTGTGTATCTCGTCGAGTTTTCTTGGTGGGGATATTGCTTCTCCCTACTTGTTTTAAGTTTCGGGACGAAACTTCTTTTAAGGAGGGTAGAATGTAATACCCGTAATTTCGATTTCCGGTAATTTCTTTTTTTCGGCGAAAGTCCGTTTTGACGACTCGCTCATGACCGTTTCGTCATTCCGAGAATGATTAATTCTGCACTTTTTGTCATCCGAGTTCATTTCGGTGTCGTTTTGTTGAGTTCCGTGCTTTTTGGCGACTTTTCCGCACTTGAGTTCGATTCTTGCGAATCTCGTTGGAAACTGCTGTTTCGAGTTTCCCGTAAGTCCGTTTAACTTTGTTAGATGTGTTGTGAACTTCGGTTTAGTAATTAGACCACGTATCGTGATTTTTGGACGTTTTGGGCCATTTTCGTAATTTCCGAAAGTTTGGGGTAATTACTTTCCGTTGTCGAATTTCGAGCCTTCGGGTGGTCGGAATCGTGTGTTCTCTTAGCGCTTGGGTTCGTCTTTGCGATTACTTCATAACCGTATTTTCGATTCATATTCAGGTTCGAGTTTCGGGGTCGTTCGGACCGTCGGAGTGGCCACGACCGAGATGGCCGCATCAGGTACTGGCCTGGCCGAGTTACGGCCGTAAGGTGCCAGTTACGGCCGTAAGTGATCGGCAGGCATGGCCTGGAGAATGCCGGTTATGGCCGTAAGGGCCGAGAGTTACGGCCGTACGGGTGCGGCGACTTAGAACAAATGCCTAAGCACGTAAGGACTGCACGGCCGTAAGTCTCAAGTTACGGCCGTAAGGCCCTGTCGGTTACGGCCGTAAGCGCTCGGCATGCGCTGGGCGGATTTTGACGAATGCCGGTTACGGCCGTAAGGTCTGCCGGATACGGCCGTAAGTGGTTGGCAGGATGCTGGGGAGTATATATATGTTCGAGCAGACGGGTTTACACCCATTTTTCTCATCCCTCTCATTTCCTTCCGCGGCTGGGGCTTGGATTACGTGATTATATGTTGTTTATATATCAATCCACAAAGTTCTTGAGTTTCTAACATCAATCAATCATCCCATAACCTCCTCCGATCTACCGAATCAAGGTTAGATTTCTTGATAATCTAATTTTGGGTATTTTGGGTATTTTGTTCGATTTCGTCCGTTTAATCCGATTTAACTTAGGAATGTGATGGATTGATGATTATTTAGATGTATTATATCATTTCCATCGTTATTCCATGGTTGGATCGTATCGATTCGTTGTTTTGGTCGAGTTCTTGATCGACGCCTTGAAGGTGTCCGGTAAAATGTCATAGAGGGGTTTTCGGGCGTTCTACGATTATTCTTCCTCGTATGATCGATGATTTATTGATTATATGTTGTTAGGGTCGAGTTTCTTGCGAAGAAACCGAGTTGAACCCTTCCGTTCGTTGTCGTCCTTCTTTTCGATAGTATCGGGCGTTTCGAAGCCTTCCGGTTGAACCGCGTTCGTTGGAATACTTGCGTGCCGATATCGAGGCAAGTATCTTATTATACGACTTGTATCTTGCGATTAGTGATCACGTATGAGATTTATGATGATTTTGCTTGCCTCCGTAAATATGTTCCGTTTGAATTGGTTGTGTATTCCGCAATTTGAAGGCTTTGTGATAATAGTGTTATATTGGTATACGTGTTAGGTGTTGTGACATTTGTGCAGGATTGTGACGTACATATGGGATGGTTGTACACTTGGTTGTGCAATGTATTGTGTACCGAACGTGTGTTATGTTGGTTGTGTGTCGTTGATTGATGATAGTTTTGTTGAGAGTATTGAGATTGTGTGATGTGCGTGTGATGTACGATTTTGTGGTGATCAACGTGATTGACTAAACTGTGCTCATTGTTGTATGTAATGTGAATGTGAATATGTGTGTGACCGCTAAGTTCACTTGTGTTGGTTCGACGGGACCTACGAGGATTCGTGGCAGTGGACTACGGGGTCAGAACTTAGTGAGGTACTGAGGTCCAATCGTGCTGGTCTAACGAGGCCTACGATAACGCATGGCAGTGGACCATGAGTTTCGGACACAGTGCGTCCAACCGGGTGAGCTCGACGGGGCTTATGGTGACATGTGGCAGTGGACTACGGTGTCAAAATTGTGTGTGTGATTGTTGTGATTGATATAGTCCGTGCGGGTTGTTATGCCTACGGAGACACGTGACAGTGGATCACGGTGTCGGAATTGGTTATGTCTGGTTAATAGTCCGTGTGGGTTGTTGAACCTACGAAGACACGTGACAGTGGATCACGGTGTCGGAATTGATTATGTTTATTTAATTGTGCGTGATGTAGTCCGTGCGGGTTGTTGAACCTACGGAGACACGTGACAGTGGATCACGGTGTCATGACCATGATACTTTTCAAATCAAAGTTTTTAAAGGAAAAGTTTTAAGAAAGAATGTTGGGCCGAGCCCCACGAGATTTATGGAAATGTTTTCGTACTGTAAATTGTTGAAATACAATTTGAGATTTGGGTTAAGACCCTAAGATTTTCGAAAGGTTTTGAAATTCTAAAAAATCCCGAGATCATAATCTTATTTTCGAGTGCTTCATAGCTTATCTTCCCTTGTGAAAACCTCCCGGGAATATTTGATACTTGATTATTATATTTGATTCACGATTATTAATTGCTTGTTACATTTCGTATGATTTGATACTTGCACTAGTAAAACAGTGGAGTTTTACTAACCTCCGAGTAATCGGGGGGTAGATGTCTGTTTTGCGTCCAGGTACATGTAGATCCGGGGGAGCAGTCACAGGATTGGCACAAGAGGATGACGAGCTGCGATACTAATCATGATTCGAGAGTTGTTCTGATTTTTGTTGTGTTGTCAGAGTTGATTTCAGTCTTCCGCCGTATTATATTTCGACCCATGTATGGGTAATGTCGTTTAAGTCAGTTTTGTTGATTAGGTTGTGTGACCTCATCGGTCTGTGTATGTTGGAATATAAAACGCAGCGGAAGCGAGTTGGTGAGAGTAATTTGATAAAAGGTTTTATAAACTAACCAACGTAAAAATCAGATCTATTTAGGCTTGTCAACTAATTAACTAAACAGATTAATAAACAATTAAATAAATATATTTACGCATGGGAGTCGGTAATTTTACCTTTGACGCGAAGTGGTAGAAAATCCCTTCTTGATCGATTTATGTCCTCTTCGTGCTCCTCTCCGATCTTCTTGTATTTCTACCTCAAGATCTTCTAGAGTATATCCCGCCTACGTCCGGATGTCGTGTGGGCAACAATCTACCGGACTAAATTTGCACAGCAAGGGGATCGGCCGAATTTCCTCACAAGAAAACTCACGATTTTGTTCTCTCTATTTTTCTTGAATATTTTGAGTATTTTAGAAAAATATTGTGTTTACCAAATTATGGAATCCAAGACACAAGTCAAGATCCACAATTAAAACACACACACAAAAATCGATTTTCTTGGGCAATAATTGATGAATAAATCGGCCATCCCTATACTTGTATTTATAGGTGTTTTGGGCTACTCTAGGGACCTTAAGGAGGATATGGTAAGGACTCCCAATAGATATCTTCCTTCCATTATTAGGACTCTTCCTAATATGAAGACTCTATTAATATCAACTTAGTCCACTAATAAGTTAATATTGCACTTCCTACCAAAATCCCAAATTACGAAATTGGGCTCCTTTTAAATTAATTATTTCCCGTGTTTAAGATATTCCATGTCCATTAATTAATTTAAGCTAATGACCTTTTAATTAATTAATGTATTATACATGAGTATACCACTCGACCTTTATTATTATATCGGAAAATTAATTCCACTGCGAGGTTTGATATAATAATCCTTTCGAGTGCCTCAAGGGACATGATCAACCCGACCGTCGGGACACGATTTCTAGCTATAATATTAATTATCATATAAATAATAATATTGCCCAAAATATCGAGCATATTGAGTCAATCATTGTGGCTCTCACCCATGATAAATCAAAGCAATAAATATTAAATATATATAATTAAATATTAATCACTAGAATTAAGAAATAATAATTATCCGAGATGTACGTTCTTCTTATAGTCAAGACGAAGAATCTATCTCACCTCGATCCTGTTCAATGTATAACAAATACGCTAATATATGCTAATGGTCAAGACCAACCAATCTCAAGCATATACTACAACCTCTCATATAACGGTCTAATGTTACATAGGTTGTGAACTAAATATTACTATATAAGGAACCGATAATGTGATCTTCTGTGTGACACTACACACCACATTATCTACAATATAAAGTAAATTAGACTGCATTTGCATAACCATAGCGTGAATAAATATGCAAAACATGTGATAAATGAATTAAATATTCTCATAGATAAAGACCGGGAAATTAGGTAATACAAGCATAAAGTATGCTTTGACGTATACAACCCTAACAATCTCCAACTTATACTCAAAGCATGCTTTTGAAGTATACTATCTAGACTATGTCTATCTATCTCCCACTTATACTCAAAGCAATGCTGCCATACATCTCAACCCCATTCCTTCCACATGCCCTTCAAATGATTTTGAGGGCAACCCTTTCGTGAAAGGATCGGCTAGGTTGTCTTAATATGCTATCTTTGAGACAATGATCTTCATTCTCTTCACAAAATATCTAATGATATGATATTTGCTCTTGATATGTTTTCTTGCTTTGTGGGCTCGTGGTTCCTTCGAATTTGATACATCACAGGTATTATCACAATACAGTTGTAATACTCCCGGGCAAATTAGGAATCACCCCAAATCCTTTAGAAAGTACTTGAGCCATACCGCCTCTTTAGCCGCCTCGAGGTCGCTACATATTCGGCTTCCATTGTAGAGTCCGCTATGCATTTCGCTTCACACTCCTCCAACTTATGGCTCCACCTCCCAAAGTGAAAACATATCCGGAAGTTGATTTCGACTTTTCTTTGTCCGCACCGAAATCCGAGTCGTTGTAACCCAAATGACAAAGCGTATCGATTGATATACAAGCATATGCTCCTAGTCCTTCTCGTACTTGAGTATATGCTTGACAAAGAATCCAATGTCCCGGCCTGGGTTCGACCGATATCTCGCCACCATGCCTACGGCCTTGACAGATATCGTGCCTAGTGCAAAGCATAGCATACATGAGGCTTCCCACCGCCGAAGCATAAGGGACCAGCTTCATGTCATCTATCTCCTTCGTGTCTTAGGACACATAGCCTTAGATAGTTGAATTCCATGTCCGTAAGGTAAGAAACCTTTCTTGGAATTCTCCATGCTAAACCGCTTTAGCACCGTATCATTATAGGATGCCCGAGATAAGCACAACATCCTTTTCTTGCGATCTCGAAAGATCTTAATACCAAGGATGTGTCCAAATTTCTCCCAAATCCTTCATATCGAATCGCCAGATAGCCATACTTTACGCCTCGATAATACCTTCACATTGTTTCCAATTAGAAGTATATCATCTACGTATAGTACAAGAAACACTAGCACGTTTCCATCACACTTTTTGTATACACAAACCTCACTAGACACTGTTTCAAAACCATACGATTGAATGACCTCATCAAATCGCATGTTCCAAGACCTTGATGCTTGCTTAAGACCATAAATGGCTCTCTTAAGCTTGCATACTAAGTGCTCCCGACCTTCAAAGAATGAATCCTTCAGTTGGCGCATATAGATTTCCTTATCAAGACTCCCGCTCAAGAACGCAGCCTTGACATCCATCCGCCAAATCTCCATATCCAAATGCGCCTATAGCTAAGAGAATCCGGATCGATTTAAGCATGGCTACTGGCGAAAAGGTTTCATCGTAGTCGATGCCCTCTTCCGAGTGTAACCTTTCGCAACAAGCCTTGCTTTATAGGTTTCAACCTTCCCTTTCGATCCTCTCTTACGCTTGTAGACCCACTTACTTCCAATGGGTTTTACCCCATTGGGTAGTTCTACTAGCTCCCACACTTGGTTAGAATCCATAGATCCCATTTCGGATTCCATTGCTGTTTTCCAGGATTCAGCATCCTTGTCTTGAACTGCCTGTTTGTACGTACATGGATCCGTTTCATCCTGGTCCGGGGAGTGGTCCGAAGATGCTCCCACGCCGATGAAACGTTCGGGTTGACGAATAACCCTCCCACTACGACGAGGCGTATCCTTAGTTTGCGTATCCACGATAGTGTCAATACGTGGTACACTAGGTGTTTGCACAATTGGTATTGTCGAAATCTCGCCCCTAAGTTCTTCTAGAATGACCTCACTCCTAGGCTTGTGACTTATCACATAGTCCTCCTCTAAGAACCGGGCATTGGTGCTAACAATGACCTTCTGGTCTTTAGGACTGTAGAATAAGCCACCCTTCGTTCCCTTAGGATATCCTACAAACACTCGTACTTCTGTACGAGATGCCAACTTATCAGCTTCCTTATTCAAAGACGTGTGGCCGGAGAACCCCAAATCCGAACATGTCCTAGATCGGGCTTGCGCCCATTCCACGCTTCCGTGGGTGTTTTTGGAACCGATTTCAAGGCACCAAGTTTAGAATGTACGCCTGCTTTCCAAGGCGTATCCCCAAAACGAAATAGGCAAATCAGAATAACTCATCATTGACCTAACCATCTCTAATAAAGTACGATTCCTTCGTTCAAGAACACCATTTTGTTGTGGTGTACTGTGCGCTGTGAGCTGGGAAGTAATCCCCTCATGTGCCAGGAAATCCAAAAACTCTCCACTAAGGTATTCGCCACCACGATCAGATCGTAGTGACTTCATACTCTGCCCATGACGCTTCTCCGTTTCAGCCTTGAATTCTTTGAACTTATCAAAAGATTCAGACTTACGTCGCATCAAATAGATGTATCCATATCTCGAATGATCATCTATAAACGTGATGATGTATTCGAAACCACCCTTAGCCTGGATGTTCATTGGACCACATACATCGGTATGAACCAATTCCAACACCTTTTGTGCACGATTTCCTTTGCTTTGAAAAGCCCTTTTAGTCATTTTACCTTCCAGCAGGATTCGCAGGTTGGAAATGACTCAACTTGGAGCGAATCCAATGGGCCATCGCTCACCAATCTTTGAATCCTTCCAAGGTTAATATGACCCAATCGTAAATGCCACAAATATGTTGGATTTATGCTCGAAAGTTCCTTTTTTTATTAGGATTAGTCAAAGAATTAAGCGATTTATGCAAGGGAGTGCGGCAAGATTGATGATATAAAGTTCTTCATTATAAGTACTCCCGCAAATATATTCACCATTTCTTTTAATAATTGCATTATCTTCAAAAGAAACCGAATATCCATCACGACGCAATTTAGAAATGAAATCAAATTCATTCTAAAATCGGGTACTAATAATACATTATTAAGAACTAAAATTTTATCATCAACTTTTAGCCGCACGACTCCCACCGCAACAGCCTTCACTGGAATAGTCGCTGACTTATTGTAATCTCATCCGCACTAAGTACCTTGGTTACTTGGAACCCCCGCGAGTCATAACAAACATGATCGGTGGAGCCCGAATCCACTATCCACGAAGTGATGGAACAGCACCAAACATGTTTTGACTACTAGTGCATGAGACGTACCTCTCTTAGGGCAGTCACTCTTGAAATGTCCTTTCGCATCATAGCTGAAGCACTTGCCCTTCGGCTTTTTGTTCGCTTAGGTTGAGGAGCCTTTGACCGAGGAGCCTTGCCCTTAGCTTTGAAAGTCGTCACTTGCTTCGCCAACCTGCTTTTTCTTCTTTCCCCATTTGGGTTTTGAAGAAGCAAGACTGCTGCCGCAAGAATTTGATGATAACCTTGTTTGAAGAGACCTTCGCGATTGAAGCTCGTCGAAGTTCCGCCAATGTGTAAGTCCTACGATTCATATTGTAGTTTAGGCGGAATCGCTCAAAGCTTCTGGTAAATCGCCCAAGATAATATCGACTGCGATTCCGCATCGATAGTTGCCCCCAGTATGCTCGGTTCGTTCAAATGAGACATCATTTTAAGAACGTGATCCCTTACCGGGTCCCTTCGGACATTTGGGTTGTCATCAAAACCCTCATCGCATTTTGCCTAGCCGCCCGCTCGATGACCAAACATCTCGGTGAGATTTTTCATCATTTCGCGGCCGAGCCCATCGTCGATGCCGATGCCGCAATACATTTGTTAAAGAAGCCAAAATGTAACAATGAGCCATCTCATCAGACCTTTTCCATTTCCGAATTCAGCCAACTCTTCAGAGTGGCATCCGGTTCTCGTTCCAAAGGACTCTCCTCGCTTAAAACAAACTTATGCCCTCGGCATCAAGACAATATCAAGATTTCTTTTCCAATGCAAAGTTAGTGCCATCAAGATTGTTTTATGTTATAATAACATATAGTGGATTGAAAGACATCTGAGAATAAAATTAAAACACCATTCATCACATAATTCGACGCAAAATATATTGAAAAACCTTAAAACAATATATATGCAATCAACCAACACCTTGAAAAACCGCACATGCAAGCCACGATAGTGTGGACGTTTACATATACTTTTTCAAGTAGATTTTAACGACTTTAATTTTACTATCTAGCCAAGACACATTTTGACAAGTAAAATTAATAGTTGGTTCCTCTTGGCCATGTATTTAATTAACATAGACTCCGATGGGGAGCTTATTAATTAATACACCTAAGTGAACACCATAATTTAACAAACCTTAGAATATTATTTAATGATAATAGTCCTACAGATGGAGAGGTCCTATCATAATAAATAATATTCACCTTTTTGTTATCAAATTTGAAGTTTAAAACCAGTGAGCCAATAATTTAGCACATCCGATGTGGAGGAAGACTCTAATGTCAACGCGCATGCTAATTATTTCACAATTTAAACCAATTATGGAGGCCAATTTGATTTTGAAAAAACAATTTTAAAATCACTTAGTTATTTTGAAAAATTAAGGTTTTTAATTTTCTCGTCCTAACATGCAAGGAAACATATCACGCATACATTCCATACATGCCATACATCACAACAATAAAAACAAATAAATAATAACAAAAATTGGATAATTTAATCCAATTATCATGGCTTTTATTACTCGCTTTGAATAACGAGAAAATCTTCGCCTGCTTGCTCCCACCGCTTCAAGCATCTCGCGGAAAAACGAATCGACGACCCGAACCCGAATCGCTGTCCCCACGCGCCTGCCCGAATCGTCTGCATCTGCTGCCCGAACTGACCGAGCTGACCGAGCTGCCCGAGCTGACCGAGCTGACCGAGCTGCCCGAGCTGACCGACCTGCCCGGACTGACCGAGCTGCCCTGCTGGCCGAACCGCCGAACGGCTCCTTGTCGGTCCCGTTTGGTTCGTCCGATCGGACTCCTCTTCGCGCTGGACTTCTTTTTCTTTCGTACTTTGAGTGTCCCAACTCGATTACAATTTTATTCAAAATAAAATACATCGAATTTACATCAAATTACAAGAAAAAATAAATCCTATTCTACCCGTGGATTTTCTCACGGGAAAAACTTATACATGCCACAAAAATGGGCTAAATTACCAAAACGCGTAAATAAATAAAACATCACATAGCCATGATAATTGGATCATATTTTCCTGCAAGACAAATTCTAGCAAAATATTCCAAAAAATCATACTATACGAATATTTAATTGCTAGCATATTAATCACCAAATTAATTAAATTGAACAGAACCTAAAGACCGGCTCCGATACCAATTGTTGGAATATAAAACGCAGCGGAAGCGAGTTGGTGAGAGTAATTTGATAAAAGGTTTTATAAACTAACCAACGTAAAAATCAGATCTATTTAGGCTTGTCAACTAATTAACTAAACAGATTAATAAACAATTAAATAAATATATTTACGCATGGGAGTCGGTAATTTTACCTTTGACGCGAAGTGGTAGAAAATCCCTTCTTGATCGATTTATGTCCTCTTCGTGCTCCTCTCCGATCTTCTTGTATTTCTACCTCAAGATCTTCTAGAGTATATCCCGCCTACGTCCGGATGTCGTGTGGGCAACAATCTACCGGACTAAATTTGCACAGCAAGGGGATCGGCCGAATTTCCTCACAAGAAAACTCACGATTTTGTTCTCTCTATTTTTCTTGAATATTTTGAGTATTTTAGAAAAATATTGTGTTTACCAAATTATGGAATCCAAGACACAAGTCAAGATCCACAATTAAAACACACACACAAAAATCGATTTTCTTGGGCAATAATTGATGAATAAATCGGCCATCCCTATACTTGTATTTATAGGTGTTTTGGGCTACTCTAGGGACCTTAAGGAGGATATGGTAAGGACTCCCAATAGATATCTTCCTTCCATTATTAGGACTCTTCCTAATATGAAGACTCTATTAATATCAACTTAGTCCACTAATAAGTTAATATTGCACTTCCTACCAAAATCCCAAATTACGAAATTGGGCTCCTTTTAAATTAATTATTTCCCGTGTTTAAGATATTCCATGTCCATTAATTAATTTAAGCTACTGACAGCTTTTAATTAATTAATGTATTATACATGAGTATACCACTCGACCTTTATTATTATATCGGAAAATTAATTCCACTGCAGGTTTGATATAATAATCCTTTCGAGTGCCTCAAGGGACATGATCAACCCGATCGGGTCGACACGATTTCTAGCTATAATATTAATTATCATATAAATAATAATATTGCCCAAAATATCGAGCATATTGAGTCAATCATTGTGGCTCTCACCCATGATAAATCAAAGCAATAAATATTAAATATATATAATTAAATATTAATCACTAGAATTAAGAAATAATAATTATCCGAGATGTACGTTCTTCTTATAGTCAGTACGGAAGAATCTATCTCACCTCGATCCTGTTCAACGTATAACAAATACGCTAATATATGCTAATGGTCAAGACCAACCAATCTCAAGCATATACTACAACCTCTCATATAACGGTCTAATGTTACATAGGTTGTGAACTAAATATTACTATATAAGGAACCGATAATGTGATCTTCTGTGTGACACTACACACCACATTATCTACAATATAAAGTAAATTAGACTGCATTTGCATAACCATAGCGTGAATAAATATGCAAAACATGTGATAAATGAATTAAATATTCTCATAGATAAAGACCGGGAAATTAGGTAATACAAGCATAAAGTATGCTTTGACGTATACAACCCTAACAGTGTATTCACATGTAAGTGACCATAACAGTCTGTATTATTTTATTGTTTGACCCTGGTCGGGCAAGCATTTGGTTGTTTATGGATGTTTAACCTAGTAGATCCTTGTGGAAAGGGTCTACGGCGTATAATATTCCCATATGGTTTTGGGGGTGTTACATGAAGAAGCCAAGTTGAACCCTTCCGTTCGTTGTCGTTTTCCTTTTCGAAAGCATCGGGCGTTTCGAAGCTTTCCGGTTGAGCCGTGTTCGTCGGGATACTTGCGTGCTGATTTTGAGGCAAGTACCTTGTCCATACTATTCTTGTTTTGTGGATATGATGATTGGTGATCGTCTTGGTGTGTTTGTTTGTTTGTTTGAAATGAGTTTTCAAAAGATTTGGTTAGCCTTGTTAAAGGCCCTCTTTCAAAACCGTGTGTGTTTTGTTATTGGTGTGATTCGTGAACGAGTATGTGAATCTTATGGACATGTTTGGTGTTGATGATGCACTTGGTATTTGCGTGTGGACGTATATTGTTTCATTTCGGTGCATTGTGGTTTGACGTGTTGTTTTACTAAGTGTTTGATGCCTCTGGGTGAATTGTTTGGATATCTTTGGTGTGATATGTTACTCGTGCTTGAGTTTGATTCGCTAGCCAGCTCGGGAGGGTCCTTATAGGCCTCGAGTGGGATTCGTGGCTTCGTCCCAGTCCTAGGTGACGTGTGGTGCTTGAGTATTTCGCTAGCCAGCTCGGGAGGGTCCGACGGGATCACGGAGTGGGATTTGTGGCTTCGTCCCGGTCCTAGGCGATGTGAGTACATGTTTTGTGAATGTGTTTGCTCACCTCGGGAGGGTTCTACGGGACCGCGGAGGGAATTCCAATGGCTTCGACCTGGGTTATTTTGTTATTGTTTTTTTCGCTCACCTCGGGAGGGTCCGATGGGATCACGGAGGGAGTCCAATGGTATAGCCCTGGATTCACGAGTGCGGTTGCTTATGTTTTGTGAATGTGTTTGCTCACCTCGGGAGGGTTCGACGGGGCCACGGAGGGAATTCCATTGGCTTCGACCTGGATTCACGAGTGAAACTTCACGGGTGCATGTCTATTTTATGTCCGTCGAGGACGCATGAAGTGGGTTTTTAACCTTGTGTATTATGGTTGGTTTTATTTGCGAAAACAAAACCTTTGGGCTGTGACCCTGTTGATTTTTGGAAAGATAAGGATTTGATAATCCTAAGTTGTTTTCTGTCAAAACTCTCGATGGCATTTAAACGGTTTTATAAATTGTTTTCCCTTGATTTGTGACCTTTCGGTTTTAGAATGTTTTACCAAACTCTTGCCTCGGGAAGTAATTTTCGTCACGTTTGGATTTTTGAGGATTCCTGGTTATTTCTATTCGTGGAATGTGAATTGTATGGCTCGTATTTGTACTTTGTTCTTGCACTAGCAAAACAGTGGATTTTTGCTAACCCCCGAGTATTCGGGGGGTGGATGTCTGTTTTTGCATTCAGGTTTGGGAGCATAACACAGGGTCGGCATGAAGGATGATGAAAGATGAACGATACTAATCACACAAGGATCCGTATGATGTCATTGGTTTAGTTGTATATTATTTCCGTTACAGTATTCTTTCCCCATTGTACGGGAGTTTGTTGTATTCGACCCCTGCGTGGGCAAGTATTGTAATCGAGTTGTATGTATTTATTGAAAGTCCAAATCGGTCTACTGAGTCTTTTTAGCCTTAAAGGCATTGTCGAGTTGTACGTTTGTTGTCACCAGCCTGGTAGATCCTTGAGGTAAGGTTCTACGACGTGTAATATCCCTGAACGGATTGGGGGTGTTACATAAATGGTATCAGAGCTTAGGTTGTGGAAACCTAGACTGTCGGGTCAGTGGCGTCTGTTGAGTTTTGTCTCGTCGGATTTTGTCTGACTTAGTCGTGTCGCGACGCGTCGTCTGAGTTGGTTTGTCGTGATTAATATCGTGGGGCGATCATCATCTTCGTGCGACCTGTGGCTGTAAGTCTCCCTTCTTTGTGTTGTGCCTCGTGTGACACGAGCTATTTTTATGATTATTTGTTCAGTGACGGAATCCTCTTATGGATTTTGATTTCTTGATATGTGGTTATTTGACCCTCATATTTCGTTCATATGGGGAGTAGCGTTGCTGGATTGTGCATGTTTGACTTTATTTCTTTTATCCGCTGCGTGAGTTCTTTTGAAATGGCTTTCGGTATTTTACCGACTGAGTTTTATTTCGAAAACCGATTCCCTTAAACCGAGTTTTTGACATTATGGCCTTGATCGTTTTAATGAAATCCTTATGACGGTATTTAACATGTTGTAAATGGCTTTTGTAAGTTTTGGAAACATTACCGTCATCGGCCTTTTTAGCGTTTTTGTAAATGGTTTTTAGTCTGGTGGGTTCCGACGCAGGACCCACGGCGCTATAAAGTTTTGTGTAATTACCCGAAATTTTTGGGCATTCTAGCCCATTGAATTATCCTTGAAAACCTTGAGTATCTTAGAAAATAAGTTTCGAGACGTACTTTTAAAATGAATTATTTTCTCATGGTACATCCAAGGTGCCACAACATGTTTCAAAAATTCTCCTACCTCGAGGACCAAAATGTTTTGAGATATTCTCGATGTTTAGAAACACTTATACTTAGACCCGAGGGTCGGATATTCTGAAAGTTTTTCACTAAAAGAAAGGTGTCCTCATTTTTGTTCAAATGCAAGATGATTTTCAAAGTCTCGAAAATGATGTTTGTTCAACTTTTTGTAAAATGATACTCAAGATCAACTGGTGTTTCTAAACTGTTTTCAAAAGGTGGTTTTCGTTTTTTTTTTAAAACCCATCATTTCCTGCTTGTGGTCAGAGAAGGTGTGTATGATGTTGGTATTGTTGTTAGGGTGTTAGCCCTCCGAATTGTGATTGAATGTGGTGGTGTGAACGTTGAGTCGTTCGCCACGCATATGTTTTGTTCGCCCTTTGTGGGAGGTGTGACGACGATATTTAAAGTTGTCATTTCGTGGTGAGTTGCGTGTTATCGCACCTGTGTGAGCTGTTAAAGCTTGGGTTTGTACGTTTGTGTACATGTGTGATTGTTTCATGAGGTTTGTAATTATGTGCTGGTTATTGTTTGGGCTGTTAAGGTCGCCGAACGATACCGTCGTCGTTGTAGTGTTTGTGTGTGTATTACTTTACGATGGTAATCGTTGTATATGATAAGTGTTATGACTCCTTCTTGTGCTGAGTTGGCGTCTCCGCTATGTTGTTTTGCGACGTTATGCCCCATTGTATCTAGCATTTGTATTTTCGGTACGCCGAGCCGAGGCGTTTCAACCGTGATGTTCCGGGGCATGCACGTGTAAATTGTCCTTATCGTCGGTAACACATTTCAAGTGTGGACTAGAGGGACACCGAATTCAGTTTTGCGAATTGGCTACCGAGACTTCCGGAGTTCGCGCTTAGTACAAATATCAGGATCGGCTCTAAGAGGCCCATGGGAAATGTTTCCGCCGACTGCTTTTGTGTTGTTGCCTCGTTTCCATTATTGTGAGTTGCGGGGACGACCTTCTTTTATAAGAGGTCGAATGTAATACCCGTATTGTTTTTGGACTTCTGCATTTCCTCTTTCTCAGGTCTATCGACTCGCTCATGTTCGTTGATACTTTATGAACTTGTTCTGTATTTCGGTTTAATCGTCAGAACGAACTGTGATCTTGTTGTGGGTTGATCTGATTATCGCTGTGACTTTTTCGAGTTCGGTTCGATTCTTGTGAACCTTGTTCGGAAGTGAAATCATTTGGTTCTATTAGTTCTTTAATTCGAAGTGGATCGGATTTGGAACTCCTGTGTTTTCGACTCTGTCGACTCGTTTATGCTCATTAACATTTTCTGAACTTTCCCTATCCCTTGCTTTTGTCGATCGAACAAGGGTGGTATTGTTTCGGAATAACTCGTTTGTCGTTGTGACTTTTCAATCGCTATTCCCTTTCCTGTAGATCTTATGGGAATGCATGTCTTGTTGTTCTCACCAGATCATCCTGGGAATTGTTGTTTGAATTTTATTATCCTTTGTGTTTCGGACATGATTGTTCGATTTTTGTTGTCTCGATCGTTTGTTTGTTCGGTTTTTGTTCTCGTTTCATGATTGTTGAGCGTTCAGGCTCCTTCGTAATTCCCTTAAGTTCGGGAAATTAGTCTCGTTTTCGATCTTCCAACCCTTGGGCGGTGGAATTCCGTATTTGTTCAGCGATTGGCTCGCGTTTTGATTGATGTACCGTTGGGTCGGTCAATCTTATTGATTTTCATTCGTTGTGTTTTGTGATTGTTCGGATAATTGACTTGACTATATTATCCGTTTGATGATGCTTGTCATTTGTTGGTTTTATTATATCCCTAACGGCGACGTTGTGTTGGTCGCCGTGGAGCGTGTTTTCACGCCGTATATTCCTTTGTGTTGCTTGTAACGTTTCGCCGATGGGCGTAAGTTACGCGTTTCTTGTGTATCTCGTTGAGTTTTCCTGGCGGGGATATTACTTCTCCCTACTTGTTTTAAGTTTCGGGACGAAACTTCTTTTAAGGAGGGTAGAATGTAATACCCGTAATTTCGATTTCCGGTAATTTCTTTTTTGGCGAAAGTCCGTTTTGACGACTCGCTCATGACCGTTTCGTCAATCCGAGAATGATTAATTCTACACTTTTGTCATCCGAGTTCGTTTCGGTGTCGTTTTGTTGAGTTCCGTGTCCTTAATCGACTTTTTCACGTGTGAGTTCGACTTTGTAAAGTCACCATTAATTCTTGGAAACTCCAAAAATTCTGAATCTTTGCAATATTATAGATCATCACGTTATCTTTCCAATGGCTTGAACGGTGAGTCAATCGGAGTCCGGACGAAGGAGTTATGGTCGAAATAGTTAAGACTGTACGATGTGCCTTTTTGGTGTTGGAGTAGGCTGTACCATGTGCCGCGGCACACTTCGGCTGGGCCGCGGCGCTAAGCTAGTGATGGGCAGTTTTTTTTTGGCCATGGGCCGCGGCACACTTGTCCTGTGCTGCGGCACACAGGGCATATTAGCCTATTTCTGCGGATTTTGTGAGATGAATGCTCATTTCATCTCTTCCTTCATTCCTCCTCCTCTTGGGCGATCTTGTGGGCGATCTTTGGGAGGTTTTGCACCATCATCCCAGAGAACTTCATATTCTTCAAGTTCTTGGTATGGATTAACAACACCAACAATTGTTCTTCATCATTAATCCAAGGTAAATTCTTGAAACCTTACTTTTGGGTGAATTGGGGGTTTTTGTCCGTTTAACCCGATTTAACTTAGGATTATGATGGATTGATGATTATTTAGATGTATTATATTATTTCCCTTGTTATTCCATGGTTGGATCGTATCGATTCGTTGTTTTGGTCAAGTTCTTGATCGACGCCTTGAAGGTGTCCGGTAGAATGTCTTAGAGGGGTTTTCGGACGTTCTACGATTATTCCTCCTCGTATGATCATTGATTTATTAATTATATGTTGTTAGGGTCGAGTTTCTTGTGAAGAAACCAAGTTGAACCCTTCCGTTCGTTGTCGTTTTCCTTTTCGAAAGCATCGGGCATTTCGAAGCTTTCCGGTTGAGCCGTGTTCGTCGGGATACTTGCGTGCCGATTTTGAGGCAAGTACCTTGTCCATACTATTCTTGTTTTGTGGATATGATGATTGGTGATCGTCTTGGTGTGTTTGTTTGTTTGTTTGAAATGAGTTTTCAAAAGATTTGGTTAGCCTTGTTAAAGGCCCTCTTTCAAAACCATGTGTGTTTTGTGATTGGTGTGATTCGTGAACGAGTATGTGAATCTTATGGACATGTTTGGTGTTGATGATGCACTTGGTATTTGCGTGTGGACGTATATTGTTTCATTTCGGTGCATTGTGGTTTGACGTGTTGTTTTACTAAGTGTTTGATGCCTCTGGGTGAATTGTTTGGATATCCTTGGTGTGATATGTTACTCGTGCTTGAGTTTGATTCGCTAGCCAGCTCGGGAGGGTCCTTATAGGCCTCGAGTGGGATTCGTGGCTTCTTCCCAGTCCTAGGTGACGTGTGGTGCTTGAGTATTTCGCTAGCCAGCTCGGGAGGGTCCGACGGGATCACGGAGTGGGATTTGTGGCTTCGTCCCGGTCCTAGGCGATGTGAGTACATGTTTTGTGAATGTGTTTGCTCACCTCGGGAGGGTTCGACGGGACCGCGGAGAGAATTCCAATGGCTTCGACCTGGGTTATTTTGTTATTGTTTTTTTCGCTCACCTCGGGAGGGTCCGATGGGATCACGGAGGGAGTCCAATGGTATAGCCCTGGATTCACGAGTGCGGTTGCTTATGTTTTGTGAATGTGTTTGCTCACCTCGGGAGGGTTCGACGGGGCCACGGAGGGAATTCCATTGGCTTCGACCTGGATTCACGAGTGAAACTTCACGGGTGCATGTCTATTTTATGTCCGTCGAGGACGCATGAAGTGGGTTTTTAACCTTGTGTATTATGGTTGGTTTTATTTGCGAAAACAAAACCTTTGGGCTGTGACCCTGTTGATTTTTGGAAAGATAAGGATTTGATAATCCTAAGTTGTTTTCTGTCAAAACTCTCGATGGCATTTAAACGGTTTTATAAATTGTTTTCTCTTGATTTGTGACCTTTCGGTTTTAGAATGTTTTACCAAACTCTTGCCTCGGGAAGTACTTTTCGTCACGTTTGGATTTTTGAGGATTCCTGGTTATTGCTATTCGTGGAATGTGAATTGTATGGCTCGTATTTGTACTTTGTTCTTGCACTAGCAAAACAGTGGATTTTTGCTAACCCCCGAGTATTCGGGGGGTGGATGTCTGTTTTTGCATTCAGGTTTGGGAGCATAACACAGGGTCGGCATGAAGGATGATGAAAGATGAACGATACTAATCACACAAGGATCCGTATGATGTCATTGGTTTAGTTGTATATTATTTCCGTTACAGTATTCTTTCCCCATTGTACGGGAGTGTGTTGTATTCGACCCCTGCGTGGGCAAGTATTGTAATCGAGTTGTATGTATTTATTGAAAGTCCAAATCGGTCTACTGAGTCTTTTTAGCCTTAAAGGCATTGTCGAGTTGTACGTTTGTTGTCACCAGCCTGGTAGATCCTTGAGGTAAGGTTCTACGACGTGTAATATCCCTGAACGGATTGGGGGTGTTACATAAATGGTATCAGAGCTTAGGTTGTGGAAACCTAGACTGTCGGGTCAGTGGCGTCTGTTGAGTTTTGTCTCGTCGGATTTTGTCTGACTAAGTCGTGTCGCGACGGGTCGTCTGAGTTGGTTTGTCGTGATTAATATCGTGGGGCGATCATCATCTTCGTGCGACCTGTGGCTGTAAGTCTCCCTTCTTTGTGTTGTGCCTCGTGTGACACAAGCTATTTTTATGATTATTTGTTCAGTGACGGAATCCTCTTATGGATTTTGATTTCTTGATATGTGGTTATTTGACCCTCATATTTCGTTCATATGAGGAGTAGCGTTGCTGGATTGTGCATGTTTGACTTTATTTCTTTTACCCGCTGCGTGAGTTCTTTTGAAATGGCTTTCGGTATTTTACCGACTGAGTTTTATTTCGAAAACCGATTCCCTTAAACCGAGTTTTTGACATTATGGCCTTGATCGTTTTAATGAAATTCTTATGACGGTATTTAACATGTTGTAAATGGCTTTTGTAAGTTTTTGAAACATTACCCTCATCGGCCTTTTTGGCGTTTTTGTAAATGGTTTTTAGTCTGGTGGGTTTCGACGAGGGACCCACGCGCTATAAAGTTTTGTGTAATTACCCGAAATTTTTGGGCATTCTAGCCCATTGAATTATCCTTGAAAACCTTGAGTATCTTAGAAAATAAGTTTCGAGACGTACTTTTAAAATGAATTATTTTCTCATGGTACATCCAAGGTGCCACAACATGTTTCAAAAATTCTCCTACCTCGAGGACCAAAATGTTTTGAGATATTCTCGATGTTTAGAAACACTTATACTTAGACCCGAGGGTCGGATATTCTGAAAGTTTTTCACTAAAAGAAAGGTGTCCTCATTTTTGTTCAAATGCAAGATGATTTTCAAAGTCTCGAAAATGATGTTTGTTCAACTTTTTGTAAAATGATACTCAAGATCAACTGGTGTTTCTAAACTGTTTTCAAAAGGTGGTTTTCGTTTTTTTTTTAAAACCCATCATTTCCTGCTTGTGGTCAGAGAAGGTGTGTATGATGTTGGTATTGTTGTTAGGGTGTTAGCCCTCCGAATTGTGATTGAATTTGGTGTGTGAACGTTGAGTCGTTCGCCACGCATATGTTTTGTTCGCCCTTTGTGGGAGGTGTGACGACGATATTTAAAGTTGTCATTTCGTGGTGAGTTGCGTGTTATCGCACCTGTGTGAGCTGTTAAAGCTTGGGTTTGTACGTTTGTGTACATGTGTGATTGTTTCATGAGGTTTGTAATTATGTGCTGGTTATTGTTCGGGCTGTTAAGGTCGCCGAACGATACCGTCGTCGTTGTAGTGTTTGTGTGTGTATTACTTTACGATGGTAATCGTTGTATATGATAAGTGTTATGACTCCTTCTTGTGCTGAGTTGGCGTCTCCGCTATGTTGTTTTGCGACGTTATGCCCCATTGTATCTAGCATTTGTATTTTCGGTATGCCGAGCCGAGGCGTTTCAACCGTGATGTTCCGGGGCATGCACGTGTAAATTGTCCTTATCGTCGGTAACACATTTCAAGTGTGGACTCGAGGGACACCGAATTCAGTTTTGCGAATTGGCTACCGAGACTTCCGGAGTTCGCGCTTAGTACAAATATCAGGATCGGCTCTAAGAGGCCCATTGAAAATGTTTCCGCCGACTGCTTTTGTGTTGTTGCCTCGTTTCCATTAATGTGAGTTGCGGGGACGACCTTCTTTTATAAGAGGTCGAATGTAATACCCGTATTGTTTTTGGACTTCTGCATTTCCTCTTTCTCAGGTCTATCGACTCGCTCATGTTCGTTGATACTTTATGAACTTGTTCTGTATTTCGGTTTAATCGTCCGAACGAACTGTGATCTTGTTGTGGGTTGATCTGGTTATCGCTGTGACTTTTTCGAGTTCGGTTCGATTCTTGTGAACCTTGTTCGGAAGTGAAATCATTTGGTTCTATTAGTTCTTTCATTCGAAGTGGATCGGATTTGGAACTCCTGTGTTTTCGACTGGCCGACTCGTTTATGCTCATTAACATTTTTTGAACTTTCCCTATCCCTTGCTTTTGTCGATCGAACGAGGGTGGTATTGTTTCGGAATAACTCGTTTGTCGTTGTGACTTTTCAATCGCTATTCCCTTTCCTGTGGATCTTATGGGAATGCATGTCTTGTTGTTCTCACCAGATCATCCTGGGAATTGTTGTTTGAATTTTATTATCCTTCGTGTTTCGGACATGATTGTTCGATTTTTGTTGTCTCGATCGTTTGTTTGTTCGGTTTTTGTTCTCGTTTCATGATTGTTGAGCGTTCAGGCTCCTTCGTAATTCCCTTAAGTTCGGGAAATTAGTCTCGTTTTCGATCTTCCAACCCTTGGGCGGTGGAATTCCGTATTTGTTCAGCGATTGGCTCGCGTTTTGATTGATGTACCGTTGGGTCGGTCAATCTTATTGATTTTCGTTCATTGTGTTTTGTGATTG
Source organism: Orobanche coerulescens (assembly GCA_033398695.1). Taxonomy (NCBI): domain Eukaryota; kingdom Viridiplantae; phylum Streptophyta; class Magnoliopsida; order Lamiales; family Orobanchaceae; genus Orobanche; species Orobanche coerulescens. The sequence continues at coordinate 124,278,568 of CM065802.1, read as the reverse complement.
TTCGGATAATTGACTTGACTATATTATCCGTTTGATGATGCTTGTCATTTGTTGGTTTTATTATATCCCTAACGGCGACGTTGTGTTGGTCGCCGTGGAGCGTGTTTTCACGCCGTATATTCCTTTGTGTTGCTTGTAACGTTTCGCCGATGGGCGTAAGTTACGCGTTTCTTGTGTATCTCGTTGAGTTTTCCTGGCGGGGATATTACTTCTCCCTACTTGATTTAAGTTTCGGGACGAAACTTCTTTTAAGGAGGGTAGAATGTAATACCCGTAATTTCGATTTCCGGTAATTTCATTTTTTCGGCGAAAGTCCGTTTTGACGACTCGCTCATGACCGTTTCGTCAATCCGAGAATGATTAATTCTACACTTTTGTCATCCGAGTTCGTTTCGGTGTCGTTTTGTTGAGTTCCGTGTCCTTAATCGACTTTTTCACGTGTGAGTTCGACTTTGTAAAGTCACCATTAATTCTTGGAAACTCCAAAAATTCTGAATCTTTGCAATATTATAGATCATCACGTTATCTTTCCAATGGCTTGAACGGTGAGTCAATCGGAGTCCGGACGAAGGAGTTATGGTCGAAATAGTTAAGACTGTACGATGTGCCTTTTTGGTGTTGGAGTAAATGCACTGCAGCCGCGGCACACTTCGGCTGGGCCGCGGCGCTAAGCTAGTGCTGGGCAGTTTTTTTTTGGCCATGGGCCGCGGCACACTTGTCCTGTGCCGCGGCACACAGGGCATATTAGCCTATTTCTGCGGATTTTGTGAGATGAATGCTCATTTCATCTCTTCCTTCATTCCTCCTCCTCTTGGGCGATCTTGTGGGCGATCTTTGGGCGGTTTTGCACCATCATCCCAGAGAACTTCATATTCTTCAAGTTCTTGGTATGGATTAACAACACCAACAATTGTTCTTCATCATTAATCCAAGGTAAATTCTTGAAACCTTACTTTTGGGTGAATTGGGGGTTTTTGTCCGTTTAACCCGATTTAACTTAGGATTATGATGGATTGATGATTATTTAGATGTATTATATTATTTCCCTTGTTATTCCATGGTTGGATCGTATCGATTCGTTGTTTTGGTCAAGTTCTTGATCGACGCCTTGAAGGTGTCCGGTAGAATGTCTTAGAGGGGTTTTCGGACGTTCTACGATTATTCCTCCTCGTATGATCATTGATTTATTAATTATATGTTGTTAGGGTCGAGTTTCTTGTGAAGAAACCAAGTTGAACCCTTCCGTTCGTTGTCGTTTTCCTTTTCGAAAGCATCGGGCATTTCGAAGCTTTCCGGTTGAGCCGTGTTCGTCGGGATACTTGCGTGCCGATTTTGAGGCAAGTACCTTGTCCATACTATTCTTGTTTTGTGGATATGATGATTGGTGATCGTCTTGGTGTGTTTGTTTGTTTGTTTGAAATGAGTTTTCAAAAGATTTGGTTAGCCTTGTTAAAGGCCCTCTTTCAAAACCATGTGTGTTTTGTGATTGGTGTGATTCGTGAACGAGTATGTGAATCTTATGGACATGTTTGGTGTTGATGATGCACTTGGTATTTGCGTGTGGACGTATATTGTTTCATTTCGGTGCATTGTGGTTTGACGTGTTGTTTTACTAAGTGTTTGATGCCTCTGGGTGAATTGTTTGGATATCCTTGGTGTGATATGTTACTCGTGCTTGAGTTTGATTCGCTAGCCAGCTCGAGAGGGTCCTTATAGGCCTCGAGTGGGATTCGTGGCTTCGTCCCAGTCCTAGGTGACGTGTGGTGCTTGAGTATTTCGCTAGCCAGCTCAGGAGGGTCCGACGGGATCACGGAGTGGGATTTGTGGCTTCGTCCCGGTCCTAGGCGATGTGAGTACATGTTTTGTGAATGTGTTTGCTCACCTCGGGAGGGTTCGACGGGACCGCGGAGGGAATTCTAATGGCTTCGACCTGGGTTATTTTGTTATTGTTTTTTTCGCTCACCTCGGGAAGGTCCGATGGGATCACGGAGGGAGTCCAATGGTATAGCCCTGGATTCACGAGTGCGGTTGCTTATGTTTTGTGAATGTGTTTGCTCACCTCGGGAGGGTTCGACGGGGCCACGGAGGGAATTCCATTGGCTTCGACCTGGATTCACGAGTGAAACTTCACGGGTGCATGTCTATTTTATGTCCGTCGAGGACGCATGAAGTGGGTTTTTAACCTTGTGTATTATGGTTGGTTTTATTTGCGAAAACAAAACCTTTGGGTTGTGACCCTGTTGATTTTTGGAAAGATAAGGATTTGATAATCCTAAGTTGTTTTCTGTCAAAACTCTCGATGGCATTTAAACGGTTTTATAAATTGTTTTCCCTTGATTTGTGACCTTTCGGTTTTAGAATGTTTTACCAAACTCTTGCCTCGGGAAATACTTTTCGTCACGTTTGGATTTTTGAGGATTCCTGGTTATTGCTATTCGTGGAATGTGAATTGTATGGCTCGTATTTGTACTTTGTTCTTGCACTAGCAAAACAGTGGATTTTTGCTAACCCCCGAGTATTCGGGGGGTGGATGTCTGTTTTTGCATTCAGGTTTGGGAGCATAACACAGGGTCGGCATGAAGGATGATGAAAGATGAACGATACTAATCACACAAGGATCCGTATGATGTCATTGGTTTAGTTGTATATTATTTCCGTTACAGTATTCTTTCCCCGTTGTATGGGAGTGTGTTGTATTCGACCCCTGCGTGGGCAAGTATTGTAATCGAGTTGTATGTATTTATTGAAAGTCCAAATCGGTCTACTGAGTCTTTTTAGCCTTAAAGGCATTGTCGAGTTGTACGTTTGTTGTCACCAGCCTGGTAGATCCTTGAGGTAAGGTTCTACGACGTGTAATATCCCTGAACGGATTGGGGGTGTTACATAAATGGTATCAGAGCTTAGGTTGTGGAAACCTAGACTGTCGGGTCAGTGGCGTCTGTTGAGTTTTGTCTCGTCGGATTTTGTCTGACTAAGTCGTGTCGCGACGCGTCGTCTGAGTTGGTTTGTCGTGATTAATATCGTGGGGCGATCATCATCTTCGTTCGACCTGTGGCTGTAAGTCTCCCTTCTTTGTGTTGGGCCTCGTGTGACACGAGCTATTTTTATGATTATTTGTTGATTGACGGAATCCTCTTATGGATTTTGATTTCTTGATATGTGGTTATTTAACCCTCACATTTTGTTCATATGAGGAGTAGCGTTGCTGGATTGTGCATGTTTGACTTTATTTCTCTGCGTGAGTTCTTTTGAAATGGCTTTCGGTATTTTACCGACTGAGTTTTATTTCGAAAACCGATTCCCTTAAACCGAGTTTTTGACATTATGGCCTTGATCGTTTTAGCGAAATTCTTATGACGGTATTTAACATGTTGTAAATGGCTTTTGTAAGTTTTTGAAACATTACCGTCATCGGCCTTTTTGGCGTTTTTGTAAATGGTTTTTAGTCTGGTGGGTTCCGACGCGGGACCCACGCGCTATAAAGTTTTGTGTAATTACCCGAAATTTTTGGGCATTCTAGCCCATTGAATTATCCTTGAAAACCTTGAGTATCTTAGAAAATAAGTTTCGAGACGTACTTTTAAAATGAATTATTTTCTCATGGTACATCCAAGGTGCCACTACATGTTTCAAAAATTCTCCTACCTCGAGGACCAAAATGTTTTGAGATATTCTCGATGTTTAGAAACACTTATACTTAGACCCGAGGGTCGGATATTCTGAAAGTTTTTCACTAAAAGAAAGGTGTCCTCATTTTTGTTCAAATGCAAGATGATTTTCAAAGTCTCGAAAATGATGTTTGTTCAACTTTTTGTAAAATGATACTCAAGATCAACTGGTGTTTCTAAACTGTTTTCAAAAGGTGGTTTTCGTTTTTTTTAAAACCCATCATTTCCTGCTTGTGGTCAGAGAAGGTGTGTATGATGTTGGTATTGTTGTTAGGGTGTTATCCCTCCGAATTGTGATTGAATTTGGTGGTGTGAACGTTGAGTCGTTCGCCACGCATATGTTTTGTTCGCCCTTTGTGGGAGGTGTGACGACGATATTTAAAGTTGTCATTTCGTGGTGAGTTGCGTGTTATCACACCTGTGTGAGCTGTTAAAGCTTGGGTTTGTACGTTTGTGTACATGTGTGATTGTTTCATGAGGTTTGTAATTATGTGCTGGTTATTGTTCGGGCTGTTAAGGTCGCCGAACGATACCGTCGTCGTTGTAGTGTTTGTGTGTGTATTACTTTACGATGGTAATCGTTGTATATGATAAGTGTTATGACTCCTTCTTGTGCTGAGTTGGCGTCTCCGCTATGTTGTTTTGCGAAGTTATGCCCCATTGTATCTAGCATTTGTATTTTCGGTATGCCGAGCCGAGGCGTTTCAACCGTGATGTTCCGGGGCATGCACGTGTAAATTGTCCTTATCGTCGGTAACACATTTCAAGTGTGGACTCGAGGGACACCGAATTCAGTTTTGCGAATTGGCTACCGAGACTTCCGGAGTTCGCGCTTAGTACAAATATCAGGATCGGCTCTAAGAGGCCCATTGGAAATGTTTCCGCCGACTGCTTTTGTGTTGTTGCCTCGTTTCCATTAATGTGAGTTGCGGGGACGACCTTCTTTTATAAGAGGTCGAATGTAATACCCGTATTGTTTTTGGACTTCTGCATTTCCTCTTTCTCAGGTCTATCGACTCGCTCATGTTCGTTGATACTTTATGAACTTGTTCTGTATTTCGGTTTAATCGTCCGAACGAACTGTGATCTTGTTGTGGGTTGATCTGGTTATCGCTGTGACTTTTTCGAGTTCGGTTCGATTCTTGTGAACCTTGTTCGGAAGTGAAATCATTTGGTTCTATTAGTTCTTTCATTCGAAGTGGATCGGATTTGGAACTCCTGTGTTTTCGACTCTGTCGACTCGTTTATGCTCATTAACATTTTTTGAACTTTCCCTATCCCTTGCTTTTGTCGATCGAACGAGGGTGGTATTGTTTCGGAATAACTCGTTTGTCGTTGTGACTTTTCAATCGCTATTCCCTTTCCTGTGGATCTTATGGGAATGCATGTCTTGTTGTTCTCACCAGATCATCCTGGGAATTGTTGTTTGAATTTTATTATCCTTTGTGTTTCGGACATGATTGTTCGATTTTTGTTGTCTCGATTGTTTGTTTGTTCGGTTTTTGTTCTCGTTTCATGATTGTTGAGCGTTCAGGCTCCTTCGTAATTCCCTTAAGTTCGGGAAATTAGTCTCGTTTTCGATCTTCCAACCCTTGGGCGGTGGAATTCCGTATTTGTTCAGCGATTGGCTCGCGTTTTGATTGATGTACCGTTGGGTCGGTCAATCTTATTGATTTTCATTCGTTGTGTTTTGTGATTGTTCGGATAATTGACTTGACTATATTATCCGTTTGATGATGCTTGTCATTTGTTGGTTTTATTATATCCCTAACGGCGACGTTGTGTTGGTCGCCGTGGAGCGTGTTTTCACGCCGTATATTCCTTTGTGTTGCTTGTAACGTTTCGCCGATGGGCGTAAGTTACGCGTTTCTTGTGTATCTCGTTGAGTTTTCTGGCGGGGATATTACTTCTCCTACTTGTTTTAAGTTTCGGGACGAAACTTCTTTTAAGGAGGGTAGAATGTAATACCCGTAATTTCGATTTCCGGTAATTTCATTTTTTCGGCGAAAGTCCGTTTTGACGACTCGCTCATGACCGTTTCGTCAATCCGAGAATGATTAATTCTACACTTTTGTCATCCGAGTTCGTTTCGGTGTCGTTTTGTTGAGTTCCGTGTCCTTAATCGACTTTTTCACGTGTGAGTTCGACTTTGTAAAGTCACCATTAATTCTTGGAAACTCCAAAAATTCTGAATCTTTGCAATATTATAGATCATCACGTTATCTTTCCAATGGCTTGAACGGTGAGTCAATCGGAGTCCGGACGAAGGAGTTATGGTCGAAATAGTTAAGACTGTACGATGTGCCTTTTTGGTGTTGGAGTAGGCTGTACCGTGTGCCGCGGCACACTTCGGCTGGGCCGCGGCGCTAAGCTAGTGCTGGGCAGTTTTTTTTTGGCCATGGGCCGCGGCACACTTGTCCTGTGCCGCGGCACACTTGTCCTGTGCCGCGGCACACAGGGCATATTAGCCTATTTCTGCGGAATTTGTGAGATGAATGCTCATTTCATCTCTTCCTTCATTCCTCCTCCTCTTGGGCGATCTTGTGGGCGATCTTTGGGCGGTTTTGCACCATCATCCCAGAGAACTTCATATTCTTCAAGTTCTTGGTATGGATTAACAACACCAACAATTGTTCTTCATCATTAATCCAAGGTAAATTCTTGAAACCTTACTTTTGGGTGAATTGGGGGTTTTTGTCCGTTTAACCCGACTTAACTTAGGATTATGATGGATTGATGATTATTTAGATGTATTATATTATTTTCCTTGTTATTCCATGGTTGGATCGTATCGATTCGTTGTTTTGGTCAAGTTCTTGATCGACGCCTTGAAGGTGTCCGGTAGAATGTCATAGAGGGGTTTTCGGACGTTCTACGATTATTCCTCCTCGTATGATCATTGATTTATTAATTATATGTTGTTAGGGTCGAGTTTCTTGTGAAGAAACCAAGTTGAACCCTTCCGTTCGTTGTCGTTTTCCTTTTCGAAAGCATCGGGCATTTCGAAGCTTTCCGCTGAGCCGTGTTCGTCGGGATACTTGCGTGCCGATTTTGAGGCAAGTACCTTGTCCATACTATTCTTGTTTTGTGGATATGATGATTGGTGATCGTCTTGGTGTGTTTGTTTGTTTGTTTGAAATGAGTTTTCAAAAGATTTGGTTAGCCTTGTTAAAGGCCCTCTTTCAAAACCATGTGTGTTTTGTGATTGGTGTGATTCGTGAACGAGTATGTGAATCTTATGGACATGTTTGGTGTTGATGATGCACTTGGTATTTGCGTGTGGACGTATATTGTTTCATTTCGGTGCATTGTGGTTTGACATGTTGTTTTACTAAGTGTTTGATGCCTCTGGGTGAATTGTTTGGATATCCTTGGTGTGATATGTTACTCGTGCTTGAGTTTGATTCGCTAGCCAGCTCGGGAGGGTCCTTATAGGCCTCGAGTGGGATTCGTGGCTTCGTCCCAGTCCTAGGTGACGTGTGGTGCTTGAGTATTTCGCTAGCCAGCTCGGGAGGGTCCGACGGGATCACGGAGTGGGATTTGTGGCTTCGTCCCGGTCCTAGGCGATGTGAGTACATGTTTTGTGAATGTGTTTGCTCACCTCGGGAGGGTTTGACGGGACCGCGGAGGGAATTCCAATGGCTTCGACCTGGGTTATTTTGTTATTGTTTTTTTCGCTCACCTCGGGAGGGTCCGATGGGATCACGGAGGGAGTCCAATGGTATAGCCCTGGATTCACGAGTGCGGTTGCTTATGTTTTGTGAATGTGTTTGCTCACCTCGGGAGGGTTCGACGGGGCCACGGAGGGAATTCCATTGGCTTCGACCTGGATTCACGAGTGAAACTTCATGGGTGCATGTCTATTTTATGTCCGTCGAGGACGCATGAAGTGGGTTTTTAACCTTGTGTATTATGGTTGGTTTTATTTGCGAAAACAAAACCTTTGGGCTGTGACCCTGTTGATTTTTGGAAAGATAAGGATTTGATAATCCTAAGTTGTTTTCTGTCAAAACTCTCGATGGCATTTAAACGGTTTTATAAATTGTTTTCCCTTGATTTGTGACCTTTCGGTTTTAGAATGTTTTACCAAACTCTTGCCTCGGGAAGTAATTTTCGTCACGTTTGGATTTTTGAGGATTCCTGGTTATTGCTATTCGTGGAATGTGAATTGTATGGCTCGTATTTGTACTTTGTTCTTGCACTAGCAAAACAGTGGATTTTTGCTAACCCCCGAGTATTCGGGGGGTGGATGTCTGTTTTTGCATTCAGGTTTGGGAGCATAACACAGGGTCGGCATGAAGGATGATGAAAGATGAACGATACTAATCACACAAGGATCCATATGATGTCATTGGTTTAGTTGTATATTATTTCCGTTACAGTATTCTTTCCCCGTTGTACGGGAGTGTGTTGTATTCGACCCCTGCGTGGGCAAGTATTGTAATCGAGTTGTATGTATTTATTGAAAGTCCAAATCGGTCTACTGAGTCTTTTTAGCCTTAAAGGCATTGTCGAGTTGTACGTTTGTTGTCACCAGCCTGGTAGATCCTTGAGGTAAGGTTCTACGACGTGTAATATCCCTGAACGGATTGGGGGTGTTACATAAATGGTATCAGAGCTTAGGTTGTGGAAACCTAGACTGTCGGGTCAGTGGCGTCTGTTGAGTTTTGTCTCGTCGGATTTTGTCTGACTAAGTCGTGTCGCGACGCGTCGTCTGAGTTGGTTTGTCGTGATTAATATCGTGGGGCGATCATCATCTTCGTGCGACCTGTGGCTGTAAGTCTCCCTTCTTTGTGTTGTGCCTCGTGTGACACAAGCTATTTTTATGATTATTTGTTCAGTGACGGAATCCTCTTATGGATTTTGATTTCTTGATATGTGGTTATTTGACCCTCATATTTCGTTCATATGAGGAGTAGCGTTGCTGGATTGTGCATGTTTGACTTTATTTCTTTTATCCGCTGCGTGAGTTCTTTTGAAATGGCTTTCGGTATTTTACCGACTGAGTTTTATTTCGAAGACCGATTCCCTTAAACCGAGTTTTTGACATTATGGCCTTGATCGTTTTAATGAAATTCTTATGACGGTATTTAACATGTTGTAAATGGCTTTTGTAAGTTTTTGAAACATTACCGTCATCGGCCTTTTTGGCGTTTTTGTAAATGGTTTTTAGTCTGGTGGGTTCCGACGCGGGACCCACGGCGCTATAAAGTTTTGTGTAATTACCCGAAATTTTTGGGCATTCTAGCCCATTGAATTATCCTTGAAAACCTTGAGTATCTTAGAAAATAAGTTTCGAGACGTACTTTTAAAATGAATTATTTTCTCATGGTACATCCAAGGTGCCACAGCATGTTTCAAAAATTCTCCTACCTCGAGGACCTAAATGTTTTGAGATATTCTCGATGTTTAGAAACACTTATACTTAGACCCGAGGGTCGGATATTCTGAAAGTTTTTCACTAAAAGAAAGGTGTCCTCATTTTTGTTCAAATGCAAGATGATTTTCAAAGTCTCGAAAATGATGTTTGTTCACCTTTTTGTAAAATGATACTCAAGATCAACTGGTGTTTCTAAACTGTTTTCAAAAGGTGGTTTTCGTTTTTTTTAAAACCCATCATTTCCTGCTTGTGGTCAGAGAAGGTGTGTATGATGTTGGTATTGTTGTTAGGGTGTTAGCCCTCCGAATTGTGATTGAATTTGGTGGTGTGAACGTTGAGTCGTTCGCCACGCATATGTTTTGTTCGCCCTTTGTGGGAGGTGTGACGACGATATTTAAAGTTGTCATTTCGTGGTGAGTTGCGTGTTATCGCACCTGTGTGAGCTGTTAAAGCTTGGGTTTGTACGTTTGTGTACATGTGTGATTGTTTCATGAGGTTTGTAATTATGTGCTGGTTATTGTTCTAAGTGTTAAGGTCGCCGAACGATACCGTCGTCGTTGTAGTGTTTGTGTGTGTATTACTTTACGATGGTAATCGTTGTATATGATAAGTGTTATGACTCCTTCTTGTGCTGAGTTGGCGTCTCCGCTATGTTGTTTTGCGACGTTATGCCCCATTGTATCTAGCATTTGTATTTTCGGTATGCCGAGCCGAGGCATTTCAACCGTGATGTTCCGGGGCATGCACGTGTAAATTGTCCTTATCGTCGGTAGCACATTTCAAGTGTGGACTCGAGGGACACCGAATTCAGTTTTGCGAATTGGCTACCGAGACTTCCGGAGTTCGCGCTTAGTACAAATATCAGGATCGGCTCTAAGAGGCCCATTGGAAATGTTTCCGCCGACTGCTTTTGTGTTGTTGCCTCGTTTCCATTAATGTGAGTTGCGGGGACGACCTTCTTTTATAAGAGGTCGAATGTAATACCCGTATTGTTTTTGGACTTCTGCATTTCCTCTTTCTCAGGTCTATCGACTCGCTCATGTTCGTTGATACTTTATGAACTTGTTCTGTATTTCGGTTTAATCGTCCGAACGAACTGTGATCTTGTTGTGGGTTGATCTGGTTATCGCTGTGACTTTTTCGAGTTCAGTTCGATTCTTGTGAACCTTGTTCGGAAGTGAAATCATTTGGTTCTATTAGTTCTTTCATTCGAAGTGGATCGGATTTGGAACTCCTGTGTTTTCGACTCTGTCGACTCGTTTATGCTCGTTAACATTTTCTGAACTTTCCCTATCCCTTGCTTTTGTCGATCGAACGAGGGTGGTATTGTTTCGGAATAACTCGTTTGTCGTTGTGACTTTTAAATCGCTATTCCCTTTCCTGTGGATCTTATGGGAATGCATGTCTTGTTGTTCTCACCAGATCATCCTGGGAATTGTTGTTTGAATTTTATTATCCTTCGTGTTTCGGACATGATTGTTCGATTTTTGTTGTCTCGATCGTTTGTTTGTTCGGTTTTTGTTCTCGTTTCATGATTGTTGAGCGTTCAGGCTCCTTCGTAATTCCCTTAAGTTCGGGAAATTAGTCTCGTTTTCGATCTTCCAACCCTTGGGCGGTGGAATTCCGTATTTGTTCAGCGATTGGCTCGCGTTTTGATTGATGTACCGTTGGGTCGGTCAATCTTATTGATTTTCGTTCGTTGTGTTTTGTGATTGTTCGGATAATTGACTTGACTATATTATCCGTTTGATGATGCTTGTCATTTGTTGGTTTTATTATATCCCTAACGGCGACGTTGTGTTGGTCGCCGTGGAGCGTGTTTTCACGCCGTATATTCCTTTGTGTTGATTGTAACGTTTCGCCGATGGGCGTAAGTTACGCGTTTCTTGTGTATCTCGTTGAGTTTTCCTGGCGGGGATATTACTTCTCCCTACTTGTTTTAAGTTTCGGGACGAAACTTCTTTTAAGGAGGGTAGAATGTAATACCCGTAATTTCGATTTCCGGTAATTTCGTTTTTTCGGCGAAAGTCCATTTTGACGACTCGCTCATGACCGTTTCTTCAATCCGAGAATGATTAATTCTACACTTTTGTCATCCGAGTTCGTTTCAGTGTCGTTTTGTTGAGTTCCGTGTCCTTAATCGACTTTTTCACGTGTGAGTTCGACTTTGTAAAGTCACCATTAATTCTTGGAAACTCCAAAAATTCTGAATCTTTGCAATATTATAGATCATCACGTTATCTTTCCAATGGCTTGAACGGTGAGTCAATCGGAGTCCGGACGAAGGAGTTATGGTCGAAATAGTTAAGACTGTACGATGTGCCTTTTTGGTGTTGGAGTAAGTCACTGCAGCCGCGGCACACTTACTGGCCGCGCGCTAAGCTAGTCCGGGCGCTTTTTTTGGCCATGGTCCGCGGCACACTTGTCCTGTGCCGCGGCACACAGGGCATATTAGCCTATTTCTGCGGATTTTGTGAGATGAATGCTCATTTCATCTCTTCCTTCATTCCTCCTCCTCTTGGGCGATCTTGTGGGCGATCTTTGGGCAGTTTTGCACCATCATCTTAGAGAACTTCATATTCTTCAAGTTCTTGGTATGGATTAACAACACCAACAATTGTTCTTCATCATTAATCCAAGGTAAATTCTTGAAACCTTACTTTTGGGTGAATTGGGGGTTTTTGTCCGTTTAACCCGATTTAACTTAGGATTATGATGGATTGATGATTATTTAGATGTATTATATTATTTCCCTTGTTATTCCATGGTTGGATCGTATCGATTCGTTGTTTTGGTCAAGTTCTTGATCGACGCCTTGAAGGTGTCCGGTAGAATGTCTTAGAGGGGTTTTCGGACGTTCTACAATTATTCCTCCTCGTATGATCATTGATTTATTAATTATATGTTGTTAGGGTCGAGTTTCTTGTGAAGAAACCAAGTTGAACCCTTCCGTTCGTTGTCGTTTTCCTTTTCGAAAGCATCGGGCATTTCGAAGCTTTCCGGTTGAGCCGTGTTCGTCGGGATACTTGCGTGCCGATTTTGAGGCAAGTACCTTGTCCATACTATTCTTGTTTTGTGGATATGATGATTGGTGATCGTCTTGGTGTGTTTGTTTGTTTGTTTGAAATGAGTTTTCAAAAGATTTGGTTAGCTTTGTTAAAGGCCCTCTTTCAAAACCATGTGTGTTTTGTGATTGGTGTGATTCGTGAACGAGTATGTGAATCTTATGGACATGTTTGGTGTTGATGATGCACTTGGTATTTGCGTGTGGACGTATATTGTTTCATTTCGGTGCATTGTGGTTTGACGTGTTGTTTTACTAAGTGTTTGATGCCTCAGAGTGAATTGTTTGGATATCCTTGGTGTGATATGTTACTCGTGCTTGAGTTTGATTCGCTAGCCAGCTCGGGAGGGTCCTTATAGGCCTCAAGTGGGATTCGTGGCTTCGTCCCGGTCCTAGGTGACGTGTGGTGCTTGAGTATTTCGCTAGCCAGCTCAGGAGGGTCCGACGGGATCACGGAGTGGGATTTGTGGCTTCGTCCCGGTCTTAGGCGATGTGAGTACGTGTTTTGTGAATGTGTTTGCTCACCTCAGGAGGGTTCGACGGGACCACGGAGGGAATTCCAATGTCTTCGACCTGGGTTCACGAGTGAAACTTCACCGCTACGAGTGTATATTTTGTTATTGTTTTTTTCGCTCACCTCGGGAGGGTCCGATGGGATCACGGAGGGAGTCCAATGGTATAGCCCTGGATTCACGAGTGCGGTTGCTTATGTTTTGTGAATGTGGTTGCTCACCTCGGGAGGGTTCGACAGGGCCACGGAGGGAATTCCATTGGCTTCAACCTGGATTCACGAGTGAAACTTCACGGGGGCGTGTGTATTTTATGTCCGTCGAGGACGCATGACGTGGGTTTTTAACCTTGTGTATTATGGTTGGTTTTATTTGAGAAAACAAAACCTTTGGGCTGTGACCCTGTTGATTTTTGGAAAGATAAGGATTTGATAATCCTAAGTTGTTTTCTGTCAAAACTCTCGATGGCATTTAAACGGTTTTATAAATTGTTTTCCCTTGATTTGTGACCTTTCGGTTTTAGAATGTTTTACCAAACTCTTGCCTCGGGAAGTACTTTTCGTCACGTTTGGATTTTTGAGGATTCCTGGTTATTACTATTCGTGGAATGTGAATTGTATGGCTCGTATTTGCACTTTGTTCTTGCACTAGCAAAATAGTGGAGTTTTGCTAACTCCCGAGTATTGGGGGGTGGATGTCTGTTTTTGCATTCAGGTTTGGGAGCATAATACAGGGTCGGCACGAAGGATGATGAAAGATGAACGATACTAATCACACAAGGATCCGTATGATGTCATTGGTTTAGTTGTATATTATTTCCGCTACAGTATTCTTTCCCCGTTCTATGGGAGTGTGTTGTATTCGACCCCTGCGTGGGCAAGTATTGTAATCGAGTTGTATGTATTTATTGAAAGGCCAAATCGGTCTACTGAGTCTTTTTAGCCTTAAAGGCATTGTCGAGTTGTACGTTTGTTGTCGCCAGCCTGGTAGATCCTTGAGGTAAGGTTCTACGGCGTATAATATCCCTGAACGGATTGGGGGTGTTACACGTGGCACACTGCCGAGTTACTGCTGCGGCACACTCGTCCGGGCCGCGGCACGCTGCCGATCACTGGGGGGCAGATTCGGCCCTGTGCCGTGGCACACTTCGGCTGGGCCGCGGCACACTATGCATTCAGCGGTATAACTGCGTTTTTTTCAGCGAGATTCAGTCATTTTCTTCCTTTTCTTCAACCATACGAGAGAGAGGGCTTGAGGGGGGAGACTGTAACACCCCCAACTAGGTGGATATTACAGTGCCGTGGACCCCCAACTGGGACCCACCAGGCGAATGAAAACTGATGAATTATGTAATATAATTGTTGTACCGGACCACATTATATTACCAAATACTCCGATGAGGAGCTTAAGTACAATACACCAGGACAATACAGAATACAAGTATATTTTATATGAAGATAAAATACACCACTCTGAATAAATAAACATCTCAAACGGAACTTGCAGCGGAAAATACAAATGACGGAAATGACTGAAATGACTGAAGTGACTGAAATAACCGGAAATACTGGGGCCCCCTACTAGTATCACTGGGACTCCTCGCCGTCAGCATGCTCTTCCCGTGACTTTGCCTTGCCGTGACCTGAAAACAAAATCCCCCAACGAGGTCAGTTACACAGAACAACAATCCTCAAGGGTTGAAAATACACAATCATGATTTAACTGAAGTTATGAAATATCCTTAGTTATGAATTACGCTGAAGAGGAGTATCATAGTACGCCCGTAGTGTTCTGTGCAAGTGTACAAGACGGATGACCGGACACACCCGTCCTTGTACGTAATTAGTCTCACGGAGTTAATCTTTACCGTGTGCACATCCCAATGTATCACTCCCAATACATGGCCATCACGTGCCCGACTAAAAATTCCACACATCCGCACCCGGCCACGCAATATGAACCCATAAGGTCATATGAACGAGAATGACCACAATGAATATCAATGAATAATAATAATCTGACAAAATCAAGAATGACTTACCGAGATGAGAGTAAATATATACTTTAAACTCTTATGATCGGTGAGTATGTGACAGGTAACGCCATAAAGATAATGACGCCAAATCTTCAATGCGAACAACACGGCTGCTAGCTCCAGGTCGTGGGTCGGATAATTAACCTCGTAAGGTCTCAATTGCCGTGAAGCATAAGCAATAACTTTCCCGTTCTGCATGAGTACACATCCGAGACCCTGTCCGGACGCATCACTATAAACCACAAATCCCTCTGTCCCTTGCAGTAAAGAAAGGACAGGTGCTGAAGTTAACCGGCTCTTGAGTTCCTCAAAACTCTGTTGACACACGTCGGACCACATGTATTTCTTATCCTTCCGTAAAAGGTTCGTCATGGGTTGAGCGATTTTAGAAAATCCCTCCACAAATCACCGATAATAACCCGCTAATCCGAGGAAACTTCGGATTTCCTTAACATTCTTCGGAGGTAGCCAATCTCGAATTGTCACATCCCAGGACCCCTCCGCCGTAGCATGATATTGTCCGCTTTGGGCAGCACGCTTAACTTCGGAGTTCTCATCACCCCGAAGCCACTGGGCTCCCAAAAGGCCTCATGCTATTAGGTGTCACGGCACGCTCAAATAAGGCACTTCGCCCGCTCTCTGCTAGTTGGTGTGGGATATCACAATCCGTCCCTCCTCAAATGACCCGACGCCCTCGTCGGCACACTCGCACGACACGGCAGAGTGGCTCCGATACCAAATTGTCACATCCCGGGACCCCTCTGCCGTAGCATGATATTGTCCGCTTTGGGCGCTCTCCTCTGAGCTGGCCCTCACGGTTTTGTTTCTGGGAACCCAGCGAGAAGCTTCCCAGGAGGTCACCCATCCTGAGACTGCTCCTCGCACCAGCACGCTTAACTTCGGAGTTCTCATCACCCCGAAGCCACTGGGCTCCCAAAAGGCCTCATGCTATTAGGTGTCACGGCACGCTCAAATAAGGCACTTCGCCCGCTCTCTGCTAGTTGGTGTGGGATATCACAATAGTATGGGTCGGGCGAAACCGTAGGGTTATCCAATACGGGTATGTCTTGCGGGGACTCCGAGGTTCGGGGCTTGCTAGCCCGATGCCGAGATAACTTGTGGGGTTATCATCGGGTATGTCTTGCGGGGACTCCGAGGTTCGTGGCTTGTTAGCACGATGCCGGGATAACTTATGGTTGTGGTTTGATTATGTAAGTATATGTGCTTTTAGTCACGTGACTGCGGTTACGTTGACATGTGATTTGATATAGTTTCCCTGTGGGTTATTCACTCGAGTTTGTTCTACGAGAGCATCTGAGGTCCGTGGCTTGCTAGCACGGGACGCGAATAATCTGTGGAAACAGGTTGTTATGGTATGATCGGGTCGTGGACCCCACTTGTTGTTATCGAATTTATGTTTTGGGAAAATGACTTTTGGGCTGTGTCCCTAAATGTTTTCGAAAGGCCTGAAGATTTTTAAATCCCAATGTATTCAAAACTCCCGAGGTCGTAAAATGTTTTTCACAAGATGTTTATCGGGTTTACCCTATCTTTCGATTTAATCGTTTGATTAAGTGAATCACCTCGGGAAGTATGTTTATGATTAACATGTTTCGTGGAGTATGATATGTATGGCTCGTTTTCGTATTTTATACTTGCACTAGCAAAACAGTGGAGTTTTGCTAACCCCCGAGTATTCGGGGGGTGGATGTCTATTTTTGCATTCAGGTTTTGGAGCATAACACAGGGTCGGCACGAAGGATGATGAAAGATGAACGATACTAATCACACGAGGATCCATTGATGTTGTATTGGTCTAGTTGTATTTTCTTTTCCGCTGCAGTATCTTTTCCCCGTTGTACGGGAGTTTATTGTATTTTGACCCCTGCGTGGTTATGTGTTTGTAATCGAGTTGTATATTTTATTGAAAGACCAAATCGATCTACTGAGTCATTTTAGCCTTGAAGGCATTGTCGAGATGTTAAATGTTGTTACCAGCCTGGTAGATCCTCGAGGAGAGGGTCTACGTCGTGTAATATCCCTGAGTGGATTGGGGGTGTTACACGAATAGCCTCCGTCTTCTGAGGATCAACACGAACTCCGTCTGATGAAATCACGTGTCCGAGAAACGTCACTTCGGACATCCAGAACTCACATTTGGAAAACTTCCCATAAAGTTGTTCTCGTCTCAACACGTCGAGCACTTGATGAAGGTGAAACTCGTGTTCCTCCCAGTCACGAGAATAAATCAAAATATCATCGATGAAGACAACAACAAACTGATCCAAAAAGTCGATGAAAACCCGATTCATTAACTCCATGAATACCGCAGGTGGATTAGTCAATCCAAACGGCATAACCACAAACTCATAATGACCATAGCGTGTTCGAAACGCCGTCCTCGCGATATCCGACTCTCGAATCCACAACTGATGATATCCAGATCTTAAGTCGATCTTGGAAAATACTGAAGCTCCCTGAAGTTGATCTAAGAGATCATCAATACGGGGTAAGGGATACTTATTCTTGATTTTCACCCTGTTCAACTCCCGATAATCAATACACAAGCGAAAAGAACCATCCTTCTTCTTGACAAATAACACTGGTGCTCTCCACGGGGATGCACTCGGTCGAATATAACCCTTCTCGAGCAACTCCTCAAGTTGGTTCTTTAATTCCTGCATTTCGGTCGGGGCCATCCGGTACGGTGCCTTCGGTATCGGGGACGTACCGGGCTCCAACTCAATCGTGAATTCCACATCCCTCTGTGGAGGCAAACCAGGTAACTCGTCTGGAAAAACATCGGCATATTCCCTCACTACCGGAATATCCGTCAACATTACTGATGATTTCTCGGTTTTGGTCATATAGAACCAATAACCAACACACCCCTGATTGAGTAATCTCACTGCTTTCATCAAATTAATGACCTTACCAGGACAGCCGGGATTACCTCCCTGAAACACACATTCGACCCCATCGTCTGAAATGATAGTGACCAAATGCTTACGGACACTAATGATGGCATCATGACGATCCATCCAATCAATACCCAAGATGACGTCGTCTCTCGGCAAATCTACTACGATTAGGTCCGCTTGTCATACACGACCATGAAACTGAATCGGATAATTCTGAATCTCACGACACGATAATTGCCTACCATCGTGTAGACCAATGACATAAGGCTCACAACTAGTAGCACTACCTGCACGTAGTCTACTCAAACATGACTCGGAAATGAATGAATGTGATGCACCAAGATCAAAAGGGTACACACAGGTTGATATAGAATATCGAGTGTACACGAGATCATCCGGCCTCGGATCGTCGATCTTCTTCATCTCATAAATCCGGGCTTGCTAGTCCCGCAGACCGACGCTCCGTCTGCCGCTATAGGCTCCATCTTTAGTCGCTCTTGTTGTTTTAAATGACGCTGATTGAGTGGCCTGATTCTGAACGGCTGACTGCTTAGGGGCCTGAGATGACGTCTGAGTAGGTTTGGAGTCCCTACGGCAAAAACGGGCCTTATGCCCAACAATTCCACAGTTATGACACGTGACAGACTGTCTCGGACACTTGGTGCTGACATGACCAAGATCCCCACAGTTATAACAGGTGATGCCCGAACTGGCCGCTCGTGACTGAGATTCCACGGGTTTAGACGTCACAATAGGTCACTCAGAAAAAGCAGAGCCCGCATGAGGTTTCTTGAAAGTGGCCTGACTGCCGTCAGACTGATTACGATTCTTGGACTTCTTGCTAGCAGATGAAGGTTGCTGCTTAGCAATCTCCTTAGATGTAAGCTCATAGGTAAGAGCTTTCTCAATGAATTCGGCCAATGTGGTGCAATTATGATTAAGCAACTGTAGTCTCATACGGGGTTTCAGCCTCTTGCTGAAATACTTAATCTTATCCGCCTCGGAATGAATGATAGATGAGGCGAACGGAAGAAGTTCCTGAAATTTCTCGGCAATGGCGAGAACATCCTCGTCTGATGAGGGGTCGAGAGTGAGTAATTCTGACAGCTTGGCCTCTCTGAGTGGGGCCAGATAATACCTCTCCATCATGAGAGTCTTGAACTGATCCCAAGTACATGATCCTTCGGTGGGCTTCAACGATAACCACCAAGAATGAGCGCTCTTACCCAGGTAGTAATCCGCAACTGAAACTTTGTGTCCTTCGGGACACTCTACGATAGCAAATAACTTCTCGAAATGCTCAAGCCAATAAAAAATATCCGCCGTCTCAGATGAGCCCTCGAAGGTAGGTGGTCGCTGGCGAGATATATCGCCAATGACACTGCTTATACCCCTATCTTGCCTCTGAGGTGGCGGCGGAGGAGCCTGTTGATTCTGAGTAGTTGAGTTATGCATTGTCTCCATTAGTTGAGCCATCTGAGTCATTTGGCCATCATGCCCTGCATAAAAGCGAGTGGGTCCACCCGAACACCTTCTGACTGAGCTGTGTCCCGGGTACGACTCCCCGATAGTGAATGATCACGTCCAGGTGAATGAGTGGCAGCGTCGCTGCTCGATGAATTAGCATTATTCCTTGCGTTCGCACGTGTATTCACATGAGCTCTCGGGATTCGGCCCGTACCACGGCCTCGTCCCCCACGTCCTCTTCTTGCTCTCTCCATACTGAAGTAGGAAAGTCACATGATGATTATAATCCCCACATGAATAACACGTTATGATTATGACATGAGATGATGAAAATGAGCATACACGCTCTAACACAGTGATTACATGAATGATTAACTGAGGTGATGATTATCTGATGAAATTATTGAAATGATTATCTTGAACAAGTTAACAAGATTAATGATATGATCTTCCAGATCAACAACCGAGTAATGAAATGAATTGAGTGATTAATGAGTTAGCATGACCGTCCTGGTCAAAATGAAAATGATGATGAGGATTGTTAACTAATGAATTATGAATGAATGATTATTGCCAGAAATTATACCATGGCGTTAGAAATCTTACAGTTCTTTCGGTCTGATTGGCTCGGCATCTGCACAGGTCACACGTGACGCGAAAGTCCAATGATACTAGTTCGATGACGATGATTTCAAATGAGACATGACTCGGAAGGTAGTATTCAAAACGACGCTCCGATACCAACTCTGTAACACCCCAACTAGGTGGATATTACAATGCCGTGGACCCCCAACTGGGACCCACCAGGCGAATGAAAACTGATGAATTATGTAATATAATTGTAGTACCGAACCACATTATATTACCAAATACTCCGATGAGGAGCTTAAGTACAATACACCACGACAATACAGAATACAAGTATATTTTATATGAAGATAAAATACACCACTCTGAATAAATAAACATCTCAAACGGAACTTGCAGCGGAAAATACAAATGACGGAAATGACTGAA
The DNA here is from genome assembly GCA_033398695.1 of Orobanche coerulescens. Lineage (NCBI taxonomy): Eukaryota > Viridiplantae > Streptophyta > Magnoliopsida > Lamiales > Orobanchaceae > Orobanche > Orobanche coerulescens. The sequence goes on along the minus strand of CM065802.1, from coordinate 124,258,507 downwards.
ATGACTGAAGTGACTGAAATAACCGGAAATACTGGGGCCCCCTACTAGTATCACTGGGACTCCTCGTCGTCAGCATGCTCTTCCCGTGCCTTTGCCTTGCCGTGACCTGAAAACAAAATCCCCCAACGAGGTCAGTTACACAGAACAACAATCCTCAAGGGTTGAAAATACACAATCATGATTTAACTGGAGTTATGAAATATCCTTAGTTATGAATTACGCTGAAGAGGAATATCATAGTACGCATGTAGTGTTCTGTGCAAGTGTACAAGACGGATGACCGGACACACCCGTCCTTGTACCTAATTAGTCTCACGGAGTTAATCTTTACCGTGTGCACAGCCCAATGTATCACTCCCAATACATGGCCATCACATGCCCAACTAAAAATTCCACACATCCACACCCGGCCACGCAATATGAACCCAGAAGGTCATATGAACGAGAATGACCACAATGAATATCAATGAATAATAATAATCAGACAAAATCAAGAATGACTTACCGAGATGAGAGTAAATATATACTTTAAACTCTTATGATCGGTGAGTATGTGACAGGTAACGCCATAAAGATAATGACGCCAAATCTTCAATGCGAACACCACGGCTGCTAGCTCCAGGTCGTGGGTCGGATAATTAACCTCGTAAGGTCTCAATTGCCGTGAAGCATAAGCAATAACTTTCCCGTTCTGTATGAGTACACATCCGAGACCCTGTCCGGACGCATCACTATAAACCACAAATCCCTCTGTCCCTTGCGGTAAAGAAAGGACATGTGCTGAAGTTAACCGGATCTTGAGTTCCTCAAAACTCTGTTGACACGCGTCGGACCACGTGTATTTCTTATCCTTCCGTAAAAGGTTCGTCATGGGTTGAGCGATTTTAGAAAATCCCTCCACAAATCACCGATAATAACCCGCTAATCCGAGGAAACTTCGGATTTCCTTAACATTCTTCAGAGGTAGCCAATCTCGAATAGCCTCCGTCTTCTGAGGATCAACACGAACTCCGTCTGATGAAATCACGTATCCGAGAAACGTCACTTCGGACATCCAGAACTCACATTTGGAAAACTTCCCATAAAGTTGTTCTCGTCTCAACACGTCGAGCACTTGATGAAGGTGAAACTCGTGTTCCTCCCAGTCACGAGAATAAATCAAAATATCATCGATGAAGACAACAACAAACTGATCCAAAAAGTCGATGAAAACCCGATTCATTAACTCCATGAATACCGCAGGTGGATTAGTCAATCCAAACGGCATAACCACAAACTCATAATGACCATAGCATGTTCGAAACGCCGTCCTCGCGATATCCGACTCTCGAATCCACAACTGATGATATCCAGATCTTAAGTTGATCTTGGAAAATACTGAAGCTCCCTGAAGTTGATCTAAGAGATCATCAATACGGGGTAAGGGATACTTATTCTTGATTGTCACCCTGTTCAACTCCCGATAATCAATACACAAGCGAAAAGAACCATCCTTCTTCTTGACAAATAACACTGGTGCTCTCCACGGGGATGCACTCGGTCGAATATAACCCTTCTCGAGCAACTCCTCAAGTTGGTTCTTTAATTCCTGCATTTCGGTCGGGGCCATCCGGTACGGTGCTTTCGGTATCGGGGACGTACCGGGCTCCAACTCAATCGTGAATTCCACATCCCTCTGTGGAGGCAAACCAGGTAACTCGTCTGGAAAAACATCGGCATATTCCCTCACTACCGGAATATCCGTCAACATTACTGATGATTTCTCGGTTTTGGTCATATAGAACCAATAACCAACACACCCCTGATTGAGTAATCTCACTGCTTTCATCAAATTAATGACCTTACCAGGACAGCCGGGATTACCTCCCTGAAACACACATTCGACCCCATCGTCTGAAATGATAGTGACCAAATGCTTACGGACACTAATGATGGCATCATGACGATCCATCCAATCAATACCCAAGATGACGTCGTCTCTCGGCAAATCTACTACGATTAGGTCCGCTGGCCATACACGACCATGAAACTGAATTGGATAATTCTGAATCTCACGATTACCGATAATTCGTCTACCATCAGGTAGGCCAATGACATAAGGCTCACAACTAGTAGCACTACCCAGACGTAATCTACTCAAACATGACTCGGAAATGAATGAATGTGATGCACCAGTATCAAAAAGGGTACACACAGGTTGAGATAGAATATAGAGTGTACCTGAGATCATCCGAGCCTCTGGATCGTCGATCTTCTTCATCTCATAAATCCGGGGCTTGCTAGTCCCGGCACCGGACGCTCCCGTCTGCTGGCTATAGGCTCCACCTTTAGTCACTCTTGTTGTTTTAAACGATGCTGATTGAGTGGCCTGATTCTGAACAGCTGACTGCTTAGGGTCCTGAGATGACGTCTGAGTAGGTTTGGAGTCCCTACGGCAAAAACGGGCCTTATGCCCAACAATTTCACAGTTATGACACGTGACAGACTGTCTCGGACACTTGGTGCTGACATGACCAAGATCCCCACAGTTATAACAGGTGATGGCCGAACTGGCCGCTCGTGACTGAGATTCCACGGGTTTAGACGTCACAGGAGGTCGCTCAGAAAAAGCAGAGCCCGCATGAGGTTTCTTGAAAGTGGCCTGACTGCCGTCAGACTGATTACTATTCTTGGACTTCTTGATAGCAGATGAAGGTTGCTGCTTAGCAATCTCCTTAGCTGTAAGCTCATAGGTAAGAGCTTTCTCAATGAATTCGGCCAACGTGGTGCAATTATGATTAAGCAACTGTAGTCTCATACGGGGTTTTGACCTCTTCTTTGAAATACTTAATCTTATCTGCCTCGGAATGAATGATAGATGAGGCGAACGGAAGAAGTTCCTGAAATTTCTCGGCAATGGCGAGAACATCCTCGTCTGATGAGGGGTCGAGAGTGAGTAATTCTGACAGCTTGGCCTCTCTGAGTGGGGCCGGATAATACCTCTCCATCATGAGAGTCTTGAACTGATCCCAAGTACATGATCCTTCGGTGGGCTTCAACGATAACCACCAAGAATGAGCGCTCTTACCCAGGTAGTAAGCCGCAACTGAAACTTTGTGTCCTTCGGGACACTCTACGATAGCAAATAACTTCTCGAAATGCTCAAGCCAATGAAAAATATCCGCCGGCTCAGATGAGCCCTCGAAGGTAGGTGGTCGCTGGCGAGATATATCGCCAATGACACTGCTTACACCCCTCTCTTGCCTCTGAGGTGGCGGCGGAGGAGCCTGTTGATTCTGAGTAGTTGAGTTATGCATTGTCTCCATTAGTTGAGCCATCTGAGTCATTTGGGCCATCATGCCCTGCATAAAAGCGAGTGGGTCCACCCGAACACCTTCTGACTGAGCTGTGTCCTGGGTACGACTCCCCGATAGTGAATGATCACGTCCAGGTGAATGAGTGGCAGCGTCGCTGCTCGATGAATTAGCATTATTCCTTGCGTTCGCACGTGTATTCACATGAGCTCTCGGGATTCGGCCCGCACCACGGCCTCGTCCCCCACATCCTCTTCTTGCTCTCTCCATACTGAAGTAGGAAAGTCACATGATAATTATAATCCCCACATGAATGACACGTTATGATTATGACATGAGATGATGAAAATGAGCATACACGCTCTAACACAGTGATTACATGAATGATTAACTGAGGTGACATGATTATCTGATGAAATTATTGAAATGATTATCTTGAACAAGTTAACAAGATTAATGATATGATCTTCCAGATCAACAACCGAGTAATGAAATGAATTGAGTGATTAATGAGTTAGCATGACCGTCCTGGTCAAAATGAAAATGATGATGAGGATTGTTAACTAATGAATTATGAATGAATGATTATTTCCAGAAATTATACCATGGCGTTAGAAATCTTACAGTTCTTTCGGTCTGATTGGCTCGGCATCTGCACAGGTCACACGGGACGCGAAAGTCCAATGATACTAGTTCGATGACGATGATTTCAAATGAGACATGACTCGGAAGGTAGTATTCAAAACGACGCTCCGATACCAACTCTGTAACACCCCAACTAGGTGGATATTACAATGCTGTGGACCCCCAACTGGGACCCACCAGGCGAATGAAAACTGATGAATTATGTAATATAATTGTAGTACCGAACCACATTATATTATCAAATACTCCGATGAGGAGCTTAAGTACAATACACCAGGACAATACAGAATACAAGTATATTTTATATGAAGATAAAATACACCACTCTGAATAAATAAACATCTCAAACGGAACTTGCAGCGGAAAATACAAATGACGGAAATGACTGAAATGACTGAAGTGACTGAAATAACCGGAAATACTGGGGCCCCCTACTAGTATCACTGGGACTCCTCGCCGTCAGCATGCTCTTCCCGTGCCTTTGCCTTGCCGTGACCTGAAAACAAAATCCCCCAACGGCCGCCATACGTAACAACAATTCTCAAGGGTTGAAAATACACAATCATGATTTAACTGGAGTTATGAAATATCCTTAGCTATGAATTACGCTGAAGAGGAGTATCATAGTACGCCCGTAGTGTTCTGTGTAAGTGTACAAGACGGATGACCGGACACACCCGTCCTTGTACCTAATTAGCCTCACGGAGTTAATCTTTACCGTGTGCACAGCCCAATGTATCACTCCCAATACATGGCCATCACGTGCCCGACTAAAAATTCCACACATCCGCACCCGGCCACGCAATATGAACCCAGAAGGTCATATGAACGAGAATGACCACAATGAATATCAATGAATAATAATAATCTGACAAAGTTAAGAATGACTCACCGAGATGAAAGTAATAATGAAGTGATTGATAGTTTCAATGAAATGATTGGAACCGCCGTTCCTCGTTAATGAAGTGATTCTTCAACAATTACAAGTCTCAATATGATTAATACAATGATGAATGAGTTATGATTATGAACGATCAATAACAAAAGGAATGAAATCCTTTTAACCGAGTAAGAATTAACTTACTCAACACCGATGAAGAATGTCCGGCCACGAACAACGTCCTAAATGAAATGTCGGTCGCGCGAACAACCTTGAGTAACACAATTTACCAATAATTCGATCATTACACGAATCAAATACGATCATAACCGACTCAACATCGATACAACAATATCCAAACTCGAATACATCGAAACCAACTCCAAGATGAGTATTTCAAACCATCAAAACACTTTCAATGATATCAATAATCCCATAGGAATCCAATATTCAAGATTACAACAACGTCAATCGGAAATCCCCAAATTAACTGAAGTCAACCCCAAGGGTTCTTCATATAAATCCCCAAAATAGCCATTAAATCCATAGGAATATATTTATCCAAGATAGATAATCCATATCTAACATATTCCAACAACAATCTAAGCTTACACGAAGAAAATCGGAAGGAAAACCCAAAAATCCAAGTTCCTAGATCCAAGAGATTAATACCTTTGATTTGATGTGATGAAGATGATGAAATGATGATTAATCCAAATGATGAGCTTGAATATGATTATTGATGATTACACCTCAAAGAATACTCTCCAAATCGCCCGAAATCGCCCAAAACCGCCGAAGGAGTGAAGTGAGATGAAGAAATGACGAAATGGACTGCACTGTCCTATTTATAGTCACTCCAGTTTAGCGTGCGCTAGCTCTTGTGCGTAGCGTGCGCTAACGGGTATTTTGGGTAGTCCAGTACCCACTGTCCGGAAACGGTAGCGCGCGCTACATACCTGCTTGTAGCGTGCGCTACGGCTATGCACTTAGCGTGCGCTAACCCCAAAATGTTAGCGTGCGCTAATGAATTATCTGATGCCCAGTACTGGAGTCCAGAACATTCTGTCCTCTGATCTGATCTCGGTAGCGTGCGCTACAACCAACGATTAGCGTGCGCTACAACCAACGATTAGCGTGCGCTACTACACCGTTTGCGTACGCTAAAAACCACTCTTAGCGTGCACTATGAATAAATTCAATTCAGTCCAGTAGCCACTGGACTCAACCTGATCCGACCTTAGCGCGCGCTACACCGACTGTATAGCGTGCGCTACTCCGGCGCACTAGCGCGCGCTACTTACCATTCGTAGCGTGCGCTACCTACAATCCCAACTGCAGTCCAGTGCCTTCTGGACTGCCTGCTCAACTACACTAGTGTGCGCTAGTGTTGAGAGGTGGCGTGCGCTACCAGTACTCAATTAGCGCACGCTAAAGAGAGTACGTAGTGTGCGCTACTTCTCACACACAACACACTATGAAAAGACAACGATGGTAAACACCGCACAATTCTCCAACTAGATCGATGATGAATGACGATACAATTACTCTGAACGATGAATACAATGATTGAATATGAGTGTCAAATGATCATTAATGAGTGAAAAATACTGAGTGACAATTATTGAATGATAAATACTGAATGATAATGACTGAATTACAACCGGGTATTACAGAGACTTCCCATCATCTTTCACTTGGGTGTTTGATTTTCTTCATTTCCTTTCGATCGTGAAGCTCGGATTGTGGATCTAACACATGTTCTTCGGATCAAAGTGCTTGGATCTTCAAGAGGTAATTTCTTCAACATATTGGATTTCGATTTTGTATTGAGTTATGATGTTTTGGATGTTAAGATCATGTTGTATGAAGTGATATACACATGAATATGGATATGTTTGATTATTCATTGGATTATTGAAGGATTATTCAAGAACACTTTGAATATTGAATTAGATTTGGGGATTTTCGATTAATCGTTGTTGTAATCACGAATTTGAGTATTCATATTGGATTATTCATCGTATTGAAGATGATTTGTGATTTTAAACTCCAAGTTTTCCATTGTTCGTCACTTATAGTCGACGATACCCAAATCATGTCCGACAAATTGTTCCAGCGGGTAGAATTCGGATTAATTCTTACCTTTCCGCATTAATGAGACTTGTTGTATACCATTATTATGATTAGGAACGGAGTTGGGAGGATTGTTCGGACCAAAACCTATTCCTTCGTCGTTTCCCTCGTTTCGTCTTATTCAAGGCAAGTATATGTATTACATTTCATTATGTATGTTGTGTTTTCGAAATGATTAATGAATTGTGGTTTTCGAGTGCGTGAGTTGTGTTCCTTCCACCCGGAGTGTCCGACGGGATGTCTGGGGGTCGATACTAAGGGGTACGGCCGAGGAAGTGGACTTGGGTGCGTGTGTGGTTGAACTTCCACCCGGAGTGTCCGAAGGGATGTCTGGGGGTCGATACTAAGGGGTACGGCCGCGGAAGTGGTATCCCACCCGGAGCGTTCGACGGGATGTCTGGGGGTCGATACTAAGGGGTACGGCCACGGGATACCAGTTGTGATTTTGTGATATCGTGATGATTGAAACTGAATTGATTGCCAATGTAGTATTCCGGAATATTTATGGCAAATGATATATGATTGAGATGATTGTGTAAAAATCGTATTTGTATATAATGTTGTGTAATTGTGTACTTGCACTAGCTATTCGAATGCTAACCCCTTAAATGAGGGAAATGCGCCTTATGCATTTCAGGTACCGGGAGAGCCGAGGAGCAGGCACGGGACATGCATGCAAAGGATGGGCTGGCTTGATGATATGGCTCGAGTCTGTATTTTTATGTTTTGTCATTGCATTTTTCGAGTACTGGAGTTAGACTATTTTCTTTTAAACTTGGTTTAAGTACCCTGCGTGGGCAATGAATTGGTATTTAACCTATGTCTCATGTACTCCGTTAAAATGTTTTGCCCGAGGCCACGACCTTACTTACTTTTTGAGTGCATCATTTGGGATTACATTGTGGTTTATGTGTCATGTGTTAGCCTGGTAGACCTCACGAGGGTTCTACGGCGTGTAATGTCCCATTTGTTGTAATATCCGCAATTTTCGATTTTTGGTAAATTTATTTTTTTCAGCTGGAGTCCGTTTTGATGACTCGCTAATGACCGTTTCGTCATTTCGAGAATGATTAATTCTGCACTTTTTGTCATCCGAGTTCGTTTCGGTATCGTTTTGCTGAGTTCCGAGCTTTTTAGACGTTTTTCCGCACTTGAGTTCGATTCTTGCGAATCTCGTTGGAAACTGCTATTTCGAGTTTCCCGTAAGTCCGCTTAACTCTGTTAGACGTGTTGTGAACTTCGGTTTGGTTATTCGATCACGTATCGTGATTTTCGGACGTTTTGGGCCATTTTTGTAATTTCCCAAAGTTTGGGGTAATTACTTCCGTTGTCGAATTTTTAGCCTTCGGGTGGTCAGAATCGTGTGTTCTCTTAGCGCTTGGATTTGTCTTTGCGAGTGCTTCGTAACCGTATCTTCGATTCATATTCAGGTTCGAGTTTCGGGGTCGTCGGGGCCGTCGGAAGTGGCCATGGCGAGGCACGCGGCCAGTCTTGGCTTTGGCCGAGTTACGGCCGTAAGGTGCGATTACGGCCGTAAGTGATCGGCGAGCATGGCACGGCGAATCTTGTTACGGCCGTAGAAGTGAGAGTTACGGCCGTAAGGTGCCGTGCAACTTCCGGACGAATCTTGGTTACGGCCGTAAAGCCGCGAGAGTTACTGGCCGTAAGGTGCCGTGCAACTTAGGACGAATGCCGGATACGGCCGTAAGGACCTACCGGTACGGCCGTAAGTGCCGAGTTACGGCCGTAAGGCCGCCGATTCTGGCCGTAAGTGATCGGCAGTCGGCTATTTAAAGGCCTGGACGTGGATCTTTCGGCCATTTTCCTTTTTTCCTTCGTTTTTCGCGACCCTTCGACGGAATTTGAGGGTTTTTGATCGGGAACATCATGGAACATCATTTGTGGAAGGCTTGTGTTGATTATATCATCATCTAATCCGTGTTCTTCGTCCAAATCGAGGTATTTTGGCTTGAACCCTTGTTTTTGAAGATTTTAGGGGTTTTCCTTTTGATTTCGATTCCAATCCGTTTTTAATCAATTAATTGTTGTATAAACGTTGTTTTGGACATGTTCTATGGATTGTATATCCGTATTTCGAGTTCTTTGGAACCCAATCGGGATTTTTGGTTTTCTTAGGAACCTTGAACATTTAGTATCCGATTAAATGTCTCAAAGGGTTCCCTTCAATTCATGACCGTGTTTTCCCTTGTTTTCAATTGTTAATCTCATAGTAACCGTGTTTCCGTTGGATTTCACGGAGGATTGTAGGTGTTCGGGGTTTTCCGGGTTGTGCCGTATTCGTCGGAATATTCGGGTGCCGACTATCGAGGCAAGTATCTTATTATACGACTTGTATCTTGTGAATAGTAATTACGTATGATTTGTATGACGATTTTGCTTGGCTCCGTAAATATGTTCCGTTGAGTTGGTTGTGTTTTCCGAAATTTGAAGGCTTTGTGATAATAGTGATATATTGGTATACGTGTTAGGCGTTGTGCCATTTGTGCAGGATTGCGATGTACATATGAGATGGTTGTACACGTGTTTGTTCAATGTATTGTGTACCGAATGTGTGTTGTGTTGGTTAAGAGTCGTTGTGATGATCATGATGTTTGTGTTGTTTTGGTTTACATGCTTGATTGTACATTTCGGCGTAATGTGCAATGACTTGACATTTAATGATTATGAATTGTGTCGAGTCGATGTGTGTGTGATCCAGGTAGGGTCTGACGAGGCCTCTGGAGTTCGGTACATGATGTGTACGAACAAAGTGTGTGAACCAGGTAGGGTCTGACGAGGCCTCTGGAGTCCGGTACATGACGTGTACGGACAAGGTGTGTGATCCAGGTAGGGTCTGACGAGGCCTCTGGAGTTCGGTACATGATGTGTACGAACGATGTTGTAGCCGGGTAGGGTCCGTTGAGGCCTCCGGAGTTCGGTACATGATATGTACGAACAGTGTGTGTGGTCCGGGTAAGGTCCGTCGAGGCCTCCGGAGTTCGGTACATGATGTGTACGAACAGTGATCGTGTAGCAGTGATTTCGGGTAACATTTTAAATATGGATCTCGGACTCATAATGATATATTATTTAGTATGCTTTGAAACGAGAATTGGGCTAAGGCCCTATTGTTTACGAAAAGGTTTTGTAAATTGGGACTCGAGGTCCAAAAGATTTTCTGCTTTAAAAATCCCCGAGATGATGTGTTCCTTTTCAAATACCTCTTACTTGAGTTCGAAATTCTAAAACTTCTCGGGAACATTTTGATAATGGATTTCCGTATTAAATTCGTAGTTGCTTTTTGCTTGTTACATTTCGTATGGTTTGATACTTGCACTAGTAAAATAGTGGAGTTTTACTAACCCCCGAGTATTCGGGGGGTGGATGTCTGTTTTGCGTCCAGGTACATGCAGATTCAGGGGAGCAGTCACAGGATTGGCACAAGAGGATGACGAGCTGCGATACTAATCATGAGTCGAGAGTTGTTTTATTTTTGTGTGTTGTCAGAGTTGATTTCAGTCTTCCGATGTATTGTATTTCGACCCCTGCGTGGGTAATGTTGTTAGTCAGTCTTGTTGATAGAGTTGTGTGACATCATCGGTCTGTGTGTTTATGTGTAAGTGACCTTAACGGTCTGTATTATTATATTGTTTGACCCTGGCCGGGCAAGCATTTGGTTGTTTATGGACGTTTAGCCTGGTAGATCCTTGCGGAAAGGGTTTACGGCGTGTAATATTCCCATACGATTTTGGGGATGTTACATTTATGGTATCAGAGCTTAGGTTGCGGAAACCTAGGCTGTCGGGTCGAGTCAAGTCGTGATTGTCAAGTAATGTGTTGTCTTGTCGTTCGAGTCGTCAGGTGACAAGTTGAGTTGTGCGTAGTCACAACGTGTCGGTTATGTTGTCGGACGAGATTAGTATCGTGGGCGACCGTCACCTCCGTGCGACCTGTGGATGTAAGTCTCCTCTTTTATGCATAATATCTGTGTTCATGATTTCATTTATGTGTGATATTTGTGGTGCATAATTTTATTTACACGGTGTTGTGTAATGAAGTTGTATTCGATACTTGGATACGCTGTACGTGTATAGAACTGGATGTATTGATGTTTGGCCCTTGAACCACCACGTGGTTGGTATGGTGTGAAAGTTGTGAACCTTGATGGGTTTTACGGTAGAGTTTGTGAGAAACTCCGATGAATGATTTTGCTGTGTGTTTAAACTTGATGCCATGAGATGTATGTGATTGAATTGGCGACCCTGTTTGCCATTTGGACATGTGGTTTTAATATCGACTATTTTGGATTGTTGTAATTATACCCGCTACGGGTAGCTTTGAACACGTTTTTCCTTAAAGACTACTGATTTGAGCATTTTTGTGGAAATCAAAATTTTTGGAAAAATCTTGTTTTGCAAAACGACCCTAATTTTCGGAATTTAAATGTTATGTGTTTGTGTGTTGGGGGCTACTGTGACAATTCTGTGATCCTGTGACTAGATGTTACGGCCGTAAGATGTTTTCCATTACGGCCGTAAGCTCAGAGTTGTTACGACCGTAAACTGCATGTTGTTACGGCCGTAAACTTTTGACTGACCCGGTAGAAATTTGTTATTACAGTTGTACCCGTGCCCCATGGTTATTTAATCTCTGTTGATATATCAGTGATGGATGGCGTGGTAACATGTTGTTACCCCGTATAACGCTAGTAAAGATAATGATATATTGATAAGGTCATTTTGACGATATCGTCTAGCGAAAAGATTGAAGCCTCAATGTGTTGTTTTGCAAATAGCTTCAATCAAAACAGTTTTGATAATGAGATACATGGTTTTAATTAAACGACCGAGGTATTATAAGTGTTTTCCAAAAATTTCAGTTCACCAATTTTTTTTTTCAAACTTGAGAATTTTAAAATTTTATCATTTGAATAATACCCCGGAAACATTTTATTTTTGTTGTTAGTGTTTGATCCCTGCGATACGTGTGTGGTTTTGACCGTGTTTGAATTGGTAAAATCCAAACATCTCTGTTGATGTGACTGTGTGGATTATTTTTTAATGAAGTTCTAAAATTACAGTGTTAGTTCGTGCACTTGTGTGATGACTTGGAGTTGATGTTTTAACGTGCTGCTAATTATTGTCTTATCTTGACGTTGTGATATTTGTTTGGATGTGTTATTCTTATTGGTCGTCCGTCCAGTATGCCGAGAGGCCGTGGCCGAGGACGTGGTCGTAGTCGTGGTCGTGATCAGCAGCAATCATCCAGAGGTAATGTTGATATTGGCGCCGCCACCATCCTTCGTCAGGTGACTGACCGGTTGGCGCTTATGAATCAGACCGTACACCGAGACGGGATTCCGGATGAAGATAACGGAGCTGGTAAGTGGTTACGAGATGTGATGAGAATGCACCCACCCCGTTTTGTAGGTTCTTCGAACTCGTTAGGTCAGGAGAATTGGCTCTTCCAAATGGGATGAACATTTGATGCTGTAGCTTGCCCCGATGAGAGAAGAGTGCCTATCGCTCAATACCTACTCGACAGGGAAGCTGCAGACTGGTGGGAGGCCGTAGCGCCTAGTGATCGTACCGCTACTTGACTGAATTCAAAACTGCCATGGAGGCCGAGTATTGTCCGCCGCCTGTTAAAGAGCGTAGGATTATCGAGTTTTTCTCGGCTACGCCCCGAGACGTGTCGATATCCCAGGCGATACTCGATTATAATCGACAGCTGTGTTATGTTCGGGATCAGGTGAAAAGTGAGGCAGATAAGGTTCGTTATTTCGATATGCGTATGAAACCTCAGATTCGGCAGTGTATGGCTCCTTTTATGTGTACAACCTTGAAGGACTATCAGGATCGAGCCTTGGCGTTTGAGATGACTATAATGTCTACCGAGTCCGTGTCGGTAGCGAAAAAGCAGAAGATTTCCGATGACGCATCGGGAAGTAAGGGAATTGGGATTCCCACACCTCAACCCTCGTATCAGCGGAGTATGGGACCTTCTCGGTCAGTTAGAGAACCCAAAAGACCCAAGTCGGTGTCTTTGAGTTCTGGTAATGCTCCTAGGTGTTTCAATTGTAACATTCTAGGCCATGAACGCGCGCATTGTAAGAGACCGCCAGTGACTTGTTTTAATTGTGGACACGAGGGGCATCGAGTTCAGTACTGCGAGATTGTTGCCGAGATGATAAGGGACCGGAATTCTATTCCTACTTCCGGAGGGCCCAGTGATGTCTAGTGATGGTGTTTTTGGTACCCGCTACACGGATTGTTTTGCGTGTAGAGATGTTTCTGAGACGCTTTTACATTTGGAACTTGTTGAATGATATTTTGTTTTGTGTAAGTTCCCGTTTAGTTGTTGAACCTACGGAGGCGTGTCAGTGGACCACGAGGTCATGATCATGGTATTTTATTATGTGTCGTTATATTTTGTTTCGTATCACTGTGATAACCTTAGTTTAAGTTTCGGGGCGAAACTTATTTTTTGTGTGATAGAATGTAATATCCGGTATTCTCATTTTCTGTTATCTTGAAATTATTTGTGTTCTGACGTCGGACATTTTCTTGTTGATGAGTAATGGAATGATTTCTATCATGTTACTCTATTTGTTCCTTTCACATAGCCGTTCTAGTCGGGTGCGGCTTGTTGTCGCGTGCGTTTCTTTGATTTAATGTGTGCATGTGATGTGACGTAAATTGCTCGTTACTGTTTCAAATCATAGGCAGTGGCGTGGTGTTGATCGTCGCGGAGCGTGTTTTCACGCCGTATATTCCTTTGCGTTGTTTGTAACATTTCGCCGTTGGGCGTTAGTTACGCATTCTTGTGTATCTCGTTGAGTTTTTTTTTTCTGGCGGGATATTTCTTCTCCCTATTTGTTTTAAGTTTCGGGACGAAACTTCTCTTAAGGAGGGTAGAATGTAATATCCGCAATTTTCGATTTTCGGTAAATTTCTTTTTTTCGGCCGGAGTCCGTTTTGACGACTCGCTCATGACCGTTTCGTCATTTCGAGAATGATTAATTCTGCACTTTTTGTCATCCGAGTTCGTTTCGGTATCGTTTTGCTGAGTTCCGAGCTTTTTAGACGTTTTTCCGCACTTGAGTTCGATTCTTGCGAATCTCGTTGGAAACTGCTATTTTGAGTTTCCCGTAAGTCCGCTTAACTCTGTTAGACGTGTTGTGAACTTCGGTTTGGTTATTCGATCACGTATCGTGATTTTCGGACGTTTTGGGCCATTTTTGTAATTTCCCAAAGTTTGGGGTAATTACTTCCGTTGTCGAATTTTGAGCCTTCGTGTGGTCGGAATCGTGTGTTCTCTTAGCGCTTGGATTCGTCTTTGCGAGTGCTTCGTAACCGTATCTTCGATTCATATTTAGGTTCGGGTTTCGGGGTCGTCGGGGCTGTCGGAAGTAGCCATGGCCGAGACGGCCGCGGCAGGTACTGGCCTGGCCGAGTTACGGCCGTAAGGTGCCGGTTACGGCCGTAAGTGATCGGCAGGCATGGCCTGACGAATGCTGGTTACGGCCGTAAGGGCCGAGAGTTACGGCCGTAAGGTGCCAGGCAACTTCCGGACGTGGATCTTTCGGCCATTTTCCTTTTTTCCTTCGTTTTTCGCGACCCTTCGACGGAATTTGAGGGTTTTTGATCGGGAACATCATGGAACATCATTTGTGGAAGGCTTGTGTTGATTATATCATCATCTAATCCGTGTTCTTCGTCCAAATCGAGGTATTTTGGCTTGAACCCTTGTTTTTGAAGATTTTAGGGGTTTTCCTTTTGATTTCGATTCGAATCCGTTTTTGATCAATTAATTGTTGTATAAACGTTGTTTTGGACATGTTCTACGGATTGTATATCCGTATTTCGAGTTTGTTGGAACCCAATCGGGATTTTTGGTTTTCTTAGGAACCTTGAACATTTAGTATCCGATTAAATGTCTCAAAGGGTTCCCTTCAATTCTTGACCGTGTTTTCCCTTGTTTTCAATTGTTAATCTCATGGTAACCGTGTTTCCGTTGGATTTCACGGAGGATTGTAGGTGTTCGGGGTTTTCCGGGTTGTGCCGTATTCGTCGGAATATTCGGGTGCCGACTATCGAGGCAAGTATCTTATTATACGACTTGTATCTTATGAATAGTAATTACGTATGATTTGTATGACGATTTTGCTTGCCTCCGTAAATATGTTCCGTTGAGTTGGTTGTGTTTTCCGAAATTTGAAGGCTTTGTGATAATAGTGATATATTGGTATACGTGTTAGGCGTTGTGCCATTTGTGCAGGATTGCGATGTACATATGAGATGGTTGTACACGTGTTTGTTCAATGTATTGTGTACCGAATGTGTGTTGTGTTGGTTAAGAGTCGTTGTGATGATCATGATGTTTGTGTTGTTTTGGTTTACATGCTTGATTGTACATTTCGGCGTAATGTGTAATGACTTGACATTTAATGATTATGAATTGTGTCGAGTCGATGTGTGTGTGATCCAGTAGTGGTCCGACGAGGCCTCCGGAGTTCGGTACATGATGTGTATGAACAAAGTGTGTGAACCGTAGTGGTCCGACGAGGCCTCTGGAGTCCGGTACATGACGTGTACGGACAAGGTGTGTGATCCAGTAGTGGTCCGACGAGGCCTCCGGAGTTCGGTACATGATGTGTACGAACGATGTTGTAGCCGGGTAGGTCCGTTGAGGCCTCCGAGTTCGGTACATGATGTGTACGAACAAAGGTGTGTGGTCGGGTAAGGTCCGTCGAGGCCTCCTGAGTTCGGTACATGATGTGTACGAATAGTGATCGTAGCAGTTGATTGTTCGGGTAACATTTTAAATATGGATCTCGGACTCATAATGATATATTATTTAGTATGCTTTGAAACGAGAATCGGGCTAAGGCCCTATTGTTTACGAAAAGGTTTTGTAAATTGGGACTCGAGGTCCAAAAGATTTTCTCGCTTTAAAAATCCCCGAGATGATGTGTTCCTTTTCAAATACCTCTTACTTGAGTTCGAAATTCTAAAACTTCTGGGAACATTTTGATAATGGATTTCCGTATTAAATTCGTATTTGCTTTTGGTTGTTACATTTCGTATGGTTTGATACTTGCACTAGTAAAAACGGTGAGTTTTACTAACCCCGAGTATTCGGGGTGGATGTCTGTTTTGCGTCGGTACATGCAGATTCGGGGAGCAACACAGGATTGGCACAAGAGGATGACGAGCTGCGATACTAATCATGAGTCGAGAGTTGTTTTATTTTTGTGTGTTGTCAGAGTTGATTTCAGTCTTCCGATGTATTGTATTTCGACCCCTGCGTGGGTAATGTTGTTAGTCAGTCTTGTTGATAGAGTTGTGTGACCTCATCAGTCTGTGTGTTTATGTGTAAGTGACCTTAACGGTCTGTATTATTATATTGTTTGACCCTGGCCGGGCAAGCATTTGGTTGTTTATGGACGTTTAGCCTGGTAGATCCTTGCGGAAAGGGTTTACGGCGTGTAATATTCCCATACGGTTTTGGGGATGTTACATTTGTGAATTGGGGTGTTACATCGCGCTCTTCAGAGTTGTGATTATTATCGTGGTTCCAACATCATCTTCAAGCAATCCGTGATGGTAAGCCTCTCGAATCGTAAGTCCCCTTGTATACGTATTTGATTATATCGTGCTTAACGTGAATCAAGGGTTTGAACTTGTTAGAGATTATATTGTTTTTTGATACCACCTGCGTATACGGTTCGAGTGAGAATGCTTATGTAGTATACTGTGGGAGTCGAATATATTTATTGGTTTCTGCATTTCAGTAGAATAAATCTTTGAGTGTTAATTTTATCCGCTGCGTGAGTATTTTGAAATGACTCTTGATATTTTGCAAATTGAATTGTTATCTCATAAGACCGATTCCCTAAACCGAGTTTTGGCATTTTAGTATTGCGCGTTTTAACGGTATTTTTATGACGGTATTTGATATTTTACAAATGATTTTGTGAGTTTTGGAAAATGCAACCGTCACCGGCTTTTTGGCGTATTTTGAAATGGTTTTGTAAATGGTTTTTAGAATGGTAGGTTCCGGCGCAGAATCCCCGGCATGTAATATTCCCGGGCCGAATTACGAACATTTTAAAATAGTGTTTTGAAATTTTCCTAACATTGTAAACCTCATGATTTAATGTAATCATGTCAAATGGTCACGTATTTTGGTGAAAAATTCTTTCGAATATACATTTTGGTAGAAGAGGAAGGATTTTCAAAATTGTGGTATTTGGGACTCAATACTTCTGAAATATTTCAAATTAGTTACAATTCGATTTTCAATTTTCTTGTAGGCATTACTCGAAAATAAATTTTTAGAGTCATTGTATAAACTTCCTCTTCCTAAATAAAGGACAATATTTACAAGTTTTGAGCACAACGTGACTCGACTTTTGTTTCAAAAAATTTTTTTCATTAAAAGCATAGGCATAATGATCGTCCTAGTCGAAGGACTGAAAATTGATTTCAGAAAATTTCGTGCTTTACGATATTACCGTTATTCTAAGGATGCTAATTAAACCTTGTGTTGATAATTGTGGTATACTGTACAACCGACTATGTGATAACAATAAACGGTACTATCTGCATTAGCATGACGAGCCTTGGCAGACGTAGACGTGATAATGGAAACGGAAGCGGTGAGGTGGTTCGTACGACAACGATTCATGTTACGGTGAAGGAATATCAAGATCAGAAGATATCCTATGAAACCTCCTCAGTGACCGAGCCAACGAGCGGAGAAAAGAGACCGAGGACATCTGGAAAAATTTTGGGCGGTGAAGAGACTAAGGTTCTCAAACCCCCACGTCGTTCGAATGCCTCGTCTTCACGGTCGAGAATGAGCATTAGGAATCCCAAGCCAGCATCGGTGACTCCCGGTAAGAAGAGAGTGTGCTTCAACTGCAACCGTACGGGACATATCCGTGTAAACTGTCCCTCCCCACTCTTGACTTGTTATCGGTGCGGGTGTGAAGGCCATCGGGAGAAAGATTGTTAGATGATTTCCGAATTGGCAAAGAATGCTACTCTGTTGGTGAGCAGAGCAAGTGTCCGGAGAATGTCCCGAAACCTTATGTCTCCTGCTGAAGAGCCTAACATAGGCGAATGAAGATTTTGTACTATGTTCTAGTCGTTGCTGTTTCCAACAATTATGACTTTGATCGTTTTTCATTTTAATTGCTTTTCGTTTCCAACTCCTGCTGTTTTAAGATTCGGGGATGAAATGTCTTCTTAGTATGGGGGAACGTATTACCTGTACTCTTCTTAGTATTTTCGGTGTTGGGAGACTTCCATTGTTGGTGATTCATCTGTGATCCTCTTGACAATTTTAAACTACCATATTCTACTGAGCCTACCGTCATTCGAACGAATTTCAGAACCGATTTGTTAGACTCCGTGAATTATTGTGGTCTATCCACATCTGAACGTAATCCTTGCAAACTTTTGTTCGAAACTATTTTTTCCCACTCGTGCGGTTAACATTTCCAATGTGTTATGAACTTGAATACGGTTGGTCGAGCTCGACACGTGATTCCAGTACATCTAAGCCGTTTGTGATTTTCCTTAATTCTAGGAGCTTTTACTTCTCCACTCTAACTTTTCATGTTCACTTGTAATTTATCGCTTCTATTCACGTACCAGATACTTGCTAGGTCCAATCATTGTATTTTTAGAACCTTGCATTCGCGCATTACTCGTGATGTTTTGGGGCTGAGCAAGTAGTTATTTTTCCTTGGTTGTTCCACCACTCTACTTTAAGTTTCAGGATGAAACCTCTTTTTAGAGGGAGAGTATGTAATATCCGGATAAATTGTTGGGTATTTTCATCCGTATTTGAACCCTGTATTACCTAAAATTGTGCTATCAATAATCGAAGTATGATCGTTTTCGTATTCTTATCCTCATGCATGATAATATCAACTTTTAATCCTTCACATGCAACTACATCATAACGCACGCTAACAGGTAAGCGTAACGTACGTTATGAGTTAGAGATAGCATACGCTACAAGCTAGACGTAGCGTACATAAGGAGGTCAATGATTGAACAGGCTGGCTAGCACATGGACGGCTGGTGGTGGGCTCGGAAAGATTCTCGCGAATGAACCTGGACAATTTTGGGGTCAACGGGTGTTAACATATGCTAAGGTTTGTAACTAGCGTATGCTAATGTGTGTAGCTTACGTACGTAATGCCTAGGGTGTAACGTACGTAAGCGAGTATAGAATGAGACAGTAAACTACCATTGAACGATAGCGTACGCTAAGAATGAATGGTAGCATGCGCTAAGTCGATTACGTACGTAAATAGCTAAGGCTAATGTACGTAAAGCTCAAGACATTATATATATGGACAACACCCCATTTCATTTCACTTCGTACCTTTCACTTGTACTTTGTTTTCCTTCATTTCTAGAGAGTCTCCAGCCATCTAAAACACCTATAGATTACATAGACTCGATCATTTAAGTTAAGAAACATCTTGGATTGGCATTCAAGCAATCGGAGTTGGATGTTACCTATTGTCTCTGCTTTTCCTTCATATTAAGGTATGTTAATGCTACCTCAACCTTGAATTCATGTTCTTAAGGATGTTATGAACATACTACCGGGATTATTAAGCTCCATAGATGATTTTTATCCGAACATCATGTTTTTGGAAAATGGAATGTTCATGCTTTAGTTACCCGAGTTAAGAACATTATAGTTCGAATCTTGTTATGATGAACAAGTAAGGGAAGTTTTCTGAGATTAATAAACCGTATTGTATGGTGTTTCCATAATGATCGTAGACTTAATGTTGATAACAACCTCAGATTTTTCTGAACTACCTTTGAGGATTTATAATCGAGATTGAAGTAAGTTTTATGATGGAATGATTAACCTGGAATTCGATGACATCAACACCATAGGATCATTCTGATTCACATGAGTATTATATGTGTGAATATAACGTACGTTAAGATGTATGCATTACGTACGTTATACCCTCAGGCAAGACAGTCGTCTGAACTGAGAAGAACTGTCAAATGCATGCATAGCGTGCGTTAATCTTTGTAGCTTACGTGCGCTAACGTGCAGACGTAACGTACGTTACGTAGGTGTGTAACGTACGTTATGAAGCGTACAGTTAGGGTTCGGTCATCTTTCTATGTTTTTCCTCGTGTGATTGATTGTTTATTTAATGATAGGATATTAAGGACGAATTTCCTACGTTAATCCAGTTTTGAGCCTTTCCGATCGTCGTTTCTGTTGGAGTTCTGGATTGTTCCAATCAACTGTATTTCCGGAGTATTCGCGAGAGATTACCAAGGCAAGTACCTTGATATACGAATTATAATTACGTGAAATCATTGTTGCGGAAGTGTATGAATCATGTTACGAATATCTGTATATATATATATTATATATATATATATATATATATATGTGTGTGTATATATGTATAGATATTTGTATATATATATATATATATATACATATGGAGATAAATGTTGGGTGATTAATACCAATATTAGTCGACGTACTCAACTTAGATTAAAGTACGAATGATATTTATAGAGGTAATATGGTAATGTTTGTATTTTCAGTTGAGTTGCGATATAAGGATACATATGTAGTGTTGATTGGTAGTGTTGAAGGCTTAATGTGTTAAGTCTTGATGAATAACGTGCGAGTTGTTGTTTATTTTGCGTAGTTACGGACTGGCGAATAAATTATGTGAATTGATGAACTGATTTGATAATTGTTGCAACGGTTGACTGTGTGCTTGGTATTTGTAACAACGTGAATACTTGTTATGAGAGACGTCATATCCGGGTGCCTCTGAGGGCGGGACATGTACTCCGGCCTGGTGTACGCTGCAATGAGCGGCTCCATATGATTGGTGAAAACTGGTGTTACCTAATGTGCGAGCAAGGGGCGGATCCTGTGGGAGTGAACGTCGGCGCGGTGACATGTGCAAGGGCGGCCAATATAGTGGAGTGAACGCCGGCACACAGGTGTGCAAGGGAGGCGCATGGCAGGCATATTGGTAATGGATATTTGAGTGATAGCTAAGACCCCGGTACTAAATGATTTTCGTAATTCAAAGTTCTTGCAACTCGCTTTAAAATGTTGGTCTTGATGTAGACCACGATTCGTGTTTCTGAAAGTTCGTTCCAACTTGTTTTAAATGTTGGTATTAGGGTTAATTAACCAAGGATATTTGACGAGATTTCTGAGGGTTAATTAATAAGGGGTCTTGAGCAGGATTTGTCGAATGAGAGGTTGTACCTTTGATTGTACTGTGATGATTATTCTGTGTATTGGGTCGAGGACCCCGTGGGATGTTGAGATTTGATCTCGTGATGATATTATTTGGATTGGGCAGAGAACCCCGTGAGATGTTGTAATGATTCGCTTGTGATAGTGTTTTATCAATTGGGTCGAGGACCCCGAATAACGTTGTAATGGCTTTCTTGCAAATTGTTGAGGACTCGAGAGCTTTTCGAAGTATTTTCTAAAAGTATTCCCATTCGATTTTCAAAATCCCAAGACGGCCCGAGTCAATAATAATGTTTTCAATCTTTCTTATCAAAATACTTTTCCTTTTATAAAAAGGGATTTTTCAAACTAGATCTTCTGACTCCTTGGACTCGTTTAAAGTTTCATTGGTGTTATGTTCCGTAAAGAGAATATGACCATGTGATTATCTTCCACCTTCTGTACGCGAGTGCTGTTCTGTGTTAACTATGGGAATGTATGGTTTGTGTTAAGGGTTCGCGGCTGTTGAGTTTTGTGTTGTTATTGTTCGTATATCTTGTATATTATGTACTTGCACTAGCAAAATTCCAGTTTGCTAACCCCCGAGATTTCGGGGGGTGGGTGCCTGTTATGCGCTCAGGTTTTGGCAGCTCGGGAACAGTCACGGGATTGGCTTGGAAGGAGATGGAAGATGACGATGCTAATCACACAAGAGTCAGTCTTTTTCTTTTGTTTCATTTTGGTTGGTATTTCTCTTTCGGTCGAGTATCCACCCTTGCTTGGGTGTAATTTTCATTCATTAAATTAAGCTGTCATTCCTTTCTGTGTTCAAGTTTATTATTGTCATTGGGAAGTAAATTTAGTTAGTTTCTGAATTGTTTAATGACTTTGTCGGTCTGCTTTGTAATTAATATTGACCCCGGTCGGTCAATCATTGAGTAGTCTTTTGGAGTTTAGCCTGGTAGATCCTTGTGATAAGGGTCTACGGCGTGTGACATTCCCGGTTGTATTCTGGGGGTGTTACAGTTATGGTATCAGAGCTTAGGTTTGCGAAAAACCTAGGCCGTTGGGTCAAGTCCATGTCTTGTGTAAGTCGCGCGCGTCAGAGTTGTGATTAGTATCGTGGTTCCAACATCATCTTCAAGCAATCCGTGATGGTAAGCCTCCCGAATCGTAAGTCCCCTTGTATACGTATTTGATTATATCGTGCTTAACGTGAACCAAGGGTATGAACTTGATAGAGATTATATTGTTTTATGATATCACCTGCGTATACGGTTCGAGTGAGAATGGTTATGTAGTATACTTCGGGAGTCGAATATATTTATCGGTTTCTGCATTTCAGTAGAATAAATCTTTGAGTGTTAATTTTATCCGCTGCGTGAGTATTGACACGCTTTTTGTGTAACTATCGCAAGTGCACGATATCGTATCAAGTAGTAAAGTGGACTTTTTGAGTCCGGTTTATCGATCCCACAAGGAAGTTATGTTATAATTTGAATTATACACTATTAGTCTATTTTTATAGATACTTAAGATGAGTGAAACACACAATTAAAAAGTTTGGTTTAATAATTGCAAAGAAATTGCAATAATAGTTCTAATATTATAAGGAAATAAAAAGATAGCAATAATAATAGATTGATTATCGATAAAATGAAATAGTTGGGATTACAAACTTAGTTCGTCATTAGTTATAAAAGATGTATTGGAGATCATAAGATGAATTTACTTATTATGTTGTGTAGATTCGATTTTCCTTAAAAAGACGGTTTCTCTTTCGAACTATAAACGCCCCTTACATATTGAATCAATCCACTATATTTCTATGTTGATTGGCTTCAATACATAGCATTAGGATTTGTGAAAATAACTCAATGAATCATCTAAGGACTAGGGGTATATTTCTATCCCCTAGAACAACTTAGAGTGAAGATCATTTGATCTAATCAAACATATTTTCTTTCTAAACATATGAAGATCATAAATATCTTCATTAATTGGCCAAATAAATAAAGATTGTTAAAACAATGAAAATCACACACAATAATAAGTAATTCATAATATATCTTTATACAAACATAAATAACATGACTAACCTTGTTTATAATCCCAACTTAAGAAACTTAGCCCATAAAGGGTTTATTACACATATTACAAGCTTTGGTGGTCATTCTTAGTTGAATCAAGAGAAAGAATTGATCCTAACTCCCTTAGTAGATAGAGGAGATAGAAGCAATAAACTCTCTGAACAACATATACTATACCACACTTACAAAGATCACTCAAGAACACAAGTGTGTTCTTCACACAAAAAGAAAAGTTTACAAGAAAATGGAAAATTATATGATGAATGGTGAATGATGAAGGATCTAAGGGGTCTATTTATACACCTAAAGTCATCTAATAGCTCCAAAACTACAAGATTATTACATTATATCGGATCAATGCCACCATCCCCTCAATAATACACAAAAGTATAAAAATTAGACAAATCATAGCAATCATCAAGAGTTACGGCCGTAACATTCAGGGAGTTACGGCCGTAACTAGGTGACTTACGGCCGTAACCCCCGAATGTTACGGCCGTAACGTGGCTTCGTAAATTTGCTCATTTGAAGCTTTGATAGTTACGTTTTAGCCTGAAATTCCTCGACTTTGCGTTTTTGCCCAGATCTTCTTCGGATGATAACTTTTGATATATAACTCGATTTTGAATCCTAAAGACCGCCGAATTGCCTCGAAAGCCCTACAACATGAATATATCAAAATTCAATAAAGAGAATATTTATTAAACATGTTGTTTCTTGAGTAATTCTTATTTAATCCGATCATCATCCAATAAAAATAAAATTATTAAAACTAATAAATTAAAAGCAAAAACGAGTAGACTAGCTCAATTATGGGTGAATTTTATCGATACAAACCATGGATAAGTGTACAAAAATGACACTTATCACACCCCCAAACTTGAATTCTTGCTAGTCCCGAGCAAGACTCTTTATTATTCACACTCCAAAAATAAAAATAAAAATAAAAAAATAAGAAAATTAATACACACATAAATTAAAATATAAAAAAAAGGAGATCAAAATGCCATTAATAAACAACAACTTGACTTTATACAAGAGATAGAAATGAATCAAGATTCAAAATAAATCTACTAATGTTTTTGAAGTTAAAACACGGTTTTATTTTGTAATTCCAAAATGTAAGGTTTTCCCCAAAAGGTTGATTATTTCTTTCCCACTCGTGATACACACGACTCCCTTTAATGGTTGCTCTCGATCACTCGTTTATTTTTCGACTCAATATGAAGAAGAATTTCATTGGCGTCATCAAATATTGTGATTTTTACAAAATTGAGTGTATTGAAATTCACCGCTAATTAATTCAAATCGCTCATAAACTACATCCCTTTTAGTGATAGCTTTCACACCGTTATTTGCTAACGTGTAGCTCTTTTCACTAACACAATTTCTATCTCATTTTTTTCGTAAAAAGGTGATAGCTTTCACACCGTTATTTGCTAACGTGTAGCTCTTTTCACCAATTTTTCCCGAGACTACAGCCTACGCACCAACAATGGTTAGTCTTTTATTTTTCGCAAAATTTAAGACTTCCAAAATTAGCACTGTATGTCGCTCAACACTTCTCCTTTTCGTCATTTATTTTTTTAGGTGATAGCTTTCACACCGTTATTTGCTAACGTGTAGCTCTTTTCACCAATGACTCCTTTTTTAGGGAATAGAATTTTTGCGAAAATCATTTTTAGTTAAGCATGAAAAATCAAAAACTCCACAAATTAAGTAAATTTCGCTTTATTTTTCATTAACCAATTGATTCTTCTTTTCTCAAGGTAACGAATGACTCGATTTTATATGATAATTACAAGGCTTGGAAAGAGAGATTAAGGCTCAAAAAATTTTTGGAATATACTTTTTTTTACCTTAAAACGATTTTAGAAGTTTGTATAAAACTAATTTATTGGTGTTATGGCGGATTTAAAAATCTCAAAAATCAAAATACTATAAATATATATATGAATATATATATAAAAAAAAATTAAGGCAAATAACCAAATCAATCAAAACACACCAAAATTATTAAACAAACACAAATACTAAAACAAACCACCCCCAAACTTGAAAATAAACTGTCTCGCTTTAAAAATAAAATAAAAATAAAAATAAAAATCAATGCGTAAAAGGTAATACTCCTGTTAAGAAAGTTGATGTCCGAGCCTAACGCCTTTAGAATCTGCAAGAGAATAGAATAAAATATACGAGGCACACACAAAAGAAAATAAAATATACTCGTAAGTATAACATAATTTTTTAGATGCGCATCAAGAAAGTCCGAAGAGTCGCCTTACGCTGCCATCAAAGTTTTTATAAAAGCAAAACACGAAATAAACATTATAGTAATGAAATAAAAATACATAAATCGTGAATAGATGCGCGTCAAGAGATCAAGAAGAAACTCCTTAAGCTGCCATCATTTAGCACGATTATTACACACGACAAAAAGTAAAAATACAAGGGGTCCGACATGGGTTATCAAAGGGAGAGGAATGAATCTACTTTTCGTTTTCTCACGGTAAAATCTTCTACCTGCATAATTTTAGCTAGAGTGGATCTCGGTTGAGGAACAAATTCATTGAGTTTTTGATTAGTTCTTACGGTGTTGTTGCAACGACTATGATTCGCTTTTGCACGCTCGGAAATAAAGCCCTTTTCACAGAGTAGTCGATGAAAGACAAGAAACCATCAAAGAAACCATTGACATTAAGCACTCCTATTGGTTTTGATGAACATTTAGTGGCTCGGTAACCACATGAAAAAGTTGCTCAAGGGTGCCAAAACCACCGGGAAGGGCGATAAAGGCGCGAATTATTTATCATGTGAGTTATGCGATCTTGCATATTCACATCTAAACTCATCTCCAATAGTTGACCCGGTGATTTTACTTTCAGCCAGAGGTTTTGGGATTACTCCCAACACTCTTACTCCTTCCATATAGGCGAAGCAGCACTCGCCCCATTAATCCTAGACTTCCTCCTCCGTAAACTACATGAATGCATTTTTCTCCTAAGGTACGACCCAAGTTGTGGGCCTTGATGAAGCATGCCTCTTTTCCGTAACTAGATCCACCAAAAATGCAGACTGTGTAAAATTTTTTTGTTGAAGATGATGACTCCATTTTTGAAAAGAAAAAAAAAATTTAGAGAGAAACAGAGAAAAGTGCAAGTTTGAGGGGTGAATGAAAGAAACCAGTAGAAAGTTTATTTATAGAAGAAAAAGAAGGTAAAATTGTTTAACAAGTTTGTGATTGCGTTTGATTGTGCTTCAACTACTCAATAGAATAATGAAAGCTTTTATCGCGTATCACCACTTTTTATTCAGAAAATCTCACCACACGACAAAAATAAAAGATACTTACGCGTATGTACAGTAGTTGTGATTGTGGCTCACATCTTCCTCTGATTTTACGTTCAGAAACGGCCTAAACGCCTTCTATGAGTTGGGGAGAAGCTTCCCATCCAATTTTCTTACAAATTGGCAAACAGGGTCTTTTAACGTCAGATTCCCAAGACGTTGTTCATATTCTGGTTTGAATTTATTCCACAAACATTGAATTCCGTAATACACAAGTCCACTAGGATGCGTGTCAAGAGAAATTTCGATATTATCTAAATTCTCCTTATTGGACCATCATTAATGAACCGAATTTTATCTTCTCTGTTTGTAGATGGAATTCCTAAAGATCGACATTTTGCATTACGCCCATCTAGCACATTTATAGCAAACGGCTAGAATCTTTGCTCGCTGCTTTTCTTTGCATATGAACTTTTTCCAAGCCCCGTAAAAATCTAGTTGGTGTTTCGTGAATTCACCTTCTATTCTTACTTTGGCTTCGATAATGAATCTTATGTCAAAAGGTATGCTTTTATTCGTAAGCAACCTCATCCTTTCAAGCCTTGTCTTGTAAATTTTTAAAATTGCATTTTTGCTTAGAAAGGGAAATCTTTTTCAATTTTAAACAATGTTTCATCCATGATAAAAAAACAAAAAATAAAAAGACAATGAAAATAAAATAAAAAAATATATACAAATATCGGTTGTTGTGGGAAATCGAAAAATCCGACTTTAATAGTCACGAGTACCGTTATCCGCCACTTGACCGGACAAACACAATTTAGTACTAAGTTACAACGTCGAGAAATTTGTACCTACACAAATAGTTTATAATGTAAGAGTTCAAATATAACTTATACTTTCCCGGCAACGGCGCCAAAAACTTGACACGCTTTTTGTGTAACTATCGCAAGTGCACGATATCGTATCAAGTAGTAAAGTGGACTTTTTGAGTCCGGTTTATCGATCCCACAAGGAAGTTATGTTATAATTTGAATTATACACTATTAGTCTATTTTTATAGATACTTAAGATGAGTGAAACACACAATTAAAAAGTTTGGTTTAATAATTGCAAAGAAATTGCAATAATAGTTCTAATATTATAAGGAAATAAAAAGATAGCAATAATAATAGATTGATTATCGATAAAATGAAATAGTTGGGATTACAAACTTAGTTCGTCATTAGTTATAAAACATGTATTGGAGATCATAAGATGAATTTACTTATTATGTTGTGTAGATTCGATTTTCCTTAAAAAGACGGTTTCTCTTTCGAACTATAAACGCTTACATATTGAATCAATCCACTATATTTCTATGTTGATTGGCTTCAATACATAGCATTAGGATTTGTGAAAATAACTCAATGAATCATCTAAGGACTAGGGGTATATTTCTATCCCCTAGAACAACTTAGAGTGAAGATCATTTGATCTAATCAAACATATTTTCTTTGAAACATATGAAGATCATAAATATCTTCATTAATTGGCCAAATAAATAAAGATTGTTAAAACAATGAAAATCACACACAATAATAAGTAATTCATAATATATCTTTATACAAACATAAATAACATGACTAACCTTGTTTATAATCCCAACTTAAGAAACTTAGCCCATAAAGGGTTTATTACACATATTACAAGCTTTGGTGGTCATTCTTAGTTGAATCAAGAGAAAGAATTGATCCTAACTCCCTTAGTAGATAGAGGAGATAGAAGCAATAAACTCTCCGAACAACATATACTATACCACACTTACAAAGATCACTCAAGAACACAAGTGTGTTCTTCACACAAAAAGAAAAGTTTACAAGAAAATGGAAAATTATATGATGAATGGTGAATGATGAAGGATCTAAGGGGTCTATTTATACACCTAAAGTCATCTAATAGCTCCAAAACTACAGATTATTACATTATATCGGATCAATGCCACCATCCCCTCAATAATACACAAAAGTATAAAAATTAGACAAATCATAGCAATCCACAAGAGTTACGGCCGTAACATTCAGGAGTTACTACGTAACTAGGGTGACTTACGGCCGTAACCCCCGAATGTTACGGCCGTAACGTGCTTCGTAAATTTGCTCATTTGAAGCTTTGATAGTTACGTTTTAGCCCAGAATTCCTCGGACTTTGCGTTTTGCCCAGATCTTCTTCGGATGATAACTTTTGATATATAACTCGATTTTGAATCCTAAAGACCGCCGAATTCGTCTCAAAGCCCTACAACATGAATATATCAAAATTCAATAAAGAGAATATTTATTAAACATGTTGTTTCTTGAGTAATTCATTATTTAATCCGATCATCATCCAATAAAAATAAAATTATTAAAACTAATAAATTAAAAGCAAAAACGAGTAGACTAGCTCAATTATGGGTGAATTTTATCGATACAAACCATGGATAAGTGTACAAAAATGACACTTATCACACCCCAAACTTGAATTCTTGCTAGTCCCGAGCAAGACTCTTTATTATTCACACTCCAAAAATAAAAATAAAAATAAAAAAATAAGAAAATTAATACACACATAAATTAAAATATAAAAAAAGGAGATCAAAATGCCATTAATAAACAACAACCTGACTTTATACGGTAGATAGAAATGAATCAAAATTCAAAATAAATCTACTAATGTTTTTGAAGTTAAAACACGGTTTTTATTTTGTAATTCCAAAATGTAAGGTTTTCCCCCAAAAGGTTGATTATTTCTTTCCCACTCGTGATACACACGACTCCCTTTAATGGTTGCTCTCGATCACTCGTTTATTTTTCGACTCAATATGAAGAAGAATTTCATTGGCGTCATCAAATATTGTGATTTTTACAAAATTGAGTGTATTGAAATTCACCGCTAATTAATTCAAATCGCTCATAAACTACATCCCTTTTAGTGATAGCTTTCACACCGTTATTTGCTAACGTGTAGCTCTTTTCACTAACACAATTTCTATCTCATTTTTTTCGTAAAAAGGTGATAGCTTTCACACCGTTATTTGCTAACGTGTAGCTCTTTTCACCAATTTTTCCCGAGACGGCGACTACGCACCAACAATGGTTAGTCTTTTATTTTTCGCAAAATTTAAGACTTCCAAAATTAGGCAAATTGCTGTCGCTCAACACTTCTCCTTTTCGTCATTTATTTTTTTAGGTGATAGCTTTCACACCGTTATTTGCTAACGTGTAGCTCTTTTCACCAATGACTCCTTTTTTAGGGAATAGAATTTTTAAAAATCATTTTTAGTTAAGCATGAAAAATCA
This sequence comes from Orobanche coerulescens, assembly GCA_033398695.1. Classification (NCBI taxonomy): domain Eukaryota; kingdom Viridiplantae; phylum Streptophyta; class Magnoliopsida; order Lamiales; family Orobanchaceae; genus Orobanche; species Orobanche coerulescens. The sequence continues at coordinate 124,228,587 of CM065802.1, read as the reverse complement.
AAAACTCCACAAATTAAGTAAATTTCGCTTTATTTTTCATTAACCAATTGATTCTTCTTTTCTCAAGGTAACGAATGACTCGATTTTATATGATAATTACAAGGCTTGGAAAGAGAGATTAAGGCTCAAAAAAATTTGGAATATACAATTTTTTACCGGTTAAAACGATTTTAGAAGTTTGTATAAAACTAATTTATTGGTGTTATGGCCAGATTTAAAAATCTCAAAAATCAAAATACTATAAATATATATATAAATATATATATAAAAAAAAAATTAAGGCAAATAACCAAATCAATCAAAACACACCAAAATTATTAAACAAACACAAATACTAAAACAAACCACCCCCAAACTTGAAAATAAAACTGTCCTCAATTTAAAAATAAAATAAAAAATAAAAAATAAAAATCAATGCAGAAAAGCAGAATACTCCCTGTTAAGAAAGTTGATGTCTGAGCCTAACGCCTTTTAGAATCTGCAAGAGAATAGAATAAAATATACGAGGCACACACAAAAGAAAATAAAATATACTCGTAAGTATAACATAATTTTTTAGATGCGCATCAAGAAAGTCCGAAGAGTCGCCTTACGCTGCCATCAAAGTTTTTATAAAAGCAAAACACGAAATAAACATTATAGTAATGAAATAAAAATACATAAATCGTGAATAGATGCGCGTCAAGAGATCAAGAAGAAACTCCTTAAGCTGCCATCATTTAGCACGATTATTACACACGACAAAAAGTAAAAATACAAGGGGTCCGACATGGGTTATCAAAGGGAGAGGAATGAATCTACTTTTCGTTTTCTCACGGTAAAATCTTCTACCTGCATAATTTTAGCTAGAGTCGGATCTGGTTGAGGAACAAATTCATTGAGTTTTTCGATTAGTTCTTCGGTGTTGTTGCAACGACTATGATTCGCTTTTGCACGCTCGGAAATAAAGCCCTTTTCACAGAGTAGTCGATGAAAGACAAGAAACCATCAAAGAAACCATTGACATTAAGCACTCCTATTGGTTTTGATGAACATTTAGTGGCTCGTAACCACATGAAAAAGTTCCTCAAGGGTGCCAAAACCACGGAAGGGCGATAAAGGCGCCAATTATTTATCATGTGAGTTATGCGATCTTGCATATTCACGATCTAAACTCATCTCCAATAGTTGACCCGGTGATTTTACTTTCAACTGCAGGTTTTGGGATTACTCCCAACACTCTTACTCCTTCCATATAGGCGTATGTGCAGCCGCCCCATTAATCCTAGACTTCCTCCTCCGTAAACTACATGAATGCATTTTTCTCCTAAGGTACGACCCAAGTTGTGGGCTGCTTCAGTGAAGCATGCCTCTTTTCCAGAACTAGATCCACCAAAAATGCAGACTGTGTAAAATTTTTTTGTTGAAGATGATGACTCCATTTTTGAAAAGAAAAAAAAAATTTAGAGAGAAACAGATAAAAGTGCAAGTTTGAGGGGTGAATGAAAGAAACCAGTAGAAAGTTTATTTATAGAAGAAAAAGAAGGTAAAATTGTTTAACAAGTTTGTGATTGCGTTTGATTGTGCTTCAACTACTCAATAGAATAATGAAAGCTTTTATCGCGTATCACCACTTTTTATTCAGAAAATCTCACCACACGACAAAAATAAAAGATACTTACGCGTATGTACAGTAGTTGTGATTGTGGCTCACATCTTCCTCTGATTTTACGTTCAGAAACGGCCTAAACGCCTTCTATGAGTCGGGGAGAAGCTTCCCATCCAATTTTCTTACAAATTGGCAAACAGGGTCTTTTAACGTCAGATTCCCAAGACGTTGTTCATATTCTGGTTTGAATTTATTCCACAAACATTGAATTCCGTAATACACAAGTCCACTAGGATGCGTGTCAAGAGAAATTTCGATATTATCTAAATTCTCCTTATTCAGACCATCATTAATGAACTGAATTTTATCTTCTCTGTTTGTAGATGGAATTCCTAAAGATCGACATTTTGCATTACAGCCCATCTAGCACATTTATAGCAAACGGCTAGAATCTTTGCTCGTCGTTTCTTTGCATATGAACTTTTTCCAAGCCCTGGTAAAAATCTAGTTGGTGTTTCGGTGAATTCACCTTCTATTCTTACTTTGGCTTCGATAATGAATCTTATGTCAAAAGGTATGCTTTTATTCGTAAGCAACCTCATCCTTTCAAGCCTTGTCTTGTAAATTTTTAAAATTGCATTTTTGCTTAGAAAGGGAAATCTTTTTTCAATTGTAAACAATGTTTCATCCATGATAAAAAAATAAAAATAAAAAGACAATGAAAATAAAATAAAAAAATATATACAAATATCAGTTGTTGTGGGAAACTGAAAAATCCGACTTTAATAGTCACGGAGTACCGTTATCCGCCACTTGACCGGACAAACACAATTTAGTACTAAGTTACAACGTCGAGAAATTTGTACCTACACAAATAGTTTATAATGTAAGAGTTCAAATATAACTTATACTTCCCGACAACGGCGCCAAAAACTTGACACGCTTTTTGTGTAACTATCGCAAGTGCACGATATCGTATCAAGTAGTAAAGTGGACTTTTTGAGTCCGGTTTATCGATCCCACAAGGAAGTTATGTTATAATTTGAATTATACACTATTAGTCTATTTTTATAGATACTTAAGATGAGTGAAACACACAATTAAAAAGTTTGGTTTAATAATTGCAAAGAAATTGCAATAATAGTTCTAATATTATAAGGAAATAAAAAGATAGCAATAATAATAGATTGATTATCGATAAAATGAAATAGTTGGGATTACAAACTTAGTTCGTCATTAGTTATAAAACATGTATTGAGATCATAAGATGAATTTACTTATTATGTTGTGTAGATTCGATTTTCCTTAAAAAGACGGTTTCTCTTCGAACTATAAACGCCCTTACATATTGAATCAATCCACTATATTTCTATGTTGATTGGCTTCAATACATAGCATTAGGATTTGTGAAAATAACTCAATGAATCATCTAAGGACTAGGGGTATATTTCTATCCCTAGAACAACTTAGAGTGAAGATCATTTGATCTAATCAAACATATTTTCTTTCAAACATATGAAGATCATAAATATCTTCATTAATTGGCCAAATAAATAAAGATTGTTAAAACAATGAAAATCACACACAATAATAAGTAATTCATAATATATCTTTATACAAACATAAATAACATGACTAACCTTGTTTATAATCCCAACTTAAGAAACTTAGCCCATAAAGGGTTTATTACACATATTACAAGCTTTGGTGGTCATTCTTAGTTGAATCAAGAGAAAGAATTGATCCTAACTCCCTTAGTAGATAGAGGAGATAGAAGCAATAAACTCTCTGAACAACATATACTATACCACACTTACAAAGATCACTCAAGAACACAAGTGTGTTCTTCACACAAAAAGAAAAGTTTACAAGAAAATGGAAAATTATATGATGAATGGTGAATGATGAAGGATCTAAGGGGTCTATTTATACACCTAAAGTCATCTAATAGCTCCAAAACTACAGCATTATTACATTATATCGGATCAATGCCAGCCATCCCCTCAATAATACACAAAAGTATAAAAAATTAGACAAATCATAGCAATCTGTCAAGAGTTACGGCCGTAACATTCAGGAGTTACGGCCGTAACTAGGGTGACTTACGGCCGTAACCCCTGAATGTTACGGCCGTAACGTGGCTTCGTAAATTTGCTCATTTGAAGCTTTGATAGTTACGTTTTTAGCCTGAATTCCTCGACTTTGCGTTTTTGCCCTGCATCTTCTTCTGATGATAACTTTTGATATATAACTCGATTTTGAATCCTGAAAGACCGCCGAATTCGTCTCTCGAAAAGCCCTACAACATGAATATATCAAAATTCAATAAAGAGAATATTTATTAAACATGTTGTTTCTTGAGTAATTCAGTTATTTAATCCGATCATCATCCAATAAAAATAAAATTATTAAAACTAATAAATTAAAAGCAAAAAATGAGTAGACTAGCTCAATTATGGGTGAATTTTATCGATACAAACCATGGATAAGTGTACAAAAATGACACTTATCAAGTATTTTGAAATGACTCTTGATATTTTGCAAATTAAATTGTTATCTCATAAGACCGATTCCCTAAATCGAGTTTTGGCGTTTTAGTCTTGCGCGTTTTAACAGTATTTTTATGACGGTATTTGATATGTTACAAATGATTTTGTGAGTTTTGGAAAATGCTACCGTCATCGGCTTTTTGGCGTATTTTGAAATGGTTTTGTAAATGGTTTTTAGCCTGGTAGGTTCCGGCGCAGAATCCCCGGCATGTAATATTCCCGGGCCGAATTACGAACATTTTAAAGTAGTGTTTTGAAATTTTCCTAACATTGTAAACCTCATGATTTAATGTAGTCATGTCAAATGGTCACGTATTTGGTGAAAAATTCTTTCGAATAAACATTTTGGTAGAAGAGGATGGATTTTCAAAATTGTTGTATTTGGGACTCAATACTTCTGAAATATTTCAAATTAGTTACAATTCGATTTTAAATTTTCTTGTAGGCATTACTCGAAAATAAATTTTTAGAGTCATTGTATAAACTTCCTCTTCCTAAATAAAGGATAATATTTACAAGTTTTGAGCACAACGTGACTCGGCTTTTGTTTCAAAAATTTTTTTTCATTAAAAGCATACGCATAATGATCATCCTAGTCGAAGGACTGAAAATTGATTTCAGAAAATTTCGTGCTTTACGATATTACCATTATTCTAAGGATGCTAATTAAACCTTGTGTTGATAATTGTGGTATACCGTACAACCGACTATGTGATAACAATAAACGGTACTATCTGCATTAGCATGACGAGCTTTGGCGGACGTAGACGTGATAATGGAAACGGAAGCGGTGAGGTGGTTCGTACGACAATGATTCATGCTACAGTGAAGGAATATCAAGATCAGAAGATATCCTATGAATCCTCCTCAGTGACCGAGCCAACGAGCAGAGAAAAGAGACCGAGGATATCTGGAAAATTTTTGGGCGGTGATGAGACTAAGGTTCTCAAACCCCGACATCGTTCGAATGCGTCGTCATCGCAGTCGAGAATGAGCATTGGGAATCCCAAGCCAGCATCGGTGACTCCCGATAAGAAGAGGGTGTGCTTCAACTGCAACCGTACGGGACATATCCGTGTAAACTGTCCCTCCCCACTCTTGACTTATTATCTGTGCGGGTGTGAAGGCCATCGGGAGAAAGATTGTGAGATAATTTCCGAATTGGCAAAGAATGCTACTCTGTTGGTGAGCAGAGCAAGTGGCCAGAGAATGTCTCGAAACCTTATGTCTCCTGTTGAAGAGCCTAACATACGCGAATGAAGATTTTGTACTATGTTCTAGTCCTTGCTGTTTCCAACAATCGTGACTTTGATCGTTTTTCATTTTAATTGCTTTTCGTTTCCAACTCCTGCTGTTTTAAGATTCGGGGCTGAAATGTCTTCTTAGTATGGGGGAACGTATTACCCGTACTCTTCTTAGTATTTTCGGTGTTGGGAGACTTTCATTGTTGGTGATTCATCTGTGATCCTCTTGACAATTTTAAACTACCATATTCTACTGAGCCTACCGTCATTCGAACGAATTTCAGAACCGATTTGTTAGACTCCGTGAAATATTGTGGTCTATCCACATCTGAACGTAATCCTTGCAAAATTTTGTTCGAAACTATTTGTTCCCACTCGTGCGGTTAACATTTCCAATGTGTTATGAACTTGAATACGGTTGGTCGAGCTCGACACGTGATTCGAGTACATCTGAGCCGTTTGTGATTTTCCTTAATTCTAGGAGATTTTACTTCTCCACTCTAACTTCTCATGTTCACATGTAATTTATCGCTTCAATTCACGTACCAGATACTTGTTAGGTCCAATCATTGTATTTTTAGAACATTGCATTCGCGCATTGCTCGTGATGTTTTGGGGCTGAGCAAGTAGTTATTTTTCCTTGGTTGTTCCACCACTCTACTTTAAGTTTCGGGACGAAACCTCTTTTTAGAGGGAGAGTATGTATATCCAGATAAATTGTTGGGTATTTTCGTCCGTATTTGAACCCTGTATTACCTGAATTTGTGCTATCAATAATCGAAGTATGATCGTTTCCGTATTCGTATCCTCATGCATGATAATATCAACTTTTAATCCTTCACATGCAACTACGTCGTAATGCACGCTAACAGGTAAGCGTAACGTACATTACGAGCTAGAGATAGCGTACGCTACGAGCTAGACGTAGCGTACGTAAGGAGGTCAATGATTGAACAGGCTGGCTAGCACATGGACGGCTGGTGGTGGGCTCGGAAAGATTCTCGCGGATGAACCTGGACAGTTTTGGGGTCAACGGGTGTTAACGTACGCTAACGTTTGTAACTAGCGTACGCTAATGTGTGTAGCTTACGTACGTAATGTAATATCCGCAATTTCGGATTTCAGGTAATTTTTTTTTTCGGCGGAGGTCCATTTCAATGACTCGCTTGGAACTGTTTCATCATTCTGAGAATGATTAATTCTGCACTTTTTGTCATCCGAGTTCGTTTCGGTATTGTTTTGTTGAGTCCCGTGTTTCTTAACGACTTTTCCGCACTCGAGTTCGATTCTTGTGAATCTCATCCGAAATTACTGTTTCGAGTTTCCCGTAAGTCCGTTTAACTTTGTTAGATGTGTTGTGAACTTCGGTTTGGTTATTCGATCACGTATCGTGATTTTCGGACGTTTTGGGCCAGTTTCGTAATTTCCCAAAGTTTGGGGTAATTACCTTCCGTTGTCGAATTTTGAGCCTTCGGGTGGTCGGAATCGTGTGTTCTCTTAGCTCTTAGATTCGTCTTTGCGAGTACTTCATAACCGTATCTTCGATTCGTATTCAGGTTCGGGTTTCGGGGTCGTTCGGATCGTCGTTGTGATTCTTCATTTTGTGCCTGGAGGCTGCTGGCCGGACCTGGGCGAAACGGCCCTGAAAACGGCGCTGCTGAGCGCCGTGTCCTACACCGGGTCAGCCAGGACTGGCAGCCTTCCGAGACACGGCCGAGACACCCGGCCCTAGTGTGGGCCGTTTGTTGCGCCGTGTCCGGCAGCAGTATATATATGGCAGGACAGTCGGGTTTTTCTTCATTTTTCTCACTCGTTTCATCCTCTTCTGCGGCTGGAGCTTTGAAGATCATGGAGGGATGTTTTTAGGTGTTAAATCCATGAAGTTTCTGAGTCCATAACATCAATTAATCATTCCATAACTTGCTCCGATCGGCCGAATCAAGGCAAGTTTTCTTAAAATCTAGTTTTGGGGATTTTGTTCGATTTGTCCATTTAATCCGTTTTAACTCAGAATAGTGATGGATTGATGATTGTTAAGCTATATTATATCAAATTCCTCGTTATTCCACGGTTGGACTGCCACGGATTTGTCGTTTTATTGAGTATCTTATCGACGCCTTGAAGGTGTTCGATAAAATGTCACAAAGAGAATCCGAGCATTCTACGCTTATTCTTCCTTGTTCACTCGTTAATTTATTGATGTTATGATGTTAGGGTCAGATTCCTTGTGAAGAACGTGAGTCGGAACCCTTCCGTTTGTTGTCTTCGTCGTGGTACAAGCTTCCCGATCGAACCATGTTCTTCGGGGTATTCGGTATCGGTTATTAAGGCAAGTATCTTATTATACGACTTTTATCTTGCGACTAATAATTACGTATGAGATTTATAATGATTTTGCTTGCTTTCATAAATATGTTCCGTTTGAATTGGATGTGTATTCCGCAATTCGAAGGCTTCGTGATAATAGTGTTATTTTGGTATACGTGTTAGCTGTTGTGCAATGTATTGCGTACCGAACGTGTGTTATGTTGGTTGTGTGTCGTTGATTGATGATAGTTGTTGAGAGTGTTGAGATTATGTTATGTGCGTGTGACGTACGATTTTGTGGTGATCAACGTGATTGATTAACTGTGCTCATTGTTGTATGTAATGTGAATGTGAATGTGGTGTGCTGGAATGCTAAGTTCACTCGTGTGGGTTCGACTGGGCCTATGAGGATTCATGGCACAGGTCCATGGGATCAGAACTTAGTGTGTGGTGCTGAGGTCCAATCGTGCAGGTCTGACGAGGCCTACGATGATTCATGGCACAGGTCCATTGAATCAGGACACAGTACGTCCAACCGTGCGGGTTCGACGGAACCTACGGTGACACGTGACACAGGTTCATGGGGTCGGGACTGGTTGTTGTGATTGTTGTGTTGGCTCAATTCGTGTGGGTTGTTGAACCTACGGAGACTCGTGGCAAGCGATCACGGAGTCATGAGCATGATTGATTGTTGTGTTGGCTCAATCCGTGTGGGTTGTTGAACCTACGGAGACTCGTGGCAAGCGATCACGGAGTCATGAGCATGATTGATTGTTGTGATTGGTTAAGTCCGTGCGAGTTGTTGAACCTACAGAGACACGTGACAGGGGATCATGGTGTCACGAATCATGTTTTGTAAATCAAACTTTTTGTAAGAATGTTTTAAGAAAAGAATGTTGGGCCAAGCCCCACGAGATTTATGGAAAAGTTTTCGTACTGTAAATTGTTGAAATACGATTTGAGATTTGGGTTAAGACCCAAAGATTTTCGAAAGGTTTTGAAATTCTAAGAATTCCCGAGATGATAATCTTATTTTCGAATGCTTCATAGCCTATCTTCCCTTGTGAAAACCTCCCGGGAATATCTTGATACTTGATTTTTATATTTGATTCACGATTATTATTTGCTTGTTACATTTTGTATGATTTGATACTTGCACTAGTAAAACACTGGAGTTTTACTAACCCCCGAGTAATCGGGGGGTGGATGTTTGTTTTGCGTCCAGGTACATGCAGATTCAGGGGAGCAGTCACAGGATTGGCACAAGAGGATGACGAGCTGCGATACTAATCAAGAGTTGAGAGTTGTTCTGATTTTTGTTGTCTTGTCAGAGTTGATTTCAGTCTTCCGGTGTATTGTATTTCGACCCCTGTGTGGGTAATGTTGTATAAGTCAATTTTGTTGATCGAGTTGTGTGACCTCATCGGTCTGTATTATTTTATTGTTTGTGAGGTATATCCTGGTAGATCCTCGTAAAAAGGGGTCTACGGCGTGTAATATTCCCATATGGTTTTGGGGGTGTTACACGTAATGCCTAGGGTGTAACGTACGTAAGCGAGTACAGAATGAGATAGTAAACTACCATTGAACAATAGCGTACGCTAAGAAAGAATGGTAGCGTGCGCTAAGTCGATTACGTACGTAAATAGCTAAGGCTAACGTACGTAAAGCTCAAGACATTATATATATGGACAACACCCCATTTCATTTCACTTCGTCCCTTTCACTTGTACTTCGTTTTCCTTCATTTCTAGAGAGTCTCCAGCCATCTAAAACACCTATAGATTACATAGACTCGATCATTTAAGTTAAGAAACATCTTGGATTGGCATTCAAGCAATCGGAGTTGGATGTTACCTCTTGTCTCTGCGTTTCCTTCATATTAAGGTATGTTAATGCTACCTCAACCTTGAATTCGTGTTCTTAAGGATGTTATGAACATACTATCGAGATTATTAAGCTCCATAGATGATTTTTATCCGAACATCATGTTTTTGGAAAATGGAATGTTCATGCTTTAGTTACCCGAGTTAAGAACATTATAGTTTGAATCTTGTTATGATGAACAAGTAAGGGAAGTTTTCTGAGATTAATAAACCGTATTGTATGGTGTTTCCATAATGATCGTAGACTTAATGTTGATAACAACCTCAGATTTTTCCGAACTACCTTTGAGGATTTATAAATGAGATTGGAGTAAGTTTTATGATGGAATGATTAACCTGGAATTTGAAGACATCAACACCATAGGATCATTCTTATTCACATGAGTATTATATGTGTGAATATAACGTACGTTAAGCTCTATGCATTACGTACGTTATACCCTCAGGCAAGACAGTCGTCTGAACTGAGAAGAACTGTCAAATGCACTCTTAGCGTGTGTTAATCTTTGTAGCTTACGTGTGCTAACGTGCAGACGTAACGTACGTTACGTAGGTGTGTAACGTACGTTATGAAGAGTACAGTTAGGGTTCGGTCATCTTTCTATGATTTTCCTCGTGTGATTGATTGTTTATTTAATGATAGGATATTAAGGACGAATTTCCTACGATATTCCAGTTTTGAGCCTTTCCGATCGTCGTTTCCATTGGAGTTCCGGATTGTTCTAATCAACTGTATTTCCGAAGTATTCGCGAGAGATTACCAAGGTAAGTACCTTGACATAAGAATTATAATTACGTGAAATCATTGTTGCGGAAGTGTATGAATCATGTTACGAATATCTGTATATATATTTTATATATATATATATATGTGGATATATGTATAGATATATGTGTATATATATAAATATATATATGGAGATAAATGTTGGGTGATTAATACCAATATTAGTCGACGTACTCAACTTAGATTAAAGTACGAATGATATTTATAGAGGTAATATGGTAATGTTTGTATTTTCGGTTGAGTTACGATATAAGGATACATATGTAGTGTTGATTGGTAGTGTTGAAGGCTTGATGAATAACGTGCGAGTTGTTGTTTATTTTGCGTAGTTACGGATTGGCGAATAAATTATGTGAATTGATGAACTGATTTGATAATTGTTGCAACGGTTGACTGTGTGCTTGGTATTTGTAACAACATGAATTCTTGTTATGAGAGACGTCATATCCGGGTGCCTCTGAGGGCGGGGCGTGTACTCCGGCCTGGTGTACGCTGCAATAAGCGGCTCCATATGATTGGTGAATACCGGTGTTACTTAATGTGCAAGCAAGGGGCGGCTCCTGTGGGACTGAACACCGGCACGGTGACATGTGCAATGGGCGGCCAATATAGTGGAGTGAATGCCGGTACACAGGTGTGCAAGGGAGGCGCCTGGAAGTCTTATTAGTAACGGATATTTGAGTGATAGCTAAGACCTTGTTACCAAATGATTTTCGTAATTCAAAGTTCATGCAACTCGCTTTAAAATGTTGGTCTTGATGTAGACCGCGATTCGTGTTTCTGAAAGTTTGTTCCAACTTGTTTTAAATGTTGGTATCAGGGTTAATTAACCAAGGATATTTGACGAGATTTCCGAGGTTAATTAATCAGGGGTCTTGAGCAGGATTTGTCGAATGAGAGGTTGTGCCTTTGATTGTACTGTGATGATTATTCTGTGTATTGGGTCGAGGACCCCGTGGGATGTTGAGATTTGATCTCGTGATGATATTATTTGGATTGGGCAGAGAACCCCGTGAGATGTTGTAATGATTCGCTTGTGATATTGTTTTATCAATTGGGTCGAGGACCCCGAATAACGTTGTAATGATTTTCTTGCAAATTGTCGAGGACTCGAGAGCTTTTTGAAGTATTTTATAAATGTATTCTCATTCGATTTTCAAAATCCCAAGACGGCCCGAGTCAATAATAATGTTTCAAACTTTCTTATCAAAATATTTTTCTTTTTATAAAAAGGGATTTTTCAAACTAGATCTTCTGACTCCTTGGACTCGTTTAAAGTTTCATTGGTGTTATGATCCGTAAAGAGAATATGACCATGTGATTATCTTCCACCTTCTGTATGCGAGTGCTGTTCTGTGTTGACTATGGGAATGTATGGTTTGTGTTAAGGCTTCGCGGCTGTTGAGTTTTGTGTTGTTATTGTTCGTATATCTTGTATATTATGTACTTGCACTAGCAAAATTCCAGTTTGCTAACCCCCGAGATTTCAGGGGGTGGGTGCCTGTTATGCATTCAGGTTTTGGCGGCTCGGGAGCAGTCACGGGATTGGCTTAGAAGGAGATGGAAGACGACGATGTTAATCACACAAGAGTCAGTCTTTTTCTTTTGTTTCATTTTGGTTGGTATTTCTCTTTCGGTCGAGTATCCACCCTTGCATGGGTGTAATTTTTATTCATTAAATTAAGCTGTCATTCCTTTCTGTGTTCAAGTTTATTATTGTCATTGAGAAGTAAATTTAGTTAGTTTCTGAATTGTTTAATGACCTTGTCGGTCTGCTTTGTAATTAATATTGACCCCGGTCGGTCAATCATTGAGTAGTCTTTTGGAATTTAGCCTGGTAGATCCTTATGATAAGGGTCTATGGCATATGACATTCCCGGTTGTATTATGGGGGTGTTACAGTGATAAAGACGTCGGCATTATTTATCATGTGAGTTATGCGGTCTTGCATATTCACAGCTCTAAACTCATATCCAATGGTTGCCCCGGTGATTTTACTTTCAGCGAGAGGTTTTCGGATGATTCCCATCACTTTTACTCCTTCCATATAGGCAGAAGCAGCAGCGCGTCCCATTAATCCTAGACTTCCTCCTCTGTAAACTACATGAATGCTTTTTTCTCCTAGGGTACGACCCAAGTTATGGGCTGCTTCAGTAAAGCAAGCCTCATTCCCATGACTAGCTCCGCCAAAAATGCAGATGGAGTTAAATCTTTTTGCGGAAGATGATGACGACGACTCCATTTCTTGAAAAGAAAAATTATTTTAGAGAGAAAAGGAGAGAATTGCATGTTTGGGAGATGCAGAAAAGAAACAAATGCAGTGTTTATTTATAGATGCAAAATAAAGCGAAAAGATCTACCAAATCTGTGACTGTGTTAATTGCGCTTCAACTACTTAATAGAATAATGAATGCATTTATTGTGTATCACTTTTTATTAAGAAAATATGACAAACGACAAAAATAAAAATACTCACACATGTATGTACACTAGTTGTGATTTTGGCTCATATCTTCCTCTGGTTTTACGTTCAAAAATGGCTTAAATGCCTTCTATGAGTCGGGGATATGCTTCCCATCCAATTTCACAAATTGGCAAATATGGTCTTTTACCGTCAGATTCCCAAGACGTTGTTCATATTCGGATTTGAATTTCTTCCCTAGACAGAGAATCTCATGATACACTAGTCCACTAGGATGCGTGTCAAGAGATAACTGAATATCATTCAATTTCTCCTTACTCAGTCCATCCTTTATGAACTCAATTTTATCTTGTCTGTTTGTTGAAGGAATTCCAAGAGAACGACATTTTTGATCACAAGTCCATCTGGCACATTTATAACAAACATACATTTTCTTGGATCTTCGTTTCTTGGCATATGAACTTTTATTAAGCCCTGGTAAGAATCTAGTGGGTGGTTCGAATGATTCCCCAGCTATTCTTACTTTGGCTTCAATAGTAAAGTGAATGTCATGTGGGATGTCATACAACATGAATAATCGCATTCGCTCGGCTCGAGCTCTATAAATTCTTCAGATTGCCTTTTTGCTGAGAAAAGGAAATTGTTTTTCAATATTTTTAAGGCTTTTTCCATTTTTTATTTTTTTGGGGTTCTTTAAAAGAAATATAAAATTCACACACACAAGAGGTAATTTAAAAGTAGCAAAATCAAGTTCTTCCTAAGTAAGTTTCTTTTTTGAAAAGGACATAATAGGATCTTATCTTATCTGGTTGACAATGATGTTCACGTGTCCTGATTGTCTTGTTTCCTTGTCATGCCCTGTAAAAAGAAGCTTACAAAGTATTCTATTTAAATCACACAACAAAATAAAATAAAGCTTGGGTTGCCTCCCAAGAAGCTCTTGTTTAACGTCGTTAGCTTGACGTTAGTGTGATTTTGATTTAAAGTTTTTCAACGAAAGTTATACTTTCAATTACTTGTTCTTGATGTGCTCCTTCATAATATGGTTTAACACGGTGACCGTTTACCTGAAATGATTCATTCGTTCTGGGATTTAACAGCTTTACAACCCCATAAGGATATGTTTCTAGGATTGTGAATGGAGCGCTCCAACGAGATCTCAATTTTCCCGGAAATAATCGTAAGCGAGAATTAAATAATAGAACTTGCATTCTAGATTTCAAATTTTTATCGATGATCTTTCTATCATGTAGTCGTTTGACTTTTTCTTTATATATTTTTGCATTTTCATATGCCTCATTTCGGATCTCATCGAGTTCGGAGAGGTGAAGCTTTCTTTCTTCTCTTGCTTTCATTAAGTAAAAATTGACGCTTTTTATTGCCGAGTAGGCTTTATGTTCTATTTCGACAGGTAAGTGACATGCTTTACCGTAAACAAGATGGAAAGGACTCATTCCTAAGAGCATTTTATAAGCAGTACGATAAGCCCATAGTGCGTCATTCAACTTAACAGACCAATCTTTCCTTGAAGGATGTACAATCTTTTCGAGGATTCCTTTAATCTGCTTATTACTCGTTTCCACTTGTCCTGGTGTTTGGGGTGGTAAGGAGTAGCTATTTTATGATTAATATGGTACTTTTTCACCAGTTTTTCAAAAAGCTTGTTACAAAAATGGGATCCCCCATCACTAATGATTGCTCTCGGAAAGCCAAAACGACTTAAAATATTGTCTTGCACAAATTTTAGAACTGTTTGAGAATCATTAGTTCGTGTTTCAATAGCTTCTACCCATTTTGACACATAGTCAACTGCAACCAGGATGTACTCAAAATTAAATGACTTAGGAAATGGCCCCATGAAGTCAGTTCCTCATATGTCAAAAATTTCGATAACTAAATTATTTGTCAAAGGCATTTCATTTCTTTTTCCAATATTTCATATTCATTGACATCGGTCACATGAAATATAAAATTGATGTACATATTTGAATCCTGATTGGAGAATTTTAAAAGCAGTTTTATGACCTCCAAAATGTCCTCCACAATTATACTCATGACAAAATGTCAAAACATTTTTTTTGTTCACTTTTGGGAATACAACGTCTTATAATATCATATTTACTGATTCTAAATAAGAAGGGATCATCCCAAAAATAACTTCGACAAGTGAAGAAAAATCTTTTACTTTCTTGAAAAGATAAGCCATTTTTAACGTTCCACATGCAAGGTAATTCACAATATCAGCGTACCAAGGAGTTGTATTAATTTGAAAAAGTTGTTCATGAGGAACTTATTCAGGGATAGTATCGTACTTTTGCAAAGCAAGAGTGTCGTCGTTAATTATGAGTCGTGACAAATGGTCAGCGACCACATTTTCGCTCCCTTTTCTATCCTTGATTTCTACGTCAAATTCTTGCAACATTAAAATCCATCTAATTAGTCTTGGTTTAGCTTGTGGCTTTTTTATTAAATATTTTAATGCTGCATGATCACTCTCACTATTACTTTTGACCCTACGATATAAGATCGGAATTTGTCGAGGGCAAAAACTATAGCTAACAACTTTTTTTCCGTGGTAGTGTGTCACGCCCCCAAATCCCATTGGGTTATTACAACGCCGTGGACCCCACACCAGGAGATCCACCAGGCAAACCACGACTAAAACACAACAAACTGACCAAAAGGGGAAATCACAGTCCCTACTATGATATTCGACATAATATTCCGATAAGAAATTTCAACGACAATGATGCGCCTACATGGCCAAAATAAAATACAACAACATCCACGAGCCTTGCTCGGGTAATACAAAATGGCAACAACTGACGAAACTGGAGTACCCCAAACTATCTGACTGACATGCACACTGAAACAACTCGGACTAGTATCTCTCGAATGCCTCATCGCCATCGTCATGCCCCTGTGTCTCAACTCTCCCATCACAAACACCTAAAACAAGAAAACATGTTCCGCCCACACGGGGCCAGTCATCCAGATAATGAATATCAAATACATGTACGACATGATATGCATCCAAAGGCAAAATAAATGGTACAACAATGATAATACAAGATGCTCACAAACCAAGGTAAGAAACGAGCATTCGTGAAATAATATGCCCACGACATACGATCAATATGTGCTCAATAAGTTAGAACACAAGTGCCCGACGGCGAATCATCACTATATAACACAACAATGAATTACCCGAAGGTAACCCAAACCAGAGCTGAAATAATTACGAATCACAATGCCCGAAGGCTCCAAAGGAAATACCAAAACATCATAATGGCCTGAAAGCCCTCAACCGAAGCTACCAAAATATCACGATGGCCTGAAAGCCACTCAACCGAAGCTTCCAATCATCGCAATGGTCTGAAACCACTCAGCCGAAGCTGTCAATCATCACAATGGCTCGAAGCCAAAACAGCCTGAAGCTGTATCACATGAGGGCCGAAGCCACGGCACGAAGTCGTATCACAATGATATCATCCAATGACCGTGACCTGCTGAATTACAGGTATTGGGAAACCAACCATGAAGGTTCAAGCCCCAGACTTACCCATAATGTGATCACCCAGTGACCGTGACCTGCTGAATTGCAGGTGCTGGGAAACCAACCGCGAAGGTTCAAGCCCCAGACTTACCCATAATGAGATTACCCAGTGACCGTGACCTACTGAACTTTAGGTGTTGGGAAACCAACCGCGAAGGTTCAAGCCCCAAACTTACCCATCGAGCACTAGCCAAGACTAGCCTCTAAAACAAAATTAATCACAAACGGGAACGATCCCAAGATTACCGAATTTACAAGAATAATAGTATGTAGCCTTGAGTCGGCCAACACGATAACAATAACTCACAGATGGGAACCGTCCTCGATGGTCCCAATTCAAATACCTCGACTGCCTTGGAATGGCCAATCGATCACAACGACTCAATGGATGGGAACTATCCTCGACTGTCCCAGTTCAATACTTCGATTGCCTTATAACAAGCAATCGATAACAACAACTCGACAGATGGGAAATGTCCTTGACAGTCCCAATTCAATACATCGATTACCTTAGAACGGTTAATCGATAACAATGACTTAACAGATGGGAAATGTCCTCGACAGTCCCAATTCAATACATCAATTACCTTTAGAATGATCAATCGATAACAATGATACAATGGACTGGAAATGTCTTCGACAGTCCCAATTCAATACACCGATTACCTAAGAACAGACAATCGATTACAACTCAATGGATGGTAAATGTCCTCGACAGTCCCAATTCAATACATCGATTACCTTAGAATGGTCAATCGATAAGAACTCAACGGATGGGAAATGTCCTCGATAGTCCCAATTCAATACCTCGATTACCTTAGAACGGCCAATCGATAACAACGAAACAACCAGAACAGATGTCCCCGTGCCTTTAATTGACCACCAGAAATAGAGACGATAATCGGATATGTCAACGCCTTCAATCGGCCAATACAACATTAACAGAAAAACAACGATATCAATAACAATGATCACAACGATATCTCAATGGAACATCAGTCAACAATAACCATCGATACATCAACACCGCAAATCAGCTATCGACAACAACATAATCCAACAAGTATCTCAATGCCCCTAACCGGCCATTAACGAACAACAATGACAACAAGACGATTCCCACAAAAATGTTCAAACTCGTAAAGTCCTCCAGGAAGAACATTCTAAAACCTACCCGTAACGGCATATACATAACAATATAAAAACAATCAAACTAAAAATCACATGCCCAAACGGCAAATAGGATCTCCAATCCAATTGAATACATCTGACAGCATCAAGTTTAAACATACAACAAAACCATTCCTCGGAGTTTCTCACGAACTCAATCGTCGATACCTAATTCGAAACCCATCAAGATTCTCAATTTTTCACACCATACTACCCCATGCGGTGGTTCAAAGGTAAAACAACAATACACCCAGTTTTTATATATATGCTATGTGTCACAAGTATTATATACAACTATATTACACAACACCGTGTAAATAAAATTATGCACCGCAATTAACTCACTAAGATAAAATCATGATACACGGGTACCTCGCATAAAAGAGGAGTCTTACGTCCACAGGCCGCACGGAGATGATGGTTGCCCACGATATTAATCTCATCTGACGACATATCCGACACGTTGTGACTACGCACTACTCAACTGGTCACCTGACGACTCGAACGACAAGACAACACATTACTCGACAAATCACGACTCGACTCGACTCGACAGCCTAGGTTTCCGCAACCTAAGCTCTGATACCATAAATGTAACACGCCCAAAACTGTATGGGAATATTACACGC
The DNA here is from genome assembly GCA_033398695.1 of Orobanche coerulescens. NCBI lineage: Eukaryota > Viridiplantae > Streptophyta > Magnoliopsida > Lamiales > Orobanchaceae > Orobanche > Orobanche coerulescens. The sequence continues at coordinate 124,210,449 of CM065802.1, read as the reverse complement.
CGTAGACCCTTTGCACAAGGATCTACCAGGCTAAACATCCATAAACAACCAAATGCTTACCCGGCCAGGGTCAAACAATATAATAATACAGATCGTTAAGGTCACTTACACATGAATACACAGACCGATGAGGTCACACAACTCCATCAACAGAACTGACTAAAACAACATTACCCACACAGGGGTCGAAACACAATACAGCGGAAGACTAAAATCAACTCTAACAATACAACCAAACTCTACCAACTCTCGACTCTTGATTAGTATCGCAGCTCGTCATCCTCCTGTGCCAATCCTGTGACTGCTCCCCTGAACCTGCATGTACCTGGACGCAGAACAGACATCCACCCCCCGATTACTCGGGGGTTAGTAAAGCTCCACTGTTTTACTAGTGCAAGTATAACACAATACGAAATGCAACAAGTAAATAGCAACTATGAATTTAATATGGAAATCAATTATCAAAATGTTCCCGAGAAGTTTTAGAATTCGAACTCAAGCAACAGATATTTGAAAAGGAACACATCATCTCGGGGATTTTTAAAGCAGAAATTCTTTTGGACCTCGAGTCCCAATTTACAAAACCTTTTCGTAAACATTAAGGCCTTAGACCGATTCTCGTTTCAAAACACATTAGATAAGATATCATTATGAGTCCGAGACCCATATTTAAAATGTTACCCAAACAATCATTGTTATACGATCGTTGTTCGTACACATCATGTATCGAACTCCGAAGGCCTCGACGGACCTTACCCGGACCACACACACTGTTCGTACACATCATGTACCGAACTACGGTGGCCTCGAGGACCCTACCCGGCCACAAACATCGTTCGTACACATCATGTACCGAACTCCAGAGGCCTCGTTGGACCCTACCTGGATCACACACCTTGTTCGTACACATCATGTACCGAACTCCAGAGGCCTCGTCAGACCCTACCTGGAACACACACACACACATCGACACGACACAACTCATAATCACCAAATGTCAAGACATTCCACATTACACCGAAATGTATAATCAAGTATGTAAACCAAAACAACACAAATATCATAATCATCGCAACAACTCAACAATGACCAACCACGCCCGGCACAAACTTAGATGATTTGCACATCCAACACAATTCCACGATGTTAACTAAGTGAAGGTATTATCGTTACCATCAGTCTTTCATAATAATCAATTCATACGAAGCATATTCGCTAAGATAAATCAATTCATCATAACCATAACACAACGTCCCTATTCACAAGACATAATTCGTATAGTAAAATACTTGCCTTAATAACCGCTACCGAATACTCTGAAGAACACGGTTCGACCGGGAAGCTCGGACCCCGAAGAAGACAACGAACGGAAGGGTTCTGACTCGAGTTCTTTGCAAGAATTTCGTCCCTAAGTCATACCAATAATAAATAAACAATCGTACGATGGATAATAATCACACAACGCCCAATCCCCCCTCTAAGACCTTTTGTCGGACACCTTCAAGGCGTCGACTAAGAACTCAACCAAAATGACAAATCAATACAATCCAACCATGGAATAACAATGGAAATGATAGAATACACCTAAATAATCATCAATCCATCACAATTCTAAGTTATTACTGTTAAATCAGACGAAAATAACAAAACCCCCAATTTTCCCATACTAGGATTTTTCAGGAAATCTGACCTGATCGATGATATGAACTCCAAGACTTCATAGATTCATCACTTGACAACATGCCTCCATGCCTACCAAGCCTCCAGCCGCGGAAAAGAAAGAAACGAGGTGAGAAAATGGGTGAAAACACGTCTGATCGATCATATTTATACTGCCCAGTGTGTGCCGACAACTTACGGCCGTTACTGGCACTCCTTACGGCCATAACCAGCCTTCGTCCAGATGCTGCCCAGTCCCTTACGGCCGTACCCGATAACGCCTTACAGAAGAATCGCATTCGTCCGAAGCCGCCAGTCTGCACGGCCGCACTCGATCACGCCTACGGCCAGAATCGCATTCGTCCGCCCGTGCTCGCGATCACTTACGGCCGTAACCGGCACCTTACGGCCGTAACTTGGCCAGGCCAGTACCTGCTCCAAAACGTGGGGCCGTGACTCGACCGTGGCCACTTCCGATGGCCCGGACGACCCTGAAACCCAAACCTAAATATGAATCGAAGATACGGTTGCGAATTACTCACAAAGACCAATCCAAGTGCTAAGATAACACACGATTACGACCACCTGAAGGCTCAAAATTCGACAACGGAAAGTAATTACCCTAAACTTTGGGAAATTACGAAAACGGTCCAAAACGTCCTAAATGCACGATACACGATCGAAACACCAAGCCAAAGCTTGCAACATGAATAAAAACATTAAATGAACTTACAAGAAACTCGAAACAACAATTTCGGACGAGATTCGCAAGAATCAAACTCAAGTGCGGAAAAGCCGTTTAAGAACACGGAACTCAACAAAACGATACCAAAACGAATTCGGATGACAAAAAGTGCAGAATTAATCATTCTCGAAATGACGAAACGGTCATAACAGACTCACTAAGATGAACTTCCGCCAAAAAATGGAATTTACCGGAAATCGAAATTGCGGATATTACATAATACCCTCCTTAAAAGAAGTTTCGTCCCGAAACTTAAAACAAGTAGGGAGAAGCAATATCCCGCCAGGAAAACTCAACGAGATACACAAGAAACGCGTAACTTTTGCCCATTGGCGAAACGTTACAAGCAACGCAAGGGAATATACAACGCGAAAACACATTTCACGACGACCAACACAACGCCACCGGCTATGATTCAAAACAATAACGAGCAATTGACGACACATCACATACCACATCACATGCACACATTAAGTCAAAGAAACGCACACGACAACAAGTCGCACCTGACTAAAACGGCTATACGAACAAATAGAGTATCACGATAGAAATCACTTTGATTCTTATCAACAAGAAAATGTCCGACGTCAAAACACAAACAATTCAAGATAACGAAAAACGAGAATACCGGATATTACAGACTTGACTTGCTTGCTTTTGTGATAGGGTCCGCAAACACTATTCTTATGAAATAAAACATCGGACACGCCTCTGACCAGTCCCTGTCGAGCTAATTTGTTGATCGTCTTGAAGTTGATGTGAGACATATTTTTGTGCCATAGCCAGTTTTGACCTACAGTGCCTATGGAAACAAGACAAGGAATTACAGTACTAGTGGGTTTCGAGTCAGTAATATAAATGTTACCTGACCGGCTTCCTGTAAGGACAATCTGTTTGGTCCTTATGTCCTTCACCCTATAGTGATCTACATAGAATTTGACAGAGAACTGTTTGTCACAGAACTGGCTAATGAAGAATATTTTACTGTAGTCCTTCTACGTAGGCTACGTCGGTTACCTTGAATTTTCCTACAAGCAGGGTTCCTTTCCCTATTACTCTTTATTTAAATTTGTCACCAAATCGCACCTTTGACCACGACCTTCTACATAATCTGTCAGCTTGGTGACATCTTATGTCATGTGGCGAGAACATGTACTGTCAAAGTACCAGATGTCCTTCTCCTTGATATCCTATAATAAAAAAATTAAGTAGATTTAGGTCCCATTTTATTTTTAGGTCCTTGGTTATTAGTGACTTTAGGTACCCATATTTGTCTAACAATGGATTTTCTATAGATTGTGTTAGGTCCTCTTTTGCGAGATTTACATGGGACAGGCACGCAATAGCCGTAAGTACTGTTATGCATGTAAATTTTTAATTTTGGCTCCAGTATAGTTGTTCTCTAGTAGGAGGAACCATATTTCTCTACCTTCTAGCCTAACTTCTAGGTTTCCATTTAGATTCCCAGTCCTGCTGTTGGTTGAACTGCACGGCAGCTTGCGTACGAGACTTATACCTGGGTTCATGTGGCAGCATCTAGGAGCATTGTACTGTCGGTAGTACTGAGTGCATGTTGTTGATGGTACTTGTATACAGCCTTCCTTGTAGTCTGCTGCTGACGCTGTTGGTATGCTCGAGGAGCACACTATTGATATTCAGTATTGCGTCTTACAGGCTTGCGGGACTGTGTCTTCTGCTGCTTATGATATGAAGTAAGTGATGGAATGGAAGCCTTCGATTTTTGAGAAGGGACGCATGTGGCTTTTGCTTTATCTAGAGGAGCAGCCTTTGGATCTTCCTTGATTTCAGAAATGGATTCTACTCCATTGATAAAAACTGTACTTGTTTTTTCCCTTGTTAGAGAACGAGTCGTATCCCAAGCCACGTTTGTGATGGACATGTTGTCCCGTGCTTAGGATGTCTTCTATCCTCTTAGATGATTTCTCAAATAATTTGACGATGGTCTTGAGTTCTACTTCTCTTTTCTCGAGAATCTGTATCTTAGATTCTAGTAAAGTATAATCATCTATCATTGGTTATGAGATTTTACCTCATTTAGTTCAATTGCAAGTTTATGATTGCTTTCCATGAGTTTTTCATGAGTTACCTTGTTGTTTTTGCAATCTAAAGACATATTTTCATTCTTGTTTTTGAGCAGGTCATTTTCATCCTTCAGCTTTGATTTGAAAGAGAGAGCTACAATTTTTCTTGTTTAAGCATATCATGGGATTTTTCGATGGTTTTAAATTCATTCATCATATTTTCAAAGGTATGTGATGCATTTATATGGTTAACTGAAGATGAACTTACCTCGTCACCACTATCATCGTTATCTTCCTTTGCCATAAAGCACGTGTAGGCTTTATCTTCTATTTCATCATTAGAGGAGTCACTGTCGGTGATTGCCTGTAGGCATTCCTCTATTTTGATAGGTGTGGGAGTGGCTTCCGATTCTCCGATCAGTAACTTTAGTTTGTTTCTCCAGACACGCCTTTTGTCATCCTTCTCCTGTTGCTCAGCTTCGGGCAGCTTCTGTACTTTAAAATGAGGACATCTATTTGCATAATATCCTAGTTTCCTTCAGTTATAACATAGAGTAGAGTCTCCAGATGATGGCGACTCATAGCTTACCTTGTTGAAGGGTTTAGGCTTGTAGGGAGCCTTTCTGGATTCCATAATGGATTTCCTAAATTTGTGCATGAGCAAGGCCATTTCATCTTGTGACAGGATATCATCACTATCAGCGGATTTAGATGTGCTGGGGGCAGAGCTGTGTCTCTTGTTGGATACAGCAGCAAGTGTTGTAGTCTTCGCAACGGACTCTTCAGCCTTTTCTATTCTGTCAATATCATACTCAAAATCTTTGAGGTCAAAGAAGAGGTCAGAATTATATATGTCATTTAAATTATAAGATGCTCACATAGCTGTGGTGTTAATGTCCCATTGGGAAGGGAGTGATCTAGATATTTTGAGACTTTTCTCTTTTTGGGTATACACTTTGCCCAATGTTTTGTAACACCCCAAACTAGGCGGATATTACAGTGCCGTGGACCCCCGACTGGGACCCACCAGGCGAATGAAAACTGATGAATTAAATAATATAATTGTAGTACCGAACCACATTATATTACCAAATACTCCGATGAGGAGCTTAAGTGCAATACACCAGGACAATACAGAATACTAGTATATTTTATATGAAAATAAAATACAGAACCCTGAATAATTAAACATCTCAAACGGAATTTAATGAAATACAAATGAAGAGAAATAAGAATGATCGAAATGATCGAAATGATTGAAATAACCTAATGATCGGGGCCCCTACTAGTATCACTAGGACTCTCGCCGTCAACATGCTATTCCCGTGCTTTTGCCTTGCCATGACCTGAAAATAAAATCCCCATACGGGGTCAGTTACACATAACAACAATCCTCAAGGGTTGAAAATACACAATCATGATATATCTGAAGTTATGAATTATCCTTAGTTATGAATTACGCTGAAGAGGAGTATCATAGTACGCCCGTAATGTTCTGTGCAAGTGTACAAGACGAATGATCGGACACACCTGTCCTTGTACCTAATTAGTCTCACGGAGGTAAGCGTTACCGTGTTCACGGTCCAATGTATCGGTGAACCCAATACATGACCATCGTGTGCCCGACTAAAAATTCCACACAACCACACCCGACCACGCAATATGAACCCAGAAGGTCATATGAACGAGAATGACCACAATGAATATCAATGAATAATAATTCGACAAGGTCAAGAATGACTCACCGAGATGAAAGTAATAGTGACGTGATTGATAACTCAATGAAATGATTGGAACCGCTGCTTCCTCGTGAATGAAGGGATTATTTGACAATTACAAGTCTCAATACGGTTAAATACAATGATCAATGAGTGATTATGAATGAACAACAACAAAAGGAATGCATATCCTTTTAACCGAGTAAGAATCGACTTACACAACACCGGTGACAATTATCCTTCCACGAACAACGTCCTAATTGAGATATCGGTCCGCCGAACAACCTTGAATACTACAATTACCAACAATCCGCTCAATACACAAATCAAACACGAATATAACGAACTCAAAACGTCGATTTACTAAACCAAGTTCATTGGGGCATTATATCGAACACTTTGTGGCCAAACTTCGATTGTTTATAACCAAGCTTCAATAATACCAACATCAAATCTCCAAGAAGTGTTTTTAACCAACAAAACATCATCAATACGATCAATAATCCATTATGAATATCCAAAATTGTGATTTCAACAACAATTAATCGAAAACCCCCAAATCCAACTCAATATTCAAAGTGTTCTTGAATAATCCTTCAATAATCCAATGAATAATCAAACATGTCCATAATCATGCGTATATCACTTCATACAACACGATCTTACCATCCAAAACATCATATCTCAATACAAAATCGAAATCCAAGAGGTTTGATGAATATTACCTTTGAAGATTCAAGTACTTTAATCCGATGAAATCGCGTTAGATCCACAATCCGAGCTTCACGACCGAATGAAAATGATGAAAAATGAATACTCAAGTGATAGATGATGAAAATCCTCTCCCTCAAGCCTTCTCTCTCGGAACAAGGTGGATGAAATGAGAAAAATGGGTTGAATTCGCTGAAAAAACACAATTATAGTGCTGACTGTACTGTGTGCCGCGGCCCGGCCGAAGTGTGCCGCGGCACAGGGCCAAAAACAGCACCTAGCGATCGGCAGCGTGCCGCGGCCCGGACGAGTGTGCCGCGGCAGTGACTCGGCAGTGTGCCGCGGCCCCGTCGGCATGTGCCGCGGCCCACGGTACAGAGGGGTTGGCCGATAAGTTGCAACACGAGTGTGCTGCGGCCCGGACGAGTGTGCTGCGGCAGTGACTCGGCAGTGTGCCGCGGCCCTGCCGGCATGTGCCGCGGCCCAAGGTACAGGCTGCTCGGCCAAAACTGGAAAATGTGTGTGCCGCGGCGCACACTCCTTGTGCCGCGGCCCACACCCCCCTTGGGTCATAAAATGGTGAAAAATGATCCGGAAAGAGAATAAGAGCAATAGGAACCAATATATTGGAAACAATAACACGAAATGGAAGTACGGAAACCCCAAAACGGTGGTTCCAAGCCATGATTACAAGGATTCGCCCAACAAAACACAATTCGAACAATGAGGAGATTAGAAATGACATGAACTCCAAAGTCAACAACGATTAATGAATCAATTACCACGATCAAGATAATACTCTTGTCTCGATTCCCGAGTAAGGTTGAAACAATGAACAATATCGATACACAACTCGAAGTTATTCCGAACGGTGAACACGGATGAATGATTATAACGAGTGAAAAATTACATAGTGACAATTACCGAATGAAATTACTGAATGATAATGACTGAATTACAACCGGGTGTTACATACACCCCCTTAAAAGAGTTTCATCCCCGAAACTAAGGGTCAAACAACTTGGGATAACTCTCCCACATACTATCCTCGGTTTCCCAAGTAGCCTCTTCGACTCCGTGTCTAGACCACTGAATTTTAACCAAAGGAATTGCCTTATTCCTCAACTGTTTGATTCGCCGCTCTAAAACTCGTATGGGACGCTCTTCATACGAATGATCATCTGCGATCTCGATTTCATCGGACTGAAGTATGTGACTCAGGTCGGCAACATACTTCCGCAACTGAGAGATGTGAAACACATTATGAATTCGGCTCAACGCCGGAGGTAAGGCCAAACGATAAGTTAGCTCGCCTACTCGTTCCAAAATCTCAAACGGTCCAATAAATCTCGGACTCAACTTCCCCCATTTTCCGAAACGGAAAATACCTCGACTCGGGGACATTTTGACCAAAACGTGGTCACCCGTCTCGAACTCTAGTGGTCGATTTACGTTTGTCTGCATAAGATTTCTGTCGACTCTGAGTGGTCAACAAACGACTCTTGATCAAAGCTACCTCCTCACGGGCGGCTATAAGCATATCGGGCACGGTGCCGATTGAATCTGATAAGTCATCCCAACACAAAGGAGATCGATAGCGACGATTGTACAAGGCATTGTAAGGTGTCATCTTAATTGAAGCATGCCAACTATTATTATACGTGAACTCGATCAATGGTAGTTGGGCTTCCCAATCCTCTTTCCAATCGAGGACGCATGTCCTCTAATGTCTGAATAGTCCTCCCCGATTTCCCGTCGGACTGAGGATGAAAAGCGGTACTGAGATTAAGTTGAGTTCCCATAGCACGATGAACTGATTTCCAAAAATGAGACACGAATCGCCCATCACGGTCAGAAACGATACTTTTAGGAGTACCGTGCAATCTCATTATCTCTTTGATAAATAACTGGGCAAGTCTCTCGGTACCCCACGTATCCTTAATCTCAAAGAAATGAGCTGATTTAGTTAGACGATCCACAATTACCCAGATCGTATTCATGCCACGACAACTCATCGGCAAACTCGTGATGAAATCCATTGAAATATCCTCCCATTTCCATTCTGGAATAGGGAGAGGTTTCAGCATACCCGCCAGTCGCTGATGTTCTATCTTGACTTGCTGAGAGGTCAAACATCTCGAAACAAATTCCGCGACTTCTCGCTTTCTATTACTCCACCAGTAATTTTGTTTCAAGTCTTTATACATATTGCTAGACCCCGGATGAACAGAATAAGGGATAACATGAGCTTCTCACAAAATCAAGTTTTTCAACTCGTCGTTCGCCGGTACGCACAACCAATTCTTAAAACGCAAAAGTCTATCCTCGTGGAACACAAACCCGGGGGCTTTCCCCTGAGTCACATCCTCTCGAATACGTAACAAAAATGGGTCTGAACCCTGATTCTCCCTGATCTCCTCCTCAAGTGGTGATGAAATTTCCAACGTACAAAGTTGCCCTTGTACTCGTTGTAACCAGACCTCGATCTCGGGTCTCAGAAATTCCTGCTGAAGCTCCTTCTGAACTGTTAAACGAGCAAGCATCTTCTCTTGAACGGACTTACGACTCAAGGCGTCGGCGACAACGTTCGCCTTGCCCAGGTGGTAAAGGATCTCGATATCATAATCTTTTATTAGTTCCAACCACCGCCTCTGTCGCATATTTAACTTCTTCTGAGTAAATATATACTTCAAACTCTTGTGATCGGTGAAAATCTGACAGGTGACGCCATAAAGGTAATGACGCCAAATCTTCAACGTGAAAACCATGGCTGCTAACTCCAGGTCGTGGGTCGGACAATTAACCTCGTAAGGTCTCAATTGCTGTGAAGCATAAGCAATAACCTTCCCATTCTGCATGAGTACACATCCGAGACCCTGCCCGGACGCATCACTATAAACCACAAATCCTTCCGTCCCTTGCGGCAAGGAAAGTACAGGTGCTGAAATTAACCAGCTCTTGAGTTCCTCAAAACTCCGCTGACATGCGTCGGACCACGTGTATTTCTTATCCTTTCGCAAAAGGTTCGTCAAAGGTTGAGCGATTTTAGAAAATCCTTCCATAAACCGCCGATAATAACCGGCTAATCCGAGAAAGCTTCGGATTTCCTTAACATTCTTCGGAGGTAACCAATCTTGGATAGCCTCCGTCTTCTGAGGATCAACACGCACTCCATCTGATGAAATTACATGCCCGAGAAGAGTCACTTCGGTCATCCAGAACTCACATTTGGAAAACTTTCCATAAAGTTGCTCTCGTCTTAACACGTCGAGAACCTGATGAAGATGAACCTCGTGTTCCTCTCGGTTACGAGAATAAATCAAAATGTCATCGATGAAGACAACCACAAACTAATCCAAAAATTCTATGAAAACCCGATTCATTAACTCCATAAATACCACAGGTGCATTAGTCAACCCAAACGGCATAACCACAAACTCATAATGACCATAGCATGTTCGGAACGTCGTCCTTGCGATATCCGACTCTCGAATTTGCAACTGATGATACCCAGATCTTAAATCGATCTTGGAAAATACTGAAGCTCCCTGAAATTGATCTAAAAGATCATCGATACGGGGTAGAGGATATTTATTCTTGATCGTCACCCGGTTCAATTCCCGGTAATCAATACACAAGCGGAACGAACCATCCCTCTTCTTGAAAAATAACCCTGTTGCTCCCCCACGGGGACGCACTCGGTCGGATATAACCCTTCTCGAACAACTCCTCTAGTTGGTTCTTTAATTCCTGCATTTCGGTCGGGGCCATCCAGACGGTGCCTTCGATATTGGGGACATACCAGTGCTCCGACTCTATCGTGAATTCCATATCCTCGGTGGAGGTCAAACAGTAGCTCGTCTGGGGGTACATCGTCAAGCGGCGATGATGGTACCACAAATGGTTGAACACCTCGATTGCTTGAGAATGGCCAATCGACGACAACGATACAATGAATGATTGAACACCTCGATTGCCCTAGAACAGTCAATCGATGAAAATGATACAATGAATGACTCAACACTTTGATTGCCTTAGAACGGCCAATCGATGAAAATGATACGGTGAATGATTGAACACTTCGATTGCCTTAGAACGAACAATCGAAGAAAATAATGCGATGAATTATTGAGCACGTCGATTGAGTAACTTCACTGCTTCCATCATGTTAATGATTCTTCCAGAACAACGGGGATCACCTCCCTGAAGCACACATTTGACTCCAATGACGGAAATGATAGTGACCATACGCTTACGAACCTTGAGAATGGTGTCATGACAATCCATCTAATTAACACCCAATATTACATCGTCCTTATGTAAGTCCACCACGATTAGGTCCACCAACCAATCGCGGTCATTAAGCTTAATTCAGTATGATTTCCGAAAATTCTTCTACCGTCAGGTAGACCAATGATATAAGGCCCACAATTATTAGGACTATCTAGGTGAAGTCTATTCAAACATGATTCGAAAATGAATGAATGCGGTGCACCAGTATCAAAAGGGGTAAATGCAGGTTGAGATGAAATTACGAGTATACCTGAGGTCACTCGGGCCACCGGATCGTCGGTTCTCTTCATCGCGTGAATTCGGGATTTGCCGGCCCCCGAACCGGACGCTCCCATCTGGTACATATGAGCTCCACCTTTGATAGCTCCTGTCGTTTTAAACGACGCGGACTGAGTGGCCTGATTCGGAACCGCTGACTTGTCTGGGGCTTGAGATGTCGCCGGAGTGGGTTTGGAGTCCCTTCGGCAAAAACGGGCCCTATGCCCCGCAATTCCACAGTTATGGCATGTGACAGTCCGTCTCGGACACTTAGTACTGAAATGACCCTGTTCTTCACAGTTGAAACAGGTGATGGCCGAACTGGCCGTTCGGGACTGAGATCCCAAACGATTAGGCGCCGTAGGAGGTCGCTCAGAAACGTTAGGGCTTGTACGAGGCTTCTTGGAGGTTGACTGACCGCCTTCGGACTGATTACGCTTCGTTGATTTCTTACTGCCAGATGAAGGTTGTTGCTCAGCAATTTCCTTAGCAGCAGGCTTATACGTCAGAGTCATCTCGATTAATTCAGCCAGAGTGGCGCAATGATGATTAAGCAATTGCATATGGGTCGTCATGACCTGCATAAAAGTGAGTGGGTCAACCCGAACATCTTCCGATCGAGCGGAGTCCTGGGTACGGTTTCCCGACAGTGAGTGATTATTCCCCAGGTTTCGGCCTGCACCGCGGCCTCTCCCCGTGCATCCCTTGATAGCTCTCTCCATACTGAAGTACGAAGGTCGCATGATGATTATATTTCCCGCATGAATATCACGTTATGATCATGTCGTGAGATGATGAAAATGAGTATACACGCTCTAACACAGTGATTACATGAATGATTAACTGAGGCGACATTACTATCTGATGAAATTCTTGAAATGATTATCTTGAACAGGTTAACAAGATTAATGATATGATCTTCCAGATCAACAACTGAGTAATGAAATGAATTGAGTGTTTAATGAGTTAACATGACTGTCCTGGTAAAAAATGAAAATGATGATTGAGGATTGTTAACTGATGAGTTATGAATGAATGATTATTTCCAGAAATTATACCATGGCGTTAGAAGTCTTACAGTTCGTGGTCTGATTGGCTCGGCATTTGCACAGGTCACACGTGACGCAAAAGTTCAATGATACTAGTCCGATGACGATGACTTCAAATGAGACATGACCCGGAAGGTAGTATTCAAAACCACGCTCCGATACCAACTCTATAACACCCCAAACTAGGCGGATATTATAGTGCCGTGGACCCCCGACTGGGACCCACCAGGCGAATGAAAACTGATGAATTAAATAATATAATTGTAGTACCGAACCACATTATATTACCAAATACTCCGATGAGGAGCTTAAGTGCAATACACCAGGACAATACAGAATACTAGTATATTTTATATGAAAATAAAATACAGAACCCTGAATAATTAAACATCTCAAACGGAATTTGCAGCGGAAATACAAATGAAGAGAAATAAGAATGACTGAAATGACTGAAATGACTGAAATAACCGGAATGACTGGGGCCCCCTACTAGTATCACTAGGACTCCTCGCCGTCAACATGCTATTCCCGTGCTTTTGCCTTGCCATGACCTGAAAATAAAATCCCCATACGGGGTCAGTTACACATAACAACAATCCTCAAGGGTTGAAAATACACAATCATGATATATCTGAAGTTATGAATTATCCTTAGTTATGAATTACGCTGAAGAGGAGTATCATAGTACGCCCGTAATGTTCTGTGCAAGTGTACAAGACGAATGATCGGACACACCTGTCCTTGTACCTAATTAGTCTCACGGAGGTAAGCGTTACCGTGTTCACGGTCCAATGTATCGGTGAACCCAATACATGACCATCGTGTGCCCGACTAAAAATTCCACACAACCACACCCGACCACGCAATATGAACCCAGAAGGTCATATGAACGAGAATGACCACAATGAATATCAATGAATAATAATTCGACAAGGTCAAGAATGACTCACCGAGATGAAAGTAATAGTGACGTGATTGATAACTCAATGAAATGATTGGAACCGTCGTTCCTCGTGAATGAAGGGATTATTTGACAATTACAAGTCTCAATACGGTTAAATACAATGATCAATGAGTGATTATGAATGAACAACAACAAAAGGAATGCATATCCTTTTAACCGAGTAAGAATCGACTTACACAACACCGGTGACAATTATCCTTCCACGAACAACGTCCTAATTGAGATATCGGTCGCTCGAACAACCTTGAATACTACAATTACCAACAATCCGTTCAATACACAAATCAAACACGAATATAACGAACTCAAAACGTCAGTACGACTAAACCAAGTTCATTGGGGCATTATATCGAACACTTTGTGGCCAAACTTCGATTGTTTATAACCAAGCTTCAATAATACCAACATCAAATCTCCAAGAAGTGTTTTTAACCAACAAAACATCATCAATACGATCAATAATCCATTATGAATATCCAAAATTGTGATTTCAACAACAATTAATCGAAAACCCCCAAATCCAACTCAATATTCAAAGTGTTCTTGAATAATCCTTCAATAATCCAATGAATAATCAAACATGTCCATAATCATGCGTATATCACTTCATACAACACGATCTTACCATCCAAAACATCATATCTCAATACAAAATCGAAATCCAAGAGGTTTGATGAATATTACCTTTGAAGATTCAAGTACTTTAATCCGATGAAATCGCGTTAGATCCACAATCCGAGCTTCACGACCGAATGAAAATGATGAAAAATGAATACTCAAGTGATAGATGATGAAAATCCTCTCCCTCAAGCCTTCTCTCTCGGAACAAGGTGGATGAAATGAGAAAAATGGGTTGAATTCGCTGAAAAACACAATTATAGTGTCGATCGTTGTGTGCCGCGGCCGGCGAAGTGTGCCGCGCACAGGCCAAAAACAAGACCTAGCGATCGGCAGCGTGCCGCTGCCCGGACGAGTGTGCCGCGGCAGTGACACGGCAGTGTGCCGTGGCCCCGTCGGCATGTGCCGCCGCCCACGGGCCAGAGGGGTTTGCCCAAAAGTTGCAACACGAGTGTCTGCGGCCGACGAGTGTGTCAGCGGTGACTCAGCGGTGCCGCGCCCCGCCGCATGTGCCGCGCCCAAGGTACAGCCGCCGGCCAAAATGGAAAATGTGTGCCGCGGCGCACACTCCTTGTGCCGCGGCCCACACCCCCCTTGGGTCATAAAATGGTGAAAAATGATCCGGAAAGAGAATAAGAGCAATAGGAACCAATATATTGGAAACAATAACACGAAATGGAAGTACGGAAACCCCAAAACGGTGGTTCCAAGCCATGATTACAAGGATTCGCCCAACAAAACACAATTCGAACAATGAGGAGATTAGAAATGACATGAACTCCAAAGTCAACAACGATTAATGAATCAATTACCACGATCAAGATAATACTCTTGTCTCGATTCCCGAGTAAGGTTGAAACAATGAACAATATCGATACACAACTCGAAGTTATTCCGAACGGTGAACACGGATGAATGATTATAACGAGTGAAAAATTACATAGTGACAATTACCGAATGAAATTCTGAATGATAATGATCGAATTACAACCGGGTGTTACATACACCCTTAAAAGAGTTTCATCCCCGAAACTAAGGGTCAAACAACTTGGGATAACTCTCCCACATACTATCCTCGGTTTCCCAAGTAGCCTCTTCGACTCCGTGTCTAGACCACTGAATTTTAACCAAAGGAATTGCCTTATTCCTCAACTGTTTGATTCGCCGCTCTAAAACTCGTATGGGACGCTCTTCATACGAATGATCATCTGCGATCTCGATTTCATCGGACTGAAGTATGTGACTCAGGTCGGCAACATACTTCCGCAACTGAGAGATGTGAAACACATTATGAATTCGGCTCAACGCCGGAGGTAAGGCCAAACGATAAGTTAGCTCGCCTACTCGTTCCAAAATCTCAAACGGTCCAATAAATCTCGGACTCAACTTCCCCCATTTTCCGAAACGGAAAATACCTCGACTCGGGGACATTTTGACCAAAACGTGGTCACCCGTCTCGAACTCTAGTGGTCGACGACGATTGTCTGCATAAGATTTCTGTCGACTCTGAGTGGTCAACAAACGACTCTTGATCAAAGCTACCTCCTCACGGGCGGCTATAAGCATATCGGGCACGGTGCCGATTGAATCTGATAAGTCATCCCAACACAAAGGAGATCGATAGCGACGATTGTACAAGGCATTGTAAGGTGTCATCTTAATTGAAGCATGCCAACTATTATTATACGTGAACTCGATCAATGGTAGTTGGGCTTCCCAATCCTCTTTCCAATCGAGGACGCATGTCCTCTAATGTCTGAATAGTCCTCCCCGATTTCCCGTCGGACTGAGGATGAAAAGCGGTACTGAGATTAAGTTGAGTTCCCATAGCACGATGAACTGATTTCCAAAAATGAGACACGAATCGCCCATCACGGTCAGAAACGATACTTTTAGGAGTACCGTGCAATCTCATTATCTCTTTGATAAATAACTGGGCAAGTCTCTCGGTACCCCACGTATCCTTAATCTCAAAGAAATGAGCTGATTTAGTTAGACGATCCACAATTACCCAGATCGTATTCATGCCACGACAACTCATCGGCAAACTCGTGATGAAATCCATTGAAATATCCTCCCATTTCCATTCTGGAATAGGGAGAGGTTTCAGCATACCCGCCAGTCGCTGATGTTCTATCTTGACTTGCTGAGAGGTCAAACATCTCGAAACAAATTCCGCGACTTCTCGCTTTCTATTACTCCACCAGTAATTTTGTTTCAAGTCTTTATACATATTGCTAGACCCCGGATGAACAGAATAAGGGATAACATGAGCTTCTCACAAAATCAAGTTTTTCAACTCGTCGTTCGCCGGTACGCACAACCAATTCTTAAAACGCAAAAGTCTATCCTCGTGGAACACAAACCCGGGGGCTTTCCCCTGAGTCACATCCTCTCGAATACGTAACAAAAATGGGTCTGAACCCTGATTCTCCCTGATCTCCTCCTCAAGTGGTGATGAAATTTCCAACGTACAAAGTTGCCCTTGTACTCGTTGTAACCAGACCTCGATCTCGGGTCTCAGAAATTCCTGCTGAAGCTCCTTCTGAACTGTTAAACGAGCAAGCATCTTCTCTTGAACGGACTTACGACTCAAGGCGTCGGCGACAACGTTCGCCTTGCCCAGGTGGTAAAGGATCTCGATATCATAATCTTTTATTAGTTCCAACCACCGCCTCTGTCGCATATTTAACTTCTTCTGAGTAAATATATACTTCAAACTCTTGTGATCGGTGAAAATCTGACAGGTGACGCCATAAAGGTAATGACGCCAAATCTTCAACGTGAAAACCATGGCTGCTAACTCCAGGTCGTGGGTCGGACAATTAACCTCGTAAGGTCTCAATTGCTGTGAAGCATAAGCAATAACCTTCCCATTCTGCATGAGTACACATCCGAGACCCTGCCCGGACGCATCACTATAAACCACAAATCCTTCCGTCCCTTGCGGCAAGGAAAGTACAGGTGCTGAAATTAACCAGCTCTTGAGTTCCTCAAAACTCCGCTGACATGCGTCGGACCACGTGTATTTCTTATCCTTTCGCAAAAGGTTCGTCAAAGGTTGAGCGATTTTAGAAAATCCTTCCATAAACCGCCGATAATAACCGGCTAATCCGAGAAAGCTTCGGATTTCCTTAACATTCTTCGGAGGTAACCAATCTTGGATAGCCTCCGTCTTCGAGGATCAACACGCACTCCATCGGATGAAATTACATGCCCGAGAAGAGTCACCGGTCATCCAGAACTCACATTTGGAAAACTTTCCATAAAGTTGCTCTCGTCTTAACACGTCGAGAACCTGATGAAGATGAACCTCGTGTTCCTCTCGGTTACGAGAATAAATCAAAATGTCATCGATGAAGACAACCACAAACTAATCCAAAAATTCTATGAAAACCCGATTCATTAACTCCATAAATACCACAGGTGCATTAGTCAACCCAAACGGCATAACCACAAACTCATAATGACCATAGCATGTTCGGAACGTCGTCCTTGCGATATCCGACTCTCGAATTTGCAACTGATGATACCCAGATCTTAAATCGATCTTGGAAAATACTGAAGCTCCCTGAAATTGATCTAAAAGATCATCGATACGGGGTAGAGGATATTTATTCTTGATCGTCACCCGGTTCAATTCCCGGTAATCAATACACAAGCGGAACGAACCATCCCTCTTCTTGAAAAATAACCCTGTTGCTCCCCCACGGGGACGCACTCGGTCGGATATAACCCTTCTCGAACAACTCCTCTAGTTGGTTCTTTAATTCCTGCATTTCGGTCGGGGCCATCCGGTACGGTGCCTTCGATATTGGGGACATACCAGGCTCCGACTCTATCGTGAATTCCATATCCCTCGGTGGAGGTCAAACAGGTAGCTCGTCTGGGGGGGGTACATCGTCAAGCGACGATGATGGTACCACAAATGGTTGAACACCTCGATTGCTTGAGAATGGCCAATCGACGACAACGATACAATGAATGATTGAACACCTCGATTGCCCTAGAACAGTCAATCGATGAAAATGATACAATGAATGACTCAACACTTTGATTGCCTTAGAACGGCCAATCGATGAAAATGATACGGTGAATGATTGAACACTTCGATTGCCTTAGAACGAACAATCGAAGAAAATAATGCGATGAATTATTGAGCACGTCGATTGAGTAACTTCACTGCTTCCATCATGTTAATGATTCTTCCAGAACAACGGGGATCACCTCCCTGAAGCACACATTTGACTCCAATGACGGAAATGATAGTGACCATACGCTTACGAACCTTGAGAATGGTGTCATGACAATCCATCTAATTAACACCCAATATTACATCGTCCTTATAAGTCCACCACGATTAGGTCCACCAACCAATCGCGGTCATTAAGCTTAATTCAGTATGATTTCCGAAAATTCTTCTACCGTCAGGTAGACCAATGATATAAGGCCCACAATTATTAGGACTATCTAGGTGAAGTCTATTCAAACATGATTCGAAAATGAATGAATGCGGTGCACCAGTATCAAAAGGGGTAAATGCAGGTTGAGATGAAATTACGAGTATACCTGAGGTCACTCGGGCCACCGGATCGTCGGTTCTCTTCATCGCGTGAATTCGGGATTTGCCGGCCCCCGAACCGGACGCTCCCATCTGGTACATATGAGCTCCACCTTTGATAGCTCCTGTCGTTTTAAACGACGCGGACTGAGTGGCCTGATTCGGAACCGCTGACTTGTCTGGGGCTTGAGATGTCGCCGGAGTGGGTTTGGAGTCCCTTCGGCAAAAACGGGCCCTATGCCCCGCAATTCCACAGTTATGGCATGTGACAGTCCGTCTCGGACACTTAGTACTGAAATGACCCTGTTCTTCACAGTTGAAACAGGTGATGGCCGAACTGGCCGTTCGGGACTGAGATCCCAAACGATTAGGCGCCGTAGGAGGTCGCTCAGAAACGTTAGGGCTTGTACGAGGCTTCTTGGAGGTTGACTGACCGCCTTCGGACTGATTACGCTTCGTTGATTTCTTACTGCCAGATGAAGGTTGTTGCTCAGCAATTTCCTTAGCAGCAGGCTTATACGTCAGAGTCATCTCGATTAATTCAGCCAGAGTGGCGCAATGATGATTAAGCAATTGCATATGGGTCGTCATGACCTGCATAAAAGTGAGTGGGTCAACCCGAACATCTTCCGATCGAGCGGAGTCCTGGGTACGGTTTCCCGACAGTGAGTGATTATTCCCCAGGTTTCGGCCTGCACCGCGGCCTCTCCCCGTGCATCCCTTGATAGCTCTCTCCATACTGAAGTACGAAGGTCGCATGATGATTATATTTCCCGCATGAATATCACGTTATGATCATGTCGTGAGATGATGAAAATGAGTATACACGCTCTAACACAGTGATTACATGAATGATTAACTGAGGCGACATTACTATCTGATGAAATTCTTGAAATGATTATCTTGAACAGGTTAACAAGATTAATGATATGATCTTCCAGATCAACAACTGAGTAATGAAATGAATGGAGTGTTTAATGAGTTAACATGACTGTCCTGGTAAAAAATGAAAATGATGATTGAGGATTGTTAACTGATGAGTTATGAATGAATGATTATTTCCAGAAATTATACCATGGCGTTAGAAGTCTTACAGTTCGTGGTCTGATTGGCTCGGCATTTGCACAGGTCACACGTGACGCAAAAGTTCAATGATACTAGTCCGATGACGATGACTTCAAATGAGACATGACCCGGAAGGTAGTATTCAAAACCACGCTCCGATACCAACTCTATAACACCCCAAACTAGGCGGATATTATAGTGCCGTGGACCCCCGACTGGGACCCACCAGGCGAATGAAAACTGATGAATTAAATAATATAATTGTAGTACCGAACCACATTATATTACCAAATACTCCGATGAGGAGCTTAAGTGCAATACACCAGGATAATACAGAATACTAGTATATTTTATATGAAGATAAAATACACCACCCTGAATAATTAAACATCTCAAACGAAATTTGCAGCGGAAATACAAATGAAGAGAAATAAGAATGACTGAAATGACTGAAATAATCGGAATGACTGGGGGCCCCTACTAGTATCACTGGGACTCCTTGCCGTCAACATGCTATTCCCGTTCTTTTGCCTTGCCATGACCTGAAAACAAAATCCCCATACGGGGTCAGTTACACAGAACAACAATCCTCAAGGGTTGAAAATACGCAATCATGATATATCTGAAGTTATGAATTATCCTTAGTTATGAATTACGCTGAAGAGGAGTATCGTAGTACGCCCGTAATGTTCTGTGCAAGTGTACAAGACGAATGACCGCACACACCCGTCCTTGTACCTAATTAGTCTCACGGAGGTAAGCGTTACCGTGTGCACGGTCCAATGTATCGGTGAACCCAATACATGATCATCGTGTGCCCGACTAAAAATTCCACACAACCACACCCGGCCACGCAATATGAACCCAGAAGGTCATATGAACGAGAATGACCACAATGAATATCAATGAATAATAATTCAACAAGGTCAAGAATGACTCACCGAGATGAAAGTAATAGTGACGTGATTGATAACTCAATGAAATGATTGGAACCGTCGTTCCTCGTGAATGAAGTGATTATTCGACAATTACAAGTCCCAATACGGTTAAATACAATGATGAATGAGTATGATTATGAATGAACAACAACAAAAGGAATGAATATCCTTTTAACCGACTAAGAATCAACTTACACAACACCGGTGACAATTATCCTTCCACGAACAACGTCCTAATTGAGATATCGGTCGCTCGAACAACCTTGAATAATACAATTACCAACAATCCGTTCAATACACGAATCAAACACGAATATAACGAACTCAAAACGTCAATACGACTAAACCAAGTTCATTGGGGCATTATATCGAACACTTTTGTGGCCAAACTTCAATTGTTTATAACCAAGCCTCAATAATACCAACATCAAATCCCCAAGAAGTGTTTCAAACAAACAAAACATCATCAATACGATCAATAATCCATTATGAATATCCAAAATTGTGATTTCAACAACAATTAATCGAAAACCCCCAAATCCAACTCAATATTCAAAGTGTTCTTGAATAATCCTTCAATAATCCAATGAATAATCAAACATGTCCATAATCATGCGTATATCGATTCATACAACACGATCTTACCATCCAAAACATCATATCTCAATACAAAATCGAAATCCAAGAGGTTTGATGAATATTACCTTTGAAGATCCAAGTATTTTAATCCAATGAAATCGCGTTAGATCCACAATCCGAGCTTCACAACCGAATGAAAATGATGAAAAATGAATACTCAAGTGATAGATGATGAAAATCCTCTCCCTCAAGCATTCTCTCTCGGAACAAGGTGGATGAAATAAGAAAAATGGGTTGAACTCGCTGAAAAAACATAATTATAGTGCTGACTACACTGTGTGCCGCGGCCCGGCCGAAGTGTGTCGCGGCACAGGGCCAAAAACAGGCCCCAGCGATCGGCAGCATGCCGCGGCCCGGACGAGTGTGCCGCGGCAGTGACTCGGCAGTGTGCCACGGCCCCGTTGGCATGTGCCGCGACCCATGGTACAGAGGGGTTGGCCGATAAGTTGCAACATGAGTGTGCCGCGGCCCAGACGAGTGTGCCGCGGCAGTGACTCGGCAGTGTGCTGCAGCCCTGCCGGCATGTGCCGCCGCCCACGGTACAGGCTGCTCGGCCAAAACTGGAAAATGTGTGTGCCGCGGCGCACACTCCTTGTGCCGCGGCCCACACCCCCCTTAGGTCCTAAAATGGTGAAAAATGATCCGGAAAGAGAATAAGAGCAATAGGAACCAATATTTGGGAAATAATAACACAAAATGGAAGTACTAAAACCCCAAAACGGTGGTTCCAAGCCATGATTACAAGGATTCGCCCAACAAAACACAATTCGAGCAATGAGGAGATTAGAAATGGCATGAACTCCAACGTCAACAACGATTAATGAATCAATTACCACGATCAAGATAATACTCTTGTCTCGATTCCCAATTAAGGTTGAAACAATGAACAATATCGATACACAACTCAAAGTTATTCCGAACGGTGAACACGGATGAATGATTATAACGAGTGAAAAATTACATAGTGACAATTACCGAATGAAATTACTGAATGATAATGACTGAATTACAACCGGGTGTTACATGTTTCAAGTTCACCGACAATGCCGGTAAATCGGAGGTCAAGTTCCTCAAGTGTTTCAGATGATTTCATTTCAAAATATTCAAACTGCTGCTTGAGTCTTGAAATTTTGTTTTCTTTTAAGAGCTTCGTTCCTTCATAGATTAACTTGAGTTTCTCCCACTTATCTGTCTTGCAGCCCTTTACTTTGGAGAATGTGCCTTTGTTAAGAGTAACAAATAGCGCATTATTGGCGCATTGTCCAGATTCACACGCTTGATGATTGTTTGTCCACTATTCCCTTTCTTTGTCAAGTATTTCTGCATGTCGGTTGTCCTTCTATTCTGGCGGCTGGATTAGTCTTCATAATTTTGATAGGTCGTTCTTGTATAACAAAGATCATTTCTTTGTGCATAGCAGCAAGATGGGCTTCCATCCTGATTATCCAGTCATCAAATTCATTAACAGAAAACATGGGAAGTTTCTTGATTATAGATGTATCCATAACAATAGTATGATGAATGATAGAAATACCAAAATGAAGTTTTCAAAAGCGAGGGATTTTGGATCTGATTCAGGTTAAAAATCGACTGTTTTTTTGTAGAATCAACCTCTCTGGTACCACTTGTTGGTCACTATATACTATCTTACAACCTACAAGGGGAGGGGTTGAATAAGCTTTACTCTTAGAAGTTATATTTGCGTAGCGTAAGTCTTAGACTAAATTGATGTAACTACAACATCTAGAAAATCTCCTGTAGCTTGGTGCTAATATGGTTTTCAAAGCAAGTATACTAACATCACAGGCGATAGGAAAAAAAATAAGGTTAGAAAGTAATAACACACAATTTAATGTGGTTCGAGCTAATCCCCTCTACGACCACATGTACTCCACACAGGAGTAAGAAGTTTATTAAAAACAAGGCGTACACAACTATACGATTTTAATTAAAGCCGTTGTATGGTTCGCACAGATTGATACAACTAACTATAGCTTGAACTATTCACACAGATTAGTTGTAGGCTTATCCGACTTGCTTCTTCTCACATAGATTGAAACTTCATTCTTTAACACTATTCTCCCATACAAAATTGAATCATTTATGTATAATATTTTGTTTAAATTTAAATAATATATATATAGAAGCTGAGTCAAATTTGATTTTTCAATAATATTTAAATTTGTCTATTTTGTGTTTGAATTTGGCTACTTTGTGTTTGACATTGACTTCTTTGTATTTGAAATTGGATTTTTAACTACTTTATGAATTTATGTCTTGATTTTTGGATTATATCATTTATATTGTTTAACAAATAAACAACAATTTATAAAACAGCTTATAATTCATATTCAAGGGTAAATCGATCATTTATGTTATTGAGACAGTTTATTCAGATGAAAAAGTAAACAACAACATCAATTTACCCAGACAAACATATTTACCCAGACAGACAAATTTACCCAGACAGACACAATTTACCCAGACAGACAAATTTGGTAAACAGCCCATAAGGGTCTCAACAATTGGTTTTTGAAGTATCACGAATAGAACAGCAGATGTAGGCTTTGTATGCATGGCTCTAGGTGTGCTGTTCTTTATTGAGGACTTTGATATTTCTTCACTCAAGATATACGTTGTATTCTTGAAGAAATATATTGCTCTTGGATGATGAACAGTAAGTTCAGTGAGAGTTCGTTCGTGTTCGTTAGTTATTGTAAGTTATTGTGAGTTGAGCAATTTCCTCTTGCTTGGGCTATTTATAATTTTGGAAATATCCGTTATGAATATAGCCATTGGCCGGTTAGTGAGATTTAGACAGCTCTAATTGGCGGTTTCAGAATGTTTGAATTAAAGATGTTTCACATTTAATGCTTCAGACATTCTCTTTGATCCGAATTAAATGCTCTTCTATCAGAAGTCTCTTCGACTGCATTAAATATTGTCCTATCAACATTAAATGCTACTTTAAAAATGTGAATACTTTGTGAGTAAAGAAAGATTATTTCACAACAGTTTAAAGTTCAGTCTATATTCTTTTGATTTGTGTTTTACTTTTCTTAAGTAAAACACCTACAACATCTTTAAAGTTCAGTCTATATTCTTTGCTGTACTCTGGAGCTTAACTACAGGATATGACTTATTTGGGCGCTATATGAAGTTGCGCTGTATGGACAGGCCATAGAGTGCATTTATCAAAACAATTGGGGTATTATTTTTCCCAAGAGAGACTAAGACTAAGTGAGGGGTGACAAACAAGGGGGGGAGATGCTACTAGATGGTCCGACCATCTAGTCCGTGTTCTGGACCCTCGTGTATCTAGTTCGCTAGATAAACCCTAGCTTGTCACAATATATTTATATTAATTAATTAATGCATAATTAATTATATCAAATACAATATAATTAATTTCTCCAGGAAATAATTATATTTGAATTAAATTAATTGCCGAATAATTTATTTAATCTCTTGACTAATTTAATTTATTCAATAAATTAACATCTAACTTCTAAAATTAATGAAGAGAGAATAGACTTTATTTAATCCGTCATCGGTCCTTAATGCGCGACTATGTAGGTTCATCTCAGTCAGCAATGAGAGGATCCAAAGAGTGTAGTATAGTAACACCTAACCAGTCCCGTGGCTCACACCGTAACCCAACTGAGAATGAATGTGATAATCATTCCAAAAATATTTTCCGTTATGAATACTGTATACATATATACTCTTCAAACATACGCTCCGGTCAAGTTTTAGGGTCACGATAAAGTCAAATTATATTTTAACTCCAATCCATGCATTTGTTGATGCAAATCAAGATCATAGAGCTCTTGTGTATCAAATACAACTAGCTCAGTTGCTTTGTCCAAAGACTTCTGATCTTATTTGCCACTAACCGCAAAGGACATTATCTCACTTATGGGAGAAAGAATTCTATCTTGGTATTGAGTAAACACTGCTACTTGACCATCAAGCTGCATTTCGAGGTTGATCCCCATACCAACAGGTGACCGATCAAACTACTCTCGTGACTAACTTAATAAAACAAGCACATCTTCTACTGAACCCCCAAATCAAAGGTTCACACGTGTAATACCCGTAATTTTGATTCCCGGTAATTTTCTATTTTTGGCGGAAGTCCGTTTTGATAACTCGCTTGGGACCGTTTCGTCACCCTGAGAATGATTAATTATACACTTTTTGACATCCGAGTTCGTTTCGGTGTCGTTATGTTGAGTTCCGTGCTTTTCAACGACTTTTCCGCACTTGAGTTCGATTCTTGCGAATCTCGTTCTAAACTGCTGTTTCGAGTTTCCCGTAAGTCCATTTAACTTTGTTAGAAGTGTTGTGAACTTCGGTTTGGTTATTCGATCGCGTATCGTGATTTTGAGCGTTTTGGGCGTTTGTAATTTACCCAAAGTTAAGGGTATTCTATCGTATTCGTTGTCTCGACTCTTTTCTCGGTCGCGTATGATTAATTATTACCTTACGCTTTCATTTCGGTCGTTGATGTTGTCCGCGAACTTTTCGTCGTGATAAATGCAGTGCGTTTTCGGAAATCGAGTCGCCGAGCCACGGTGGTCGGGCACTAGCCGGACGATTGCGGGACCGACCGGACGGTCGCAGGTTCTGGCCGGACGATGGTCAGCTTCGATCGAGCACGGCAGAACCGCGTAAGCGCACGCTTCTGGCCGGGGCCGCCGCGCTAGCTTCGGTAGTGTAGCGCACGTGCCGTGTCGGCCGGCGACGCTATCGGGCACGGGCGAGAGGATTACGAGGTTACGGACTCGGTCGGGATCGGCGAGTAGCGCATGCTCTTGCCGGTCGTAGCGCACGCTAACGGGCAGGGTAGCGCACGCCGGCCGACTAGCGTACGTTACACGGTGGGTTTGTTAGTCCAGTGGCTCTTGGGCCAGTCGGCTAGCGCGCGCGGCTTCCGTAGCGCACGCTAGCGGGAGTCGGGCGGTCGAGTCATGGTCGGCGGGGTGGTCGGTGGTGCGGGTCATGCGGGCCATGGCCGAGAGTGCTCTGAGCATCTTGGCCGATAGCGCACGCTAGGTCGGGAAGGCTAGCGACGCTAGTTCGGCCCGATATAAAAATGACAGAGACCGACTTTCTCCGTCATTTTTCATTTCATTTCTCTTCGTTCCGCGGCTGGGGTTTCGGAGAAGACGAAACCATGTTGTTGAACAACAAATCCACGAAGTTTCTGAGTTTATATCACTGATCAATCGTCCTATAACATCCTTCGATCCAGCGAATCAAGGTTAGATCTTTAGAACCCTACTTTTGGGGAGATTTGGGGATTTTCGCGGTTTTGTCCGATTCATTCGGTTTTGCTGAGTAATTCATGATGAATATGATTAATCTTGTTGGTACTCTTAGTTTCCCTACGGATTCATGGTATATTTCGTGATTTTTACGAAATCGAGAGGGTTTGGTTGTGGTCCGCCCTTGTTGTCGTTTTTATACGAATATACATGAATCGTAGGTGGGTTTCCGGGCGTATTCCAATTCCGTATTCGTTTAGAATCTGTTGTGATTGTATTCTTCGAATCGTTAGGTTCGGTTCCGATGGTTTCTAGCATTCGTCGGTGACTTTCCATTCCGTTCGTTGCGTCGTCGATTTTTCAAGGCAAGTATACATTTATGATTGTGCGTTCTCGACTTTGAAAGTAAGAGGAATTGATGGTATGATATGAACGAACCGTTTTTACGGCATTCATAGATATATTGATGGCATATTATGAACGAACCGTTTTTACGGCATTCATATATGTATTATTGGCATGTAACGAACGAACCGTTTTGACGGCATTCCTACATGTAACGGCGTATGATCTGAACGAACGGTTTCTACGGCATTCACATACGTCATAAGATTTTAGTCATTCCGGAATACTAGTATTGAATTGATGAATTGACGGATTACATTTACTTTATTGTCGAGGAGTATTGTGTTTCATACTGTTATACTTGCACTAGCTATTCGACGGCTAACCCCTTTATGGGGGAAATACCTTTTATGTATTTCAGGTTCCAGGAGAGAGGACAGGCGGGTATCGGGTCGGCATGAAGATGATGGGCAAGTGTGATACTGTGTCTTGTCTCCGGTTATCTTTTTGGATTCCTCCATTCAGTGTTGTTGCATTGGAATGGATTTTAAATACTCGAGTATTGTATTTCAGTTTCCTTGATGTTCCGGCCTGTGTTGCCGAGGTATTGATTTGTGCAGTGATGTATATGGTTCCATTGGTTATGGGTTTGAATATCATTTGTATCGTCTTTCTTTCCATTGTATGTAGACCTTCTCGGTCAAGTTTTATAGTTCCGCGTATGTTTAGCCTTGTGTGTCCCACGGCGGGGCTCACGGCGCTGTAATATACCCTGAATAACTTGGGGGTGTTACAGAATATGGTATCAGAGCTTAGGTTTATGGATACCTAGGCTGTCGGTCTTTTGGGTCGATTGAGTCGTCATTTGCCCACAGTATCACTATTCTGCCATCATCACAGTGCAACCGGTACTTGTAAGTCCTCTCACTCTTCTTGTATTTTCTTGACCGTTTCGTTTTTAGCTTGGTATTCTTTGGAATTGGTCACTTCGAGAAGGTGCGATTTGGATTATACTTCCACACGTGTGTGCCCTTTAGAATGTTGGATGTAAGGAGAAGAAGTCGTGACTGTGGTTACGGACGTGAACCCTTCCTTGAGATTTTGTCAAATTGCTAATTTCGATATTAGCGTGTATCGGTTTTGTGTTTGGACTTTGTTTAGGAGTCGCATGCTAGTACCATGGGAGATCATCGACTTCACAGACCTCTAAGTATGTTGTTTGGATTATTCGATAATTCTTGGTTATCTTGGTGATTTTGGACTTATATGTTGGATAATTGTGCTTGAGGATGATGTGAACGTATGACAATGTTGCTGAATGCGTATATGTATTCATTGTGCCGTATGATCGTTTGGTATGTCGAGATGTTGGTAGAGAATAGCGTAAAATGGCTAAGTACAGCTACGTTAGCGCACGCTACAAGGTATGCCTAGCGCGCGCTAAGATATATACTTAGCGTACGCTACGGTGCATACTTAGCGCACGCTAAGAGATTCGGTTACGTACGCTAAGGAGGACCCCTAACGTACGTAACGACTGGCTGGGTTAGTTTCGGAAGGTGGCCGACGGGTAGGCCCAGGTTGATTTTTATATTCAGTTAGCGCACGCTAACGCATGTTGGTTAGCGCACGCTAACGCCAGATCGCCAATAATGGAATCTTAGCTTTCGGCGGGTGGACCCGGCCATGTTCGACGCGTGTCCAGATAAGGTCAACGAGTGCTTGTCGTGTAGAGCTAGCGCACGCTAAAACCGTATGATTAGCGCACGCTAATTCCATATCGGTCAAAGGAATCCCGATAATCGCGGATGCTTTCGGCATGTGGGGGCACGATACTGTAGCAAGTCAACGACGATTAGCGCGCGTTAAGGTCGAAGAATAGTGCACGCTACTGAGCATTTCACTGTATCAAGTCAACGCCTGTTAGCGTACGCTAATGTATGGACATTACGTACGTTAGATGAATTTCGAAGCAATGTAGTAGCTTCTGGACTGCCCGATAACGCACGCTATCAAGGAAGGATAGCGCACGCTAGTCATGTAGCGCACGCTAAATATAAGGTCTAGCGCGTGCTAGTGATGTGTTTTATAGAGAGGATAGACGAGTACTGAGAGGCATTTTGTCCATCCTCCTTCCTTCAGTCAATAGAGAGAACCTTGGGAAGTACTTGAAGTTCCTAAACATTGAGAGATGATTCTCTCAAACAAGATTGAGATGGAGAGCTCGGATTTAAGTTTTGTTCATGAAGTTTTTGATGATTCTTGGAATGGAGTTCAAATTATTCTTCTTCGTGGTTCGTCCATACATGGTAGTCCTCGTATCCCTTGATAGTGATTCATTTCTTTAAGGATTACTACTTGGGAGGGAGTATGTTGGGAATCGTGTATTTTGATGTTCGTCTTATTTCAATGAAAATGCATAAATTGGACTGTACTTTTATCCTCTGCGTGAGTATTTTGAAATGGCTTTTGGTATTTGCCAACTGAATTTTTATTTTGTAAAACCGATTCCCTAAACTGAGTCTTTGGCATTTTGGCCTTGATCATTTTGACGGTATTTGGAAAATGATTTTTCTTAATATTTGAAAAATATTACCGTCATCGGTCTTTTTAGCATTTTTGAAATGATGTGGAAAAATTGTGCTAGCCTGGTAAATCCTTGTGAGAAGAGTTTACGGCGTGTAATATTCCCAGGAGGATCTGGGGTGATACAATTGTGGTATCATGTGATAATGTTATACGAGATTTATTGGAATTGTAATAAGAGATTTCGGATGTTGATATGAATATTGAGACCTTCTTCATATGGTGATGACAGCATTGTTGCGACTCTTAAGGTTGTATGAATGGCATGACGAAGAAAATGGTAACATGGAGATATATACCTCGGATATGTTGTTCTAAATGGGATTTCGGATATTTCGTGTTCTTGAAGAACTCTTGAATTATACGAGGTGATGAATTTTTTTTTAGAAGTGTTGATGTTTTGAAAATGAATATGGAATATTCATATTTAGAGCTAACCTATGTGTTTGATATAGTATTCGTATAGGAATACGAATGTGATTATGAGTTTGACGAGACTATTATTCATCTCCGAATTTGGAAGCCCATACGTATTGGAGCATATGTTCAAGTCGAATGATTGGACTATTTGATAAATTTTTTTTAGTAGGATTATCTATTGTTTTGAACCAGTCGGATGATTCGAAATGATGACGGTCATAAGTAAATTTTAACGATGGATTTACGAGAAGGGAACCTTATCAATTCGAATTTAAGAATTTAGTTTGGAACATTTAGACCCTTATTATTAGTCCTTATTTGTTGCTGATATGATCATCATATTTCGACTCGTATTGTGGACAGGATGTGTAAGTGTCTGAGTTGGATTGTTCAGACTGTGATTAGTCAAGATATGGTGAAACGATTGAGTTGTGGTTTGGTGGTATTGATATTGGTCGTCATCGAACTTGTTGATTATTAATCCTTCGTTTTACAATAAGGTATGATGTTTGATCGTGAATTATGACTGTTGTGTTGCGGTTAAGGTTGAAGGGTTCGTAGATTAACTTGGTCGAAACTGAGGAATTCGTAAGACGAAATCAACTGAATTGGTAACAGTTCGTTGTATTGATATCAGGGGATTGTTTGATACGACACCCGTCGACAAATCATGCCAAATGTTATTGTTGTTCGTAAACGGACGATTGAAGGCATTGATGTATTCGAATTTCATCTTCATTATCGGTAACTGATTTAAGTGTGCCGAGACATCCGTTGTACCGTTGTTATCGAGTTGCCGTTCTAAGGTAACCGAAGTATTGAATTGGGACTGTCGAAGATAGTTCCCATCCGTTGAGTCGTTATCGATTGGTCGTTCGAAGACAATCGAGATATTGAATGGGGATCTCCGAGGATAGTGCCCATCTGTGAGTTATTATTGTCGTGTTGGCCAACTCAGGGCAGCACACTATTATTCTTATGAACTCGACAATTTCGTGATCGTTGAGGGTGGAGGATTTCCCGAATTGTGGTGTTGTGATTATTGCCGTGTTAATCGGTCCTTAGGGAATTCTTATCCCAGGATGGTTGTTTTGAATATCGTTGGTCGTGTCGATCTTTCATTATTCGTGTGTCATCGTTCACTGGGTGAATTGTATGATCCGTAATGGGTATTTTATCCTTTGAGTTTCGTTGTCATGTTGTATCATGGCATACCTGGAATCATGTCTGCGTGCCGATTGGTTATGTGTAGGGTTTTTAGCCAGGCACTCGATGGTCATGCGTGGATGTTTCCGCATTGGACCGTGCACACGAGACGTAGTTCTTGAGGCTAATTAGGTACATTGTCACACGTATATTCTGGATTCCGTATACGGGGTGGACATGTGCACGGACACATTTCCAGATCGGGCGTACTGTGATGTCCCTATTGAGCTTTATTGTTTGATCGTTCGTAGTCCATGTTGTATTGGATATGTCCGACGATTTGCGACTGGTTGTTCATATGCCGAGGGGTATGTCCGACAGTCAGGTTGGTTTCTTTGAGATCTATTTTGTGATGATTCACAGCTTTGGGCTGTTCGGCTTTCAGGCCATTGTGATGTATGGGTATTTCAGTTGGAGCCTTCGGGCATTGTGAATTCGTATCTTTTTCGGCATTGGTTTGGTTTACCTTCGGGTAATGTATTGTTGTGTTCTATATTGATGACTCGCCGTTTGGGCGTAAGTTTCGGTTCTTGTGTATCTCGTTGAGTTTTTCCTGGCGGAATATTTCTTCTCCCTACCTGTTTTAAGTTTCGGGACAAAACTTCTTTTAAGGAGGGTAGAATGTAATACCCGTAATTTTGATTCCCGGTAATTTTCTATTTTTGGCGGAAGTCCGTTTTGATAACTCGCTTGGGACCGTTTCGTCACCCTGAGAATGATTAATTATACACTTTTTGACATCCGAGTTCGTTTCGGTGTCGTTATGTTGAGTTCCGTGCTTTTCAACGACTTTTCCGCACTTGAGTTCGATTCTTGCGAATCTCGTTCTAAACTGCTGTTTCGAGTTTCCCGTAAGTCCATTTAACTTTGTTAGAAGTGTTGTGAACTTCGGTTTGGTTATTCGATCGCGTATCGTGATTTTCGGGCGTTTTGGGCCGTTTTGTAATTTACCCAAAGTTAAGGGTATTCTATCTGTATTCGTTGTCTCGACTCTTTTCTCGGTCGCGTATGATTAATTATTACCTTACGCTTTCATTTCGGGTCGTTGATGTTGTCCGCGAACTTTTCGTCGTGATCGTTCCGTACGTTTTCGGAAATCGAGTCGTCGAGCCCTGGTGGTCGGGCACTGGCCGGACGATTGCGGGACTGACCGGACGGTCGCAGGTTCTGGCCGGACGATGGTCGCACCGATCGGCGAGCAGCGAGAACCGCGTAGCGCACGCTCTGGCCGGGGCAGCTGCGCTAGCTTCAGCGATGTAAGCGCCTGCTGTCGTGTCGGCCAGCGTCGCTATCGGGCACGGGCGAGAGGATTACGAGGTTACGGACTCGGTCGGGATCGGCGGGTAGCGCACGCCATCTGTCGGTCGTAGCGCACGCTAACCGGCGGGGTAGCGCACGCCGGCCGACTAGCGTCGTTACAGGTGGGTTTGTTAGTCCGGTGGCTCTTTGGGCCAGTCGGCTAGCGCGCGCGAGCTTCGGCCGTAGCGCACGCTAGCGGGAGTCGGCGGTCGAGTCATGGTCGGCGGGGTGGTCGTTGGTGCCGGGTCATGCGGGCCATGGCCGAGAGTGCTCGGCCGATCTTGGCCGATAGCGCACGCTAGGCCGGAAGGCTAGCGCACGCTAGTTCCGCCGATATAAAAATGACAGACGACTTTCTCCGTCATTTTCATTTCATTTCTCTTCGTTCCTTGGTGGGGTTTGGAGGAGGAAACCATGTTGTTGAACAACAAATCCACGAAGTTTCGAGTTTATATCACCGATCAATCGTCTATAACATCCTTCGATCCAAATAATCAAGGTTAGATCTTTAGAACCCTACTTTTGGGGAGATTTGGGGATTTTCGCGGTTTTGTCCGATTCATTCGGTTTCTTGAGTAATTCATGATGAATATGATTAATCTTGTTGGTACTCTTAGTTTCCCTACGGATTCATGGTATATTTCGTGATTTTTACGAAATCGAGAGGGTTTGGTTGTGGTCCGCCCTCGTTGTCGTTTTTATACGAATATACATGAATCGTAGGTGGGTTTCCGGGCGTATTCCAATTCCGTATTCGTTTAGAATCTGTTGTGATTGTATTCTTCGAATCGTTAGGTTCGGTTCCGATGGTTTCTAGCATTCGTCGGTGACTTTCCATTCCGTTCGTTGCGTCGTCGATTTTTCAAGGCAAGTATACATTTATGATTGTGCGTTCTCGACTTTGAAAGTAAGAGGAATTGATGGTATGATATGAACGAACCGTTTTTACGGCATTCATAGATATATTGATGGCATATTATGAACGAACCGTTTTTACGGCATTCATATATGTATTATTGGCATGTAACGAACGAACCATTTTGACGGCATTCCTACATGTAACGGCGTATGATCTGAACGAACCGTTTCTACGGCATTCACATACGTCATAAGATTTTAGTCATTCCGGAATACTAGTCTTGAATTGATGAATTGACGGATTACATTTACTTTATTGTCGAGGAGTATTGTGTTTCATACTGTTATACTTGCACTAGCTATTCGACGGCTAACCCCTTTATGGGGGAAATACCTTTTATGTATTTCAGGTTCCAGGAGAGAGGACAGGCGGGTATCGGGTCGGCATGAAGATGATGGGCAAGTGTGATACTGTGTCTTGTCTCCGGTTATCTTTTTGGATTCCTCCATTCAGTGTTGTTGCATTGGAATAGATTTTAAATACTCGAGTATTGTATTTCAGTTTCCTTGATGTTCCGGCCTGTGTTGCCGAGGTATTGATTTGTGCAGTGATGTATATGGTTCCATTGGTTATGGTTTTGAATATCATTTGTATCGTCTTTCTTTCCATTGTATGTAGACCTTCTCGGTCAAGTTTTATAGTTCCGCGTATGTTTAGCCTTGTGTGTCCCACGGCGGGGCTCACGGCGCTGTAATATACCCTGAATAACTTGGGGGTGTTACAACACGTACCTATCATAACCTTACGATCCAATCATTCACTATCCTAGAGTGAAATCCATGTGACTGAATCGAGGTGAGTCGTATCTGAGTATACTAATCCAATTAGTATACTTATACCTAATACTCCCACTACTCCTGAGTGAAGACATGCACATGTCCAATCATAAAATGTACAAGTCCTTACTAAACTTAATGCCGAGTTAAGTTTTATTGACTTGCGGATAAGTTAAGTAATTGAGTTCTAAACAAGGAGTAGAATGTTTCGACTTTATCTCATGGACATTATTTCTGTTTATAAAATCATGAATGCCAATGGCATATAGTAAATAAAGAAACCTTTTATTAATTCAATATGAGATCATAATGATATATAAATGCCTTAACTCTCGTATCCTCAAGGTGGCCTTTGAGGGTATATACTAACAATCTCCCACTTGCACTCAGTGCGGCAAACTCTGATATCTAATACCCATATTATCCAGATGTCGCTCTAGGACAATCTGCAATAGTGGCTTGGTAAGCGGGTCAGCAATTATTTACTGAGTCTACTCTCTGCGGTTCAACGTATATTTATTATTCACCATATCTCTGACGATGTGATACTTTCTCCCAATGTGTTTGGTCTTATGATAAGACCTGGGTTCTTTAGCATGTGCGACATGTCCTTCATTGTCGCAATAAAGTGGCACTGGAAGATTTGCAACTAGGGACCGCCTGAAGTTCTACAAGAAACTTCTTGATCCAGAATGCTTCCCTTGACAACTCCTAGACAGCCTGGTACTCGACTTGGAAAGTGGAATATGCACTCGCTTTTTGCTGGAACTTATCCAAGAAACTGCTCCACCATTCAGAGTAAATATGTACCATGAAATTGACTTTCCTTTGTTCACATTGTCACCAAAATCTGAGTCTGTGTCACCGTATGTAAGAACCATTTCTTTGGTGGGTTTAAGGTACTTCAGAACATTTTTTACGGCTGTCCAATGTTCTTTACCTGGGTTTGCTTGAAACCGACTGACTACGCTCGCAGCTTATGCAATGTCTAGTCTCGTAAACAACATTGCTTACATGAGGCTACCCATAGCCGAGGCATAGGCTACCTATCTCATTTCCATTCTATCTTCCTCACTTTGAGGACACATAGCTTTGCAAAGTTTTATACCATATCGCATAGGCAATAACCCTCTTTTAGAATCTTTCATCCTAAATATCTTTAGGATCTTTTCTATATAGAGAGCTTGAGAAAGTCCTATCATTCTCTTCGCTCTATCCCCACATATGCAAATACCCAGAATATAGGAAGCTTCTCCCAAGACTTTCATAGAGAATATACTTGACATCCAAGCTTCACAGAACTAAGCAATCCAATATCATTTCCTATTAGTAGAATGTCATCTACATATAGTATTAAGAATGCGATCTTGATCCCACTAAACTTTCTGTAAACACAAGGTTCTTCTTCATTTTGCACGAAGTCAAACTCTTTGGTTGCTTCGTCCAAATGGTGATTTCAACTTCGCAAAGCTTGCTTCAGTCCATAAAATGGGACGCTGAAGTTTGCATACTTTATGAATATCAGTATAGGCTGTAGGTTGTTCCATATATATTTTCTCTTCGAGGTATTAATTGAGGAATGCCGTATTCACATCCATCTGCCTTATTTCATAATCATAGTGGGCGGCTACGAAAAACATCATATTAATAGACTTGATCATGGCTATTGGTGAGAAGGTTTTATGATAATAGATCCTTTCCTTTTGGCTATAACCCTTAGCCACAAGCCTAGCTTTATAGGCTTCCACATTGACATCCTCATCAATCTTTCTGCAAAGATCTATTTGTTCCTTGGGGGAAATATGCCCTCTAGTTGACCCACCAAAGTACAAACTTGATTGGTGTGCATCGAGTCTATATCAGCTTCCATGGCTTGACGCCACTTTGCAGAGTCCGCATCTACCATCGCATGTTCGTAAGAAGTATGATCATTCTCTTGGCTACCATTTGTTTGGTGGAGACCCAGTTCCTCATATGCATGTAGCCTTACCTATCAGGTATTTGAGATATCCTACTTGACCTACATGGTGGTAGTGGTTTTGTTTCAGAAGGTTCGGTTCTTTCTTGTTACACAAGTGTCTCCTCAGGAGTTTCTTTATGTTCTTCCAAAGAAATATTTCTACCCACTCCACCTTCCTGAATGAACTCACCTTCTAGGAAGTGTGCTTGTAAAGCAATGACAATCCTATGACCTTTGGGCTTGCAGAATAGATAACCCATTAAATTAGATGAGTATCCTATGAGACATCCCTTAATAGAATTAGCTTCCAGTTTCTTCACATTAGTCTTTTTGACATAAGCGGGGTATCCCCAAATCTTAGTGCGATTAATACTTGGTTTCCTACCTCTCCACATCTCATATGGTATTGTAGGAACGGATTTGGAAGGACAACTATTCAAGATGTGGGCGACAGTAACCAGTGCATGTCCTTATAGATAATTTGGCAAATTAGTATAGTTAAGCATGGACCGAACCATGTCCGACAAGGTTCGGACCTTCAGTCTGAAACACCATTTAACTGAGGAGTTGTTGGAGGTGTGAATTGTGATACTATTCCATATTCTTTAAGAAATCATCAAACTCGGTACTCATGTATTCCCTCCACGATCTGACTAAAGTGTCTTAATATGATGACCAATTTGATTTTTTACTGGAGCCTTAAGTTCCTTGAATTTTTTGAAGGTTTCGGATTTGTGCTTCATCAAGTACATAAAACCATACGTAGTATGATCATCAGTGAACATGATGAAGTAATGATATCCATCTTGTGCTACTTCTAAAGCACCACATACGTCGGCATGAATCAATCCAAATTTTTCAGTAGCTCTTTCAAAAGTCCCTATGAAGGGGGACTTAGTCATTTTGCCCTTAAGGCAAGATTCACAACTAGGATAGGGATCGGATCCCAATGGACCCATGAGTTCTTTTTTCATCCTATGAATTTCAGTCTGGCCAATGTGACCAAGTCTAAGATGCCACTTTAGTGCTTGGTTATTTTTATCTCTACAACGCTTTCTAGACATAGTATTCACAACTGTCTTGTTTTGCACATGTTGATGATAAAGTCCATTCAACAATGTGGCAGAACTAACTAATTTATTTCTAAAATAAATTTTGGAACGGCCATTGCCAATGAAAAAATGAAAACCCTTACGGTCCCTAAACGAGATAGATACAACATTCTTATGCACATTGGGCAAAACTTATACATAATCTAAAGATAAAACAAAAGCAGATTCTAAATCTAAAAGAAGTGATTCGATATCAGTAGCCTCAATAATATGTCCGCTTACGACTGTTATCATCATTTCCCTAGGTCCAAGCTGCCTACTTCATTCCAAAACCTGAGTCACAGTGTAAATGTGAGAACTAGCACCTGAATCCAGAATCTAGAAAGTAGAATAAACAGTAGCTAAACAATTTGTTTCCAAATCTAAAAGTTCTGTACCTGAAGCACAATCAGGCTGAGGACAGTCCTTTCTCCAGTGTCCCAGCACACCATGTTTTAGGGACCTGTCCATTGGCTTAGCCTTACTTGCCTTCAGAACCATTAGGACTTTGCCTATTGCCTTTCAGACCGTAGCTTTGGTCCCTAGATGCTTCTTATTTTTCTTCTTCTTGTTATTGGACCTCCTAGGCCCAGAAGAGATAAGAAATGCAAACTCTTTCACCCTCGGTGTTTTCATCTGCGATTGAACGGTTGATAGTTTGTTCATCAATCCTGCCAGATTGCAAGCAATCTCATCGCAGTTGAAATTCATGAAAAACTATGAGAATGAGCCAGATAGAGATCGAAGGATGAGATTGGTTTGGAAAGAAATATGCATCCTAAAATCTAGAGCCTCCAATCTCTCGATCATTGATATCATTGTGGGTACATGGTCCCCAACTTTCTCTCCTGTCTTCATCCTAGATCCAAACAGCTGTTTCGATTGTTGGGATTCGGTGATTAAAATCGATTTAAGCAATGTAAAATGGATCGATCAAGCATCGTATAAGCTAATATAAATTGACAAAGATACTGTTGACTCAAAATGTATTTTGATGATTATTCCATTCAAAACATTTAATTAGATCAATCTCAGTTCGATATTATATTGAAGGAGCTAAATAATGTTAGCGCACGCTACTCATCTCATAGTAGCGCACGCTATCGAGAAATACATGTACAGCCCAGTCAGTCAGCTGCAGCCAAGTGAAGTCACCTGATGGATAGCACACGCAAGACATTCAACATTAGCGCACGCTAAGTAACTACAGTTAGCGCACGCTATACAATCAATATTAACGCACGCTATCGTATCATTCCAGAGGACAGTGAGGTTTGGAAGGAAATCGGAAATGGATTTTGTGCACGCTACATACATCAACTTACGTACGCTAAAACAAGGATGTAGCGCACGTTATTGCTCAGCTCTTGCGCACGCTACAAATATCACGGTCAGTAGTCCAGTAGCTACTGGACTTAATATGTCAAGGACTTTACGTACGCTACACAGGGTAACGTACGTTACTGAAAGAAATATTTAGCGCACGCTAAGGTATAGGGATTAGCACACGCTAAAAGGAGTCAGCATATTACCGTTTGATTTTCTACCGTTGGAAGCCAAGAGTCAATGAAGATCCGCAAAATCTGGAAAAGTTGGAATTAATTAATACTAGCGCACGCTATGCATACTTGATAGCGCACGCTAATCTCAAATCTAGCCGTTGGATTAAGAGTCGTTGGAGAGACAAACCGACATTTTCAAAGGCAAGATTGAAGACCTGTTGACCAGCCAATAACGCACGCTACCGATACATGACTAGCGCACGCTAGCCATACTATTTTACCGTTGCAATAGTCTTTGTGACCGTTCAGAGAAGCCAAGTCAAAGATCGATAGCGCACGCTAGAGGACATTATTAGCGCACGCTAATAATACGTTTTTCAGTATTTGAAGGATGGCTCTCACCTATAAATACCCAAAGGACTTGGGTATCAAACACACAACTTCAAGCATACAAGCATACAAGCATTCTTGAGCTCAAATCGCTACTGATTACTATATTATAAGTTGTGAGAAATAATGATACAAGAGTGATTTTCTTTGTAATATCTATTGTACCTTGTATTCTTTCATTTGATTGTAAGTGTTGCATCACTTACACTTGAGCGTAAAAGAAACGAATCAAGAGTCACTAATCCGGTGTTATTAGGATCTTTGATCCGGCATTGTTAGGATTATACTCCCATATTCGTATAGTGAGGATTATCTAGTTCCTATAGAACACTAGATAAACAAACATTTATATTGAGAGAGAGGTTGAGCTTGGACCGATAGAAGACAAGCGATTGTAACGGTTGTGAACTCGGGCCGATAGAAGACGAGTCAAGATTGTGGTTGTTCTTAAGCCAATAGAAAAAGAAAGTCGGAGAGAGGACGTAGGCAAGTTGCCGAACCTCTATAAATCTTTGAGTCTCTAAATTCCGTACTATCTTTCATTTATTCGCAAGAAATTTCGTTATTCCGCATTACCACTATTCAACCCCCCTTCTAGTGGTAAATTTATCTCTTCAGTTGGTATCGGAGCGGGTCTCTTTTTAAAGGTTTAACCACCTAAGAGAAAAAGATCCGAAAATGGCACTTCTGGGCCAAATTGAAGGAAATGCTCTCAACCGTCCTCCTTTCTTCGACGGTTCCAATTTCATGACGTGGAAAAAGAAGATGGCGATCTTCGTTCAAGCCTACGATATTGAAATCTGGAAAGTTATTGCTCTTGGTCCTAAACTTGCTAAGAAAGAGGATGGATCGTTGAAAAAGATCGAAGAATTCAACGACGAGGATTGGAGAAACACACACGTCAACTCACGAGCTACTCAACTTCTTTATTGCGCTCTTAATCCCAAAGAACTCAATAGGATATCGTCCTATGAAAGCGCAAAAGAAATTTGGGAAATTCTCGAAGTCACTCATGAGGGAACCACCCAAGTCAAGGAGACCAAAATTAATATGCTACTCCATGACTACGAACTTTTCTCCATGAAAGACGAGGAAACAATCACAAATATGTTGGATCGATTTTCGGCTATAACCAATGGTCTTGCATCTTTCGGAAAGCCTATATCGAGCAGCGACAAAGCTAAGAAAATTCTTCGATCGTTGCCACGAGAATGGGATGCCACGGTCACCGCGATCATGGAGTCCAAAGATCTCAACAAGCTCGAATTTAGTGCCCTCATCGGGTCACTCATCAATTATGAGATTGTTCTAAAGTCTAGAGGCACCAAACCAAAGCCTCGGGAAAGAGTAGTCGCATTCAATGTTGATAGCGACGTTGAGGAATATGTTCCCGAAGATGAAGACGACGAGGAACTCGCTCTCTATGCCAAAAACTTTAGAAGGTATAAAAGCCTAATTCAAAAGAGGCAAAGTTTTCTTGGTCGGGATGGCAAGCCAGAGCAAAAGAAGAGTGGCTATACTCCCATAAAGAAGTTCGACAATAATTTTCGGAAATGTGGTCAAGCCGGTCACTATGCCAAAGAATGCCGAGGATCCTCTTCAAAACCTCAAATGGAAAGATTCAAAAAGAAGGAGGTCATAATCGCTTCTTGGAGTGATGACGAGGAGGAGATTGAAAGATCTCTAGACGCAAATCTTGCATTCATGGCACTCGACTCCGAAAGTAATATCGAGGTAAGCTCTAAACTCAATGATGACGAATATGACTCTTTTGATTTTTGCGATTCACAAGAAGTTCATCATGATGATGAGTTATTGAGTGCATTTGAATCCTTGAATACGGAGTATGACGAGATGGTTAAATTAAACGTATCTTTAAAGAGAAAATTAAAATCTCTAGAACTCGAAAATTCCTCTCTTCAAAACAAAGGCAAAACTATCGAGATCGACCATACATCATGCCTTGAAAAAGAAAATGTTTTGAAAATCGAGTTAACAAAAACTCAAAAGGAGCTAAAATATATTTTGAAAAAATTTACTCTCGGAAACGAGAAATTTGAAAGGCTTATATCTATTCAAAAATCGCCCTTGCTCAAACACGGTCTTGGTTTCGATCCTTTTAAACGGGAACAATCCCTTATCAACCTTGACAAAATAAAGAAAACCGAAACCGAGAACTCAAAAGATTCTTCCAAACGAGTTCACGATGTTAATGCTCATACAAAGTTGAGAACCATAAAAGTTAAGCAAATATGGGTTCCTAAAGGGACAATTGTTCCGAATGCTATAAGCATAGTTAACTTTGGAGGATCCAAACGGGCTTGGGTACCGAAACAACCGAGAAATTCTATTTTTGTAGGTACCGGCACCAAGGAAAAACGAGTGGTACATTGATAGCGGATGCTCAAGGCACATGTGCGGCTCCGAGGACTTATTTGAAGACCTCGAATACCAAGAACAAGGACATATGACCTTTGGGGATAATCAAAAGGGAAAAATCAAAGGAATCGGCAAAGTCGGTAAGGAACCTTCTCCTTCTATCAACAAAGTATTGTTTGTTGAAGGTTTGCATCATAATCTTCTTAGCGTTTCGCAACTTTGTGATGAAGGTTTTAAAATTCTCTTTGAGCAAACGCATTGCACGGCATTTAGAAATAATAAAATTGCATTCATTGGTTTGAGATGTGGAAACATCTATATTGTTGATCTTAACGATAAAAGTTCATTCAATGAAAAATGTCTTATTACCTTGGATGACAATGCATATTTATGGCATCGAAAATTGGGGCACACTTCTCTACCTATCATTTCTATTTTATCTAGACACGACCTTGTTCGTGGATTGCCCAAACTCAAGTTTGATAGAAAGCATTTGTGTGAATCATGCATAAAAGGGAAACACACTCGAGAATCTTTTAAACCAAAATTCGAGGTTTCCACTAGTCGAGTTCTTGAACTTGTGCATATGGATTTGATTGGACCATCTAGACATGTTAGTTTAAATGGCAAACTTTACACTTTGGTTATTGTTGATGATTTCTCTCGATTTACTTGGGTTAGATTTTTAGCACATAAGGATGATGCATTTTCCGAGTTTTCTAAATGGTGTCGCTTGGTATCAAATGAGAAAAATCTCTCCATAATTTCTATTCGCACCGATCACGGAGGTGAATTTGATTGCACTCCGTTTGAACTTTTATGTGATAAATACGGTATTAATCATAACTTTTCGGCTCCTAGAACGCCTCAACAAAATGGAGTTGTTGAAAGGAAAAACCGATCTTTGGAAGAAATGTCAAGGACAATGCTTAATGAATACTCTCTTCCACGATACTTTTGGGCCAAAGCAATTTTTACGGCATGCTATGTGATTAACCGGGTTCATGTTCGTAGAACTCATCTTAAAACCCCATATGAATTATGGAAGGGCAAAAAGCCCAATATTGCTTATTTTCATCCTTTTGGTTGCAATGTATTTATTTTGAACAATGGCAAGGATAACTTAGGCAAGTTTGATGCTAAATCCGACTCCGGAATATTTCTTGGTTATTGTACTAATAGTAAAGCATATCGTGTTTATAATATTAGAACGAATAAAGTTGAAGAGTCCATACATGTTAAATTCAATGATATGATCTCACCCCCGAGAAAGGTAGAATACTTTGATGATGCAGGTACTTTTCCAGATCCCTCACCCGAAGTGAAGAAAATTTCGGAAATCGAAACAAACACAATCGTTGATTTACCGAAAGATTGGAGGCACATCAAAGATCATCCAAAGGACCTCGTGATTGGAAACATTGAAGATGGTGTTCAAACCCGTAGGAGAACCACTGAATTTATGGCTCATTGTGCTTTTGTATCCGAAATAGTTCCCAAGAATATATCCGAAGCTCTCGATGATGAAAGTTGGGTGATGGCAATGCAAGAGGAGCTTGTGCAATTCAAGCACAATAATGTATGGGATTTAGTTCCCGCTCCTAAAGATAAAACAATTATCGAAACTAAATGGGTGCATAAAATCAAGAGTGACGAAGACAGCTATCCAATTCGAAATAAATCTCGTTTGGTCGCTCAAGGATATAATCAAGAGGAAGGTCTTGATTACGAAGAAAGTTTTGCTCCCGTGGCTCGACTCGAAGCCATCCGCTTGCTATGTGCATTTGCCGCCCATAAAAAGATCAAAATATTTCAAATGGATGTGAAAAGTGCATTCTTGAATGGGTACATCCAAGAAGAAGTCTACGTCAAGCAACCTCCCGGTTTTAAAGATCATCAATTTCCGGAGCATGTCTACAAGCTCAACAAGGCACTCTATGGGTTGAAGCAAGCACCCCGAGCATGGTATGATCGTTTAAGTCAATTTTTAATTGCAAATGATTATAAAAGAGGCAAAGTCGATAATACCCTGTTTTGTTAAAATATTGAATAATGATATACTTGTTTGCCAAATCTACGTTGATGACATTGTATTTGGAGCTACTAATGAATCTTTGTGCCAAGATTTTTCTAATCTTATGAAAGGAGAGTTC
Source organism: Orobanche coerulescens (assembly GCA_033398695.1). Taxonomy (NCBI): domain Eukaryota; kingdom Viridiplantae; phylum Streptophyta; class Magnoliopsida; order Lamiales; family Orobanchaceae; genus Orobanche; species Orobanche coerulescens. The sequence goes on along the minus strand of CM065802.1, from coordinate 124,166,893 downwards.
GAAATGAGTATGATGGGAGAATTAACGTTCTTCCTCGGGCTTCAAATCAAGCAATGCGAAGATGGAATCTTTATCCATCAAACAAAGTACTCAAACGACCTCCTCAAGAAATTCAATATGGAAAGCAGCAAGGTGATATCTACGCCAATGTCTTCATCATTAAAGCTTGAGAAAGATGAAAATGGCAAATCCGTAGATCAAAAATTATATCGAGGTATGATCGGATCTTTGTTATATTTGACTGCATCTAGGCCAGATATAATATTTGCTACATGTTTATGTGCTCGATTCCAAGCTAATCCCAAGGAATCACATTTAACTGCTTGCAAATGCATTTTTCGATACTTGAAAGGAACTATTGGACTAGGTCTATGGTATCCTTCTTGCTTAGATTTTAATTTAATTGCATATAGTGACGCCGATTTCGGTGGATGTAAAATTGACAAAAAGAGTACTAGTGGTACATGTCATTTTGTTGGATCATGTTTAATATCTTGGGGAAGTAAAAAGCAAACCAGTGTAGCATTGTCTACAGCTGAGGCCGAATATGTCGCTGCAGGGAGCGCCTGTGCTCAAGTGTTATGGATTAAAAATCAACTCCGCGACTACGGCATATATTTTGAAAATACCCCTATCCTATGTGATAACACTAGTGCAATTAATCTGAGTAAAAATCTTGTGCTGCATAGTAGAACTAAACATATAGATATTAGACATCATTTTCTACGCGATCATGTTCAGAAAAAGGATATCTGTTTAATTTTTGTCGGGACGAAGGATCAACTTGCTGATATTTTTACAAAACCTCTTCCCGAAGAATCATTTAATTCCATTCGTTTACAACTTGGTATGGGACATATAGACAATTTTTGAAATAAGTTTTATACTCAAGAAATCAACATCCTTGATTCACCTCATTCGCTAGCACGCGCTAGCTTCACTTTCTTAACGCGCGCTAAAAACTTCTTTCGATAGCGTACGCTAACCTCTCTGCCCTGCGTACGCTAATTAAAAACTTTTCGAATTCCATATTAGCTACTGGACAGTCCAGTAAGCTTTTCATTTTTACCTAACGTACGCTAACTCTATGTCCCTAGCGTACGCTAATTAAAACTTCACTGACTATATATATTTCGTACGACCCAGAAACACATTCACCCTTCCTAACGTACGCAATCGCAAGAACACCCTTCCAGCGAAAAACCCTAGCCGCAAATCCCAACCTACAATCGTCTGTTTTCTCCCTCAAAACTTCGATTTTCTTCAAAATGTCTAGCAAGGGAAGAAAAGCCATGGAGAAAAACTACAAACGCCCTCGCAATAACGATTATGACGCGACCCGATTCGTCTCCTACATTGCATCGAAGGTATTCTTCGATATCCTTCCACAGCAGAGTCTGACTGATTGCTACTTCTTCAATTTTAGCAGCCTTGAACGGGTTAAGGTAAGTATTTGCAATTTCTTTGAGGCATTAGGAATTGCACGATTTGTTGAGTGCAAAGAGATTGTTTACCCTACGTATGTCCGTGAGTTTTATGCGAATCTGCACCTTGGTGATAGTGGTGATAATGGAGGATTAGTGCTCGATAGCCTAGTGAATGGAACTGTGGTGAAGATTTCTTCGGAAATTCTTCACGAGTTATTTGGCTTATCGAAAGACGGATATGATTGTTGTGGGAAAACCATTGCCGAAGAATCTTCTGTGTCCGAGAGAGATATTGATGATTTTTTATGTTCGAAAATGGACATCGAAGTCACGGATGACGTCTTCGAGAATAACGATTTCGGTATCCACATTCGCTTGCTGTTGGCCGCTCTAACAAAATGTTTAATGCCAAAAGTTAATACCCAACACAAGCTCGTAGGCGTTGATAAGAATGTTGTGTACCGGGTGTTGAAGGATGATAGAGTGGATTTCACTGGTATTGTGCTAAGTTGGATGAAAGCGAAAGGGGAGTCTTTTCGGTCGAAAAATTACATGTCGAGAACTAGGAAATCTGGACTTCCTTTTGGTTCAATTCTTACGGTAATTTTTCGGCATTTTCGCGTCGACTTGGCTAATGAGGCACAGGTTCCGGTGTCTCGGGGACACGAAATAAGCGACCTAACGCTCAAGGCCATGCATTATGTTGAGACATTCAATCGAGGTTGGGTATTGTTTCCGTATCTCCGATATGATGATCAAGTACCCAAGGGTACACGGATGCCTACACCGGTCGAGCGTGTGACGCACCGAGGACCCCATACACTTAGGGAGCTGCAATCCAAATCATTTGTTCGTCATCCGAAGACGAAAGGGAAGCGCCCGATGAAAGATGTCGTCACGGAGGAAGAGGAAAGCGACCTTTGCGCTCGGATGCGAAGCATCGAGACCTCTTAGCAAGAAATTCGAGAGGAAGTTCGGTCTCTTCGTTCGGAAGTTCGGGAAGTTCGCGGGTTGATCTCCGATTTCATCCGTTACACACACCCGTCATTCCCTTTCCCCTCGTCCTCTTCCGACCCTGCACCTTAGATTTTAGGATTTTGATGCTTAGTTGTAGAATCTTATTATTCGAATAATCTTTATGTCTCATGTCATGAAAACTTTATGTATTGCTTGAACTCTATCTTAATGATATTCGCATTTCACTTCATTTGGTATTTGTTGTTTACGAGTATTGTTATTTACGTAATTTCGCTTTGGATAATGGCATTTTCGTTGGTATTTGTTAAAATGCAACAATTCAGGGGGAATTCCTTTTTGTTTATGTCAAAAAGGGGGAGAATACTCCAAAAACCGAAATATAGTAATATATCGAACAAGTTACCTTGATTCGAATCATTTAAAATGTTTTTGCAGGTATAAATTAAATGTTTTGACATCATCAAAAAGGGGGAGATTGTTGACTCAAAATGTATTTTGATGATTATTCCATTCAAAACATTTAATTAGATCAATCTCAGTTCGATATTAAATTGAAGGAGCTAAATAATGTTAGCGCACGCTACTCATCTCATAGTAGCGCACGCTATCGAGAAATACATGTACAGCCGAGTCAGTCAGCTGCAGCCAAGTGAAGTCACCTGATGGATAGCGCACGCAAGACATTCAACATTAGCGCACGCTAAGTAACTACAGTTAGCGCACGCTATACAATCAATATTAACGCACGCTATCGTATCATTCCAGAGGATAGTGAGGTTTGGAAGGAAATCGGAAATGGATTTTGCGCACACTACATACATCAACTTACGTATGCTAAAACAAGGATGTAGCGCACGTTATTGCTCAGCTCTTGCGCACGCTACCAATATCACGGTCAGTAGTCCAGTAGCTACTGGACTCAATATGTCAAGGACTTTACATACGCTACACAGGGTAACGTACGTTACTGAAATAAATATTTAGCGCACGCTAAGGTATAGGGATTAGCGCACGCTAAAAGGAGTCAGCATATTACCGTTTGATTTTCTACCGTTGGAAGCCAAGAGTCAATGAAGATCCGCAAATTCTGGAAAAGTTGGAATTAATTAATACTAGCGCACGCTATGCATACTTGCTAGCGCACGCTAATCTAAAATCTAGCCGTTGGATTAAGAGTCGTTGGAGAGACAAACCGACATTTTCAAAGTCAAGATTGAAGACCTGTTGACCAGCCGATAACACACGCTACCGATACATGACTAGCGCATGCTAGCCATACTATTTTACCGTTGCAACAGTCTTTGTGACCGTTCAGAGAAGCCAAGTCAAAGATCGATAGCGCACGCTAGAGGACATTATTAGCGCACGCTAATAATACGTTTTTCAGTATTTAAAGGATGGCTCTCACCTATAAATTTCCAAAGGACTTGGGTATCAAACACACAACTTCAAGCACACAAGCATACAAGCATACAAGTATTCTTGAGCTCAAATCGCTACTGATTACTATATTATAAGTTGTGAGAAAGAAAGATACAAGACTGATTTTCTTTGTAATATCTATTGTACCTTGTATTCTTTCATTTGATTGTAAGTGTTGCATCACTTACACTTGAGCGTAAAAGAAACGAATCAAGAGTCACTAATCCGGTGTTATTAGGATCTTTGATCCGGCATTGTTAGGATTATACTCCCATATTCGTATAGTGAGGATTATCTAGTTCCTATAGAACACTAGATAAACAAACATTTATATTGAGAGAGAGGTTGAGCTTGGACCGATAGAAGACAAGCGATTGTAACGGTTGTGAACTCGGACCGATAGAAGACGAGTCAAGATTGTGGTTGTTCTTAAGCCAATAGAAAAAGAAAGTCGGAGAGAGGACGTAGGCAAGTTGCCGAACCTCTATAAATCTTTGAGTCTTTAAATTTCGTACTATCTTTCATTTATTCGCAAGAAATTTCGTTATTCCGCATTACCACTATTCAACCCCCCCTTCTAGTGGTAAATTTATCTCTTCAGATACAATTAAGAAGTCATACCCTCGTAGACCTTTGATAATATCTTCTCAAAGGAAAAATCCGAGCCAAGCTTTTTCCAGTCAACAACATGTACACGAGTTCAATTCTTTCAATCTTGATTGAATGATCAAACACCGAATAAGCCGAGTGTCTCTATGTTATCACGCATCGAATATTGATCGGAAAAATTATATATCAATTCGTTCTCGAAGAACACGGTTAGGAATTTATGTATATTTTTCTTCTCTTCTCTTCTTCCTTATTATTTGTCTCTAAGATGAAATTAAATCAAGAAAGATTTCCTCCTCTCCTCTTCCTCTTGGTTTGGACGAAATTTTACAAGATGTGTGTGTGTGTGTGTTGTTTTGATTTTATAACATATTGTGATACGATATCAAGATCATGATAATCTTAATATCTTTTGTCATTATGTTAAAATAAATCAAAGCAAACTCCACATCATAAACAAGACATATAAAGACAAAAGGAAACCCCATGGCATGTGGGGAGAGGGATTATGGGCGGCCCACTAGTTGGTGATAAAATGAGCCGAGCCACTCGGTTCGTGTACTGAATGTTCGCGTGTCTAGTCCATTAAGTACACTTCATTTTATCTCAAATATATTTATACTTAATTAATAAATCCATTAATTAATTTTATCAAATACAAAAGTATAACAATTTATTTCCAATAAATAATTATTTATGTGTAATATCCGCAATTTCGATTTTCGGTAAAGTTCTTTTTTGGTAGGAGTCTGTTTTGGGGACTCGCTTGTGACCGTTCCGTCATTCTGAGAATGATTATTCTTGCACTTTTTGTCATCCGAATTCACTTTGGTGTCGTTTTGTTAAGTTCCGTGTTCTTAAGCGACTTTTCCGCGCTTGAGATTGATTCTTGCGAATCTTTTTCGAAAATGCTGTTTCGTGTTCCTTCAAAGTTTTTTTAACTTTGTTATACGTGTTGTGAGATTTGGTTTGGTTATTCGTTGTTGTATCGTGATATTTTGGTCGATTTTTACTCCATCCAAGGTATTTTGGAGAGTTCTAGGTGATCGTAACATCATCTAATCCGTTGTTCTTTGTTGGATCGAGGTATTTTTTCCCACTTTTCCCTAGAGTTGACTTTTTATAGTTTTGTTCTTGATCTCGATCCCAGTCCGATTTTTATGAATCGGTTGGTACTATATGATGTTATTAATCGTGTTCTATGGATTGTATATCCATATTTCTAGTTGGTTTAACTCGATTCACGATTCGAGTGTTCTTGGGAAATATTGAACATGTAATGCTCGATTAAATGTTTCAATGAGTTTTCCTTCGATAATTTGATGTGATTCCCGTTGTTATAGGTCTCGATCCTTGTTGTGATCGTGTTTTTGTTGTTTCTTGCGTGAGATGTGGGTTTCCAGGCACTTCGGTCGAGCCGTGTTCGTCGGAGGATTTGCGTGCCGATTCCAAGGCAAGTACCTTGTTCATACATTTCTTATTTTGTGGATATGATGATCGGTGATCGTCTAAGTGTGTTTGTTTGGTTGTTTGAAAGGAACTTTCAAAGGATTCAATTTAGCCTCGTTAAAGGATCTCTTTCAAAACGTGTGTGCATTTGTGAATGGTGTGTTTGTAAATGATTAAGTGAATCCTATGAATATGTTTGATGTTGGTGTTGTGATTTGATAATATACATATATACATATATTATCTCAGTTCGGTGCGCTATAATTCGACAATTGTGTTGTGCTATGTGTTTGTTGCCTTTGGGTGGATTATTGTTATATCCTTGGTGTATTGTGTTGTGTGATTTGTGAATGTGTGGTCATAGTCTACTCGTGTAGCCGGGCGAGGTCTATGGTGACACATGGCTTGTGATCATGTTGTAACACCCCCAAAACCGACCGGGAATATTACAGCGCCGTGAGCCCCATATTGGAACCCACAAGGCTAAAATCATTTTCGCAAACATTTAAAAATGCCAAAAGGGCCGTTTTGAAATACACACACACACAGCGGATAAAACATAGTTCAAAAGAATGCCAAAAATCCATTTTAAAATATACACACGCAGCGGATAAAACATAATTGAATACATCTGCAGCGGAATTAGAAAAACCAGAAAAGAATAAAAAATCCGGACAATCACGCCATAGCCAGTATCACCGGAAAGCTCATCCCTTCACGACTGCTACTAGCTCGAACTCCGAGTACCTAAAAGATAAAGCCCACGACGGGGTCAGCCATAATACTCAACAATGATAACGATCACATCACAAAAACAATACATATCAATGTAATCTACAGAATAAGAACATTCCCCACGTAATCTTACTAAAGTAGCATTACCAATCTGTCACAATCCGTAACACATCAATTCTTACCATAACCCACGCCTCGTGTCCTTAAGTGATGAATGAATTCAAAAGTAACCACCTGTACTGTAACCGAAACGATACCAAAATTCCCAAACTTATCATATCTCAATTATAGAATGATCTGGCCAAGACTAACTCTGTCAGATGGGTCGCACAATCGGATCCCAATCCTGATAAAACCGATATCACATGGCACACCTGTAATCCAACTATTCCGAGACAATAGCAAGTCCCGAATATCAATGCAAAACATGAATGTTTACACAATCAATAATGATAAACAATTAATGCATCACAACGGAAATATCAGTGACATGATGTTTCCACACAAGATCGACAAAGGATCAACCACGAACGAGAATACCATGATGTGGTAACTCCTACAAGATCAATGAAGAATCAATAACCGAGAATACCGAAAATACGGTAAATCCCAACAAGATCAATAAAAGGTTGACAACCGAGAATGCCGACGACACGGTAAGGATCAACGAAGAATTAATAACCAAGAATACCAACGACACTGTAAGGATCAATGAAGAATCAATAATTGAGAATACCGACGATACTGTAAAGTCCAACAAGATCAATAAGAAATCGACAACCGAGAATACCGACGACACGGTAAACTCCAATAACATCAATCAAGGACTAATAACCAAGAATACCAACGGTGAGACAACTCCCAAATGGAATCAATAAGGATCAATAACGAACGAGATTACCAATGACAGGGTGAACTCCAAATGAGATTTTTAAATGATCGATAACAATGAGTTGACCATCGATATGGTAACTCCGAACGAGATTAATAAAGTTTCAATGGCGACAGATACACGAGAGAATAAAATTGTCAACCATACACAAATCATATATACGGGATTTCAAAGACAACCCGAATATCGAACAGATCCAATTATACATGAACTGTGAATGACCAATCAATAAGACTCAAGATGGACATCACGATACGCTCGATCTGGACATGTGTCCGTGTACAAGCCAACCATGGGTATTGATCAATACACATCTGGTCTCGTACCTAATCAGCCTCACGAAGTACGTCTCGTGTGCACGGTTCAATAAGAGGTCGAAACCAACATATGCTACACGTGCCCGTCTCGAAAATCCTACACATGTGTAATACCCGGTTGTAATTCAGTCATTATCATTCAGTAATTTCATTCGGTGATTGTCACTCAGTGGATTTTCACTCATTTATAATCATTCATCAATCATGTTTATTCACCCGTGTTCACTGTTCGGAGAAACTTCGAGTTGTGTATCGTTATTGTCCATTGTTTCAACTTTCCACATATGAGTTCGACTTTGTTAGATCACCATTAATTTTTGGTAACTCCAAAAATTCTGAATCCTTGCAATATTATTGAGCATCGAGTTAGCTTTCCAATGGTTCAAACGGTGAGTCAATCGGAGTCCGGACGAGAGAGTTATGGTCGTTTTAGCTCACCCACTCATTGTTCAGTTATTGGCCGATCACTGCCGACCGAACTCGGCCGTGTCGTCCGACACGCCCGTGGCCGCATTTCGTCCGAAATGCCGAGTCTCTGCCCACAAGACTCGACTGTCGTCGGGCACGGCCGAGTCGAACTCTTCCGGGATAAGCGAACCGATCGCCAGACGCCCGACCGTGTTCCAGGACACGGTCGAGTCATGCCGAGTCGCTGTCGGACAGGTCACTATCGGAAGGCCCTTCGCGCCGCGACCGTGTCAAGCAGGACACGGTCGAGTCCCTGCCGGCCAGTTGCGCGCCCCGACCATGCCGATCGGCACGGGTCGTGTCCGACAGGGCAGTCAACTCCTATAAATTCGTTTTTTGAGCATTTCAGCCCATTCCTTCCATTTCTTCCACCTTCATACGAGAGATAGAGGCTTGAGGGAGAAAATTCTCTTCACCTATCACTTGAGTGTGGTTTTTAATCATTTTCATTCGGTTGTGAAGCTTGGATACTCGATTAAACTCGTGTTCTTCGGATCGAAGTGGTTGGATCTTCAAGAGGTAATTTCTTCAACACCTTGGACTTCGATTTTGTGTTGAGATATGATGTTTTGGACGTTATAATCATGTTATATGAAGGGATATGTATATGATTATGAGTTTGTATAAGGATTCATTGGATTATTGAAGAATTATTCAAGAACACCTTGAATATCGGGTTGAAATTGGGGGTTTTCGATTAATTGTCGTTATAATCACGTTTTTGGATATTCATTTTGGATTATTGATCTTTTGGAAGATGTTTGTTGGTTTGAAAAACTTCTTGGGGGATTTGATGGTGGCTTATTGAGATTTGATTGTAAACAATCGGAGTTTGGCCACAACGTATTCGATATAATGCCCCAATGAACTTAGTTTAATCGTATCGACGTTTTGAGTTCGTTTTATTCGTGTTTGATTCATATATCGAACGAGTTGTTGGATATTGTATAATTCAAGGTTTCGAGCGACCGATATCTCAATTAGGACGTTGTTCGTGGAAGGATAATTGTCACCGGTATTGGGTAAGTTAATTCTTACTCGGTTAAAAGGATATTCATCCCTTTTGTTGTTGTTCATTCATAATCATAACTCATTCATCATTGTATTAACCGTATCAAAACTTGTTATTGTCAATTAATCACTTCAGTCATAAGGAACGACGGTTCCAATCATTTCATTATTATATCGTGGCATTCCGGGTCATACTGGCATTTACTTCACTATCATTCCATCTCGGTGAGTCATTATTCATTTTCGATGTCACTTTTGTTATATCGTGGCATTCCGGGTCATACTGGCGTGCCGGTTGGTATGTGTAGGATTTTCATGTCGGGCACAATTATGTCGTGTGTTGGTTGTTGGCCTCACATTGATCGTGCACACGAGTCGATTGCTTCGTGAGATCGACAGGCACAAGACCACGCGTGTATTCGATTGATACTCGTTGGTGGCTTGTGCACGGACACATTTCCATCCCGGGCGTAGTGTGGCGCCACCCTTTGAGCCGTACTGTTAGTTGATTCATATAGCATGTTTGATTGCGTATGTTTCGACAGGATATTTCATAACTTCAGATATAATCATGATTGTGTATTTTCAACCCTTGAGGATTGTTGTTCTTTGTAATCGACCCCGTTTGGGGATTTTTTTCGGTCTTGGCAAGGCAAAAGTACGGGAGAACACGCGACGCCGAGGAGTCAGTGATACTAGTAGGGGCCCCGATCTTTGATTATTCATGTTATTGTCCTTTATTTTCCGCTGCAGACATTCATTTGAATACTCCGTTTCATTCAGTGTTGTGTATTTTATCTTCATATAAAATACACTAGTATTCGGTATTGTCCTGGTGTGTTGTAACTAAACTCCTCATCGGAGTAATTATTGTTGTAATGTAGTTCGGTACTACATTTATCCTGTGTAATTCATTCATTTTCATTTGCCTGGTGGGTCCCAGTTGGGGATCTACGGCACTGTAATATCCGCCTAGTTTGGGGTGTTATAGAGTTGGTATCGGAGCGTGGTTTTGAATACTACCCTCTAAGTCATGTCTCGTTTGAAATCATCGTCATCGGACTAGTATCATTGGACTTTCGCGTCACGTGTGACCTGTGCAAATGCCGAGCCAATCTGACCGAAAGAACTGTAAGATTTCTAACGCCATGGTATAATTTCTGGCAATAGTCATTCATTCATCATTCATCAATTAACAATCCTCAAACATCATCATTCATTGTGATCAGGACGATCATGTTAACTCATTAATTACTCAATTCATTTCATTACTCAGTTGTCAATCTGGATGATCATATTATCAATCTTGTTAAGTTATTCAAGATAATCATTTCAAGAATTTCATCAGATAATCATGTAACTTCAGTAAATCATTCATATAATCACTAAGTTAGAGCATGTATACTCATTTTCATCATCTCATGACATAATCATAATGTGCTACTCATGCGGGTAATATAATCATTATGCGACCTTCCTACTTCAGTATGGAGAGAGCTATCAGGGGATGCACGGGGAGAGGCATGGACCGAAACCCGAGAAATAATCACTCGCCGGAAACCGTGCCCAGGACTCGGCTCGATCAGAAGATGTTCGGGATGATCCACTCACTTTTATGCAGGCCATGATGACCCATGTGCAGTTGCTCAATCATCATTGCGCCACTCTGACCGGATTAATCGAGAGAACTCTCCCGTATGAGCCAGCTGCTAAGGAAAGTGCTGAACAACAACCTTCATTTGTCAGCAAGAAATCAACGAAGCGTAATCAATCCGGCGGTCGGTCCAACCTTCAAAAAGCCTCGTGTGAGTCCTATCGTTTCGAGCGACCTCTACGGCGCTTAATCGTGCGGGTTCTCTTTCCCGAGCGTCGAGTTAGGCCATCACCTGTTTCAATTGTGGAACGCCGGGTCATTTCAGCACTGAGTGTCTGAAACCGTCTATAACGTGCTATAATTGTGGGAATTTTGGGCATAAGGCCCGTTTTTGCCGAAAGGACTCCAAGTCGGCTCCGGCGGCATCTCAGGCCCCGAAGCAACCAGCGTTTCAGAATCAGACTGCTTTGTCATCGTCGTTTAAGGCAATGGAACCAAATAGAGTTGGAGCTCGTATTTATCAGACGGGAGCGTCCGGTTCGGGGGCCGGCAAGTCCCAGATTCATATGATGAGGAGGATCGACGATCCGGTGGTCCGAATGATTTCAGGTATACTCGTAATTTTATTTCAACTTGTGTGTACCTTTTGATGCTGGTACACCGCATTCATTCATTTTCAAATCATACTTGAATAGACTTATTTCGGGATAATCCTATTGCTTGTGGACCTCATACCATCGGTCTACCTGACGATGGAAGAATTTTCGGAATCATACCGAATTAAGCTTAATGACCGCGATTGGTTGATGGATCTAATAGTCGTGAATTTATCTTAGGACGATGTAATTTTCGGTATTAGTTGGTTTGATCGTCTTGATACTATCCTCAGTGTTTGTTAGCGTTTGGTCGCTATCTTTCCGTCGTTGGTTGTCGAATGTGTGCTTCAGGGAAGTAATCCCCGTTGTTCCAGAAGAAGTATTATTATGACGAAAGCAGAGAAATTCCACAATCGAGTTATTCAATCATTCCTTGTATCATTTCCATCGATTGGACTTTCTAGGGCAATCGAGTTATTCAATCATTCATTGCATCATTTCCATCGATTGGCCTTTCTAAGACAATCGAGTCATTCAATCATTCATTGTATCATTTTCATCGATTGGCCTTTCAAAGGCAATCGAGTTATTCAAACATTCATTGTATCATCTTCATCGATTGGCCTTTCTAAGGCAATCGAGTTGTTCAATCATTATTGGTATCTCTTTTTATCGATTGACCATTCTAGGGCAATCGAAATGTTCAATCATTCGTGGTATCATTGTCATCGATTGACGATGTATTTCCGCATTTGTTATCTCGGTTGCCTTCACATAGAGTAGGGAATTCGGGAGTGAGTAGGAGCCGGTATGTCCCCTTTATCGAAGGCACCGTATCGGATGGCCCCGACTGTAATGCGGAGTTGAAGATTCAACTTGAGGAGTAGTTCGAGAAAGGTTATCTCCGACCGATTGCGTCCCGTGAGGAGCACCGGTGTGATCTCAAGGAGAAGGATGGCTCGTCTCGTGTGTGTATTAATTACTGTGAGTTGAACAGGTGATGATCAAGAGTAGTATCCCTTACCCGTATTGATGATCTTTTAGATCAACTTCAGGAGCCTCAGTGTTTTCCAGGATCGACTTAAGATCTGGATATCACCAGTTGCGGATTCGAGAGTCGGATATCGCGAGGACAGCGTTTCGTACACGCTATGGTCATTATGAGTTCGTAGTTATGCCGTTCGGGCTAACTATTGCACCTGCGGTATTCATGGAGTTAATGAATCGGGTTTTCATCGACTTTTTGGATCAGTTTGTTGTTGTCTTCATCGACAACATTTTGATTTATTCTCGTAGCCGAGAGGAACACGAGGTTCATCTTCATCAGGTTCTCGACGTGTTGAGATGAGAGCAACTTTATGGAAAGTTTTCCACATGTGAGTTCTGGAGGTCCGAAGTGACTTTCTCGGGCATGTAATTTCATCTGACAGAGTTCGTGTCGACCCTCAGAAGACGGAGACTATCCGAGATTGGCAACCTCCGAAAGATATTAAGTAAATCCGATGTTTCCTCGGATTAGCTGGTTAATTATCCAACCCACGGCCGGAGCTAGCAACCGTGGTTTTTGCATTGGAAATTTGGCGTCGTTACCTTTATGGCATCACCTGTCAGATCTTCACCAATCACAAGAGTTGAAGTATATATTTACTCACAAGGAGTTAAATATGCGACAGAGGCGGTGGTTGAAACTAATCAAAGATTTTGATATCGAGATCCTTTACCACCCGGGCAAGGCGAATGTTGTCGCCGACGCCTTGAGTCGTAAGTCCATTCAGGAGCAGATGCTTGCTCGTTTAACAGTTCAGAAGGAGCTTCAGCAGGAATTCCTTAGACCCGAGATCGAGGTCTGGCTTCAGCGAGTTCAGGGACAGCTTTGTATGTTAGAGATTTCATCGTCACTTGAGGAGGTAATCAGAGAGAATCAGAGTTCAGACCCTTCATTGTTGCGCATCCGTGAAGATGTGGCTCAGGGGAAAGCCCCTGGATTCGTGATCCACGAGGATGGACTTTTGAGGTTTAAGAACCGGTTGTGCGTACCGGCGAATGACGAGTTGAAAAACTCTATTTTGAGAGAAGCTCATGCTACCCCTTATTCTGTTCATCCGGGGTCCAGCAAGATGTACAAGGACTTGAAACAAAATTACTGGTGGAGTAATACGAAGCGAGAAGTCGCAGAATTTGTTTCGAGATGCTTAACCTGTCAACAAGTTAAGATTGAACATCGCCAGGCGGGTATCTCAAACCTCTCCCTATTCCGGAGTGGAAGTGGGAAGACATTTCTATGGATTTCATCACGAGTTTGCCGACGAGTCGTCGTGGCATGAATACGATCTGGGTGATTGTGGACCGCTTAACTAAATCAGCTCATTTCCTTGAGATCAAGGATACGTGGGGTCCCGAGAGACTGGCTCAGTTGTTCATCAAGGAGATAGTGAGACTGCACGGTACTCCTAAGAGTATCGTTTCCGATCGTGACGGACGATTAGTATCCCATTTTTGGCAATCAGTTCATCGTGCTATGGGAACTCAGCTTAATCTCAGTACCGTCTTTCATCCTCAGTCCGACGGACAATCAGAGAGGACTATTCAGACATTAGAGGACATGTTGAGAGCTTGCGTCCTCGATTGGAAGGACGAATGGGAAGCCCAACTACCATTGATCGAGTTCACGTATAATAATAGTTGGCATGCTTCCATTAAGATGGCACCTTACGAGGCCTTGTACGGTCGTCGTTGTCGATCTCCTTTGTGTTGGGATGACTTGTCAGAATCAATCGGCACCGAGCCCGATATGCTTATAGCCGCCCGGGAGAAGGTAGCTTTGATCAAGAGTCGTATGTTGACAACTCAGAGTCGACAAAAATCATATGCAGATAATCATCGCCGACCACTAGAGTTCGAGATGGGTGACCACGTTTTGGTCAAGGTATCCCCGAGTCGAGGTATTTTCCGTTTCGGAAAACGGGGGAAGTTGAGTCCGAGATTCATTGAACCGTTTGAAATTTTGGATCGAGTAGGCGAGTTAGCTTATCGGTTGGCTTTACCTCCGGCATTGAGCCGAATTCATAATGTGTTTCACATCTCTCAGTTGCGGAAGTATGTTGCCGACCCGAGTCACATACTTCAGTTCGACGTAATCGAGATCGCGGATGATTATTCATGTGAGGAGCGTCCTATACGAGTCTTAGAGCGGCGAATCAAACAGTTGAGAATTAAGTCGATTCCTTTAGTCAAGATTCAGTGGTCTAGACACGGAGTCGAAGAGGCTACTTGGGAAACCGAGGATAGTATGCGGGAGAGTTATCCCGAGTTGTTTGACCCTTAGTTTCGGGGACGAAACTCTTTTAAGGGGGGGTGTATGTAATACCCGGTTGTAATTCAGTCATTATCATTCAGTAATTTCATTCGGTGATTGTCACTCAGTGGATTTTCACTCATTTATAATCATTCATCAATCATGTTCATTCACCCGTGTTCACCGTTCGGAGAAACTTCGAGTTGTGTATCGTTATTGTCCATTGTTTCAACTTTCCACATATGAGTTCGACTTTGTTAGATCACCATTAATTTTTGGTAACTCAAAAAATTCTGAATCTTTGCAATATTTTAGAGCATCGAGTTAGCTTTCCAATGGTTCAAACGGTGAGTCAATCGGAGTCCGGACGAGAGAGTTATGGTCGTTTTAGCTCACCCGCTCATTGTTCAGTTATTGGCCGATCACTGCCGACCGAACTCGGCCGTGTCGTCCGACACGGCCCGTCTTGTACTCGTCCGAAATGCGAAGTCTCGCCCACAGGACTCGACCGTGTCGCTCAGCACGGCCGAGTCGAACTCTTCCGGATAAGCGTAACCGATCGCCAGACGCCCGACCGTGTTCCGTGACACGGTCGAGTCATGCCGAAGTCGCCGGACAGTGTCACTATCGGAAGGCCCTTCGCCGCGACCGTGTCAAGGTGACACGGTCGAGTCCCCGCCGCCGATTGCGCGCGACCGCGTGCCGATCGGCACGGCCGTGTCCGGCAGAAGGCCAACCCCTATAAATTCGTTTTTTGAGCATTTCAGCCCATTCCTTCCATTTCTTCCACCTTCATACGAGAGAGAGAGGCTTGAGGGAGAAAATTCTCTTCACCTATCACTTGAGTGTGGTTTTTAATCATTTTCATTCGGTTGTGAAGCTTGGATACCCGATTAAACTCGTGTTCTTCGGATCGAAGTGGTTGGATCTTCAAGAGGTAATTTCTTCAACACCTTGGACTTCGATTTTGTGTTGAGATATGATGTTTTGGACGTTATAATCATGTTATATGAAGGGATATGTATATGATTATGAGTTTGTATAAGGATTCATTAGATTATTGAGGAATTATTCAAGAACACCTTGAATATCGTGTTGAAATTGGGGGTTTTCGATTAATTGTCGTTATAATCACGTTTTCGGATATTCATTTTGGATTATTGATCTTTTGGAAGATGTTTGTTGGTTTGAAAAACTTCTTGGGGGATTTGATGGTGGCT
The DNA here is from genome assembly GCA_033398695.1 of Orobanche coerulescens. NCBI lineage: Eukaryota > Viridiplantae > Streptophyta > Magnoliopsida > Lamiales > Orobanchaceae > Orobanche > Orobanche coerulescens. The sequence continues at coordinate 124,150,880 of CM065802.1, read as the reverse complement.
TATTGAGATTTGATTGTAAACAATTGGAGTTTGGCCACAACGTATTCGATATAATGCCCCAATGAACTTAGTTTAATCGTATCGACGTTTTGAGTTCGTTTTATTCGTGTTTGATTCATATATTGAACGGGTTGTTGGATATTGTATAATTCAAGGTTGTTCGAGCGACCGATATCTCAATTAGGACGTTGTTCGTGGAAGGATAATTGTCACCGGTATTGGGTAAGTTAATTCTTACTCGGTTAAAAGGATATTCATCCCTTTTGTTGTTGTTCATTCATAATCATAACTCATTAATCATTGTATTAACCGTATCAAAACTTGTTATTGTCAATTAATCACTTCAGTCATAAGGAACGACGGTTCCAATCATTTCATTATTATATCGTGACATTCCGGGTCATACTGGCATTTACTTCACTATCATTCCATCTCGGTGAGTCATTATTCATTTTCGATGTCACTTTTGTTATATCGTGGCATTCCGGGTCATACTGGCGTGCCGGTTGGTATGTGTAGGATTTTCATGTCGGGCACAATTAAGTCGTGTGTTGGTTGTTGGCCTCACATTGGACTGTGCACACGAGTCGATTGCTTCGTGAGACTGATTAGGCACAAGACCACGCGTGTATTCGATTGATACTCGTTGGTGGCTTGTGCACGGACACATTTACATCCCGGGCGTAGTGTGGCGCCACCCTTTGAGCCGTACTGTTAGTTGATTCATATAGCATGTTTGATTGCGTATGTTTCGACAGGATATTTCATAACTTCAGATATAATCATGATTGTGTATTTTCAACCCTTGAGGATTGTTGTTATTTGTAACTGACCCCGTTTGGGGATTTTGTTTTTCAGGTCTTGGCAAGGCAAAAGTACGGGGAGAACACGCTGACGTCGAGGAGTCCCAGTGATACTAGTAGGGGGCCCCGATCTTTCAGTTATTCATGTTATTGTCCTTTATTTTCCGCTGCAGACTTTCATTTGAATACTCCGTTTCATTCAGTGTTGTGTATTTTATCTTCATATAAAATACACTAGTATTCGGTATTGTCCTGGTGTGTTGTAACTAAACTCCTCATCGGAGTAATTATTGTTGTAATGTGGTTCGGTATTACATTTATCCTGTGTAATTCATTCATTTTCATTTGCCTGGTGGGTCCCAGTTGGGGATCTACGGCACTGTAATATCCGCCTAGTTTGGGGTGTTACAACATGAACGATCAGAATGTATCTGGCTCTAGATATGCCACGATACAACATGACAACCAATCTCAAAGAAACGCATATCCAACATGGATCAGAAGATTTTCCAAGAGGGAAACAATAACTCGATCATGAAAGACCAACATGACCACAATGTCGTATTCCGTCAGATATCAATTCACAGCATGCACCACAATGCATATAATAATAGCACATAAACTCCCAAGGCAGCAGCCAAGGGTCACGGAAGCATCTACTCAGGAATACTCCAGACAATATCACATAAACTCCCAAGGCAGCAGCCAAGGGTCACGGAAGCATCTACTCAGGAATACTCCGGACATAGGTGCCATTTAGGTCTTATCCCCTAACACATTTCCATTCGGGTACCATACAGGTTTTATCCCCTACACATCGGCCCCACAGAATACGGCTCAAAGAAAGAGCACGTCACAAAACGTAACAAACAATGGTGCACATTCACCGCATGAAATATCAACACACACATGCAATAATGCAACATGATGATTATCATAATCTAACAATATTAATTTACCTAAAGCTGGAGACGCTAACCTTTCCACGAACAACCATCCTGAACGAATACACGGTTATCCGAATAATCTAAAATGAAGTACAGTCCATAACTAATACCAAACCACCATCCCGAGTTCAACATCGGCAGGATAACTAGCCTTGATATCTAACTTCTCATATAATAGACCAATTATAATTCATGTTCCCATTTCCACTAGACATCCTTAAAATCATATACAGTATGATTTATCTCAGTCTAATCATAATATACGTACAATCATTCCGACAATCCATATTCCATGATACAATTGCTATATGAATCATAAATGAAATGAAAACGAAATCATTTATTAATATTATGAACTGAGCAAGCATAACTTGTCTCGATACCGATACGATGAAGTTGTTACTTGTCCCGTCGTCTTCATCTACAAGCTCCGCAGCCCCGACTCATCCGTAGCACAATGGTTAACTTCAACGATCACTAAACATAACCTAATGCAATAATCAATTAACGATACGTTCAATAACAATCAATAACCGATATGACCAACCAATCAAACTCGATGGTCCAATGATATCTCGATCACACGAAACCAAACCGTATCAACTTTTAACAATATGAACACAAGCCGAAGTTCGGTGTTTAATAGTCCTAACAATGTCTTCAACATATATACTTCTCATAACATCATGAATCGCAACAAACTACCAAGAACATCGAGAATACTACGATTCCATAATCATAACAACATAATCGAATAATTTGATCACCAATTCATTATCTTCCCTTAACAAAATTCTCGTAAACACCAAGAATCATCACAACAATATCAATTCAACCATCATTCATACGAAAACGTGTAGAATTTTCCAAGTTCTACTCATTGAGATATTTCATCGAACACTTTGAAGGCATAGTCCAATTCAATCGATCATTCAAAGAAATACTCGAATTCGTTCCACAAAACTTCAAGAGTATTGAATAATTACGAGTTTACAATCAAGTTCAATGAATAATCTGAATCAAAACGAAGCAAATCGGCCAAAACACCAAGAAACCTCAAGAACATCCAAAAACCAAAAGTTTAGGTGTTCTTACCTTCGATCCGGGTGGAAGATGATGTTAATCCATGATTCCAACTTACAAAACATGTTGTTATAAGTTGATTCTACTCAAAACCATCATCCTTGCGGAAGAACTCGCGGAAGGAACGAAGAAAAATGAAAAATGACAAGGATGACTCGGTCCAGGCCTTATATAGGACGAGACCTGCCGGCACCTTACGTACGTAACTGGCCGTGGCTTACGTACGTAACCGATCGTGGCCTACCTTACTGTCCAGTTTGGCCGACAGCCTTACGTACGTAACCGGCAGCTGCTTACGTACGTAACGGGCACTTACGGCTGTAACCGGCCACTGCCTACATACGTAATCCGCCAGTCCTAGCCCCCAGCGAGTCACTGCCGACCGTGATCGGCCATCCCTGCGAGTCGCTGCCAACCATGCTCGGCCACTACAGGTCCTCTCGGCCACGACTCGGCCAGCCGCCCCATAACGTACGTAACACTTATTCGTTGCGTACGTAATACGTACGTTGACTTGCTACAGTATTATACTCGTATTACATACGTAATACACCCTATATAACGTACGTAACTCCATCCGTTGACTCACCTGTCCACATCCGCGCCGAAAGCTGCCGACACCGGGCCCAACTGTCTAATTCTTCTTGTTACGTACGTAATACCTTACGTATAACGTACATAACATGTACCAACTTAGCGTACGTTATCTCAGAGTCTTAACGTACGTTAACAGTTCCATACTTAGCCATTTCCAGCAATTCCTGTCCAACGTCTCGACATAAAAAATATGAACATACGACATACTGAACACATATACGAAATCCCAAAAATATTCTCATACGGTACGTCTGATGCACGATATCCTCAATTACAACTGTCGACCAAGTACGGAAATCATACAAATACTCATACGGTATATCCGACATTGAAAACACACCAAGCATGTAATATCCTAGAATCAAAATAATCTCGATAGACATACTGGCACGACTGTCACAGTTTCCAAAATTATCTACTCATATTGTGTCGGTCCCACTCTGTACAGTATAACCCGGATAACATAATGCGAAAAATTCATAGTGAAATTCTATGATATTACATATATACCCACTTAAATAAGGTTCGTCCTCGAAACTCATCAACTGTCATAATCAGTATCTCAATCCCGAAATATCTCAACATCACGACACCATACTCAATAATCATCATCAAAACTGAAATAACTGAAAGAACATACTTACAGGTCCGAGAAGTTGATGATCTTCCGTGATACCAGCATACGACTCCCATACAAAGTCTCAACATACTAACAACACATCGGGATCGCAAATACAGCAATTTGAAAATATTTCAAAAATTTCGAAACCTCCAAAATTGGTTTGACTTAAAAGTCAGAAAATCATTTTCAAAAGTCACGCTATTACCGCACCGGTAGAGCCACATAACACACACGCCCGGGTTTTACGAAACCCAAGCTCCGATACCATCTTCTGTAACACCCCCAAAACTGACCGGGAATATTACAGCGCTGTGGGCCCCATATTGGAACCCACAAGGCTAAAATCATTTTTGCAAACGTTTAAAATAGCCAAAAGGGCCGTTTTGAAATACACACACACAGTGGATAAAACACAGTTCATAAGAATGCCGAAAATCCATTTTGAAATATACACACACAGCGGATAAAACATAATTGAATACATGTCCAGCGGAATTAGAAAAACCAGAAAAGAATACACAATCCAGACAATCACGCCATAGATAGTATCACCGGAAAGCAAATCCCTTCACGACCGCTACTAGCTCGAACTCCGAGTACCTAAAAGATAAAGTCCACGATGGGGTCAGCCATAATACTCAACAATGATAATGATCACATCACAAAAACAATACATATCAATGTAATCTACAGAGTAAGAACATTCCCCACGTAATCTTACCGAAGTAGGATTACCAATTTGTCACAATCCGTAACAAATCAATTCTTACCATAACCTACGCCTCGTGTCCTTAAGTGATGAATGAATTCAAAAGTAACCACCTGTACTGTAACCGAAACGATACCAAAATTCCCAAACTTATCATATCTCAATTATAGAATGATCTGGCCAAGACTAACTTTGTCGGCTGGGTCGCACAATCGGATCCCAATCCTGATAAAACCGATATCACATGGCACACCTGTAATCCAACTGTTCCGAGACAATAGCAAGTCCCACATATCAATGCAAAACATAAATGTTTACACAATCAATAATGATAAACAATTAATGCATCACAACGAAAATATCAATGACATGATATTTCCACACAAGATCGACAAAGGATCAACCACGAACGAGAATATCATGATGTGGTAACTCCAACAAGATCAATGAAGAATCAATAACCGAGAATACCGGAAATACGGTAAATCCCAACAAGATCAATAAAAGGTTGACAACCGAGAATGCCGACGACACGGTAAGGATCAACGAAGAATCAATAACCGAGAATACTGACGACACGGTAAGGATCAATGAAGAATCAATAACCGAGAATACCGATGATAGGATAAACTCCAACAAGATCAATAAGAAATCGACAACCAAGAATACCGACGACACGGTAAACTCCAATAACATCAATCAAGGACTAATAACCAAGAATAGCAACGATGAGACAACTCCCAAACGGAATCAATAAGGATCAATAACGAACGAGATTACCAATGACAGCGTGAACTCCAAATGAGATTTATAAATGATCGATATCAATGAGTTGACCATCGATATGGTAACTCTGAACGAGATTAATAAAGGTTCAATGGCGACAGATACACGAGAGAATAAAATCATCTACCATACACAAATCATATATACGGGATTTCAAAGACAACCGGAATATCGAACAAATCCAATTATACATGAACTGTGAACGACCAATCAATAAGACTCAAGATGGACGTCATGATACGCTCGATCCGGACATGTGTCCGTGTACAAGCCAACCACGGGTATTGATCAATACACGTCTGGTCTCGTACCTAATCAGCCTCACGAAGTACGTCTCGTGTGCACGGTTCAATAAGAGGTCGAAACCAACATATGATACATGTGCCCGTCCCGAAAATCCTACACATGAACGATCAGAACGTATCTGACTCCAAATATGCCACGATACAACATGACAACCAATCTCAAAGAAATGCATATCCAACAAGGATCAGAAGATTTTCCAAGAGAGAAACAATAACTCGATCATGAAAGACCAACACGACCACAATGTCGTATTCCGTCAAATAACAGTTCACAGCATGCTCAACAATGCATATAATAATAGCACATAAACTCCCAAGGCAGCAGCCAAGGGTCACGGAAGTATCTACCCAGGAATACTCCTGACAATATCACATAAACTCCCAAGGCAGCAGCCGAGGGTCACGGAAGTATCTACTCAGGAATACTCCGGACATAGGTGCCATTTAGGTCTTATCCCCTAACACATTTCCATTCAGGTACCATACAGGTTTTATCCCCAACACATCGGCCCCACAGATTACGGCTCAAAGAAAGAGCATGTCACAAAACGTAACAAACAATGGTGCACATTCACCGCATGAAATATCAACACACACATGCAATAATGCAACATGATGATTATCATAATCTAACAATATTAATTTACCTCAAGCTGGAGACGCTAACCTTTCCACGACCAACCATCCTGAACGAATACACGGTTATCCGAATAATCTAAAATGAAGTACAGTCTATAACTAATACCAAACCACCATCCCGAGTGCAACATCGGCAGGATAACTAGCCTTGATATCTAACTTCTCATATAATAGACCAATTATAATTCACGTTCCCATTTCCACTAGACATCCTTAAAATCATATACATTATGATTTATCTCAGTCTAATCATAATATACGTACAATCATTCTGACAATCCATATTCCACGATACCATTGCTATATGAATCATAAATGAAATGAAAACGAAATCATTTATTAACATTATGAACTGAGCAAGCATAACTTGCCTCGATACCGATACGATGAAGTTGTTACTAGTCCAGTCGTCTTCATCTACAAGCTCCGCAGTCCCGACTCATCCGTAGCACAACGGTTAACTTCAACGATCACTAAACGCAACCTAATGCAATAATCAATTAACGATACATTCAACAACAATCAATAACCGATATGATCAACCAATCATACTCGATGGTCCAACGATATCTCGATCATACGAAACCAAACCGTATCAACTTTTGACAATACGAACACAAGCCGAAGTTTGGTGTTCAATAGTCCTAACAATGTCTTCAACATATATACTTCTCATAACATCATGAATCGCAACAAACTACCAAGAACATCGAGAATACTACGATTCCATAATCATAACAACATAATCGAATCATTTGATCACCAATTCATTATCTTCCCTTAACAAAATTCTCGTAAATACCAAGAATCATCACAACAATATCAATTCAACCATCATTCATATGAAAACGTGAAGAATTTTCCAAGTTCTACTCATTGAGATATTTCATCGAACACTTTGAAGGCATAGTCTAATTCAATCGATTATTCAAAGAAATACTCAAATTCGTTCCACAAAACTTCAAGAGTATTGAATAATTATGAGTTTACAATCAAGTTCAATCAACAATCTGAATCAAAACGAAGCAAATCGGCCAAAACACCAAGAACATCCAAAAACCAAAAGTTTAGGTGTTCTTACCTTCGATCCGGGTGGAAGATGATGTTAATCCATGATTCCAACTTCCAAAACATGTTGTTATAAGTTGATTCTACTCAAAACCATCATCTTTGCTGAAGAAATCGCGGAAGGAACGAAGAAAAACGAAAAATGACAAGGATGACTCGGTCCAGGCCTTATATAGGCCGAGACCTGTCGGCACCTTACGTATGTAACTGGCCATGGCTTACGTATGTAACCGGCCGTGGCCTACCTTACTGTCCAGTTTGGCCGATAGCCTTACGTACGTAACCGACAGCTGCTTACGTACGTAACGGGCACTTACGGCCGTAACCGATCACTGCCTATATACGTAATCGGCCAGTCCTAGCCCCCAGCGAGTCACTGCCGACCGTGATCGGCCATCCCTGCGAGTCACTGCCGACCATGCTCGGCCACTACAGGTCCTCTCGGCCACAACTCGGCCAGCCACCCCGTAACGTACGTAACACTTATTCTGTTGCGTACGTGATATGTGTTAGGAGTATGCCCTCGAATGCCACTCAGAGGTTGTTGAGTGAGGGCATTGTACTTGTAATTATGTAAACCATTTATATAAGGCAAATGAATGTTTCTTTATTTACTGGTAGTTACTGGCATTCCTAACTCGTAAATAAACATATAGAAACTAGTCCATGTATTTGAGAGCAAAACGTTCCACTACTTATTGGATAAGGGGGTCGGCACTGGAAAGGCAAATGAAACTTGACTGGGCGTTAAGTTTATGTGAAGACTTGTATGACGTGTTCTTTGACATGGAGAGTGCCTGTCGAACACTAATGGTTAGTGGGAGCACACGTTATAGGTATGCTAATTGGATTAGTATACTCGAACCGACTCACCCTCGATTCGTCACATGGATTTCACTCCGGGACAGTCAATGACGGAATCAAAAGGTTGTGATAGGTATTCGTGAACCTTCGACTTGAGGATTTAGTAGGGATGTGCTTGTGACGTCAAGATTTTCATTAGAGTAGTTCGACCCTGTAAACCGGAAGGCGGGGGTCAACCTCGACGTGCATCTTGACGGGCAAGTAGCGAGTCCTCCGAATACCAAGATAGAATTCTTTCTCCCGTTAGTGAGCGGGTTATATGTCCTATGCGGTTATTGGCGAGATGAGATCATAAGTCTTTGGCCAAAGCATTGGAGCTAGTTGTATTAGATACACGACTCGATGATCTCGATTTGCATTAACGCATGCATAGCGTCAAGCAGATATGGTTTGACCGACCGTGACCCTATAACTTGATCGGGACATTTGAAAGAAGGGTTTATACGTATCCGGTATTCACGGCGAATGGTTCTTGAATGATCCCAATCATTCGTTCTCGGTCGAGTGCAGTGTAGGCGGCGGTGGCTAGGTGGTGCTACTACTCTTTGGTTCCTCCCATTCTCGATCGAGACGGACCTACCGAGTCGCGCATTAGGATTGACAACGGAATGAATCGAGCTAATTATCTCATTATGAATATTAGATATTGGATATCTAATTTTGGAACATTGGATGTTTAAATCGATTTATTGGATAAATTGATTTACGGCCTAATGAATTAAATAAATTCTTGGGTGATTAATTTAATTCATGAATATAATTATTTCTTGGAGAAATTAATTATGTTATTTTGTATTTGATATGTTTAATTAATTGGATTAATTAAACGACATAAATACATCGAACGGAATAGGAGTTTATCTGTTTGGACTCACGGAGTCCGAAGCGAACCGAACTCGACCGTTTTCTAGCATGGGCCAACCCCACTTATTACCATGTGTGTGTATTGACTTGTCCCCATCATGGTTTTGGAATCTCATGTGATTGAGGGGACAAGTATCATATACATTATATGGGAATCAAATCATGATATATGTATTTGTTTTCATGTGGGTTGAATAAGAATATATACAAGACTTTGATCTCTCATCCTTACAATACTTCTTGGCATTTACGTATCATTGAGTTTGAGAGAGAGAGAAAATTGTTTTCTCTTTAGTCATCTTCTTCTTCAACCTTGTTCTTGTTTTTATTAGAGAAAAATATCAAGACATAAAGAGAGAGTAAGATTAAAACACTTAGAGTGTAGTAATCTTTACATATATAGCTTCATCACCTAGCTCTAGCCGTATCCTCGGAGGATAGCAAGGTGTTGTCATTCCGTTCGTTTCTCCGGCGCGTGGCAAGTAGAGACGGGGTGCTTTCGGCGTTGGATCGTTCAAGAGCTTGGGGAATAGCTCAAGAGAAGGTTACCATTTAATCAACGGACTTCGAGGGTTAGTTTTTTACAACTCTTGCTTTTCGTTTATATATTCGTATATACGTAGCTCGATCGATCATCGTAGGGATTCGGATCGAATTAATTTTCGTTTTACCGCTTCCGCTGGGCCTTCGTTTTAGGCACCGAATAACAATAGTGGTATCAGAGCGTAGGTCTTGCGATCGTATATACGATATTAGCGTTTGGAATGCTTGATTAGATGATGAATGATTTGGAATCATTTTAGTCATAATCGTGGTATATATATTTTTACGTTTGTTGTAGTTATATTTTTCGTAAGTTTATGTCTAAATATAAATCTTAATTTCTTGGAAATATGATTTATATTGAAGATATGAATGTTGAAAAATATTTATATTGGATATCCTATGAAAATCGAGCTCAGAATCGTCATCGGACGATTTTTCGGACAAAGGCGAGTTCTTTGCCGGGGTGACTCGGCCGTGTCGTGACACGGGCCGTGTCGGCGATCCCAGAGCCTTGCCAGCGGACCCGACCGTGTCGGGAGACACGGGCCGTGCCCGGCGGTGCCGATCGTGATCGGCCATGCCAGCATGTCTGCGGCATCTGCCGGCGATGACTTCGCCATGGCAGCCAATTTCGCCCGGCTCGATTTTTCGTGTATTCTTGAAAATTAATCTCCCGCATGTTAAATTGGATTTAATATGATTAAAATGATTTATGGTATTTCATTTTATAAGGGAAATTTGATTAATTGGAATATTTATGGTCGATCAATTATTTTGAACGTTATCATATTACCGATTGTGTGAATCGATTGGATCGGTTCGAATTGTTGATTGGATCAATGTATCTCTACGCTTTCCATTTATATAGTATTTATTGGATGAATGCTTTTGAATGGGGATGTGGTTCGTGGACTTAGATTTGAATCGTTCGTTTTATTCGATTGGGTTGTAAAGGCCGTTTTGAGCCTATTTATTTTACTAGAAATGTTTGTATCTAGGATGCAATTTTCAATGTAAAATTTATATGTAATGACGAAGACCGGAGGAAGATCCATTTCGAGAAGACGAAGATTAAAGACGAAGACTTGTAATTAGATTACGAAGTTTTTGTTTTCTAGGAACGGTCCATGAACCACATGTTGGTAGCAACTAGGTTGTGAATGGTTGTTTCATATTGTATGAATGCCACAAACGCGCTAATATGATTAATGTGCAAAGTGCAACGTAAATCACGAAAATTCTCCCACAATAAATTATTAAGTTTATAAGGTTTCAAGGTTTTCCTTCCCTCCATCGAGTTTTCGGGAAATTGAAATCCAAACCGGATGTGCTATGCTTCCGAGTTATCGGGGTAGTCCTTCGGGGAGGACGGATAAATTACCGGGAGCGCATTGGATGCCTTTCGGTTGGAGCAAATTTTATCCCTAGAAACACATTAGGTTCTTAGGATAAGATTCAATTGTGAAACTGATTTGCGTCGATGGTATAAACTTAACTTGTTCACGAACCATAGAAACCGTATAGGTTGAGGGGAGTGAACAAGGGGAAAAAGAAGATCAAATCATCCATTAGATGGGTTGGTGTTGGACACCACTTTATGAAAATTAATAGACTAGAAACACATTCGGTTGCCCTCTATTAAAATTTATAAAGAACTCGATCACCACTATGAAGTAGAGCGACGATACTTCGGATTTCACATGGGAGTGTGTTATTCCGATAAAAATAGTGGGAGCTGGGTAACAAGAATAGAAAAGACCTTAATTCTATACTCGAACATAATTAAATGAGTCACTAACTAATCATATACTTAATGCATAAATCTCAATATGACAATGAATCCACTCGTAATTCTACTCGAAAAGAACACCTTAATGGGACCTAACTTTGTGGATTGGCTCCATGTCGATGATTGTCCTCGGTATAGAGGCAGGATACGTCTTGGAGACGGACATTCGGCGCCTCTGTGCGGACCCGAGCCAATCAGAAGAGATTGAAAACCACGAAAAGTGGGTTAAGGATGACGTGAAAGTCCGTGCTTATATGATGGCTTCCATGTCTAATGAGCTTCAGAGAGCTCATGAGAAAATGACTTCGCAGGCGATTTTATCTAACTTAACCGAGCTTTATGGTGAGCATAGTAGAAGCTAGATATGAGATATCCAAGCAATCGTCGGTGCAAGGATGAAGGAAGGTGAGAAGGTTGGGGAACACGTCCTCAAAATGATATCCATGATCGAGAGATTGGAGGCTCTTGATTTTAAAATGGATACTTCTCTCCAAACCGACCTTATCCTACAGTCTCTCCCTGATTCCTTCTCACAGTTTGTTATGAACTTCAACTGCAATGAGATTGCATGTAATTTAGCTGGGCTAATGAACAAACTTGTGACTGCTCAGTCTCAGATGAAGACTCCGCGGATGAAGGAGTCTGCTCTTGTGATTTCTTCTGGACTTCGGAAGTCTAAGAATAAGAAGAAAAAGACCAAGAAGCGGACTGGACCACAAGCTAAGGACCTTAAGGGTAAGGGCAAGGCCCCGATGGTTCCAAAGAACAAGAAGAAGAAGGATGCTTGTCTCAAGTGCGGTGATCTGGGCCACTGGGCTAGAGACTGTCCGATTCTTCATGGCACTTCAGGTACAGAACTTTTAGTTTTGGAAACAAATTGTTCTGCTACTATATTTTCTACTTCCTGGATACTGTATTCTGGTGCTAGTTCTCATATTTGTACCGTGAATCAGGATCTGGAACAAAGTAGGAAGCTTGGAGCTGGAGAAGTTATGATCACAGTCGGAAGCGGGCATAGTGTCGAGGCGACCGACATAGGATCACTTCTTTTGGGTTTAGAATCCGGCTTTGTTTTGACTTTAGAAGATGTACTTGTTTTGCCCAAGGGGCACAAAAACATTGTATCCATTCCGGTCATGGACCGAAAAGGCTTTTCATTTTTCATTGGTGATGGTTCTGCAAAATTTATTTTAGAAATAAACTAGTGACCGCTACATTGTTGAATGGATTGTATCATCTAAATCTCAAGAACAAAGTAGTTGTGAATACTATAACTAGAAAACGCGGTAGGGATGAAACCAATCAAGTTTTGAAATGGCATCTTAGACTTGGTCATGTTGGTCGACCAAGGTTTACAAGATGGAAAAAGATGGAGTTATGGGTCCATTGGGATCGGATCCCTTTCCTACTTGTGAATCTTGCCTTAAAGGCAAAATGACTAAGTCCCCTTCACAGGGACATTTCAAAGAGCCGCCGATAAATCGGGATTAATCCATACCGATGTATGTGGTGCTTTGGAAGCAAGACGTGATGGATATCAATATTTCATTACGTTCTGAGATGATCATACTAGGTATGGTTATGTATACTTAATGAAACATAAATCCGAGGCCTTTGAGAAATTCCAGGAATTCAAGGCCCTAGTCGAGAAACAAACTGGTAATCATATCAAAGCACTTCGGTCGGACCGAGGTGGCGAGTATATGAGTACGGAGTTTGACGAGTTCCTTAAGGAACATGGAATAGTTTCACAACTAACACCTCCAGGTACTCCTTAGTTAAATGGTGTGTCAGAAAGAAGGAACCGGACCTGTTGAACATGGTCCGTTCCATGCCGGGCTATCTTGACTTGCCGATTTACCCGTGGGGGTATGCACTGACAGCCGCGTATATCTTGAACAGATGTCCTTCTAAATCCGTTCCTAAAACTCCACATGAGATGTGGGAAGGAAGGAAACCATGTCTTAATCATATTAGGATTTGGGGATGTCCCGCCTATGTCAAGAAGACTAAGGTGGAAAAGTTGGAAGCTAGGTGCGAAGGGACGTTTCATTGGATTCCCGTCTGGGACGATGGGATATCTATTCTACATGCCCGAATATCGAAGGATCATTGTTGCTTTACAAGCACACTTCTGGAAGATGAGTTCATTCAGGAAGGCGAACAGGTAGAAGTATTTCTTTAGAAGAATAGAATGAAACTCCTCGAGAGACACTGTGCAAGAAACTGGAACCGAACTTTCAAACACATGTACAACCACCTCGTAGGTCTAGTAGGGTGTCTCATTTACTCGAGAGGTATGGGCTTGTGCACTTGGAGGAGCCGGGTCTCCATGAGGTTCCAAGTGATAGCCAAGAGACCGACCAACAACCTATGACCAAGCGATGGTGGATGTAGACTCGCGAAATGGCGTGAAGCTATGGAAGCCGAGATAGACTCGATGCATGTCAATCAGTGCGGACTCTAGTAGACCGCCCCAAGGGCATAGTGCCTATTGGGAACAAGTGGATCTACAAGAGAAAGACCGATGGTGATGGCAAGGTTGACGCCTATAAGGCCAGGCTTTTGGCAAAGGGTTATACCCAAAAGGAAGGGATCGATTACCACGATACCTTCTCGCCCGTAGCCATGATCAAGTCTATTCGCATGATGCTTGCTATAGCTGCCTACCACGATTATGAGATATGGCAAATGGACGTAAAGACGGCTTTCCTTAATGGATTCCTCGAGAGGAAATCTATATGGAGCAGCCTAAAGGCTTTGTGTCCGAAGTCGATATTCGAAAGTGTGCAAGCTTCACGTTCCATTTATGGATGAAGCAAGCGTCGCGTAGTTGGAACCTTCGTTTTGACGAGGCGGTCAAAGAGTTTGACTTCGTGCAAAATGAAGAGGAACCTTGTGTATACAAGAAGGTTAGTGGGAGCAAGATCGCATTCTTAGTACTATATGTAGATGACATTCTACTAATAGGAAATGATGTGGGAATGCTCGGTTACGTAAAGCTTGGCTTTGAGTAATTTCTCCATGAAAGACTTGGGAGAAGCAACCTATATTCTTGGTATTCGACTCTAGGGATAGAGCGAAGAGAACAATAGGCCTTTCCCAAGCCCTCTATATAGATAAGATCTTAAAGCGATTTAAGATGGATGATTCTAAAAGAGGATTCCTCGATGCAACATGGAATAAAACTAAACTTGAAGATTTGTACTCATAGTGAGTACCAACGCCAGGAAATGAGTAGTATACAATATGCTTAGGTAGTGGGTAGCCTTATGTATGCTATGTTGTGTACAAGACGACATTGCGCATGCCGTAAGCGTGGTGAGTAGGTTTCGAGGCAAACCCGGGTAGAGAACATTGAATTGCTTTGTAAAGAACGTTCTCAAGTACTTGAGAAGAACGAGAGATATGGTTCTTATGTATGGCGGTGGAGATTTGGATGTGGTGGGATTCACCGATTCGGACTTCCAAGGTGAAGGACGACTCGATGTCCACTGCTACATATTTACTCTTAATGGAGGAGCGATATCTTGGCGTAGTGCCAAGCAAAGCGCGATCGCCGATTCCACTGTCGGTGAGTATCAAGCGGCCTCGGAGGCTTCCAAGGAAGGGTTACGGATTAAGAAGTTTCTAGGAGAACTTCAAATGATACCATGTCTTGAAATTTGCTGTTCATCTTTGCGACAACGACGGAGAGTAGCAGTGCCAAGGAGCCGAGGTTTCACAACAAGACCAAACATATTGAGAGGAAGTATCATCTCGTAAGAGAATTTGTTCGCAAGGGATACATTGTCGCATAGAGTAGACTCGGCCGACAACGTCGCCGATCCACCGACCAAGCCACTATCTCGGACTAGCTTGGAGCGTCATCCGGAGAACATGGGTATTAGATACCATAGTGTGTGGCATTGAGTGCAAGTGGGAGATTGTTAGGAGTATGCCCTCGAATGCCACTCGGAGGTTGTTGAGTGAGGGCATTGTACTTGTAATTATGTAAACCATTTATATAAGGCAATGAATGTTTCTTTATTTACCGGTAGTTCTTGGCATTCCTAACTCGTAAATAAACATATAGAAACTAGTCCATGTATTTGATAGCAAAGCGTTCCACTCCTTATTGGATAAGGGGTCGGCCTTTGGAAAGGTTATAGCTCAAATACTTAATCGTTCGCAAGTCGATGAAACTTGGTAGGCGTTAAGTTTATGTGAAGACTTGTATGACGTGTTCTTTGACATGGAGAGTGCACTCGAACACTAATGGTTAGTGGGAGCACACGTTATAGGTATGCTAATTGGATTAGTATACTCGAACGACTCACCTCGATTCGTCACATGGATTTCACTCCGGGATACCAATGACGGAATCGAAAGGTTGTGATAGGTATTCGTGAACCTTCGACTTGAGGATTTAGTAGGGATGTGCTTGTGACGTCAAGATTTTCATTAGAGTAGTTCGACCGTAAACCTGGAAGGCGGGGGTCAACCTCGACGTGCATCTTGACGGGCAAGTAGCAGGTCCTACTGAATACCAAGATAGAATTCTTTCTCCCGTTAGTGAGCGGGTTATATGTCCTATGCGGTTATTGGCAGATGAGATCATAAGTCTTTGGCCAAAGCATTAGAGCTAGTTGTATTAGATACACGACAGCTCGATGATCTCGATTTGCATTAACGCATGCATAGCGTCAATCTGATATGGTTTGGTCGAGTGACCCTATAACTTGATCGGGACATTTGAAAGAAGGGTTTATACGTATACTGGTATTCACGACAGAATGGTTCTTGAATGATCCCAATCATTCGTTCTCAGTCGGGGTACAGTGTAGGCCACCAGGCTGGCTAGGTGGTGCTACTACTCTTTGGTTCCTCCCATTGCTGACTGAGACGGACCTACCGAGTCGCGCATTAGGATTGACAACGGAATGAATCCAGCTAATTATCTCATTATGAATATTAGATATTGGATATCTAATTTTGGAACATTGGATGTTTAAATCGATTTATTGGATAAATTGATTTACGGCCTAATGAATTAAATAAATTACTGGGTGATTAATTTAATTCATGAATATAATTATTTCTTGGAGAAATTAATTATGTTATTTTGTATTTGATATGTTTAATTAATTGGATTAATTAAACGACATAAATACATCGGAACGGAATAGGAGTTTATCTGTTTGGACTCACAGGAGTCCGAAACGAACCGAACTCGACCGTTTTCTAGCATGGGCCAACCCCCCACTTATTACCATGTGTGTGTATTGACTTGTCCCCATCATGGTTTTGGAATCTCATGTGATTGAGGGGACAAGTATCATATACATTATATGGGGAATCAAATCATGATATATGTATTTGTTTTCATGTGGGTTGAATAAGAATATATACAAGACTTTGATCTCTCATCCTTACAATACTTCTTGGCATTTCGTATCATTGAGTTTGAGAGAGAGAGAGAAAATTGTTTTCTCTTTAGTCATCTTCTTCTTCAACCTTGTTCTTGTTTTTCTTAGAGAAAAATATCAAGACATAAAGAGAGAGTAAGATTAAAACACTTAGAGTGTAGTAATCTTTACATATATAGCATCATCACCTAGCTCTAGCCGTATCCTCGGAGGATAGCAAGGTGTTGTCATTCCGTTCGTTTCTCCGGCGCGTGGCAAGTAGAGACGCGGTGCTTTCGGCGTTGGATCGTTCAAGAGCTTGGGGAATAGCTCAAGAGAAGGTTACCATTTAATCAACGGACTTCGAGGGTTAGTTTTTTACAACTCTTGCTTTTCGTTTATATATTCGTATATACGTAGCTCGATCGATCATCGTAGGGATTCGGATCGAATTAATTTTCGTTTTACCGCTTCCGCTGGGCCTTCGTTTTAGGCACCGAATCACAATAATATGTACGTTGACTTTCTACAGTATTATACTCGTATTACGTACGTAATACACCCTGTATAATGTACGTAACTCCATCCGTTGACTCACCTGTCCACATCCGCGCCGAAAGCTGCCGACACTGGGCCGAACTATCCGATTCCTCTTGTTACGTACGTAATACCTTACGCATAATGTACGTAACATGTACCAACTTAGCGTACGTTATCTCAGAGTCTTAACGTACATTAACAGTTCTATACTTAGCCATTTCCAGCAATTCCTGTCCAACGTCTCGACATAACAAATATGAACATACGACATACTGAACACATATACGAAATCCCAAAAATATTCTCATACAGTACGTCTGATGCACGATATCCTCAATTACAACTGTCGACCAAGTACGGAAATCATATAAATACTCATACGGTATATCCGACATCGAAAACACACCAAGCATGTAATATCCTAGAATCAAAATAACCTCGATAGACATACTGGCACGACTGTCATGGTTTCCAAAATTATCCACTCATATCGTGTCGTTCCCACTCTGTACAGTACAACCCAGATAACATAATGCGAAAAATTCATAGTGAAATTCTAGGATATTACACATGTGGTCAGGATGCAACAAGTGATTGATCCAACCGTGAGAGCCTAAGAAAACTACGGTGACACATGGCTTGTGATAATGTGGTCAGGATGCAACAAGTGATTGATCAAACCGTGAGAGCCTAAGAAAACTACGGTGACACATGGCTTGTGATCATGTGGTGAGGATGCAACAAGTGATTGATCCAACCGTGAGATCCTGAGAAAACTACGGTGACACATGACTTGTGATCATGTGGTTAGGATGCAACAAGTGATTGATCCAACCTTGAGAGCCTGATGACACGTGGCAAGCGATCATGGTGTCATGGATATGATTGTGGATGTAGTTTTGCCCGGGTCGAGTACCTTGGACGAGTTACTAAGATTTCGTATCTTGGGTGGTGATGTTTTGTTGATTTAATGTCCGTCGAGGACACGTGGTGTGGGTTGTGGACCCCGTGAATTATTGTTGGTTTTTATTTGAGAAAGCAAATCTTTGGGACGTGACCCCATTTTGGTTTTGAAAGGAGAAGGATTCAATAAATCCTAAATGGTTTTCCACTAAAACTCCCGAGGGCATTTTAAAACGTTTTATAAATTGTTCTCATGATTTGTGATCTTTCGAATTTGGAAAGTTTTACTCAAACTCCCTGCCTCGGGAAGTATTTCTTTTCATTGTGTTTGAATCTTGAGGATTCCTGATTATTATTATTCTTGAAATATGATTTGTATGACCCGTATCTGCACTTTGTACTTGCACTAGCAAAATAGTGGAATCTTGCTAACCCCAGAGTAATCGGGGGGTAGATGTCTATTTTGCACCCAGGTTCATTCAGGTTTTGGGGAGCAATACACAGGGTTGGCACGAAGGATGATGAATGATGATCGATACTAATCACATGAGGATCATACGATGTTGTATTGGTTTAGTTGTAGTAATTTCCGCTGCAGTATTTTCCCCGTTATACGGGAGCGTGTTGTATTTTAACCCCTGCGTGTATATGTATTGGGATCGAGTTGTATGTATTAATTGAAAGACCAAATCGGTCTACTGGGTCATTTTAGCCTTAAAGGCGATGTTTAGATGTTTGATTTTGTTACCAACCTGGTAGATCCTTGAGGAAAGGGTCTATGGTGTGTAATATCCCTGAGTGGATTGGAGGTGTTACATAAATGGTATCGGATGTAGGTTGTAGAAACCTAGGCTGTCGGGTCAAGTTGTGTCTGTTGAGTCTTGTCACATCGGATTTTGTCTGACTGAGTTGTGTCACGATGCGTCGTCTGAGTTCATTGTTCGTGATTAGCATCGTGGGGCGATCATCATATTCGTGTGACCTATGGATGTAAGTCTCTCTTCTTTGTGTTGTGCCTCGTGTGACACGAGCCACTTGTATGATTAATTGTTAAGTGATGAAGTTTTTATGTAGATTTTAATTTCGTGATATGTGTTTATTCGGCTCTCATATTTTTATATGAGGAGTGGTGTCGCTGCTAATGTATTTTTTACTATTGATTTTGTGCACTGCTAATAATTTCCGAAATGACTTACTCGTTTTGCAAGTATTCCTGTGAAACCCTTATGCTTAACATGGAATAGTAATGTATATGTGTGTGATTTACTCACTCCGGGAGGGTCCAATGAGGCCTCGGAGGAATCTGTGTTTTCACTCCTGATTCACGAGTTTGTTTGGATAGCTAGTTCGGGAGGGTACGTGGAGGCCGCAGATGGGACCAGTGGTTTCGCCCCGGTCCTAGGCGAGTTATGTGTGTGATTTGCTCAGTCCGGGAGGGTCCGAAGAGGCCTCGGAGGAATTTGTGATTTCGCTCCTGATTTACGAGCTTGTTTGGATGGCCAATATGGGAGGGTCTTTAGAGGCCTAGGATGAGACCAGTGGTTTAGCCCCGGTCCTAGGCGATTTTCAACTGTGATTATTGACTGTTTCTTTTTCGGGACAGACATGTCTTGATTTTGAAACAATTGGATGCATGTGCAATGAGATGTGTAAATGAATGTGAGTTTTTGGGCATTCTGGCCTAAAGGATTTTTGAAAGTCTTGAGTATCTTAGAGAATAAATTTCGAGACATACTTTTAAAATGGATTATTTTCTCGTGGTATTTTCAAGGTGCCTACTGGTACCACTGTATGTTTCAAAATTATTCCACTTTGAGGACCAAAATATTTTGAGATATTTTCAGTAATTAAGAAACACATTTGCTTAGACCCGAAGGTCGAATATTTCTGAAAGTTTTAACTAAAAGAAAGGTGTCCTCATTTTTATCAAACAAAAGACGGTTTTTCAAAGTCTCGATAACGATGTTTGTATTACTTTTTCAAAATGTGATACTTAAGATCAACTGGTGTTTCCAATTTTTTTCAAAAAGGTGGTTTTCATTTTTAAAACCTATCATTTCCTGTTTGTGGTCAGAGAATGTGTGTATGATGTTAGCATTGTCGTTAGGGTGTTAGCCCTCCGAGTTGTGATTGAATTGGTGGCGGAGCGTTAAGTCGTTCGTCATGCAATAGCTGTGTTAGCCCTCTGTGAGAGGTGTGATGTTGGTATTAAATGTTTGTCGCTTCGTGGTGATTTGCGTGTTATCGCACCTGTGCGAGCTGTTAAAGTTTGGGTTTGTATGATTGTGTACATATATGATTGTTTCACGATGTTTCATAATTGTGTGCTGGTTATCGTTCGAGCCGTTGAAATCACCGAACAATGCCGTCGTTGCTGTGATTTTCATATGTTATTGCTTTACGATGGTAATCGTTGTATGTGTTATGTGTTATGATTTTCTGTTGTGCTGAGTGGTTACTAATTCAGTATGCTGAGAGGCAGAGGTCGTGGTCGTGGCGACCAGACGCGCGATCAGGATCATGCTGCCGATGATGGTGTTGGTATAGGTGTTACTACTATTTTACAGCAGGTAGCTGCATAGATGACTCAGTTGACTCAAGCAGTTCAATGTAATACAGATGTGACCCAGAACATTAGTGCAAATCAGTAGCTTCGAGAAGTGGTTCGGATGAAACCCCCTCGTTTCGATGGTGCTGCGGATGCATTGGGCTGGGAAGGTTGGCTTTTCTAGTTAGGAAAGATATTCGAGGTGGTTG
The DNA here is from genome assembly GCA_033398695.1 of Orobanche coerulescens. Taxonomy (NCBI): domain Eukaryota; kingdom Viridiplantae; phylum Streptophyta; class Magnoliopsida; order Lamiales; family Orobanchaceae; genus Orobanche; species Orobanche coerulescens. The sequence goes on along the minus strand of CM065802.1, from coordinate 124,129,671 downwards.
ACTATCCAGAAGAACGTAAGGTGTCGGTCGCTCAGTGTCTTCTCGACAAGGATGCCGCTAACTGGTGTGAGGCTGTTAAGCCTCGGGATCGTGTTGTCACGTGGGCAGAGTTCCAGGGATTCACTAGAGATGAGTTTTATCCTGAACCGATCAGAAAGCAGAGGATCAATGAATTCTTTTCGGTGAGGCCGCAAGATGTACCGCTGTCTCAAGCTATTATTGACTATAGCAAACAGCTCAGCTACGTGCAGGATCAAGTAAGGATAGAGGAAGAAAATATCTGTCATTTTAGTAGGCTAGTGAAGCCGGAGATTCGTTAGTACATGGTGGGTCTCACTTGTAGTTCATTGAGAGAGTATCAGAATAGGGCTTTAGCCTACGAACTATCTATAGCATCGACTGAGCATATGTCGGAATCGAAGAAACAGAAAACTATTGGGAACTTTTCAGGAAATCAGGGGAGCAGGCCACCTGGGGCTGAGACTTCGTGTTGTCATCCTAAGAAGGTTCCTCAATCGCATGAACAGAGGAAGAGTATTACCCCTGCAGTGAGTAATGTGAGCAGCACGAAGACATGTTATAACTGTAGTCGAGCGGGCCATACCGTGAAGAATTGTCGTTTACTGTTAGTCAGCTGTTTTGAGTGTGGCCAAGTGGGTCACCGAGCTGTGCATTGCGAGACGATAGCTGAGAGGTTTGGAGATCGAGTTTGCGTCTATGCTCCGAAAGGACACGGAGATGCCTAGTGTGGTTTTCAAGGATTTCAGCATGGTCGGAGTTCTTCGTGGTTACCCTCGCGGATCGTTGTGTGTTAATTTCTATTTTTTCAACTGTGCGTGCTTTCTGGTGATAGGTACATGTTGTCTTGTGATTGTTCAGATAATTGACTTGATTGTGCTATCTGTTTGGTGATACTTGACACTTGTTGGTTTTATTATGTCTCTGCTTGTGACATTGTGATGGTTGTCATCGAGCGTGATTTCACGCTGTATGTTCCTTGCATTTCTTGTAGCGTTTCGCCGATGGGTGTGAGCTATTTCGTTCTTGTGTATCTCGTTGGGATGTTCCTGGTGGAATATTGCTCCTCCCTACTTATTTTAAGTTTCGGGATGAAACTTCTTTTAAGGAGGGTAGTATGTAATATCCGCAATTTCGATTTTCGGTAAATTTCTTTTTTTGGTAGGAGTCCATTTTAACGACTCGCTTGTGACTGTCTCGTCATTCTGAGAATGATTATTTCTGCACTTTTTGTCTTCCGAATTCGCTTTGGTGCCGTTTTGTTGAGTTCCGTATTCTTAAGCGACTTTTCCGCGCTTGAGATCGATTCTTGAGTATCTTGTTCGAAAATGCTGTTTCGTGTTCCTTCGAAGATTGTTTAACTTTGTTAGACGTGTTGTGAGCTTCAGTTTGGTTATTCGTTGTCGTATCGTGATATTTTGGTCGTTCGGGCCATTTCGTAATTTCCCAAAGTCTTGGGGAACTTCTTTCGTATTCCTCACTCCAACATTTTTGGAGTGTCCTTATGAGCTTTGGTGCGATCCTACTTCCTGTGCAGTAGGAATAGCGCACGGTATGGGTTAGATATAGCGCGCGCTACTTGAGATTGCTAGCGCACGCTAAGACCAGTTAGCGCACGCTAACTGGAGGTGCAGAAACAGTTCAGAGGCTACTGGACTGGCTTGGAATGTTGATTGTCGCACACTATGTAGTGGTATAGCGCGCGCGAAGGTGCAGAAGTAGCGCACGCTATGGTGGGGATATCGCACGCTAATTGGTAGTTCGGGGGCAGTCCAATAGCTATTGGACTGGGTCTGGAGGTCTCGTTAGCGCACACTAACACTTGTGGTTAGTGCACGCTAACGGTGAGTTTTGGACAGTAAGATTTGTTGTTGTCGAGTATATAAATGTACAACAGTCGTGAATTATCATTTCCACTTCATTTCTTCTCCTCTCTGCGGGTTTGAGACAAGGGCGACTAGGGTTTGAATTTCTGGTCAGTTTTTGCTCCATCCAAGGTGGTTTGCAGAGTCCTAGGTGATCGTAACATCATCTAATCCATTGTTCTTCGTCGGATCGAGGTATTTTTTCCCACTTTTTCCTAGAGTTGACTTTTTAGAGTTTTGTTCTTGATCTCAATCCCAGTCCAATTTTGATAAATCCGTTGGTACTATATGATGTTATTAATCGTGTTCTATGGATTGTATATTCATATTTTGAGTTGGTTTAACTCGATTGACGATTCGAGTGTTCTTGGGAAATATTGAACATTTAATGCTCGATTAAATGTTCCAATGAGTTTCCTTTCAATAAATTGATGTGATTGCCATTGTTATAGGTCTCGATCCTTGTTTTGATCATGTTTTTGTTGTTTCTTGCGTGAGATGTAGGTTTCCAGGCACTTCGGTCGAGCCGTGTTAGTCGGAGGATTTGCGTGCTGATTTCGAGGCAAGTACCTTGTTCATACATTTCTTGTTTTGTGGATATGATGATCGATGATCGTCTAAGTGTGTTTGTTTGGTTGTTTGGAAGGAACTTTCAAAGGATTCAATTTAGCCTCATTAAAGGCTCTCTTTCAAAACGTGTGTGCATTTGTGAATGGTGTGTTTGTAAATGATTAAGTGAATCCTATGGATATATTTGATGTTAGTGTTGTGATTTGATAATATGCATATATACATATATTATCTCACTTTGGTGCGTTGTGATTCGAAAATTGTGTCATGCTATGTGTTTGTTGCCTTTGGGTGGATTATTGTGATATCCTTGGTGTATTGTGTTGTGTGATTTGTGAATGTATGGTCATAGTCTAGTCGTGTAGCTGGGAGAGGTCTACGGTGACACATGACTTGTAATCATGTGGTCAGGATGCAACAAGTGATTGATCCAACCGTGAGAGCCTAAGAAAACTACGGTGACACATGGCTTGTGATCATGTGGTCAGGATGCAACAAGTGATTGATCCAACCGTGAGAGCCTAAGAAAACTACGGTGACACATGACTTGTGATCATGTGGTCAGGATGCAACAAGTGATTGATCCAACCGTGAGAGCCTGATGACACGTGGAAAGCGATCATGATGTCATGGATATGATTGTGGATGTATTTTCGCCAGGGTCGATTACCTTGGATGAGTTACCAAGATTTCATATCTTGGGTGGTGATGTTTTGTTGATTTAATGTCCGTCGAGGACACGTGGTGTCGGTTGTGGAGCCCGTGAATTATTGTTGGTTTTTATTTGAGAAAGCAAATCTTTGGGACGTGACCCCTTTTTGGTTTTGAAAAGAGAAGTATTCGATAAATCTTAAATGTTTTTCCGCTAAAACTCCCGAGGGCATTTTAAAACGTTTCATAAATTGTTCTCTTGATTTGTGATCTTTCGAATTTAGAAAGTTTTATGTCGTGTTGCATAGGTAGGAACCCTATCTTAGAATCTTCCATCCTAAATCGCTTCATGATCTTTTCTATATAGAGGGCTTGGGAAAGACCTAACATTATTTTCGCTCTATCCTAGTAGAGACGAATACCGAGAATATAGGTGGCTTCTCCCAAGTCTTTCATTGAGATCTCTTTAGAAAGCCAAGCTTTCACAGAACTGAGCATTCCAACGTCCTTTCCTATAAGTAGAATGTCATCCACATATAGTATTAAGAACACAATTTTGCTCTCACTAACCTTCTTGTAAATACAGGGCTCCTCTTCGTTTTGGACAAAATCAAGCTCTTTGATTATCTCGTTAAAACAAATATTCCAACTTCGCGAAGCTTGCTCAGTCCATAAATGGCATGCTGAAGTTTGAATACTTTATGAATATCGGTTTCAGATATGAATCCCTTAGGCTATTCGATGTAAATTTCCTCCCCGAGGAATTCATTTAGAATGCCGTTTTCATATTCATCTGCCATATTTCATAATCAAAATGGGATGCTATGGCAATCATCAAGCGAATAGACTTAATCATGGCTATAGGCGAAAAGGTTTCAAAGTAATCGATTCCCTCTCTTTGGGAATACCACTTTGCCACAAGCATGGCCTTATACATATCAACCTTGCCATCTCCATCATTATTTCTCTTGTAGATCCATTTATTTCCAATAGACACCATGCTTTGAGGACAATCTACTAAAGTCACGACCTGATAAGCATGCATTGAGTCAATCTCAGCTTCCATATCCTCTTGCCACTTCGTGGAGTCAACATCTACATCGCTTGATCGTATGTAGAAGGATCATTCTCTTGACTACTTTCGGTCATCTCATTGACACCTAGTTCCTCTTGATGAAGATAGCCATACCTCTCATGTAATTGAGAAGTCCTACTGGACCTGCGAGGTTGTGTTTGTATTTCAGAAGTTTTGGTTCCCATATATTGCACAGGTGTCTCAATTAGTGTTTCTTTTATTTCTTACAAAGAAACATTTCTATCTGCGCCTCCTTGCTGAACGAACTCATCTTCCAGGAAGTGTACTTGTAAAACAACAATGATCCTATGATCTTCGTGCATGTATAATAGATATCACATGGAATGCCTAGATATCCTATAAAATGACCTTTCACGGACCTAGCTTCCAATTTCTCTACTTAAGTCTTCTTGACATAAGCAAGACATCCCTAAATCCTAATGTGATTAAAACTTGGTTTCCTACCTCTCCACATCTCATATGGAGCTTTAGGAACATATTAGGAAGGACATATGTTTTTTAAGATATGTGCAGCAGTAAGGAGCGCATCACCCCACAGATAAATCGGTAGATCAATATAGTTAAGCATGGAATGAACCATGTCCAACAAGGTTCAGTTCCTAGTTCTTTTAAGAACTCCTTAAACTCTGTATTCATGTACTCGCCACCTTGTTCTGACCAAAGAGTCTTAACACGGCCAGTTTAGTTTTCAACTAAGGCTTTAAATTCCTTGAATTTATCGAAAGCTTCAGATTTATGTTTCATTAAGTACACGAACCCATACCTAGTATGGTCATTAGTGAATGTAATGAAATACTGAAAGCTATCTCGTGCCACGTCAAAAGGGCAACAAACATCGATATGGATCAATCGAAGTTTTTCAGTAGCTCTTTCAAAAGTCCCTGTGAAGGGTAACTTAGTTATTTTGCCTTGAAGGAAGATTCATAAGTTGGATAAGGATCCGATCCCAATGGAGCGTAAGCCTATATTTATCCATTTTATGAACCTTGGTCTGACCAACATGACCAAGTCTAAGATGGCACTTAAGGTGCTAGTTTTTTTCATCCCTACCACGCTTCCTAGTTATAGTGTTCCCAGTTATTTTATTCTTTAGATTCAAATGGTATAAACTATTCAATAATGTAGCAGTACCAACTAATTGATTCATAAATCGGACCCATCTCCAGTAAAGAAATGAAATCCCTTTCGATCCATGACCGGGATTGATACAATATTTTTATGTCCCGTGGGCAAAACAAGTACATCATCCAAAGTTTTTATAAAATCGGATTCTATATCCTAAATAAGTGATCTGATGTCAGTAGCCTCGACACTATGCCCGCTACCAACTATCACCATCACTTCTTCAGCTCCAAGCTTTCTATATTGTTCCAGATCTGATTCATTGTACATATGTGAGACTCTCACGAGAATCAAGTATCCATGAAGTAGAATATACAGTTACAGAACAACTCATTTCCAAAACTAGTAGTTCCGTATTTGAAGGCGCATTGCGGTCAACTTTTGGACAGTACCTCCTCCAGTGGCCTAGCTCACCGCAGTTCAGGCAAGCATCTGTCATTTTCGCCTCCTTACTCTTAGGAATAGGGCCTTGACCTTGTCTTTCTATACCCCACCTTTTGTCTTGAACTACTTCTTACTTTTTTTCTTATTGTTTTTGGACCTCCAAGGCCCAGAAGAAATTACAAGAGTAGCCTCCTTCGACGCAGTCTTCATCTGAGACTGTGTCGTGCTTAGTTTTTTCATTAGCCTAGCTAAATTAAACACAATCTCATTGCAGTTGAAATTCATGGCAAATTGAGAGAAGGAGTCAGGAAGTGATTGAAGAATGAGGTCAGTCTAGAGAGAAATATACATACTAAAATCAAGAGCCTATAATCTCTCGATCATAGATATCACTTTGAGGACACGGTCCCTAGCTTTCTCTATTTCCTTTATGCAAGCACTAAATAATTGTTTCGATATATCATACCGAACAATTCGACTATGCTCCCCATAAAGTTCCGTTAGATGTGCCAGAATCGCCCTTGAAGAGGGCATTTTCTCATGGGCCCTCTGAAGCTCATTGTTCATAGAGGCCATCATGAAACCACGGACCCTGACATCATATTTAACCTATTTCTCATGGGCATCAACTTCTTCCTGACTTGTCCTAGTCCTTTGTGCAATACTAAAGCAAATACGATTATGCCCTTGCAGAATCCGGTGGGATGTCCACCTCGAAGACATATCCCAGCGTCTCCATACAGAGGACTATCCGCAGATTCCAGAGCCAGTACACAAAGTTGGGTCCATTTAAGTTTTCTTTTCAAGTAGAATTGCTAGTAGCATTAATTGTCATTTGAGAGATGTTTGTTAACTGCAGAGAATAATTTAAGATTCGTTAGTGATTGTTTAATTATGATCTGAGTAAAAAATTTAAGGACTTTCTTTATTCATAACTCGACTCCCACTATTTTATCGATATCTACAAACTCCCATGTGAAATCCAGAAGTCACAGTTGACTTCATAGTGGTGATCGAGTTCTTTACAAAGTTTAATAGAGGGCAACCCATTCGGTTTCTATTATGTCATTCTTTGTAAAATGGTGTCTAACACCAACCTATCTAATGGATGATTCGTTCTTATTTTACCCCTAGTTCACTTGCCCTTAACCCATATGGTTTCTATAGCTCGCTGAACTATCTACGTTTAAACCGTCAACTACTATATGTCTGACAATTGAATCTCACCCGAAAACCTATACAGTTTCTATGGGTTTGATTTGTCACAACCAAAGAAATCTAATGCACTTTAAGAATTTATCAACATTCCCCAAAAATATTACCCCAATATACTCGGAAGAATAATATTTTAGTTTAGATTTCAATTTTCCATGAGTTTGACGGAGGGTAGGAAACCTCGTAACCTTTATAACTTAGTGTTTGTAAGTGGGAGTTTAACGTGATTATATGTTACACTTTGCACATTAATCCATTTATAAGCGCGGTTTTTCGGTTTGTTTGTTTGTCCTACAATATAAAAACATACACAACCTAAATCTAAAAACATGTAACTCATAGACCGTTCCTAAGTACCGAGTCGTCATCGACTCGATAAAAGTACAAAGTAATCTAATTACAAGTCTTGAATCTTCGTCTTCATGGTGGTTCGTCCTCGGCTCTTCGCCATAGTTAAAATTTATTACATTAACAAAATTTGTATCCTATAGAAATTTACTAAAATAAAATAAATTAGCTCAAAATGGCCATTACAACCCCATTAAATAAAGATTCAATAAACTAAGTCCATGAACTACATCACCATTCTAAAAAATTAATGCAACCATTACATTAAAATAAATGGCAAAATAATTAATCTAATAATTGATCTAATCAATACAATATTAATTCACGTATTAGAATTAATCCAATTAATTCACACAATCTTTAATATTAATTTGTTCTGGATGAAAATTAATATTTTAATAAATTAATTCCCTAAAAAATAAAATTACCGTAATTATTTTTCAGTCAAATTAAATCCAATTTAATTTGCGGAAAATTAATTCACTGAATGAAATATAAAAATGTCGGAAAACACAAGGCACACTTCACTCGGCCGCTGCGTGCTCCTCTCGGCAGGCAGCTTGCTATCGCGCAGTCCCAGCAGCCCCGAGCTGCCGGGTCCCGCCATTTTTTCGGTTCATCTTTTCGTCTCGAGTCCAAAAATAACCAAGTATTTCAAATGCAAATATCGAATATACGATCGCATAGACCTTGCTCCGATACCATTGTTGGAATTCGGTGATTAAAGTCGAGTTATGCAGTGGAAAATAAATCAGTCTAACCGGATAAAAATCAAACCCCTAAAATGGATCGATCAAACATCGTATAAACGAATATAACTTGAGGAAGATATAATTGAGAAGCCATACCCTCATAGACCTTTAATAATATCTTCTCGAAGGAAAATCCGAGCCAAGCTTTTTCCCATCACCAACACGTATGCGAGTTCAATTCGTTCAAGCTTGATTGAATGATAATTCACTGGATATGCCGAGTGTCTCTACGTTATCTCGCATTGGATATTGCCCGAAAAAATTATATATCAATTTGTTCTCAAAGAACACTGCTAGGAATTGATATAATATTTTTCTTCTCTTCTCATCTTCCTTTTTATTTCTCTCTAAGATGAAATTATATCAAGAAAAATTTCCTCCTCTCCTCTTTCTCTTGGTTCGGCCGAAATGTTACAAGATGTGTCTCTGTGTTGTTTTGATTTTATAACAAGATGTGATAAGATATAAAGATCATGATAATCTTGATGTCTTTCGTCATTATGTTAAACAAATTAAAGCGAAACCCACATCATAAACAAGGCATATCAAGACAAAAGGAAACCACATGGGACTTGGGGAGAGGGAATATGGGCGGCCCACTGGTTGGTGAGAAAATGAGTCGAGCCACTTGGTTCGTGTACCAGACATTCGCGTGTCTAGTTCGTTAAGTACACTTCGTTTTATCTCAAATGTATTTATACTTAATTAATTAACCCAATTAATTAATTTTATCAAATACAAAATTATGATAATGTATTTCCAAGAAATAAGTATTTTGAATTAAATTAATCACCCAGTAATTAATTTCAATTCACAAGACCGCTATGATTTATCAAATAAATCGAATTAGGTATCCAATATCCAATATTAATGAAGAGATAATGAATATATATTTTATCCATCAAATATCCTTGTGCGCGACTCCACAGTCCTCTTAGTCAGCAATGGGAGGAACCAAGGAGTACGGGTAACACTTAGCCAGTCTAGTGTTCCGTACTGTAACCCAACTAAGAACGAATGATCGGATCATTCCAAAACTATTACGTTGTGAATACTGTGCTAGCGTATTCTCTCGAATGCCACTCTGAGGAGAAGAGAGTTAGAGCATCTATATGCAATTATGTATTCATTAATAAAAGGCATTAATTATTTCTTTATTTATTGTATATCATTGGCGTTCTTGATTTGGTAAATAAATAGAAATGATGTTCGTGCTTTTGAGTAGAAGCATTCCACTCCTTATGAGATAAGGAGTGCTGCATTGGAAGCGTTTAGAACTCAATAGCTTAACTTGTATGCAAGTCGATAAATCTTAATTGGACAATAAGTTATTTGACAAAGACTTGTATATCGTATGCTTGGACATGTGCATGTCTTCAGTCATGAGTAGTGGGAGCATCCGGTATTGGTATCTTAATTGGACTAATATATTCGGATACGACTCACCTCGATTCGGTCTTATGGATTTCACTCTAGGATAGTCAATGACTGAATCATAAGGTTATGATAGGTATGCGTGAACCTTTGACTCGAGGGTTCAGTAGAAGATGTGTTTGTTTCATTAAGTTAGTCATTAGAGTAGTTCGACCCAAACACCTGTCGGTAGGGATCAACATTGAAGTGCAACTTAATGGGCAAGCAGCAGTCTTTACTGAACACCAAGATAAGATTCTTTCTCCTGTAAGTGAACAGGATAATGTCCTATGTTGTTAGTGGCAAATGAGATCAAAAGTCTTTGGCCAAAGCGATTGAACTAGTTGTATTTGATACACGAGAGTTCTGTGATCTTGACTTGCACTAACATATGCATAGAGTCAAGTATATACAGGGTTTGACTTAACCATGACCCTAAAGCTTGATAGGGACATATGGTTGAAGGGTTTATACGTATACGGCATTCATAACAGGTTTTGGAATGATTCTCATCATTCGTTCTCAGTTGGGTTGCAGTGTGAGCCACAGACTGGCTAACTGTTCCTCACACTCTTTGGATCATCTCATTGCTGACTGAGACGAACCTACAGAGTCACGCATAGAGGATTAATGATGGATTAAATTATGCCAATTCTCTCTTAATAAATATTAGACATTGGATGTCTAATTGAATTTAATTTATCGGATAAATTAAATCAGTCAGATGAATTAAATAATTACTAGGTAATTAATTTAATTCAAATATAATTATTTCTTAGAGAAATAAGTTATATTGTATTTGATATAATTAAGTAATTGGATTAATTAATTTTAAATACAAATGTGACGGACCGAGGTATATCCATCGGACTAGATACATGGGTTCAAAACACGGACGAAATAGTTAGAGTATTTAAATGTCTAAAGTTGACCGTCCCACTTAATAATCTTATCACATGATTTTGGTTGGTGCTTTTGGACATAACCTCGCATGTGAATGGTTATTATATTGTGTATACTTTTCAAAGTGGGTGGAGTGATAATTATATATCTTACACCACCACACTTGTAGAGATGACTTACGGGACAACACAAAGAGAAAGAGAGAAAAGAAAATACAAGGAAGAGAGTGAAAAATCATTCCACTTCCTTAGTCTTGACAGAACAGTGAAGAAGTATTTTTTTCTTCTTCTGGGGTTTGTGAAGGACCAAGCCATACTCCATTTCTCTTAGCCGTGTTCTTGGAGAACGAGAAGAATGAGTTTAATCCAGGCATTTTTTGGACGCGTGTTTTGTAGAGACGTTCGGTACTTTCGACGTTGGAACTTCCAAGAGCTTCATGGATTGAATTCTTGCTCATCGTCATCAACAATATAAAGAAGTCGGGTGTACGAGGGTATGATCTCGTTTCTTTTTATATATTCGTTTATACGATTCTTGACAGGTCCTCTTTAAGAGTTCGGATGAGCACGGTTTGTGTGACATTATTTTCTGCTGCATATTCGATTTATGGCCTGAACTCCAATACTGGTATCGGAGCGAGGTCAATGCGATCGTATAGACGATATTTTTTCATTTTGAATGCATGCTTATTGATGTTTTATGAGTTGGAATCATATGATAATCGTAGATATTTTATTGTTCATCATAGTAATGTTTTTTCGTGGTTTAATGTTATGATATAAATCAGGCTTTTCTTGGAAATATGATTTATATAAATAATAAGAAGATCATAAATAACAAGATTTTAGAAATCTGCCCAAAAACGAGCTGTATGCCATCGTTGGACGATAAATCATACAACATCTGAGAGCCGCTGAAAGGCCACAGATACAAAGATCAGAAGCCGCTGAAGGCCGCAAAGATACTGATTGTCGGGCTATATCCTACAACTTCCGAGCTGTATCCTACAGGGTGCCGGGCTGTATCCTACAGCTGCCGGGCACTGGGTCTCATTTTTTTCAGTATATTTTCGAAAATTGATTTTCTTTATATTAAATCATTAAATTTGGAATTTTTTATGAAGGGAAAATTCAAAAAAAATATTTTAAAGGTTTACTACGGATGAAAATTAAATTGTCGATTATTGTTGAATTAATTTGATCAATTCACACCATTGCTTGTTGTATGTTTGATATATTTATGTGATGGGGATGTAGTTCATGGACTTAGGTTTTGAATCATTCGATGGGGTTGTAAAGGCCGGTTTTGAGCCTATTTATTTATTTACTTACTAAAAGATTTGTATAGGATGCAAATTATTCAAATGTAATAGATAGTTTTTCCAAGACGGAGGCCCAAGACGATCTATCATGAAGTAGGCGATTCAAGATTTATTTTATTTCCTTGTTTTGATTGGGTCATTCGCTAGGCCCAATATTTAGGAAAGGTCCATGAACTACATGTTGGTAGCAACTAGGTTGTTATTTACTTTATTCATATTTGAATATCAAATCGCGATAAATGTATTAGTGTGCAAAGTGTAACGTTAATCACGAAATACTACCACTTAACAAACACTAAGTTGGAAAGGGTGCAAGGTGTAATATCCGCATTTTTCTTTTTTTCGGTATTTTCATTTTGGTGTATTTTTCATTTTTAGTGACTCTCTTGTAATCGTATTGATATTTTGGAAATATTTAATACTGGACTTTTTGTCATCCGAACTTGTTTCTGACTTGTTTAACTTAATTCCGTGTTTTATTATCATTTTTGTCGCTATTTGGTTCGATTCTCATAATCGTTATTCGGAACCGCCATTTCGGGGTTGCCGTAAATCTATCTTATGTTATTATGCATATTTTGAGCTATTGTTTGGTGTTTCGATCGTGTATCGTGTATTTCGTATGTTTTGGGTTGTTTTGTAATTTCCCAAAGTTATGGGGTAATTGCTATCGTTGTCGTTTTCTGAATTTTGGGATAGTCGGAATCGTGATTTCCTTTAGTGTTTTAGTTCTGCCTCGAACTGGTCGTGCGTTTGTCTTGTTCAGTCTGTTGTTTAGTGTCGGGTGCGCGTTGTTTTCATTCGGGGAAGAATTCGCCTTTTTCCATCTTTGAGGGCTGTATGTACTACTGTCTGCAATCGTTAGCGCACGCTAACTTCGCTTTGTAGCACATGCTAATTTCGTTGAGTAGCGCATGCTAACCTCGCCAGTAGCACGCGCTAATGATTCGAGTACAGCAGTGGCAATAGGTTGTTTCTGATATCTGGACGAGCAGTTTAGCGCACACTAAGTCTATAGATTAGCACATGCTATGGTTGGGACTTAGCGCACGCTAGGTCTGTGGCAGCATGCGCTAATTCGGTATTCCAATTGAGGCAGAATATTTCTGGACTCTGGAGATGAACAGGTAGTGCACGCTATGGGTCGATAGCGCGCGCTAACGGGGGGCTTATAGTGCACGTTATTAATTGGTAGCGCACGCGAATGGGTCATAACCGAGAGTTCTGGACCAGAGTTGGTTGGTTAGCGTACGCTAACCATAAGCCGTTAGCGCACGCTAAACCATCTGGTTATATATACCCGATAGTTGACCTCAGACGCATCTATTTCTCACTTTTCTTTCTTCTCCGCCGTTGTGGCGATCTAGGCGATTCTTGGGTGAATTCCAGGCGATTCGAAGTCTTGTAACTTCAACCTATCATCTTTCTTAAGTTCCTGGTGTAAATTAACAAAATCTACTTGTGTTTTTCATCTTCGATCCAAGGTAATCTCTTAGAACCCAATTTTTGGGAAATTTGGGGATTTTCAATTTAATGTCTGATTCGTTCCATATTTGTAATATTCGACTGTAATTTTTCATTTTTATCTGTCCTTGTATATTCGGATAATTTGATTATTGTGGATCGTTGCATTTAGTATTATGTTGAGGTATTATAGATTTGAGCTTCATATCGTTGTTATTTCATTTCATACTTGATGATTCAATGTTAATTGGAGAGTTGCATTTTTGAAATTTTTCTGTTGGTGTAGCGTATGCTACGTAGCTTAACTAACGTACGCTAAACTCGTGATTTAACGTATGTAATACGTTGTCTGTTGCGTACGTTAAGAATGAATCTGACATTAGTTTACTTCAGCACGTGAACTTGTTATCCGTTGGCATGCATGTGTATGATGTCTGAGCTGTCGTGTCGGCCAGAGTCAACTTTTATTAGCATGCGTAACACCCTTTTAATTAGCGTGCGCTAATGGCCTGCAGATTCAAGACAGTAGCCACTGTAAGCCGCTCACGTACGTAACATTAACCGGTTAGCGTACATAGGAGAGTTAACGTACGCTAAATTTCCCCGATAACGTACGTTAAGCCTGTACAGTCTATTTATAGGACCAGCCTGTTTTTCATTTCTTCACAACTCTAAACCGATTTTCTCTCCATATATCGTACCTCTGCACCCCCAAATCGATATCAACCTCCTCCAACTTGTGTTTAAGCCTTAAATCTTGTAGTGAAGCTCATTACCTTGAAGATTATGAGGTGTTCTTGAGCTTGGAGTGTACTTTCTTGTAGTGTTGAGAGTTGTTCATCATTTCTAGAGGTATGTGTGCATCTCTTCTCTGTACTTTCCGTATGTTGGTGTTAATGAGGATGTATATTTCACCTAGAGTTAAATTAATCAAGTGAAACATAGTTTTAATCCAACTTTTTAAACACTTCTTGATGAATATGATAAATGAGGGTTTGAAATGGATGTATTCTTGATGATATAGTGATACTAACCATGTTGTGATTATCATACTCATCTTGCTGGACGAATTTAGCTCACTAGAACATCGTTGAATCGGTTAACTTATAGAATTGATATCATAAAGTGTTTAAACACCATTTTAGGTATTTAATTACCTTGGGAAGAACTTGATAATGCTGAAGATAGTATTAGATGATCTTGTTCAGAGATCTTAGAAGCTTTAACAAACATTATGGTTCAGCTTCACAAGTCTTTGAAGAATAGAAAGGATCTTGCTAATTACAAACAATAACTTATCATTAATCTAATGTGTTGATGACTTAGAATGTTTTGATCGTCATACTAAATAGATAGTGATCTTAAGAAGGTGATGTTGTTTATGAATGATAATGCCATATTAGATTGAGTATCGAATTTGTTATGACTATCCTTGTATAAAAATAGATGTTGTAGAACATAAGAATTTGATAAACCAATTTTATTGGCGAATTGAAGATGTTTTGTTCATAGAATGACAAGAGTATTAAAGGACACTTTTGGAATGGTAATCCGATTTTGGAAGATGAATTATATGTATTGAAACCTTTCATTAATTGTTAAGGAATTCATTAGGGTGGAATGAACTATTCGAGTTGGTTGCGGGCGTCGTTTCCTGTGAATTGATATTAATATTATGTGGATGTGTTATTGAATGAATTACATTTCATTCAAGGTTGCTTGTTCGATTGAGTGTTTAACCAAGGATATTGCCCGTTTGATCATTTGGAGAAGGACTATCTTTCGCTTACGGAATTGAGGCAAGTTATCTTGCTTGATTATAATGATGATTAGATTCTTGTGATGTTTATACATTTGATGTGTATGAAATGTTTGTGAAATGTTATATAAATTTGATATTGTGTTTGACGTTGTTCCATCGTTCATCATGGGATTTGCATTCCCAAGTCCGTCACTTTGAATCGTTGATCTTGATGGTCCTTATTATCACTTTGGTGAGTTTTTCTTGATCCTTAATCGGATATGTATTTCGTTGAAATTCGTTGTCATGTTGTATCGTGACATTTCTGAAATCATATCTGCGTGCCGATTGGATATTGTGTAGATTTTTAGCCAGGCACTTATATAGTCATACGTGGATGTTTCCGTATTGGACTGTGCACACGAGACGTAGTTCGTGAGGCTAATTAGGTACATTGTCACACGTATATTCTGGATTCCGTATACGGGGTGGACATGTAGACGGACACATTTCTGGATCGGGCGTACTGTGATGTCCATCTTGAGCCATATTGTTAATCGTTCATAGTCCATGTATGATTGGATGTGTTCGACGGTTTGTGACTGATTGTTTCATACGCCCGAGGGGTATGATTAATAGTCGGGATGTTTCCTTGAGATCTATATATGTGAATTGTATAATGTCGGAAGAATTAATTATTATGTATATCTGACCCTGTGTTATGGGCGAAATACTTGTGTTGTATTTTAGGTCGAGGCAAAGGCAAGGCACGGGAAGAGCATGTTGACGGCGAAGGGTTCGAGGGATACTAGTTCGGGGGGCCCAAGTCTATTGTTGTCCGGTTATGTTTTGAACCATGTAATATTACTTTAATTCTGCCTTATTTAAATTTTGGTCCGGTTGGATAAATGTTTAAGTATTTTCCATCTCCATATGGTTTATACTTGTGTTTTTGGATCATGTGTATCATAAGACCGTTGGCCATACTATTAAATAAACTCCTAGTCGGACTAGTGACTAATTATTATGGTTCGGTATCACAAAGATTATACTTATTTAACCTGTTTTGGATATCGCCTGGTGGGTCCTAGTGTGGGGTCCATGGCACTGTAATAGCCGCCTTTTGGGGTGTTACAGAAGATGGTATCAGAGAGTGTTGTTTTGTTTCTCTTTAAGAGTCGTTGTATAATTAACTAATATCCAAAAACCTTCGTGTCACGTGTGACCTGTGCAAGCGCCTGACCCTACGAGCCAAATACGGTAGGTACTCTTCGAGCCATGATTTAATTACTGGCATGATATTGATAGTGGAATGGATCTCTTTGTTGATCTTGTTATTTCGAGGATCTGTGGCAGGATTTATCTGATTAATAATTCGAGGTAAATGCTGGATGGATTATATGACTAAAATTGTTCGACTTGACGTCGATGTAATATTTTGTGTGACATTCGTGGTGTCGATAGTTAACTATGAACCGTTTCCTTGAATATGTGATTCCTTGTTGCTATTAACTTAGCATGAATTTTGAATAGTATCTTGAACTGTACTTATGATTATCATTATGATTGATTCTTTCAGTATGGAAAGGAATCTGAGAGGTCGTGGCACAGGGGAACGAGGCCGCGGAAGGGGCCGAATCCCGATACCTCGATCCAACAGACGTGTGAATGTAGATCATAGTTTCGTAGACAGTGGTTCGCCTTCTAGGGACCAATCGCACCACAGTGAGCGTGAGGATGCGCGTGTCGATCCTTACATTGTGATGCAGGGAATGATGACTCAGATGACCCATATGGGTCAATTAATGGAAGCTATGCAGAGGGCCACTACTGGCCAGCAACAGGGGCCTCATCCTCCACCTTCTGTGATTGGCGGACCCGTGAGTCAGATCATCAGCGACATCTCTCGCCAGCGACCTCCGACCTTTGAGGGCTCCTCTGAGCCTGTTGACATTGTGCGTTGGATCGAGCATTTTGAGAAACTTTTTGAGATGGTGGACTGCCCGGAAGAGAATCGCGTCTCCGTAGCAACTTACTCTCTCAGCAAGGGCGCTCACACTTGGTGGATTTCAATGAGGCCAGTTGATGGTGCTTACACTTGGGAGGAATTTAAAAACCTCATGCTGGACCGTTACTATCCGGGGCCACTCCGTGAGGCCAAACTGTCAGAATTGCTAAACCCGGACCCATCCGAGGATGATGATGTACTATCTGTCGCTGGGAAATTTCAGGCACTTCTTCCTTTTGCCTCGACGATTGTCCGAACGGAGGCTGATAAAATCAAGTTTTTTCTCAAGAGGCTTAAACCCCGAATGAGGATGCAGCTGTTGAATCACCACTGTGCGACCCTGCCAGAATTCATCGAGAAAGCTCTAGAATACGAGCTCACCGCGAATGAGATTTCTAAGAAGCAACCACAGCCCAACAACAAAAGATCTCGGAACCAGAACCAGACTGAGAGTAACCAGGGGACATTCAAGAAGCCCCAGTCATTTCCAAACCCTTCTGATTGACCACCCATGGCGTCTAAGCCAGCCGGATCGCACTCTCGAGCAGTCCCCTCATCTGTTCTGTGCTATAACTGCGGAGACCAGGGGCACGTCAGCTCCAAATGCCCGAATCTGGTCGTTGCATGCCACACTTGTGGGAAGAATGGGCATCGTGCTCGTTTTTGCAGAAATGGGCCCATACGTAAACCAATAGCGTCTCATACTCCAAATCAGTCTGTTGTCCAGGACCGTGTGCCTCCGTCCGCTTCTTATCAGACTACCGCGGCAAACAGGGGAACAGGTCATGGGAATCAAAGTTGCGCACATGGTGCAGGAGCCGCAAAACCCAGGATCTACGAAATGAAAAAAGCTGACAATCCCGAGGCCAGCATGATTGCAGGTATACTCGAGATCCACTCTCAGCCGGTGTGTGTTCTTTTTGATACCGATGCTTCACACTCTTTTATATCTACTTCTTGTTTAAGTTGTTTGCCTCTAGACCATGTTATCAATTGTGAGCCCTATGTGATTGGTCTACCCAATGGTAGAAGAATTATTGGGAATCGTGAAGTCCAGGACTGTCTTATTCGCATGAACGACCGTGAGTGGTTGTCAAATCTGATTGTAGTCGATTTACCTAAGGATGATATAATCTTGGGTATCGATTGGATGGATCGTCATGATGCCATACTTAGTGTCCGCAAGTGGATGGTAACCGTCACTTTTGATGATGGATTCGAGTGTAATTTTCGCGGTGATAATCCCAGACGTTCTGGGAGAGTCATCAGCGCTATGAAGGCAGTGAAACTGCTTAATCATGGGTGTATTCGTTATTGGTGCTATATAACCGAAACAACAGATCGACCAGTCAAATTGTCCGACATTTCGGTAGTCCGAGACTACCCAGACGTATTTTCAGACGAGTTGCTAGGCTTACCTCCTCATCGTGACGTGGAGTTTATTATTGAGTTAGAGCCAGGTACATCCCCGCTTTCAAAAGCACCGTATCGTATGGCTCCTACTGAGATGCTGGAGTTGAAAAACCAGCTTGAGGAGTTGACTGAAAAGGGCTATATTCGACCTATTGCGTTCTCTTGGGGAGCACCAGTGTTATTTGTACGAAAGAAGGACGGATCTCTACGTTTATGTATTGATTACCGTGAGCTGAACAGGGTAACCATCAAGAACAAATATCCTTTGCCTCGTATTGATGATTTATTGGATCAACTTCAGGGAGCTGCTGTGTCTTCTAAGATCGACTTGAGATCTGGTTATCATCAGTTGAGGATTCGAGAGTCTGACATCTCGAAGACAGCCTTCCGTACTCGCTATGGGCATTATGAGTTCGTGGTGATGCCATTTGGATTGACTAATGCACCGGCGGTATTCATGGAGTTGATGAATCGAGTTTTTATTAACTATCTGGGTCGCTTTGTAGTCATTTTTATTGACGACATTCTGATTTACTCTCGTGACCACGAAGAGCATGAAAATCATCTCCACCAAGTTCTCGATACGTTGAGGCGGGAACAACTTTATGGGAGGTTTTCTAAATGTGAATTCTGTATGCCTGAAGTTATCTTTCTTGGGCATGTGATATCAGCCAAAGGAGTGAGAGTGGACCCACAGAAGACAGAAATCATTCGAGATTGGCTACCTCTGAAGAACGTGAAGAAAGTTCATAGTTTCCTCAGCCTAGCGGGTTACTACCGACGGTTCGTGGAAAGATTTTTCAAAATTGCGCAACCAATGACTAACCTACTGAGGAAGGATAAGAAGTACTTATGGTCAGAGTCATGTCAACAAAGTTTTGATGAGCTCAAGAGTCGATTGATTTCAGCACCTGTTTTGGTTCTACCAAAGGGAACAGAAGGATTCGTGGTGAATAGTGACACGTCGAGACAGGGCCTTGGATGTGTACTAATGCAAGAAGGAAAAGTTATTGCCTATGCATCGAGGTAATTGCGACCCTATGAAGCTAACTATACGACTCATGACTTGGAGGTAATAGCTGTGGTGTTTGATTTAAAAATCTGGCGTCACTATCTGTATGGAGTTACCTGTCAGATCTTTACGGATCACAAGAGCCTGAAGTACATTTTTACTCAGAAGGAGTTAAACATGAGGCAGAGAAGGTGGCTAGAATTAATCAAAGATTATGATATCGAGATCCTTTATCATCCAGGCAAGGCAAATGTGGTTGTCAATGCCTTGAGCCGTAAGATAGTGCAGGAGGAGATGCTTAACCGCTTGACAGCTCAGAAGGAATTACAGTTGGACCTTATGAGGCCAGAGATTGAAGTTTGGTTACAGCGTGTTTCAGGGACAGCTTTGCGCACTTGATATTTCTTCGTCTCTTGATGATATAATCAGATTGAAGAAGATTACGGACCCATTCCAATCTCGAGTTCGGGATGAAGTCACTCAAGGGAAAGCCCCTGGATTCGTGATCCATGAGGACGGATTGATACGCTTCAGGAATCGAGCGTGTGTACCAGCGGACGAAGAGTTGAGGAACTCTATCATGAGAGAAGCCCATGCTACCCCGTACTCGATTCACCCGGGGTCTAGTAAGATGTATAAGGATTTGAAACAACATTATTGGTGGGGAAATATGAAGCGTGAGGTCGCCGAATTCGTTTCGAGATGTTTAACCTGTCAGCAGGTTAAGATTGAGCATAAGCGACCTGCAGGAATGCTGAAACCTCTCCTGATTCCCAAGTGGAAATGGGAGGACATATCGATGGATTTTATCACTAGCTTGCCGATGAGTCGTCGAGGAATGAACATGATTTGGGTGATTGTGGACCGGCTGACCAAATCAGCCCACTTCTTGGAGATTAAGGACATGTGGGGTCCCGAAAGACTGGCCCAGCTTTTTATTAAGGAAATTGTGAGGTTACATGGTACCCCCAAGAGTATTGATCGGATCATAACGGGTAATTCCTATCGCACTTCTGGAAGGCAGTTCATCGTGCGATGGGCACGCAGTTGAATTTCAGTACGGATTTTCATCCGCAGACCGATGATCAGTCCGAGAGAACCATCCAAACTCTAGAGGACATGTTGAGAGCATGTGCTATCGATTAGAAGGACGATTGGGAAGCCCAGCTACCTTTGGTGGAATTCACTTATAATAATAGTTGGCACGCTTCGATTCACATGGCACCATATGAGGCATTGTGTGGCCGTCGTTGTAGGTCCCCTTTATGTTGGGACGAACTGTCAGAATCTTTGGGTACGGAACCCGATATGTTGTTAGCAGCCCGTGAGAAGATTGCCCTGATTAGGAGTCATTTGATAACGGCTCAAAGCCGACAGAAATCCTACGCTGACCACCGTAGACGACCGCTTGAGTTCGAGGTTGGTGACCATGTGTTGCTGAAAGTGTCTCCTACCTAAGGTGTTTTTCGTTTTGGGAAGAAGGGCAAGTTGAGCCCGAGGTACATTGGGCCATTCGAGGTGTTGGAGCGTGTAGGTGATCTGGCTTATCGACTGGCTTTGCCACTAACTTTAAGTCGGATTCACAATGTGTTTCATGTCTCCCAGTTGAGGAAGTACGTTGCTGATCCGAGTCATATACTTCAGTTCGATGAGATCGAATTAGCGGAGGATCATTCGTACGAGGAGCGTCCTGTACAGATACTCGAGAGGAGGATCAAACAGTTGAGAAACAAGACGATTCCCCTGCTAAAGGTTCAGTGGTCACGACACAGAGTCGAGAAGGCTACGTAGGAAACCGAGGATAGTATGCGAGTGAGATACACCGAGTTATTTACCCCTTAGTTTCGAGGATGAAACTCTTTTTAAGGGGGGAGTATGTAATATCCGACTGTAATTTTTCATTTTTATCTGTCGTTGTATATTCGGATAATTTGATTATCGTGGATCGTTGCATTTAGTATTATGTTGAGGTATTATAGATTTGAGCTTCATATCGTTGTTATTTCATTTCATACTTGATGATTCGATGTTAGTTGGAGAGTTGCATTTTTGAAATTTTTCTGTTGGTGTAGCGTACGCTACGTAGCTTAACTAACGTACGCTAAACTCGTGATTTAACATACGTAATACGTTGTCTGTTACGTACGTTAAGAAGGAATCTGACATCAGTTGAATTCAGCACGTGAACTTGTTATCCGTTGGCATTCATGTGTATGATGTCTGAGCTGTCGTGTCGGCCAGAGTCAACTTTTCTTAGCGTGCGTAACACCCTTTTAATTAGCATGCGCTAATGGCCTGTGGATTCAAGACAGTAGCCATTGTAAGCCGCTTACATACGTAACGTTAACCGGTTAGCGTACGTAAGAGAGTTAACGTACGCTAAATTTCCCCGATAGCGTACGTTAAGCCTGTATAGTCTATTTATAAGACCAGCCTATTTTTCATTTCTTCACAACTCTAAACCGATTTTCTCTCCATATATCGTCCCTGTGCACCCCCAAATCGATATCAACCTCCTCCAACTTGTGTTTAAGCCTTAAATCTTGGAGTGGAGCTCATTACCTTGAAAATTAGGAGGTGTTCTTGCGCTTGGAGTGTACTTTCTTGTAGTGTTGAGAGTTTTTCATCATTTCTGGAGGTATGTGTGCATCTCCTCTCTGTACTTTTCGTATGTTGGTGTTAATGAGGATGTATATTTCACCTAGAGTTAAATTAATCAAGTAAAACATAGTTTTAATCCAACTTTTTAAACACTTCTTGATGAATATGATAAATGAGGGTTTGAAATGGATGTATTCTTGATGATATAGTGATACTAGCCATGGTGTGATTATCACTCATCTTGTTGGACGAATTTAGCTCAGTAGAACATCGTTGAATCGGTTAACTTCACCGTAGTTGGATTTAACCAATAGAATTGATATCATAAAGTGTTTAAACACCATTTTAGGTACTTAATTACCTTGGGAAGAACTTGATAATGCTGAAGATAGTATTAGATGATCTTGTTCAGAGATCTTAGAAGCTTTAACAAACATTATGGTTCAGCTTCACATGTCTTTGAATAATAGAAAGGATCTCGCTAATTACAAAAAAATAACTTATCATTAATCTAATGTGTTGATAACTTAGAATGTTTTGATCGTCATACTAAATAGATAGTGATCTTAAGAAGGTGATGTTGTTTATGAATAATAATGCCATAGTAGATTGAGTATCGAATCATTATGACTATCCTTGTATAATAATAGATGTTGTAGAACATAAGAATTTGATAAACCAATTTTATTGGCGAATTGAAGATGTTTTGTTCATAGAATGACAACAGTATTAAAGGAGACTTTTGGAATGGTAATCCGATTTTGGAAGATGAATTAGATGTATTGAAACCTTTCATTAATTGTTAAGATATTCATTAGGGTGGAATGAACTATTCGAGTAGGTTGTGGGCGTCGTTTCCTGCGAATTGATATTAATATTATGTGAATGTGTTATTGAATAAATTACGTTTCATTCAAGGTTGCTTGTTCGATTGAGTGTTTAACCGAGGATACCGCCCGTTTGATCATTTGGAGAAGGACTATCTTTCACTTACGGAATTGAGGCAAGTTATCTTGCTTGGTTATAATGATGATTAGATTCTTGTGATGTTTATACATTTCATGTGTATGAAATGTTTGTGAAATGTTATATAAATTTGATATTGTCTTTGACTTTGTTCCATCGTTCATCATGGGATTTGCATTCCCAAGTCCGTCACTTTGAATCGTTGATCTTGATGGTCCTTATTATCACTTTGGTGAGTTTTTCTTGATCCTTAATCGGATATGTATTTCGTTGAAATTCGTTGTCATGTTGTATCGTGACATTTTTGGAATCATATCTGTGTGCCGATTGGATATTGTGTAGGGTTGTTAGCCGGGCACTTATATAGTCATACGTGGATGTTTCCGTATTGGACTGTGCACACGAGACGTAGTTCGTGAGGCTAATTAGGTACATTGTCACATGTATATTCTGGATTCTGTATACGGGGTGGACATGTACATGGACACAATTCCGGATCGGGCATACTGTGATGTCCATCTTGAGCCATATTGTTAATCGTTCATAGTCTATGTATGATTGGATGTGTTCGACGGTTTGTGACTGATTGTTTCATACGCCTGAGGGGTATGATTAATAGTCGGGATGTTTCCTTGAGATCTATATATGTGAATTGTATAATGTCAGAAGAATTAATTATTATGTATATCTGACCCTCTGTTATGGGCGAAATACTTGTGTTGTATTTTAGGTCGAGGCAAAGGCAAGGCACGGGAAGAGCATGTTGACGGCGAAGGGTTCGAGGGATATTAGTTCGGGGTACCCAAGTCTATTGTTGTCCGGTTATGTTTTAAACCATGTAATATTACTTTAATTCTGCCTTATTTAAATATTGGTCTGGTTGGATAAATGTTTAAGTATTTTCCATCTCCATATGGTTTATACTTGTGTTTTCGGATCTTGTGTATCATAAGGCCGTTGGCCATACTATTAAATAAACTCCTAGTCGGAGTAGTGACTAATTATTGTGGTTCGGTATCACAAAGATAATACTTATTTAACATGTTTTGGATATTGCCTGGTGGGTCCCAGTGTGGGGTCCATGGCACTGTAATAGCCGCCTTTCGGGGTGTTACAGTATCGTTGATTAATCCATGATGTATGTGATTAGTCTTAGTGGTATTCATGTTTTCCCTACGAGTTCATGGTAAATTTCATGGTATTGGTGAAATCGAGAGGGTTCGGTTGCGACCCGCCCTGGTTGTTGTTTTAGTACGAATTTACATGAATCTTAGGTGGGTTTTCCGGTGTTTTCCATTTTCGAACTCATGTAGAACGGGTTGTAATGGTATTATTCGAATTGTTAGGTTTGGGGTTGTCGGTTCCTAGCGAGCGTGGTTGATTTTCCGTTCATTTCGTCGTCAACTTCTCAAGGCAAGTATTCTTGTAAAACCCTTATGCTTAACATGGAATGGTAATGTATATGTATGTGATTTGCTCACTCTGGGAGGGTCCGACGGGGCCTCGAACGAATGTAATACCACGAGTATTCCATGCTGTTTAATATTATGTACCCCATTTTTTTTCATGATTAATAATGTGCTCCATCGTGATGCTTGTACTTTTATACGTTATGTTTGGACTGTATTGCCACGTATAAAAGCTTGTCCGTACTTATTTATTTTTGTGGTGTAATTGTATGATGTTGATGATATGTCGGTGACACACCTTGATGTCGTTGAGCAATTATCGGTGCGAATATGACGGTGGCCAACGTCTTGTTCCCCGAGAAATTGCTGGACGAGTCTAAAGGGAAGTCGCGTTATAAGGATTAAATGTGATAATAACTTAGTGAATTAAACAAACCTTATGTATGTTATTCGCAGAACATTGCGTACGCTAAGTACTATAGCATTACATACATTGAGGATTAAGCCTTATGTACGTAATGCAGCCTTCAGAATTCGGACGAGAATCTTGATCCCGCGTGGTCTGGACAACTTTCGGCGCGATAGCGACAGGCAAGTCCACTGGTGTTAACGTACGTTAATAAGCCAACATTACGTACGTTAAGTGGGGAATTTTACATACGCTACTATACCATTACGTACGTAATGACCAGTGTAATTTTGGGCAGTAGGTTCTGAGATTACCTTACGTACGTTAACCTTTTAGAGATAACGTATGTAATAGTCTTTACGTACGAAAACCATGAGACCTAACATACGTAAAGCCATCCTGGTGTTATATAATGACATCTTCCCTATCATTTCTTCCGATCCAAAAACATTTCATCTCGCTCATATATCATCCTCCAGCCTCCCTAATCGGATTTTAGCCTCCCTAACCGAGTGTTATCCTAATAGAGTGGGTTGATCAAGCTCCGGAGAAGGCTTTGAAGGTGTTGTCGTCCCGTTCTTCATCGTCCCTTGTTGTTCTTCCTCGTCCCTCGCTAAGTAAGGTGAGTCTATTAAACCTTTGAATACATTTCAGTGTTGATAGTTATGATTTCGGGTGTTTGGGTAGTTTAGAACTCTTAATAATAATTAAACCATTGAAAATTAACAATAATCATAATCGTTAAACGAAAGACTATCTCGGCCTAGCAATTCGTATATATATCGTTGTGAAAATTGTATATTGGATTGTAACCTTAGGCGTAAACCTATGTTGCCGATGCTATTGTGTTAGTTATGTAATAGATTGTGTTGAGTTGATTCGATTATCGTTTGTTAAACTCATTCAAATTGTTACGATGATTTAGTTATCAATACCGAATTAGATGAACAATTGTAAACGAGGATTATGCTAGAATTGTGCTCGACCATTCCACCTTGAAGTTGGAAAATTTGCACTAGTGATTAGCAAATGGATAATTTTGGTTGTAGTATTGTCATCTTGGATGAATATTGTAAGGAGTATTGTGGTTATAATGTTGTGATAAATTGATAATCCCGAAATTGAGAAATATAAGTAGTTCGCCCTATTATCAATCGTAAAATCGTGGTCCAAACGTTAGAAATTGAAGTAGGATAAGAACTCAATCAGGAAGGGGGGAAACTCAATTGTTATTCGTCATCTTTACGAAGTATTAATCGCAAAAATGTAATTAGGTAGGGCTCTCGATCAATAGTGGCCGCTCGATCTATTGTTGCAAGAAGGGAATTACCTCGTTGGAATTGAGGCAAGTGAACCCTTGCTCGGACTATGTTATATTAAATTCCAAGATTTAATGTGTGTCACTATCTGTGGAATTATGTTCGTTTTATTTATCATGTCCGGAGTATTCCTGAGTAGATACTTCTGTGACCCTTGGTTGCGACCTTAGGAGTTTATATGTTGATATACCGTACGGAACTGTGTGGAGGGAGAAAACCTGAATGGTACCCATGTATGGAGTATTCCTGTGTAGATGCTTCTGTGACCCTTGGTTGCGACCTTGGGAGTTTATTTGCTGATAGGAGAGATAATGTTGAGTATTCTGTGATCCATTGACATACCAAATAATAATGTGGTATTGCGGATTTATCTGATTCTATCAATGAATTTTGTTCGTATTATTTGACCTAGGTTGGATGGCACGATTCATTGTGTCAGGCAAATTTGTTGAATATATGCGGGACGTTCCCGAAGGTTCCGGTCAGACTTGAACAGTGTTGGGGAGAAGCCTTTTTATTTCTATTTCTTAAATTGAATTTTGAAAACATTCCACATTATGTAATAACCGTGCATGCGGACTTGTTTTTTTTAAGTATTTCGTTTCGTATTCATATTATCATGGAGCTACTTTCACACATATTATTTTATGTATAATTTTTAAACTCTTTAAAACTTGCCTTGTGGGTCCCACACGGGATTCACATCACTGTAGCGTTCCGGTGAATTTTGGGGTATTACAGAAAATGGTATCGGAGCCGAACACGTGGTAAGTTTTGTCAAAACATTTTGAAAATGTTAAAGGTTTTCAAAGCCCAACACTCCAAGCGACCACAACTCCTCGAGGAATGTCAAGGTGAGAAACACGTATATTTCTTGAGAATCAGGTATGATAATTGAATTCAATAGAACTCAAAGAATAATTGTACTGAACTGACCCTCTAGATCGAACAATTATCACAATGGTACGTCATGGAGCTAGGAGAATCGTGAACGATGCCTGTGGCTCTACCGTGAACCAAGGAAGAAAAGAACACCATCAAAACCGTTCAAATGGAACTACCACTGTCCATTAATCAGAATGAACAGGAGGCTGAAAACCAGAAGAACGGGGGGATGGATCCGACTTTCATTCAGACCCTCGCACAGGCCATTGCAATGGGAATCACTCAGGTCAACCGCGCGGAATGGGTACCAATCATTAACATGGAAGATAACGCCGGAAATGACCGATGGCTGGGAGAGATGCTGAAGTCTAGACCACCATTATTTGACAGTTCGGGAGATAAACATGTGGACGACTGGATCTCCAAAGTGGAGACTGCTTTCGAGGTAATCGGTTGCATAGGGAATCGGAAGGTACCACTGGGAATCAAGCAACTCTGTGACACTGCAGCCTGATGGTGGAGAACCTATAAGCCGTAGGACAGGGTAGTCGGGTGGATCGAGTTTTCCAAACTGTTGAGAGACAAGTACTGCCCCAGGTCAGCTCAAACTGCTTGTGCACGGAGTTTCTTCAGTGCTGGACCACAGTTGTCAGTTCCAGAAATCATTCGAGCCTATAGGACCGAACTAAGCTATGTTTCGAAAATGGTTCCATCTGAAGATCAGCGAATCTGTCACCTTGCGCAACGGTTTCCAGAAGATGTTCAACATTACGCAGCTGGATTTCACTGCACAACTCTGAGGGCATATGAGGACGTAGTCACGGCGTATGCTAGCACTATTGTTAGTTCTGACATCGGGCATAACCAGAAGAAGCAGAAGATGTCTAATCAATCTTGGAGCACCAGTAGGATGAACTCGGGAACTGGGATCTCCTCTAAATCAGCCGTTTCGTACCAATATAAGGGCATATCCGACTGGTCCCTCCGCCGGAGCTATTTCAATTGTGGCATAGATGGACATACCATGAGTCAGTGTCGTAAGGTGGCTACTAAGTGTTTTTCATGCGGAAGAAGCAGGCACATGTCTCGCTACTGTTCACGGGTCAACTCTATACCAAATCCAGCTTCTCAGAGTCAGCAAGGTTCAGTACAGATATCCAGGGCACCCGCCATTTCCGACTATCGAGCTCCACCTTACCAAACTCAACCCCCACCATACGGTGCCGGAAGAGGATGTGGGCGTGGGGAAGGCACTGCACCCTCCTCGGGGATGCTACCATCCCGCGTGTTCAAATTAAGGGCCACTGATAACCAAACTGCACCTGCTGTCTCAGGTACACTACTTGTTAATTCCCAGCCTGTTCATGTACTATTTGATACTGGAGCGACACACTCATTTATATCTGGGGAATGAGTTAATCGTTTGAACCTTCCTTGTGTACCTTGTGAATCCTTTACTGTTAAGATACCCGAGGGTAGCAGAGTTAGGGGCAATTTGGAGGTTCGAAACTGTCCGATCCGCATTGATGACCGGGACTGGACAGCGAATATTATGGTTTTCCCACTTCAAAACGAGGATATCATTTTGGGTATGGACTGGATGACCATGCACAGGACGATATTAGATACCTATAACCTAAATGTTTCCATTATGACTTGTGACGGTGCCACTTACATAATCAGGGGTCGAGAATACTTCAATACTAAAGGGTCTCTCAGCCTCCTTACTACGGGAGTATCTTGTGACACTCGGGAAATGTATTATTGGTGTTATGTTCTTCAAGAGGACACATCACAGCTATCGGTTGATAACATTCCCGCGGTGAGCGAATTTCCAGACATTTTTCCCGATGAATTACCAGGGTTCCCGCCACGACGGGAGGTTGATCTCTTGATTGAACTTGAGCTGGGAATGACGCCTATCTCCAAAGCACTATACAGGATGGCACCATCTGAGATGAAGGAATTAAAGTTACAACTCAAAGAATTGTTAAAGAAGGGACTGATCCGCTCGAGTACTTCACCGTGGGGTGCGCCGGTCCTTTTTGTGAAGAAAAAGGACAACTCCCTACGTCTGTGTATCGATTACAGAGAGCTGAACAAAGTTACTCTCAAGAACTGTTATCCACTTCCAAGGATCGATGTTCTACTGAATCAATTACATGGGGTGGCTGTGTTCTCAAAGATCGGTTTATGGTCCGGATATCACCAATTAAGGATTCGGGAGGAGGATATTCCCAAGACTGCATTTCGATCAATATATGGACACTATGAGTACGTGGTGGTGTCGTTCGGTTTGACTAATGCCCCAGCCGTTTTTATGGAATTGATGAACAAAATTCTGATAGATTTTCTCGACAAGTGTGTGGTGGTTTTTATTAACGATATTCTAATCTATTCTCTAAGCCGACAGGGGCATGAGGTACACTTGAGGAAGGTGTTAAGTATTTTGAGGTAACACCAACTTTATGCAAAACTTTCTAAATGCGAGTTACGGATGCCGGTGGTAACCTTTTTGGGATCTTATTTCAGCAAAAGGCGTCAAGGTAGATCCGGAAAAGATCGAGACAGTGATGAGTTGGGAGCCACCTAAGAATGTCAAAGAAGTAAGGAGTTTCCTAGAATTGGCAGGTTAGTATCGACGGTTCGTCGAGGCTTTTTCTTGTATTGCTCGGCCGTTGATGAACCTACTAAGGAAGAGTACCAAGTTTGTCTGGACAACGGATTGTTAGGAGACCTTCGACAAGCTAAAGAGGAGGCTGACTATGGATCCAGTGTTAGTACTACCGCAGGGCACGGAAGGGTTCATAATATACACAGCTGCATCTAAGCATGGGCTAGGATGTGTATTCTTGCAAAATGACAGAGTTATTGCATACGCCTCTCGACAACTTAAGCCGTACGAGGTGAACTACCCAACGTATGACTTGGAACTAGCTGCAGTAGTCCACGCTCTTAAGATCTGGAGGCACTACCTTTACGGAGTTACCTATAAGATTTTTACGGACCACAAGAGTTTGAAATATATTTTCACCCAAAGGGAATTTACCATGAGGCAGAGGCGTTGGCTGGAGCTAATCAAGGATTACGACATGGAGATTTTATATCACCCTGGGAAGGCCAATGTCGTAGGAGATGCACTTAGTCGGAAGACTGCACAACAGATAACACTATCCGGTTTAACGGTACAGCCGGAATTACAGCAGGCACTCAGGAGAAATGGTATTGAAGTATGGATACAACACCGCCAGGGACAGTTGTGCTCAGTTAACATTCATCCTTACTGGATGAGATACGCCTAGCACAAATGGAAGACCCCGAACTGCGCGCGACTAGCGCAAGAGCTGAGGGGGAATTATTTCAGACTACAGGATCCAAGGGGGCTTGGTGAGATTTAAGAACAGGATTTATATTCCACCAAATGACGAGCTTAAGCAAACTATACTGAAGGAAGCTCATTCTACTCCATATTCGATGCATCCTGGGGCGAGCAAAATGTATAAAGATCTGCGGAAGAGCTTTTGGTGGAAAAAACATGAAACAGGAAGTGGCAAGATTCATTGCTTGATGTATGACATGTCAACAAGTGAAGATTGAACACTGCAGACCATCCGGAATCATGCAGCCCTTACCCATTCCGGAATGGAAATGGGAGAGCATATTAATGGATTTTGTCACCAAGTTACCAGTGATGACGGGAGGAAAGGACACGATATAGGTTATTGTAGACCGAGAGACGAAGTCGGCACATTTCATTCCAATCCAAGAGACTACCGGAACAGAGCAGTTGGCCACCATCTTTATCCGGGAAGTCGTGAGACTACATGGTGTTCCCTCAGCGATTATATCAGATAGAGACACCAGGTATATGTCCCGCTTTTGGAAAGCTGTCCACAAGGCTATGGGTACTCAACTACATTTCAGCACAGCCTATCACCCTCAAACAGATGGACAGACAGAACGTACGATACAAACCCTGGAGGTGTGTTGAGAGCATGTGTACTTGATTGGGGCAAAGACTAGGTTAAACATCTCTATTTAGCGGAATTTTCATACAACAACAGCTGGCATGCAAGCAAAGGCATGGCACCCTTCGAAACCTTGTACGGTAGGAGATGCGAGTCTCCCCTATGTTAGGACGATGCTTCCAATGTCGTCGCTACCGAGTTAGATCTGATCCAAAAACCTATTAAGAAAATCTCCATTGTTTGAAAACAGATGTTAGCAGCGCAGATGTAACACCCCCAGATTTAACCGGAAATATTACAGCGCCGCCCCGAGATAGAACCCACAAGGCTGAAGAAAATTTTCGCAAACATTTACAAATGCCCAAGAGGCTAACGACAGTACTATCTTTAAAATATTTTAAGACTATATAAAATCTGTTTATCAAAACCGTCGTAAAAACTCATTTGAAATCGCAAGGCCAAACGGCCGACACTCAAAAGTTTAGAAAACGATTTCCAAAGTAATCTCAGTTACCAGATACCAAAAGAGCATTTCAAAATACTCACGCAGCGGAAAAAGACCAACCATAAAGATACTCTAGCAGCGGAAATACAAGAACCAATCAAGAAACTCAATGCACAAAACATGTCCTAGCCAGCATCCTCCGGGAAGCTCATATCTTCACGACCGCTACAAGCTCGATATTCCAAGAACCTAAAAAGAAATCCCACGACAGGGTCAGCCATAATATCCAACGATGATGTCAATCACATCAAAATTATAATTACATACCAATGAGAATAAGAATACGACCAAAGTAATCTTATCGTCATAACTTTACCAAAGTTCACATCTCGCATCCTCAACAACATGATAAACCCATAACCAACCATCTGTATTGTATCTCAACGGAACCCTAAGGTTCTCAAAGCATCATCATAAATCATGGTTACGAAATCTACTAACTTAGTTCAATCCCAATCCATCGGGTGACATCATCACATCTCGACTCAATAATCGATTGTCCACTAAAGACAGTTACCAAAGGAATACAGAACATACCTCAAGATGCACAATCTCATTACAATCATGTCAGTCTAATCCCAGATCAGATCAAAGCAACATGCGAACACGGTCCTAACACAAGACCTACAAATGCATACTCATGTGACAACGTCAATATGCTCAAAAGGAATAATAATGTATACTCAATGGCAATCCCATGATCTAGCGCCCTCAGCATAGATCCCAAGATGATCCTATAAGATCAACACGAGGTGGATAACCAATAATATACATGTAATAACACATATAAAACCAACAATGCGAATCCACATGATTCCATCAACACAACACTGGGTAATCTAATGATCCAGCGCCCTCAGCATAGATCCCAAGATGATCCCGTCGGACCAACACGAGGTGGAAAAACCCGTCCAATGATCCAGCGCCCTCAGAATAGATCCCAAGATGATCCCGTCGGACCAACACGAGGTGGACATCTGATCCAGCGCCCTCAGCATAGATCACACGATCCCATCGGATCAACACAACACAAGCAACACAATTATGCATACACATATGCAAATCAAAATGTTCATAAACATGAACAACATATGAATCAAACATGAACGACACTATGATGAAACAACTAGGACGGCTTCATGTTCTGCAACATGAATGACAACCTGGAAGATCAACATCATTAACACTAAACCGAATCAAACTGAGATACTTGTCCCGAGCCCTTCAGGAGCAATCTCGATGTCAAATCATCACCGGCAATTATCCTCAATGCTCGGCGATCCAAACGTACAATGAACTATAGATACTCATATCCTCGTCTTTGCCATAATGTAACCTCGATACCCGAACATACCAATAACTGAGATAAAGCATATACGTTATGATTTACCTCCCAAAATCGGAAGAACGATATACAATCCAAATACCCAGAGTTCACAATAATAATCATCGCTATATGCATTATAAACGAAATGAAACTGAAACCATTCATTAAATATTATGACTGAGCAAGTAATAACTTGCCTCGATACCGATACCACAAAGTCAAGTATCAACACATTGCCTTTGTCTACGAGCTCCTCAGCCCCGATCAAAAGCAACACAATGTACATACTCGAACACGACCGCAACATCCGGTTATAATCGCCGATCAATAATCTCAACCTATCGAAGTAACCAAATAACACATATCCGATAACAATCAACAACCGACAAAACTAACCAATCGAACTCAACGGTTCAACACAACCTCGAATAAATGCAGTCAGGACAAACCAAATCAAACCATCACGAATTCATAATCAAAACACAAAAATACTGCACTGTCTGCCTACTTAGCGCACGTTAAACGCATAACGTAGCGTGCGCTAAGTTGCTCCCGTTAGCGTGCGCTAGCCAGTAAGATTAGCGTGCGCTAATGCTGTACAGTGGCATGCATTCCAAGCATCGTCTAACACTTCCATCATATCAATGATCAACTCATCTCGATATTAAGGATTTCATAACATATTCGATTCCAACTTTTATCTTTAAACACGAATCAACAAGATTCCTTCGTATTCATATTTGGTAAATTCATAGAACAATTTACCGGTTATTATCATGAATAATCATATTCCAAAACCATCCGCAACCTTTCCAATTTCCAGTTCTTATTCATATGAATCATGACATATATAATTCAATAGTTCTTCAAGAACACGAATTATCCGAATTCACGTTCATGATCCATAAAATGACATAATCCGATGTGTTCTAACATCTAAAAATCCTTATTCATCATGATCTTCGACATACAATTCATATAACTTCAAGAATCACAACAGCACCACCATAATCGTTACCATACGAAGTAACCAACAAAACATCAAAAATCCGAGTTGAAGAAGGGAATTACATCAACATATCTCTTGAATTCCATCCAAAACCATACGAAACATATCAATACTCATATATTGATAACAACACTAACTTAGTTCGGTAATCCAACTCGTTATCCTGCTCATCAACTCGAATATATGATAATCATCAACTCAAGAACATCAATAATCAATCCAAACGAAATCCAAAAGTGAAGAATTATTACCTTGTATAGACGAACCATGAAGGAGAACAATCAACTTCATTCCAAGAATCATTAATAATTTCAAGAACAAGACTTTAATCCATGTTCCTTAGCTTAATCTTTGTTAAAGATCATCATCTCTCAGTGTTTGGGACCTCAAACTTCTCTCTAAAAACTCTCTCTCTCGATTGCAAGGAAGGAATGGACGAAATGAAGGATAATGCCCAACTACATATATATATACTGTATATTATTAATGTGCGCTAACATCTCATGTTTAGCGTGCGCTACAGCCTTAGCGTGCGCTAACTGACTTTGTTAGCGTGCGCTATCGCAGCCCAGAGGCTACTGCCTTGCTTCGTAAAGTAGCTTACGTACGTAATGCCCATGCATTAACGTATGTAAAACATCATGTCTAGCGTACGCAAGTCCTTGCCCTTAGCGTGCGCTATCCGAAGTTGACTTACTACAGTATACACCTACCATGAAGATGCTCGTGACCCACATGCCGAAAGCAACCAATAAAGCCAAGATTCCCTGTTGACCGATCTGATTAGCGCGCGCTATAAATATACATTAGCGTGCGCTAATAGTTCACAACAAACATCTGTTGACCTTGTGGTACATGCGCCGAAAGTGACCGGGTCCACACATAGATTCCTTCAGATCTGGTCTGTACTAGCGTGCGTTTTCTTTTTCCTCTAGCGTGCGCTAAACCAGAACGATAGCGTACGCTAGGAATGCATATTAGTGTGCGCTAATAATGTTACACTTAGCCGTTTCCCGCAATTTCTGTCCAACGTCTCGACATACCAAAAATGAACATACGACACACTGAACACAAATACTGAATCCAATAATATTCTCATACGATATACCCAATATCAAAAGTGCGATAACCTGATACACTACATTCTCAATTGTAATTGTCTACCAAATACGACAATTATACCAATACTGACATCTCAGTCCTTTATTATTTTATCTATACTGTACAGATTCCACATTGTACAACATAACTCAGATAAAATAATATTAAACAACAGTAGTAGAAATTCCGGATATTACATTCTACACCACTTAAAATAAGTTTCGGCCTCGAAACTTGCAAGCCGTCATAAAAACAAACAAACATACCGTTCAACCCAAAATATCCCAAAACCATCACGACAATGATCAATCATCATCACTATAGAATAACCACAACAGCATACTTACCAATGCACAAAGTCTACAATCTCCTGAGATACTAGCTAGTGACCTCACTGTAAAATCTCAATACACTTTACAATCACAATTCCTTGAGTCTCAACAAAATATATCATCTTCGGATGAAATAATCTGCCCGAATCAAATTATGTCTTCCTGATTACATAATCAGGTCTCAATTCCGATAAGACGAATAATACACAATACATCTTCGAAACAACTGCCCAAAACGACATGAATCCCGAGACACCGACACAAAATCCGAACGCTCAGATGATCACCAACAATGATCAACCAATAAGTCAACCGAATTTATCATCGACATGATAAATTCCAATATGACCGACCAGAGGTCAAAACACAATCGAGAATATCATCAACATGATAAAATCCAATATGACCAACCAGAACCACAGAAATCGATATACAAACGAATAAAGTTCTCAAAACGACACGCCAATCACATACAGTGGATCTCAATAAACACAACCGACTATTGATCGAACCTCTCAGGCGTACGAACAACCAGTCGCAAATCGGCGAACATCCCAAATCATACATGGAGTGGGAATGACCAATCCGTACTGCTCAAAATTTAAAGAAGTGTTACCATCACATCAGTAGAGCCACCTAGCACATATGCTCCAGTTTCACAAAATACAAAGTTTCAAGATTACATTCTGTACACGAGTCTACAAAACGCAGTATTTCTCTTATCCGATAAATCAACCGATCATCCCTGGATAATCAAACTACCATATCAAAGTTCGGATCCCTATTCATCGTTCCACAGTGATATATTATCCAGTTCATGAGTTACACTCACAACTTCACCATGATATGTAATATATATTAAATGCGTATGGTTATCAATCACATTTTCAAAACTAGTTTGAAATCATACAGTCTCGTCAAGAAGACAAACTTTCGAAAGTTCTTTCAAAAATTTCAAAACTCAAAACAAAAATTTTCGTAAGACCACAAAATCAATTTTCGATAAAATTAAATCGGCTCGCTGGTGCCTAGTATTCGATAACAGTTTTCCTTCGAATCCATACGATTTCGAAGTTTAAAAAAATGAAAACTATGCAAATGATTGACCACATCTATACCCCTGTATACCAGTCCGGCTCGTCATAAATTCCACCAACATTCGGTCGGAGACTGCACGATAGAATCCAAAATCTCAACATATAGGCTCCGGTAAAACTCCTTTTTCCACATATGGCTCACAACGTCAACCATTAATCCATCCTGGATCACCTCTAATATGTTATGACAAAACATTGATAAATCGACATATCAAATACAGCGAAAGACTTCCCGAGAAGTTTCATTTGAACGAGTAAACCAAAACCTCAAAAGGTAGGAACGAAATAAATAAACGATTGATAAAGAGTTTTACAAATCCCGAGAGATGTATGAAAACTAAAAAGCCTTTTTCAAACACTAGGGTCTCAGCCCATATCTCGTTCCGCATTACAAGAAATTTATACAGTAGAAACCTCTTTACGGACCCCAAGTCCTGAGTTACGAAACTATTTCAAAATCGATTGGGTCTCGACCCAAAAAAATTATTTTTCGTAAAACATTCGTGAAACGTTCATTTTGAAAAGTATATTTTCAAATGCTCAAAAGCAGTTCATATATCAAAATGAATTAGCATGACTACATGTTCTTCTCAACAATTCACAGTCCTTCTCCCGAATACACAATTCCGTTTCCAAAATCTAACCGACATATTAATTTCCAAAATCATAGCGTCTCAAGATCATCAATCCTGTCCCAACTACTGTGTTATGTTATCTCATAATCATAACACATAATATTCTTCCGAATCTCAAAGCATATCAATTTAGAACGGCAATAAATCTCAATGAAATTCGAAAATCCAAATACTTACAGATCGTGAAGCCGACGATTCCCCGTGATACTGGCACATGTCTCGACTCAAGAAAATACTCGACACAGGTATTTTCAAAACACACGTTTTGCAAAATCAGTTCAACTTGAGAACACAACACATCTCAAGAGAATCACGTTAGCACCATTTGGAAAAGTTTACAACAATCCCAGTACCACACTGATAAATCACATAACCCATAAGCCCGAGTGAACAACAAAAACTCACGGCTCTAGTATTAGTCAATCGACAACTCGAATGACGCGACCAAAACGCGACCCAACTCGACCCAAATGCCTAGGTTTTCTCAACCTAAGCTCCGATACCATATTCTGTAACACCCCCAGATTTAACCGAATATATTACAGCGCCATGGGCCCCGAGATGGAACCCACAAGGCTGAAGGAAATTTTCACAAACATTTACAAATGCCCAAGAGGCTAACGATAGTACTATCTTTAAAATATTTGAAGACTATATAAAATCTATTTATCAAACCCGTCGTAAAAACTCATTTGAAATCGCAAGGCCAAACGGCCGACACTCAAAAATTTAGAAAACGATTTCCAAAGTAATCTCAGTTTTCAGATACCAAAATAGCATTTCAAAATACTCACGCAGCGGAAAAAGACCAACCATAAAGATACTCTAGCAGCGGAAATACAAGAACCAATCAAGAAACTCAATGCACAAAACATGTCCTAGCCAGTATCCTCCGGGAAGCTCATCTCTTCACGACCGCTACAAGCTCGATACTCCAAGAACCTAAAAAGAAAGCCCACGACGGGGTCAGCCATAATATCCAACAATGATGTCAATCACATCACAATTATAATTACATACCAATGAGAATAAGAATACGACCAAAGTAATCTTATCGTCATAACATTACCAAAGTTCACATCTCGCATCCTCAACAACATGATAAGCCCATAACCAACCATCTGTATTGTATCTCAACGGAACCCCAAGGTTCTCAAAGCATCATCATAAATCACGGTTACGAAATCTACTAACTTAGTTCAATCCCAATCCATCGGGTGACATCATCACATCTCGACTCAATAATCGATTGTCCACTAAAGACAGTTACCAAAGGAATACAGAACATACCTCAAGATGCACAATCTCATTACAATCATGTCAGTCTAATCCCAGATCAGATCAAAGCAACATGCGAACACGGTCCTAACACAAGACCTACAAATGCATACTCATGTGACAACGTCAATATGCTCAAAAAGAATAATAATGTATACTCAATGGCAATCTCATGATCTAGCGCCCTTAGCATAGATCCCAAGATGATCCTATAAGATCAACACGAGGTGGATAACCAATAATATACATGTAATAACACATATAAAACCAACGATGCGAATCCACATGATTCCATCAACACAACACTGGGTAATCCAATGATCCATCGCCCTCAGCATAGATCCTAAGATGATCCCGTCGGACCAACACGAGGTGGAAAAACCCATCCAATGATCCAGCGCCCTTAGCATAGATCCCAAGATGATCCCGTCGGACCAACACGAGGTGGACATCTGATCCAGCGCCCTCAGCATAGATCA
The DNA here is from genome assembly GCA_033398695.1 of Orobanche coerulescens. Lineage (NCBI taxonomy): Eukaryota > Viridiplantae > Streptophyta > Magnoliopsida > Lamiales > Orobanchaceae > Orobanche > Orobanche coerulescens. The sequence goes on along the minus strand of CM065802.1, from coordinate 124,091,055 downwards.
CACGATCCCATCGTATCAACACAACACAAGCAACACAATTATGCGTACACATATGCAAATCAAAATGTTCATAAACATGAACAACATATAAATCAAACATGAACGACACTATGATGAAACAACTAGGACGGCTTCATGTTCAGCAACATGAATGACAACCTGCATGATCAACATCATTAACACTAAACCGAATCAAACTAAGATACTTGTCCCCGAGTCCTTCAGGAGCAATCTCGATGTCAAATCATCACCGGCAATTATCCTCAATGCTCGGCAATCCAAACGTACAATGAACTATAGATACTCATATCCTCGTCTTTACCATAATGTAACCTCGATACCCGAACATACCAATAACTGAGATAAAGCATATACATTATGATTTACCTCCCAAAATCGGAAGAACGATATACAATCCAAATACCCAGAGTTCACAATAATAATCATCGCTATATGCATTATAAACGAAATGAAATTGAAACCATTCATTAAATATTATGACTGAGCAAGTAATAACTTGCCTCGATACCGATACCACAAAGCTGCTACCGAACACATTGCCTTTGTCTACGAGCTCCTCAGCCTCGATCAAAAGCAACACAACGGACATACTCAAACACGACCGCAACATCCGGTTATAATCGCCGATCAATAATCTCAACCTATCGAAGTAACCAAATAACACATATCCGATAACAATCAACAACCGACAAAACTAACCAATCGAACTCAACGGTTCAACACAACCTCGAATAAACGCAGTCAGAACAAACTAAATCAAACCATCACGAATTCATAATCAAAACACAAAAATACTGCACTGTCTGCCTACTTAGCGCACGTTAAACGCATAACGTAGCGTGCGCTAAGTTGCTCCCGTTAGCATGCGCTAGCCAGTAAGCTTAGCGTGCGCTAATGCTGTACAGTGGCATGCATTCCAAGCATCGTCTAACACTTCCATCATATCAATGATCAACTCATCTCGATATTAAGGATTTCATAACATATTCGATTCCAACTTTTATCTTTAAACACGAATCAATAAGATTCCTTCTTGTTCATATTTGGTAAATTCATAGAACAATTTACCGGTTATTATCATGAATAATCATATTCCAAAATCATAACCTTTCCAATTTCCAGTTCTTATTCATATGAATCATGACATATTTAATTCAATAGTTCTTCAAGAACACGAATTATCCGAATTCACGTTCATGATCCATAAAATGACATAATCCGATGTGTTCTAACATCTAAAAATCCTATTCATCATGATCTTCGACATACAATTCATATAACTTCAAGAATCACAACAGCACCACCATAATCGTTACCATACGAAGTAACCAACAAAACATCAAAAATCCGAGTTGAAGAAGGGAATTACATCAACATATCTCTTGAATTCCATCCAAAACCATACGAAACATATCAATACTCATATATTGATAACAACACTAACTTAGTTCGGTAATCCAACTTGTTATCATGCTCATCAACTCGAATATATGATAATCATCAACTCAAGAACATCAATAATCAATCCAAACGAAATCCAAAAGTGAAGAATTATTACCTTGTATAGACGAACCATGAAGGAGAACAATCAACTTCATTCCAAGAATCATCAATAATTTCAAGAACAAGACTTTAATCCATGTTCCTTAGCTTAATCTTTGTTAAAGATCATCATCTCTCAGTGTTTGGGACCTCAAACTTCTCTCTAAAAACTCTCTCTCGGTTGCAAGGAAGGAATGGACGAAATGAAGGATAATGCCCAACTACACATATATATACTGTATATTATTAACGTGCGCTAACATCTCATGTTTAGTGTGCGCTACAGCCTTAGCGTGCACTAACTGACTTTGTTAGCGTGCGCTATCGCAGCCCAGAGGCTACTGCCTTGCTTCGTAAACTAGCTTACGTACGTAATGCCCATGCATTAACGTATGTAAAACATCATGTCTAGCGTACGCAAGTCCTTGCCCTTAGCGTGCGCTATCCGAAGTTGACTTACTACAGTATACACCTAACACGAAGATGCTCGTTACCCACATGCCGAAAGCAACCAATAAAGCCAAGATTCCCTGTTGACTGATCTGATTAGCGCGCGCTATAAATAAACATTAGCGTGCGCTAATAGTTCAGAACAAACATCCGTTGACCTTGTTGGTACATGCGCCGAAAGTGATCGGGTCCACACATAGATTCCTTCATATCTGGTCTGTACTAGCGTTCGTTTTCTTTTTCCTCTAGCGTGCACTAAACCAGAACGATAGTGTGCGCTAGGAATGCATATTAGTGTGCGTTAATAATGCTACACTTAGCCGTTTCCCGCAATTTCTGTCCAACGTCTCGACATACCAAAAATGAACATACGACACAGTGAACACAAATGCTGAATCCAATAATATTCTCATACGATATACCCAATATCGAAAGTGAGATAACCTAATACACTACATTCTCAATTGTAATTGTCTACCAAATACAACAATTATACCAATACTGACATCTCAGTCCTTTATTATTTTATCCATACTGTACAGATTCAAGGTTGTACAACATAACTCAGATAAAATAATATTAAACAACAGTAGTAGAAATTCCGGATATTACAGCAGAGCTGCCAGAAGTCATATGCTATGGATCGCCAGCGACCGTTGGAATTTCTAGTCGGGGACCATGTTTGGGTCAAGGTGTCGCCAATGCGAGGCATTCGACGTTTTGTCCAGAAAGGCAAATTGAGCCCAGGATTTATCGGCCCGTTCGAAATATTGGACCGAGTTGGTAGACTCACTTATCGATTAGTGTTGCCGCCATCATTAGACGGAGTGCATAATGTCTTCCACGTCTCCCAAGTGAGGAAGTACGTATATGACCCAAGTCACAAGATCAATTTCGAAGAAGTATAGATTTCTAATGATGCTACCTTTAGAGAAGTGCCAATCGCGATTTTAGATCGACATGTAAAGACACTAAGGAATAAGGCCATACCTCTTGTAGAAGTTCAGTGGTCGCATCATGGCATCAAATAAGCAATTTGGGTAACCGAGTCGAGCATGAGGGAGAGTCATCCCGAGTTATTTTCTTAGTTTCGGGACGAACTATTTTAAAGAGGGTGGTATGTAATACCACGAGTATTCCATGCTGTTTAATGTTATGTACCTCGTTTTTTTCATGATTAATAATGTGCTCCATCACGATGCTTGTACTTTTATACGTTGTGTTTGGGCCGTATTGCCACGTATAAAAGCTTGTCCGCACTTATTTGTTTTTGTGGTGTAATGGTATGATGTTAATGATATGTCGGTGACACACCTTGATGTCGTTGAGCAATTATCAGTACAAATATGATGGTGGCCAATATCTTGTTCCCCGAGAAATTGTTGGACGAGTCTAAAGGGAAGTCGCGTTATAAGGATTAAATGTGATAATAACTTAGTGAACTAAACAAACCTTACGTACGTTATTCGCAAACATTGTGTACCCTAAGTACTATCGCATTACGTACGTTAAGGATTAGGCCTTACATACGTAACGCAATCTTCAGTCTTTGGACGAGAATATTGATCCCGCGTGGTTTGGAAAACTTTCGGCGCGATAGTGACAGGCAAGTCAACTGTGTTAACATATGTTAATAAGCCAACATTACGTATGTGAAGTGGGGAATTTTACGTATGCTACTATACCATTACGTACGTAATGACCAGTATTATTTCGGGCAGTAGGTTCTGAGATTACATTACGTACATTAACCTTTTAGAGATAACATACGTAATAGTCTTTACGTATGTAAACCATGAGTCCTAATGTACGTAAAGCCATCCTGGTGTTATATAATGACATCTTCCCTTTCATTTCTTCCGATCCAAAAACATTACCTCTCTCTCATATATCATCCTCCAGCCTCCCTACTCGGATTTTAGCCTCCCTAGCCGAGTGTTATCCTAGTAGAGTGGGTTGATCAAGCTCTAGAGAAGGCTTTGAAGGTGTTGTCCTCCCGTTCTTCATCATCCCTTGTTGTTCTTCCTCGTCCCTCGTTAAGTAAGGTGAGTTTATCAAACCTTTGAATCCATTTCAGTGTTGATAGTTATAATTTTGGGTGTTTGGGTAGTTTAGAACTCTTGATAATAATCATACCGTTGAAAATTAACATTAATCATAATCGTTAAACAAAAGCCTATCTCGGACTAGCAGTTTGTATATATATCATTGTGAAAATTGTATATTGGATTGTAACCTTAGTAGTAAACCTATGTTGCGATGTTATTATGTTAGTTACGCAATAGATTGTGTTGAGTTGATTCGATTATCATTTGTTAAACTCATTGAAATTGTTACGGTGAATTAATTATCAATACCAAATTAGATGAACAATCGTAAACGAGGATTATGCTATAATTATGCTCGACCATTCCACCTTGAAGTTGGAAAATTTGAACTGGTGATTAGAAAACGGATAATTTTTGTTGTAGTATAGTCATCTTGGATGAATATTGTAAGGAGTATTGTGGTTATAATGTTGTGATAAATTGATAATCCCAAAATTGAGAATTGTAAGTAGTTCGCCCTATTATCAATTGTAGAATCGTGGTCCAAACATTAAAAATTGAAGTAGGATAAGAACTCAATCAAGAAGGGGGGGAAATCATTGTTATTCGTCATATTTATGAGGTCCTAATCGCGAAAATGTAATTAGGTAGGGCTCTCGATCAATAGTGGCCACTCGATCTATTGTTGCAAGAAGGGAATTACCTCGTCGGAATTGAGGCAAGTGAACCTTTGCTCGGACTATGTTATATTAAATTCCAAGATTTAATGTGTGTTACTATCTGTGGAATTGCGTTCGTTTTATTTATCATGTCTGGAGTATTCTTGAGTAGATACTTCTATGACCCTTGGTTGCGACTTGGGGAGTTTATATGTTGATATACCGTACGGAACTGTGTTGAGGGATAAAACCTGAATGGTACCCACGTCTGGAGTATTCCTGTGTAGATGCTTCCGTGATCCTTGGTTGCGACCTTGGGAGTTTATGTGCTGGTATGAGAGATAATGTTGAGTATTCTGTGATCCATTGCCATACCAAATAATAATGTGGTATTGCGGATTTATCTGATTCTATCAATGAATTTTGTTCGTATTATCTGACCTAGGTTGGCTGGCACGATTCATCGTGTTAGGCAAATTTATTGAATTTGTGTAGGATGTTCCCGAAGGTTCCGGTCAAGCTTGAGCAGTGTTGGGGAGAAGCCTTGTTATTTTTTTTCTTAAATTGAATTCTGAAAATATTCCACGTTATGTAATAATCGTGATGCGGACTTGTTTTTTTTTAGTATTTTGTTTCGTATTTATATTATCATGGAACTACTTTCACACAAATTATTTTATGGAGACTTTTTAAACTCTTTAAAACTTGCCTTGTGGTTCCCATACGGGATTCACGACGTTGTAGCATTCTGGTTAATTTTGGGGCGTTACAAGGAATCTGTGATTCCGCTCCTGAATCACGAGCTTGTTTGGATAGCCAGTCTGTAGAGGCCTCGGATGGGACCAGTGGTTTAGCCCCGGTCCTAGGCGAGTCATGTGCGTGATCTTTAACTATGGCCATTCCGGGAGGGTCCTTAGAGGCCTAAGATGGGACCAGTGGTTTAGCCCCAGTCCTAGACAATTTTCAACTGCGATTATTGACTGTTTGTTTTCCGGGAAAAGACATGTTGTTTTTATTTTGAAATGATTTGATGCATGTACTATGAGATGTGTAAGCGAATGGTTTGCCTTGATTACTTGTACTAGCATAATTGCTAACCCCTTTGGGGACCCGTTTTTTATGGAAATTCGTGTTATGAATTCAGGTTGCGTTCAGCTGATCGAGCGGGCACTGGAGTAGTACGAGGATGCTGTCCAGGGTTGTTGGCGTGTGTAAATCATTACCTTTATTTCAGTTGTCCATTTTTTAAAAAACGTTTGTTTTCAAACTTATAAACTGATAGACAGTACTCGCGAGTACTTAGGCGTTATAATTTGGAAGATAGATTGTATACTAAACTTTATTTGTGATTTTCTGTGATGTCTGGTTTACCGGTTATACCGGGCGTTCTATTTAAATTTCATTTTGGTGATGTGTGTTTTCTCGTTAACCAAGATGGTTAGACCAGCGGTATTGTTAGTTAGCCTGGTGGGTCCCATGTAGGGGTCCACGGTGCTATAATATACCCCGAATATCTTGGGGGTGTTACATAAAATGGTATTAGAGCACTAGGTTTATGGATACATAGGCTTGTTGGTAAATTGGGTCTAGTTGTGTTTTATTTTGCACATCGTCATCACGCTGCCATCATCTCGGTACTTCCAGTGTTCTTAAGTTTTCCTTACTTGATTCTTTTGTTTCTCATATCGTACCTCCGTTTCTTGAACTGTGACTGTTTTCCTCTCTTACTTATCATCGAGATGCTTTCGCTACCTCTTATCTTCAGTATGGATGCTGGGAGAGGTCGAGGTAGAGGTCGTGGTCGTGGTCGTAGATGTGCCCGGGGACGTGGGGCAGCTAGTGGGGCGGCCACATCACACTCTTCTGGAGCCGGCAGTACCGATGGCCGTCAGGGCCATACTGCCACTCAAGATGGCGCAACTGGTAATGGCGTCGACATGGGTGTTGCAGCTGTGATGCAACAAATGGTGAACCAAATGGCTGCGATAGCCCATGCGGTTCGAAACCTGGCTTTAGGATGTCACCAAGATGCATCCTTCTCAGTTTTCTGGGGCATCAGACCTGATTGGTTGGGAGGGGTGGATCAAACAGTCTTTGTTGCCACTAAATGTCCTGAGAATCGCAAGGTCCCAATCGCCCAATATTTTCTCACTGGGGACGCTGTTGATTGGTGGGAGGATGAGTTCAGAGACATTATGGAAGCCGAGTACTGTCCATGTCCAGTTCCTTAGGCGCGGGTCCATGTTTTTTATGATGCTCAGCCTCAAGATATTCCATTTGCTCAGGCTATTGCAGATTTCAACCGGGAATTGGGCTTCATGAAGGCCCAAGTTAAGGAGGAGAGTGACAAGATTTGCCACTTTTCTAGGCGAATGAAACCGGGGATTCGTGATTACATGTCTAGGCTCGCCTTCACCACCCTAAAGGTCTATCAGAGTAGAGCTCTTGCTAATGATATGTCCTTTACGGCCAGTGAGACGGATCGAGAAAGTAAGAAATAGAAATTCGTCGTTAATTTTTCGAGTCACAAGGGCGGAGTTCAGCAGAGGTCTCAGTCTGCTAACTTTCCTGCGGGCGGTTCGGTTTGTTTTTCTGGGAGATTTCGAGGTATTGCCAGTGCCTCCACTCGACAGGTCAGATGTTTTAACTGTGGGCAGTAGGGCCATAGGAATCAGGAGTGTCCTCGTCCGCAGTTGACTTGTCATACTTGTGGCCAGTCGGCCACAAGGCTTCCTTTTGTGATCCTTTAGGGCAGACTCTTGGTGCCCATGCTTCTTTCCCAGCGCCTAAGGAACCGAGTGTGAACCAATGGTAGTTTGTTCCGCAGTCTCCGCAGAGTTTCGGCCGAGGGAGAGGTCGGGGCTAGCCCGCTAGAGGTGGAGCTTCCAGTGTCGGCTTCGCTCATCTGCGTGTATATGAGATGAGGAGGGCCGATGATCCAGTGGCTACCATGGCTACATGTACCATTCATATTCATTCTCATCCTGTCAATGTGCTTTTCAATTCTGGTGTTACGCGCTCGGTCAGTTCTCTAGAGTGTGTGCGTCGTTTGAGTCTTGACTGTTTGTCTCCTTGTGAGCCTTTCATCGTAAAATTTCCTAGCGGTGATAGGATCATTGGTGATCGGGAGATCCGAGACTGCTCTGTGGTTATTTGTGAAAAGGCTTGGCTCTCTAATATTATTGTTGTGGGTATTGAGGGCAAGGATTTGATTCTCGGGGATGATTGGCTCGAGCGACATGGTGCGATCATGAACTACCGCACGAGGATCATCACCATATTAGCCGAAGACGGCACCGAATACTCTTTCGCGGGGTGAAAGAGGGGACACCAGAAGTTCGTAATTAATGCCTTGAAGGTGATGAGACTCATGCAGAAGGGGTGTAGTGGTTATTGGTGTTACGCCTTGGGGACGGAGGATGGTGGGGTCAAGTTTTAATCGATCCCAGTCGTTAATGAGTTCCCAGATGTCTTTCCTGGCGAGTTGCCGTGGTTACCACCGGACCGTGAGGCACCGTATCGCATGGCACCTTCCGAGATGACTGAGTTGAAGAAGCAATTGAGTGAGCTTCTTGATTCGGGGTATATTCGACTGAGCATTTTGCCTTGGGGCGCACCGGTCCCGTTTGGATGGAAGAAGGATAGTTCATGGCGTTTATGTATCGACTATCGCGAGCTAAACAGAGTGACCATCAAGAACAGTATCCCTCGCCAATGATTGACGACTTGTTTGATCAATTGTAGGGAGCTACAGTATTCTCAAAGATCGACTTGAGATCGGGATACATTTGGGTGAAGGAGTCCAATGTCCAGAAAACAGCTTTTCGGACGAGATACGAACATTATGAGTTTGTGGTTATGCCCTTCGGGCTAACCAACACGCCGGCAGTGTTGATGCAGTTGATGAACAAGGTTTTCATCGAGTATTTGGATAAGTCTGTCGTTATCTTTATTGATGACATCCTTATCTACTCTAAGAATGAGGAGGAGCACGTGCATCATCTGCGTGCGGTGTTAGACGTTTTGAGGACCGAGCGACTCTATGCGAAGTTCTCGGAATGTGAGTTCTGGCTGAAGGAAGTGATGTTTCTGGGTCACGTGATTTCGGCCGAGGGGGTCCAAGTGGATCCACATAAGATTGAGATAGTGCTGGATTGGACACCGCCTAAGAACGTGAAGGAGGTCTGTAGTTTCTTGGGTTTGGCTGGCTACTATCATAGGTTTGTCGAGAGGTTATCGAAACAAGCTCGGCCACTTACGCAGTTGCTTCAGAAATCTGAGAAGTTCGTCTGGAATGACGAAAGGTAGTCGAGTTTTGAGGAGCTAAAGAGGCGTTTGACTTCAGCCCTGATTCTAGCGTGGCCATATGGCAACGAGGGTTTTGTTGTTTATAGTGATGCTTCGGGTCAGGGTCTTGGGTGCGTGTTGATGCAGCACGATAATACTATTACGTATGTGTCGAGACAGTTGAGGCCGTATGAGCTCAACTACCCTACTCACAATTTGGAGTTAGCGGCAGTTGTTTTTGCACTCAAGATTTGGCGCCATTATCTCTTTGGCTCCGCATGTCAGATTTTTATGGATCATAAAAGTCTGAAGTACATACACTCGGCGGGAGTTGAATGTGAGGCAGAGGCGGTGGTTGTAATTGATTAAGGATTATGACCTCAAAATCCTTTATCATCCAGGCAAGGCGAACGTCATGGCAGATGACTTGGGTCGGAAACCAGTTAAGTTACGGAGGATTGAGATATTAACATCTCAATCTTAGCTTCAGCGTGATTTGATCGAGTTGGGTGTTGAGATTTTGTTGCCAGGATTTGTCGGGCAACTTTGTGCTTTGGAAATTTCGTCGTCGTTGATCGATGAAATTAAACTGAAGCAGTTGGAGGATCCGATGATTACTCAAATCAGAGAGAATGTTCTTAAGGGGAAGTCTCCTGGATTTGTGATTCACGAGGATGATGTGTTGAGATTCCAGAGTTTGCTTTGTGTACCGAACGACTTGGAATTGAGACAGAGTATTTTGTGTGAGGCCCATACTACGCCTTACTCAGTTCATCCTGGTTCGAGTAAGATGTACAAGGACCTAAGAAGGAACTTTTGGTGGAATGATATGAAGGAGGAGGTCGCACAATTTGTAGCGAGATGTTTGATTTGTCAGCAGGTCAAAATCGAGCATCAGCGACCAGTCAGGTTGTTGCAGTCGCTTCCCGTTCCGGAATGGAAATGGGAAGATATTTCGATGGACTTCGTCACGAGCTTGCCAAGGTCGAAGTCTGGTATGAATATAGTTGGGGTGATTGTGGATCGTCTGACCAAGTCGGCACACTTTCTGTGCATCAGGGATACTTGGGGTCCGGAGAGGTTGGCTCGTGTATTTATTGTGTAGGTTGTGAGGCTTCACGGTACTCCGAAGTCTATTGTTTCGGATCGTGATGGACGTTTTGTATCGCATTTTTGGCAGGCGGTACATAAGGCATCGGGTACTCATTTGCGTCTGAGTATTTCTTTTCATCCTCAGACGGATGGGCAGTCGGAGCGCACCATCCAGACATTTGAGGATATGTTGTGTGCTTGTGCTCTCGACTGGTGTAATGATTGGGAGGAGCATTTGTCATTGATCGAGTTCATGTACAACAAAAGTTGGCAGGCATCGATCAAGAATGGCAGCGTATGAGGCGCCTTAAGTACGGTGATGTCGATCGCTGATTTGTTGGAACGAGGCATCCAATTTGGTCGGGACCGGACCGGATATCGCTTTGGAAACAAGAAAGGTGAAATTGATTCGGGAGAGGATGTTGACTGCTCATAGTCGACATAAATCCTATGATGATGTTCGTCGTTGACCTTTGGAATTCGAGGTGGGAGACCACGTTTTGCTAAAGGTGTCGCCGACAAAAAGAGTTTTCCGCTTTGGGAAGAAGGGAAAGTTGAGTCCGAGATTTATTGGCACTACAACAAAAATGGGCAAAGAGACCCGTCCAAAATAACCTAAGAGACCTCCTTTAAGGGGGTCTCTAGATGGGGGGGTCTCTTTTATAAAGAGACCCTCTCAAGATGAGGGGTCTCTTTGTTAAAAGTTTAAGACCCCCTACGTAAGAAATGGGGTCTCTTATGTTAGGTGTGCCAAAAATATTTTAAAAGGGTAAGAGATCCCATATATAAGATAGAGGGTCTCTTTGATTTTTTTAATAATTTTTTTTCTAATAAGCTCAGACCCCATATATAAGATATGGGGTCTCTTAAATTTTTTTAATATTATACCCACAGAGCCCTTTTTATACATAACGGGTCTCTTTATATATATATATATATATATTTTATAAATTCAATAATAGCAGGTATTTTGCCCACAAATTACATAAACCTACTATAATATTAAGCAATTGCATTAAACCTAAAATATATTACACCTGCTATTATAATTCAGAAATATTAACAGCCATTAAACCTGAAAATAACACACATTGCTATAATATTTCATAATAATTCAATAACAATTCCATAATAATCTATATTATTACAAAAAATATATTTCCTACAAATAATGTTCAAAACGTAAATGCTTTACATTAATTATAATTTCCATAAATGTAAAGCTTTACATCGTAACTTCAAAAAACATAACAGAAAAAAAATTCTAAAATCTAATCATTCACACCAACTTATCAATAATTGGAACCGAAACTTATGCCGGTGAAAACATCAAAAGCTACTCCACGAACTTATCCCAATCAGGTTTAACTATCCAAGAATATTTCCATGGTGGTTGTTGTCTTATTGTTCCATCTTCTAAATACATCCATTGAAGTCTTAATCTAGTCTTGAAAGCTTTCCATCGCTTTGCAGCTTTTGAAAGTATCCAACATTTACGGTTCTCAATAACATAAAATCCCCTCTGCATTGACACAAGATCATTAGTTATATATGCATAACATCTGAATTAGGCACTACAGCAGTAGCAAACCAATGAACATGCAGAACACAAACTGCAACAAATTGTAACGAAAAAAGAGAACAGATTTTTTGCTTGTATATATTGGACCTCCTTCACATGAAACTCAGCATTTTCCTTCTCCGCTTCGTTCTGTAGCATATCTCGGATCTGATTGGCCCATGTATCTTTGAGATTCTGATTGTTACTGAAAACAGTCAAATCAATGTCGCCGTCAGGTTGACACGTCTACAAGGGAACAGAACCAAAGGTGCAGATCTGTGGCAATGGACAGCGGGTCCAAGAAGACTAATAAAATATGGAAGCAGGATTCATATCAGTATAGCAAAGCCAAAGACGACCTTCAAAAAGATAATTCTTCTTTAAATAAAATACTTTGCATTTCTGTTTAATTGCATACAGAAGCATGGATAATCCGTAGATTCCCCACTGAGTTCCATGCCAACTTATAACAGTTCGATCCTTTAAACAACTACTTACTATCGTGAAAACCATGTTAAGACCATGATATTATCCATTCACTATGATACCTTATACTCCCCCCATCCCACCTGAAGAGGGTATTTCCAAAACATGATTTTGTTCCAATAGAAGAGACCCATTTCAACATTTTTACTTCTCATGCCCTTACTTATGTGATTTTGTATGGTCCAAAATTTATTCTCAACCAACCCTTACTTATGGTGACAAAAAAATTATTTTGTGTATTATACCTTGCAACCAATAAAAAATTGTATGTTCATCAATGTGATCTCTTCAAGTGGGACGGAGTACTTAAAACCATGTTCCTTATCATAGAGCCACCCGATAAATAAAAAAAAATTGATCTAATTTCAGTATCTCACGCGATCAGAATGGTGTTCAAGGTAACGATCATTGACGGTTTCAAGGTTTGATTCATGTTAGCCGATCCCAAATCATTTTGGGCCTAAGGCTTAGATGTTGTTGTTGTTGCATTGTTCAATTCCCCAAAGATTTAAAATGAGAAGTCAAGAAAATTATGAAGTCTGAAGTTCTATACATTATATCATCCAAGTATCAAGCAGTATCTACCAATTGGACCAAGCCCATTATAATACTCCATCTGTCCCACTTGAAGTGGGTACTTTAAAAAACATGATTTTATCTCAATAGAAGAGTATACTTTCATAATGAAATTTTAATATCTAATTAAAATGTATATAATATACTTAAAATAAAAGTTTTTCGTTATGTAAAATACAATATTAGTTGATTGGAAAAAAAATAAGTGAGAACGGATGGTTTAAAACACATTGTACCTTCTTTTATAATGACTATGACTAAAAAGCTGTATCTCAACCATGGTATCCATACAATTGGGACGGAGGGAGTATCACTTTCCATGCATAACGTAGGATGTTATAATTGAGAATAGGACAGTAGAATAATAATCACATTTCATTAAATGATTTAACATATAAGCACGCAAAACAAAATGCAAAATCTAGGAAAAGCTCTGATATAGTCACTCACCCAGGTCAACATCTCTATCCATCCCGTACTCAAGAACAAAACCATGATGAGCATCAAGAGTAGACCCACCAACCTCAGGATAGAAAACTGCAACCAAATTTTTACTGGAGAGTATTAACACTGAAACCAGCATTTACCAAGAGCCTCAGATGTGCATAAACTTTGAACAAAATGGTCACCTTTAGACATTGGGCGTATAAAATCTTCCATCAGCTTATCAAGCATGGTTTCCATGCCAAAATCATCAAGAACAACACCATACTTATTCATGGTATTAGGCCTCATGATTCTGAACTTTGTCTCATGGACCCACTTCTCGAAGTTCTCAACCTGAGCAAGCATGTCATGATAAGGGAACATAAAGTCAAACTACTAGAAATAATGAAGTTCGGATGCTAAATTGGATAAAATGAAAGAAATCACCTCAGCCAGCAACATTTCACAGAACCATGGCAGTAGCATTTCAAACGTAATGATTCTTGGCGAGGGTTCAGAAATTATGTTTCTAAACCCCTGCTCAGTGTTCTCATTGATTGCCCTGAGAAACGAGGGGACGAAAAAATTTGTTGCACTCATAGTAAATAGATCCTTGTGTAGATGCTGGGAAGACGGTAAATATTATCAGTTTGTTTTATTGTGAATGTTACTCAAGTACACACCATTAGTAATCAAGAGTTTTGATAAAAATCGAACCTGGTAGTTGGATATGATCTTACGCTTTGTACTCTCTGTATGCAGGCTGTTTATACAGAAGTCACAAATACAATAGTCACAAATACTCACTTGCATTGAATAACACATACACACACACACAAGTCCGTCAATCCAAAAAAAACAGACAAATAATACACCGGAATCATTACACAACCTGGCAAGGGAAGCATTTCATGATGAGCCGCTGCATATAATCAGCAACAGCATTCCTGCGCTCCTCGGAGAGCTGGTTGGGTTGAATGCAGGCAATAAGCTCTGCAATGCGTTCCTCTGCTTTCACCCATCGGTCTGCATCAAGATACCGCATAATAGGGCCTACCCCAGGCATGAGCCCATTAGGGAATGGGCCACCTGGCTTAGTCCATCCCTCATTTTATCCCATATACACTACGACCTGTTCTATACCACAAACTAGGACTTCAAATGAAATGACCTAACAACTACTCTTATTTTCTGAATAATAACCCAAGCTTTCTTCAGACCATCCAGACAAATGTAGTCTATGGCAAACAAAAGCAATGTCCCCTGAAATATAAGGTAACATACACCTATGTTGAACCTTAATGAGGAAACAGACGTCGGGAAAAGGCATCAATTTTATGACAAAGATGCTAGTTGCTTTGTTAGAAATGCAAGAAATAGTATTCAACACAAATTTCTCAAGTTTCAATACCGAACTATTGATTATCTTCAAGATATTCACTAAAAAGCAACCACATCCCAACCAAAAAAAAAAGGAAACTGAAATGATAGTTGATCAAGTAATTTGAGACAAAACCCTAATTGAAAATTACCTAGCAGAATTTTCAGAAAAATCGCCGCAATGCTAACGAGATTCAGAAAATAACATCTATGAGAAAATATATAATAGATAAGAAGGCTGAAGATCGTCAAATTATAGAACCAGGCAGATGAAAAGGGTTTGTTCATTAACTTATTATTATCTGGTGTTGAAGTTTTTGGAATATTATGTGTGAACTGTGTAAAGGGGAAGCTTTGAAACTTGTTTGACGTAGAATTTAATTTGATTTGATTTTGAATGTGCGAGACGGGAATAAATTTGATGAATAATGATAGGAGAGAAAAGCTATAGATAAAGAAACTAAAGGATCTGTCAAAGCTGTGGGATGTAATACATTGATGGGTCCGATAGTGATTACCCTTTCTTTCTTATCTTTCTTATCTGAATTGTCTCCGACCTCAGTAATATGCTTCTTTTCCTGGTTTAAACAACATGTGAAAGGAACAAGTCAGAATAATATAAACAAATATATGTAAACTAGATAGTTATTATGAGTATAGTGTTTACTCTATCTTTTAGCCTCTTCTGCTGTATTAACTCGACCTGGCCGATCAGCAGTTATGTTCAAGTTTTCTACTTGCCGATATTTTTTGTTAAAAAACAATGTAAAGCAATCAATTCTAATTAAAACCAAAAGCAATATAAACAAACCTTGAAATCACTTCCACTGTATCCTTTCGTCATTGTAGCAAGCTCCATAAATTTTGATCGTTCATCAACTTTCTCTTTGGACAACAGCGTCCTTAAGATCTTTTCTGTATATTAATACTAAAATCAACATGGTAAATCATTCTATAGACCTCGGCAACAAAGGTTGAAAATTCGTTTAACCTTTAATGGTAGTTGAACGATTCAAAATGATTCAACTTTTAATGATTCAAAATTCGTTCAATCAAAATGATTCAAGATGGGGGCTGCAGGCTGCTCAAAAAATATGAGAACTATAGCCTATGTCACATTCAATCAAAAAATATGAGAACAAATAGGATGAGAATTGTTAACTTGTTAACTCATTCAATCACATAAATTCATTCAGTCAGATTATAATGAAGAAACTGAATCAAATATGAAAATAGGGAAACAAAAAAAAAACATACCGGGACGGCGAAGCTCCAGAAGATGGCGGCTGCGAAGCTCCAGAAGATGGCGGTCGCAGCGAAACTCAGGCGAAGATGGAAAAGCCGAAGAAGGGGAGAAAGAAGGTGGGAGATTGGGTAGAAAGAAGGAGCAAGATGGAGATGCCTCGAACGGGTCCTCTTTGTATACGCTTCATCAAATGGGTCGAGAACCCAGCGATATTGTTGCGGAGGCGCTCCGAGGGGATAATAGAGACCTCTTGCAGAAGAAGGGTTTTCTTGCTGCCGCTTAAAGGAAGAAGACCGCGGTGATAAGTATTGAGATAAAAGAAATTGAGAGATGTCCGCCAAGGGATCGATTAAAAGGAAGAAGACCGCGGTGGCAAAGATCGCCGCCAAGGGATCGATTACAGACGGGGAGTTCTAGAGAGAGATGGAGAGGTGGAGAGATTAGAGAGTACTTCATGTATTTGCCAAGTGTTAGCCCTAATCTGAAGAAGAAAAGAAGAGACTGGATGGGTTAAACAACAGGTCTTTAAGTTTTTACACTTTAGAGACCTGTCAACAAAAGCAACGGGTCTCTTATTTCTTACACATTAGAGACCCGTCAATAAAAACAACGGATCTCTAAGTCTCTCACAAAAAAATGGTGGGCCCATTTGACATATAAGAGACCTGTTGTTTATAATATCAGGTCTCTTATATTAAAGAGACCCGTTATCTTTATCAATGGGTCTTTTAATCTGGATCTCTTTGCTTGTTTTTGTAGTAGTGTGGGCCCTTTGAGATTCTCGAGAGGGTCGGCGAGTTGGCTTATCGTTTAGCGTTGCCTCCGGTGTTGAATCACGTCTGTAGCATTTTTTATTTTTCCCAGCTGAGGAAATATGTTCCGGACCCAAGTCATGTCATCGACTATAGTGAGATCGATATTGCTCAGGATATTACCTTCGAGGAGCGTCCCTTGAAGATTTTGGAGAACCGTAAGAAGCGACTACGGCATAAGACCATTCCATTGGTCAATGTGCAGTGGTCGAGACATGGTGTCGAGGAGGAAACTTGGGTAATCGAGGTTAACATGCGTCCTAGGTACCCCGAGTTATTTGTTTCTTAAGTTTCGGGACGAAACTTGTTTTTAGAAAGGGAGAATGTAATATCCGCATTTTTCCTTTTTTCGGTATTTTCATTTTGGTGTATTTTTCGTTTTTAGTTACTCGCTTGTAACTGTATTGATATTTCGAAAATATTTAATACTAGACTTTTCATCATCCGAACTTGTTTCGGACTTGTTTTACTCAATTCCGCATTTATTATCATTTCCGTCTATTTAGTTCGATTCTCGTAAACATTATTCGGAACCACCGTTTTGGGGTTGTCGTAAATCCATCTTATGTTATTATGCATGTTGTGAGCTTTTGTTTGGTGTTTTGATCGTGTATCATGTATTTCAGATATTTTGGGCCGTTTTGTAATTTCCCAAAGTTATGGGGTAATTACTATCGTTGTCATTTTCCGAACCTTTGGATAGCCAGAATCGTGATTTGTGCTTTAGTTCTGCCTCGAACTTGTCATGCATGTGTCTTCTTCAGTCCATTATTTAGTGTCTGGTGCGCGTTGTTTTCATTCGGGGAAGAATTCACCGTTTTCCATCTTTGAGGGTTGTCTGTACTACTGTTTGCAATCGTTAGCGCACGCTAACTTCGTTATGTAGCACACGCTAATTTCATTGTGTAGCGCGCACTAATGATTCGAGTACAGCAGTGGTAATAAGTTGCTTCTGCTCTCTAGACGAGCAGTTTAGCGCACGCTAAGTCTGTAGATTAGCGCACGCTATGGTTGGGACTTAGCGCACGCTAGGTCTATGGCAGCGCGCGCTAATTCGGTATTCCAATTGAGGCAGAATGTTTTTGGACTATGGAGACGAACAGGTAGCGCACGCTATGGGTCGATAGCGCGCGCTAACGGGGGGATTATATCGCATGTTATTCATCGGTAGCGCATGCTAACGGGTCAGAATCGAGGGTTCTAGACCAGAGTTGGCTGGTTAGTTCACGCTAACCATAAGCCATTAGCACACGCTAAACTGTCTGGTTATATATACCCGAGAGTTGACGTTAGACGCATCTATTTCTCACTTTTCTTCCTTCTCCGCGGCTGTGGCGATCTAGGCGATTCTTGGGCGAATTCTAGGTGATTCAAAGCATTGTAACTTCAAGCTATCATCTTTCTTGAGTTCCTGGTGTAGATTAACATCTACTTGTGTTTTTTGTCGTCAATCCAAGGTAATCTCTTAGAACCCTATTTTTCGGAAATTTGGGGATTTTCGATTTAATTTCCAATTCGTTCCGTATTGTTAGGTTTGGAGTTGTCGGTTCCTAGCAAGCGTGGTTGATTTTCCATTCATTTCATCTTCAAATTCTCAAGGCAAGTATTCTTGTGAAACCCAAATGCTTAACATGGAATGGTAATGTATATTTGTGTGATTTGCTCACTCTGGGAGGGTCCGACGGGGCCTCGGAAGAATCTGTGATTCCACTCCTGATTCATGAGCCTGTTTGGATAGCCAGTCTGGGAGGGTCCGTAGGATCAGTGGTTTATCCCCGGTCCTAGGCGAGTCGTGTGCGTGACTTTTAACTATGGCCAGTTCGGGAGGGTCCTTAGAGGCCTCGGATGGGACCAGTGGTGTAACCCCGATCCGAGGCGATTTTCAACTGTGATTATTGAGCGTTTGTTTTCCAGGAAAAGACCTGTCTTGTTTTGATTTTGAAACAATTTGATGCATGTACTATGAGATGTGTAAGCGAATGGTTTGCCTTGATTACTTTTACTAGCATAATTGCTAACCCCTTTGGGGACCCATTTTTTGGGGAAATTCGTGTTATGAATTTCAGGTTGCGTTCAGCCGGTCGAGCAGGAACTAGAGTAATACGAGGATGCTGGCCAGGGTTGTTGGCGTGTGCAAATCAGTCCCTTTATTTCAGTTGTCTATTTATTAAAAAATGATTGTTTTCAAACTTATAAACTGATAGATAATACTAGCAAGTACTTAGGCATTTTAATTTGGAATATGGATTTTATACTAAACTTTATTTGTGATTTTATGTGATGTCTGGTTTACCGATTGTACTGGGCGTTCTATTTAAATTTCGCCTTGGTGATGTGTGTTTTCTCATTAACCGAGATGGTTAGACGAGCGGTATCGTTAGTTAGCCCATGTAGGGGTCCACGGCGCTGTAATATACCCTGAATATCTTGGGGGTGTTACATAAGGTATCCTACCCTCCATCAAACTCTTGTAAGATTGAAACCTAAACTAAAATGCTATGCTTCCGAGTATGTCGGGGTAGTATTTTGGGGAAGGTCGATAAATTCCTAGAGTGCATTAGATGCCTTCAGTTGTGACAAATAGAACCCATAGAAACCGTATGGGTTGCTGGGTAAGAGTCAATTGTCAGACTGATAGGAGTTGATGGTTTAAACTTAGATAGTTCAGTGAGCCATAGAAATCATATGGGTTGAGGGAAAATGAACTAGGGGTAAAAGAAAGGTCAAATCATCCATTAGATGGGTTGGTGTTGGACACCACTTTGTGAAGCTAATAGACCAGAAACTGTATGTGTTGCCCTCTATTAATTTCATAAAGAACTTGATCACCACTAAGAAGTCGGTCTCATGATGACTTCCGTTTTTTCACATGGGAGTGTATTTTTCTGATAAAATTAGTGGGAGCCGAGTCATGAATAGAAAAGTCCTCTATTCTACTCGGATCATAATTCACATAACACTAATTAAATCTGATTTACTTTATGCAGAATTTTATCTCAAATATGACAATGAATAAACTTGCAATACTTCTTGAAAAGAACAATCTACCATGACCAAACTTTGTCGACTGGCTCCGAAATCTGAGGATAGTCCTCAGTATGGAATCGTTGGGATACGTCTTGGAGGCGGATATCCCACTGGCTCCTTCTCGGACCAGGGCTAATCAAGAAGAGGTTGAAACCCATGAGAAGTGGGTCAAATATGATGTGAGAGTCCGTGGCTTCATGATGGGCTCGATGACTAATGAGCTGCAGAGAGCACACGAGACAATGACTTATGCTGGGCAGATACTGGCTCATCTAACCGAACTCTATGGGGAGCATTGACGAACAGCTACATATGAGATATCGAAGCAGCTGTTTGGAGCTCAGATGAAGGAAGGAGAGAAAGTTGGGGACCATATCCTCAAGATAATCTCTATGATCGAGAGATTGGAAGCTCTCGAGTTTAGGATGCATGTTTCACTCTAAACCGATCTCATCCTTCAATCTCTACCTGACTCCTTCTCACAGTTCGTCATGAATTACAACTGGAATGAGATTACTTGAAATCTGGCAGGATGATGAACAAATTGTCAACCGCTCAGTCTCAGATGAAGACACCGAGGGTGAAAGAGGCTGAACTTGTTATCTATTCTGGGCCTCGGAAGTCCAATAACAAGAAGAATAAAACAAGAAGCACATAAGGCCTAAAGTTGTGGTCGGAAAGGGAAAGGGAAAGGCCCCAATGGTTTTGAAGGCAAATAAGGCCAAGCCAATGGACAGATGCCTTAAATGCAGTGTGCTGGGCCACTAGAGAAAGGATTGTCCTCAGCTTGATGGTGCTACAGGTACAGAAATTTCAGTTTTGATAACAAATTGTTCTGCTACTGTTTATTCTACTTCATGTATTCTGGATTCAGGTGCTAGTTCTCACATTTGCACTTTGAATCAGGTTCTGTAATAAAGTAGGCAGCTTGGAGCTGGGGAAGTGCTGATAACAGTGGGAAGAGGACATAGTGTCGAGGCTACTGATAACGGATTACATCTTTTGGGTTTGGAATCCGGATTTGTATTAACATTAGATGATGTATTGATTTTACCCAATGGGCACAAAAACATTGTATCCATTCCAGCCATCGACCGAAAAGGTTTTCACTTTTTCATTGGCGATGGCAGTTGCAAAATTTATTTTAGAAATAAATTTGTTGGTTCTGCTACATTGTTGAATGGACTCTATCATCTAAATCTACAAGATAAAATAGTTGTGAATACTATGACTAGAAAGTGTATGAAAATAACCAAGCACTAAAGTGGCATCTTAGACTTGGTCATGTTGGCCAGACTAAAATTCATAAGATGAAAAAAGATGGACTCATGGGTCCACTGGGATCTGATCCCTATCCTACTTGTGAATCTTGCCTTAAGGGCAAAATGACTAAGTCCCCCTTCACAAGGACTTTTGAAAGAGCTACTGAAAAACTTGGATTGATAAATACCGATGTATGCAGCGCTTTAGAAGTAGCAAGTGACGGATATCAATACTTCATCACGTTTACTGATGATCACACTAGGTATGGTTTTGTGTACTTGATGAAGCATAAATTCGAAGCCTTCGAGAAATTCAAGCAATTTAAGGCTCTAGTCGAAAATCAAACTGGTCATCATATTAAAGCACTTTGGTCGGATCGAGGAGGCGAATACATGAGTACCGAGTTTGATGAGTTCTTAAAGGAACAAAGGATAGTATCATAATTTACACCTCCATCCACTCCTCAGTTAAATGGTGTTTCAGAAAGAACGAACCGAACCTTGTTGGACATGGTCAGATCCATGCTTAACTACGCTGACTTACCAGTTTATCTGTGGGGACATGCAATACTCACTGCCGCACATATCTTGAACAGATGTTCTTCCAAGTTAGTTCCTACAACACCACATGATATGTGGAGAGGTAGGAAACCAAGTCTTAATCACATTAAGATTTAGGGATGTCCCGCCTATGTCAAGAAGACTAAGGTGGAGAAATTAAAAGCTAGGTCTGTCAAAGGACGTTTCATAGGATACCCATCTGAGTCAATGGATTATCTATTCTACATGCCCGATGATCATAGGATCGTCGTTGCCATACAGGCGTACTTCTTGGAAGACGAGTTCATTCAGGAAGGTGGAGCAGATAGAAATGTTTATTTAGAAGAACATATTGAAACTCCCGAGGAGACACCTGTGCAAGAAGAAAGAACCGAACCTTCTGAAACACAACCACTACCACCGCGTAGGTCGAATAGAATATCTCAACTACCTGATAGGTGTGGCTATATACATCTGTAGGAACTAGGTCTCCACCAAACAGATGGTAGCCAAGGGGATGATCCTATGTCGTACGATCAAGCAATGGCAGATGTGGACTCCGCAAAGTGGCGAGAGGTCATGTAAGCAGAGATAGACTCGATGCATGCCAATCAGGTCTGTACTTTGGTAGATCGACCAGAGGGCATGGTGCCCATTGGGAACAAATGGATCTTCAAAAGGACGACTGGTGGGGATGGCAACGTTTAAGCCTACAAAGCTAGGCTTGTGGCTAAGGGTTATACCCAAAGATAAGGACTAGATTATCAGTAAACCTTCTTACCAGTTGCCATGATCAAATATATTCGTATGACGCTTGCCATAGCCGCACACTATGATTATGAGATATGGAAAATGGACGTGAAGATGGATTTTTTAAATGGACACCTCGAAGAGGAAATCTATATTGGACATCCTATAGGCTTCGTATACACTACTGATACTCATAAAGTTTGCAAACTTCAGTGTGCCATTTATGGACTGAAGCAAGCATCGCGAAGTTGGAATCATCGTTTTGACGAAGTAGTGAAAGAGTTTGAATTCGTGCAAAATAAATAAGAGCCTTGTGTTTATATGAAGGTTAGTGGAAGCAATAACGCGTTATTAGTACTATATGTATATGACATTCTACTAATAGGAAATGACTTTGGACTGCTTAGTTCTGTGAAAGCTTGGCTTTCAAACATATTCTCCATGAAAGACTTAGGAGAAGCTTCCTATATTCTGGTTATTCGCATCTACTTAGATAGAGTGAAGAGAATATTAGGACTTTCCCAAGACCTCTATATAGAAAAGATCCTAAAGAGGTTTAGGATGGAAGATTCTAAAAGAGGGTTCTTACCTATGCGACATGGTTTGAAACTCTACAAAACTATGTGTCCTCAAAGTGAAGAAGACGTAATGGAGATGAGGCAGGTACCCTATGCATCGGATGTGGGTAGCCTCATGTACGCAATGTTGTGCACGAGACGGACATTTGCATATGCCGTGAGCATAGTCAGTCGGTTTCAAGCAAACCCAGATAAAGAACATTGGACAGCCGTAAAGAACATTATAAAGTACCTTAAACGGACTAAAGAAATGTTCTTACATACGGCGGCAGATAATTAAAATTAGATGGGTTCACGGACTCGAATTTCAGTGACGATGCGGACAAAGGAAAGTCTACTTCAGGGTATATATTTACGCTGAATGGTGGAGCAATTTCTTGGATGAGTTCCAAGCAAACTGCAGTTGCACATTCCACCTGCCAGGCCGAGTACCAGGCAGCCTCGGAGGCATCAAGGGAAGCATGTTGGATCAAGAAGTATCTTGAAGAACTTCAAGTGGTCCCAAGCACAAAGCTGCCAGTGCCGCTTTACTGCGAAAATGAAGGAGCTGTTGCACATGCTAAAGAACCTAGGTCTTATCATAAGACCAAACAAATTCATAGAAAGTATCACATCGTCTGAGAGATGGTGAAGAATAGAAACATTGAACTGCAGAGGGTAGACTCAGCAAATAACCTTGCTGACCCGCTTACTAAGCCATTATCGCAGATTGTCTTGGAGAGACATCTGGATAACATAGGTATTAGAAATGATAATATGTGGCATTGAGTGCAAGTGGGAGATTGTTAGCATATGCTCTCGAATGCCACTCTGAGGATAAGAGAGTTAAAGCATCTATATGTGATAATGTATTCATTAATAAAAGGCAGTAATTATTTCTTTATTTATTGTATATCACTGGCGTTCTTGATTTGGTAAATAAATGGAAATGATGTCCGTGCTTTTGAGTAGAAGCATTCCAATCCTTATGAGGTAAGGAGTGCTGCACTGGAAGTGTTTAGAACTCAAAAGTTTAACTTATCCGCAAGTCGATAAAATTTAATTGGGATTATTTGATGAAGACTTGTATATCGTATGCTTGGACATGTGCATGTCTTCACTCAGGAGTAGTGGGAGCATTCGGTATGGATATATTAATTGGATTAATATATTCGGATACGACTCACCTCTATTCGGTCACATGGATTTCACTCTAGGATAGTCAATGACTGAATCGTAAGGTTATGATAGGTATACGTGAACCTTTGACTTGAGGGTTCAGTAGAAGATGTGTTTGTTTTATTAAGTTAGACATTAGAGTAGTTCGACCCAAACACCTGTTGGTATGGATCAACCTCGAAGTGCAACTTAATGGGCAAGCAGCAGTCTTTACTGAACACCAAGATATGATTCTTTCTCCTGTAAGTGAACAAGATAATGTTTTATGTTGTTAGTGGCAAATGAGATCAAAAGTCTTTGGCCAAAGCGATTGAACTAGTTGTATTTGATACACGAGAGTTCTGTGATCTTGATTTGCACTAACATATGCATAGAGTCAAGTATAGACAGGTTTGACTTAACTGTGACCATAAAGCTTGATCGGGACATATGATTGAAGGATTATATGTATACGGAATTCATAACAGGGTTTGGAATGATTCTCATCATTCGTTCTCACTTGGGTTGCAGTGTGAGCCACGGACTGGCTAAGTGTTCCTCACACTCTTTGGATCCTCCCATTGCTGACTGAGACGAACCTACAGAGTCGCGCATACATGATTAATGATGGATTAAATTATGTCAATTCTCTCTTAAAAAATATTAGACATTGGATGTCTAATTTAATCTAATTTATCGGATAAATTAAATCGGTCAGTTAAATTAAATAATTATTGGGTAATTAATTTAATGCAAATATAATTATTTCTTAGAGAAATAAGTTAGTATATTGTATTTGATATAATTATTTAATTGGATTAATTAATTTTAAATACAAATGTGACGGACCGAGGTTTATCTATCGGACTAGATATACGGGTCCAGAACATGGACTAAATAGTTGGACTATTTAAATGTCCAAAGTTGACCTTCCCACTTAATAATCTTATCACATGATTTTGATTGGTGCTTTTAGACACAACCTTGCATGTGATTGGTTATTATATTGTGTAGACTTTTCAAAGTGCGTGAAGTGATAATTATATATTTTACACCACCACACTTGTAGAGATGACTTACGGGACAACACAAAGAGAAAGAGAGAAAAGAAAATACAGGGAAGAGAGAGAAAAACCATTACACTTCCCTAGTCTTGATAGAACAGTAAAGAAGTATTTTTTTCTTCTTCTGGGTTTTGTGAAGGAACAAGGCATACTCTATTTCTCTTAGCCGTGTTCTTGGAGAAAGAGAAGGAGTTTAATCCAGATATTTTTTCAATGCGTGTTTTGTAGAGACATTCGGCACTTTCGACGTTGGAACTTCCAAGAGCTTCACGGATTGGATTCGTGCTCGTCATCATCAACAATTTAAAGAAGTCGGGTCTACGAGGGTATGATCTCATTTCTTTTTATATATTCGTTTATATGATCCTTGACATATCCTCTTTAGGAGTTCGGATGAGCACGGTTTGTGCGTCTTTATTTTCCGCTGCATATTCAATTTATGGCGTGAACTCCAACATACTATATACATATAAACCCTTCAACCATTTATCTTGGTCAAGTATTAGGGTCACGGTAAAGTTATTGTAACTTGACTATATACATTTGTTAATGCAAACTGAGATCACTGAGCTCTTGTGTATCAAATGCAACTAGCTCTAACTGCTTTGGCCAAAGACTTATGATCTCATTTGCTATTAACCGCATAAGACATTTACCTGCTCACTAACAGGATAAAGAATCCTATCTTGGTATTCGGTAGAGGCTGCTACTTGCCCACTGAGTTGCATTTCAAGATTGACCACACCAACTGGCGATTGGATCAAGCAGCTCTAATGACTAACTTAATATCACAAGCACATCTCTCCTACTGAAACCTCAAGTCAAAGGTCTACATATACTTATCACAACCTTTTGATACAGTCGTTGACAATCCCTGAGAGATATCCATGTGACCGAATCGAGGTGAATCGTGTTCGAGTATATTAATCCCATTAGCATACCTATAACGTGTGCTTCCACTAATCCTTAGTGAAGACAGACACTCTACATGTCAAAGTACACATTATACAAGTCTTGTCTAAACTTACTGCCCAGTTAAGTTTTGTCGACTTGTGAAATAATTAAGCGTTCTAGCTCTAAACACTTCTAGTGCCTATTTCCTTATCTCCTTAAGGAGTGGAATGTTTGCTCTCAAATGAAAGGACTATTATTTTATATAACAAATCATAATGCCCGTGAAATACAATAATATAGAAATAATAAATGCTTATCTGATTTAATATTCATAATTACAATACAATGCTCTCACTCCCATCCTTTGAGTGGCATTCGATGGCATATTCCTAACATTGGTATCTCATATCGGGCCATTCGACTATCCTCCTTATAGATTTCGTTCAGATGAGCCAGTATATACCTATCGGAAGTCATTTTCTCGTGTGCTCTCTGCAATTCATTTGTCATAGAGCCCATCATAAAGCCACAACTCTGGCATCATCATCTTTGACGCACTTCTCATGGGTTTAAACATCTTTCTTATTAGCCCTGGTTCGATAGAATCCGTTGGGATGTCCGCCTCCAAGATGTATCCTAGCGATTCCATACTGAGGATTATTCTCAGTTTTGGGAGCCAATCGACAAAGTTTGGCCTTGGTAGGTTGTTCTTTTCAAGAAGTATTGCAAGTGGATTCATTGTCATTTTGAGATTTTAATACTGCAGAAAATAAAATAGATTTAATTAACGTTATGTAAATTATGATCCGAGTATGTAGAATAAAGGATTTTTCTATTCATGAACCGACTCCCACTAATATTATCGAAAACACACACTCTCATGTGAAGAAAATTAAAGTCAACAACCGATCGACTTAGTAGTGGTGATCAAGTTCTTTACAAGATTAATAAAGGGCAACCCATTTGGTTTCTGATCTATTAATTTTACAAAATGGTGTCCAACACCAACTCATCTAATGGATGGTGTCTAACACCAATCCATCTAATGGATGGTTTGATCTTTCTTTTACCCCTAGTTCACTTGCCCTCAACCCTTACGGTTTCTATGGCTCTATGTGATAGGTTAGTAACGCCAGTAGAAGGGGAGTTGAATAGTGCAGTTAAGAATAATGATCTTTTTTTGTGCATAAGTGATAGATAAGTGCGGAATATAAATGACATAGTGATTTATATAGGCTTGGCAACATACCTATGGCAACGTACCTAATCTTCTCTCCTTCACTATATTTTTACATAGGTTCAAGATAAACCTTTATGCCTTATCTTCGATCGGTCTGAGGTAAACCATTACAATCTTGTATTTTTGTCGATCCAAGATAAACCATTTTTCCTTTTCTATCATACAAGGAAACAACCTTTGTATCTTTCTATCGGTACTAGAAAAAACTCACTTGGATTTAGATTATGATTATAATAATACTGGATCCGCAATCCTAATAACACCGAATGAAATCTACAATACTTTCATTCCTCTCATGTATGGTTGAGTGAATCAAACACTTGAACTCTTAACAGTTAAGCTAGATTACAACAACAAGAATGTATATAAGTATCTTAGAGAAATATGAAAGTTGCTCGAAGTTGATGTTTTTATGAATACCAAATGAAGTGGTATCTATAGGCTTGGAGCCTTCATATCCGTTATTGCCTGTTTGTATTAGTGTGCGCTAATATACCCTTTAGCTCTACTTCTGTCAATTATGGTAGTTGTGTTGGCGAATTATTCCAACGGTTATAATTCGAACTTTAGTGTTCGTTAATGTACTCTTCAGCGTGCGCTAATTAGTCCACACTAGATTTCCATATCTTTGACATATACATGTGATTTCCACATTGAACAGTGTGCAATGATCATCTGATCAACGGTAGTATTTTGATTTTAGCATGCGCAGTTTGTATCTATTAGCATGCGCGAACTATGTGGTTGAACGACTTGTAAAATCTTTATTTAGGGACTGTTTGGCAGTTGCTGAATGGTTTGGTGAAGAATGATTAAGTAGTCAGAATGATTAAGAGGCTCTAATGATATAGTGCAAAATGAAATACAATTGTTTTTTAATTGTTCAAAATGAAATTAGGACTCTTAATGGTTAAGGGAGAGTCGGGATACAAAATCATTCAGAGGGTTTGGGAACCATTAAGAGGCAGGCACTTTTTCCGCCAAACAAGAATTACCTCTTAACGATTCAGAGGTTGTCTCTTAAAGCAACCATTAAGAGGTAAACAAACAGCCCCTTAGCTTGCACTAGTCTTCTGCCTTAGCGTGCGTTGTCTGATAGTTCTTTGAAGTATTCTACCTTATGAATTAGCGTGCGCTAGTGAACATACTAGCATGCGCTATCACTTCGATGAGTAAATACAGAACTCACTGTCTTGATTACTAGCGTGCGCTAGTACACATGTTAGCGTGCGTTGACTGTGTTGATTTTATGGCCACCTCTTGCATCTTCGACTCTTGTTATCTAATTATTGTTTTTTCTTAGTTATTAACATATCATCAAAGTCCTTTAATATCTTCGTATGGAGTAAAATATTCCAACAATCTCCCCCTTTTTGATGATGACAAAATAACAATTCTTAATGGGATTTATACCTATAATACAGTAGAAAAATATATAGATCAAAGTTTTCAGCTTTGTCCATTTTTGTTAGATTTCTTCTCCCCATCAATCCTTCTCCTTATTCATTTTCTTTCTCCCCCTTTTTGGCATTAGCAAAAAGCATATGAAGTAAAAATTATGAAACATATATTTTAAAAATGGATATTTTCCCCCTGAATAATCTACTCCCACTGAAAATAATAACTCTCCTGAGTTTAATATCACATAATAAACACTTAATTTACATTTTGGGGATCCAACCGACTCTGGGTTATTTTTGATTTGGCAAATAAATGATATTTAGAACTATGGTCCCATTTGGGATCCGTATTTTCTTAATTTTGTTCGTTCGTATAGGGCTCTTGCAATTTGAAATATGATACCTGATTTTCAAAAAAAATTCACAATGAGGGTATTTTCAAGTTTTGTGACTTATTTTTATTGTATACATTTTTATCAAATTGTTCGAATCCAAGTTATTGTATATTTAACGAGAATTTTTTAATAGAAAATAATTTTTCAAATCTTTCATTTCCACATGAAATTTTATTGTTTAAATCTTTAAGTTCATTTTGAACATTTAACAAATTATTCTTTAATTTGTTTTCTTTTTCTAAGCACGAAAATATTATTTTCAATTAATTTCCCTTCTCTCGTATCTTGGAAATTTCATCTTCCAATAATTTATTTTTCAATTTAAGGGATTTATTATCTTTAATTGAATTTTGAAAATCCGTATGGAATAAATCGAAAGCGTTAAAAAGTTCATCTTGAGACGAAGTACTTGCCTGAATTTCCTTGGTGCTGTCGTCATACGAACTCCTTGCCATGAGTGCGAGATTATTTTGATCATTTTCATATTCTTCGTCACAGTCAATCCCCGTGGCTATATAAACTTCCTTTTTTGGAGCCACAACATTTTTTCGCAAAGTGGCCGGATTTTCCACAATTTCGACAATTATTGTCGAATCTTTTTGACTCGTTCCAAGCTTGCGACTTGATGTCTTTTCTTCTCCGATTTAATAGAATTAGAAATTATTAATATTTTTGGCATAGCATGCCAATTTTTCATCATTTAATATCATCAACTGGGATTTCTTCATCATTATCCGACATCCTTTTAGCTTTTAGATCTATGTATTTTTCTTTGGGCTTTGGTTTGGCATTTCGTGATTTAAGCATGATCTCATAATTTACTAGCGAACCGACGATAGCACTGAAATCTAATGTGTTGATATCTCTCGACTCTATAATAGCCGTGACCGTCCCATAAGTCATTACAATCTTGTCTTTTTGTCGGTCCAAGATAAGCCATTTTTCCTTTTCTATCGGACAAGGAAATTACCTTTCTAGCTTTCTATCAGTACTAGAAAAGCCTCACTTAGATTTAGATTATGATTCTAATAATGACAGATCCACGATCCTAATAACACCGAATCAAATCTACAATCCTTTCCTTCCTCTCGTATATGGTTGAGTGAATCAAACATTCGAACTCTTAACAGTTAAGCTCGATTACAACAACAAGAATGTATATAAGTATCTCAGATAAACATGAAAGTTGCTTAAAGTTGTTGTTCTTATGATTACCAAATGAAGTGGTATTTAAATGCTTGGCGCCTGCATATCCATTATTGCCAGTTTGTACTAGCGTGCGCTAATATACCCTTAGCATGCGCTAGCTAGTTCTGTCAATTATGGCAGTTGTGTTGACGAATTCTTCAAACGGTAATAATTCAAACTTTAGCATGCGTTAATGTACTCTTTAGCATACGCTAATGAGTCCATACTAGATTTCCAGATCTTTGACATATATGCGTGATTTCTGCATAGAAATGTGTGCAATGGTCATATGATCAATGGTAGTATTTTGACTTTAGCATGCGCTATTTGTATCTGTTAGCGTGCGCCAACTATGTGGTTGGACAACTTGTCAAATCTTCATTTAGCTTGAGCTAGTCTTCTGCCTTAGCGTGCGTTGCTTGATGGTTCTTTGAAGTATTCTGCCTTGTGAATTAGCGTGCGCTAGTGAACATACTATCCTACGTTATCTGCTTCGATGAGTAAATACATGACTCACTATCTTGATTACTAGCGTGCGCTAGTATACATTGTTAGGAATACCTATTAGATTTTGATGATGTCATCCCTGTATTAATTCATTATTCAAATGTATGTTTAAAAAATACTTGGAAAAATGTAAAGAAGAACCAAATGAGTATCTTCTATAGGTCTTAAGTTTTTAGGCTTAGTGATCAGTTGTAAAATCGACTAATTACATACCAGAGAACTTTTATTTTCAAAGAGTTCAGATAAAGATCAGAAGACTTTATCTTAGAAAAGTTCAAAGACAGAGAACTTCAAGTCAGAGAACTTCAAGTCAGAACTTCAAGTCAGATAACTTCAAGTTAAGGAACTTCAAGTCAGATCAGAGAAGATCATCTCAGAGAAGGTTGGATCAGAGAAGCAGAGAAGTTTAGATCAGAGAAGTTCAGAGCAGAGAACATCAGAGAACTTTACATTAGATAAGGTTAACTGCACTACAGGCAGCTTGGACCAAGTTATTTCAGATAGGTTCTCAGTTCGGCCAAGATACTCAGTCCACGTCAGCAAGCGTTGAAAAGTTACCAATCACGGAAAGTCACATACAAGACGTAGGAGACAAAGTGGAGAGATTCCCAGAAAGCAAAGAATTTAATATTCATCAAGATCCGCATTCTTAAGACTCCATACTTATTCTAATCAAGAATAACGGCACTCAAACAAAAAAGTCTTTCAAACGGTCGGAATCGAAAAGGGAATCAAGCCTTGCAACGGATTGATAAGATAAACAAAGAAGTCCACTCTCCAACGGACGGATTTGTTACAATAGTGAAACAACTATGAAGGAAGCTCAAGGATCGTACTATATATATCCGAAGATATGAACTGAGCAAAGTACAATGCGAACAATATTCTCAAGCAATCAAAGCAATCAAAGCTAAAGGCAATATATAGCATCGTGAAGATCAAAGCTTAAGCAATCATATTCGAAGAAGCTCTTTAGTTGGAGAAGACAAAAACTCGTGTCTAGAACTTAAGTACCGGGGTTACTTTCTTAGACGAGGTTCTTGAAAGTAGAGAGGTTGTAAAGGCATCAAAGGATCGTAGATCAAGAGGTGCAAGGTAGCCAAAGGGATTTGCAACGGTAAGGAATTCCACTGGTTGGAAGCTGTTATAATTGGTTGAATCACTGTAACATTTATCACTGGTTGAGAGTTATATTGAATTCATCTCCAAATGGTTTGTAGAGAAGTGTATTAGTAGAGTATTACCCCACCTCTGAGACTACTATAAGTGTCTGCGTGTTTTACTGCATTAATCATCATATCTACCTAGTGCATACATACTAAACTGTTCCATTGATTAATTATCTGCATAGAGCATTTAGTTATCTATTATCGTCATCAAGTGACTTCCGCATACGTTTCTGCAGACGACTCTAAGTCATATGTACCTATCAGTTGAGAAACTCACCTAAATTTAGGAGAAGAGTTTCAATAAGTTTATTCACCCCCCCCCCCCCCCCCTAGACTTATTCCTGACGACTTGTGACCTACAAGTGGTATCAGAGAGGTTGGTTCAGTTTTTCAGAACCATATACATATATCGAGGATATATATTTTAATCTCTCATTTAGAATGGAACACATGCAACACATGCACTCTAGGTTACCTATTTTTTCAGTTGACGAGTATGATCTTTGGAAGGTAAGAATGCAGGAACATTTATCATCCATACATGATGACATGTGGTGCATAATTGAAGACAGTCCTTTCATATTTGAGAAGGACAACTCCCCTGAAGAAATTGCAGCCGGGAAGCCAGAGAAGATCCCCAATAAGACGACGGAGCTGACCCCTAAAGAAAGGAAGCTGGCCAATCTTGACAACCGGTCCAGATATGTGATGTACCAGACTCTTGACAAATCAACCATGGTCAAGATCAAGAATTGCAAGAATGCCAAAGAAATTTGGGACACATTAGCTATAATGTGTGAGGGAACCGAGATGATAAAGAAAAATAAGTTGTCAATTGCTACTCAAAAGTTTGACAACTTCAAAATGAAGAATGGTGAATCAATTGACCAAGTAGACACAAGATTCACTGAGATCATTAATGAGATCAACTCTCTCGGGAAAACATATGGCAACAGGGAGATGGCCCTTAAAGTTCTAAGATCTCTCAACCCCGAATGGAGCATGAAGGTTGTGGCTATGAGAGAATCCAAGGACCTCAACAAAAAAAAGATTCAAGAGTTGTTCTCTGATCTAAAGGCTTATGAGTTTGAGCTTCCATGTTCATCAACAACCGAACCTGTAGAGAAGGGAATAGCATTTGCAGCTGAGTCCCCTGCCAAGAGCCTATCTGAAGTCAAGCCTCCAAATCCCCTAGATTTTGAGGAAGAGATGGCATTCATAATGCAAAGATTCAGCAACTTCTGGAAGAACTACTCTAAGTATAAGAAGAATTATAAAGAAAATCCAAGGAGGAATCAGAAGGCTGGAAGCTAAAAGGTTGAATGCTACAATTGTCATAAGATAGGATATATATAAATTGACTGTCCTGATCTTAAGAAGGATGAAGGCACTAAAGAAGTGGGCAGAAAAGAAGACAAGAGAAAAGCTTTCATTGGAGAAGACCAAGAGAGAGTAGAATCTAGCAGTGGATTCTTCTCTGATGATGATGAGGAGTACAATTGTCTGATGGCCAACTTAGCTGATAAAGAGGTAACATCCAAACCCTCAATTTCAAATAATAACAGCTCAGACATGACTCAGGATATGGACTTACATGAATCTGTCAATCAGCTCCTCAAAGACTTTTATAAATTAAAATCTGCACACTTAACTGTATCAGCCGAGAAGACCCAGATGCAAGATGAGAATAGGCAGCTGAAAAATAACTTTGAAAAACTCAGCCTAGAGTTAAATAAAACCAAATCTGAATTTATAAAACAGGCTGAAGACCAGTTGAAAAAGCAGGCTCGTAATACTACAGCTGAGATCAAAAGATTAACTATTTTAAATAGCGAGAAATCAGCTGCACTTGCTCATGTTAAATCTGAGTTTGCTAAACTAACACAGCTAAGTAATACACAAGCTAAGGAAATAACTTCTCTCAAGGCATCTATAACCTTGGATGAGTTGTGTATGAATAAAAGACCACTCTATTCCAGATCAGGCCATGGATATGACCCCAATACTCCCTCTAGTTCAAAAACTACTTTCATCAATGGAGAAACACTTGTACCGACTGCTGAGCCAACTTACAAACCTGTATTTCAAAATAGGCAGCAGCCAAGGTTCACAAGGCAGCCACCTAGACAAAAGACTAGGCAATGGCCAAGGCAAAAGCAGCAGCCTAGACAACATGCCCACTATTATCAAAGACTCTGTATAAATAGATTTCAAAATGGGAAAGACAAATGGAAACCTCAAGGTTATCTAAGTTTTAAAAATGAACAGGTGTGGAGACCCCAAAGATTCTATAAATGGTCTCAGCCAAGATTTAGAAATGGCCCACACCATCAATTTTATGAGGCATATCCAGTACACAATCCTAACCGAGGATATAGGCCCAAACAACACACACCTTTTAAGGACAATCAACATAACTTCCATAATCCAAGGAGAAATCAATTCTCCAGGAAACCAACTAACCCCCGAGGACCCACACAGATTTGAGTACCTAAATATCTGCTTGTTTGATTGCAGAAAAGGTGGAAGTACTACTATCACATCTCCACAAATTCAAATATAGGAGGTGAAGAATGGTTTGTATATTCTGGATGCTCAAGGCACATGACTGGGAACAAGAAGGTGCTATCAAATTATACCAAGGAAAGAGGCCCAGAAGTAACCTTTGGAGATAGCTCTAGAGGACAAACAAAAGGTTTTGGAGAGATGAACAGGGGAAATATAACAATATCCAAAGTCCATTATGTCAAAGGGCAAGTACAACCTTTTGAGCATAAGTCAGTTCTGTGATGAGAAGAATCTAGTAGTCTTCACCATTTAGAAATGCATGGTGATAGATGTCTTATCTGGGGAAATGAAGTTACAAGGATTCAGAAGGAGAGATGTCTACATGATAGATTGGAACACAGGAACTCCCAACACCTATTTTATATCCAAGACAATAGCAAAAAATGGATGGTTGTGGCACAAAAGACTATGTCACCTAAACTTCAAAGCCATCAACAAGATTAGCTCTCAAAAACTGGTCACAGGAATTCCTGAAGAAGTTTTCAAGAAGGAAGCTCTCTGTGATGCATGTCAGAAAGGGAAGCAAACCAGAGCATCATTCAAACCAGTTCAGCCTAACACTCTCACCACAAGGATTCTAGATCTACTTCATATGGATCTCTTTGGCCCCATCAAGCCAAGGACAATGAGTGGAAGGAAGCATGCTCTAGTAGTAGTAGATGACTACTCAAGATATACATGAATTGTTTTACTCTATAAAAAGAGTAAAACTTTGACAAAGCTACCTGAGCTGCTAAGGAAGATCCAGAATGAGAAATCCCTCTCAATCATCAAGATCAGATCAGATAGAGGAGGAGAATTTATCAACAAGGCAATCACTGAGTTCAGTGATCAGAATGGGATCCAGCACGAGGTTTCTGCATCCAGGACTCCACAGCAGAATGGTGTTGCTGAAAGAAGAAACATAACCCTGAAGGAAGCTGCCAGGTCGATGATTGCAGAAGCTGACCTGCCAAAGAGGTTCTGGGCTGAAGCTGTCAACACAGCATGCCACACTCAGAACAGGAGTATGATTGTAGGGAGACATGGCAAAACTCCCTATGATTTTTGGAATGGCAGAACACCAACTGTTGCATATTTTCATATTTTTGGTTGTAAGTGTTTCATCCACAACAATGGTAAAACCCAACTGAATGCCTTTGATGCTAAAACTGATGATGGTCTCTTTATGGGATACTAACAAATAAGCAAGGCATACAGAGTATTTAACATAAGAACCTTAGTTGTGGAAGAAACACCTCATGTTGTGTTTGATGAGTCTACTGTTGAGTACAGGAAATAGGTGGAATTAATTGAGAAAAATCTCAAATCATCCACCTTAGAAGAAGTCATCATTCATGACATAGGAATGATGGACACACCTGCAGATCAGCCTGAAGACCCAACTGCAGATTAGATAGGACCTCAAAACCTACCTAATCCAGATGTGGCTGATGAAGACCCTTTTGTAGCTGATAAAGACCCATCTGCAGAACAGACAGGATCCCCACCTGTAGATGACAAGGCCGTAGCTGATCCAGTTGCAGAACAAGGAGGTCAGAACCAAGCTGATGCAGAGAGAGAAGAAGTTCACCAAAGCAACTCTACAGGGGGAACAAACTCTGAAGAAGAAGAAATCCTCAAATTGCTTAGAGATCATCCCATTTAATAGATCATTGGAAACATAATTGATGGAGTCAGAACCAGACAATCCATAGTACCAGCAGGAATGGCAATGTTGTCATGTTTCATGTATCAAATGGAACTCAAGACAACAGAGCAAGCACTGTAGGATTACTCATGGATCCATGCAATGCAAGAAGATCTCAATCAGATGGAGAGAAACAATGTCTGGGAACTAACAGACAGACCAAATCACAAGAAAGTTATTGGTACCAAATCGGTGTACAAGAACAAGTGTGATGAAGATGGAGCCATTGTTAGGAATAAATCCAGACTTGTTGCTAAAGGCTATGCACAATGTGAAGGAATAGATTTTGATGAAACTTATGCACCTGTTGCAAGATTGCAAGCCACCAGACTATTCCTTGCATATGCAGCATTCAAGGATTTTGATGTCTACCAAATGGACGTGAAAAGTGCCTTTCTCAATGGAATTCTAGAAGAAAAAGTCTATGTGGAGCAACCCCCCGGATTTGTCAAAGGAGACAAAGTCTACAAGCTTCTAAAAGCTCTATATGGACTCAAGCAGGCACCAAGAGCATGGTATGAAACACTCTCTGTGTTTATGGAAAAGAATGGATTCAGCAAAGGAAAGGTGGACAAGACATTATTCAGAGTAGAGCATGAAAACCACATATTATTAGTTCAAATATATGTGGATGACATCATATTTTGCTCAACCAACCCAGTGCTATGTGAGAAATTCTCAAATCTCATGCAAGGAGAATTTGAGATGAGTATGATCGTAAAGCTAAACTTCTTTCTAGGATTGCAAGTCAAGCAAATGAATAATGGAATTTTCATCAATCAAGCCAAATACACAAGAGACTTAATCAAGAGGTTTGGAATGGATTCAGCCAAACCAGCAAGAATACCAATGAGCACAAGCCTACACCTAGATGCAGATGAAGGGGGCATATCAGTGGATTCAACCCGCTACAGAGGACTTATTGGATCATTGCTATACCTGACGGAAAGCAGACCTGATATTTCATATGCAGTGGGTGTATGTGCAAGATTTCAATCCAAGCCAAAGCAATCTCACCAGGAAGCAGCTAAAAGGTTTATCAGATACCTAAAGTCTACAGTCAATGTTAAACTATGGTATCCTAAAGATGACAACTTTGAGCTATCAGGATACTCAGATGCAGACTTTTCAGGATGCAAGATTAATAGGAAAAGCACTAGTGAAACGTGCCAATTCCTAGGAAACAGATTGATATCCTGGTTTAGCAAGAAGTAGGTATCTAACTCAATATCAACCACAGAGTCAGAATACCTTGTTGCAGGTAGTTGTTGTGCACAGATTCTATGGATCAGACAACAGCTAAGGGACTACAACATCATTGCAAATGAAGTCCCAATATGGTGTGATAGCAACAGTGCAAATGCGATAACCAACAATCCAGTATTGCACTCAAGGACAAAGCACATTGATGTTAAACATCATTTCATCAGAGACCATGTGCTTAACAAGAGGGTTAGAGTGGAAAGAGTCAGCACTGAATACCAAATTGCTGACATATTCACTAAACCATTGCCAGAAGAAAGGTTTTTGGAGCTAAGCTGGGAACTTGGTCTACTAGATTGGGACTCTAGTACAGACGAGAAAGCTACCTGATGATCAGATCAGACAAGCAAGATCCACCTGATGCAGTCAAGGAGGATCTATCTTATCAGAGCACTCATCTGATCAGACCAGACAAGAAGCCGAAGTAGAGACGAAAAAGCTTAGCTGACCTCAGGCAACACATCCTACCTGACGCAGAAAGCTGACTGATGCAAATTAGACAAGGAAAAGTTAGCTGACCACAGGCGACACAAGCTACCTGATGAAAGAACAGACAAGAAGTCGTACAGTCAAATCAGCTAAGTTTCTAGACCAACTCATGAATATTATATTATTTTCTTTATACACGCAGACAAACACACGTTCACACGACCTACACGATGTCCAGTCAAATTCAACCGTCATTCCTTAAACCGATAAAAATCGTACCACCAGTTGATTATTTTATCACTAAAAATTCAAAGAATCTTTTCAACTCGCTATTTAAGGCG
Source organism: Orobanche coerulescens (assembly GCA_033398695.1). NCBI lineage: Eukaryota > Viridiplantae > Streptophyta > Magnoliopsida > Lamiales > Orobanchaceae > Orobanche > Orobanche coerulescens. The sequence goes on along the minus strand of CM065802.1, from coordinate 124,053,027 downwards.
GCGAAAATCAATTCACAACTTTATCGTCTTCAAGCTTTTAGAACCCTAATTTTCAGAAGCAGAAAAACTCCTTGAATATTCAATACACTCAGCAAAAATCTTTCTTTGCAGAAATGGAAGCCTATTTCGACGGAGTCAACCTAAAGCTCGTGAAGAACCAGATCATTTTCAGTATCGTGGTCGACTTTGAAGGACTCCTGGTGATGAACCCAACAAGCGAAATGACGACCATTATCAGAATGATGAAGAAAAATGGAATCTACCATTTTCTCGACATCACCCCCAAACAGCTGTACAAAGAAGCTGTTATCTGCTTTTACAAGGAGGCCCATGTGACGGAGCATGGCATTTCAAGCACAATTCTTGGCGAGGAGGTCGACATAACTCCCCGGACAATCGCAGATGCCTTTAATCTGGAGAATCGAGGCATCACAGTCGAGGCTCTTAAACAAAGCTCGACTGAGACATGGTACGAGATTAAGCTGCCCAAGGAACTTTCGAAGGTCAAACTCACGGTGAAAAAGAATGACCTGAAGAAGGAATATAGGTACGTTCTGGATATCACTAACAAGATAGTCATGGTCATGGCTGCAAGTTATGATCAGTTGTCTTCTGCGAAATACATGGTGTTTGGTGCTCTCATCCAGTCACAACGAATCAACTGGCCTGATTACATCTACAGGCAGTTGGTTCGAGAAGTAAATAAAGTGAGATGGGATGAAGATGAGAAAAAGTTTAAACAGAAGCTCTTCGGAACTCAAATCAGCTAGATACTGGAGCGTCTGGGAAAAGCCAAAGGAAAGGCGGACCCTTTCTAAATCAGCAAAAGACTTGGTCATCTGGACCACGAAACCATGAAGACCTTTGGAGAGAAGAAGGAAGAAGCTGCAAGGATCATCAAGGAAATATCCTCTAGTCCACCTGAGTACAGAGGACCCATGGATACAGAATCAGACGAGTCTGAGGAAACTACAGCTGATATTGCGCCAAAGTCATCTACAGCCGAGAAGCCATCTGCAGATGACTCTGACGACGACAACACTCCCCTGGCCACGCGGTTCAAAAAAAAGTCATCTGAACTAGAGAAGGTTCAAATTTAAGCTTCACCAGAAAAGAGGCAGAGAGGCCTGGTGAACTAATCACATGTCAGATGAAGAAAAGGTGCAGCATGTCAGCCCACCTGCACCGACTGAAGATCCATCTGCTCAGATGTAGACAACCACCTCACCTGCACCTGCCTAGGCTGAAGATCATCCCGACCAACCGGAGCTGGTGACAGACAATATTCCCCTTCTCACTCTTCCAAGCATTACAGAGGAAGAAGAGGTAGAGGAGCTAATTGAGATTCCTACTGCCAACTACTCATTCAACCTGAAGACCAACAACCCCAAAGGACTTTCAGCAGCACAGCTAAAGCTGGTAAAGAAAGAAGTTCTCAAATATTCCTTCATCAACATGTACGAGGAATGGAAACAGTTTAGGATGTATACTTTTTCTAAACATAAAACTCTCAAAGAAAAGACCTTCTGGGAACACCCTATAGTAGTATAACAACTTATCATGTTATTTTGCCATGAGACTAACACGCAGGTTCTACTTAAGGAGGATTGGTTCATGCTTCACTTCAATCAGAACATGGTCCAATTCATCCTCCAAATAATGAAGGAGGGTCTGGAGTGTGGATCGTTTGACGAGGAGGCTGATGAGAAAAAGGACGAAGTTGAGAAAGTTGTAATTGATAATTTAGCTGGAGAGGAAGAAAAGGAAGCTGCAGTTGACAATGTTGAGATATAAACTGCAGCTGAACAAGGTGAAGTTGAAAATGTTGAACATGTTGAAAAAGCAGATGAGAAAGGAGAAGTTGAAGAGGTAGACGAAAAATAAGAAAAAGAAGAAGTTGAAAAGGCAGATGAGAAAGAAAAAGAAGAAAAAGAAGAGGAAGAAGAAGAAAAAGAGGAAAAAGAAGAAGAGAAAGAAGAAGCCAAATAAGGAGATGAAAAGAAAGATGATGATGCCGAGCATAGAGCACCTGATCAAGCTTTCATCTCACATCAGCCAGATGAGGATGACAGATCAGAGACCCCAGACAAAACCCCATCTGATCAGCCACCCACAGACAGGAGTCTGCAATCAGACAGGTCAACTGCCAAGACCTGTAGTAGTTGAAGACTCAGGTGAACACTCACCTCAGGCAGTACTTGCAATTTCAATATCACCTGAGTTGACTAAGCTAATCAGAAGACTTGTCGAGGAAAGAGTTGGCAAGCTATTAGCAACTGAGGTGAAGCCAGATCTCCAGTCTCTCAATCTGAAAATGGATTCTCTGCTCAATAAGAAAGACCCTTCTCCAACACCTACGAACTCCAGAATGCCTCTTGGCATGTCTGATTTTATGACAAGGGTGGAAGAGCAGCTGGCAGCTATTGTTGATGCTGGCAAAAAGGGGGAAGGAAAAGGTAAAGAACACATCAGAGCTCCTGAGTTCAGACAGGGGGAAGAGAGGGAGGAAAGGGAAGATAAGGGAGAAGAGTTAGGTAAGAGCAGAGAACTACCTCTCATCCAAGTCAGGACTTCTCAACTGAAGCAAAAGGAGATGGCTGCACCATTTGAAGATCCACCTGCAACCAAAAAGAGAAGAACCAGGCAGGATTCTGAGCAAAGATTTGCATGGGAGGGAAAGGAGAGATGGTTTGTTGAGGAATTTTTGCCTGCTGAGATGGACCATATGTGGGGAGGAGCAAAGAGGCAGTTCATATAAAAATACAACCTCTGGGAATTGCTCCAGGAGAAAGATTTCTCCCCTCAGCAGTCGTTCATAAACTTTATGTCCTCAACATGGCCAAATATCTGGGCTCCTCTGAAACACCAAGCCAAGAAATTTGATGCTTATCCTATGATCCCCAACTTTACACCTGAAGAAGCCCCTACCCTAATGAATAATGAACTGGATGAGTTGGCTCTTTAGAAGGAGATCAAGAAATTGTGTATGGAGAACAACTTCACTTCACATGAGGAACAAGAGTTTGCATCATTGGTAGTCAGAAGGAAATATGGACTAGCTCCAGTTTCGAAGAAGCCAATTGGTGCAAAGCCTATAAGATCTATCCCTCCATCCAAGATGAAGGTTGCTAGAGGAAGAGGAAGAGGGAGATTGTTAGATTAGGCTTGTAATTTAGTTTGGAACTTACCTGTAAATCTATTGTAATTTACTTGTATTTTGATCATTCAAACTGCTTTGTATTGTAATCATCAATAAAATTTCTATAACAGTCGTTTGAATGACAACCACTAATTGTCTCAAAGGAAGACTGAGTTTGATGAGTGTTATGCACCTTATTTGTGCAGACTTTTTGAATGCTTTAGTTTTGTCATCATCAAAATAGGGGGAATTTGTTAGGAATACCTATTAGATTTTCATGATGTCATCCCTGTATTAATTCATTATTCAAATGTATGTTTAAAAAATACTTGGCAAAATGTGAAGAAGAACCAAATGAGTATCTTCTATAGGCCTTAAGTTTTTAGGCTTAGTGATCATTTGTAAAATCGACTAAGTACAGACCAGAGAACTTTTATTTTCAAAGAGTTCAGATAAAGATCAGAAGACTTTATCTCAGAGAAGTTCAAAGACAGAGAACTTCAAGTCAGAGAACTTCAAGTCAGAACTTCATGTTAGATAACTTCAAGTCAGATCAGAGAAGATCATCTCAGAGAAGGTTAGATCAGAGAAGCAGAGAAGTTTAGATTAGAGAAGTTCATAGTAGAGAACATCAGAGAACTTTATATCAGATAAGGTTAACTGCACTACAAGCAGCTTGGACCAAGTTATTTCAGACAGGTTCTCAGTTCAGCCAAGATACTCAGTCCACATCAGCAAGCATTGAAAATTCAACAATCACGGAAAGTCACATGCAAGACGTAGGAGACAAACTGGAGAGATTCCCGGAAAGCAAAGAATTTAATATTCATCAAGATCCGCGTTCTGAAGACTCCATACTTATTCTAATCAAGAATAACGGCACTCAAACAAGAAAGTCTTTCAAACGGTCGGAATCGAAAAGGGAATCAAGCCTTGCAATGGATTGATAAGATAAACAAAGAAGTCCACTCTCCAACGGACGGATTTGTTACAATAGTGCAACGGCTATGAAGGAAGCTCAAGGATCGTACTATATATATCCGAATATATGAACTGAGCAAAGTACGATGCGAACAATATTCTCAAGCAATCAAAGCAATCAAAGATAAAGGCAATCTATAGCATCGTGAAGAGCAAAGCTTAAGCAATCATATTCGAAGAAGCTATTTAGTTGGAGAAGACAAAAACTCGTGTCTAAAACTTGAGTACCGGGGTTACTTTCTTGGACGAGGTTCTTGAAAGTAGAGGGGTTGTAAAGACATTCAAGGATCATAGATCAAGAGGTACAAGGCAGCCAAAGGGAGTTGCAACGGCAAGGAATTCCACTGGTTGGAAGCTATTGTAATTGGTTGAATCACTATAACATTTATCACTGGTTGAGAGTTATAGTGAATTCATCTCCAACTGGTTTGGAGAGAAGTGGATTGTTAGAGGATTACCCCACCTCTGAGACCACTATAAGTGCCTGCGTGTTTTACTGCATTAAACATCATATCTACCTGCTGCATACATACTAAACTGTTCCATTGATTAATTATATGCAGGGAGCATTTAGTTATCTGTTATCGTCATCAGCTGACTTCCGCATACTTGTCTGCAGACGACTCTAAGTCATTTGTACCTATCAGCTGAGAAACTCACCTGACTTCAGGAGTAGAGTTTCAATAAGTCTATTCACCCCCCCCAGACTTATTCCTGACGACTTGTGCCCTACATACATGTTATCGTGCATTAAATGTGTTGATTTTCAGGCCAACTCTTGCACCTTCGACTCTTGTTATCTTAATTGTTGTTTTGACTTAGTTATTTACACATCATAAAAATTCTTTAATATTTTTTATGGAATAAAATATTCCAAGGCGCTGAACTATCTAAGTTTAAACCATCAAGTCCTATCAGTTTGACAATTGAATCTTACCCAGCAACCCATACGACTTCTAGGGGCTCGATTTGTCATAACCGAACGCATCTAATGCACTCTAGGAATTATCGATATTTCCCATAATACTAACCCAACATACTCAGAAGAATAACATTTCGTTTTAGCTCTTTATTTTTCAAGGGTTCAATGGAGGGTAGGATACCTTGCACCCTTTCCAACTTAGTGCTTGTTATGTGGGAGTATTACGTTATTAATGTTATACTTTGCATATTAGTTCATTTATAAATTCAGTCTGTCGGCATTAACGTTACACTTTGCATATTAATCATGTTAAAGAGAAATGCGTTTGTTATCCATATCATATGAATAAAATAAATTACAACCTAGTTGCTACCAATATGTAGTTCATGGACTGTTCCTAAATATTGGTCCAAGCGAATGTACTAATGAAATAAAAGGAAATAAAAACTAATCTTGAATCACCATCTTTGTGATGGAACGTCTCGGGCTGCCGTCTTGACAAAACTATATATTACATTGAATATATCTGCAACCTATACAAATTTTCTAATAAAAATAAATAGGGTAAAAACGACCTTTTACAACCCTTCAAGAATAATACATCATTCAAAAATTAAGTCCATGAGCTATATTCCCATCACACAAGTAGGCACATTCGCGCAATGTGTAATGGTAAAAAATTAAAAAAAATAATTTAATAAATTGATCCAATCAATCTAATAAATTGACCTTTTAATTTAATTAATGAGAATTAATCCAAATGTCTATAATTTTAACCCATTCAAAGTAATTTGGTCAAAATATATATTTCTTTAATTTTACCATTTAAATTTTTGAAATATACACAAAACAGGAGCTCGACGCTCGACAACCCGGACCAAGCCCGAGGCTCGAAAGTAGGCTGCCCGGGCACAAAATGTTCTCTCAGCCGAGAGCAGCCCTACTCGACTGAGACTGCCGAGACTCTCAGTATATTTACCGGGCAGTCGTGCGATGTCCGTTTGTTGATGGTACACAGCTCGTTTTTGACCTGATTTTCAAAATTAGATATTTTAGACTTTCATATCTTCAATAAAAATCATTTTACTAAAATAGTTAGATTTATATTTTGATATAAACTTGCGAAAAATATAACTATGACGAATAACTAAATACCAACGATGATAAATCCAATTTATCAAAGACGATCCAAATCGTCATCCAACACAAACATGCATCCAAAACGCATTCAAAATCGTATATACGATACACATTGACCTTACTCTAATACTACTTGTTGGGATTCAGGTTGAAATAGATACACAGCAGAAATAAAATTGCACAGTCGTGCTCATCCGAACTCTTAAAGAGGATCGATCAAGGATCGTATAAGCAAAAAATCATAAAATATAAGTATCCAAATCATACTCTCGTAGACCCAAATTTGTAATTTTATTTGACGATGGCAAGCACTAATCCAATCCGTGAAAGTTTTTGGAAATCCATCGCCGAAAGTGCCAACATCTCTACGATTCACGCGTCGGACAAATGACGGAATAAACCTTTATTTTCTTGTTCTCTAAGGCTAGAAGAAATAAAGAAAACCTTATTGATTCAATCTTCACATTCTAAGTGTAAGATTAAATAATCTCTTTCTGAAAACAACTCAAGAATGAGTTCTTGGAAAAAAAAACTCTATCCCTCTATGGTCTTAGTTTTTAGATAGGAGTCCTCTTTGAATGGTGGGTTGGTGTTGTTTATACTTTAACTTCACAAGTTTTAGTCAGAACTCTACCAAATCAAGTCTACACCCCATTATTATATTTTATCACATTGTGGATAAAGACCACCTCAAGTCTTTGGTCTTGCACCATTTAAGGGAAGACCAAGACTAAGTGTCGAGTGAGAGAGAAAGGGGGTTGAGGGGTGGGGTGGGGGGCAAGAAGCTACTAGATGGTCCAACCATCTACTCCATGTTTCAGACCCTCATATATCTAGTCTGTTAGATAAACTTTGTTCCGTCACAATATTTTTACATTAATTAATTAATCTAATTAATTATATAATTTCTCCGATAAATAATTATTGTTGAATAAGTTAATTACCATGTAATTTATTTAACTCATTTGATCGATTTAATTTATCTAGTAAATTAAATTTGACATCCAATGTCTAAAATTCATGAAGAGAGAATAGGCTTAATTTAATCTGTCATCGATCTTGTATGCATGATGTAACACCCCAATTCATAAATGGGACATTACACGCCGTATAACCCTCGTGAGGTCTACCAGGCTAACTCATGACACATAAACCACAATGATATCCCAAAAGATGCACTCAAAAAGTAAATAAGGCCGTGGCCTCGGCCAAAATATTTTAACAGAGTACATGAAACATAAGTTAAATACCAATTCATTGCCCATGCAGGGGACTTAAACCAAGTTTAAAAGCAATCAGTCTAACTCCAGTACTCAACAAATGCAATGACAAAACATAAAAATACAAAAACGAGCCACATCATCATGTCAGCCCATCCTTTGCGTGCGCCTCCCATGCCAGCTCCTCAGCTCGACCAGTACCTGAAATGCATAAGACGCATTTCCCCCATTTAAGGGGTTAGCATTCGAATAGCTAGTACAAGTACACGATTACACAACATTATATACATACGAGATTCAACGCAAACAAACCATTAGGAAAAACATTTGAAATCAATATTCCGGAATATCACATTTACATTTAACAACAGTATGTCCTCAAGTTTCCACACAAAAACCATACACGCTTGGTAACTCGCGACCGTACCCATTAGTATCGGTCCCCATAGGTCCTGTCGAATCGTCCCCAGGTGAGAAACCACTTCCGCGGTCGTACCCATTAGTATCGGCCCCTAGAGGTCCTGTCGAACTGTCCCCAGGTGGAAGAACATCAACACACGCACCCATGTCCACTTCCGTGGCCATACCCATTAGTATCGGCCCCCAGAGGCCACATGCCATCCCCAGGTGGAAGAGCAACAATCACATTCATTAAATAATACCATTTACATCATTCGCATCAAAATCATACACACATAATGGAATGTAATACATGTACTTGCCTTGGATAACACGAGGCAAAGAAAACGGTGGAAGGAGAAGGGTTCGGTCCGAACAATCTTCACAAATTCGATCCTAAAAGCAATAGAGACTCAATCAACTACAATTCCACTGAGAAATCACGAATTAATCGGCGTTCTACCCTAAGGGAAAATACGCCGAACACTACGGAGGCATAAGGTTCAAATTCGATCAACGAAGGGGAAAAACTAGGAATTGATCCGCTAAAGTTCTAGGAAAACATAACACCACGATTACCCAACTAATATTCATCATCAATCGAAGCAAAAACGAAAGGAAAAATGAATAATAGCCAAGAACCCTAAAATTAGGTATAATGTCCAATTACCTCAATTCAATGATGGAATGGGGGAAGGAAGGTGATTGATTCGTGTTAGAATGTCCAATTCCGAGTTATAAGATGCTAGAATGCAATATCCGGATGAAATCGCCTAAAATCGTGATGAAGGAGTGGAGAGCCGAGAGGAATGGTGAAAATGGGGTTAAAACTCGTGTCTGTCCCATATACTGGACAAAACACGGCGCAACAAACGGCCCAAATGGCGCCGTGTTCAGCGCCGTATTGCGGGTTAGCGGGCGACCCCTGTGCGACACGGTGCACAGACACGGCGCAAAATGTCGCGGGTCTTGCGCCGTTTCGCAAGGCAGCGGGCACCACTGGGCAACACGGCACACAGACCCGACGCAAAATGCCGCGGGTCTTGCGTCGTTTTGCACAGGTCAGGCCAGACAGCCTCCTGACACAAGATGACGCTACCAAAACGAAAAAAAAAGACGATAAACCAAAACACGATATGCCGACCCAACGGTCCGGGATAATTACATGCAACGAGAAACAATATCCAATAACCCGAAATGATCCGAGGTATATAACCATAATCGAACAAGAAATAAATTCCCTAAACTTATAGGAAATTACGAAACGGCCCAAACGTCCGAAATCACGATACAACGTCGGATTAACAATCGAAACTCACAACATGCTCCACTCAATCATACGAACTCATGGAAATAGGAAAATGACGAAATCGAACGAGTTTTACGAGAATCGAATACACAAGCGATAAAGTATAACTCAAGATGAAAATACGCAAAAACATCATCGAAACTCGTCCAAACGGAGAAACTCCAAGAAAAAAATAGATTCAGAATGTCCCACGTGGCTTCCTCGGATCCATGCCTCGACCATTGCACTTTAACCAAAGGAATGGTTTTGTGCCTGAGTTGCTTCACCCGACGCTCTAAGATCTGAATCGGCCTATCCTCGAAGGTAATGTCAGGCCCCAACTCAATCTCTCCAAAATCAATAATATGGCTAGGGTCCGGTACGTACTTCCTAAGCTGGGAAACATGAAATACGTTATGCACGTGGCTCAGGGACGGCGGCAAGCCTAACCGATATGCAAGCTCTCCAACTCTCTCTAGAACCTCGAATGGCCCAATAAATCTTGGACTAAGTTTACCCGAAACGAGAAACAATATCCAATAACCCGAAACGATCCGAGGTATATAACCATAATCGAACAAGAAATAAATTCCCTAAACTTAGAGGAAATTACGAAACGGCCCAAACGTCCGAAATCACGATACAACGTCGGATTAACAATCGAAACTCACAACATGCTCCACTCAATCATACAAACTCATGGAAATAGGAAAATGACGAAATCGAACGAGTTTTACGAGAATCGAATACACAAGCGATAAAGTATAACTCAAGATGAAAATACGCAAAAACATCATCGAAACTCGTCCAAACGGAGAAACTCCAAGAAAAAAATAGATTCAGAATGTCCCACGTGGCTTCCTCGGATCCATGCCTCGACCATTGCACTTTAACCAAAGGAATGGTTTTGTGCCTGAGTTGCTTCACCCGACGCTCTAAGATCTGAATCGGCCTATCCTCGAAGGTAATTTCAGGCCCCAACTCAATCTCTCCAAAATCAATAATATGGCTAGGGTCCGGTACGTACTTCCAAAGCTGGGAAACATGAAATACGTTATGCACGTGGCTCAGGGACGGCGGCAAGCCTAACCGATATGCAAGCTCTCCAACTCTCTCTAGAACCTCGAATGGCCCAATAAATCTCGGACTAAGTTTACCCTTCCGACCAAAGCGGTAAACTCCCCGTGTCGGCGACGCCTTAGACAACACATGATCTCCCACCTCAAACTCTAACGGCTGGCGACGTGTATCGTCATAAGACTTCTGTCGACTCTGAGCCGTCAACATCCTATCGCAAATCAAAGCAATCTTCTCTCTCGTCTCAACTACCATATCAGGCTCGGTGCCAATTAGCTCAGACCCAACACAACGGCGATCTGCACTTCCTACCATACAGTGCCTCAAATGGTGCCATTTTGATCGAGGCGTGCCAACTATTGTTGTACGTGAATTCAATCAATGGCAAGTGCGACTCCCAATCATCCTTCCAATCTAAAGCACAGGCTCGCAACATATCCTCCAGCGTCTGTATCGTCCGCACAGACTGTCCGTCTGTCTAAGGGTGGTAGGATGTACTGAGTCTCAACTCGGTCCCGAAAGCTCTATGAACGGCCTGCCAAAAATGTGATATAAACCGGCCATCACGATCCGAAACAATACTCTTAGGGGTCCCATGCAACCTCACTATCTCCACAATAAACACTCGCGCTAGTCTCTCTGGCCCCCAAGTGTCCTTAATACCCAGAAAATGAGCTGATTTGGTTAGTCGATCGACAACGACCCAAATCATGTTCATTCCAGTCCGAGTCTTAGGCATACTGGTAATGAAATCCATAGAAATATCCTCCCATTTCCACTCCGGGATAGGAAGTGGTCGTAAAATCCCCGCGGGTCGTTGATGCTCGATCTTAACCTGCTGACAGGTCAAACACCTCGACACAAACTCGCTAACGTCTGTCTTCAAGTTACTCCACCAGTAGTTACTCCTCACATCCTTGTACATTTTACTCGTACCAGGATGTATGGAGTAAGGTGTGGTATGAGCTTCACTCAAAATCTTTTGTCTCAGCTCAATAACACTCGGTACACATAGTCTGCCGCGAAATCTCAAAACTCCATCATCCTGGACCACAAATCCAGGGGCTTTCCCCTTCCTCACATCCTCCCTCAACTGGACCAAAAATGGATCATCATACTGTTTCGCCTTGATATCATCAGTCAAGGACGAAGTGATCTCTAACGCACATAACTGACCCTGAACTCTCTGAACCCAAACCTCGATATTCTGACAAATAAAATCTCGCTGGATCCCACTCTGTGGTGTAAGTACCTCTAACATCTGTAGCGCCATTGGCTTTCGGCTCAACGCATCGGCCACTATGTTAGCCTTACCCGGATGATAAAGTATCTCGAGGTCGTAATCTTTAATTAGCTCCAACCACCTACGATGTCTCATATTCAACTCTTTCTAACTGAAGATATACTTCAAACTCTTGTAATCCGTAAAAATCTTACACGACGACCCATAGAGATAATGCCTCCAGATCTTTAAGGCGAAAACGACCGCAGCTAACTCCAAATCGTGCGTGGGGTAATTCACCTCATAAGGTTTCAACTAGCGGGATGCATAAGCAATAACCCTATCTCTCTGCATCAAAACACATCGAAGACCGAGGCCCGAAGCATCACTATATACCACGAAATCTTCATTCCCCTGAGGCAACGCTAACACGGGTGCGGTACTTAGTCGTCTCTTCAACTCATCAAAACTACCCTGTCTGTCTGCGGTCCACTCGAATTTCTGAGTCTTCTGGAGCAATTGAGTGAGTGGTCTAGCGATCTTAGAAAATCCCTCAACAAATCTACGGTAATAGCCGGCAAGACCTAGAAAACTCCTCACCTCCTTCACATTCTTAGGCGGCTCCCAAGCCATCACTGCCTCTGTCTTCTGCGGATCTATCCGAACTCCCTCTGCTGAAATCACATGCCCGAGGAAAATCACTTCCTCGAGCCAAAACTCACACTTAGAGAACTTCGCGTACAACTGCTCAGCTCTCAAAATGTCTAATACAATCCGGAGATGTAAGGTGTGCTCCTCCCGACTCCGTGAATAGATAAGAATGTCATCGATAAAGACGACTACGAATTTGTCCAGATACTCAATAAAAACTTTGTTCATCAACTGCATGAACACTGCTGGGGCATTGGTTAGCCCGAAAGGCATAACCACAAACTCGTAATGGCCATATCTCGTCCGAAAGGCAGCTTCCGGTATATCGCTATCCCGAATCCTCAACTGGTAGTAGCCCGATCGCAAGTCAATCTTCGAAAAGACTGTCGCCCCCTGAAGCTGATCAAACAAGTCGTCAATCCGGGACAAAGGGTATTTATTTTTGATGGGTAACTTGTTTAATTCTCGATAGTCGATGCATAAACGAAGAGATCCATCCTTCTTCTTAACAAAAAGTACAGGCGCACCCAAGGCGATGCGATCGGTCGAATATACCCTTTATGTAACAACTCTCCCAACAGATTCTTCAACTCTAACATCTCCGACGGTGCCATACGGTACGGTGCTTGAGAAATAGGGTCTGCATTCGGATCAAGATCAATAGGAAACTCCACCTCTCGTTGTGGTGGTAATCCCGGCAAGTCATCCGGAAATACGTCGGGATACTCGCTAACAACTGGAATCGACGACATGTCAACCCCATCATCCTCTGCCTGCAGAGCGTAACACCAATAGCCGACACAACCCTGGTTCAGAAGTTTCATCGCCTTCAAGGCGCTAATCACACTCCCCGATCTACCCGGCTTACAACCGACGAGAGTATGCTCCGTGCTGTCCTCGGCCACTATCGAGATGGTACGAGTCCGATAGTTCATGATAGCACCGTGACGATCCAACCAATCGTCCCCGAGGATCAAATCCTCACCCTTAAGGTCTATAACAATGAGATTCGAGGGCCAATCCCGGCTCCCGATCCACACTGCGCAATCCCTAACTTCCCGATCCCCAACCATACGATCCCCGCTGGGCGTACCCACTACAAACGGTTCACACTCAAACAAACAGTCAAAGCCAATACGACTCACACAATCCGAAGCAATAAAGGAATGGGTAGCACCCGAATCAAAAAGCACTGAAACTGGATGAGTAAGGATCTGAGTGGTACCTGACGCCACCGGAACGTCTGCCTCCTCTGTGCGCCTCATCTGATATAATCGGGGGTGAACTCAACCCCAACTCGATACTGTACGGCGATCCGGCTGATCCCGACCCCTACCACGGCCCGAACTCTGCGGAACATGAGTAGCTGGAGTGCTGTGTTCCCTCTGATCGGTGGTGGTAGTCGGAACTCTAGCGGCCCTGGTGGCCCTCTCACAATGAGCTGCCCGATGCCCGGTCTGTCCGCAAGTAAAGCAAGTAACTAACGGAAATGGGCAATCTTTCATAACGTGCTCGGGCTGACTGCAATTAAAACAAACTCTCCTGCCAGGTGCAACAGACTGGACCGAACGGTTACCCTGAGATCCACCGGCCTGATGAAATGGCCTCTTTCCAGATGTAGGAGCAGAATGAGACCTCGAAAACTGACCACCCTTACCGGCCTAGAATCCGCCAGTAGTCTTCTGCTTCTTAGCTTCCGAAACCGACTCTGATTCCGGGACGGCCATCTCGATCGCTAGAGCGCGATCTTGGTACTCCTTCAAAGTGGCACACATGAGCGGTTCCATACTCTGCCTGATATGCGACTTCATGCGCATATTGAAGTAACGGATTTTATCAGCCTCCGTCCTCACCTGATCTTTCACGAAACCCAACTGCTGATTGTAAGAGATAATGGCCTGAAAAATCGGCACATCCTGGGGTGTGGCAGTGAAGAACTCCACAATTCTGCGTTCTTTGATTGGCGGCAGACAATATTCTGCTTCCATAGAAGCCCTGAACTCCTCCCAAGTGGCTCGGCGGTCTCTGGGCGCAACGGCCTCCCACCATTCCGCAGCTTCCTTATCCAGGAGGTACTGGGCAATATGTACCCTCCTGTCTTCGGGACAAGCTACGGCATCGAAGGTCCTCGACAACTGAAAGAGCCAATTCTCCCAACTGAGGGAGTCAGAAGATCCGGAGAAACGAGGAGGGTGCATCTTAGTCACCGTCTGAAGCCACTTACTAGCTTCCTCTTCAGGGGTCGGGGGCGGATTCTGGCGTCCACCCTGAGCTATCTGAGAAAGCTGGGCTACTAACTGCTGAAGTACGGCAGTAGCCCTGGCATCGGCATTATTACCCGACGGCACTGAGTGAGAGGCTAAGTCCGTAGAGGACTGAGAAAGTGAGCCCTCTTCATTATCAGCACCCCGTCCACGGCCTCGGCCGCGTCCCCTAGCTGGTCTACCACGACCTCTAAACATACTGAAGAAAATATAAAAAAAACAAGATCAGAAAGATTCACAATCTACAAGGTTGGTATCACAATTCTCAATTCCGAACAACGCAAGAAAACGAATTATAGAAGTATAAGAGTTCGAGGAGACTTACAGCCATGGGTCGCACGAAAAGACGGTAGCATGATGATATTAGGCTCAACGACTGACTCTAACGACGCAACTGACAGACCCAAAATTTACCGACAGCCTAGGTATTCAAAACCTAAGGCTCCGATACCATAAATGTAGCACCCCAATTCACAAATGGGACATTACACGCCATAGAACCCTCGTGAGGTCTACCAGGCTAACTCATGACACATAAACCACAATGATATCCCAAAAGATGCACTCAAAAAGTAAATAAGGTCGTGGCCTCGGCCAAAATATTTTAACGGAGTACATGAAACATAAGTTAAATACCAATTCATTGACCATGCAGGGGACTTAAGCCAAGTTTAAAAGCAATCAGTCTAAATCCAGTACTCAACAAATGCAATGACAAAACATAAAAATACAGAATCGGGCTACATCATCATGCCAGCCCATCCTTTGCGTGCGCCTCCCGTGCCAGCTCCTCAGCTCGACCAGTACCTGAAATGCATAAGACGCATTTCCCCCATTTAAGGGGTTAGCATTCGAATAGCTAGTACAAGTACACGATTACACAACATTATATACATACGAGATTCAACGCAAACAAACCATTAGGAAAAACATTTGAAATCAATATTCCGGAATATCACATTTACATTTAACAATAGTATATCCTCAAGTTTCCGCACCAAAACCATACACGCTTGGTAACTCGCGACCGTACCATTAGTATCGGTCCCCAGAGGTCCCGTCGAACCGTCCCCAGGTGAGAAACCACTTCCGCGGCCGTACCCATTAGTATCGGCCCCCATAGGTCCTATCGAACCGTCCCCAGGTGGAAGAACATCAACACACGCACCCATGACCACTTCTGTGGCCGTACCCATTAGTATCGGCCCCCAGAGGCCACATGCCATCCCCAGGTGGAAGAGCAACAATCATATTCGTTCAATAATACCATTTACATCATTCGCATCAAAATCATACACACATAACGGAATGTAATACATGTACTTGCCTTGGATAACACGAGGCAAAGAAAACGGTGGAAGGAGAAGGGTTCGGTCTGAACAATCTTCACAAACCCGATCCTGAAAACAATAGAGACGCAAATCAACTACAATTCCACTGAGAAATCACGAATTAATTGGCGTTCTACCCTAAGGGACAATACGCCGAACACTACGGAGGCATAAGGTTCAAATTCGATCAACGAAGGGAAAAAACTAGGAATTGATCCGCTAAAGTTCTAGGAAAACATAACACCACGATTACCCAACTAATATTCATCATCAATCGAAGCAAAAACGAAAGGAAAAATGAAAAATAGCCAAGAACCCTAAAATTAGGTATAATGTCCAATTACCTCAATTCAACGATGGAATGGCGGAAGGAAGGTGATTGATTCGTGTTAGAATGTCCAATTCCGAGTTATAAGATGCTAGAATGCAATATCCGGATGAAATCACCCAAAATCGTGATGAAGGAGTGGAGAGCCGAGAGGAATGGTGAAAATGGGGTTAAAACTCGTGTCTGTCCTATATATACTGGACAGAACACGGCGCAACAAACGGCCCAAATGGTGCCGTGTTCAGCGCCGTATTGCGGGTCAACGGGCGACCCCTGTGCGACACGGCGCACAGACACGACGCAAAATGCCGCGGGTCTTGCACCGTTTCGCAAGGCAGCGGGCACCACTGGGCAACACGGCGAACAGACCCAGCGCAGAATGTCGCGGGTCTTGCGTCGTTTTTCACAGGTCAGGCCAGACAGCCTCCTGACACAAGACGACGCTACCAAAACGAAAAAAAAGACGATAAACCAAAACACGATATGACGACCCAACGGTCCGAGAAAATTACATGCAACGAGAAACAATATCCAATAACCCGAAACGGTCCGAGGTACACAACCATAATCGAACAAGAAATAAATTCCCTAAAATTATAGGAAATTATGAAACGGCCCAAACGTCCGAAATCACGATACAACGTCGGATTAACAATCCGAAACTCACAACATGCTCCACTCAACCATACGAACTCATGGAAATAGAAAAATGACAAAATCGAACGAGTTTTACGAGAATCGAATACACAAGCGATAAAGTATAACTCAAAATGAAAATACGCAAAAACATCATCGAAACCCGTCCAAACGGAGAAACTCCAAGAACAAAATAGATTCAGAATTCAAAAACAGTGTCAAGCGAGTTGTCTGAACCGAACATACACCAAAAATAGAAATTACCAAAAATAGAAAACACGGATATTATATTCTCTCCCCCTAAAAATAAGTTTCGTCCCGAAACTTACAACGCGAATAACCCGGGGTATCTCGACCTCATACTCTCTTCCGTCTCCCACGTGGCTTCCTCGGATCCATGCCTCGACCATTGCACTTTAACCAAAGGAATGGTTTTGTGCCTGAGTTGCTTCACCCGACGCTCTAAGATCTGAATCGGCCTCTCCTCGAAGGTAATGTCGGGCCCCAACTCGATCTATCCGAAATCAATAATATGGCTAGGGTCCGGTACGTACTTCCTAAGCTGGGAAACATGAAATACGTTATGCACGTGGCTCAGGGACGACGGCAAGCCTAACCGATATGCAAGCTCTCCAACTCTCTCTAGAACCTCGAATGGCCCAATAAATCTCGGACTAAGTTTACCCTTACGACCAAAGCGGTAAACTCCTCGTGTCGGCGACACCTTAAGCAACACATGATCTCCCACCTCAAACTCCAACGGCCAGTGACGTGTATCGGCATAAGACTTCTGTCGACTCTGAGCCGTCAACATCCTATCGCGAATCAAAGCAATCTTCTCTCTCATCTCAACTACCATATCGGGCTCGGTGCCAATTAGCTCAGATGCATCATCCCAACGCAACGGCGATCTGCACTTCCTACCATACAGTGCCTCAAATGGTGCCATTTTGATCGAGGCGTGCCAACTATTGTTGTACGTGAATTCGATCAATGGCAAGTGCGACTCCCAATCATCCTTCCAATCTAAAGCACAGGCTCGCAACATATCCTCCAGCGTCTGTATCGTCCGCTCAGACTGTTCGTCTGTCTAAGGGTGGTAGGATGTACTGAGTCTCAACTCGGTCCCCAAAGCTCTATGAACGGCCTGCCAAAAATGTGATATAAACCGGCCATCACGATCCGAAACAATACTCTTAGGGGTCCCATACAACCTCACTATCTCCGCAATAAACACTCGCGCTAGTCTCTATGGCCCCCAAGTGTCCTTAATACCCAGAAAATGAGCTGATTTGGTTAGTCGATCGACAACGACCCAAATCATGTTCATTCCAGTCCGAGTCTTAGGCATACTGGTAATGAAATCCATAGAAATATCCTCCCATTTCCACTCCGGGATAGAAAGTGGTCGTAAAATCCCCGCGGGTCGTTGATGCTCGATCTTAACCTGCTGACAGGTCAAACACCTCGACACAAACTCGCTAACGTCTGTCTTCAAGTTACTCCACCAGTAGTTACTCCTCACATCCTTATACATTTTACTCATACCAGGATGTATGGAGTAAGGTGTGGTATGAGCTTCACTCAAGATCTTCTGTCTCAGCTCAATAACACTCGGTACACATAGTCTGCCGCGAAATCTCAAAACTCCATCATCCTGGACCACAAATCCAGGGGCTTTCCCCTTCCTCACATCCTCCCTCAACTGGACCAAAAATGGATCATCATACTGTTTCGCCTTGATATCATCAGTCAAGGACGAAGTGATCTCTAACGCACATAACTGACCCTGAACTCTCTGAACCCAAACCTCGATATTCTGACAAATAAAATCTCGTTGGATCCCACTCTGTGGTGTAAGTACCTCTAACATTTGTAGCGCCATCGGCTTTCGGCTCAATGCATCGGCCACTACGTTAGCCTCACCCGGATGATAAAGTATCTCGAGGTCGTAATCTTTAATTAGCTCCAACCACCTACGATGTCTCATATTCAACTCTTTCTGAATGAAGATATACTTCAAACTCTTGTGATCCGTAAAAATCTTACACGACGACCCATAGAGATAATGCCTCCAGATCTTTAAGGCGAAAACGACCGCAGCTAACTCCAAATCGTGCGTGGGGTAATTCACCTCATAAGGTTTCAACTGGCGGGATGCATAAGCAATAACCCTATCTCTCTGCATCAAAACACATCCTAGCCTGAGGCCCGAAGCATCACTATATACCACGAAATCTTCGTTCCCCTGAGGCAACGCTAACACGGGTGCGGTAGTTAGTCGTCTCTTCAACTCGTCAAAACTACCCTGTCTGTCTGCGGTCCACTCGAATTTCTGAGTCTTGTGGAGCAACTGAGTGAGTGGTCTAGCGATCTTAGAAAATCCCTCAACAAATCTACGGTAATAGCCGGCAAGACCCATAAAACTCCTCACCTCCTTCACATTCTTAGGTGGCTCCCAAGCCATCACTGCCTCTATCTTCTGCGGATCTACCCGAACTCCCTCTGCTGAAATCACATGCCCGAGGAACATCACTTCCTCGAGCCAAAACTCACACTTAGAGAACTTAGCGTACAACTGCTTAGCTCTCAAAATGTCTAATACAATCCGGAGATGTAAGGCGTGCTCCTCCTGACTCTGTGAATAGATAAGAATGTCATCGATAAAGACGACTACGAATTTATCCAGATACTCAATAAAAACTTTGTTCATCAACTGCATGAACACTGTTGGGGCATTGGTTAGCCCGAAAGGCATAACCACAAACTCGTAATGGCCATATCTCGTCCGAAAGGCAGCTTTCGGTATATCGCTGTCCCGAATCCTCAACTGGTAGTAGCCCGATCGCAAGTCAATCTTCGAAAAGACTGTCGCCCCCTGAAGCTGATCAAACAAGTCGTCAATCCAGGGCAAAGGGTATTTACTTTTGATGGTTAACTTGTTTAATTCTCGATAGTCGATGCATAAACGAAGCGATCCATCATTCTTCTTAACAAAAAGTACAGGCGCACCCCAAGGCGATGCGCTCGGTCGAATATACCATTTATCTAACAACTCTCCCAACTGATTCTTCAACTCTAACATCTCCGACGGTGCCATACAGTACGGCGCTCGAGAAATAAGGGCCGCGTTCGGCTCAAGATCAATAGGAAACTCCACCTCTCATTGTGGTGGTAATCCCGGCAAGTCATCCGGAAATACGTCGGGATACTCGCTAACAACTGGAATCGATGACATGTCAATCCCATCATCCTACGCCTGCAGAGCGTAACACCAATAGCCGACACAACCCTGGTTCAGAAGTTTCATCGCCTTCAAGGCGCTAATCACACTCCTCAATCTACCCGGCTTACAACCGACGAGAGTATGCTCGGTGCCGTTCTCGGCCGCTATCGAGATGGTACGAGTCTGATAGTTCATGATAGCACCATGACGATCCAACCAATCGTCCCCGGGGATCAAATCCTCACCCTTAAGGTCTATAACAATGAGATTCGAGGGCCAATCCCGGCTCTCGATCCTCACTGGGCAATCCCTAACTTCCCGGTCCCCAGCCATACGATCCCTGCTGGGCGTACCCACTACAAACGGTTCGCACTCAAACAAACAGTCAAAGCCAATACGACTCACACAATCCGAAGCAATAAAGGAATGGGTAGCACCCGAATTAAAAAGCACTGAAACTGGATGAGTAATGATCTGAGTGGTACCTGACGCCACCGGAACATCTGCCTCCTCTGTGCGCCTCATCTGATACAATCGGGTGTGAACTGAACCCGAACCCGATACTGTACGGCGATCCGGCTGACCCCGACCCCTACCACGGCCCGAACTCTGCGGAACATGAGTAGCTGGAGTGCTGTGTTCCCTCTGATTGGTGGTGGTAGTCGGAACTCTAGCGGCCCTGGTGGCCCTCTCACAATGAGCTGTCTGATGCCCGGTCTGTCCGCAAGTAAAGCAAGTAACTAACGAAAATGGGCAATCTTTCATAACGTGCTCGGGCTGACTGCAATTAAAACAAACTCTCCCGCCAGGTGCAACAGACTGGACCGAACGGTTACCCTGAGATCCACCGGCCTGATGAAATGGCCTCTTCCCAGATGTAGGAGCAGAACGAGACCTCGAAAACTGACCACCCTTACCGGCCGAGAATCCGCCAGTAGTCTTCTGCTTCTTAGCTTCCGAAACCGACTCTGATTCCGGGACAGCCATCTCGATCGCTAGAGCACGATCCTGGTATTCCTTCAAAGTGGCACACATGAGCGTACCATACTCTGCCTGATATGCGGCTTCATGCGCATATTGAAGTAACGGATTTTATCAGCCTCCGTCCTCACCTGATCTTTCACGAAACCCAACTGGTGAGTTTAAAAGATAATGGCCTGAGATATCGGCACATTCTGGGGTGTGGCAGTGAAGAACTCCACAATTCTGCATTCTTTGACTGGCGGCGGACAATATTCTGCTTCCATAGCAGCCCTGAACTCCTCCCAAGTGGCTCGACAGTCTCTGGGCGCAACGACCTCCCACCATTCCGCAGCTTCCTTATCCAGGAGGTACTGGGCAATATGTACCCTCCTGTATTCGGGACAAGCTACGGCATCGAAGGTCCTGGACAACTGAAAGAGCCAATTCTCCCAACCGAGGGAGTCAGAATATCCGGAGAAACGAGGAGGGTGCATCTTAGTCACTGTCTGAAGCCACTTACTAGCTTCCTCTTCAGGTGTCGGGGGCGGATTCTGGCGTCCACCCTGAGCTATCTGAGCAAGCTGGGCTACTAATCGCCAAGTACAAGAAGATAGCCCTGCGGCCGGCATTATTACCCGACGGCACTGAGTGAGAGGCTGAGTCCGCAGAGGACTGAGAAAGTGAGCCCTCTTCATTATCAGCACCCGTCCACGGCCTCGGCCGCGTTCCCTAGCTGGTCTACCACGACCTCTCAACATACTGAAGAAAATATGAAAAGAACAAGATCAGAAAGATTCACAATCTACAAGGTTGGTATCACAATTCTCAATTCCGAACAATGCAAGAAAACGAATTATAGAAGTATAAGAGTTCGAGGAGACTTACAGCCACGGGTCGCACGAAAAGACGGTAGCATGATGATATTAGGCTCAACGACTGACTCTAACGACGCAACTGACAGACCCAAAATTTACCGACAGCCTAGGTATTCAAAACCTAAGGCTCTGATACCATAAATGTAACACCCCAATTCACAAATGGGACATTGCATGTCGTAGAACCCTCGTGAGGTCTACCAGGCAAACTCATGACACATAAACCACAATGATATCCTAAAAGATGCAATCAAAAAGTAAATAAGGTCGTGGCCTCGGCCAAAACATTTTAACGGAGTACATGAAACATAAGTTAAATCCCAATTCATTGCCCACACAGGGGAGTTAAACCAAGTTTAAAAGTAATCAGTCTAACTCCAGTTTTCAACAAATGCAATGACAAAACAAAAAAATACAGACTCGAGCCTCATCATCATGCCAGCCCATCCTTTGCGTGCGCCTCCCGTGCCAGCTCCTCAGCTCGACCAGTACCTGAAATGCATAAGACGTATTTCCCCCATTTAAGGGGTTAGCATTAGAATAGGTAGTGCAAGTACACGATTACACAATATTATATACATACGAGATTCAACGCAAACAAACCATTAGGAAAAACATTTGAAATCAATATTCCGGAATATCACATTTACATTTAACAATAGTATATCCTCAAGTTTCCGCACCAAAACCATACACGCTAGGTAACTCGCGACCGTACCCATTAGTATCGGTCCCCAGAGGTTCCTTCGAACCGTCCCCAGGTGAGAAACCACTTCCGCGGCCGTACCCATTAGTATCGGCCCCCAGAGGTCCCGTCGAACCGTACCCAGGTGGAAGAACATCAACACACGCACCCATGTCCAGTTCCATGGCCGTACCCATTAGTATCGGCCCCCAGAGTCCACATGCCATCCCCAGGTGGAAGAGCAACAATCACATTCGTTCAATAATACCATTTATATCATTCGCATCAAAATCATACACACATAACGGAATGTAATACATGTACTTGCCTTGGATAACACGAGGCAAAGAAAACGGTGGAAGGAGAAGGGTTCGGTCCGAACAATCTTCACAAATCCGATCCTAAAAACAATAGAGACTCAATCAACTACAATTCCACTGAGAAATCACGAATTAATCGGCGTTCTACCCTAAGGGACAATACGCCGAACACTACGGAGGGATAAGGTTCAAATTCGATCAACGAGGGGGAAAAACTAGGAATTGATCCGCTAAAGTTCTAGGAAAACATAACACCACGATTACCCAACTAATATTCATCATCAATCGAAGAAAAAACGAAAGGAAAAATGAATAATAGCCAAGAACCCTAAAATTAGGTATAATGCCCAATTACCTCAATTCAACGATGGAATGGCGGAAGGAAGGTGATTGATTCGTGTTAGAATGTCCAATTCCGAGTTATAAGATGCTAGAATGCAATATCCGGATGAAATCGCCCAAAATTGTGATGAAGGATTGGAGAGCAGAGAGGAATGGTGAAAATGGGGTTAAAACCCGTGTATGTCCTATATATCCTGGACAGAACACGGCGCAACAAACGGCCCAAATGGTGCCGTGTTCAGCGCTGTATTGCGGGTCAGCGGGCGACCCCTGTGCGACACGGCGCACAGACACGGCGCAAAATGCCGCGGGTCTTGCACCGTTTCGCAAGGCAGCGGGCACCACTGGGCAACATAGCACACAGACCCGGCGCAGAATGCCACGGGTCTTGCGCCGTTTTGCACAGGTCAGGCCAGACAGCCTCCTGACACAAGGCGACGCTACTAAAACGAAAAAAAAGACGATAAACAAAACACGATATGCCGATCCAACGGTCCGAGAAAATTACATGCAAAGAGAAATAATATCCAATAACCCGAAACGGTCAGAGGTACACAACCATAATCGAACAATAAATAAATTCCCTAAACTTATAGGAAATTACGAAACGGCCCTAACGTCCGAAAATCACGATACAACGTCGGATTAACAATCCGAAACTCACAACATGCTCCACTCAACCATACGAACTCATGGAAATAGGAAAATGACAAAATTGAACGAGTTTTACGAGAATCGAATACACAAGATAAAGTATAACTCAAGATGAAAATACGCAAAAACATCATCGAAACTCGTCCAAACGGAGAAACTCCAAGAACAAAATAGATTCAGAATTCCAAAACAGTGTCAAGCGAGTTGTCCGAACCGAACATACACCAAAAATAGAAATTACCAAAAATAGAAAACACGGATATTACACATGACCCTGTAGGTTCATCTCAGTCGTCAACGGGAGGATCCAAAGAGTGTGAGTAATACCTAGCAAATTTTGTGGCTCACACCGTAACCTAACTGAGAATGAATAATGGGAGTCGTTCTAAAAACTTTTTTCGTTATCATATACGTATAAACCCTTCAATCATATGCCCCAGTCAAGTTTTTAAGGTCACGTTGAAGTCAAAGCCTATTTTAACTCGAATCCATGCATGTGTTAATGCAAATCAAGATCATAGAGCTGTCGTGTACCAAATATAACCAACTCAGTTGCTTTGGCTAAAAACTTTTTGATCTTTTTTCAGTGACTGCATAGGACATTATCCTGTTCACTTACAGGAGAAAGAATTCTATCTTGGTATTTAGTAAAGACTGCTACTTGCCCATCAAGCTGCACCTCAAGGTTGATCCCCCTGCTGACAGGTAATCGGATCGAACTGCTCTAATAAATAACTTAATGAAATAAGCACATCTTCCACCGAACCCTCAAGTCAAAGGTGCACACATACCTATCATAAACGTACGATTCAGTTATTGACTACCCTAGAGTGAAATCCATGTGACTGAATCGAGGTGAGTCGTACTTATACCGAATGCTCCCGCTACTCCTGAGTGAAGACATGCACATGTCCATCCATACGACGTACAAGTCTTTACTAAATTTAATGCCCGGTTAAGTTTTATCGACTTGCGGATAAGTTAAGTAATTGAGTTCGAAACACATCCAGTGCCAGACTCCTTATCTCATAAGGAGTGGAATGTATCTACTCAATTTCGTGGACATTATTTCTATTTACCAAATCATGAACGCCAATGACATAGAGTAAATAAAAAAACCATTACCATTATTAATTCAAGTTCATATTACATATAAATTTCTTACCTATTGATCCTCCGAGAGGCATTCTAGGGCAGACACTAACAAGATTTTTGGAGGTTCTTATGATTTTCTTCGAATTTAAGACAATTGTCTTCGTATAAACCAACCTTTATTTCATTATAATAATGTATTGTGAGCATGATTACTGATGTTATAAGGCTTGTTGATTATATGTTGTAGAGAATATCATGATTTTGAAGGATTATGTGCTAGGCTTTGATTAAGATGATTATTATGACGAAATTTTCAGAGATGATCATTCCTACTTCATGCTTAATTCGAAATTCTTTTGTAGTGAGGGATTTGATGTTGAGTATATTCATGTTAAATAAAACATAGAGATGTAGAAATTCAATTTTCAACAAATATGGTATTTGAGAACTAACCTTTGATGAATTGGATTGACAGATCTTTCTTCCTTATTGACTGATGTTATGGCTCAAGATATTGATAGAGTTCATGGTTGTGATGTTTTAATTTGTGCATGCGTGTTAAACTGTGTTTGTGTGTTTGTGAAGTGCTTGCAGTATGTATGAGTGTTATGTGTTAGTGTGTCTGGGTATGTGTGTATGTGTTTAATTAGTGTATGTATGTGTGTAATTTGGCAGTGTGTGTTCAGTGTATGTGTTAGTTTATGTACACTTTTCTTTTTCCATTTTGTGCAAATGCTTATAAGTTAGATAGATATGATTAAGAATATAACGGGATGTGGTAATAAAAAGTCAAAGGCTTTGGAGTAGAGGGAGTTCCGGAGATTCCAATCTTGCGAATCACATGTCTAAGTATGTGGGTGAAAGTATCACATGATAGTTCATCCTATAAGGTTCCTAACCATACCCATCATCAATACAATGCAACATGATTTCGGAATTATCTTGAAGAACACCATAATCATCACATAAAACTCGTTACTAGGTTCAACATGATCATCATCTTCCTCTACAAGGAATAAATCCTAAGTTCAATCCATCTAGTTCCCTTATCCGCGTGTTCGATCATATTGTTCATAATAAACTTGATAATCTTAGTAATAAGAGTATATTCATGTTAAATAAAACATAGAGATGTAGAAATTCAATTTTCAACAAATATGGTATTTGAGAACTAACCTTTGATGAATTGGATTGACAGATCTTTCTTCCTTATTGACTGATGTTATGGCTCAAGATATTGATAGAGTTCATGGTTGTGATGTTTTAATTTGTGCATACGTGTTAAACTGTGTTTGTGTGTTTGTGAAGTGCTTGCAGTATGTATGACTGTTATGTGTTAGTGTGTCTGGGTATGTGTGTATGTGTTTAATTAGTGTATGTATGTGTGTAATTTGGCAGTGTGTGTTCAGTGTATGTGTTAGTTTATGTACACTTTTCTTTTTCCATTTTGTGCAAATGCTTATAAGTTAGATAGATATGATTAAGAATATAACGGGATGTGGTAATAAAAAGTCAAAGGCTTTGGAGTAGAGGGAGTTCCGGAGGTTCCAATCTTGCGAATCACATGTCTACGTATGTGGGTGAAAGTACCGCTCGCATCCATGATACAATACAAAAAGTGGGCTAAATTTAGGGAGGGTACCGATGTAGCATTAAATTCTACAAATGAGTCACATACATTTATGAGGCTTATGAGGCTCTTATCTTATCAGACTCCCAGATCAAGGATGACCACCATTACTGCCGAGGCGACTGAACCTCGTATGTGTAACAACCCCGTCTCGGGCCATAATTATGTCAACACCGTGAATCCATTTAGGAGATCCACAAGGCAGGAACCTGCACATACAATACGATGACCGTCCATGTCGCATAATAGCACCGTAACAAACCATTTGACAATACATGTTTAAGATCAGACGTCTAACTCCAGTTCAAATCGAGCCCACAAATGGGCATAACAAACCAACAACAACAACACCCCATACTTACGAACATACAACAAAACGTAAGACAAAAACAACTAGATAAAATAACTGGGACACTTGGAGGAAATATCACTGGTGTTTTACGTCCTCGTGCTCTTCCTGCGCCTGCTCACCATGAAATCTTGTACTTGAATACACAAATAATGTATCCACCCTCGAAGGGGTCAACAAATAGCCGGTGCAAGTACATTGATAATATGAATATGTATAACGTGCAGAAAATACAGAACATAACAGTGTTTATTCATACCACGTCATTATTCCCGAACAATATGTATATCATCAAACAATAAAGAAAATCACAGGGTTATCCCAGTATTACTCATATTCATACCCCGGATCCCTCGTTAGGGCACTCCCCAGTTGGATAACCCGCCGAGTGATGTGCTAGCTCAGCATAACGTACCCCCAAGCCCTCGTCAGGTGCACTCCCCGATTTTACTGGACCACACAGCTCGAACGATCACATTCATTTTACAAAATCATCACTCTTGAAAAGGTTTGTCAAATTATTGTCGGTTCTTTTAAAACCCATGATACAACATTGAATGCAAGATAATACATAAAGCACGATCAAGGTACTTGCTTGGTAACTTTAGATTTACGAAGAAAACCGTGGGGATTCAGACCTAGTACGAGAAATATGATTTGGCCAACGTTAGGGTTAGTAATTCGAACAAAATGATATCGAAAATCTTAATCAATACTCGTCGGGGCATTTTATTGAACATTTAGCGATCATTCATGAATAAGACGATTTAAATGAAAGATTTGATTTTTGCCCTCCTAGAATCAATAAGAACAACCCTAGGATTCTTCATATGCAATCCCTTTCAACTTCTAATCAACTGTTAATCATAGATATAGAACAACAAGATTAGGTTTAGGGTTGTACTGACCACCAATTTGAAGAAAACTTCTAAAACCGACTACAACAGACTGGCTACTTCGATCTTCGAACGTTATATGTGTGTTAGTATCACATAAATGGAGTTAAACACTTATTTGGGGACTAAGGACGGAGGCTAGCTAAAGAGAAACGAAGGGAATGGGGTTGAAAACTCAAAACCCTTCTAATTATACTTGATGGTTTCCTAAGACCGGCGGCCATTGCGGCCGCTGTGCATCTCCCTTAGCAACCGCTAAGAAAGCGGTTACCCTTGTAAGTTGGTTGGCCAATGGTGGCGCTGTGCATGGTGATTAGCGGTTGTTAGCACGGCGGTGGATCACCAGAAACTTCATTTTGAACCTTCGGTCAGTTAAGGATAGCCGGTACCAACTTATGCACATTAACGGACGCTAATTATGACCATTAAAGGTCGTTGGCTATGGTTAGTTTGCAATTGATGGGTGTTAACGTTCGCGCAAAGCTCAATTGTGAAATGCTGAAGTTCGATGCAATGACATGTAGAGTAACCAACTCTTTGGATTATCATGTTAATGTTGTTGGGTACCAAATCGGATATTTGCGCCGTTTTATGCGGAAGCGAAAATAAATTGCGGAAAATAAATCACACAGGGATTTATAGAGGTTCGGCTATTAACGAAGCCTACGTCCTCTCTCGATGTATCTTTTTCCTTAGGCTTAAGATCAAAACCTCTGCGCCTCTCTTCTATCGGTCGAGGGATTACCGTTACAAGCTCGTCTTCTATCGATCCGAGTAAAACCGTTTTTCCTTTTCTATTGGATAAGGAATCAACCACTCTAGCTTTCTATGGGTACTAGATAAACCTCACTTAGATATCGATTGCGATTCTAACAATGCCGGATACTTGATCCTAATAACACCGAATCCAATCGTATCTTTTCTTTTACCTCTCGTGTATAATGTTGAATGTATAAACACTCAAACTAACAAAATAAGCTCAATATTACAACAACAATGTAAGTATATGATTCTCAGATGAATATCTCGTTTGCTTGAAGTTGTTGTACTCAAACAATACCATAGGAATGGTATTTATAGGCATTTTTCATAAACTAGCCGTTCTTGCCATTGTCTAGCTAGCGTGCGCTAGCTCTTCCATTATAGCGTGCGCTAACTCATTAGCGTGCTCGTAGGCGCATGCTAGATCGCGCTCCGGCCACCCAAGAGCTTCGTTTCTTCTTTAGCGTACGTTATTCCTCTTTTCTTACGTACGTTATTTCACTTACTTAGCGTACGTTAACCATGATTGAGTAGCGTGCGTTAACGTAATATATCCGTTGCCTTTCCTTGTCAAACTATCCGTTTGATGCTCTGACTTTGACTTGCTTTTCCAACGTTCGGATTGACCAGATTCAAACATCTTAGCGTGCGCAAATCATCCTTTGTAGCGTGCGCTAATAATAGAGGGTAGCGTGCGCTAATAATAGAGTGTAGCGTGCGCTATCCATCTGCTGACTTCACTGCAGCTTACTTCGATACTAGGCTGGAATGCAGCTGACTCCTCGTTAGCGTGCGCTAACGCATGTTCCTTAGCGTGCGCTAATGCAGTCCAGATTGCAATTTTTGCGTCTTCGTCTGCTTCGCCGTTTTGCTTCGCCTCGATGTTGTTTTGTAGTTTAGCAACTTTAATCATCAAAACATAAATTAAATAATGTGTGGAATAAATATTCCAACAATCTCCCCCTTTTTGATGATTACAAAACAACCCTTGAATTGGATAATCTGTAAAATAATATCTGTATATTTATACGAATCAAAGTTTTCGGCTTTGATCGTTTCGTCAGTTTCTCCATTTCTTTTCTTTTTCTTCTTTTTCGACTTCTTCATTTTTCAACTCCGTCGTTTTTCGTTTTTCAATTTTTTCAACTCCCCCTTTTTGTATGCTTTCTTTTTCTTTTCGACTTCTTCGATCTTTCTCATTTTTATCTCCTCTGCATCTCCTTCTCATTTTTATTATTTTTATCTCAATT
This sequence comes from Orobanche coerulescens, assembly GCA_033398695.1. Classification (NCBI taxonomy): domain Eukaryota; kingdom Viridiplantae; phylum Streptophyta; class Magnoliopsida; order Lamiales; family Orobanchaceae; genus Orobanche; species Orobanche coerulescens. The sequence continues at coordinate 124,023,382 of CM065802.1, read as the reverse complement.
CATATCTTTCTCCCCCTTTTTGTTTTCATCAAAAAAATAACAAAAAATATAAAGGATACCAAATGAAATAAATATGCATGATACCAATTTATGCATTAATAAGGGTATAAACTCCCCCTGAAAATATTATATCCTTCTCCCCCTTTGTAAAGTATCATTTGTCAAAATTTATTTTTGGGGATCCAACCGATAGTTGGTTTTTCTTTTGAAACATAGACGATGTTTGAAACGTTTGTTCCTTTAGGAACCCAAATCTTTTTAATTTTTATCGTCCGTTTTGGGCTTTTGCAATTTGAAATGTGATGCCCAATTTTCAAACATTTTTCACATCGGGGTATTTTGAAATTGACGGATTCATTTTTCGAACGTGATTTGAATCCTAACCCCTCTTTATTTAGAGTATATTTTTGAACACATAATATTTGTTCAAATTTATCGTTGCCGCACGAGAATTTCTTTGTCAAAATTTTTAGTTCATCTTGAACTTTTAAAAGATCATTTTTCAAAATATTTTCATTTTCAAGGCATTTCGAATGATCAATTTCGACAAATTTCCCTTTTTCAAGTATTTTGGAATTTTCAATTTCCAAAGTTTTATATTTAGACTTAAGGGATTTAATTTCATTTAAAGCATTTTTATAGTACGTATGTAATAATTCGAATGCTTCTAAAGTTCGTCGTAAGAATTACTTACTTGGCTTTCGACGCCGCTATCGTCGAATGAACTCCGGGCCATGAGCGAGATTATTTTGTTCAAGAAAATCTTCATCGGGATCTTCGCCGCTCCATGTTGCGATTAGAACCTCCTTTTGCTTTACTCGACGCTTCTTAGCAAAGTGGCACGGTTTACCACATAATCGGCAAGTGTTGTCGAATTTCTTAGGTTCGCCCGCTTGAATGTCCTTCTTTCTCCGGTTTAATAAGTGTTGGAACTTATTAATATTTTTGGCATAATATGCCATTTCTTCGTCACTTTCGTCCCACCGGGTTTCTTCTTTCTTCTTCGACATTTTAGCCTTGAAGGCTATCGACCTCTCCTTCGGTTTCGGTTTGGCATTTCGAGATTTTAGAACAATCTCGTAGTTGATAAGAGAACCAACGAGAGCACTAAAATCGAGAGTATTTAAATCTTTGATTCCATTATTGCCAGAACTGCACGTCCCATTCTCGAGGTAGTGATCGGAGAATTTTCTTTACTTTCTCACTACTCGAAAGTGGTTTTCCAAAACATGCCAATCCATTAGTGATGACCGAAAATCGGTCGAGCATAGTCGAGATGGATTCGCTGCCCTTCATTTGGAATAATTCATAATCGTGAAGGAGCATGTTTATCTTCGTCTCCTTGACTTGAGACGTACCTTCGTGTTACCTCAAGCATTTTCCGATTTCTTTGGCACTATCACACGATGATATCCGGTTGTGTTCTTCGGATTTAAGGCACAATAAAGAAGTTGAGTTGCCTTACAATTGAAATGGTCGCTTTTCCAATCGAGTCGTCATATTCTTCAAAATTTTTAAGCGCATCGTTGGAATTCATTGGGATTTTGGACCGAGACAAATCACTTTCCAAAGTTCGATGTCGTAAGCTCGAATGAATATCGACATCTTCTTCTTCCAAGTCATGAAGTTCGCGCCATCAAAAAATGGTGGTCGGTTGAGAGCAAGGCCTTCGGCTGGAGAGATTTGAAACGCCATTGGATCTTTTCTCCTCGGATGTTAAGCCGTGTATTGGAGTACCGCTCCGATACCAATTGTTGGGTACCAAATCGGATATTTGCGCCGTTTTATGCGGAAGCGAAAATAAATTGCGGAAAATAAATCACACAGGGATTTATAGAGGTTCGGCTATTAACGAAGCCTACGTCCTCTCTCGATGTATCTTTTTCCTTAGGCTTAAGATCAAAACCTCTGCGCCTCTCTTCTATCGGTCGAGGGATTACCGTTACAAGCTCGTCTTCTATCGGTCCGAGTAAAACCGTTTTTCCTTTTCTATTGGATAAGGAATCAACCACTCTAGCTTTCTATGGGTACTAGATAAACCTCACTTAGATATCGATTGCGATTCTAACAATGCCGGATACTTGATCCTAATAACACCGAATCCAATCGTATCTTTTCTTTTACCTCTCGTGTATAATGTTGAATGTATAAACACTCAAACTAACAAAATAAGCTCAATATTACAACAACAATGTAAGTATATGATTCTCAGATGAATATCTCGTTTGCTTGAAGTTGTTGTACTCAAACAATACCATAGGAATGGTATTTATAGGCATTTTTCATAAACTAGCCGTTGCTGCCAGTTGTCTAGCTAGCGTGCGCTAGCTCTTCCATTATAGCGTGCGCTAACTCATTAGCGTGCCTGTAGCGTGCGTTAGACTGTGCCCAGTTTCAGTCCAGTAGCTTCGTTTCTTCTTTAGCATACGTTATTCCTCTTTTCTTACGTACGTTATTTCACTTACTTAGCGTACGTTAACCATGATTGAGTAGCGTGCGTTAACGTAATATATCCGTTGCCTTTCCTTGTCAAACTATCCGTTTGATGCTCTGACTTTGACTTGCTTTTCCAACGTTCGGATTGACCAGATTCAAACATCTTAGCGTGCGCAAATCATCCTTTGTAGCGTGCGCTAATAATAGAGGGTAGCGTGCGCTAATAATAGAGTGTAGCGTGCGCTATCCATCTGCTGACTTCACTGCAGCTTACTTCGATACTAGGCTGGAATGCAGCTGACTCCTCGTTAGCGTGCGCTAACGCATGTTCCTTAGCGTGCGCTAATGCAGTCCAGATTGCAATTTTTGCGTCTTCGTCTGCTTCGCCGTTTTGCTTCGCCTCGATGTTGTTTTGTAGTTTAGCAACTTTAATCATCAAAACATAAATTAAATAATGTGTGGAATAAATATTCCAACAAATGTTGGAATGGTATCTTCAAGAGTAATGTCTCATTATGTACTTCTTTGTGATAAACGTTAGGTAACGAGTTCAGTAACCGAAAACAACAATTCACTTGTTCCAGAAAACAATAGAAGCACAAATCGATTACAATATTATAAGTCACGCTAGTTTGTAAACATGGGGTCTCACACCCTCTCCCCCTAAAGAAAAGTTTCATCCTCGAAACTTAGGTGTGAACAACTCAGGATAGCGTGTACACATACTTATCTTTGGTTTACCAAGTTGCTTCCTTGACTCCATGATGCGACCATTAGACCTTGACCAGTGGGATCTCTTTACTCCTCAACTTCTTTTATTCTTCGTTCCCAAATCCTTAATGGCCATTCATCAAATGTGGCATTACTCGCCACTTCAATTTCCACAAAGTCAATAACGAATATGGATTCTGACCAAATGTTGAGGTCTTGTACAATTCGAATTGGTGGGAGGGTACTCTACGCCGACCTTGTTGTCCTACCAATATCTAATTCTGATGTAATGCTTGGTATGGACTGGCTAGCTAAATATTGTGTAAATGTTGATTGTAATAAAAAGATTGTGGCCTTTCAATCAGTAAATGGAGGATGGTTTACTTTTAATGGTAATTTATATTCCTGCTCTTTGCCAATTATAACTGCACTGAAAGCTAGGAAGATGTTAAATAAGGGGTGTACTGCTATTTGGCTAAGGTTTGGACACTTCCCTTGAAATGAAATTGAAGCCTGAAGATGTAGATGTGGTTAGAGAATTTCCTGATGTGTTTCCATATGATCTACTAGGGTTGCAGCCAGATCGGAAAATTAGGTTTGCATTCGATGTTATGCCAGGGACTACCCCTATTTCTAAAGCCCCATATAGAATGGCGCCAACAGAATTGAAAGAATTAAAAGTTAAACTACAAGAATTACTTGATAAGGGATTCATCCGTCCTAGTTGTTCACCTTGGGGAGCACCTGTCTTATTTGTGAAAAAGAAAGATGGCTCATTACGATTATGCATCGACTATAGAGAACTGAATAAGGTGACAATCAAGAACAAATATCCTCTTCCAAGGATAGATGATTTATATGATCAGTTGCAAGGAGCATTAGTATTCTCAAAGATTGATTTACGTTCCGGATATCATCAATTGAAGGTCAAATAGGAAGATATCCAAAAGACAGCATTTAGAATGCGATATAGTCACTATGAATTTTGGTGATGCCTTTTGATTTGACAAATGCTCCGGCAGCATTAATGGATCTAATGAACCGGGTATTCAAAGAATTCCTTGATAAATTTGTGGTGGTGTTTATCGATGATATACTTATCTATTCACATGATAGAAAAACGGTTGTATGCTAAATTCAAGAAATGTGAATTTTTGATAGAACAAGTGGTCTTTTTAAGGCATGTGGTATCCAAGGAGGGCATTTAAGTTGGTCCAGACAAGGTAGAGGCGGTGAGTAAATGGCCAACACCAATGAATGTATCAGAGGTTCGAAGTTACTTAGGAGTAGCCGGCTACCACCGACGGTTTGTACAAGGATTCTCAAAGATTGCAACCCCATTGACATTGTTAACAAGGAAGAATATAAAATTTGTTTGGACTGATGCTTGCGAGGAGAGTTTCCAGGAATTGAAGTGTAGATTAACTACAGCTCCTGTCCTTTCCACTCCTATGGGAACAGGTGGCTTTGTAGTTTACACTGATGCTTCAAAAATGGTTTAGGTGTTGTATTGATGCAACATGGGAAGGTAATAGCCTATGCCTCCAGGAAATTAAAGGAGTATGAAAAGAATTATCCAACACATGACCTAGAACTGGCTACTGTTGTCTTTGCACTGAAAATTTGGAGGCATTACCTATTGGTGAAAAGTGTGAAATCTATACAGGTCACCGAAGTTTGAAGTACTTTTTCACACAGAAAGAGCTGAATATGCGACTGCGGAGATGGTTAGAATTGGTGAAAGACTATGATTGTGAGATCAACTATCATCCTGGCAAGGCAAATGTGGTTGCAGGTGCACTAATTAGAAAGTCTTTATCTTCCTTTCTAATCACGCAGAAGCCACTATTATTAGACTTGCAAAAATTTGAATTGGAAATTGTGCCCAAAAGGAAGATGTGTTCGTTATCAGCACTCATATTGAAATCTGCACTTCAAGATATAGTCAAGGAAACCCAGAAGATGGACCAGTATATAGGCAAATTGAGGGAAAAAGGTGATGAGGGTAAATTACCAAATTTCTCAGTCTCTAGTGATAAAACATTACGATAAAGGGAGACTGTGTGTGCCAGCCGACGCAACCAGCATAGGGGACATTCTGAAGGAAGCTCATTCCAGTCCTTATTCAATACATCTAGGTAGCACAAAAATGTATAAAGACTTGCGACAACATTATTGGTGGCCTAACATGAAGAAAGATATTGCAAAATTCGTGGCAGAATGTCTAACTTGCCAGTAGATCAAAACTGAACATCAAAGACCAGCAGGATATTTGAATCCTTTACTAATTCCGGAATGGAAATGAGATAACATTACAATGGATTTTGTGCTTGGGCTACCAAGGACTCAAAGTGGGTATAATTCGATATGGGTGATTGTGGATAAATTGACCAAGTTTGCTCATTTCCTTCCAGTGAGATCCACATATAATATAGATCGATATGCTCAGGAATATATTAAAGAGATAGTCCGACTACATGGGGTGTCAGTATCAATAGTATCTGACAGGGACCATAAATTCACATCTGCATTTTGGAAGAGTTTACATAATGCAATGGGTACGAAGCTTGCTTTCAGCACCGCATTTCATCCACAAAGTGATGGACAGTCAGAAATAGTTATTCAGATACTTGAAGATATGTTGAGAGCATGCATACTAGATTTCAACGGCAATTGGGATACAAAGTTTCCATTGGTAGAGTTCACCTACAAGAATAGTTGCCAATCAACAATTGGGATGGCACCTAGACAGACATCAGCCAAGTTTGGTCAAAGCAAAATATCAGTTGAGTTTGACCAAGGCAAGTATAAGCCAACTTTCATCAAGATTGGATATCAGCTACCTTTGTCTAGGCAGAACATCAACCAGGTTTGACCAACATATCAGACAGGTTTGACCAAAAGGAAATATCAGCTGAGGTTTATCAAAGACGGAATATCAGCCAAGTTTGGACATCAACTAAGTCCACTTCAACAAACGTTGAAAAGTCAACAAATGATGAAAAGTCACGTGCAGACTTAATTAAAGCCAGGGGACAAAGTGATTGATTCCCAAAAATTAAGAAATATTTAATTCCTTAAAGATTCGCACCTAGAAATCTTACAAATTATAGTAGTCGAAGAAAAGCATCACAACGGCAACATACATCTTCAAACGGTCAGATTTGAAGAAAGAGACAAAGCGTTGCAAAGAAATGATAAGATAAACAATGAAGTCCACTCTCCAACGGATGGATTTGTTACAAGATGCAACGGCTATGAAGAGCTCAAAGATCGTACTATAAATATCTAAAGAACACTTGAGCAAAAGTACGATGCGAACTACACTTACGAAGCAATCAAAGCAAACATAAGCGATAAACATCTATAGAATCGTGAAGAGCAAGATCTTAAAGCAAATACAGAGAAGCTCTTAAGTTGGAGAAGACAAACACTCTTGTCTTTAAGTTTGAGTAGGGGGTACTTTCTTGAACAAGGTTCTTGAAAGTGAGAGGTTGTAAGACATCTACGGATTCTTAATTGGAAGGTGATAGGCAGCTTGCGAGTTGTTGAGGCATCCACGGTTTTTCGATCAAGAGGTCTTAGGCAACCAAGGAAAGGAGTTGCAACGGCCATGGATTTCCACTGGTTGGAAACTGTTGTAACTGAATTCATTCTAACATTAATTTCACTGGTCGAAAGTTGTAGTGAATTTATCTCCAATTGGTTTGGAGAGAAGTGGACTAGTAGGGGATTACCTCGCCTTTGAAACCACTATAAAGTGATGTGTGATTTACTGTATTTAACGTCATAATTAACTGTTGCATTCATATTAACTATTGCATTCGAAGTCAGCTGTCATTCCGCAAAACCATTTTACAGCTGACAAAGGTTAACTGCACTAGTATCAGCCGAGTAACCTTAGCAGCATTTACTACAGCTGTGTTTTTCAAAAAAGTTATTTGAAAAAGATTTTATAAGTCTATTCACCCCCCCCCCCCCCCGACTTATACCTGATGCCTTGTGACCTACAATTTCATGCTCGCATGGGGTTCGCGATCGAGGAGGTCGGGTCTGTAGCTGCACCAAATTGAGTCTCATGCCAAGAAAGTGGCTTTGCTCCTTGTATTAGGTTGTTAGTCTTGGAAAAGGCTTAGTGAGCTATAGCTCCTAATCAGGAGTTAGCGTAGAAGGAAAGTTGACTTGCTGCGTGTTATACATGCTGGAAACAAAACAACCATTTAACACACGATTGAGACCTTTTATATTCTAATGTAGTGATTGGGGATTTGATGTTTCCATGAAAAATGCTGCCAGTGGCGGTTATCTATTCCTAGTTCTGGTTCAAATTTTGTCCCTGTAATGAACCTCTTCCGACCACAACCATCACCTTTTAAGGAGAGGACATGCTCTTAGCTGATTGGAAGCATAATCGCCCTTGTTAGCAGTCCTCTTTGTAATCTTACATGACAGCTCTCGAAGCAAGCTAGCCAAGCAAGGACAATGGGAAAGTGAATGTGAGATGAGCAAAAGTCTTTCAGTAGAAGAATCCTGGGCTCTATAGGTAAATGCATGATATATAAACATCATATTGACAAACAAAGAGGAATTATGATTTTGGGGGGATCTATTCCCATAGTCATACGGTCTAAAGTAAAGTTGGATTTGACTTCACTGGGACCGAATGATAGTTGGGATCAATAGCTATGGAAAGTGTTTTCTGAATTATTTCTGGCCAATGATTACATTGCATCATCTTAGTAATATAGACATGTATATTAGGGCATGGTGGAGAAGGAATATGTGAAGCGAATAATGTCCGCTCACATTGAGTATATAACATATGGTGTTAACATTGGGTACTAAGAAATTATGGGTTACTTATGTCGGCTAATCACAAAGCCCGACATATATTAACCTATGTCATAGATATAGCTATATTTGTACTATTACAGGTATACCGATTGAAATGGGGGTCAACATATCACAAGAATGTTCTTTATGGGGGTCACAATTTGTCCTATTCCTAAAAGATTTATATACTGCGGGAGTCTAATGGGATTCCACAATGAAAGAGCTATAATCCAATGGTCACAAATAAAGTAACACTGCAGTAAGGATCCTTATAGATTCGATATAGCCCTATATTCTATTGGCCATTTTTATAGTTTCGTGATAACTATAAAAGATGTTTCTAATATCATACCCTCTTTTGTTGGCAGAACAGGCCCGTTCATTTATAGGCGACGATCATTGTGTGGGATAATTAAGGTTTTGGATATCAAGGTAAAGAAATGCTCTCTTAATGACTCATTCGCATATGATGTGCCTCTAAGACCTATGTGCTTACAGACAGGTCCTTTCGGGAAGAATAAAAAATGCATATCTACTTTACTATTAAAAGAGAGTTGTATAAGACACATGTCTTCATGTAGATTTTTTGGATTAATTATCTTTTTTTTTTCCAAAAAATACATTAACTTCTACACATTTGAATGAGAGTTAATGGGAACCAATTTTTTTCTTTTTTCTTTTTATTTTTCTCACAATGTTAAGAAGTTAATAATTTTATCGTCTCAACTCTATTTTTTATTATTAATATTTTAAATTAATCTTCTTTTTAAGATATTTGATTTAACATTCATTAGGCATATATAATTAAAATATTCCTTTTTGAATATAAGTTGTTTTTGTATAATTATTACAAGATATCTTGATTTTAAATTATTTATATATAAAATACAAAAATCAGATAATTTTCAAATAATTTCTTTGAAGTAAATTTATCCTTTTACAAGATTAAGATTTTTACTTCAATTTCACTTTCTTATAATAATTTTAGATTATTGAGTAATTTTATTTTAAAAATATTTGGAAAAAGAATTATAGACATGTTAGACTTACAATTCTCAATAGAAAGATATATTATTAGTTAAAATAATTTCTTGATTGATTCTTTTTTTTTGTGAAAAGACAAATTATATAAATAAATATAATAAGTTGATTATATTTTTATTTAAATACGTCATAATAATATACTTTATCACCCTATACCTAATGAGTTAATATCATTGTGGATCTCATGGTATATTATTAAGTATAAAATATGTGACTTTAATCTAAATATTTATCAAAATTATATGACGTTCTTTCGCTATACTGATATGTAATTATATTAGTATATTAATATAAATATTATAAATATTATAAATATACAATGATCATATAGATTACTGTCATGTTTATATATTTTATATCGAACTTTTACATATTTAGACTTAATATTAAAAGAAAGTCGCAAAATAATTTAAGGAAACATGTGTCATCTCCACGTTAATCCTCTTTTTAAAAATCTTAAAAAAAGGGATATTAATTTGGGAGGGGTTAGGGGATTATGCCATTATATACTATCTACCAATTAAAAACTTTCTCTCATTTTATTCCTTTTATTTTTAAGCTAATATTTTAAACAATTATAACTTTTATGTATAAATTTTAATTTTGAAAAAAATATATCAAATTAATTCTTACTTCGTGCTCTTTAATTTGACATCCATATAGTATATATAAAGTAATATAAATATAATTATAATATATTTAGATGATTAAAAATTTTCAATATAAAAATATAAGAATATTGAAGAAAAATATATTTTTAATTTATTTTCGTAGCTTTTTAACAATTATTTTGATTTTTAAGAATTATTTTGTTCTGATTATAAAATAGTAAAATATATTACATTAATGTCAAATCGTATAAAAAAGTTATATTAGTAAGAATTGATAATACAACAACAACAATATCAGTGTCTTAGTCCAAAATGCTTTGGGGTCGGCTATAATGAAAGTTGGTAACAATAAACATAATTTAATTTCTTATTTATAAAATTAGATATAAGACTCATATTGTCCTATATGAAAAAATAAATACCGGTGCCTAATTAATTTACGCTTTTTCTATCATATGCCCTTAGATCACATAATAAGAGTTTATAAATTAAATTAAATTAAATAATAATATATGTATATGTGTGTATACTGACTCACATAAATTTTAATAATTTTATAATATTATTGAAATTCGATCACATATTATTAATATAATAAAATATTTTAAATTTTACGCCGTGCATCGCACGGGAGGACATCTAGTATAGGTAATATGAAAAGTAAATACCAGCTCTTAGCACGATGGGTTGCGGGTATGTCTGATATTGGATTTGGACAATACAGCAAGAAGCTTCACCATCTCTTTTATTTCTTTCTTGTAAATCCCCAATCTGATAACTTGCGAATTGAAGATTTCCAGTTTTGTTAGCGGAAGTCTATTTACTTGAACTCTCTGATCTTACTTTGTTCCCTCTTCCAGCCTGTAAAGGGGACGTCGCTTTAAAAGTAAAATCAGAAGTAGATAAGCCATCAATTTGACTATCTATGAAGTCGAAATTCCAGAATAGGATCTAAGCACTCAATCTAGGGCATGTCAGTAGTGAGCGAAGATCCATCATATAACCAATTTCATATTTTGTTAGGCTTTTTGTTGGTCTATATGATCTTTGAGCTGATTAGGCATGTCAATTTTACCCACAGGGTAAAATTACCCACGGCGGCGGGTAGTACCCGCAGGTTCGAGTAAAGGGTAGGGTACTGTCCGTACCCCGTTATTTTTCGTTAGGGTAAGGGTAGGGTATGAGATTTATGTTTTACCCGATTACCCTACCCGCTTACCCTAAACATTAATTTATATATATATATATATATATATAAAAAAGAATATATTGACCGTTTTAATTTTAATTTATATTAGTTATAATTTATACGTGATACATTAATAAATTTGAGTTAAATTATATCAAATTTTAATATATATTGACTCATTTATTATATTTGTTTGTATTTTTTGGAGCTTTTTTTGTTGTGAAATAATTAAATGAACATAAACGGGTAACCCGCTTTATCCGCGGGTACCCATTTACCCGCAGAGTAATACCCGTACCCTACCCGCTATAAAAAATAGGGTAATAGGGTAGGGTATGGGTAAGACATTTTATATGAGGGTAGGGTATGGGGAAGGCATACCCGTACCCTACCCTACCCATTGACATCCCTAGAGCTGATAGAGAAAGATGATATAACAAACATCTCATTTCGAGTAAGGACCCACGGGAAGCTTAGTCTAAAGTAACATCCACAATGAAAGAGCTGTAATCCAATGTAGGAAGTCGGTATACCCGTTCATAGATATAACAGGGAACCACAATAGGGATCATCTATATCTATATAGGCTCACAGTATCCGCTGACAACAACCCTAGGTGCTATGAGGGTCATCTTGGCTTTTGTCCCTGCTCAGATGCTACGGGCGCCCTAAACGGCAGTATAGTGGTAATTATAACTTAGGAGTCATAGATATATGATCACTAAGACCCTCCAGTCATGATAATATGTCTATAATCTCTAGGGAACTGCACATTGTGATACGATTATTATACGTGGTAATATAGACGAGGGAACATCTATATTTCACTGATGGGAATATGTGTGTGGATGTTACTTTATGTCAAGTTAGTAAGTAACTATATTATTGTTATTATGACTCAGTCCTTCCTCTATGATAGTTCGTATAGGTTGTACAAATATATCAGCTTGTAGAGCAGAGACCTATAAGCCGATATCGAACGGTTTTCAAGAGACATCGGCTTATAGGTCTCTATTCTACACGTTCCTGACGTTCGTATTGTCAGAGATCTCCCAATCAGAGGATAAGACTACTATTTGGATCACTAAGAGGAGGGTCATGATATCATTGGGATAATGACTTCACATGGTATCTTACTAGATACCAGGTCTTCGAAGCACTATCCCCGCTTTAGAGTAAGGAAGATGTTACTTATGGTGCTACAAATCTTCGTTCTATTGTAACTATGCTTCAATAAGTACCATTCTATATTCAAGACGTCAATAGATGAATAATGAAGAAATTCTATCTTCTTTTTTTTTCGCTTTCGGGGACTAACTTGCCAAAATCTTTGGTCTTTGTTGAGATGGTTTTGATCTTTGAATTTATACGCAGGATCTAACCCTCCCGAAATCCTTCGAAAATAAGGTTGGGGATCTTGCTGCAAGGACAAGATCTAGATCGATAGAAGCCCTTTGTCCCTCGAATGAACTCACCAAAGAGTTTGGGAAATAAAGCACTTTGTGGGGTCTGTCTGAAAGTCTCGTATTACTGGGAACCGGCAGACTTGTCCATAGCTTTTAGGGTAGATGTCTGGTGTCTGATAGGTGTATATGTTTGGTCAGATTGCTCGGGCCAGGGGAAAGTAAATGGTCTTTCTCATCCCTTAGGTGAGACATGGTTAGGTAGTCGAAACTCATATCAACGGCAAATAAAGGAGAATGAAAGTCATCTTTCAAATGCTCGTTCTTTAATTAGCTATTATAGCTATTTTCCCTTTTTTCTGAATCTGTCTTCATCTTATTTAGGAGATTATTTGATCAAAGATTTGGCTTTACGGTAGAATTTCCCCTCTCTCACTCAAGAGAATGGAAGCCCAAGTCAATATGTATAGAACGAGATGCGTGTTGATGGGGCTAAGCTATCGACTAAGAAAGTGAGAGAAAATGTGGTAATGACATTTAGAAGGATCCCCTAATTCAATAATTCAAAAACAGAGGGTTTTCGATATGACATTCATCTAGTGGAAGTGGTATTATAAATGGAAAGGTTGGAACCATCCCCGGGTGTTGGGATAAATACAGCATGTTTTGATAATCGCCACCATACAACATGAAGTCTTCAAAGTCAGCATTTCGCCAAGTATGGAAGCAGTTAGGACTTAGGAAACTCCATATTACATATCCATACAGCAAGAGATCTGCCTCCAGAGTCCGATCCTACAGTGCCTATATCAATATACAGCAGAACTGAAGAGAGTTGGATACAACAATCTTGATGTAGGAGTTTTACTTAGGAAAAGTAAAACACATCCAACACAACAGGACTGAAGAATAGATTTAAACCGTTGTGAAATAAACTTTGTTTATTCATAAAGTATTCACGGTTAAAGAAGCATTTATTGCTGATAGGACATCATTTAATGCGGCCGAAAGAGACAACAATCTGAACGTGCTGAAGTGCATCTAATGCAAAGTCAAAAAGAATGTCTGGAGTATTAAATGCGAATCGCCTTTAATTCAAACATTCTGCAGCCGCCAATCAGAGCTGTCTAAATCTCTCCAACTGTCCAACCGCTACATTTATAACGGATCTATTTCCAAGGTTATAAATAGCCCCAAGCGGAGGACAACAAGCACAATAATGAATTATCTCACATTACATCTGCAATCACCTCTAACAATCATAATATCAAGCTAAGAAAGAGCAGTATATTTTCTGAGCATACAGCATTTTCAAAGCGAAGAAATATACAGTCCTCAATGCAAACAGCACAGTATACAGCAATCGCTCATCAAAGCATAAAGCTGCTGTTTGAACTTGTTCTACCCTATCTTTACCGTTGAGATCAACCTTAGCCTTATGTGGACTAAGTCCTTGCTAGTTCCGAGCTGTGTGGGAAGAAAAGTATTGAAGACAAAGCTTCAATCTATGTGAGAAGAATCAAGTCGAAAGAGCTAAAGCTAATATGTGTGAACGGCCCAAGCTGTGGTCACTTTTTCAATCTGTGTGAATGATACAGAGACAGGTTTAGTTAAAGTCATGTAGTTGTATACGTAGTGATTGTAATAAACAATTTACTCCCGTGTGGAGGACCAGTGGACGTAGAGGGGTTTACCTCGAACCACTTATATTTGTGTGTAATTACATTCCATCCTTACTGTTTTCATTTATAATTGTGATTTAAAGTATACATTGTGATAACCCTGTACGCATCAAGCAAACAGGAGAGTACCTAGCTGTTGTACTTACAGCAACTCAATATTAGTCTTCTGCTACGCAAATAACTTCGAAAATGATACAGCTTATTATATTCTCCCTTTCTAAGTTCTTTGTATACTCTATGGCCAACAAGTGGTATCGGAGTGGTTTGATTCTAAAAAGAATCAATCGATTTAACAAAATCAGATCCACAAATCACTAGCTTTTGAAAACTTTGTGTTATATTTTCATCATTTATACTATTTCTAAAATGGACACCTCAATGATAAATAAAGTTCCTATGTTTTATATTAACGAATTTGAGGACTGGAGAATTATAATGGAAGCCCCTCTTACAGCAATGCACAAAGAGATGATCTTTGTCATCCAGGAAGGACCTATCAAGATTATGAAGGTCAATACAGCCACAAGAATATAAGGGCAACCCTATGCGGAGATGCTCGAGAAGGAGCGCTATCAATGGATGACTGATGAGCGCAAGTGTGCAAATCTGGACAACATCGCCAAGAATACACTATTTGTTACTCTCGATAAAGGCACATTCTCTAAGGTAAAATGTTGTCAAACACCCAAACAAATCTGGAAAAAACTCAAGCTCATTTGTGATGGAACTGATCTCTCAAAAAAGATAAAATTTCTAAGCTAACTCAGCAATTTGAGTCTTTTGAAATGAAACCTACAGAAATGCTTGGGGAGATTGACCTCTAATTTAATGGCAATGTCGGTGAACTTGAATCATTGGGTAAAGTATATATTCAGAAGGAAAAAAGAATTGAAAATATTTAGATCACTCCATGCCCGATGGGACATAAAAACCACAGCTATGCGTATGTCCTATAACTTAAATGATATTTCGAATTTTGATTTGTTTTCTGACCTAAAGGCATTCGAGTATGATATAGACATGAGATAGAAATATGAAGAGTCACCTGCCAGGACTACAACACTGGCTGTTGTATCTAACAGGAGACATAGTTCAGCACCCAGCACATCTAAGTCGACACACAAGGAAGCAGACAGCAATGGTGACATCCTGTCACAAGATGAAATGGCCTTGCTCATGCACAAATTCAAGAAGTTCATCAAACAATCTGGAAAGACCCATACTGTCCCAATCCATTTAACAGGGTAAGCTCTGAATCCCCTACATCTTCTAACCTATGCTATAATTGCAGAAAGCCAAGATATTATGCAAATAAGTGTCCTCATCCAAAAGTGCAAAAGTTGCCCGAAGCTGAGCAATAGGAAAAGGATGAGAAGAGATAGTGCCTTTAGAAACAAGCTTAAGGCCCTGATTGGTGATCAGAAGCCTCTCCCTCATCGAAAAAGATCGAGGAGTGCCTACAGGAGATCATTGATAGTGACTCCTCCGATGGTGAAATTGAGGATAAAGCATACATGTGCTTTATGGCCAAAAAAATAGAGGATGATGATGACAGCGATAATGAGGTAAGCTCAAACTCAACTATTCCTATCAATGCATCGCATACTTTTGAAAACATGATGAATGAATTTAAAAACATTCAAAAAGCCAATGAGACACTCTAAAATATACAGCTTGCCATTTTTAACCTGGAGCTGAAAGACGAAAATGACTTGCTCAAAAACAACTATGAAAACACGTCTTTGGATTGCGAAAACAGCAAAGTCACTTATAAAAAAATCATGGAAAGCAATCATCAACTTGCAAAAGATCTAAATGAGTCAAAGTCTCATATTGAGTCCAAGACAAATAATTATGCTTTACTCGAAGCTAAAATAAAAACTCTCGAGAAATGATAAAGAAAACTCGAGACCATCCTGGAATCATTTGAAAAATCTTCTAGAAGGATGGAAGAAATTCTAAGCACTGTGCAGCACGCCCATGATAAACTTGGCTTAGGATATGACTTGTTCTCCTATAAGGAAAAATCTAGTACGGTGTTCGTCAGGAGAGTGGAACCCATTCCCGTACCCGAAGAGGCCTCGACTCCCGCAAAGGTTACAGCTGCCCCTCCTTGTACAGCAAAGGCTGCGATTCCGTCCCCAAGTTCCTATCATAAACAGCGAAAACCTCAGCCTCCCAGACCTATGAGACGTAATCAACAGTATGCTCCCCGAGCATTCCAATAGCACCAGTATCCATCCAGAAAGAAGGATATATCTAAGTATCAGAGGCACGCACCCCAGTACTACCAACAGTACAGTGCGCCTAGATACTGGATACAGGAGCCCCGTTATCCATGTAGGAAATAGGCCGTCGCGCAGTACCACCAACAGCTCTAGGAATGCAACTGGAAACCTAGAAGGCCAGCTATAAGGCCGAATAAAATGGTTCCCCCTCCAAGACGGCAATCGTACTGGAATCAAAACCCTAGATTTCATAGAAAATAATCAAGGTTACGGCGAATACGTGCCTGCCCCACGTAAATATCGCAACACTGGATCAAAAGAAACCTACAGCAAACCAATTGTTGTCAGGCAAATTTAGGTACCAAAAGATACTAACATCCATGGACCCAATAATCAAAGGGGGCATGAATCTACCTAAACTCTTTTCTTACGGGATATCAAGGAAAAGGACATCTGGTATTTCGACAGTGGATGTTCTCAGCATATGACAGGAGATATTAGCAAGCTTTCAGATTACCTGGAAGGTCGTGGTCTAAAGGTACGCTTCGGTGACAAACTCAAAGGGAGAATAAGAGGGAAGGGAACCCTGCTTGTAGAAAAATTTAAAGTCCCTGACGTAGCCTATGTTGAAGGCTTACAGTATAATCTACTTAGTATTAGCCAGTTCTGTGACAAATAGTTCTTAGTCAAATTCATCACTGTAGGGTGAAGGACATCAAAATCAAGGAAGTCATTCTCACAGGAATCCGATCAAGTAATATGTACATTAATGACTGGAAGCCTACGAGCTCCACTATTCCATGTTTTGTTGCCAAATGCACTACATATCAAAGCTGGCTATGGCACAAAAGGATGTCATACATCAACTTCAAGACTATGAACAAACTGGCTAGACAGGGAATGGTCAGAGGTTTTCCCGATGTATCATTTCATAAAAACAGCATCTATAGACCCTGTCAGAAAGGCAAGCAAGTTAAGACAACTCTGAAAAGCAAGCCATACCTGTCCACCCACAGGGTACTAGATTTGCTACACATGGACCTCTATGGCCCTGTAGACCCTGTAAGTTTGGGAGGTATGAAATACTGTCTTGTTATTATTGATGATTTTTCCAAGTATGCTTGGACAATCTTTCCGAGCAAAAAGAAATATACCACCACAAAGTTGCCACAACACCTGAAGAAGCTACAGAATGAGAAAGGGCTGAGTGTCATGTCCATTCGTTCTGACAGAGGCACTGAATTCACAAATCGCTTCATAGAGCAATACTGTATAGACAATGGAATACAGCACGAATACTCAGTAGCCCGAACACCTCAAAAAAATGGCATTGTCGAGTGAAAGAACAGGACGCTCAAAGATGCAACAAGGACCATGTTAGCCGCAATCAAATTTCCACAGAAGTTTTGGGGAGAAGCAACAAATACAACGTGCTAACACAAAATCGTTGTAGCATCACAACAAAATAGCATATGAGGTATGGAATAATAAA
Organism: Orobanche coerulescens; assembly: GCA_033398695.1. NCBI lineage: Eukaryota > Viridiplantae > Streptophyta > Magnoliopsida > Lamiales > Orobanchaceae > Orobanche > Orobanche coerulescens. Next base: position 124,005,753 of record CM065802.1, on the reverse strand, counting down.
ACTCCAATGGTTTTATACTTTCATATTTTTGGATGTAGCTGTTACATTCTAAATAATGGGAAGGATCAACTCAAAACCTTCAACGAAAAGTCGGATGAAGGTATATTCGCAGGATACTCCTCTATCAGTAAAGCTTTTAGGATATTTAACAAGAGGAAGCTGACAATAGAGGAATCCGTCCATGTAGTATTCGATGAACCCCATTGTGACCCTATAGGAGTAGAAGACATAACCCAGAATATCCAAACACTTTCCATTGAAAATCCACAAACTCCAATATAACCTGTCATTGACCTAGAAATTAATCCCGCAGCTATAAGATCAGAAGTAGTCGAAGCTGATGTTGTACAAGCTGAAGCTGAGACTCCAGCACCACAAGATACAGCAGGGGGTGTCGAGTTAGAACCTGACAGAAGATGGCTTAGAGATCACCCCCAGGAGTTGATTATAGGAGCTATCGATGGTGGTGTAACCACTCGTAGGAGAATACAGAGTACACAAGGAACTGTACTATGTGCACAAGAAGAAACAGATTCTGAAAATTTTCAATTTCCTGTATGGAAACCTCAAGCCGAACTTAGGATACTATCACTGTGTACTCTAGTTGTATTCGTTGACTAGTCCAAACCTGTTTCGACCAATGAAGCTCTGAATAATTTCCACTGGATCACTTCTATGGAAGAAGAGCTATCGAAAGACATAATGTATGGTATCTCGTACCCAGAACAGATCATCAAGCTATAATTGGAACTAAGTGGGTATTTAGAAAAAAAAAGATGAAAATGGACTTGTCAAAAGAAACAATCGCTGAAACTTTTGCCCCTGTAGCCAGATTAAAAGCCATCAGGATATTCCTAGCATTCGTCGCCCATAAGAACTTTACAGTATATAAAATGGATGTTAAGAGTGCATTCCTGAATGGAGATCTCGCCGAAGAAGTCTATTTTGAATAGCCACCAGGGTTTGTCAATACTGACGGTGGAGACCTAGTATACGGACTAAGAAAAGCACTGAATGGACTTAAGCAAGCACCTAGATCCTGGTATGAAACCTTGTCCGTGTACCTAATTAACAATGGATTTGAGAAAGGTGCAGTGGAGAAGACCCTCTTTAAGATACATGAAGGTGACGATCTTTTTAGTGGTACAAATATAGGTCGATGCTATTATATTTAGTTCAACTAACCTCGCTCTATGTCAAAGGTTCTCTCATCTCATACAAAGTAAATTTGAAATGAGTATGATGGAAGAACTTAGCTATTTTCTAAGATTGCAGGTTAAGCAATTGTCTACAGGCATATTCTGTTGGGATTCGGTGAATAAAAATGAGTTACACAGTGGAAAATAAACCGGTCCAACCGGATAAAACCAAACCCCAAAAACGGATCGATCAAGCATCATATAAATGAATAAAAGTAGCGAGGATGATAATCAAAGAATACTTACCCTCGTAGTATTTTGATAATATAATCTTTGAAGGAAAAACCCGAGCAAGCATTTTCCCGGTTACCGACACGAACACGAATCCAATTCGTTGTAGCTTGTTGAAAGATCCAACACCGAAAATGCCGAATGTCTCTACTTCACATGCGTCGGATATTGCTCGGAAAAATAGTATGTCAATTCGTTCTCAAAGAACACGGCTAGGAATCGCGACAATATTTTTCTTCTATTCTCTTCTTCCTTTTATTTCTTTCTAAGATGAACAAGAAAAAGAAAATAAATTTTTCTCCCTCCCAACCTTACCTCACGGCTGAACCAAGGAATAATAATTGTGTGTTTGTGTGTTTTCTCATGTGTATGATATATGAAAGATATATACATATATATAATACAAAGTGAGATCAAATGATGAGATTCCAAATCTCATCCAATTGTCCTCAACTTTATATTATATATCTAACACACTTCACACACCACATTATCACCTTCCAAGCGTGAGAGGGCGGCCTACTTGAGTTTGGTGAGAAAACGAGTCGAGCCACTCGGTTCGTGTATCGGATATTCACGTGTCTAGTCCGTTAAATATACTTCGTTTTATCCCAAATGTATTTATACTTAATTAATTAATCCAATTAATTAATTTTATTAAATAAAAAAATTATAATAATATATTTTCAATAAATAATTATTTATGAATTAAATTAATTACCCGGTAATTAATATTAATTCACTAGACCACATGATTTATCAAATAAATCAAATTAGATATCTATTATCCAATATTAATGAAGAGATAGTAAATACATATTTATCCATCAAATATCCTTGTGCGCGACTCTGTAGGTCCGTATTAATCGGTAATGGGAGGAACCAAGGAGTTCGGATAACACTTAGCCAGTCTAGTGCTCCGTACCGTAGCCCAACTAAGAACGAATGATCGGATCATTCAAAACCATTATGTTGTGAATGCCGTATACACATAAACTCTTTAATCATATGTCCCGGTCAAGTATTAGGGTCACGGTAAAGTCAAACCCTACTGTAACTTGACTCTATGCTTTCTGTTAATGCAAACCGAGATCATCGAGCTCTTGTGTATCAAATACAACTAGCTCTAACTGCTTTGGCCAAAGACTTATGATCTCATTTGCTATTAACCGCATAGGACATTTACCTGCTCACTAACAGGAGAAAGAATCCTATCTTGGTATTCAGTAGAGACTGCTACTTGCCCACTAAGTTACATTTCGAGGTTGATCCCACCAACTGGCGATTGGATTGAACTACTCTAATGACTAACTTAATGTCACAAGCACATCTCCTACTGAAACCTCAATTCAAAGGTCCACGTATACTTATCACAATTTTTCGATTCAGTCATTGACAATCCCAGAGTGATTTCCATGTGATCGAATCGAGGTGAGTCATGTTCGAGTATTCTAATCCCACTAACATATCGATAACGTGTGCTCCCACTAACCCTTAGTGAAGACAGGCACTCTACATGTCAAAGTACATGTTATACAAGTCTTGTCTAAACTTAATGCCCGGTTAAGTTTTATCGACTTGAGAACCAGTTAAGCATTCGAGCCTTAAATACTTCCAGTACCTATCTCCTTATCTGCATAAGGAGTGGAATGTTTGCTCTCAAATGCAAGGACTATTATTTTATATACCAAATCGCAATGCGTGTCATATACAATAATATAGAAATAATAATTACCTTATTAAATATTCATAATTACAATACAAATGCTCTCACTCTCTCATCCTCTGAGTGGCATTCGAGGGCATATTCCTAACAATCTCCCATATGCACTCAATGCCACAAACTATGGTATCTAATACCCATACTCTCCAGATGTCTCTCTAAGACCTTCTGAGATAGTGGCGTGGTAAGCGGATCAGCAATGTTATTTGTTGTGTCTACTCTCTGCAGTATAACATTCCCTTCCTGAACCATTTTCTAATAAAATGATGTTTTCTCGTAATATGTTTGGTATTGTGGTGATCCCTAGGCTCCTTAACCTGTGCAACAGCTCCGTCGTTGTCACAAAACAGCATCACGGGCTTCTCCGCATTAGGAACCACTTGAATTTCCTCAGTAAACTTGTTAATATAAAAAGCTTCTTTAGCGGCCTCCGTGGCTGCCTGATATTCGGCTTGACATGTAGAGATAGCAGTCGAACTTTGCTTGGCACTTCTCCAAAAAACTTCCCCGCCATTCAGAGTGAAGATATACCCTGATGTGGACATCTGAGCATCTATGTCCCCCAAAAAATTTGAGTCTGTATAACCTATCACTCTAAGTTCTCCACCGCCGTATGTAAGAACCAAGTCTTTAGTCCTCCTAAGGTACTTAAGAATGCTCTTTATAGCAGTCCAATGTTTCAGCCCTAGATTTGACTGAAACCGACTTACTACGCTCACAGCATAGGCAATGTCCGATCTAGTACAAATCATAGTGTACATGAGGCTACCTACTGCCGAAGCAAGGGCACCTTAATCATTTCCTTTCTGTCTTCCTCACTTTGAGGACACATCTCTAAGGAAAGTTTTGCACCATGTTGTATAGGAAGGAACCCTCTTCTAGAATCTTCCATCCTAAATCGCTTCAGGATCTTTTCTATATAGAGGGCTTAAGAAAACCTAACATTCTTTTTGATCTATCCCGGTAGAGGAGAATACCCAAAATATAGGTAGCTTCTCCCAAGTCTTTCATTGAGAACTCTTTAGAAAGCCAAGCTTTCACAGAACAGAGCATTCCTACGTTGTTTTCTATAAGTAGATAGTCATCTACATATAGTATTAAGAACATAATTTTGCTCCCACTAACCTTCTTGTAAATACAGGGCTCCTCTTCATTTTGCACAAAATCAAACTCTTTGACTATCTCGTTAAAACGAAGATTCCAACTCCGCGAAGCTTGCTTCAGTCCAGAAATGGCACGCTGAAGTTTGCATACTTTATGTATATTGATTTGAGATATGAATCCCTTAGGCTGTTCCATATAAATCTCCTCCTCGAGGAATCCATTTAGGAATGCCGTTTTCACATCTATTTGCCATATTTCATAATCTAAGTAGGCTGCTATGGCAAGCATCATACGAATAGACTTAATCATAGCTAAAGGCAAGAAGGTCTCGAAGTAATCGATTCCTTCTCTTTGGGAATAACCCTTTGGCACAAGCCTGGCCTTATAGGTATCAACCTAGCCATCTCCATTAGTCTTTCTTTTATAGATCCATTTGTTTCCAATAGGCACTATACCTTTAGGACGATCTACTAAAGTCCAGACCTGATTAGTATGCATTGAGTCTATCTCAGCTTCCATAGCTTCTTGCCACTTGGCAGAGTCAACATCTACCATCGCTTGGTCGTATGTAGAAGGATCATTCTCTTGACTACTTTCTGTCATCTAATGGACACCTAGTTTCTCTTGATGCAGATAGTCATACCTCTCAGGTAATTGAGAAATTCTACTAGACTTGCGAGGTTGTGTTTGTATTTCAGAAGTTTCGGTTCTAATATCTTGCACAGGTGTCTCATTTGGTGTTTCTTTTATTTCTTCCAAGGAAATATTTCTACCTGCCCCGCCTTCGTGAATAAACTGATCTTCCACGAAGTGTGCTTGTATAGCAACAATGATCCTATGATCTTCGTGCATGTAGAATAGATATCCCATGGAATCCCCTGGATATCCTATGAAACGACCTTGCACAGACCTAGCTTCCAATTTCTCTACTTTAGTCTTCTTGACATAAGCAGGGCATCCCCAAATCCAAACAATAGTATAGCCTATAGCATATAGCTGTCTGTTTTGCACGTTCTCTTGCCGGTTTTTCAAGCTGCTCGGAATCCTCTCCAAGATTTCCTCTTTCCACATCGTCTTGAAGGCTGGTATCATTGTACTTTTCTATTTAATTTCATTTTTGTCAGCCATATATCTATTATTTACTGTGATTTTCTTGTGGTTTGCCTGCTTATAATTGTGTTTTACATTCTCATCATATTTTATTTTTTCTACACTACCACATTTTATTTTTTGTTGAGCGTTTTTGTTTTGTGTTGGTCGATGTCGCGCTATTTGCGGGTCGGTAGTTGGAATTTGGGTACCTTGACGGGTAAGCTTTTGGAGCTCATGGATGTTTTGGGTAAGAGAAGGGTTGATGCGGCTTGTATTCAGGAGACTAGGTGGAAGGGGCGCAGTCTAAGGAGGCGAATGGGTATAAATTGTGGTATTCAGGACTTGCTAACTCGAGTAATGGTGTGGGTATTCTTTTGTCTAAGGAGATAAAGGATAACGTCGTGGAAGTGAAGAGGTGTAACGATAGGATTATATCCGTTAGAGTGGTGGTTGAGGAGAAGGTAGTTAACGTGGTTTGTGCATATGCCGCTCATCTTGGTTTGGGCGTGCTTGTTAAGGAAGCTTTTTGGGTCTGTTTATATGAGTTGGTCGGGAGTATTCCGGACGATCAATTTATTGTTTTGGGGGGCGATTTCAATCGGCACATTGGTGAGGGGGTGGATGGTTACCATAGTGCTCATCGGGGTTTTGGCTTCGGAGTTAGGAATGCAGGAGGTTCCGTGCTGTTGGAGTTTGCCACTGCGCATGAGTTGGTAATTACTAACTCTGTTTTTCATAAGAGAGCTGACCACCTCATCACCTTCGGTAGTGGGGGGCACAACACACAAATTGACTACCTTCTTTTGTGCAGTCGTGATGCTAGGGCGTGTGTGGACTGCAAGGTGTTCCGGAGCGAGGCTTGTGCTTCTCAACACCGTCTGCTGGCTATGGATTTATCCATGGGAGGTCGTGTTGCTAGCAGGGCTAGAAAATCTAGACCTAAGATTCTATGGAAGGATCTGAAGGGTGAGAAGACGACAGAATTCAGGGAGTCTCTGACCCGCGAAGGAGGTTTTTTGCGAGGGGGCGATGCTAACCTTATGTGGACCAGCATGGCCAATGCTATTAGGAGTGTGGGCGAAAAGGTCGTAGGGGTTTCTTCGGGCAGGTCTAGTGGTCCTAGGGAGGCATGGTGGTGGAATAAGGGGGTTTAAAAGAAAGTTAAGGCTAAACAAGTGATATTTAAGGAGCTTTTGGCGGTTAGTGCTGGGGAGGAGAGAATCTTGAAGATTGTAGCATACAAGGTGGTGAAAAGAGAGGCTAAGAAGGAAGTGGCGAAAGCCAAAGGTGAGGCATACGAGGATATGTACAAGCGCCTAGACACCAAAGAAGGAGCGAATGCTATTTTTAAGCTAGCGAAAGCTAGGGAAAGAGGGTGGCGCGACCTCGGTTCCGTTAAGTTTATTAAGGATGATTTGGGCCAAGTGTTAGTGAACGATGTCGCTATTAAGAAGAGGTGGAATAGGTATTTTTTTGAACTTTTCAATGAGGCTAGGGTAAGCGACTCGATGGTGCAAGGAGTTAGTCTATCTTCTGCTCGTTCTTTAAGTTCCTGTGAGAGCATCAGCAAGGAGGACGTAAAGGTTGCCCTAATGAAGATGGGTAGAGCTAAGGCCGTAGGCCCAGATCAGATCCCTATTGAGGTGTGGCTTTGTCTGGGGGAAGTTGGAGTTCTGTGGCTAGCAGAGCTATTCAACATCATCCTCAGAGATTCTAAGATGCCGACGGAGTGGAGGCATAGTGTTGTGGTGCCGTTTTTCAAGAACAAATGTGATGCTCAGAATTGTAGTAACTATCGGGGTATTAAAATTCTAAGTCATACTATGAAACTTTGGGAAAGAGTGGTGAAATGCAGGGTTAGAAGAGAAGTTGAGATATCAGAGAACCAATTTGGCTTCATGCCGGAGAGGTCCACGACTGAGGCCATTTATCTCGTCAGATGCCTTATGGAGAAGTTTAGAGAGCGGCGTAAGGACCTCCATATGGTGTTCATTGATCTAGATAAGGCTTATGATAGCATTCCGCGTGATGTTATTTGGAGGAGCCTAGTAGAGAGGATGGTGTCGTCGCCGTACGTTAAGGCGATCTAAGACATGTACTCCCAAGCTAGGACTTGCGTTAGGACCCCAGTTGGTGACACCCAGTATTTCCCGGTTGAGATAGGGCTACACCAGGGGTCGGCGCTAAGCTCCCTTCTCTTCGCTCTAATCCTTGACGTCATTTCGCGGGGGATACAAGTCGACGTCCCATGGTGCATGCTTTTTGTTGACGACATTGTGTTAGTGGCGGAGTCGAGAGGGGAGGTGAATTCGAAGTTGGAGTATGGAGGTCTAAGTTAGAATCACAGGGCTTGCATGTGAGTCGGTCCAAGACCGAGTATCCCTGGTGTAACTTTAGTGGTGAGACCAACGAGAAAGAAGTAGAGGTGATGATTGCGGATCAGATCGTACCCCGTACGGATAAGTTCAAGTATTTGGGTTCGATCATTCAGAAGGAAGGTGAGTGTGAAGATGATGTCACTCATCGTATCAAGGCGGGGTGTCTAAGGTGGAGAGCTGCATCAGGGGTCCTGTGCGACAAGAAAGTCCCTCTAAAGTTTAAGGGTAAATTCTATAGAGCGGCAATCAGACCTACAGTGTTGTATGGCTCCGAATGTTGGGCGATGAAGAAGTCACTCGAGAGCAAGTTGAAAGCTGCTGAAATGAGAATGTTACGTTGGTCGTGTGGTCGCACAATGTTGGATATAATCCGGAACGGGGTTTTCAGGAACACGCTAGAAGTGGCGACCATTTCAGCGAAAGTTATGGAAGGGAGATTGAGATGGTTTGGCCACGTCCGCAGGAGGCAGGCCTCTGCTCCGGTGAGGAGGGTTGAGAGTTTATTGGTTGTAGGGGGTAGGAGGAGAGGCATACCGAGGAGGACGTGGGAGGAGCAGCTGAGATTAGATTTGAAGGCCTTAAACTTATCCGAGACCATGACTGTTGATAGGTGCTCTTGGAGGCGCCAGATCAGAGTTGCGGATTCTTTTTTAGGGAACAGTGTAGTAGTAGAGAGCCTTAGGATTGGGTTGTCTCGGTTAGCTTTGACCTAGAGCTGTGCATCTTTTTTTTTTGACAGGGAGCTGTGCGCAGAGGCAACCTCTCTTCTGTTAGAGCAGCGTTCATCGAGAGTGTTGTAGCCAAAGTCCCCTTAGGTAAGTCTCATGTGAATTACGCCATGGGCTCAGGTATGATTTTGAGTTCTTGAGCTTTTTCGAATCGTATGATTCTTTGTATATTTCACTCAATATTTTGTTGTGCACTAAGCTGGGGTCTTCACGGAAACAGCCTCCCTACCGTAAAATGTAGGGGCATGGTCTGCGTACATCTTACCCTTCCAGACCCTGCTGTGAGCGGGATATACTGGGTATGTTTGGTTTAGTTTGGTTTTTATGCTGCATGTCTACCAATTACCGGAGGGAGGAGAACATTTTATTTTTTTTACTGTTCTTTTGGACTGAATGAATCTAAATCAATCAAATGAATCGAATGGATTCGAATCGAATCGAATCGAATCAATGGACTCGAATCGAATCGAATCGAACTAAAATATATATTAAGGGTAAATAATAATAATAATAATAATAATAATAATAATAATAAACATAATAAATATAATAAAATAATAATAATAATAATATAATAAAATATAAATGATAAGTTGAGATCTATTTGATAAGGGTAAATTATAATAATATTAATGATATTAATAACAATAACGATAATAACTATAATAATAATAACAATAATAATAACACTGATAATAATGGTAAATAATAATAATAGTAATCAACAACAACAACAACGATAATAATAAATATTATTAATAATAATAGTAAATATTATTAGTAATAATAACAATAATAATAATTAAGATTAATAATAATAATAGTGATAATAATGGTAAATAATAATAATAGTAATCAACAACAACAACGATAAATATTATTAGTAATAATAACAATAATAATTATTAAGATTATTATTATTATTAATAATAATAATATAATAATAATAATCTTAATAATAATAAGAAGAAGAAGAAAAAAAAAAGAACTGGATTGAACTTAATGGACTCGAATCAATCGAATCAATCGAATGGATTCGAATCGAATCGAATCGAATCGAATGGACTTGAATCGAATCGAATCGAATCATAAAAATAAATCCAAAACAACAGGACCTTAGTTCCCTAATAATAGACCAAATTCCTAATTAGATGGAAAAGTAAAAAACCAAACCAAACATACCCAGTATATCCCGCTCAGAGCAGGGTCTGGGGAGGGTAAGATGTACGCAGACCATGCCCCTACTTATTACGGTAGGGAGGCTGTTTCCGTGAAGACCTCCAGCTTAGTGCACAGCAGAATATTGAGTAAAAAAAAAAACTAAAAAGCTCGATACCATACCTGAGCCCATGGCTTAATCCACATGGGACTTACCTAAGCAGAATTTGGCTACTTCACTCCCGATGAACGTTGCTCTAACAGAAGAAAGGTTGGCTCAACGCACAGCTCCCTGTCAAAAATACACCACACGCAAAGACAATAGGATAAAATAAACAATAAAGTAAAACAATACAATGCTCTAGGTCAAAGCTAACCGAGACAACCCAACCCTGAGGCTCTCAACTACAGCATCGCTCCCTACAAAAGAATCCACAACTCTGATCTGGCGCCTCCAAGCGCACCTATCAACAGCCATGGTCTCGGAAAGGTTTAAGGGCTTCAAATCTAATCTCAGCTGCTGCTCCCACGTCCTCCTCGGTCTGCCTCTCCTCCTCTCCCCGACAACCAATAAACTCTCGTCCCTCCTCACCGGAGCAGATGCCTGCCTCCTCCGGACGTGGCCAAACCATCTCAATCTCCCTTCCCTAACTTTCGCTGAAATGGGCGCCACTTCCGGCGCGTTCCTGAAAACCCCGTTCGCGATTCTATCTAACATTGTGCGACCACATGACCAACGTAACATTCTCATTTCAGCCACTTCCAACTTGATCTCAAGCGACTTCTTCATCGCCCAACATTCGAAGCCATACAACATTGCAGGTCGGATTGCCGCTCTATAGAATTTACCCTTCAACTTTAGAGGGACTTTCTTGTCGCATAGGACCCCTGTCGCTGCTCTCCACCTTAGCCACCCCGCCTTAATGCGATGAGTGATATCATCTTCACACTCACCTTCCTTCTGAATGATCGAACCCAAATACTTGAACTTATCCGTACGGGGTACGATCTGATCCGCAATCATAACCTCTACATCTTCCTCGTTGGCCTCACCACTAAAGTTACACCAGAGATACTCGGTCTTAGACCGGCTCACACGCAAGCCCTGGGATTCTAACTTAAACCTCCATAGCTCCAACTTCGAGTTCACCTCCCTCCTCGACTCTTCCACTAACACAATATCGTCAGCAAAAAGTATGCACCACGGGACGCCATCTTGTATCCCCCGCGAAATGACGTCAAGGATAAGAGCGAAGAGAAGAGGGCTAAGCGCCGACCCCTGTTGTAGCCCTATCTCAACCGGAAAATACTGGGTGTCACCAACTGGGGTCCTTACGCACGTCCTAGCTTGGGAGTACATGTCTTGGATCGCCCTAACGAACGGTAACGACACCCTCCTCTCTATTAGGCTCCTCCAAATAACATCGCACGGAATGCTATCATAAGCATTCTCTAGATCTATGAACACCATATGGAGGCCCTTACGCCGCTCTCTAAACTTCTCCATAAGGCGTCTGACGAGATGAATGGCCTCAGTCGTGTAACACCCCCAATCCACTCAGGGATATTACACGCCGTAGACCCTCTCCTCGAAGATCTACCAGGCTGGTAACACATTTAACATCTCGACAATGCCTTCAAGGCTACACTGACTCAGTAGACCGATTTGGTCTTTCCACAAATACATACAACTCAAATACAACTCATGCCCACGCAGGGGACCAAAATACAACTACACTGCATAACGGAACAATACAAAGAAATGGAAAATAAAGTACAACCGAACCAACACACGATATACGGTTCCTCATGTGATTAGTATCGATCATCTTTCATCATCCTTCGTGCCGACCCTGTGTTATGCTCCAAAACCCGAATGCAAAACAGACATCCACCCCGAATACTCGGGGGTTAGCAAAACTCCACCGCTTTGCTAGTGCAAATACAAAGTGCAAATACGAGCCATACAATTCACATTCCACGAATAACACAACCGAGGATCCTCAAGGATCCAAACGAAACGAAAAGTACTTCCCGAGGCAAGGGTTTGAGAAAACATTTCAAAAACGAAATATCATAAATCAATGGAAGTAATTTATAAAACAGTTTAGAATGCCATCGAGAGTTTTAATAGAAAACAATTTAGGATTATCAAATCCTACTTTCGAAAACCGAAAGACAAAAGGGGTCACCGCCCAAAGGTTTACTTTCAAAATGACATTAACCAACCGTTGGGATTTTAGCCCCAAATCCGTAAAACGACTTTTACAAAACCATTGGGATTTTAGCCCCAAATCTCATCAACTCACGGTACACAAGAACGACCAGGAGGTTCGTATCCCAACATCAAAATCCACAAATAAAGGATTTAAAACAAACAACAAAATACTCCAGTGCCATCCTAGCCAAGTAAGCCAAACGAACACTTACCTCTTACACACTTAGTCAATGCATGCAATCATGAAAACCGTTCGAAAGCACTCATTCCGGAAATGCCAATATCAAATCACATTAGCAAAAATGCACCACAATTAACCGTCGATCCACACCTCCGTGGACCCCTACCGAGACCCCGTCGGATCTAACCCGTAGTGGTTAAAAGCAAAGCTCGCGGTCCACAGCTTCGTGGAACCCTACCGAGACCCCGTCGAGTCTAACCCGTAGTGAGCATACACACACACACGTTACTCATGCAACACTAATATGCTAAGAATGTAAGTTCATTAAGAATACTCACTAGATATGGCCATTAACTCGACACCATTATCAAACTCTTCAAAATTTCGATAACAAGATTAAATAAGGAAATACACGATTCCATAACTTAAACAATATGAGTATCATCATAAAATCCTTCGACGTTCAAAATAATCAAATCATAATCAATTCTCAAAACAACGATCACAAAAAACACGCGTTTTGAAATAAAGCCATTAACGAGGCCAATCAAATCCTTTTGAAACTTCATTTCAAATAACCAAACAAACACATCAAGACCACCACCGATCAAAATATACATAACACGAGAAAAGTATGGGCAAGGTACTTGCCTCGATACCACGAGCACTGAACCACGAACGGATACGGCTCAACCGGGAAGCTTCTAACGCCCGATGCTAACGAAAAGGAATACGACAACGAACGGAACGGAAGAATCAAGCACGACCGCGAGGAACCGACGAAAATGAACCTAACGATTCGAATAGCACAATCACAACCACTTCTAAACGATTACGGAAATGGAATACAACCGGAAACCCGCCTACGATTCATGTATATTCGCACAAAAATAACAACGAGGGCGGACCACAACCAAACCCTCTCGATTCCGTAAAACTATGAAAATATACCATGAATCCGTAGGAAAACTAATGATATCAACAAGATTAATCATATTCATCAAGAATCCATCAACAAAACGGAAAGAATCGGACAAAACCCCAAAATCCCCAATTATCCAAAAAGGTAGGGTTTCAAGAGATTACCTTGAGTGATTCAAGTATTAAGATCCGTAGAACACGCGTTAGATTGATTATCCGAGCCTCACAACCGAAAGGAAATGATGAAAATCGACTTCTGATGAAGAACTCTCCCCTCTATATTTTCTCTCGCGACGCAAAGGGAAAAATGGGGAAGGAAATGAGCTTCACGCTCAAAACAACACATTTATAGTGTAACACAACAGAACCTATCGGCCACCTATCGGCCGATAGGCCCAACCGATACCCATACGGAATGCCGTGAGAGTCTATCGACCCCCTATCGGCCGAAAGGCTCCCGGAAGTGCTCGGCCAAAATCAAACGACCATAACTCTCTCGTCCAGGACTCCGATTGACTCACCGTTTGAACCATTGGAAAGCTAACTCGATGTTCTATAATATTGCAAAGATTTATAATTTTTGGAGTTACCAAAAATTAATGGTGATCTAACAAAGACGAACTCATACTTAGAAAAGTCGTTTAGTAATCCTGAATTCAACAAAACGACACCGAAACCCGAACCTGAATACGAACCGAAGATACGGTTACGAAGTACTCACAAGGACGAATCTAAGAGCTAGTAGAACACACAATTCCGACCACCCGAAGGCTCGAAATTCGACAACGGAAGGTAATTACCCCAAACTTTGGGAAATTACGAAAGTGGCCCAAATGCCCGAAAATCACCATACGTGATCGAATAACCAAACAGAAGTTCATAACACGTCTAACAAAGTTAAACGGACTTACAGGAAACTCGAAACAGCAGTTTCGAACGAGATTCGCAAGAATCGGAGTCAAGCGCGGAAAAGTCGCTAAAAAGCACGGAACTCAACGAAACGACACCGAAACGAACTCGGATGTCAAAAAGTGTAGAATTAATCATTCCCAGAATGATGAAACGGACGTGAGCGAGTTGTCAAAACGGACTCCGACCGAAAAAAGAAATTTTACCGAAAATCGAAAATTGCGGATATTACATTCTACCCTCCTTAAAAGAAGTTTCGTCCCGAAACTTAAAACAAGTAGGGGGAAGAAATATTCCGTCAGGAAAAACTCAACAAGATACACAAGAATGCGTAACTAATGCCCAACGGCGAAATGTTACAAACAACGCAAAGGAATATACGGCGTGAAAACACGCTCCACGGCGACCAACACAATGTCGCCGTTAGGGATACAATAAAACCAACAAATGACAAGCGTCATCAAACGGATAATATAGCCAAGTCAATTATCCGACAATCACAAAACACAACGAACGAAAGTCAGTATGATCGACCATCCCAACGGTACATCAATCGAAACGCGAGCCAATCGCTGAACTAATACTGAATTCCACCGCCCAAGGGTTGGAAGATCGAAAACGAGACTAATTTCCCAAACTTAAGGGAATTAGGAAGGAGCATGAACGTTCAACAATCACGAAACGAGAACAAAAACCGAACAAACAAACGATCGAGACAACAAAAATCGAACAATCATGTTCGAATCACAAAGAACAATAAAGTTCAAACAACAACTCCGAGGATGATCTTGTGAGAACTACAAGACATACATTGCCGAAGATCCACAGGAAAGGGAATAGCGATTGAAAGGTCACCACGACGAACGAGTTATTCCGAAACGATACAACACTGCTCGATAAACAAAAACAAGGGCGTGACAAGCTCAAATGCCAACGAACATAAATGAGTCGACAGAGTCGAAAACATAAGAGTTCCAAATCCGATCCACTTCGAATAAAAGAACTAGTAGAACCAGATGATGTCACTCCCAAACAAGGTTCACAAGAATCGAATCCGAACCCAAAAAGTAACATCGATAACCGTATCAACTCAAAACAAGATCACGCTGCTCGACGATGAAATCAAATACCGAACAAGTTCATAAAGTACCAACGAACATGAGCGAATCGATAGATCGGGGGAAGAGAAAATACAAGTCAAAATAGTACGGGCATTACCTCCGACCTCGTCCACGAAATTCACAAAAACGGGAGCAAGGTAACAAGACATTAAACAATCGACGCATAACGGAACCATCACCGATGCACACGGTCATACCAACCCAAGTTCTAACAGCTCGCACATGCGCGACAACACAGAAATCACCACGAGACGACAACATTCAACACCAACATCCCACCTCTCACAGGGGGCTAGCACAACAAATGTGTGAAAAGCGACTCAACGCTTACACCGCCAATTCGATCATACTCGGGAGTAAACATCATAATGACAACGCGAACATCATACATACATACCCAGCCCTCAAACGGGAATGGATAGGTTTTAAAAACGAAAATCTCGTTTTGAAAAATAATTTAGAAGAACACCGGTTGATCTTGAGTATCACCTTTCAAAAAGTATAAATGTGAAACATCGTTATCGAGACATTGGAGAACCATTTCGCATTTGATAAAAATGAGGACATTTTCTCTTAGTGAAAACTTTCAAAATATTCGACCCTCGGGTCTAAATAAAAGTGTTGAAAATATATCAAAACATTTTGGTCCTCGAGGTAGAAAATTTTTGAAATACATTGTGGCATCTAGGATGTACCACAAGAAAATAACTCATTTGAAAAGTATGTCTCGAAATTTATTTTTCTAAGATACTCAAGGTTTTCAAAAATCCAATAGGCCAGAATGCCCAAAACTCACACATACCGACGTTCAATAAAACAACTCCTAGCACAGGCATCAAAACGTTTAAAATCAAGACAATACATGTCTTTAAACGAAAATAAACGATAAAATACCACATTCAGAACAAAACCACTGATAAAATACCCTCCCGCACTGGCTAGTGAACAAGCCGAACGCGTATAAGCACAAAGCTTCCACAAGAGACTTGTAAAACGTGCAAATCGATTCGAAAATCATCAACAACGGAGAAAAAAAAAAAAACAATAAAAAGACATCACAAACGATTTACATTCCTCGTATAAATCAAATACGAGAGTCGACTAAATACATATCGTGAAATCAAAATTCACATAAGGATTCCACCACTTAACAAATAATCATAAAAATAGCTCGTGTCACACGAGGCACAACACAAAGAAGGGAGACTTACTTCCACAGGTCGCACGAAGATGATGATCGCCCCACGATACTAATCACGACCAACAAACTCAAACGACGCGTCGCGACACGACTCAGTCAGATAAAAATCCAACGAAACAAGGCTCAAACAACACGACTTGACCCGACAGCCTAGGTTTCCTCAACCTAAGCTCCGATACCATTTATGTAACACCCCCAATCCACTCAGGGATATTACACGCCGTAGACCCTCTCCTCGAAGATCTACCAGGCTGGTAACACATTTAACATCTCGACAATGCCTTCAAGGCTACACTGACTCAGTAGACCGATTTGGTCTTTCCACAAATACATACAACTCAAATACAACTCATGCCCACGCAGGGGACCAAAATACAACTACACTGCATAACGGAACAATACAAAGAATGAAAATAAAGTACAACCGAACCAACACACGATATACGGTTCCTCATGTGATTAGTATCGATCATCTTTCATCATCCTTCGTGCCGACTCGTGTTATGCTCCAAAACCCGAATGCAAAACAGACATCCACCCCGAATACTCGGGGGTTAGCAAAACTCCACCGCTTTTGCTAGTGCAAATACAAAGTGCAAATACGAGCCATACAATTCACATTCCACGAATAACACAACCGAGGATCCTCAAGGATCCAAACGAAACGAAAAGTACTTCCCGAGGCAAGGGTTTGAGAAAACATTTCAAAACGAAATATCATAAATCAATGGAAGTAATTTATAAAACATTTAGAATGCCATCGAGAGTTTTAATAGAAAACAATTTAGGATTATCAAATCCTACTTTTCAAAACCAAAAGACAAAAGGGGTCACCGCCCCAAAGGTTTACTTTCGAAAATGACATTAACCAACCGTTGGGATTTTAGCCCCAAATCCAAAAACGACTTTTACAAAACCATTGGGATTTTAGCCCCAAATCTCATCAACTCACGACACAAGAACGACTGTGAGGTTCGTATCCCAACATCAAAATCCACAAATAAAGGATTTAAAACAAACAACAAAATACTCCAAAGGCCATCCTAGCCAAGTAAGCCAAACGAACACTTACCTCTTACACACTTAGTCAATGCATGCAATCATGAAAACCGCTCGAAAGCACTCATTTCCTAAATGCCAATATCAAATCACATTAGCAAAAATGCACCACAATTAACCGTCGATCCACACCTCCGTGGACCCCTACCGAGACCCCGTCTGATCTAACCCGTAGTGGTTAAAAGCAAAGCTCGCGTCCACAGCCTTCGTGGAACCCTACCGAGACCCCGCCGAAGTCTAACCCGTAGTGAGCATACACACACACACGTTACTCATGCAACACTAATATGCTAAGAATGTAAGTTCATTAAGAATACTCACTAGAGATGGCCATTAACTCGACACCATTATCAAACTCTTCAAAATTTCGATAACAAGATTAAATAAGGAAATACACGATTCCATAACTTAAACAATATGAGTATCATCATAAAATCCTTCGACGTTCAAAATAATCAAATCATAATCAATTCTCAAAACACCGCTCACAAAACACACGCGTTTTGAAAGAAAGCCTTTAACGAGGCCAATCAAATCCTTTGAAACTTCATTTCAAATAACCAAACAAACACATCAAGACGACCACCGATCATCATATACATAAACGAAAAGTATGGGCAAGGTACTTGCCTCGATACCACGAGCACGGAACCACGAACGGATACGGCTCAACCGGGAAGCTTCTAACGCCCGATGCTAACGAAAAGGAATACGACAACGAACGGAACGGAAGAATCAAGCACGACCGCGAGGAACCGATTTAAAATGAACCTAACGATTCGAATAGCACAATCACAACCACTTCTAAACGACACGGAAATGGAATACACTGAAACCCGCCTACGATTCATGTATATTCGCACAAAAATAACAACGAGGGCGGACCACAACCAAACCCTCTCGATTCCGTAAAACTATGAAAATATACCATGAATCCGTAGGAAAACTAATGATATCAACAAGATTAATCATATTCATCAAGAATCCATCAACAAAACGGAAAGAATCGGACAAAACCCCAAAATCCCCAATTATCCAAAAAGGTAGGGTTTCAAGAGATTACCTTGAGTGATTCAAGTATTAAGATCCGTAGAACACGCGTTAGATTGATTATCCGAGCCTCACAACCGAAAGGAAATGATGAAAATCGACCCCCGGATGAAGAACTCTCCCCCTCTATATTTTCTCTCTCGCGACGCAGTGGAAAAATGGGGAAGGAAATGAGCTTCACGCTCAAAACAACACATTTATAGTGTAACACAGCAGAACCTATCGGCCAGCCTATCGGCCGATAGGCCCAACCGATACCCATACGGAATGCCGGCAGTAGAGTCTATCGACCCCCTATCGGCCGAAAGGCTCCCGGAAGTGCTCGCCAAAATCAAACGACCATAACTCTCTCGTCCGGACTCCGATTGACTCACCGTTTGAACCATTGGAAAGCTAACTCGATGTTCTATAATATTGCAAAGATTTATAATTTTTGGAGTTACCAAAAATTAATGGTGATCTAACAAAGACGAACTCATACTTAGAAAAGTCGCTTAGTAATCCCGAATTCAACAAAACGACACCGAAACCCGAACTCGAATACGAACCGAAGATACGGTTACGAAGTACTCACAAGGACGAATCTAAGAGCTAGTAGAACACACAATTCCGACCACCCGAAGGCTCGAAATTCGACAACGGAAGGTAATTACCCCAAACTTTGGGAAATTACGAAAGTGGCCCAAATGCCCGAAAATCACCATACGTGATCGAATAACCAAACAGAAGTTCATAACACGTCTAACAAAGTTAAACGGACTTACAGAAAGTCAAACAATAGCCAACGAGATTCGCAAGAATCGGAGTCAAGCGGAAAAGTCGCTAAAAGCACTAACTCAACGAAACGACACCAAACGAACTCGATGTCAAAAAGTGTAGAATTAATCATTCCTGCAATGATGAAACGGACGTGAGCGAGTTGTCAAACGGACTCGACCAAAAAGAAATTTTACCGAAAATCGAAAATTGCGATATTACATTCTACCCTCCTAAAAGAAGTTTCGTCCAAACTTAAAACAAGTAGGGAAGAAATATTCCGTCAGAAAACTCAACAAGATACACAAGAATGCGTAACTAATGCCCAACGGCGAAATGTTACAAACAACGCAAAGGAATATACGGCGTGAAAACACGCTCCACGGCGACCAACACAATGTCGCCGTTAGGGATACAATAAAACCAACAAATGACAAGCGTCATCAAACGGATAATATAGCCAAGTCAATTATCCGACAATCACAAAACACAACGAACGAAAGTCAGTATGATCGACCATCCCAACGGTACATCAATCGAAACGCGAGCCAATCGCTGAACTAATACTGAATTCCACCGCCCAAGGGTTGGAAGATCGAAAACGAGACTAATTTCCCAAACTTAAGGGAATTAGGAAGGAGCATGAACGTTCAACAATCACGAAACGAGAACAAAAACCGAACAAACAAACGATCGAGACAACAAAAATCGAACAATCATGTTCGAATCACAAAGAACAATAAAGTTCAAACAACAACTCCGAGGATGATCTTGTGAGAACTACAAGACATACATTGCCGAAGATCCACAGGAAAGGGAATAGCGATTGAAAGGTCACCACGACGAACGAGTTATTCCGAAACGATACCACACTCGTTCGATAAACAAAAACAAGGGCAGGACAAGCTCAGAAATGCCAACGAACATAAATGAGTCGACAGAGTCGAAAACATAAGAGTTCCAAATCCGATCCACTTCGAATAAAAGAACTAGTAGAACCAGATGATGTCACTCCCAAACAAGGTTCACAAGAATCGAACTGAACCCGAAAAAGTAACATCGATAACCAGATCAACTCAAAACAAGATCACAATGCTCGGACGATGAAACTGAAATACCGAACAAGTTCATAAAGTACCAACGAACATGAGCGAATCGATAGACTGGGGGAAGAGAAAATACAGAAGTCAAAATAGTACGGGCATTACCTCCGACCTCGTCCACGAAATTCACAAAAACGAGAGCAAGGTAACAAGACATTAAACAATCGACGCATAACGGAACCATCACCGATGCACACGGTCATACCAACCCAAGTTCTAACAGCTCGCACATGCGCGACAACACAGAAATCACCACGAGACGACAACATTCAACACCAACATCCCACCTCTCACAGGGGGCTAGCACAACAAATGTGTGAAAAGCGACTCAACGCTTACACCGCCAATTCGATCATACTCGGGAGTAAACATCATAATGACAACGCGAACATCATACATACATACCCAGCCCTCAAACGGGAATGGATAGGTTTTAAAAACGAAAATCTCGTTTTGAAAAATAATTTAGAAGAACACCGGTTGATCTTGAGTATCACCTTTCAAAAAGTATAAACGTGAAACATCGTTATCGAGACATTGGAGAACCATTTCGCATTTGATAAAAATGAGGACATTTTCTCTTAGTGAAAACTTTCAAAATATTCGACCCTCGGGTCTAAATAAAAGTGTTGAAAATATATCAAAACATTTTGGTCCTCGAGGTAGAAAATTTTTGAAATACATTGTGGCATCTAGGATGTACCACAAGAAAATAACTCATTTGAAAAGTATGTCTCGAAATTTATTTTTCTAAGATACTCAAGGTTTTCAAAAATCCAATAGGCCAGAATGCCCAAAACTCACACATACCGACGTTCAATAAAACAACTCCTAGCACAGGCATCAAAACGTTTAAAATCAAGACAATACATGTCTTTAAACGAAAATAAACGATAAAATACCACATTCAGAACAAAACCACTGATAAAATACCCTCCCGCACTGGCTAGTGAACAAGCCGAACGCGTATAAGCACAAAGCTTCCACAAGAGACTTGTAAACGTGCAAATCGATTCGAAAATCATCAACAACGGAGAAAAAAACAACAATAAAAGACATCACAAACGATTTACATTCCTCGTATAAATCAAATACGAGAGTCGACTAAATACATATCGTGAAATCAAAATTCACATAAGGATTCCACCACTTAACAAATAATCATAAAAATAGCTCGTGTCACACGAGGCACAACACAAAGAAGGGAGACTTACTTCCACAGGTCGCACGAAGATGATGATCGCCCCACGATACTAATCACGACCAACAAACTCAAACGACGCTGGCCGCGACACGACTACCGATAAAAATCCAACGAAACAAGGCTCAAACAACACGACTTGACCCGGCGGCCTAGGTTTCCTCAACCTAAGCTCCGATACCATTTATGTAACACCCCAATCCACTCGTGGATATTACACGCCGTAGACCCTCTCCTCGAAGATCTACCAGCCGGTAACACATTTAACATCTCGACAATGCCTTCAAGGCTACACCGACTCGAGACCGATTTGGTCTTTCCACAAATACATACAACTCAAATACAACTCATGCCCACGCAGGGACCAAAATACAACTACACCCGCATAACGGAACAATACAAAGAATGAAAATAAAGTACAACCGAACCAACACACGATATACGGTTCCTCATGTGATTAGTATCGATCATCTTTCATCATCCTTCGTGCCGACCCCGTGTTATGCTCCAAAACCCGAATGCAAAAACAGACATCCACCCCGAATACTCGGGGGTTAGCAAACTCCACCGCTTTTGCTAGTGCAAATACAAAGTGCAAATACGAGCCATACAATTCACATTCCACGACTAACAATAACCGAGGATCCTCAAGGATCCAAACGAAACGAAAAGTACTTCCCGAGGCAAGGGTTTGAGAAAACATTTCAAAACGAAATATCATAAATCAATGGAAGTAATTTATAAACAGTTTAGAATGCCATCGAGAGTTTTAATAGAAAACAATTTAGGATTATCAAATCCTACTTTTCGAAAACCAAAAGACAAAAGGGGTCACCGCCCCAAAGGTTTACTTTCTGAAAAATGACATTAACCAACCGTTGGGATTTTAGCCCCAAATCCGTAAAACGACTTTTACAAAACCATTGGGATTTTAGCCCCAAATCTCATCCACTCACGGTACACAAGAACGACCAGGAGGTTCGTATCCCAACATCAAAATCCACAAATAAAGGATTTAAAACAAACAACAAAATACTCCAGTGCCATCCTAGCCAAGTAAGCCAAACGAACACTTACCTCTTACACACTTAGTCAATGCATGCAATCATGAAAACCGCTCAAAGCACTCATTTCCTAAATGCCAATATCAAATCACCTGAGCAAAAATGCACCACAAGTAACCCTCGATCCACACCTCCGTGGACCCCTACCGAGACCCCGTCGGATCTAACCCGTAGTGGTTAAAAGCAAAGCTCGCGGTCCACAGCCTTCGTGGAACCCTACCGAGACCCCGCCGAGTCTAACCCGTAGTGAGCATACACACACACACGTTACTCATGCAACACTAATATGCTAAGAATGTAAGTTCATTAAGAATACTCACTAGAGATGGCCATTAACTCGACACCATTATCAAACTCTTCAAAATTTCGATAACAAGATTAAATAAGGAAATACACGATTCCATAACTTAAACAATATGAGTATCATCATAAAATCCTTCGACGTTCAAAATAATCAAATCATAATCAATTCTCAAAAAACCGCTCACAAAACACACGCGCTTTTGAAAGAAAGCCTTTAACGAGGCCAATCAAATCCTTTTGAAACTTCATTTCAAATAACCAAACAAACACATCAAGACGACCACCGATCATCATATACATAAAACGAGAAAAGTATGGGCAAGGTACTTGCCTCGATACCACGAGCACGGAACCACGAACGGATACGGCTCAACCGGGAAGCTTCTAACGCCCGATGCTAACGAAAAGGAATACGACAACGAACTAACGGAAGAATCAAGCACGACCGCGAGGAACCGACGAAAATGAACCTAACGATTCGAATAGCACAATCACAACCACTTCTAAACGATTACGGAAATGGAATACACCCGGAAACCCGCCTACGATTCATGTATATTCGCACAAAAATAACAACGAGGGCGGACCACAACCAAACCCTCTCGATTCCGTAAAACTATGAAAATATACCATGAATCCGTAGGAAAACTAATGATATCAACAAGATTAATCATATTCATCAAGAATCCATCAACAAAACGGAAAGAATGACAAAACCCCAAAATCCCCAATTATCCAAAAAGGTAGGGTTTCAAGAGATTACCTTGAGTGATTCAAGTATTAAGATCCGTAGAACACGCGTTAGATTGATTATCCGAGCCTCACAACCGAAAGGAAATGATGAAAATCGACTCGGATGAAGAACTCTCCTCTATATTTTCTCTCGCGACGCAGTGGAAAAATGGGGAAGGAAATGAGCTTCACGCTCAAAACAACACATTTATAGTGTAACACAGCAGAACCTATCGGCCAGCCTATCGGCCGATAGGCCCAACCGATACCCATACGGAATGCCGGGCAAGAGAGTCTATCGACTTCCTATCGGCCGAAAGGCTCCCGGAAGTGCTCGCCAAAATCAAAACGACCATAACTCTCTCGTCCGGACTCCGATTGACTCACCGTTTGAACCATTGGAAAGCTAACTCGATGTTCTATAATATTGCAAAGATTTATAATTTTTGGAGTTACCAAAAATTAATGGTGATCTAACAAAGACGAACTCATACTTAGAAAAGTCGTTTAGTAATCCCGAATTCAACAAAACGACACCGAAACCCGAACCTGAATACGAACCGAAGATACGGTTACGAAGTACTCACAAGGACGAATCTAAGAGCTAGTAGAACACACAATTCCGACCACCCGAAGGCTCGAAATTCGACAACGGAAGGTAATTACCCCAAACTTTGGGAAATTACGAAAGTGGCCCAAATGCCCGAAAATCACCATACGTGATCGAATAACCAAACAGAAGTTCATAACACGTCTAACAAAGTTAAACGGACTTACAGGAAAGTCGAAACAGCAGTTTGGAACGAGATTCGCAAGAATCGGAGTCAAGCGCGGAAAAGTCGCTAAAAAGCACGGAACTCAACGAAACGACACCGAAACGAACTCGGATGTCAAAAAGTGTAGAATTAATCATTCCCAGAATGATGAAACGGACGTGAGCGAGTTGTCAAAACGGACTCCGACCGAAAAAAGAAATTTTACCGAAAATCGAAAATTGCGGATATTACAAGTCGTGGACCTCCCCGGCATGAAGTCAAATTGGTTCTCTGAGATCTCAACTTCTCTTCTAACCCTGCATTCCACCACTCTTTCCCAAAGTTTCATAATATGACTGAGGAATTTAATACCCATATAGTTACAACTCTGAGCATCGCCTTTGTGCGCTTCGCGAAGTCATTAATTTGTAAATTCACGAAAATAAAGTAAATAAAGATTTGTGCGCTTCGTCCGGCTGCTTCATCAGATGTGTGTCTTTTTCTACCTAACATGCTATCCAATGCATGGGATTTCCTTGGGGATAGTTACGATTTTATTCTTATTTGATTATTCTTTGGAAAATTTACACTATTTGCGATTGTTTTATTAGTCGTTTCTTTTTTGTTTATTATTATTTTTGCTGATTATTTTGTCATTCTTTTCCATTTTAATTTTTATATTACCGATTCCTTTGTCTTATTTTGCTGAGTGCATCGTTTGATATTGTGATATTTTATGGAGGTTGGTTATTTTGGACCGTGGAATATGGTCGGAAAAGATAGAGAAAATTCATCCCTTCAGTCACTTTGTCAGAGTCAATGTCAATATTTGTCAAGAGAGTTAGTTTGTACAAATTATAGTTAAAAAGGACATGGTTGGACCAATATACCCTTACTTTTCAATAAAATTAAACCACTTTATCTCTCTCATTATCTTTTCTGAGTTTCTGGGTTACGACGTATGTATTTCGTACCGTCTCGTTACCATGTGTTGTTTACCTTTTGTGTTATTGTATCGTAACTTCGTATTTTATTTACCGTGTTGGAATATTGTACACGAAGTACCAGTAAGCGAATACGATGTTTGTTTTTCATTACATTCGTTACATTACCCGGTTAATAATTGATCATTTATTATTTATTTTTCGTTACGTTTCGTTACGTTCGTTACCAATATAGTAACATGTTAAGTTTAAATGGTACGCTTGGTAAGAAGTTACAATTTCTTACCAATATACCAGAACCCCATTAAGACAGATACTAATTCGTAGCTGGAAATAGTTACGGTTACACTAATACGAAGTCATTAGTTCGAAACTTCGTACTAGTTACACTTGGTAAAAAGTTACAATTTATTACCAATATACCAGAACCCCATTAAGACAGATACTAATTCATAACTGAAAATAGTTACGGTTACACTAATACAAAGTTATTAATTCGTAAATTCGTACTAGTTACACTTGGTAAGAAGTTACAATTTCTTACCAATATACTAGAGTGTAAACAGTGACACCCTTACTAATTCGTAGCTCGAAATAGTTACGGTTACACTAATACAAAGCCATTAATTCGTAACTTCGTACTAGTTACACTTGGTAAGAAGTTACAATTTCTTACTAATATACCAGAGTATAAACAGTGACACCCTTACTAATTCGTAGGTGGAAATAATTACGGTTACACTAATACGAAGTCATTCATTCGTAACTTCGTACTAGTTACACTTGGTAAGAAGTTATAATTTCTTATCAATATACCAGAACCCCATTAAGACAGATACTAATTCGTAGCTGGAAGTAGTTACGGTTACACTAATACGAAGTCATTAATTCGTAACTTCGTACTAGTTACACTTGGTAAGAAATTACAATTTCTTACCAATATACCAGAGTGTAAACAGTGACACACTTACGAATTCATAACTGGAAATAGTTACGGTTACACTAATACGAAGTCATTAATTCGTAACTCGTACATATTAACGACATCATCTTGACTGTAAACAGTGACACCCTTACAAATTCATCTCTCAGCTCCATAGTGAAAAAAAAACTACAATTTATTAATAAAAACGAATATATCTAAAATTTAAAGACGAGATAAGAACACAAAAGTAAGGCGGCGGCGCTGGGGGTTCGGACTTGCGAAGAAGACAAATGGAGAAGGCGATGGCAAGAATGGCGATTGAGACAAAGACGGTTGATGCTGAAAAACAATATTTGCCACAAAAAATTAGACACACACAAACCCTAAAAAAAGAAGAAGCAAATCAACAAAAATTCCAATCTTCTTCTTCTTTCCAGCAAAAATCCACGAGAAAATTATAAAATAAACTTCAAAAACAAGCATCAAAAATAAATTTTCCAGTTTTTTTTTTCTAGTTTTAAAAATTAAACAAAGAAAAAAAATATATAATCATATATACCTCACTGGGCAAACGCTTAGTTCTTCTTCAATACGGCCGAGCAGGGCTTGAACCTTCTCCTTAATATCCAGCCTTGAATCGACTTGCCATCTTTCATTGACACTTAGCCAACATCTCCAGCCAGAAACCGGTGCCGGCAGCCTGTCCGGCGACGTCTGCGATTTTCACACAGTCAAGGTGTAAATCGCCTCTTCGTCACCCAAATTTTTACAATACCGCCTGCTCGTCGTCAGATCGTAGTTCTATTCTCGATCCGTAATCCTGTATAAGTCGCATACAACAAAGATCGCTCTTTCATGCTACCGCCGTCTACCTTCCTCCCGACGACTGAAACCTGCTCCGTTCATGGTGCGGCGAGCAGAAGATGGTGCCCAGGTGGTGCTGAGAAGTGGCAGAAGTTGTTGTCGCCGGTGGAAAAGGGCGGCGAAGCCAGAAGTTTGGTAAGGGGAGAGGGAGAAGATCGGCGGTTGCAGATCGAGCCGCAGAGACGAGAGAAAACAAGGGAGAAGGGACGAGAGAAGAGAGAATGTAAGGGTAAATTGGTTCAAATTTGTCTTTTTTGGCTACAATTTGTACAAACTAAGTTGCATGATAAATATTGATATTTACTAAGCTATATGGCTAAAGTATGTCTTCTCTCATAACGACGGTTGATTGTTGTTGTTGTTATAGTCGGCGTTGATATGTTCTTTTAAAAAATTTCAATTCCACAAATTTTTATTATTTATAATAAATACAAATTATAAATAAATATATCGAGCATATATAAAAGGTATTCACATATGTACATAAGGTAACTAAATTACGACATGATAGTATCCACAAATGTGTTGTTGAATCTGTATTACAAGTGCAAATAACTCGATGTTCAACAATAAACGTCAACAAAATGTTCATATTTAAGTAACTAAAATAAATACATTTAAAGTGTCGCAATGTGTGTTCATCTATTTTTTATTGTTAGAAATTATAAAAATAAATTAGCATTAAAATTATGTATCCAAATTAATATCCAGATAGCCAAACTACAACTTGCAAGTATCTAAAATCCTATGAACTTGTCCCTTCATTTTTTATTATAAAGTAAAAAAGAATAGTGAGCAAAAACAACCTGTATACAAATGCAATATCAAGATACCAAACCACACTTGATAGTATCCATAATATTTTATATTTATTTTTTATTGTTAAATAAAATAAATTAATAAGTATGAATAACCGATATATAAATTCAATTTCTTGGTAACCAAAACTACACGTAATACTATCAATAGTTTCTTATATATTGCCATTGTTAATGTAAATAAATTAACAAGCAATAATAACGGGTATCAAAAAATAATATCCATGTACCAATACTTCTTCATCCATAATTTTGTACATATATTTTTCATATAAATAAATTTGAGCAACAATAACATGTATCCAAATACAAACATTCAGGTAACCCACACTAGTACAAATCTAGGATTTCGTCACACATGCTGTTTTTTGAACGGACACACAGTCAGATATTTATGTGGCTAAATGTACCAGAATATAATAAACAGTCACACTTGATCCGACTTGTGTGACCATTTCGGAATTTCATTGTCACACATTTGAATATTTATGTGACTAGAGGTAACTGGTAATTTTTTTTTGATTATTTAGTCACTTATAATTTGGGACGTGTGGCAAATACAAATAAGTTTGAAACATTAGTCACACTATATATATACATATGTGACAAATATATGTCATACAATTGAACAGTGTGACCAAAATTCATATATGGTCACATGAAGTAATTGTGTATGTGGCTAAATCATATAGTCAAGTTTGTCACACATTATTTAAAAGTGATCATTATTTTTGTCAATATTTAGCCACATATGAATTTGAAATGTGTGACAACTGAAAAGTAAGTTTGAAGCATTAGTCACGATATGCATTTAAAAGTGACAAATATATGTCACACACTTGAACACTGTGACCAAATGCCATATATGGTCACACTAAACATTTTGTCACATTATTTAAGTGTAGCCAAAATCCAAGACATATGGTCACGTAACTTAATGTGTGTGTTTAAAATTTAGTTTGTGTTAGCTTGCCAAAAGCTAATCTGTATGATCACATTTACTTCTAACACTGTGACCAAATGCCATATATGGTCACACTAAATGGTTTTGTCACACATTATCTAAGTGTAGCCAAAATCCAGTACATATGATCACGTAACTTAATATGTGTGTTTAAAGTTTAGTTTGTGTTAGCTTGCCAAAAGATAATCGTATAGACACATTTACTTCTACCATGATCATGTGACTATATGCCTTTACAATAGCCACAACATATCACAAATGTGTGACTAAATTATGTTTATGGCCACATTTAAGGTGATTCTATGTGACCAATATGTTCATAACAGTCACATCGTGAAGTATTCATGTGGCTATTATTTAGAGCAAAATGTGAAATCGGTCATCATTAAATTTCATGCTTTGTGTGACAAAATATTACAAAAGGCCACACAAACATAAAATTCATGTGGCCATTGGATGAATAATAGTCACACAAAATACACACTTCTTCACTTTAAACAGCATATGCTCACACTTATTAACACTTTTGGTCACGTAACTTAATATGTGTGTTTAACGTTTAGTTTGTGTTAGCTTGCCAAAACTAATGTGTATAGTCACATTTTCTTCTAGAACGATTATGTGACTATATGCCTTTACAATAACCGCAACATATCACAAATGTGTGACTAAATTATGTTAATAAAAAAATACAAGAAAATAAAAAAAGATATTACACCCCAGCGAGAATCGAACCCGCGACCTCCTTTACGGAAGTTAAGCGGGTTACTATCTTGCCAGAGTAACTTATTCGTTAATGCAATGCATTTCCTTTTTAATATAGAAGTTTAAGCTTCATTGTTCTTGGCTAGTAGCTTAAAGAATGCTTATAGAAGCTGCTTATTAAACCGTGGCTTTTTCTCCATATGCTTATTTCCAACTTGTTTCACTTTTAAAATTTCGAATTTAGCAAAACTAAATAAGTTGTAGCTTATTTGGTTTAAAGGGTAAATTATCATAACGGTTTAAACCGTTTTCAATTTTTTTCTTGATTTCGACCGTTTTTGTACGTCTGGGACCGTTTTTGTCCATTGTCTAACGTTTTCTTAAAAAAACGTATGAAGGCGCACAAAATGTACGAAAGCGAACACAACGTAGCAAAACAAAGAAAAAAAGAGAAGGACGTATGAAAACGAAAAAATCATACAAAAATGTACAAAAACGTAATAAACGTTTCATAACGTTTTAATACGGAGGAAAACGTTCAAAAAAGCTTGAAAACATATGAAAACGAGCGAAAATTGCCGAAAACGTTCAAAAATGGATGAAATTGGTCTAAAAGGTCGAAATCGGTCAAAATCGGTCGAACACGGTCATGCATGGGTTCCATTACACTATAAGCCACTGCAACCCGGCTTGGTAGGTGTATAGTTATAGTGTGAAGGTTATATGAATTGTATTTGAAGTTATTAAAGGCGGTATGCATGGGTTGCACCGGCTTAGTAGGTGTATACCGTTTGTCACAAACACTAAGAAGCAAGTATCCAGGGACCTCTCGATCATGTTAACCAGGATCGAGAAAGTTTGAACTCGGCTTGAGTTTGACTCGAAAAGCTCGATTTATTTGTAAAGATGTGTTTTCTTACACAAATTAAAATTGAAGTATAACCTAAGAATCGAATTCGGTTCGACTTCAGCTCGAAAAGATCGATACATTCATAAATAAGTATTTAAACTTAGTACACTTACATACAAAATATATAAAAAAACATATGCTATATCTCTTACAAGTTCGAAAACTCAACAATAACTCGAGTCGAACTTATATAAGGTTGAGGTCAACTCATTAAACATTTCGAGTTCATTTGATAGGCTTGAGATTGAGCTCAAAGCTCAATAAGAATCAGCTCGAACGAACTCTAGTTACTCGACAAAAGCTCAAATCATTTACGCCTTATCCTTACATACATTCATTCCCGCCTCCCTTTATCATTGTCAAAAACAGATAGTCAGATCTATCTTCTCTCTTGTAGCGACCACTTTTCTAAAATAATAATTCTTCTAATTTTAAGAAGAATAAACAAATTTTTTTTTGCAGCAGAAATACATTTCAAAAAGACAAACTAAATATATTAGCAAGTATAAACAACATGACTAATAAATTCTGAAGCCCGAAGGCTTTATGTGCAATTAAGTGCTTCTGACTGATTTGCACATTTAATTGCTTCTGACTGATTTACACATTTAGTGCTTCTGACTGATTTGCACATTTAAGTGCTTCTGACTGATTTCACGTGCACATACAAGACAATATATAAAGCAATTAAAATAAACAAAAGCGTAATAAATCACCACACCTGGATAAAATGCAGTTCTTGAACTTGAATGTGATGAGATGCTTGACTCGACGAATTCTAGGCCCATAAATTCTTGTTATTATCTACAATTAATAATAATAATAATAATTATATCCTTACAATCTATTGTTTATATAATAAATGAAAAGATACCATTATCACTATATAATAACTAAAAATAAATTACAATTGCTTATTAATATTAATCGAGTTAACATTATTAAATACTTGTGGTGAAATAAAGGGCTGGAATTGAAGATATAAAAGTTGTATGTGGTCAATTTAGAGGAATCAAAAGCTGACTGGGGCCAAAATGAAATGCTATGGAAAGTTGAGGGCTCAAATGAATTTAACCTAATAAGTAAAGGGTATATAATCCCTTCCTACCCGATCGGCCACAACATCCCCATTACTTCTCCTTCCCCTTTTTCTCTCCCTCTATCCTCTCCCGATTCTCCCTCGGTGTTCTCTCTCTCTCTCCCTATTCTCCCTCTCGCTACCTCGCAGAAACACACACATACACATACACACACACACATTCAACACCAGCACACACACATTCTCATCTGGAATTTGGTCCGACGAAGACGGTCGGGGCGATGGTTTATTCGGAAAGGCGTCGGCCCTGTTCCTATGTTGACCTGTGCGGCGGACGGGTTGCAATGATGATGGTGGTTATTGCGGCCGGGGGTTATGGCGACAGCCACATCAGCCGTGCGGGATGGCCGGGAATCCAGCGTGAACCAAGCAGCAAGGTGCAGATCTTTGGATTTGGGTTCAGTCATCGGGTTTTCGGATTCGGGCTCGACCCGAACTGCTAAGATTGAGTGGATGGATTACGTGTTGAAGACGATCGTGGTTTCGGTAAGGGTCAAGATTTTGCCTCGTGAAGATCTTTTCTTTCTCTCTAGAACCGACTCACACCACTGCCACACTTCACCACCTCATCTCGCCGTAGCTCCACCAACCATCGCTCCTCCACGCCATCACCATCATCAAGACAAGGGAGGCAAGGGGTGAGTTTGTTTGCTTCGGTTGTTTGGTTCGAGATAACCACCACGTCCACCACCATCACAGTTGAGCCACCATCACCCTCATCTCACCTATCCTACTCTCATAATGGGTATGCTCAAACACATATTTAATTTATATTTTCATAAATGTATAATTGAATATAAAACGATTTATATTGATTTCCGTGGATTAAAACTAGCCTAAAACATGTTTTTGATTATAAATTCGTGTGGTGGTAATCGTTTATGTTGTTTGATTTAATTATTTTGCAAATAGGGCTGGTCAAGAAACCTGTATGACTAAATATTTTTCTTCGCTTCACTCTTTAGTTTCTTATGAAACGATCACCTTGGTGTGCGGCTTTGTTGCCACGATGCTTCTCTTGCCATAAAGCCCGTGTTTGAACGGTTCCAGTCGTGGTAATTACTCGGGACACCGAGCCCCATTGATCTCTACCAACGCCTTCTTAATTCCAATCGTTATAAGTCGAAGCTTTGCAATGTCCTTAACAAGGGATTGCATTTGCCCTATGGTTCCGGCTCGTGGGAGGTAAGTGTTCTAGTGCTTCTTTTCACATCTCGCTTATGGAAATTTTATTTATCATTTACTTTCGGTAAAATAAGTATGGTCTCAGCTTATTCAACTCTTCCTCTATACCTTGTTTTTCTTTAGTGATCGCCTTCCGTGAGCACGAAGTATGATTTGAGAAGTGACCCCGGTGTAGAGAAAAATTATGGCAAACTTTTGCTTGAAATGGTGTCTGTTGTTCCGGATGGAGTTGTGAGCTTCTTCGCGCTTATTCTTACATGGATGGAATCGTTAATAGTTGGCATGAGTTGGAATTCTCAAGGTAGAACATTCTAAAAATGTTTAATCGGGTACTCACACATATAGCTTTCGACTTTGTTTTGCGGTCGTCTCATATTAAATGTGTTTCAGGAGATAATGCAAAGAAAAACTCATCTTCATAGAGACCTGTGGATGTTGTTGAAACCACACCGGCATTAGACAATTATCGAAGGGCTTGTGATTGTGGTAGAGGTGCCGTTTTTTTTCTCGTTGCCGTGTAATAGTTTTGTTTTCCTAATGAAGCCCCCCCCCCAAGAGAATTTCAATAGAAGAAGGAATAAATTATAATTGTTAACCTAAAGTGATTGAGTGCATGAAAGCTTGGCTTAACTTAATTTTGCAGAAAAACATCTACATGAAAGGTACATGGCTTTTGTTGCTTCTTACTTCTTACCCCATACATAAGAGAGAGTATACGACTCCATAGGATCACTCATTCAAACTATAGTAGCTTGACCTGAAATAAAAGAAGACTTCGGGTATAAAAGAAGACCCATAAGCTGTCTGTTTAAATTAGATCGCTGGAAAAATAAAAGAAATAAAAGAAGACTTCGTCTGTTTAAAAGAAGACTTCGCATGACTTACACCCCATTTGATTTCTTGACTTGACCTGTTTGCTATAGAACACAACCCAATGACCCATAAGCTGTCTGTTTAAATTAGATCGCTGGAAAAATCAATAAAGTTATTAGAGATGAAGCGCTCAGAGATCTTGGTCAAGTTGAGCAGGATCTTGTCTTCGGTGAAGCTGCAACGAAGGAAGTCATTAACTTTTTAAGGGCCAATCAGGTAACTTAATATATACTGAATATATTTCTTTTTAATGCAAAATTTCTCTATGCATAATATATTTTTCATACTTATAGGACACAAGAAGTGAATACAAGTTAAGATTAATGATGATTTACGCCATGGTTCACCCAGAAAAGTTTGAGGGTGACAAAGGAACAAAACTTATGCAGGTAGCTATTTGTCATAGTTATTTAATAAAAAACTTCCAATTCCTAATTTATGCCGTTGACCAATAAAAATATTTGTCTTGTTTTTGGTGCTCCTAAGTTGGAAAAATTGCCTCTGGATGATATAAAGGCAATACAAAATGTGAAATTGCTCGAGGGAACAAATGACAAAAAGAAACACCATGGAGCCTTCTCCCTTAAGTTTGATTCTCAGAAGGTAGATAGAAAATTGTATCAAGGACACATTTAGATGTATTCAAGTTCTGACATCTTCTGTATTTTTGTTCTATTATTAGAGGAATCATGCATTAAGAAAGGATGGAACAGGAGAAGAGTAAACTTGGCAACTCTCTCGATTTTATCCTATGTTAGAGGTAAAATATTTATAGCTGCGTCAAGTCTCCATGTCATCTATAGTAAAACTTGTTGATGTCATAATTGAAGCTCTTTTTTTGGTATTTTTTTAATGTTCACACAAAAGCGAAGAAATATATGAAATTGTTTCTCTATTTATATTTTCATTGAGGTTATCATGGTAATGTTTGAAGCGATGTCATATTGTGACTTATTACTTCTGTCAGGAGTTGCTTGAAAAACTTGGCAAACTTGATAAAGGCAGCATCATTTTTACCAATAGAAACTAGTGTGCACAAGACAGTTGGGGATGCACATAAAAGTTTTGTTGGTTGGCCAAAATTCCTTGTCAAATGTGACTTAAAGGTTTGTTCCTTGAATTAATTTCATAATGCATTACATTTTTTTTCATAAACTATTCTATAAATTACCTAGTTTTTCATATTTGGTTCAATGTTTCTTACCAGCGTGTTTTTCATATTTGATTCAATGTTACTACAGGAACCACGTACAAAATCAAATCAAAAGAACGTAAGTTCAAAATCCCAAGAAGCGGTTTACAACATTACAAGGCATTGTCAAGACAAGGAGCAATATGAGCAAGATCAAGAGTAAAAACATCTAGTTCTTTGTTGTTGTTTTTTTTTTTTGCAATTCCCTTTGGATATTTCGTAGATTTGTTTGGATTAGAAGTTTTTGCTTTGCTATTTATCTTCAGAACTTATGTATGGATTCTCTTTTATTGTTAATATTGGTATTCATTTATTATTTCACATTGTCGGCTTTGTTTACAATCACTTCACATTGATTTTTAACGTGTCTAAAACATAGCAAATGTAATCGTAAAAATTAATTAATGTGGCTAAAGGGTAGACAAAAGCCACGCTCAAAATAATCTGTGTATCTACAATAAACAACTGATGCCACGTTTAAATTTGTTATTTGTCACTAAAACATACACAGTGGTCACTTTACAAAATTTTTGTGTCTTAAAATGAAAAATAACGTCATCTTAGTAATATTTTCATGTGGCTATTGTATATACATTATTTACAGTAAATTAAATTGTGTGTCCACAAAATACGTATGGTCACAATATATTTCGTTTTTAGTGTGTCAAAATGATGGCATATGTCATTTTATTACAATTTCATGTGACTAAAGTGTACTAAATAGTTACACCTAATAAAACAATTGTGTCAAAATCTAAACAGAGGACCTGATATAATAGAAACCAAATGTGGCTAAAACATATATATGGTCATATTTTATTAAATTGTTAGTGTGTCAAAATGATAGCACATGTCACTTTATTACATAATCATGTGACTAAAATGTACCCTATTGTCACAGTTTAAAAAGAATTGTGTGTCATAATCTAAAAAAAGGACATGATAATATAAATTAATGTGGCAATATGGTAAATGATAGTCATGGTGAATAAAATTATGTGTCGAAAGAACCATTACGGCTACAATTTATTTGCTTTCTGACGTAGAAATTATAATCAATAGCCACGTTGATAAATATTGATGTGTCTGAAGGATAACAAATGTGATGGTTAACATAAGTTCATGTGGCTAAATTGTGAACAATAGCCATGTTAAAAAAGTATTTGTGTGTTTACAATGAATTTATTGTCATGTTTTTTTTTAATATACATGACTAAAAACTAAATAATAGTATTGATAATGGATAATAGTGTGTCAAATTGATAACAATCGTCACGGATTCAAACATGCATGTAACAATAAGTTCTACAACAGTCACATGTATAAATACATTATGTGACCATAACACATTTACAACTATGGTTTAAGTAATTCTCAGTGTCTATAATACAAACAATAGTCACACACAACAATTTTTAAGTGTCTAAATGATAAAATAGGTCATACTGAAAACAAATTATTGTAGTCTTAAAGTTAATATTGGCCACGATTACAAACACTTTTGTGTCTATAAATCAAATATAGTCATTGTTTATTAGATTTTCTATTTGAAAAAATATAAAATAGTCACACTTACAAGTATTTGTATGTCCGAAAGATAGCAACGGTCATGGTAAATAACATGTATGTGGTCATAAGTTATATGATAACCATAGTTAAAAAAAATGTGTGTCTTTAAAATACTTTTGGCCATTGTTTGATTAATTCTATGTCTTTAAAAGATAGACAATAGTCATAATAAATACATATTATTGTGACTAAATAATAGCAAGCGCCACTTTAAAAATAAATTCATGTAGCTATTGGGTGAACAATGGTCACTAAAAAAATAAAATTGTGTGTCTAGAAAGGGTTTACGGCCACAAAATAAGATAAAATGCACGATTACAACAACAAAATTTCTTACCCAATAGCCACGATTTTATGCTACGGCTACAGTTTTTCAGTTGATACAACCACTTAATTTTAATGTAGCCGTATGTTGCCTAAAATGACACGACCTTTGGTCACACTTTCAATGAAAAAAAATATGTGACTAAAGGCATATGGTCACATTTTTTTTTTGTGACCATTGCTCATTTTTGTACTAGTGCCAAACTATAATTGCAAGTATTCAAGTGAGATATTTCAAAAGATTCACTGAACAGGGCCGTCCAAAGCCGCATCCAACCACCATTCCCCCTTAGTAAGCTGACCACCATGTGGTTCCATCTAAAAATTCTGCAAAGAAATGAGTTCAGTCATGAGACCGTAAAGCCAGAAAAAATCGATCACAATCATATCGTCTTCATTTCCTTTTTCTATTGAAAAAACTCCACAACCAGCGATCAAACTGAAAATTTGAATAGACATCTTGAGTCGCCACTATATGTAATACCCGGTCGTAATCCATTCATTATCATTCAGTAATTATCAGTCAGTAATTGTCACTCAGTAATTTTTCACTCATTGATAATCATTCATCATTCATGATTCATTCATTTGCGTTCATCGTGGGCGTGTTATAACCATGTACCAGTTACCGATCGTCATTTCATCTCCATTTATGGATCGAGACGGGAGTATTAACATTATCATTGTGATTGGTAGTCTTGTGCTGGAAGTTTCATCTTTGGACTTGTTCACTTTCACATACGTATGGTTTGTCGGATCATTCATCAGTCGTAGCGAGGAATCGGAGTTATCGGATTTTCACCATGTCCAGCATTGAGTTACGGCCGTAAGGATTGTAGGTTACGGCCGTAACAAGGGTTCGTTGATTGTCAGGCCATTTTGGACGAACGGGACTTACGACCATAAGGTTTCGGAATACGGCCGTAAGTTGAGCAGGTACGGCCGTAAGGCTTGGCCGACACGGCCGCACGGCCGAGGGTGGTGCCCAGGCGTTTTTGGCCGAAGGCGAGTTACGGCCGTAAGGGTTGCGGCATACGGCCGTAAGGCGAGGGAGATACGGCCGTAAGGCTTGGCCGGATACGGCCGTACGTTACAGGCAGGGTACCTAGTCATTTTCGACGAAGGGGGCTTACGCCCGTAAGTTTGGCCGGATGCGGCCGTATCATCCGAGTTACGCCCGTAAGGTGTACGGGTACGGCCGTAAGGATATCGGCAGGTTTTTGGACGAAGCCGAGTTACGGCCGTACGAGTTGGTCGGTTACAGCCGTAAGGCCGTTGACCTGGGATGTTACGGCCGTATGAAGGCCGAGTTACGGCCGTAACTTCCGGCAGTTTATATATGTCTTGGACGGGACTTTTACTCATTTTTCTCATTTCTTCATTTTGTTCCGAGAGAGAGAGCTTGAGGGAGATATTTTGTCATCATCAATCACTTGTGTGTTCGGATTTCTTCATCTTGATTTGTTGGGAAGCTTGGATAGTCGATTTAACACGTTTTCATCGGATGAGAGTGTTTGGATCTTCAAGAGGTAATTTCTTCAACATCTTAGATTTCGATTTTGTGTTGAGATATGATGTTTTGGACATTATAATCATGTTATATGAAGGTATATGCATATGATTATGAGTTTGTATAGAGATTCATTGGATTATTGAAGGGTTATTCAAGAACACTTTGAATATTGAGTTGGATTTGGGGGTTTTCGATTAATCATTGTTGAAATCACGAATTTGGATATTCATTTTGGATTTTTGGTCGTATTGAAGATGTTTTGTCGGTTTGAAACACTTCTTGGGGTTTTGATGTTGGTATTTTTGAGGTTTGGTTGTAAACAATCGAAGTTTGGCCACAAAGTGTTCGATATAATGCCCCAATGAACTTGGTTTAATCGTATCGACGTTTTGAGTTCGTTATATTCGTGTTTGATTCGTATATTGAACGGATTGTTGGTAATTGTATTTATTCAAGGTTGTTCGAGCGACCGATATATCAATTAGGACGTTGTTCGTGGAAGGATAATTGTCACCGGTGTTGTGTAAGTTAATTCTTACTTGGTTAAAAGGATATTCATTCCTTTTTGTTGTTGATCATTCATAATCATAACTCATTCATCATTGTATTAATAATATTGAGACTTGTAATTGTCGAATAATCACTTCATTAACGAGGAACGGCGGTTCCAATCATTTCATTGAAACTATCAATCACTTCATTATCATTTCACCTCGGTGAGTCATTCTTGACTTCGTCAGATTATTATTATTCATTGATATTCATTATGGTCATTCTCGTTCATATGACCATCTGAGTTCATATTGCGTGGCCGGATGCGGATGCGTGGAATTTTTAGTCGGGCACGTGATGGCCATGTATTGGGAGTGATACATTGGACTGTGCACACGGTAACAGATTACCTCTGTGAGACTAATTAGGTACAAGGACGGGTGTGTCCGGTCATTCATCTTGTACACTTGCACAGAACACTACGGGCGTACTATGATACTCCTCTTCAGCGTAATTCATAACTAGGAATATTTCATAACTTCAGTTAAATCATGATTGTGTATTTTTCAACCCTGGAGGATTGTTGTTCTGTGTAACTGATCCCGGCTAGGGATTTTGTTTTTCAGGTCATGGCAAGGCAAAAGCACAGGAATAGCATGCTGACGTCGAGGAGTCCCAGTGATACTAGTAGGGGCCCCCGATCTTTCAGTTATTTATATTGTTGTCATTTATTTTCCGCTGCAGATTTTCATTTGGATACTCCGTTTCCTTCAATGTTGTGTATTTTATCTTCATATAAAATACACTAGTATTCGGTATTGTCCTGGTGTGTTATAATTAAACTCCTCATCGGAGTAATTATTGTTGTAATGTGTTTCGGTACTA
This sequence comes from Orobanche coerulescens, assembly GCA_033398695.1. Taxonomy (NCBI): domain Eukaryota; kingdom Viridiplantae; phylum Streptophyta; class Magnoliopsida; order Lamiales; family Orobanchaceae; genus Orobanche; species Orobanche coerulescens. Next base: position 123,966,304 of record CM065802.1, on the reverse strand, counting down.
CATTTATCCTGTGTAATTCATTCATTTTCATTTGCCTGGTGGGTCCCAGTCGGGGATCTACGACACAGTAATATCCACCTAGTTTGGGGTGTTACAGAGTTGGTATCGGAGCGTGGTTTTGAATACTACCTTCCGAGTCAAGTCTCATTTGAAATCATCGTCATCAGACTAGTATCATTGGACTTTCGCGTCACGTGTGACCTGTGCAAATGCCGAGCCAATCAGACCGAAAGAACTGTAAGATTTCTAACGCCATGGTATAATTTATGGCAATAGTCATTCATTCATCATTCATCAATTAACAATCCTCAGACATCATCATTCATTGTGATTAGGACGATCATGTTAACTCATTAATCACTTAATTCATTTCATTACTCAGTTAATGATCAGGACGATCATGTTAACTCATTAATTACTCAATTCATTTCATTACTCAGTTGTCGATCTGGATGATCATATTATTAATCTTGTTAAGTTGTTCAAGATAATCATTTCAAGAATTTCATCAGATAATCATGTCACTTCAGTAAATCATTCATATAATCCCTAAGTTAGAGCATGTATACTCATTTTCATCATCTCATGACATAATCATAACGTGATAATCATGCGGGAAATATAATTGTTATGCGACCTTCCTACTTCAGTATGGGGAGAGCTGTCAGGGGATCCACGGGGAGAGGCCGCGGTGTGGGCCGAAACCCGGGAAATAATCACTCGCTGTCGGGAAATCATACCCAGGACTCGGCTCGATCAGAAGATGTTCGGGTCGATCCACTCACTTTTATGCAGGCCATGATGACCCATGTGCAAATGCTCAATCATCATTGTGCCACTCTGGCCGGTTTAATTGAGAGAACTCTCCCGTATGAGCCTGCTGCTAAGGAAATTGCTGAACAACAACCTTCATCTGTCAGCAAGAAATCAACGAAGCGTAATCAATCCGAAGGCGGTCAGTCAACCTTCAAGAAGCCTCGTGTGAGTCCTATCGTTTCTGAGCGACCTCCTACGGCGCATAATCCTGCGGGATCTCACTCCCAAGCGGCCAGTTCGACCATCACCTGTTTCAACTGTGGAGCGCCGGGTCATTACAGCACTAAGTGTCTGAAACCGTCTATCACGTGCCATAATTGTGGGAATTTTGGGCATAAGGCCCGTTTTTGCCGATAGGACTCCAAGTCGGCTCCGGCGGCATCTCAGGCCCCGAAGCAATCCGATTCGTAATCGATCGCTCACAACGACGTTTAAGACAATGGAAGCAAATAGAGTTGGAGCTCATATTTATCAGACGGGAGTGTCCGGTTCGGGGGCCGGCAAGTCCCGGATTCATGTGATGAAGAGGATCGACGATCCGGTGGCCCGAATGATCTCAGGTATACTCGTAATTTTATTTCAACCTGTGTCCCTTTTGGATACTGGTGCACCGCATTCATTCATTTTCGAATCATGTTTGAATAGACTTATTTTGGGATAGTCCTATTGCTTGTGGACCTCATACCATCGGTCTACCTGACAATGGAAGAATTTTCGGAAATCATACCGAATTAAGCTTAATGACCGCGATTGGTTGGTGGACCTAATCATGGTGGACTTACCTAAGGACGATGTAATATTGGGTGTTAATTAGATAGATCGTCACGATACCATCCTAAGTGATCGTAAGCGTTTGGTCACTATCATTTTAGTCGTTGGAGACAAGTGTGTATTTCAGGGAAGTAATCCCCGTTGTTCCAGAAGAATTATTATTATGAGGGAAGCAGGGAAATTCCTCAATCGAGTTGTTCAATCATTCATTGTATCATTTTCATCGATTGGTCTTTCTAAGGCAATCGAGTTATTCAATCATTCATTGTATCATTTTCATCGATTGGTCTTTCTAAGGCAATCGAGGTGTTCAATCATTCATTGTATCATTTTCATCGATTTGTCATTTTAAGGCAATCGAGATGTTCAATCATTCATTGTATCACTTTTTATCGATTGACCATTCTAGGGCAATTGAAATGTTCAATCATTCGTGGTATCATTGTCATCGATTTACGATGTATTTCCAGACGAGTTATCTGGTTTCCTTCACATAGAGTAGTGGAATTCAGGAGTGAGTTGGAGCCCGGTACGTCCCCGTTATCGAAGGCACCGTATTGGATGGCCCCGACCGAAATGCAGGAGTTGAATATTCAACTTGAGGAATAGTTCGAGAAAGGTTATCTCCGACCGAGTGCGTCCCCGTGAGGAGCGCCAGTGTGATCTGTCAAGGAGAAGGTTGGCTCGTCTCGTGTGTGTATTAATTATCAGGAGTTGAACAGGGTGATAATCAAGATTAGTATCCTCTACCCCGTATTGATGATCTCCTAGATCAACTTCAGGGAACTTCAATATTTTTCCCAGATCGACTTAAGATCTGGACATCATCAGTTGCAAATTCAAGAGTCGGGTATCGCAAGGACGGCGTTTCGTACACGCTATGGTCATTATGAGTTCGTAGTTATGCCGTTCGGGCTAACTAATGCACCTGCGGTATTCATGGAGTTAATGAATCGGGTTTTCATCGACTTTTTGGATCAGTTTGTTGTTGTCTTCATCGATGAAATTTTGATTTATTCTCGTGATCGAGAGGAACACGAGGTACGTCTTCATCAGGTTCTCGACGTGTTAAGACGCGAGCAACTTTATGGAAAGTTTTCTTAATGTGAGTTCTGGATGTCCGTAGTGACTTTTCTCGGGCATGTAATTTCATCAGACAGAGTTCGTGTCGACCCTCAGAAGACGGAGGCTATCCGAGATTGGCAACCTCGGAAAGATGTTAAGGAAATCCAAAGTTTCCTCGGATTAGCTGGTTAATTATCCGACCCACGACCTGGAGCTAGCAGCCGTGGTTTTCGCATTGGGAATTTGGCGTCATTACCTTTATGGCGTCACCTGTCAGTTATTCACCAATCATAAGAGTCTGAAGTATATATTTACACTGAAGGAGTTAAATATGCAACAGAGGCGGTGTTTGGAACTAATCAAGGATTATGATATCGAGATCCTGCACCACCCGGGTAAGGCAAACGTGGTTACCGATGCCTTGAGTCGTAAGTCCGTTCAGGAGCAAATGCTTGCTCGTTTAACAGTTCAGAAGGAGCTTCAGCAGGAATTCCTTAGACCCGAGATCGAGGTCTAGCTTCAGCTAGTGCAAGGGAAACTTGCATGTTAGAGATTTCATCACCACTTGAGGAGGCAATCAGAGAGAATCAGGGTTCAGACCCATCATTGTTGTGTATCCGTGAGGATGTGACTCAGGGGAAAGCCACTGGATTTGTGGTCCACGGGGATGGATTTTTGTTATTTAAGAATCGGTTGTGAGTACCGGCAAACGACGAGTTGAAAAACTTGATTTTGAGAGAAGCTCATGCTACCCCTTATTCTGTTCATCCGGGGTCTAGCAATATGTACAAGGACTTGAAACAAAATTACTGGTGGAGTAATATGAAGCGAGAAGTCGCGGAATTTATTTCGAGATGCTTAACCTGTCAGCAAGTCAAGATAGAACATCAGCGACCGGCGGGTATGTTGAAACCTCTCCCTTTTCCAGAGTGGAAGTGAGAAGATATTTCTATGGATTTCATCACGAGTTTACCGACGAGTCGTCGTAGAATGAGTACAATCTGGGTGATTGTGGACCACTTAACTAAGTCAGCTCATTTCCTTGAGATTAAGGATACGTGGGGTCCCGTGAGACTGGCCCAGTTGTTCGTCAAAGAGATAGTGAGATTGCATGGTACTCCTAAGAGTATCATTTCCGATCGTGACGGACGATTTGCATCACATTTTTGGAAATCAGTTCATCGTGCTATGGGAACTCAGCTTAATCTCAGTACCGTTTTTCATCCTCAGTCCGACGGACAATCAGAGAAGACTATTCAGACATTAGAGGACATGTTGAGGGCATGTGTCCTCGATTAGAAAGACGATTGGGAAGCCCAATTACCGTTGATTTGTAATACCCGAGATTTCTGTTATGTAATTGGAGCTTGTGATATTGTAATGATTGTACTTTTGTATGAGTACTATTCTCTGTATTTCATTATCCGATGTTGTCGAGCATATAATTTCGTATATGTGATATAAAGATTGAAATTCTGTGCATGTAGCGCACGCTACAGGCTGAGGGTAGCGTACGCTAACGTGGTTTCATAGCGCACGCTACCGAGTGTAATTAGCGCACGCTATGCGTGGTCAGATTGATTGAGACGTGCGGTAGGTGAGATCTGGCCGGGGACCCCGCCGGATCGTGTCGGATGTACCGGGACGGCTTTCGAAAAGCCGAAGTCAACACCTTAGCGCACGCCATGTGTCGATGCGTAGCGCACGCTAAGTGCCGAGTACAGCTTTAGACTCGAGCCGTTAGCGCACGCTACGAATGTGGTCTAGCGCGCGCTAATAGCCATTTATTATAAATAGACAAAGATCCTATTCGTGATTTCAGCTCCTTCTCCTCCCACAACCCGAACTTTGACACATAGAACATAACTACTTTCGTCCTAAACACTCCGTATCAACCTCCTCAACCTCCTAGTTCGAGATTGAAGATCATACATCATTGGAGATTGGTGTTCAAGCCTTCGGTGTTGGATTGCTTCATTTCATCCATGTTCTTCACTACTTCAAGGTAGGTGATTCTTCACCAATGATTAGTATGTTCATAAGAAAGATTTGAATCATGTTGGATAGCAAGTATTTCGTTCATCACATGTTAGAAGGATACTTTTGACGTATCGGTACTAGATGTCAAATGAACCTTTGAACCATCTTATTATAAGGACACCTAAGCATGTTTAAATCGATTTATGATCAAGTAATCGGATATTACCCAGTTGATATGTTGTATACGTTTGAATCATGTGTTTTGGAACGTAAGACGATGGAACTTAGATTATTTCTTGAAGATCGTAGAGGAATTGTGATATCGAGATAACTATCCGTATATTGGTATTTCATAATCATAAATCTTCCAGAAACCTTATTATCATGATATGCCCGAGGATAACTTGTAATATCACCATAGGCTTCATGAGTTCTTCATCATTCAACCCACGCTTTGCGATTCTCACATGCAAGATTAGCGCACGCTAACATGTGTGAGTTAACGTGCGCTATCGAGGTTCGGTTGCACAAAACGCACGTAGCGCACGTTATGAGACAATGAGCCGATCGCTAGCCGTGGCTAGCGACGCTAGTCTTATACGATAGCGTACGCTATCAGCCTTAGCGCACGTTACGAGAGTACGTAGCGCGCGCTAAGCAATCCAGCATTGTTTAGTTTGAGCTTTGGCCGTAGGCCAATTGTTAGGCCATTGTTCGACTCGAGATGATTTGTATATCGTTCCTTTTGTTAAGGTTCGAGCTTGTTACGTTGATCGGAGGGCGGCCTTCGAGTGCGCCGAGAGTATTGAAGTATATCGCTCTTGCCATCTTCGAGGCAAGTATCGTGATATGTTAATATCGGTATTTTCGGAGTATGCGTATGATTATGCATGTTGTTGAACATGATATTTACTTCGTTGATTTGTCATGATATTCGTTTATATGTTCATGTTGATGAACGTAATGATTTGGCATATGTGTATGCATGAGTTGTGTTTGTATACGTGTACGATCTATGCTGAGGGCGCTGGATCGGATGTCCACCTCGTGTTGGTCCGACGGGATCATCTTGGGATCTAGGCTGAGGGCGCTGGATCATAGTACGGGATAATTCCACATCGTGAAGGTCCGACGGGATCATCTTGGGATCTATGCTGAGGGCGCTGGATCATTGGAATACCCATGTTGTGTAATGGAATCTTGTAGATTCGCATTGTCGGATTCCGGTAGCGGAAGTCCGTGTGATGTATCTTGTTGTGTATTGTTGATGCATATTCGAATTGTTTAAATATGATACTTGTACTAGCATCGTTTTGCTAATTCTTCGGGGGTGGACATTTGTTTTGATGTTCGTAGCCAAGGAGCAGGGAAATGAAACAGCACTGACGTGACGCACGAAGGGGTTCAGTGATGTTTATTATTATTGAGATTTGTGGTCTTGGTTTGGTTTCGTACTCGAGCACGCGTGTCCTTTTGATATTAATTCGATATGGTTGTACTAATTACCTGAACCGCTTATACGTTTTCATAAACTTGAATTTTCGCATATTGATGTCTTGTATTTACTTTTCTTTTTAATTAGCCTTGTAAATCCTTATTCAAAGGGTTTACGGCACAGTAATTATTCGAATATCTCGGGGTGTTACGAATATGGTATCGGAGCTAAGATTTATGGATATCTTGGCAATGGGTTTTAATTGGGTGCATTTACGTTATTTGATTTACGGGTCGTTGTAACATCACCTGTTCACCAAGTCGTCATGTGGACCGTGGTTGTAAGTCTCTAAATCTCTTATACTACCGTATTACTTAATTCTTGTTTTGTGAGTATTGACGGACTTTATTTCAAAAAATTTGTTACGTATATTGAGAAATTACGTTTACGGTATCCGAGAGGAGGTCGTGGGACGCGGACGCAAATGGACGCGGACGTGGTAACATGAGACATGAGGATTCCGCAACTACCCGTAAATATCGGCTAGTCGAACCGATTCCCATTACGGAGGGCGCAAGGATCGGCGAATGATGACGCAAACCCTAACATGCCAGGAGTGCTTCAACAGTGGTGGCGCAAATAAATCGGCCGCCTGTGTCGTTGATCGCATGCAGACAGCGATGGGACAGCAGCACCACGAGGATAACCGGGGAGACAGGTGGCTTGCGGAAGTGGTTAAATTGCACCCGCCAAAATTTGACGGATCTGCTGAGACACTTACTTGGGATCACTGGCTCAAGGAGTTGGAAAAGATATTCGCGGGTCTTAACTGTCCCGAGGACCGGAAGGTTCCTATTGCCCAGTATTTTCTGACTGGGGAGGCCTTTGATTGGTGGGAGGCTATTCGACCCGAGAATCATAATGCGGATTGGACGGAATTCAAACAAATGATGGAAGCACCGGCGTGTCCTCGTCCAGTTAGAGAGGCGAAGATCCGAGAGTTTTTCTCACCACAGAGTTCGGAGGCATCTGTGAAAGATGTAATCAAAACTTTTAATCATCAGCTGACTTGTGTGCGACACTTGGTCAGAACGGAGGCAGAAAAGATTTTTCATTTTGATATGCGGATGAAGCCGGAGATTCAGCAGTACATGTCCGGATTCGAGTGTACTACGTTGCGACAGTATCAAGACAAAGCGCTGGCCTACGACATGAAAGAGGCGGCGATGGAGAAATCAGTAGAGGCAAAGAAGCAGAAGGTGACCGGCAGCTTTGCAGAAAACAAGAGTGGTGGGGCCCGAGGCCGTCTTCCTTTTATTCGGCTAGAAACCTCCACATCCTTCTAGAGGCGGAAAGAAGTTCCGGCAACATCAATAGCTTGACGCATCAAAGAAATGCTACAATTGTGGTCGGGCGGCATATTAGACGTGATTGCCGCGCATGTTCGGTGAGTTGTTTCGATTGTGGGCAAGAAGGGCACCGTGCGGCCTTCTCGTGGAGCCGCTAGATCTTTGTAACCGCACCCGGCACGATTCTTAAGGAGATAAGTGTGAACTGCATACGCAGAGTGGATTTCAGCAGTAACGCTGGGAAGAGAGAGACATCCAAGGCCGGGTCCGTTCCTCCGCGCGCCTGCGAAATGAGGAGATTCGACACTGCAACACCGCTGTTGCATCGTGCGATTCGATCCTTTTGCAACCAGCTAGTGTCTTGTTCGATTCGGGAGCTACGCATTCTTTTATATCTTTGAACTGTGTTAAACGTTTGAACATCTCGTGCTTGTATAATTGTGAACCTTATGTTGTGGGATTACCGAGCGGAGAGAAAATTGTGGGAACACTAGAAGCTAGGGATTTCCCAGTATCTATAGAAGGAAGAGATTGGCCATCAAATCTTATTGTAGTTGACATCTGCGGTGACAATTTAATTCTCGGAGATGATTTGCTCAACTGCTATGGAGTGTCTTGAATTACCGAGAGAGAGTCATTTCCATCATTGCTGATGACGGATCTGAACACTTATTCCGAGGATGGAGACCGGGAAGCTCGGGGAAATTGATCAAAGCAATGAAAGCAGTAAAATTACTGAAACAGGGATGTCATGGACTTTGGTGTTATGCCATGAGGAAAGAGGAAGGAGTAGAGTTCTCGTCTATTCCAGTTGTGGATGAGTTCTCAGATATATTTCCTCACGAGCTACCAGGGTTACCTCCGCAAAGAGAAGTGGAATTCACCATCGAATTAGAGCCTGGAGCAACCCCTATTTCCAGGGCACCATACCGCATGGCGCCAACCGAGATGTATGAACTCAAGAAGCAACTGGAGGAATTGTTACAGAAGGGCTATATTCAACCGAGCGTTTCCCCTTGGGGAGCGCCCGTTCTCTTTGTCCGGAAGAAAGACGGATCCCTCCGACCGTGTATTGATTACAGGGAGCTTAACAAGATGACGATCAAGAATAAGTATCCTATACCTCGGATCGACGACTTGTTTGATCAACTGCAAGGGGCAAGGGTATTCTCGAAGATTGACTTGCGATCAGGATACCATCAGTTGAGGATTAAGGAATCAGATATACCGAAATCGCTTTGGATCCGGGACGGGCATTATGAATTTGTAGTGATGCCATTTGGACTTACCAATGCTCCTGCGGTATTCATGCAATTGATGAATCGGGTATTCTTGGAGTACTTGGATAAATTTGTGGTCGTTTTCATTGACGACATTTTGATATATTCGAGGGACGCAGAGGATCATGCTAAACACCTACGTGTGGTTTTGAGCATCTTGAGAAAGGAACACTATATGCAAAATTCTCTAAATGCGAGTTCGGCTTAAGGAAGTAACCTTCCTTGGGCATGTGATATCACCCGATGGAGTTCAGTGGACCGAAAAAGTCGAAGCAATCTTGGAATGGGAAGCTCCTAAGAACGTGAAGGAAGTCGAAGCTTCTTAGGACTAGCCGGATATTATCGCCGCTTTGTGGAGGGATTTTCCAAAATTGCTCGTCCGCTCACTCACCGTTACAGAAAACTCAAAAGTTCGCGTGGAATGAGAAGTGCCAGTGGTTTTGACGAACTTAAGAAGAGACCGACGACGGCACCTATATTAGCGCCGCTGAAGGAACCGACGGATTTATGGTATACAGCGACGCTTCAAATCAGGGTTTGGGTTGCGTGTTGATGCAAAAGGATAAAGTGATTGCTTATGCTTCTCGGCAACTAAAATCGTACGAAGTTAATTATCCGACTCATGATCTGGAGCTAGCAGCTGTGGTCTTTGCCTTGAAAATTTGGCGACATTATCTGTACGGCACTCATTGTCAGATCTTTTCAGATCATAAGAGCCTCAAATACATTTTCAGTCAGAAAGAATTAAACATGAGGCAGAGAAGGTGGCTGGAATTGATCAAGGATTACGACTTGGAGATCCTCTATCATCCAGGGAAAGCAAATGTAGTAGCCGATGCTTTGAGCCGTAAACCTGTTTCTCTTCGAGTGTTGGAAGATCTTACGCCCCAGACCAGCATTCAACGAGAACTGATCCGCGAAGGGATTGAAGTATGGGCACCAGAAATCCAAGGGCGACTTTATGTGATGGAATTGACTTCATCACTAGTCGAGAAGATCAAGTCCAAGCAGTTGGACGATTCTCTGATCCTTCGATTATGTGATGAAGTAAAGAAAGGAAAAGCCCCAGGATTCGTGATACAAGACGATGGAGTTCTGAGATTTCAGAGTCGACTTTGCGTCCCCGACGATGATGACTTGAGACGGACTATTCTGAAAGAAGCTCATAGCGCGCCCTATTCTATTCACCCGGCGTGTAAGATGTATAAGGATCTTAAACAAAACTTCCGGTGGGGAATATGAAGAAGGACGTAGCATGCGTTTGAAGTGTTTGACTTGCCAAGGTCAAGATTGAGCATCGGCGACTGCACGGATGTTAAAGCCGCTTGATCCCCGAATGGAAGTGGGAGGACATTTCGATGGATTTCATCACCAGTATGCCAAGGACTAGAGCAGGAATGAACATGATTTGGGTCGTAGTTGATCGACTAACCAAGTCGGCTCATTTCCTAGGAATCAAAGATACATGGGGACCCGAGAGATTGGCACGAGTATTTGTTGCGGAGATAGTCGATTGCATGGGACGCCGAAGACCATTATTTCGGATCGAGATGGTCGTTTCGAGTCGCACTACATGAAGGAAGTCCATAAGGCATTGGGGACTGAGCTCAACTTTAGCACATCTTATCATCCCCAAACAGACGGTCAGTCCGAAAGGACTATTCAAACCGTAGAAGACATGCTTAGAGCTTGTGCGTTGGATTGGTCAACTGATTGGGAAGTTCACTTGCCCTTGATCGAATTCACTTACAATAATAGTTGGCATGCTTCTATTAGAATGGCACCATTTGAAGCTTTGTACGGGAGGAGATGCCGATCACCCCGTGTTGGGATGATTCTTGGATTTGATCGGACGGAACCGGAATTGATTATTCAGACTCAAGAGAAGATAGCTTTGATTCGAGAGAGACTATTGATCGCCGAGTCGGCGAAGTCTTATGCCGATGTACGTCGTCGTCCTCTAGAGTTCGACGTTGGGGATCATGTGCTATTGAAGGTGTCTCCTACACGAGGGATTTTCCGTTTTGGGAGGAGAGGCAAGCTCAGTCCGAGATATATAGGACCATTCGAGATCCTCGAGAGAGTTGGAGAGTTAGCATACAGATTGGCCTTACCGCCGTCGCTGAGTCATGTTCACAATGTGTTTCACGTATCCCAACTGCGAAAGTATGTACCGGACCCCAGTCACGTCATTGATTTCGACGAGATCGAGATAGCTAATGATGGCACCTTCGAAGAGAGACCAATCAAGATACTTGAGAGCCGGATCAAACAATTGAGGAATAAACCAATACGTTTGGTTAAAGTACAATGGTCACGACATGGAGTCGAAGAGGCCACTTGGGAAACGGAGGACGGTATGAAGGCTAAATATCCGGAGTTGTTTTCATCCTAAGTTTCGGGACGAAACTTCCTTTTAGGGAGGAAGGATGTAATACCCGAGATTTCTGTTATGTAATTGGAGCTTGTGATATTGTAATGATTGTACTTTTGTATGAGTACTATTCTCTGTATTTCATTATCCGATTTTGTCGAGCATATAATTTCGTATATGTGATATAAAGATTGAAATTCTGTGCATGTAGCGCACGCTACTGGCTGATGGTAGCGTTCGCTATCGTGGTTTCATAGCGCACGCTACCGAGTGTTATTAGCGAACGCTATGCGTGGTCAGATTGATTGAGACGTGTGGTAGGTGAGATCGGCCGGGGGACCTGTCGGATCGTGTCGGATGTACTGGACGGATTTCGGGAAAAGCCGAGTCAACACCTTAGCGCACGCTACAGGTCGATGCGTAGCGCACGCTATGTGCCGAGTACAGTTTAGACTCTGAGCCGTTAGCGCACGCTACGAACAGGGTCTAGCGCGCGCTAATAGCCAGTTATTATAAATAGGACAAAGATCCTATTCGTGATTTCAGCTCCTTCTCCTCCCACAACCCGAACTTTGACACATAGAACATAACTACTTTCGTCCTAAACACTCCGTATCAACCTCCTCAACCTCCTAGTTCGAGATTGAAGATCATACATCATTGGAGATTGGTGTTCAAGCCTTCGGTGTTGGATTGCTTCATTTCATCCGTGTTCTTCACTACTTCAAGGTAGGTGATTCTTCACCAATGATTAGTATGTTCATAAGAAAGATTTGAATCATGTTGGATAGCAAGTATTTCGTTCATCACATGTTAGAAGGATACTTTTGACGTATCGGTACTAGATGTCGAATGAACCTTTGAACCATCTTATTATAAGGACACCTAAGCATGTTTAAATTGATTTATGATCAAGTAATCGGATATTACCCAGTTGATATGTTGTATACGTTGGAATCATGTGTTTTGGAACGTAAGACGATGGAACTTAGATTATTTCTTGAAGATCGTAGAGGAATTGTGATATCGAGATAACTATCCGTATATTGGTATTTCATAATCATAAATCTTCCAGAAACCTTATTATCATGATATGCCCGAGGATAACTTGTAATATCACCATAGGATTCATGAGTTCTTCATCATTCAACCCAGTTTTCGGTTTGCAGTATTCTGCCATGCAAGATTAGCGCACGCTAACATGTGTGAGTTAACGTGCGCTATCGAGGTTCGGTTTTCGCACAAAACGTACGTAGCGTACGTTATGAGACAGCCGAGTCAGACTGCCAGTTCGTGGCTAGCGCACGCTAGTCTTATACGATAGCGTACGCTAACAGTCCAGCTTAGCGCACGTTACGTAGAGTACGTAGCGCGCGCTAAGCAATCCAGGCAGATTGTTTAGTTTGAGCTTTTCGGCCGTAGGCCGAATTGTTAGGCCATTGTTCGACTCGAGATGATTTGTATATCGTTCCTTTTGTTAAGGTTCGAGCTTGTTACGTTGATCGGAGGGGGCGGCCTTCGAGTGCGTCGAGAGTATTGAAGTATATCGTTCTTGCCATCTTCGAGGCAAGTATCGTGATATGTTAATATCGGTATTTTTGGAGTATGCGTATGATTATGCATGTTGTTGAACATGATATTTACTTCGTTGATTTGTCATGATATTCGTTTATATGTTCATGTTGATGAACGTAATGATTTGGCATATGTGTATGCATGAGTTGTGTTTGTATACGTGTACGATCTATGCTGAGGGCGCTGGATCGGATGTCCACCTCGTGTTGGTCCGACGGGATCATCTTGGGATCTAGGCTGAGGGCGCTGGATCATTGGACGGGTTAATTCCACCTCGTGTTGGTCCGACGGGATCATCTTGGGATCTATGCTGAGGGCGCTGGATCATTGGAATACCCAGGTTGTGTAATGGAATCTTGTAGATTCGCATTGTCGGATTCCGGTAGCGGAAGTCCGTGTGATGTATCTTGTTGTGTATTGTTGATGCATATTCGAATTGTTTAAATATGATACTTGTACTAGCATCGTTTTGCTAACCCCTTCGGGGGTGGACATTTGTTTTGATGTTCAGGTAGCCAAGGAGCAGGGAAACAGCCACAGTACCGACGTGACGACGAAGGGGTTCAGTGATGTTTATTATTATTGGAGATTTGTGGTCTTGGTTTGGTTTCTGTACTCGAGTACGCGTGTCCTTTTGATATTAATTCGATATGGTTGTACTAATTACCCGTTGAACCAGTTATACATTTTCATAAACTTGAATTTTCGCAGTATTGATGTCTTGTATTTACTTTTCTTTTTAATTAGCCTTGTAAATCCTTATTCAAAGGGTTTACGGCGCTGTAATTATTCCGAATATCTCGGGGTGTTACAGGAGTTCACGTACAATAATAGTTGGCATGCTGCGATTAAGATAGCACCTTACAAGGTCTTGTACGGTCGTTGTTGTCGATCTCCTTTGTGTTGGGATGACTTATCAGAATCAATCAGCACCGAGCCCGAAATGCTTATAGCCGCCGAGAGAAGGTAGCTTTGATCAAGAGTCGTCTGTCGACTGCTCAGAGTCAACAGAAATCATATGCAGATAATTGTCATCGACCACTAGAGTTCGAGATGGGTGACCACGTTTTGGTCAAGGTATCCCCGAGTCGAGGTATCTTCCGTTTCGAAAAACAGGGGAAGTTGAGTCCGAGATTTATTTGACCGTTTGAGATTTTGGATCGAGTAGGCGAGTTAGCTTATCGATTGGCTTTACCTACGGCGTTGAGCCAAATTCATAATGTGTTTCACATCTCTCAGTTGCGGAAGTATGTTGCCGACCCGAATCACATATTTCAGTTCGACGAAATCGAGATCGCGGACGATCATTCGTATGAGGAGCGTCCTATACGAGTTTTAGAACGGTGAATCAATCAGTTGAGGAACAAGATGATTCCTTTAGTCAGGATTCAGTGGTCTAGACACGGAGTCGAAGAGGCTACTTGGGAAACCAAGGAGAGTATGTGAGAGAGTCAACCCGAGTTGTTTGGCCCTTAGTTTCGGGGACGAAACTCTTTTTAAGGGGGGTATGTAATACCCGGTCGTAATCCATTCATTATCATTCAGTAATTATCAGTCAGTAATTGTCACTCAGTAATTTTTCGCTCATTGATAATCATTCATCATTCATGATTCATTCATTTGCGTTCATCGTGGGCGTGTTATAACCATGTACCAGTTACCGATCGTCATTTCATCTCCGTTTATGGATCGAGACGGGAATATTAACATTATCATTGTGATTGGTAGTCTTGTGCTGGAAGTTTCATCTTTGGACTTGTTCACTTTCACATACGTATGGTTTGTCGGATCATTCATCAGTCGTAGCGAGGAATCGGAGTTATCGGATTTTCACCATGTCCAGCATTGAGTTACGGCCGTAAGGATTGTAGGTTACGGCCGTAACAAGGGTTCGTTGATTTCCAGGCCATTTTGGATGAACGGGACTTACGACCGTAAGGTTTCGGAATACGGCCGTAAGTTGAGCAGGTACGGCCGTAAGGCTTGGCCGATTACGGCCGTACGTGTTGAGCAGGGTGCCTAGGCGTTTTTGGCCGAAGGCGAGTTACGTCCGTAAGGGTTGTGGCATACGGCCGTAAGGCGAGGGAGTTACGGCCGTAAGGCTTGGCCGGATACGGCCGTACGTTACAGGCAGGGTACCTGGTCATTTTCGACGAAGGGGGCTTACGCCCGTAAGTTTGGCCGGATACGGCCGTATCATCCGAGTTACGCCCGTAAGGTGTGCGGGTACGGCCGTAAGGATGTCGGCAGGTTTTTGGACGAAGCCGAGTTACGGCCGTACGAGTTGGTCGGTTACGTCCGTAAGGCCGTTGACCTGGGATGTTACGGCCGTATGAAGGCCGAGTTACGGCCGTAACTTCCGGCAGTTTATATATGTCTTGGACGGGACTTTTCCTCATTTTTCTCATTTCTTCATTTTGTTCCGAGAGAGAGAGAGCTTGAGGGAGATATTTTGTCATCATCAATCACTTGTGTGTTCGGATTTCTTCATCTTGATTCGTTGGGAAGCTTGGATAGTCGATTTAACACGTTTTCATCGGATCGGAGTGTTTGGATCTTCAAGAGGTAATTTCTTCAACATCTTGGATTTCGATTTTGTGTTGAGATTTGATGTTTTGGACATTATAATCATGTTATATGAAGGGATATGCATATGATTATGAGTTTGTATAGAGATTCATTGGATTATTGAAGGGTTATTCAAGAACACTTTGAATATTGAGTTGGATTTGGGGGTTTTCGATTAATCATTGTTGAAATCACGAATTTGGATATTCATTTTGGATTTTTGGTCGTATTGAAGATGTTTTGTCGGTTTGAAACACTTCTTGGGGTTTTGATGTTGGTATTTTTGAGGTTTGGTTGTAAACAATCGAAGTTTGGCCACAAAGTGTTCGATATAATGCCCCAATGAACTTGGTTTAATCGTATCAACGTTTTGAGTTCGTTATATTCGTGTTTGATTCGTATATTGAACGGATTGTTGGTAATTGTATTTATTCAAGGTTGTTCGAGCGACCGATATATCAATTAGGACGTTGTTCGTGGAAGGATAATTGTCACCGGTGTTGTGTAAGTTAATTCTTACTCGGTTAAAAGGATATTCATTCCTTTTTGTTGTTGATCATTCATAATCATAACTCATTCATCATTGTATTAATAATATTGAGACTTGTAATTGTCGAATAATCACTTCATTAACGAGGAACGGCGGTTCCAATCATTTCATTGAAACTATCAATCACTTCATTATCATTTCACCTCGGTGAGTCATTCTTGACTTCGTCAGATTATTATTATTCATTGATATTCATTATGGTCATTCTCGTTCATATGACCATCTGAGTTCATATTGCGTGGTCGGGTGCGGATGTGTGGAATTTTTAGTCGGGCACGTGATGGCCATGTATTGGGAGTGATACATTGGACTATGCACACGGTAACAGATTACCTCTGTGAGACTAATTAGGTACAAGGACGGGTGTGTCCGGTCATTCGTCTTGTACACTTGCACAGAACACTACGGGCGTACTATGATACTCCTCTTCAGCGTAATTCATAACTAGGAATATTTCATAACTTCAGTTAAATCATGATTGTGTATTTTTCAACCCTGGAGGATTGTTGTTAGGTATCGACCCATTTACCGGGATTTTGTTTTTCAGGTCATGGCAAGGCAAAAGCACGGGAATAGCATGCTGACGTCGAGGAGTCCCAGTGATACTAGTAGGGCCCCCCGATCTTTCAGTTATTTATATTGTTGTCATTTATTTTCCGCTGCAGATTTTCATTTGGATACTCCGTTTCCTTCAATGTTGTGTATTTTATCTTCATATAAAATACACTAGTATTCGGTATTGTCCTGGTGTGTTATAATTAAACTCCTCATCGGAGTAATTATTGTTGTAATGTGGTTCGGTACTACATTTATCCTGTGTAATTCATTCATTTTCATTTGCCTGGTGGGTCCCAGTCGGGGATCTACGGCACTGTAATATCCACCTAGTTTGGGGTGTTACACTATAAACTATGACACCTCGAGGGAGATTACACAGATCGATCTACAAGAGAAGAGAAAAGATGAAGTGAGAAAATGGGAGGTGAAAAGAAAAAGAATTGTAAGATATAGTTTTTTCTTTTCTTTTTTGAAAACTAAATCACTCTTTTCCCCGCTTAGTTCCGGAGTTTTAGTAAAAGAAAGAAAAGAAAGAGAAAGAAAGTTAGAAGAGAAAATAAGAGAAAGGAAAGCGAAAGTAAATTGTATTTTGTGTTCTCGAGTTGGAAGGAAGTGAAAGGAAAATTAACTATTTTGTTCATTTCTCTCCAAATCCTTCCAAATCGGAAGGAAAGTTAGGAGGGAAAGTTTTCCTTCCATTTCTTTCCGTTTCTTTTCATTAAAAAACTCAGGAACACCAAATATTTTTCCTTTCTTCTTATTTCCATTCATTTTATTTCTTTTCTCTCGTTAAGTTAAACTCGGAAACTAAGCATTACCATGCGATGGATAGTAATAAATTAGGTTATGCAATTGATTATTTTTCAATTGCTTGACACGTATGCAAGGTGTTACATGTGTAATTATTTTTCTACTATTTGATTACTATTATAAATAAATTGTAAGGCCATATTCTTTTGGATTTATTTTTCAGTTTTTCATTTCAGTTCATTTCAGTCCCGGTCCATTCAGTTCATTCCCGGTTCAATTGATTCGATTCAATTGATTGATTGATTCGAGTCCATTCATTTAGGTCAGTCGATTCAGTTATTTCATTCGCTTTCTTCTTCTTCTTCTTATTATTATTATTAATAATAATAATAATAATAATAATAATAATCTTAATAATTATTGTTATTATTACTAATAATATTTACTATTATTATTAATAATATTTATTATTTATCATTGTTGTTGTTGTTGATTACTATTATTATTATTTACCATTATTGTTAGTGTTATTATTATTATAGTAATTATTGTTATTGTTATTAATATCATTAATATTATTATAATACAATAATGTGGTATTAGTAATAATAGATATTTTAAGAAAAAATCATTTCTTTGAATCCTAAGAATAATCAGTTGACACTGTCCACTGCTAGTGAGAATCAAAAGTCATAAGTAGTCATGAAAATGCTCAATATCATATCATTACATCAAAGATTACATTATAAAATGTTAAAAAATTAAAACCCTCAAAGAACACAAGTCCTGATCACTATTAAAAATCCTTATCATTTTTTTCCACGTCATCTTCGTCGTCGTCTTCATGATCACTCTCTGTTCGATTTGCTCGCCAAATTTGTATTGCTAAAGCATTTCGGACCTTGGACATGGCTTCCTTATGATCGTCTTCAAACATAAGTGAATCTGCTCTTCCTTGACTATTTGCATGTTGTATAATTGTAGACCTGGAAAATCGTTTGTGTCGTGTACTTTCGTGTCGTGTTGTATAATTGTAGACTTGTCAATTATTTGGTATCTGAATGACATGAACCGAATTGATTACATGGATCTGGAGAGCTTGAGTGTAAGGCCCAGCAAGGCCCCTAAATCAAGACCCTACAGAGCCCAAAAATAAACTTATTATCTCGGCATAGAGCAAGACGTCGAGGCCGACCTGAAAGCCAGGACCATACTCGGCGTGCCTCGGCTCAGGCTCAAGCCATGACTTGGTTCAGGCAACCGAATTGTTGCGGTGACTCGGCTCAGTGACAGAATAAGCCGAGATTAGAAAATCTACACTCCTTGTCAGTAGATGAAGGTCCTATCCTTCAAGCACACGGAATCTGACGAAATCCAAGGTATAGACAAATAAAGATGTCCTTACCTAACAAGGACTCTTCTCCATAAGGAAACTACATCCACAATCCTTATCAGGATTCTACTTCTCATATATATAAGAAGTCCAATATCAACACGGACTCAATGACTTTGTCCGCAAGTTAGGGTTGCAATATTCATGCTTATAAATAGGTGTCCTCCACCTACACTGGTACACACAAAATTCTTGACTCTCAATACAATCAATTTATTTCCACCACATATTCAATATACTTACTCTCACGCCGGAGGGCTTTCGCCGGTGAAGCCCTGGCTCATTTCACGTGTTTTCTTGTGTGTAGGTCCGATCAGGAAGTTCACTTGCCGGAATCATCCGAACTGCTTGGATAAGGGCTGATCCGATACGTTTTGACAGCATCAGTTTGGTTCCGTTGCCGGGAAACGTCGAAGAACTTTCAAACAACCACGAACCATGGCTGAAATTCCACAAGACGGGCAAGTGGCCAGCGTCACCTCCGGTGACCAAAACCAACCTCAACAGACAAATCGACAAAGCACGATCGCCGCCGCAAAAAACAAGTTCAGTATTGCCAATAATGCTATGGAACCTCCTCTGCCACCGTACCACAGTGCAGGCATGATCCTGCGCAATTGGGGAATTCCTCGCCCAGCGACCACGAGTATTCATGGCCGTCGGAGACAAGCGAAAACATCAACGACCCAGCCCCAGAATAAAGATGATGGCCCCCCACAACTGCCTCCAATAGACAGAAAGACCTTACTCCATCAGAATTTAATCACGCTCCAACAATTGGCCGAAACTCAAAGGGCCCTTCTAGAATATGACCCAGATGATTCCATGGCACATCCCCTTCAACCCTCCAAAACTAGGATAATGGGAGGAATCCATAAAGAGAATAATGGGTCTCCACCGGTGGGTAATCGACGTGACGGACCCCCTCCGGTAAAACCAACTCAAAATCGTCCCAGCCAGTTTAAAGGACGGTGGGACAGAAGAGACTGATGAGGAGAAGATCTGGGGATCAATTAGACAAACGAAGAGAGCAAGAGGCCGAGTCTCCCGAAGTCAGAATAGTGGGAGAGAGGCGGCCTAAGGACGACCTGAGGAGAACTCCTAGGCAGATATCTTCCCATCACAATTCCCCCATCCGACCCCCGCCGGGTCCGGGGAGTCAAGTTGTAGGGGCGAAACAAGACGACCGAGGAAGGCAAAGTCGAGGTAGAGGCGCGGAAAAGCAAAGTAGATCCTGCAGTAGCTCAGGGATAGAAGCTCGCGACTTATGGGGATTGAAAGAGAGAATGGATAACATGAAAAACAAGCAGGGACATAGTAGACCAAGAAACGAGTATGATGCTATGCGCCCCTTTTCTCAGTGGATTGTCGATTCGCCTCCAAATCCTCACCTTAAGCTCCCCAATATGGACAAATACTCGGGCACTTCTGATGCCAGGGACCATCTTCAATCCTTTGAAGGTATGATGGCCCTGGTCTCTAACCAAGACGACATTCTTTGTAAAGCTTTCGCCAGCACCTTGGTTGGGGCGGCCAGGTCCTGGTTCATGGATCTAGAGAAGACGAGCATCAATTCATTCTCAAAATTGAAAAGACAATTCTTGTAGTACTTCACCACGGCAGGAGCAAGAAAAAAACGATTGTCTGACTTAGCTAACACCGTCCAAAGGGAAGAACGAGTCGACCATGGATTTCTACAACAGATTCAAGGACCTTGGCCGACTCCATCGAAAAACGTCTCACGGATAGGGAGATCATCGTGTACTTCACTAACGGACAGAGATCTGAATCCCTCACCCATAAACTGTTCATAAGGGAGCCAGCGACAAAGGCAGACCTATACTACATGGCCTACGCCACAGGCCTGGCTGAAGAAAAGAAGAGGCATAGGATAGAGAAAGGAGATCGGGACCGAGATAGGGACGTAGAAAACAAGCCGACTGACGGCGCCCATTTCCGAGGATCCAACGGCGCAGGATTTAAAGGTAAAAACAGAACCAAAGGTACAGAGAAAGCCGAGGTCTTCACCCCCTTCACTAAGCCGATTTCAGAGATACTTAACTTGGTGGATCTTCCTCCACCCAAGCCCATCAGATACAACCTAAAATACCCTAAAGACGCCAACAAATACTGCGCCTACCATAAGGATAATGGACACGAAACGGAGA
The DNA here is from genome assembly GCA_033398695.1 of Orobanche coerulescens. Taxonomy (NCBI): domain Eukaryota; kingdom Viridiplantae; phylum Streptophyta; class Magnoliopsida; order Lamiales; family Orobanchaceae; genus Orobanche; species Orobanche coerulescens. The sequence goes on along the minus strand of CM065802.1, from coordinate 123,945,672 downwards.
ATTATTACTCCTTGAAAAAATGGTGCAAAAATGGATCGACAAAGGGAAGATAGACCGGTACGTCATGAAAAAAGATGGTAAGAGGTTAAGGGACGATAGGCAAGAAGAGGAAGGAGATAGGCCCCCCAGGGCCAAACTGCACGTCACCAGATAAGAAATCCCCTCAAATACCAAATTGAAGGAGCAGATCCACGAGCTCAGTAAGGTGTATCACATCCCTCCATGGGTCCATAGGGGCGAGGAGACAATAAGCTTTTCTCCAAATGAGTTGGCAGGAAACAGAGCCACAAGGGAACAACCCCTAGTTATCAAATGGAGGATAGATAACTGCGAATCAGAGAGGCTTCTAATCGACTCAGGGGCGGCAAAATATATCTTATACTACAGAACATTCAAAGAGATGGGACTACCTGACAACATGCTCTCTCCTTACAATGGAAGATTAGATGGATTCACAAACCATAAAGTAGAGGCGAAAGGGACCGTGGACCTAATACTCGAGGTTGGAGACTATCCATTTCGAACCTCAGCCACTACAACGTTTGTTGTTGTGGACCTAATATCAGATTATCACGCCATTTTGGGCTCTCCGAATCAAGGCACACTCGGCATGGTCGCCTCCCTACCTCACCAAAGAGCGAAGTTTCCCACACCAGCGGGAATAGGATGTGTCCTGGGGACTCCTAAAAACTTCTTGGAACATGTCATGAGATCTAGAAAAACGAAACATACGATGGAAATCAACACCCCAGAAAAGAACATCACCATCACCAAATACACCAAAGTTACAGGGCTGAGCCCCTAAAGAGATCCTTCGGGCAATGGTCGAGACACCCTGGAACTTGCAGCATGTTACGAGACCTTGAGAAAATATTACCGATAGGAGTTAAGACGAGCCGTCCGATTACTTTTGATGTAATGGCCTTTTATCTATCAAAACCTGTTTCATCATTCTGTCAGGTACTTAATTCGTACATGCTTAGACATTACGTAACAATGTCTGAACATTAAAACAAGTCTGGAGCACTAACGCCTGACTTAAACATTTAAAGCAAGGCAACTCTTGCAAATTCAGATGAAAGCCTGGTCCCCATAAAGGCTAAAACATACATGACATGATTGGTCACCAACATGCCGAGTTAAGGTTAAGACATCTAACTCAAGACGATCTGAGCCGAGTTCTGACACCTAGACTGCTCAAATCTAAAAATGAGTACATAACACTCAACATGCCGAGTTAAGATTAAGACATCTAACTCAAGACGATCTGAGCCTAGTTCTGACAACTAGACTGCTCAAATCTAAAAATGAGTACATAACATTCAACATGCCGAGTTAAGATTAAGACATCTAACTCAAGACGATCTGAGCCTAGTTCCGACAACTAGACTGCTCAAATCTAAAAATGAGTACATAACACTCAACATGCTGAGTTAAGATTAAGATATCTAACTCAAGACGATCAGAGCCTAGTTCCGACAACTAGACTCTTCAAATCTAAAAATGAGTACATAACACTCAACTTTCCGAGTTAAGATTAAGACATCTAGCTCAAGACGATCTGAGCCTAGGTCCGAAAACTAGACTGCTCAAATTTAATAACAAGACACTCAGCAGGCCGAATTAAGGCATCTAACTCAAACAAGTCAAATCCAATTCTAAACAATTAGACAAACGATACGCCGATCACGGACAGATAATCCCTGGCTCGTCTACACTTGGCTCGTACTGGCTAAAGTGAACATAAACGAACCAAGATATACATCTTGGCTTTACTTCGATATAAGGCGGGACCTCCCCTTGAGATACATTCTGAAAGGCCGACATCTACTGCTCGGCCTGGTGTTAAACCAATTCACAATTGGTTAATTGCGAACAAGTACATTCTCGGTTGGCGAGATGAGAAACTTAAGCACAGATCGCATAAATAGATGTACAGAAACAGATACGGCAAGAACACCCAAATCGGGTTGAAAATCTGGCCGAAATAGAAGGATGTAAGAAAACATGAAGGCCGACAAAACGATCGGGTTCAGGAGACATAAATGTTCTGATAAAGACTACATTGTTCTAGCCAAATCGGCTTTACAACTCTTATACAAGACAAAAAAAATCTGATTATCCCAGCCCGGCACCATCCTCCTCCTCGGCCAGTGCTATCAAGTCGTCAAAGTTGTTCTCTTGAGGAGTTGGGGGATCCCATGTCGGCTTCCCCTCCTGAGAATCCCTAGACCTTATGTTCTTTAGAGCATTCTCAGAATAAGGGATTACGGAATGAGCAGCCCTAGCTTCGGCACTGTAAGGATCTTGGACGAAGAGCCGAGCGAGCTTCTTTAGAGGCACCTCGACTTCTGGGTCAATGCAGAGAAGCCGAGATAAATTAGACCAAGCATCGCCGTAGACAGAGCCCACTTCATCAGCTAAGTTATCTCGGTATTGTTCGCTCTTTCTATATCGTTCGACGGCAGCCTCCTCTTTCCCGGATATGCTCTCCTCAAGAAAGGCCAGCCTTTCATCCGCGGCATTCTTCTCCAGTGCTAGGACCTCGACCCTCTTCCTCTGTGCCTCGGCCTCAACCTCAGCAATCTTCAGGGACATCCCAGATTGAAGCAGCGCCTCCTTTAACTTCCCCAAATCCTTAAGCGCGGACTTCCTGGCCGCCTCGGCCTGCTCGGCCTTCAGCTCGGCCTTGTTCAGCACAGCGTCACGAGAAGCCTTCTCCTTCTCCAGGGCTTCAACCTTCTCAGTGAGCTTAATGGTGGATTCCTGAGCCGACTTGGTCGCCACTTCATTCTTCTGCACCAGATCCACCACCTGCCTGAATACGGCATACTCGTGCTGAGCTATGGAGGCGGGCTACGAAAAGAAAACAAACTCAGTTCAAGCAGATTGCAGAAAAGAAATCGCGAAGTATGGGAAACCGACACGGAATAAAGGGTACCTCACTAATAATTAAACCCTTCCTTTTGAAGAGTTGGAGCGAACTCGGCTTGTCAACAACAAGCCGCTCAATATAAGACGTATTCATGGCGCGCTTAATGACCGCCCCCCAAGCTTCAAGGCGGCCCCAGAGCGAACGGTCGAATCAAACCCAGACATAACAGGCGCAACAATGAAAGAGTCGACCAGATTCTTGATCTCGGCATCAGAAAGAACGAAAGCCGAGGAGGAACCAGGTGGCGAGGGAATGGTTCTCTTCTGATAAGGTTCTTCTCGAGCTCGGCCATCATTTTCCCTCAGACTTTTCTATCTCTAACGACTCTCTGCCTCGGAATCCGGCCTATGATCTCGGCCCGGTCCTTGAGAGTGCCCCCGGCCTTAACTTCGAGCACGAGTCCGAGTAGGGCTAACTTCCTTAGTGGGTGCCCTCTCAACTTCCGATTCAGGTTCGGACGAAGCTCCGGCTTGGATAATGGGCGGCTCCTTGGGAAGCGACGATTCCCCCTTATCTTGCAGCTCTTTTTGCCGAGTCGCCATATCGACATGTCTACTTTCGACTCCCCTCAACCGGGACAACCTATTCTTTTTTCGAGCCGCCATCACAGGGTCGATACGCTCCTCATACACCTTCTGGATGTCCTCCATTGAGAGATCTGCACAAAAATAATGTTAACACCAAAACGAGATGGCAGAAGAAACAACGATGAAAGATAAGAAAATTACATCCTACGATATCCACGGCTTTTAAGCATCTGTCGATCTCAGCATGGCAGGTCGATCAATCCTCGTGGAAGACAAAATTAGGGTGGACAACCCAATCAGGAAACCGAGCCCCTCTTGGGACCTCGACCAAAGGTCTAACCCCAGTTATGGGCCCCCTCATCAGGCCGGCCTGAACATGATAACGAAAGTCTGTCTCTCGCTCGGCCTAGTTAAGAATGGCAACGGAGGAAAACTGCTCGAGCTTCGCAATCAAGTCCTCACTCTAGTCCGGCTCGTGAACACACGAAGGGCGATGCAGCGAATTAACAGGTGATGTAAATTCCTAGCCGTGCCGGCTCTCAACCTTGATCACGTGCCTGTTCCAACACGTGACCTTATTGACGGTGTTTGAAATGGGGGCCATGGGCTTGGGTTTGTTGGGGTCGGACTTAATGGTGATGGTTCTGATTTTGTAGTTGTAAGACGAATTGAAGAAGTGATAGCAGGCAAACATGCACGGCTCGAAGCCGAGACCACGGCACATGATAATGAAGGCGGTAAGATACATGACCGCATTGGCACTGAGGTGGGCTGGAATAATTTCCCAATCCTCCAAAAATTGATTAATGAAAGGGTCCAAGAGCAGCCTCAGGCCGAGGTGGAATTGCTTGGGCATCATTATAATAGAAAGTTTTAGCTTCGTGCTCATCGGAGAAAAGAGTGGCCAAACTATGGTAGAGCCTATACTCATTCCTATCCACGTCATACGTGATATAGAGCTCTTCAAGCATCTCGTCCCCCTTTTGGGATTCTTAGGCCAAGAGGAGCCTCCCAGGTATATCGGGTGTTTGCCTCGCTCCATCTTGAGCCGACAACCTCGGAGTCGAAATCCCTGACGGGCCTGTTAGAAGTACTCTCCCCAGCCATACCTGTAGAAGAAGACAAGGGATTAGACTCACCCTGTGAAGATGACGAGGTGTTCTTCTCCCTCATCTCAACTACCTCGACCGAGGAGAACCCCCCCCCCCCCCCCCCAACGAAGCCGAGCTTGAGACTTGTCCTTGACATAATGCAAAAAGATGCAGTCTAGGACTTCGTCCAAACTATCAAGAGTCAATACATCGGCATCGCCACCGTCTACGGTCCTAGGCGCAAAGAACCCAGAGGGATATCTAACATCTGTTCTAGGGGTTTTGTTCATATACAACATTTCCCCAATGGCCGTAAGGGATAAGTGTAACATCCCCCAATCCACTCAGGGATATTACATGCCATAGACCTCTCTACCAGGCAAGAGACTACAAAACAAAACCCACACGCGGTCAACTATACCAAAACATAAAACCGTAAACCGATTAGGTCTTTCAAAACACAACATTGCTGTACATATGATAAACCAAAATACAACTCGATCACATATAACATAACATGTCCATCCCCTCAAGGATGACAAGGAAAACTCAGACTGATAGATCACTGACGGACAACCGACTACAACTGTGACTAGTATCGCTGCTTTACATCATCCTCCGAACCGATCATGTGGTTTCTATCTCTCTAGTCAGAACACCTGGAATAAATAACAAAATCCCCAACGAGGGGTTAGCGATGGAATTGCTAGCAAGTAACCAAGCTATAAAGTTATACATCAAGAATACAACCGTTATGAAAACAACCTTTCGACAAGGTAGTAACACGATCCCCGAGTCCAAAGTCTTTTCGAAAACAGTTCCCACTTGGGAGGATCATAGAGATAACTTCAAAGCACATTTGGAAGAATAATTGAGGACGTCGGGGGTCTCAGTGTAAAATCATGAAAAGATTTGTAATTCTCCTTTTCAAAAGGGTTTTCTTTCAAAATCATATAAGTGATTCAATTCTTCAACAAGCCTCAAAGGCAGAACCATATTCACCAATATATCCTGAATCCAAGATTCAAGCATTCACAATTCAGAAATATCCAATCAATGCTCATATCACCTCCGTGGCCTCGATGGGACCCACCCAGATTAGCTACCGGAACAAACTCGAATCCATCCATAAGTTATCTTGACATCGTACTCGCAAGTAACGATTCTCAGAGCCCTCTCCAGACCTACCCGATTAGATAATCCTTATGGTCAAATCATATCATCTGGCCGTACTCGCAAGTAACGCGCCGCCGAAGGCCTCACGGGTCCCTACCCGGTTAACATCATTCAAAAACGCCCACAAGTTATCGTGACATCGCACTCGCAAGTGACGATTCTCGGAGCCCTCTCCGGACCTACCCGATTCGATAACCTTATGGCGAAATCATATCAATTGGCCGTACTCGCAAGTAACACGCCGCCGGAGGCCTCACGGGTCCCTACCCGGGTAATATCTCAATTCATCGATTGCACAACAACAGGGTATAATATTCGCCACAATCACAAACACGTAATATCATAATCTAATGCATCATACACTTCCACAAAGGTATAACATTCACGTCACACCATCATTCATAAAACATACTAGCAAGCGGACAATACAAACATTCCACAATTCCTCGAATAACTACTCACTTTTAAATATCCGTCTTCGTGGAATTCAAGTTACGTTCATATTTACTTTCCTAGAATCACACATTCATTTAAAAGTAAGTTACGGTTAAACATTCAATCACTATCAAGTCCACGTTAAATTCACGACACGTCACATTCTCAAAGTATAAAGATTATAGACGAGATACTCGCCTCAAGTCCAAAGTACGCGAAGCAACGGGAAGGCTCGACCGGAAACCCTCGAACACCTATAATCCCCCGGCAATGAGGATACGATTACGACAAGAATCAAGGTAAAAAACAACGGAAATCCCACCAAACTATCGAAGGGAAACTCACTAGGACATTTAATCGAATACTCAACATTCGATAACTCCCAAGAACACTCGAATCACCAATAAAGTTAAACAAACTCGAAATATGGATATACAACCCATAGAACACGATTATTAATGCTCAATAATATCAATCGATTCATCAAAATCGGACGAACAATGGAAATCAAGAAGAAATCTCGAAAGTCAAATTCTAGGAGATTTTAAGAAATTACCTCGATCCGACGAAGAACAAGGATTAGATGATGATAATAAACACCAATCAAGCTTCCCAAATGATGCACAAGGAGTTTACCGGCAAAAATTCCAGAAACTTGCCGAAGATGGGTGAAAAATGGTGAAAAATGGGATAAATGGCTGGGTGACCTGCTGTCTCGGCCTTATATGGCCGATCACTTACGGCCGTAACTGGCAACCCTTACGATCGTAACCGACATTCGTGAAAATTCTGCCCAGCGCCTGCCGATGACTTACGGCCGTAACCGACACCCCCTTACGGTCGTAACCAGCATTCGTCCGAATGCTGCCTGGCGCCCGTACGACCGTAGGCGATCACGCCTTATGACCGTAACCGGTTTTCGTCCAGCCCGTGCTTGTCGATCACGTACGGACGTAACCGGCAACCTACGGCCGTAACTCGACCACGCCAGTCCCTGCTCCAAAATGTGCGGCCGTGACTCGACCGCGGCCAACTCCAATAGCCCGGTTAGGCGTCCGACAACGTTTCGGTCACACTAACACACCATTTATGATTCAAAACAATAACGAGCAAATTACGAAAATAAAATACCACAAGTATGTATTTAACAAAAGAAATGCACGCGATACGAGTCTCACTCGGCGAACACTACAACAGAACACATCATACAGTGCATCATCGAAAAACGTATCCCACATAATCGTAATGAAAAAAATAATCGGAACCAAATGACAAATAATTCAGGGCAACTGGTAAATAAAAATCTCGGGTATTACATTCTACCCCTCTAAAAAGAAGTTTCGTCCCGAAACTCAAAAAGAAAGGGTGAAGTAAGCAGTCATCAAAGTGGCCGAACCATTAAATCAGCAATCTACACGAATCGATCCTCATAATGGTGCTGAAGCTCGATTCTGGGAAACCTCATGGAAAAATTCACAATACTGAACCCTGTGGTCCTCGAGTCTACAGTTATAACAAGTAATCGACTACGGAAGATAATTAGCGTGCACATGACCCACAACGTTGCAATTGAAACACCTCCCGGTCTGACTAGGAGTCAAAGAAGATGACTTGGAACCCTTGGTTCCACCAAACGACGAAAGGGGAGGTTTCGCCGTATGACTACGCGAAACTCGATGAGAAGAAGTCCTGACTCTCACACCGTCCAAAAAATCTCCAGACGTCCTATGCCTCTTCGGCTCATGCAAAGGCCCAGTAGATAACGATGCCATCTCGTTTGCCATGGCTCGATTATGATACTCTCTCAAAGTAACACAAGTGAAACCCGACATGTATAGTCGAATCTCTGGTCTCATCCGTATGTCGAAATGACGGATTTTGCCTTCCTCGGTCCTCACCTGCCTCTTCACATAAGCGAGTTGTCGACTATAATCGATAATAGCCTGCGACACGTATATCCTGCGGCTCGGCTAGAAAAAAAATCTCGGATCCTCTGCTCTCGGATCGGCTCCAGACAGAACTCCACCTCCATTAACTTCTTGAACTCTTCCCAAGTAACAGCATGATCCTGAGGCTCAACGGCCTCGCACCAATTAGTAGCGTCACTATCAAGAAAGAACTGAGCGATAGGAATCCTCCGTTCCTCTGGACAACCAACCGCCTTGAAAATCTTCTCCAATTGGAAAAGCCAACCGTCCCAGCCCAAAGTATCACCCGCGCCTGCAAAGCGAGGAGGATGCATACGAACAACTTCTCTAAGCCACTGAGTCAACCCGGCATTCTCAGTCACGGTAGTGTTACGCTGAACCACATGAGCCAAATGAGTCATCTGGTCTGCCACCTGCTAGAGTATAGTAGCAACACCAATACTAATGCCATTACCGACAGCATGATCCTGATCACGCGATTGATTGCCACGACCTCTCGGCATACTAAACGGGCAACCATTCAAGACGACAAACAAACACCACATAATCAATATAGCGCAACCAACAGTAACACAATAAAATACTAATTCTGAGTCACAACATAAATACACGAACTATCACCGCAACGATAGAATTCAAATTTATATGTCATTCATTTGGCTACATCAACAAAAACGCATGACCTTTACCAAAGCAATCACGGTCAAAACCACAAACATATCATCGTGGTCAAATCTGGGTAATATTTTTAAAAATAAAATTTTCCGAGGTACTTGTCCAATGATAATAATTTAAAATTCCTGAGTTTGAATAATTTTGCTGAAATGAGTTTTTGAAAAGATATATTTTTAATACCTCGGTCATTTGATCAAAACTATGAACCCATTATCATAATTGTTTCATCTTGAAAGTCATTTGCAAAACAACATTTTGAAACATCAATCTATTCGATAAACGATATCATCAAAATGACCTTATAAATATACATCATCACTACTACCCATCAATTATCACATCCGGGTAACATCATAAAACAATACAATTAAACCGAACTATGAAATCATAACATCTGGGCGTACAACCATAACTCGCTAACAAGAACGGTGACGATTTACAATACGTCAATAATATCCACACAGGATAAGCAACTAGGTGCAATACTGATACCGCAGTTAGAGTTCACAATCGTCACAGACGGACCATATGAATAGATCGATAGGGATTAAACGACAGATAATGAGCACAGATAGAATTGTAACAACAAAGGTACAGACACGACAGTCAGAAGCTTACAGTCGTAACAACTAATTGTAAGATGGAAAGAATCAACTCAACAGTCTCAAAACGGCTCCGAAGGTTAAGGATCGACTCCTAGCAATGTATCTCGACATTTAGAAAGTACTGTAAAAATTCTCCGACGGGCATAACAACATAACAAACACATAACGTTTTGAATTTCTAAAACTAAAGTCGTTGGCAAAACAAAAATTTTCCGAAATTCTTTTGATCATAACCGAAGATGACGGTAATATTTTGCAATGCCCGAAATACATTAAAATACATTTTTTCCAAATACCGTCTGATGGTGTAGTTTGAAAATACAGGATCAACTTGTCAAAACCCAACCGATTTCAAAATCCATACATGTCGTTGTTTAATCGCACCATCAAAATATTTTCAAAAAAATCAACTTCCACAAAAAAATGCTCCGACCCCTAAGGTCCGTCAGAAACATGTTCCCAAATCTACCAGCAGCGGCATAATTACGATAGTCCAACAAAAATAATCGAACTTAAAACCACATGCCCAAACGGCAAACAGAATCACAAATTCAACCAAATATATCTCGTGCACACCAAGTTAAAACATACAACGAAACCATCCATCTGAGTTTCTCATCGACTCTACCGTCGGTACCTTTTTCGAAACCCATCAAGGTTCACAAATTTCACATTATACCACGGCGGTTCAAAGTCAAAACATTAATACATCCAGTTGTATACACATACAGTGCGTCACAAGTATCGAATACAAATCCCATTACACAACACTGTGCAACTAAAATTATGCACCACAATTAGCTCACAGATGAAATCATGAAATACAGATACCTCGCATAAAGGAGGAGACTTACGTCCACAGGTCGTACGGAGATGATGGCTGCACCACGATACTAATCACAACGAATCCCAATTGATCACAACGGATCACCAAACACTTTTTAACAATTGCTCACCTGCGACAAGACACGACTCGACAAGTCCCAATTAGACCCAACTGCCTAGGTTTTCGCAAACCTAAGCTCTGATACCATTTATGTAACACTCCTAATCCACTCAGGGATATTACACGCCGTAGAACTCTTTCCGCAAGGATCTACCAGGCAGGAGACTACAAAACAAAACCCACACGCGATCAACTAGACCAAAACATAAAACCGTAGACCGATTAGGTCTTTCAAAACACAACATAGCTGTACATCTGATAAACAAAAATACAGCTCGATCACATATTACATAACATGTCCATCCCCTCAAGGATGACAAGGAAAACTCAGACCGACAGATCACTGACGGACAACCGACTAGAACTGTGACTAGTATCGCTGCTTTACATCATCATCCGAACCGATCCTGTAGTTTCTCTCTGTCTAGTCAGAACACCTGGAATAAATAACAAAATCCCCAACGAGGGGTTAGCGATGGAATCGCTAGCAAGTAACCAAGCTATAAAGTTATACATCAAGAATACAACCGTTATAAAAACAACCTTTCGACAAGGTAGTAACACGATCCCCGAGTCCAAAGTCTTTTCGAAAATAGTTCCCACTTAGGAGGATCATAAAGATAACTTCAAAACACATTTGAAAGAATAGAGGACGTCGGGGGTCTCAGTGTAAAATCATGAAAAGATTTGTAATTCTCCTTTTCAAAAGGGTTTTCTTTCAAAATCATATAAATGATTCAATTCTTCAACAAGCCTCAAAGGCAGAACCATATTCACCAATATAGCCGGAATCCAAGATTCAAGCATTCACAATTCAGAAATATCCAATCAATACACATATCACCTCCGTGGCCTCGATGGGACCCACCCGAATTAGCTATCGGAACAAACTCGAATCCACCCATAAGTTATCTTGACATTGTACTCGCAAGTAACGATTCTTGGAGCCCTCTCCAAACCTACCCGATTAGATAATCCTTATGGTCAAATCATATCATCTGGCCATACTCGCAAGTAACGCGCCGCCGGAGGCCTCACATGTCCCTACCCGGTTAACATCATTCAAACATGCCCACAAGTTAGTGTGACATCGCACTCACAAGTGACGATTCTCGGAGCCCTCTCCAGATCTACCCGATTCGATAACCTTATGGCGAAATCATATCAATTGGCCGCACTCGCAAGTAACGCGCGGCCGGAGACCTCACGGGTCCCTACCCTGGTAATATCTCAATTCACTGATTACACAACAACAAGGGTATAATATTCGCCAGAATCACAAACGCATAATATCATAATCTAGTGCATCATACACTTCCACAAAGGAATAACATTCACGTCACACCATCATTCATGAAACATACTAGCAAGCGGACAATACAAACATTCCACAATTCCTCGGATAACTACTCACTTTTAAATATCTGTCTTAAGCATAATACAACGTGAAATGGTTGTAATCATTCTTCGTGGAATTCAAGTTACGTTCGTATTTACTTTCCTAGAATCACATATTCATTTAAAAGTAAGTTATGGTTAAACGTTCAATCACTATCAAGTCCACGTTAAATTCACGACACGCCACATTCTAAAAGTATAAAGATTATAGACGAGATACTCGCCTCAAGTTCAAAGCACGCGAAGCAACGAGAAGGCTCGACCGGAAACCCTCGAACACCAATAATCCCCGGCCAAAAACAACGAGGATACGATTACAACGAGAATCAAGGTAAAAAAATAACGGAAATCCCACCAAACTATCGAAGGGAAACTCATTGGGCCATTTAATCGAACACTAAACATTCGATAACTCCCAAGAACACTCGAATCACCAATCGAGTTAAACAAACTCGAAATATGGATATACAACCCATAGAACACGATTATTAATGCTCAATAATGTAACACCCCGAGATAATCGGAATAATTACAGCGCCGTAAACCCTTTAAGTAAGGATTTACAAGGCTGATTAAAAGAAATGTGAATATAAACCAACAATACCACCAAAATTCAAATTACAAAACCGGTTCCAACTGATCCATTACAACCATATCGAAATGATATTAAAGAGACACGCGTACTCGAGTACTGAAAATGAATCAAGAAGACAAATCACAAAAAACAACGAACATTTAACATCACTGAGCCACTTCATCGTCATGACGGTACTGTGGCTGCTTCCCGCTCCTCGGCTACCTGAACATCAAAACAAATGTCCACCCCCAAAGGGGTTAGCAAAACAATGCTAGTACAAGTATCGGAACACACAAATATGCAAACGACAATGCATAAAAACATACACAATACGGACTTCCGCTACCGGAATCCAACAATATGAATCCACAAGATTCAATCAACACAACATGGGTATTCCAACGATCCAGCGCCCTCATCATAGATCCCAAGATGATCCCGTCGGACCAACACGAGGTGGAAAAAAACCCATCCAATGATCCAGCGCCCTCAGCCTAGATCCCAAGATGATCCCGTCGGACCAACACGAGGTGGACATCCGATCCAGTGCCCTCAGCATAGATCGCTTGATCCCTTCGGATCATCACAACTTACACATAACACAACTATGCATATACATATGCAATAAAATCGACATGTTCATCAATATGAACGTACGTTAAATCGATAGCAAATGTCATGACAATTTAAGGAAATAATCTCATGTCAACAACACGAATAAACAATATGCATGATCAAGTTCATCAATTATTCACAAACTTTCAAAATATGATACTTGCCTCAACAAATGGCGACAAGAATTTCTACTATCAGTAGTCTTCAATCCGTTCGGAGAATTCTCACTTGGTCGGCTCACCAGAATGCAAACCTTCATCGAACAATAGCGTCGGTATAACTAACGGTTCCGGATAGTCGTTCAAATCATCAAATGAATCATAAAAAGGCATGATGCATCTATCATGGCGATGGACTATTCTGCCCTAACACAATTTGGTTGGACCGATACTACGCTATTCGTCCTTGCAATAGCTCAACGGAATATTTTCTAAGTTCCAACATAATTCCTTTGGTTGATTGGTACAACATAACATGGAATTCATCCTAGGAGGATTCTAATCATGTTCTATTATAACAAGATATCCGAACTTCGATGAATCATCATAAATACTTGTTTACTAGTTTCAATATCCTCTCCTTCTATGAATAACTCCTTAAGTTCAATCTATTAATTCTTCACCGAAATGTTCGATCATAACATTCTCATGAACTAAGATAATCTTCGAAAACTAGATATGATTGGGTTTACAATCTCAAGATGCACTAATCAATAGTCTAATCACTAGAAGGTTTGCTCAACAATTATAACAACCAAGAGGAATCGAAAATAGTTGAATTTAATCTTCTAAACCATGATGAAAGGCTCCTCAAGAAGATAACTAGTTCGGTCTACTCAAAACAGGTCCAAAAAGTTACTAAGATCATGCTAAATTAGTTGGTGAAGGATCACATACCTCAATAAATTGATGAACAATGAAGAGCTTGAATAAACTCTACCACCGGAAGCTTGAACACCAATCTACAAGGCCCAAGCTTCCCAAGAATCGTCTCAGAAGATGATATGAAGGATAAGAGGTGATGAAAGATCTCCAGAACACGAAAAATCGGCCAAAGGAAAGGTGAGAAATGAAATAGGGTTGAGGTCTATAAATAGAATTCTGGGCATTACGTACGTTATGCAATTAACCTTACGTACGTAACAAACTTAACGTACGTTATACCCTAACTTTAGCGTACGTAGTCGTCTGACCAGAACTCACTGGCCTGATTTCGCCATCTCCTTACGTATGTAATCACAAGGGTTTTACGTACGTAATGTCCATGTCCTTAGCGTACGTAAAACATGCACCATAGCGTACGTAACGCCTATGTCCAGGTTCACGCGGAAATCATACGAATCTTCCCCGGCCCCTTCCTTGGCCCCTACACGCCGACCCTTATCCGATCGTAAGTTGACTTAGCTTACGTACGTTAACAACATCAGATAACGTACGTAATATTGCAGTCTTAGCTTACGTTATGGACGCCTGATAGCGTACGTTAACACGTGCAGAACCATGCATGCAGAATGCTGGAGATAACAAAATGTAAGGATACGAAATACGGGAAACCAACCTCCGAATAATAACATCACAAAGTTGAATCTTACAAGATAAATACACAATAATTATCCGGGCATTACATACTACCCCTCTAAAAAGAAGTTTCGGCCCGAAACTTGAATCGCAAACAATTCCGATACCTCGACTTCATACTATCTTCCATCTCCCAAGTTGCTTCTTCGACTCCATGCCGAGACCACTGAACTTTTACCAAGGAGATCGGTTTATTCCTCAATTGCTTGACTCGACTCTCAAGTATCTTGATTGGTCTCTCTTCGAAGGTGCCGTCATTAGCTATCTCGATCTTATCGAACTCAATGATATGACTGGGATCTGGTACATACTTCCATAATTGGGATACGTGAAACACATTGTGAACGTGACTCAGTGATGGTGGTAAGGCCAACCTGTATGCTAAATCCCCAACTCTCTCGAGGATCTCAAATGGTCCGATATATCTCGGACTTAGCTTACCTTTCCTCCCAAAACGGAAAATTCCTCATGTAGGAGACACCTTCAATAGTACGTGGTCCCCAATGTCGAACTCTAGCGGGCGATGACGCACGTATGCATACGACTTCTGTCGACTCTGGGCAGTCAACAGTCTTTCCCGAATCAAAGCTATCTTTTATTGAGTCTGAACTATCAATTCCGGTTCCGTCCCGATCAAGTCCGAAGAATCATCCCAGCACAGGGGTGATCGGCATCTTCTCCCGTACAAAGCTTCAAATGGTGCCATCTTAATAGAAGCATGCCAACTATTGTTGTAGGTGAATTCAATCAACGGCAAGTGAACTTCCCAATCAGTTGACCAATCCAAAGCACAAGCTCTAAGCATGTCTTCTACTATTTGTATAGTCCTTTCGGACTGACCATCCGTTTGAGGATGATAAGCCGTGCTAAAGTTTAGCTCAGTCCCCAAAGCCCTGTGAACTGCCTTCCAGAAGTGCGACACGAAGCGACCATCTCGATCTGAAATAATAGTCTTCGGCGTCCCATGCAATCTGACTATCTCTGCAATAAATACTCGTGCCAATTTCTCTGGTCCCCATGTGTCCTTAATTCCTAGGAAATGAGACGACTTGGTTAGTTGATCAACTATAACCCAAATCATGTTCATTCCCATCTTGGTCCTTGGCATATTGGTGATGAAATCCATCGAGATATCCTCCCACTTCCACTCAGGGATCAAAAGTGGCTTCAACATTCCAGCAGGTCGTTGGTGCTCAATCTTAACCTGTTGACAAGCCAAACACTTCGAAACGTATTCTGCTACGTCATTCTTCATATTTCCCCACTAGAAGTTTTGTTTTAGATCCTTATACATCTTACTGCTGTCCGGATGAATAGAATATGGTGCACTGTGAGCTTCCTTCAGAATTGTCTGTCTCAAAACATCATCATCGGGAACGCAAAGTTGACTCTGAAATCTCAGAACTCCATCATCTTGTATCACGAATCCTGGGGCCTTTCCTTTCTTTACTTCGTCACATAACCGAAGGATCAGAGAATCATTTAACTGCTTAGATTTGATTTCCTCGACTAGTGACGAAGTCAGTTCCATCGCATATAGTTGCCCTTAGATTCCTGGCGACCATACTTCAATCCCTTCGCGGATCAGTTCTCGTTGAATGCTGGTTTGGGACGTAAGTGCTTCCAACACTCGAAGAGTAACAGGTTTATGGCTCAATGCATCAGCTACTATGTTTGCTTTACCCGGATGATAGAGAATTTCCAAGTCGTAATCCTTGATCAATTCTAGCCACCTTCTTTGCCTCATGTTTAATTCTTTCTGACTGAAAATGTACTTGAGGCTCTTATGATCTATAAAGATCTGACAACGAGTGCTGTATAAATAATGTCGCCAAATTTTCAAAGCAAAGACCACAGCTGCTAACTCCAAATCATGAGTCGGGTAATTAACTTCGTACAGTTTCAACTGTCGAGAGGCATAGGCAATCACCCTATCCTTTTGCATCAACACACATCCTGCACTCGATTTGAAGCATCGCTGTATACCATGAATCCATCAGTTCCATTTGGTAACGCTAGTATAGGTGCTGTCGTCAATCTCCTCTTAAGATCATCAAAACTAGCCTGGCATTTCTCATTCCACGCGAACTTTTGAGTTTTCTGTAATAGCTGAGTGAGCGGACGAGCAATTTTGGAAAATCCCTCTACGAAACAGCGATAATATCCAGCAAGTCCTAAGAAACTCCGAACTTCTTTCACATTATTTGGAGATTCCCACTCCAAGATTGCCTCGACTTTCTTCGGATCTACTTGAACTCCGTCAGATGATATCACATGCCCAAGGAAAGTCACTTCCTTAAGCCAGAATTCACATTTAGAAAGTTTCGCATACAACTATTCATTCCTCAAGGTGCTCAGAACAATACGCAAATGTTCAGCATGTTCTTCGGGGTCTTTCGAATAGATCAAGATGTCATCAATGAAAACGACAACAAACTTATCCAAGTATTCTAAGAATACCCGATTCATCAATTGCATAAATACCGCAGGAGCATTGGTAAGTCCGAATGGCATCATTACAAATTCATAATGCCCGTACCGGGATCTGAAAGCAGATTTCGGTATATCCGATTCCTTAATCCTCAGCTGATGATATCTTGATCGCAAGTCAATCTTAGAGAATACTCTGACCCCATGTAGTTGATCAAACAAGTCATCGATCCGAGGTATAGGATACTTGTTCTTGATCTTCACCTTGTTTAGCTCCCTGTAATCAATACATAGTCGGAGGGATCCATCTTTCTTCCGGACAAAGAGAACGGGTGCTCCCCAAGGAGAAACGCTAGGTTGAATGTAACCCTTCTGCAATAATTCCTCTAGTTGCTTCTTTAGTTCATACATCTCGGTTGGCGCCATACGGTATGGTGCTCTAGAAATAGGAGCGGCTCTAGGCTCTAATTCGATGTTAAACTCTACTTCTCTCTGCGGAGCCAGGTAGTTTGTCAGAGAATACATCTGAGAATTCATTCACAACTGGAATAGATAAGAGCTCTACTCCTTCCTCTTTCCTCATGGCATAACACCAAAGTCCATGACATCCCTGTTTCAGTAATTTCACTGCTTTCATCGCTTTGATCAATTTTCCCGAGCTTCCCGGTCTCCATCCTCTGAATAAGTGTTCAGATCCGTCATCAGCAATGATAGAAATGACTCTCTTTCGGTAATTCAGAATAGCTCCGTAACGGTTGAGCCAATCGTCTCTGAGAATTAAATCGTCACCATGGATGTCAACTACAATAAGATTCGATGGCCAATCTCTCCCTCCTATAGACACTGGAAAATCTCTAGTTTCTAGGGTTCCCACAATTCTCTCTCCGCTCGGCAAACCCACAACATATGGTTCACAATCAAATAAACACGAGATTTTCAAACGATTAACACAGTTCAATGATATGAAAGAATGTGTAGCTCCTGAATCGAATAAGACACTAACTGGTTGCAAAAGGATCTGAATCGTACATGATGCAACAGCAGTGTTCTGATCATCATATTTCCTCATCTCGTACAGGCGTGGAAGAACGGACCCAGCACTGGATGTCTCTCTCTTCCCAACATTCTGCTGCTGAAATCCACTCTGCCGCGTCTGGTTCACACTCACCTCCTTCGGAACTGGCGCTGGAGTGCGAGTACCAAATGATCTAGTTGCAACTCCACAGAAAGCCGCACGGTGCCCTTCTTGCCCACAATCGAAACAAGTCACAGAAGATGCGGGGCAATCACGTCGAATATGCCCTACTCGACCACAATTATAGCATTTCTTTGATGCGTCTGAAACTACTGATGTTGTCCGGAACTTCTTGCCACCTCAAGAAGGATGCGGAGGTTTCTTAGATGAATAAAATGAGGACTGGCCCTTGCGGGGCCCACTACTCTTGTTCTCCGTAAAGTTGCCGGATACCTTCTGCTTCTTTGCCTCCATCGATTTCTCCACTGCTGCCTCCTTCATGTCGTAGGCCAGCGCTTTGTCCTGATACTGCCGCAAGGTAGTACACTCGAATCCGGACATCTACTGCTGAATCTCTGGCTTCATCCGCATATCGAAATGAAAAATCTTTTCTGCCTCCGTTCTGACCAAGTGTCGCACACAAGTCAGCTAATGGTTAAAAGTCTTGATTATGTCTGTCACAGATGCTCAACTCGTGGTGAGAAAAACTCTGATTTTTGCCTCAGAATCGGGCGAGGACACACGTGCTTCAATCATTAGTTTTAATTCCTTCCAGTTATCATTATGATTCTCGGGTCGAATAGCCTCCCACAGTCAAAAGCCTCCCAAATGTAAAATACTGGGCAATAGGAACTTTCCGGTCCTCGGGACAGTTAATACCCGCAAATATCTTCTCTAACTCCTTTAGCCAATGATCCCAAGTAAGTCCCTCAGCAGATCCGTCAAATTTTGGCGGGTGTAATTTGACCACCTCAGCAAGCCATCTGTCTCCCCGGTTATCCTCGTGGTGCTGCTGTCCCATCACCGTCTGCATGCGGTCAACTACCTGAGCGAACTGGTTTATCTGAGCCACCACCTGTTGAAGCACTCCCGGCATATTAGGATTCACGTCGTCATTCGCTGATCCCTACTGTCCTCCAGAATGGGAATCAGTTCGACTAGCCGATAATTCTGGGGTAGTTGCGGAATCCTCCTGTCTCATGTTACCACGTCCGCATCCACGACCGCGTCCGCGTCCACGTCCTCCTCTCAACATACTGTAAACACAATTTCTCAATATCCAGGACAAAATTTTCAAAAAAATAAAACCCGTCAATACTCACAAAACAGAAATTAAGTAAAACGGTAGTATAAGAATTTAGGAGACTTACAACCACGGTCCACATGACGACTTTGGCTGAACAGTGATGTTACGAACGACCCGTAAATCAAATAACGTAAACATACCCAACTAAAACCCGACTGCCAAGATATCCATGAATCTTAGCTCTGATAGCATATTCTGTAACACCCCGAGATAATCGGAATAATTACAGCGCCGTAAACCCTTTAAGTAAGGATTTACAAGGCTAATTAAAAGAAATGTGAATATAAACCAACAATACCACCGAAATTCAAATTACAAAACCGGTTCCAACTGATCCATTACAACCATATCGAAATGATATTAAAGAGACACGCGTACTCGAGTATTGAAAATGAATAAAGAAGACAAATCACAAAAAACAACGAATATTTAACATCACTGAGCCACTTCATCGTCATGACGGTACTGTGGCTGCTTTCCCGCTCCTCGGCTACCTGAACATCAAAACAAATGTCCACCCCCGAAGGGGTTAGCAAAACAATGCTAGTACAAGTATCGGAACACAAAAATTAGCAAACGACAATGCATAAAAACATACACAATACGGACTTCCGCTACCGGAATCTAACAATACGAATCCACAAGATTCAATCAACACAACATGGGTATTCCAATGATCCAGCGCCCTCATCATAGATCCCAAGATGATCCCGTCGGACCAACACGAGGTGGACATCCGATCCAGCGCCCTCAGCATAGATCGCTTGATCCCTTCGGATCATCACAACTTACACATAACACAACTATGCATATACATATGCAAGAAAATCGACATGTTCATCAATATGAACGTACGTTAAATCGATAGCAAATGTCATGACAATTTAAGGAAATAATCTCATGTCAACAACACGAATAAACCATATGCACGATCAAGTTCATCAATTATTCACAAACTTTCAAAATATGATACTTGCCTCAACAAATGGCGACAAGCATTTCTACTATCAGTAGTCTTCAATCCGTTCGGAGAATTCTCACTTGGTCGGCTCACCGGAATGCAAACCTTCATCGAACAATAACGTCGGTATAACTAACGGTTCCGGATAGTCGTTCAAATCATCAAATGAATCATAAAAAGGCATGATGCATCTATCATGGCGATGGACTATTCTGCCCTAACACAATTTGGTTGGACCGATACTACGCTATTCGTCCTTGCTCAACGGAATACTTTCTAAGTTCCAACACAATTCCTTTGGTTGATTGGTACAACATAACATGGAATTCATCTTAGGAGGATTCTAATCATGTTCTATTATAACAAGATATCCGAACTTCGATGAATCATCATAAAGACTTGTTCACTAGTTTCAATATCCTCTCCTTCTATGAATAACTCCTTAAGTTCAATCCATTATTCTTCACCGAAATGTTCGATCATAACATTCTCATGAACTAAGATAATCTTCGAAAACTAGATATGATTGGGTTTACAATCTCAAGATGCACTAATCAATAGTCTAATCACTAGAAGGTTTGCTCAACGATTACAACAACCAAGAGGAATCGAAAATAGTTGAATTTAATCTTCTTAACCATGATGAAAGGCTCCTCAAGAAGATAACTGGTTCGATCTGCTCAAAACAGGTCCTAAACGTTACTAAGATCATGCTAAATTAGTTGGTGAAGGATCACATACCTCAATAAATTGATGAACAATGAAGAGCTTGAATAAACTCTACCACCGGAAGCTTGAACACCAATCTACAAGGCCTAAGCTTCCCAAGAATCGTCTCAGAAGATGATATGAAGGATAAGAGGTGATGAAAGATCTCCAGAACACGAAAAATCGGCCAAATAAAAGGTGAGAAATGAAATAGGGTCGAGGTCTATAAATAGAATTCTGGGCATTACGTACGTAACAAACTTAACGTACGTTATACCCTAACTTTAGCGTGCGTAGTCGTCTGACCAGAACTCACTGGCCTGATTTCGCCATCTCCTTACGTACGTAATCACAAGGGTTTTACGTACGTAATGTCCATGTACTTAGCGTACGTAAAACATGCACCATAGCGTACGTAACGCCTATGTCCAGGTTCACGCGAAAATCATACGAATCTTCCCCGGCCCCTTCCTTGGCCCCTACACGCCGACCCTTATCCGATCGTAAGTTGACTTAGCTTATGTACGTTAACAACATCAGATAACGTACATAATATTGCAGTCTTAGCGTACGTTATGGACGCCTGATAGCGTACGTTAACACGTGCAGAACCATGCATGCAGAATGCTGGAGATAACAAAATGTAAGGATACGAAATACGGGAAACCAACCTCCGAATAATAACATCACAAAGTTGAATCTTACAAGATAAATACACAATAATTATCCGGGCATTACAAATAACATCAACCGATTCATCAGAATCGGACGAACAACGAAAATCAAGAAGAAATATCGAAAGTCAAATTCTAGGAGATTTCAAGAAATTACCTCGATCCGACGAAGAACAAGGATTAGATGATGATAATAAACACCAATCAAGCTTCCCAAATGATGCATAAGGAGTTTACCGGCCAAAATTCCGGAAACTTGCTAAAGAATCGCGGAGGAGGGTGAAAAATGTTGAAAAATGGGGTAAATGGCCGAGTGACCTACTGTCTCGGCCTTATATGGCCGATCACTTACGGCCGTAACTGGCATTCATGAAAATTCTGCCCAGCGCCTGCCGATCACTTACGACCGTAACTGACACCCCCTTACGGCCGTAACCGGCATTCATACGAATGTTGCCTGGCGCTTGTACGGCCGTAGGCGATAACGCCTTACGGCAGTAACCGGCCTTCGTCTAGCCCGTGCCTGCCGATCACTTACGGCCAGAATCGCACCTTACGGCCAGAACTCGCCAAAGCGCCTCGCTTCCAAAATGTGCGGCCGTAACTCAGCCGTGGCCAACTCCGACAACCCGGTTAGGCGTTCGACAACGTTTCGGCCACACCAACGCACGGGTTATGATTCAAAACAATAACGAGCAAATTACGAAACATAAAATATCACAAGTACGTATTTAATAAAAGAAATGCACGCGATACGAGTCTCACTCGGCGAACACTACAACAGAACATATCATACAGTGCATCATCGAAAAACGTATCCCACATAATCGTAAAGAAACAAATAATCGGAACCAAACGACAAATAATTCAGGGCAACTGAAAAATAAAAATCTCGGGTATTACAATATTCCACGACCCATTGGATTTAACATAAATCCTAGAGTTCCTAGTGTAAAAACCGTAAGTGGAATCCTTTTCCAGATAGCCACGCTTAGACATCTTAAAGACGCGAAGTTTCACAGAGGAGATTTGAAGCTCTGAAAACTCAACAATGACGGAAAAATAAAAGGGAAGTGGAGCTGAAAAATACCTCAAAAAGCAAGGATAACAGATGGAAGCAGCGCCTGAGAAATTGGCCGGAGTAAATTGTCGGAAAAACGAACGAAAATGGCACGGCGTGAAGTGTCGCCGGGCTATCACAAGCTCTACTCTCTGATTCGGAATCCACAAAATGAAGATTTTTTTTTTAATTTTATAGAGGGCACGCGGGTGTCATAATTACACCACATTAATGGACGCGGTTTTCCAGGAGATTATCTCTTCACCTCCCCACACGCACGCCGTCCAATTATATGACGGGATACGAAGCGAATGGTATGACAGGACCCTTAAAATTCTGTGGGACATCCAAGCAGGTCAAGGCCGACATAACACCAAGCGAAGCCGACTTCAAAGAAGCAACCAAAGCCCTGAAGCACAAAGGACGAACTTGAGTTCCTACTCGGCCTCCCGAGATAGAAACTCGGGGGCCACTGAACGACATGAACCGAATTGATTACATGGATCTGGAGAGCTTGAGTGTAAGGCCCAGCAAGGCCCATAAATCAAGACCCTACAGAGCCCAAAAATAAACTTTTTATCTCGGCATAGAGCATGACGCCGAGGCCGACCTGAAAGCCAGGACCATACTCGGCGTGCCTCAGCTCAGGCTCAAGCCAAGACTTGGTTCAGGCAACTGAATTGTTACGCCGACTCGGCTCAGTGACAGAATAAGCCGAGATTAGCAAATCTACACTCCTTGTCAGTAGATGAAGGTCATATCCTTCAAGCACACGGAATCTGACGAAATCCAAGATAGAGACAAATAAAGATGTCCTTACCTAACAAGGACTCTTATCCACAAGGAAACCACATCCACAATCCTTATTAGGATTCTATTTCCCATATATATAAGAAGTCCAATATCAACACGGACTCGATGACTTTCTCCGCAAGTTAGGGTTGCAATATTCATGCTTATAAATAGGTGTCCTCCACCTACACTGGTACACATAGAATTCCTGACTCTCAATATAGTCAATTTATTTCCACCACATATTCAATATACTTACTCTCACGCCGGAGGGCCTTCGCCGGTGAAGCCCCAGCTCAGTTCACGTGTTTTCTTGTGTGTAGGTCTGATCAGGAAGTTCACTCGCCGGAATAATCCGAGCCGCTTGGATACGGACTGATCCGATACGTTTTGGCAGCATCAGTATCCCAAGCGTATGCATTCAAGGGGTCAGACGACCCCTCTTGCCCCATATTGCATCCGCCCCTGAAAGTAGACATCATTATGCTGTCACTTTGGATCGGCAACAATTTTATTTAACTTTTTTCAAAAGTAAAAGTTTGAATCTGGCTTAGCTATAATTTATATTTTTTTCCTAATTTACCCTTATCAAATAGATCTCAAACTTATCATTTATCTTTTATTATATTATTATTTTTATTATTAGTTTATTATATTTATTATTTTTATTATTATTGTATTATTATTATTATTTACACTTAATATATATTTCATTTTAATTCAATTCAGTTCATATTCCTTTAGGGCTCGTTTGCTAAGTTGTATGGATAAAACTTAATAAGATTGACTGGGATTTCTTATACAGTATAAGAAATTAATATCATATTTGGTACCATTTATTAAGATTGACTGGCATGATTGAATCTTTCTTCTTTGGTCAAGGCACGTCGACGACGAAAATCAGCTAGCCAATATCTTGTATTGCGATATGGAGTCAGAAATCCACGAGTGTTGGCATATGCAGCATCACAAAGATAATATTTTTCTACATTTAACATGTAAGAAAAAATATTGTATAAATATATAAAAAATGAATTATATTTATTATTAAGCAAAAATTATAAATACCTGGCGGAGGAAATGGAAAGCCGGAAGTTGGGTTAAATGCAACTTCTCTTAAAACTCTAGCATCATGTGCTATGCCCTCCCATCCAGCCCAAACATAAGTGAATACCATATTAAATCACAAATCGCTAAAATGTTTTGATAACATTCACCTCTTCCTCTGCCCCTATAACGAGCCTGTTGATCAACAGGCACAATTGCATGTACGAGAGTCCCATCTAACGCACCTATTGCCCCCTTTATTAAAAAAATATAAACTATAAGAAACTTTTTAACTATCTTTTGCTTTTGCAAATTATATAAACGAAAGTGTACCGGAAATATTTCTCTAAGATTTCTTTGTCGTTCTGACATGTTGGAGGTTTCTTCATTGGACATTGGTCGTACAACTTCTCTAGCAAATTCCATCATTACTCGTAGTACTTGACGGAAATATCTATGGATAGTCTCCATTGAATGTTGAAATCTCCGTTTAATCATTCTATAGCGTTCATTGTGACCTATTATTGTTAAAAAAATTGCCATCTTCTCCTCAACACTTGCATTCCTACTATTTTGCAACCAATTCTTTTCTTTAAAATGGTTGCATAGTAGTATATAGGCATCACGGGAAAGACGCATCAATTCAAGACATTGCGTATTTGAGCCATTTAATAGTTCTAGAGTATACGCATGTCCGGTCAACGATGACGTATTATCTCTTATCCTTTCGACTCTTGAAGTAGCTTTTCGTTTCAAATACAACCAAAAAAGTAATAAAAGCAACAATTCTTCCTCAACATCCATAGAGAGCACCTTGAAAATAAATAAAATTACATCATAATAAATAAAAAAAACATATCCAAATGTTGCATCATTCAAAAAACATGTTCAAAAGTTACATCATTTAAAAGCTAGCAACATACTGGGCAAAAGCTAGCAACATACTGTTCAAAAGCTAGCAACATACTGTTCAAAATCTAGTAACATACTGTTCAAAAACTAGCAAAACATCATTCAAAAGGTAACATCATATCAACCCATGCTTTCGTCCTATCATTGTAACCCAACCCTCACAACCCTCCGTCTTTAAGCACAACCACACTTTTCTATAATCGGCACTTTCACTAAAGATAAATGTCGCTACATTGTACAACGGGTGCTCCGTTCCCCATCCAAGTTCATATAACTTCGCCAAGCAAGCATGCACATCGTTTGCATATTTTTCCATAATTGCTTTTACAGCCTTAGAAATA
This sequence comes from Orobanche coerulescens, assembly GCA_033398695.1. Lineage (NCBI taxonomy): Eukaryota > Viridiplantae > Streptophyta > Magnoliopsida > Lamiales > Orobanchaceae > Orobanche > Orobanche coerulescens. The sequence continues at coordinate 123,919,941 of CM065802.1, read as the reverse complement.
TCTTCTTCAATTTGTGAGTTATTTGCTGGTTTACCTTTTCGCTTTTTGCTTTTTGTAGGTGGACGAGAATCACCCTCTTGTGCTAAAGTTGGGTTCGGGGTTTGTTGAGTATTAGGAACTACCTCAACATCTTCACTCGAGTGATCAGAAAGTGGGTCGGAAATGTCAGGAATGCTAGAGCGTGGCCCATGACTTTCAATTCCCGTTACTTGAACCCCATCAAATAGGTGAACACAAAGATTGGAAAATAGCAGTCCCGTACTCCTCAATGGTTCTACATATTTGCTTTTCTGTTTGAAAATTATTATATAACTAATATTAATAAAGATATCAAATGAAAAAAAAATATATGAAATTATATAATTATGAAGAATTCACCTCAATTTCTATCTGCCATTCTTCTTCGGTTAGATTAAACGTGTTGGTTGTTGGGTCATACACGTTTCCTGTTTTATTTTTCACTCTCAACCATGCATTGTATTTCGCTTTCAGATAATCATAATGATTTTTCATTTGTTTTTGATCCACGATGAAATTATGTTTGTTTTTAAGCGTCTCCGCAACATTCTTCCATGAGCGCCCCTTAAGACCAGTGCCTTCTCGTCCATGTATAGTGACCTCATGTATACACGCTTCAAGAAAGGTTTGCACCACACTCTCTTTTTTCCAATTTACCCTACGTCTCTTTGGTTGTGAACCCTCACCAACATTCTCCATGCCTTACAAATCTAATCACATATAACAAATCAATCAAGCAATTTGTACATAACATCATATCTTGTTATGCAGTGAATAAGAGTGCTGATTTCGAGACTCAAGTACTATTTTACCACATATGAAGTTATGCAATGAATAAGAGTGCTGATTTTGAACATATAAAGTAGATAGGGTTCTATTTATAAACCATTTCATGTTTGGAGAAAATAAACATTGATGTAAATCTCATTCATCTTTACATGGTCTAAATACATCCAAGCTTCTAAACTCAAAAAATGTGAGTAAAGTGTTTCTATATTGTAACTTTGTTTTCTAGTCAAAACAAGTAAAGGACTAAAGTGGTTTGTTTGTAAGCAAAAATCAAATTGTATGCAAAGTAGGGCTGGGCAAGACAGGGCTGGGCAAAGCAAAAATCAAATTGTATGCAAAACAGGTTTATGATTCATTATTTTGTAATCATCTGCACCAGGTTTGAGAGATACATAAAAAGCACCAGGTTTGCACAACCATTGTTAAACAGAGAAGAGAATAAAAAAAATTTATCCCTAAATTGTGCATTTCTGGACCCTAAAACGAGAAATCAAGAGCCTTCAGAACCCTAAAAAGAGAAATCAAGAGCCTTCAGAACCCTAAAAAGAGAAATCGAGAGTTACCTGTTGAGATGTGCGAACGTCAGTCGGACGATGGGGGAGAAGTGACGATGTGGGAGACACTGATGGGAGAATATGAGGGCAAGGAAGGAAATTTTTAGGGTCTGTATCATATAGCAAGCTAATGGGTGAATGACCGATTCAGGGAAAATAAATGATTCAGATCTGAATACAGATGCAACCAAACACCCTTATCTGACCGATTCAGGGAAAATAAATGACGGCATCAACAGCCCCTAATCAAATCAGACATGCTTAAACACTTCCAGGTTTTAGGAGTGAAGGAGAACATTCATTACATTTTACAGAACGCCCGCGAGAAACGAAAAGATCCTCTGAAATTCCAGACCCACCCCAAAAGACCCTGCAAGATATCTATGGCCAATAATACATCTTCATCAGTTTCGCCATTGAAATGCGGAGAGACTGGCAATAAGGAAACTGAGACCCTGAAACCATTGTTTGATGCTCACAGTATCGACCAAAATTTGCTTCAGAAAATGGAGTATGATGCTCTGGTTTGGAGTTCGCTTCATGGGCTCATTGTTGGAGACAGGGCCTCAGAGGTTGATATGGATTGGATTACCGAAGAATTTGATCTCTCCCTCTGTCAACTTATCTTGCCCATTTCTCTTGTCGATTATACACGCACAATAGGATGATATTCTGTTGTTTGTATTTTTTCTGTGATTATTTTAAATGAGTGGAGAAGGATCTTTGTGATTATATATATTTTTTTTTTGTGTTTGGCCGCCCTCCAAAAAATACTAATATTGAAAGTAAATTAGAATAAGAGCTCTGAAAGCGAAAGTTTGGTGAATATGAATAAGATCACTGAGGAGGATTGGAGGGAGACTGACAATATGCTTTTCTTTATTTTCAGAATTTTAATGGCAGGTGCTTTGATGTTTTTTATTTGATCGAGGCATCTTTCAATTGAATGTAGTGATTGTATTGTATGAGCTGAGTTACTGGTTTTCAGTTTCTGATTTCTTTGCATTTGCAGAAATCAGGAAGAGTTCCTGGTGTCGGCTTAATTCATGCACCTATCTCTTTGCTGCCTACGCCGTTTCCTGAATGTCACTGGAAACAAGCTTGCGAAGTAGCCCCCATTCTCAATGAACTAGTTGATCGTGTGAGCTTGAATGCAGATTTCCTACAGGAATCACTTTCCAGGTTGAAATGGTTTGACTTCCTATTTACCTAAACATTTTATGTTTCTTTGTATGCAAATGCAACCATCGTACATACCTCCAATGTCAAAGAACATATAGTTTGATGATGTGGTTCACTTATGAGAATCTGTACATAGTCCAGATATTTAATTTGAGTTGATGGGAAGTTTTAGATTAGAGTAGTGGCTGTTGGTTAGTGCTGCTGTTATCATTATTTACTTTGAAATGTTAGTTTTATATAAAATTAAAAACTCTCATTTTAGGTTTACAGTCCTACTTTTTGAACGCATTAAAGAAAAACGGGAGTCATAAATCTGGACAGAGGGAGTGATTTTTTTTATTTGCGGTGCATAAATTTTTTCTCCCACCTCCTCGTTTGCAGAACCAAAAAAGTTGATGCTTTTACAGCTAGACTCCTAGATATTCATGCCAAGATGATATATGTGAACAAGAAAGAGGTATTTCTTTCACATATGTTCTTGTAGTTTCAAATTCAATTTTTTTACGATGACTACCATTGTGTTTTGTCCCTAACCTACTGCATAACATATTTAAGTTATAACTCAATTTGCTTTTACCCTCTCTAACCGGGTATTGAACCAAAATCACATTCTTTAGTTATTATCTTTGGTTTCTGATTTGATGCAGGATTTGTTTATACAATTGTATTGATTGATTTGAAAGGATTTTAAGAGTCAATTTACTACCATTTGATAGTTTGATTGGGTGAGTTTTTTTTTTTTTTTTAATTGTTGCATCATGCCTATGTGATGAGGGATTGTGAATATGCAATTACTCGAAGTGTTATTATTGTGAGATTTTAGATCATAACGAATATCAACATTCATTTACGTGATATTTAGACGAGTGATATTGAACTTTTTTTTGTATAAGTATGATAATAACTTTCTATATGTATAAGTCAGATTGATTTCTTTTTAGTAAGGAATGTTTGGAGGAAAAGTTTTACTAATTGCAAGGTAATACCCGGTGAGAGTGCTGCAACACAGCATAGGGTTGTGGTGCTTGACTTTCGAGGTAAGAGGCACTTAAGAAAGAGAAGACCACAAGTTGACCCTCGAATTAAGTGGTGGAAGCTCCAAGGGGAGAGTCGACATACTTTTGTGGCTAAGATTGCTGATAGTGGTATTTGGTCTGATTGCACGGAGATGGATATAGATTCGATGTGGAACTTGTTGGAACACAACATAAAGGAAGTTGCAAAAGAAGTCCTAGGAGAATCTAAAGGAAACAGACCATCAAGTAAGGACACATCTTGGTGGAATGATGAAGTTAAGCAAGCGATAAAGACCAAACGTGAATGTTATAAGGTACTGGGTAAATGCTCGAGCGATGAGAATTATGAGAAGTACAAGAAAGCTCGAACAGAAGCTAAAAAGGCAGGGCGAAATGCCCGATCAAAGGTCAATCAAGAATTATATGCAAGATTAGATACTAAAGAAGGGGAAAAAGATATCTATAAACTTGCTCGAATGAGAGAGAAGAAGGCGCGAGATATTGGAAAAGTTAAATGTGTAAAGATAATCGACCAAAAAGTTTTGGTTCAAGATAAAGAGATAAAAGAGAGATGGAGGTCATACTTTGATACCCTATTCAATGGCCATCAAGAACTAGATATCGGGAATTTAAACATCCCTCAAGTATGGTTAACCGAGAGTTTAAGAGAAGAATCCAAAAGGGTGAAGTGACAATCCGTATCAAGAAGATGGGGTCAAAGAAAGGTATGACCAGATGGTATACCTATCAAGTTTGGAGGTGTTTGGGGGAGAGAGGGATCGAATGGGTAACTATGCTTTTCAATAAGATTTGAGAAGCAATAAGATGCCGTCGCATGGAGGAAAAGTATTCTCGTTCCTTTGTATAAGAACAAAGGTGATGTTCAAGATTGTTCTAATTATCGCGAATTAAACTAATGAGTCATACCATGAAGTTGTGGAAACGAGTGATTGAACAAAGGATCGGAAATGTGTGAAGATAATGTAAAATCGCTGATTTATGCCTGGAAGATCGACCATGGAAGCAATTTATCTTATCCTATAGTTGATGGAACATTATCGAGATAAAAAGAAAGATCGCATATGGTTTTTATTGATTTAGAGAAGGCATATGATAAAGTACCAAGAGAAGTACTTTGGTGGGCCTTAGCAAAGAAGGGTGTATCGCGGAAATATATTGACATTATAAAGGACATGTATGAGGGAGCTAGTACAAGTGTACGTATTAATGTTGGGAGGACAGAAGAATTCCCTATTACGATTGGGGTGCATCAAGGATCTGCTCTTAGTCCTTTTCTCTTTGCCATAGTCATGGACGAATTGACAAGAGAAATTCAAAATGACGCCCGTGGTGTATGATGTTCGCAGATGATATTGTGTTGATTGATGAAACGAAGGTTGGAGTGCAACAGAATTGGAACTTTGAGGGATACTTTGGAAGCTCGAGGCTTTAGCCGAGTAAGTAAGATCCGAATATATGGAGTGTAGGTTTAGCGAAACAAATGATAGAGAGGCGGGATGATCACATTTGATGGGAAAGTTGTTCATGGATCCACTTTCTTTCGGATTCGCATCTATTATCCAAAAGGATGGAGAGCTAGATGGCGATGTGGCTCATGAGAATAAAGGCAGGTGGTTGAAGTGGAAGAGTGCCACAGGGGTTTTATGTGATCCGCATGCCTCATAGATTAAAGGGTAAATTTTACCGCACGGCAATTAGGCTCGTTGTTATATGGCACCGAGTGTCAGAAATGTTGTCACGTTCAAAAGATGAATGTGGCGTAGATGCGTATGCTACGATGGATGTGTGGTCATACAAAAAGGATCGGCTCAAATGAGGTGATCGGAGAGAAGGTAAGAGTTGCGTCTATAGAAGACAAGATGATGGAGAATCGACACGATGGTTTGGTCATGTGAGAAGAAGACCTATTGATGCCCTGAGGAGGCTAGAAAGTTGGGGAGCAAGTAATGTTGTGAAAGGTAGAGGAAGACCCAAGAAAACTTGGATAAAGATGATTGAAAATGATATGCGGTTTCTTGGAATTGGAGAAAGTATGGCGATGGAGAGGCAAATGTGGCGGGAAAGAATACGGATGGTGGATGGAGTCTGATTCTTTTTTTTTTTTTTTTTTTTTTTTAATTTCTATTTTCTTTTATTTCATGTTATTTTATTTTTTTTTTATTTTTTTTTTCTTTTTTTTTTTCACTCTCTTTTTTTATTTGCTTTTTTCTCTACTTTTTTCCTTTTATGTTATTTATGTAACGATTATTGACGGTTTCAAAGTTTGATTCATGTTAGCCGACCCCAAATCATTTTGGGACTAAGGCTTAGATGTTGTTGTTGTTGTTGTATGTATTCCAAGTATATTATAAATATTTTTGTTTTTCTTGTGTTATTATTTTGATCCTCCTCCTCTTAGATTCATTTTGGTTTACAACATGTTTCTGTGGTATTGCCACATGAAATATCAAGTGAAGCTAGAATATAATGCTTCCATAAGTAGGGAAATGAAAAACCTGAATACAAGAATATCAAATTGAAGAATTCCAACCAAGTAGGCGTGTTGACATGATTTTTTTTTCTCAATAACTTGTTCCCTCAATAAAATATTCTGTAGCCTTAGCACTCTCACTTTTATGGCTTTGCTGAGTCGGCCTATCTCTCGGGTATGCTGTATGCATAAAGAAAGTGTAGGAAAGAGGTAAAAAAATTGCTCGACCAAAGAAGAAAAAACTTATACTAATTAGGAGATTGACATGAAAAATCTTTATAAATATTTACAACTAAGACTTGGGTAGTTTACCAACTAGCCCCACCTTCATACCTCTTGTTTAAAATGGCTTACGCCTCGTCACATCAAGGCTCACATCTAGGACTGTGGAATATAAAATGCGCTCGAAGCTCTTTACCAAGTGCCGTTCACCAACAAACCGCAAGCGCTTTCAGCTAAAGCTTACGCATTTATCTGATGCTCACGCTTTTTACGCTAGGCGGTGTTTGGCAAATAACTCTGGTTTTTCAGATTCGGTGAGCATCTGGAATAACTAGTGAATTACAACTCTATTGTACCGCAATTGGTGCATTGGTATTTGCAGCGTTAATGCTTTTTGCTGGTTGGTTTCATTATCATAAAGTTGCCCCAAAAGTGTCTTCCATTTTTTTTTTTTAAGAAGAGAGATCAAATATGTCAGATTTCTTAGATGTGAGATATATGCAACCTATAAGCGCATGTGGGAGCTCCTGGTTACCAAGCCAAATTAATGAAAAATGATTATCCTGTTTTAGATATTCTGGTTTTTAAATCTCAATTACTTTTCCAAAAAAAAATCTCCATTACTAATAATGATTATCCTGTTTTAGATAATGTGGTTAATCTCAAATACTAATAATGATTATTTATTGTTTTACAATAACAACATCTGAGCCTTAATCCCAAAATGATTTGGGGTCGGCTAACATGAATCATACTTTGAAACCGTCACATACCCCAAAAATCAATTAATAGCAAAAAAATGAAATAAATAAATAAAAAACGAAGTGTAAACAAAAATCAAATCGACTCAAGCGAAAAAATAAATCAATGTTTGGAAAAGTGAAGGGCAAGCCTAGGCGTTGGCATGCCCAAAAGCGAGGCTTAAGCCCCGGAGCGTCGGGGAGTAAGCACTACGTGCATTTTTTTTGAACATAGAATAACACCTAAAATAATTATCCATTAAGCAAATAAACTTCAAATAAGTAATAATCTGATTTAAGCAACATAGATAAAATCATAACTGATCCTCAGCAGATCCAAAGCTGGGAGCTCCATAACTGATCCTCAACAGATCGAAGACGAAATAGTTGATTTCTATAAAAAAATATACACGACAAATCCGGATGCGGGATGGGGTGTCGAGGGTCTTGATTGGAGACCATTGGAAACAGACATGGTAGATAAATTAGAGCAAGCCTTTGCCGAAGAAGAAATAGAAAAGGCAGTATTCGATTGTGAAGGGTCCAAGGCACCGTGGCCAGATGGATACTCGTTGAATTTTTTTTAGAGTAATTGGAAAGTCATAAGGAAAGAACTTTTACTGGTCCTCCAAGAATTCCACGAAAATGGAGTGGTAAACAGCATTACCAATGAAACATACATATGCCTAATTCCGAAGAAAGATGATGCCAACAAAATCAAGGAATTCAGACCAATAAGCCTCACAACCAGCCTATAAAAAATCATCGCAAAAGTGCTAGCCAATCGCTTGAAAGAGGTTATTGCCCTCACAATCGACGAGCATCAATCAACTTTTATCGAGGGAAGGCAAATCCTCGACCCAATCCTCATTGCTAATGAAGTAGTGGAAGAATATCGGAGTTCGGGGACGAAAGGAGTAATCTTCAAAATTGACTTCGAGAAGACGTTCGATCATGCGGAGTGGAACTTTTTGGACTTTGTCTTACGTATGAAAGGCTTTGGGGAGAGATGGTTATCTGGATGTCTTCAAACACCTAGCTTCTAAATCCTCATAAATGGAAGACCAAGAGGTAAATTCAGGGCCACTCGGGGGTTGATGCAAGGGGATGCACTTTCTCCCTTTCTCTTCAACCGTGTTGCTGATGGTATGAGCAAATTACTTCAACAAGCGAGGGATGTCTCCCTCATCAAGGGGCTGGAAGTGGGTAAGGAAAAGGTAGCTATCACTCAGCTCTAATTTGCCGACGACACAGTCTTATTCTTGGAAGCAAATGAGGAGAATCTGAAAGCCACCATGAGCGTTCTCAATCTACTAAGCGGAATGCCAGGGTTAAAGTGAACATGGAGAAGAGCGCGTTGATCGGCCTTAACCTGGAACAAACTGCTGTAGAATCTTGTGCAGAAACCATTGCAACGCGTTGATCTTATGGAGTAGAGTAATGGAAGTGATGAGGTCATCTTGGGCCTCTCCATCGACTGTTAAAGAAGTTTTCCAGGAATGCTATGGCTCCCGCCTGCGAAAGCGGGCAAAGATCCCACGGAGGGTAATAACTCACGCAGTCGTATGGTCTATATGGATGGAACGAAATAAGAGGGTCTTTGAAGACAGGAGTTGGCATGCGATGAGGTGTGGGAGAAAGTCAAAGTGTGGACGTCATCTTGGTTAATAGAACAGACGCACTTTACGAGGTTCTTCATATCAGATATTCGTAGGGATCCAAGTATTGTCCTTGTATAAATTTGTGGGACTCTGATGTGATACGGGTGGGAAATCTCTTCCCGCTTGACTGCTCTTGTATATCTCATTATATACGCATTAATAAAATTCTGTTTCTTATAAAAAAATATAAAATCAAATAACATACGTCCAACAATAAAAAACATAACTTCCATAGCGAATATCCTTCTTGCTCAATACTCAGTCTCTGGCAGCGACGTGTTCTGTGAGAGAGCGGCAACGACCTCTTTTTTTTTAAGGCAATGATCGGTTCTTTATTGACAGAAACCTATTTTCTTATTTTTCTCTTTAAATAAAGCTCAACCCTAAAATATATCGTTGTTTCATTACTGGGCCTTTATAAAAATACACCAAAAGCGTGCACCTGGAAAATAAGGCGAAAAAGCACCCTAAAAAGCATGCGCCCTCGATAAAAGGGCCTTTTGTGCATTTTTCGGAGCAGGTCACACTTTGTGGCATTTTCTGAGAAAAAGGCCCCAATACGCGGCTCAAGGCGCGCTTAGCGCGGCCTTTTCAAACACTGGAATCGATAAATAAATAAATAAAATAAGAGTCGTCATCTACCCATATAATTTTTCTCCACATTGTCCGCTCCGTCGCTCAATTTTCTCCAATCCCAAGGAACCTCATATCGTTTTCAATCACGTTTATCCATGTTTTATTGGGTCTTACTCTATCCTTTACATCTTATCCCTTCCCTAATCTTCAAACCTCCTCACTGGGCATCAGTACGTCTCCGTCTCACATGGCTAGAGCATCTTAACTTATTCTCCGTCATGTTATCTTGAATATCGTCTATAGATGCAACTCTTATCTTATGGCTGATCACCTCATTTCTGAGCTGATCCTTTATTGTATGGCCACACATCCACTGTAGCATATGCATTTTCCCCACATTTATCTTTTCAACATGACATTATTTTACCACCCAACACCCGGTGCCACATAACAATGCAGGCGCAGTTGCCATGCAGTAGAATTTACCGTTTAGTCTATGAGGCATATCAGGATTGCATAGCAACCATGTGACCTTCCACCTCAACCAACCTGCCATAATTCTATCAGGCACATCACCATCTAGCTCTCCATCTTTTTGGATAATAGATCCAAGATAGTGGGAAAAATGGGATCTTTGATTAACTTTCCCATCAAAAGTAATCATCCCAGCCTTTCTCCCTCCATATTTGCTAAACCTACACTCAAAATATTCAGTCTTACTTCTGCTCAGCCTAAAGGCTCGACCTTCCAAAGTATCCCTTAAAAGTAGACATGGGGGTGTGGCCGAAAGCCCGAACTTGGACCGCAAAATTGGGCTCAAAGCTGGAGCCGCTTCGAGCTTCATAAAAAATTGTGGTCCGAGCTAGAGACCGAACCGTAGCAAATGAGGCGGAACGAGCCTCATATCTTTAAGAAGCTCGGACTGAACCGTAGCAAATGATGGAGCTCGGACTGAACCGTAGCAAATGAGGCGGGACCGGACCGAACCGTAGCAAATGATGGAGCTCGAGCCTCATATCTTTAAGGCCCGAAAGCCTGGACCGGACCGAAACATTCCAACGCTGCCACTTGTCGCTATTTTATTGGGTGAGATAATACCAAAAATATATTTTCCTACAAATTATATAAACTCAAAACTATTTTTTTTCTTTCCATTTGTTCATTGAATCCTAAAACTATTCGAATGCGAGTGTTAGTGATAGATAGGCATATTTGGATGTTAAAAATGTTATCATGAATATCATGTAACAGATACACATAAAGATACATGAAATTCGTAACACAAAATTTTAGGCCCAAACAAGCCCGAAAGACTGAAAGCCCGAACCGGTCGAGCTTTCTACGAGCCCAACTCTTAAAAAGCTCGATCGGCCCAGGCCGAAGACTTCGAGTTTGAGCTCGAGCCTGAAAAATTTATGCTCTGACCTGCCCGCCCGCGGCCTACTCCATACTTTCAACTTTCTTTGGACTCCAACATTCGTCTCTGCAACAACTCAATATCATCTGCGAACATCATACACCATGTCATCTTGAATTGACCTTATTAATTATCTATGACTATGGCAAAGAGAAAAGAACTAAGAGCAGATCCTTAATGCACCTAATTGTAATGGAGAACTCTTCCGTCTTCCCAAAGTTTGCACACTTGTACTAGCTCCCTCGTACATATCCTTTATGAGGTCAATATATTTACGAGATACATCCTTCTTTGCTAAGGTCCACCAAAGTACTTCTCTCGGTACTTTATCATATGCCTTCTCTAAATCATTAAAAACAATATGTAGATTATTTTTTTTATCTCGATAGTGTTCCATCATTTGTCTCATAAGATGAAATTCCCTCCACGGTCGGCCTCCCAGGCTTAAATTCAACTTAGTTTTTGAGATCTTCACACATTTCCTGAGCCTTTATTGAGTCACACGTTCCATAATTTCATGGTATGCCTCATTATTTTAATTTTGCGATAATTAGAACAATCTTGAACATCACTTTTGTTTTTATACAAAGGCACAAGCGTACTTTTCTTCCACGCTAATGGCATCTTGTTGTTTCTCCAAGTCTTGTTGAAAAACAAAGTTACCCATTCCATCCCTCTCCATCCCATCACTCTCCCCCAAATACCTCCAAACTTCAATAAGTAGACCATCTGCTCCTTTAGCTTTCTTAGACCCCATCCTCTTTCATGCCATTTTCACTTCATCCTTTTGAATTCTCCGCATAAATTCCCAATTTAACATACTTGAAGGAATGTTTAAATCCCAAATATCTTGTTCCTGACTATTGAATAGGGTCTGAAAATAGAACCTCCACCTATTCTTTACCGCGAACCAAAACCGCCTGGTCAATATCCTTTACACATTTAACTTTTCCAATATCCCACATATTTTGGTCTCTCATACCAGCAGGTTTATAGATATCTTTTTCCCCTTCCTTCGTATTCAATCTAGCATATAATTCTTGGTTGATCTTTGCTCCGGCATCTCACACTGCTTTTTAGCTTCTCTTCCAGTTTCCTTGTACTCTTCATAGTTCTCATTGCTCCTGCATTTCCACAATACTTTACAATATTCACGTATGGTCCTTATCGTTTGCTTAGCTTCATCATTCAACCAAGATGTGTCCTTATTTGATGGCGTGTTTCCTTTCTTAGGACCCAAAATCCAAGATTGGGATTCTGAATCCCAATACCCGTTTGTCCTGTGATTCAAAATTTAAATGCGCAACCAACAATATCTTACACATCATATATATCTTTATATCACATCATTTCTCTCTCTCTCCCCTTCTTATATTTAAAAAATACAACTACTTTCCTCTCTCCTCTTTTTATATTCTAAAAAATACAACTACTTTCCTCGCTTCTCTTGTTATATTTAAAACTACAGCTACTTCCTCTCTCTCATCTTTTTATCTTCAAATAATATAACTAAATACTATATAATAATGCAACATCAACTAAATGATTTGACATGTACAGTAAAAAGTAGGATTTTTAATCCTACAACAAACAAGGATTCTTACTATTCGCAGCATTCAGAATACACAAGATTATGAACACCAGAATTCTAAATCCCAATGAATCTTAAAACAAACATCCCCTTAGATTCTCCTAAAATTTCTTTTGTAGCTTCATTTGCATTATGCTCCAACATATTCGAAGTCGAATCTATATCAATCTCCGTGCAACTGGATCAAATACCATTAAATTAATTTCTTTTATTTATGAAAATTAAAATTTACTTATTTTATTTAAAATAAGTATTTCACGCATTTTTCTAACCAATCATCTTGTTTTTTATTAAGTGATGAGGATTACTATTTTTTTCTTAAGATTTTATTTTGATTGTTAGTCCCTGTTTTCATTTTAAAAGATTGTTATTATACATTTAAATTCGAATAGTTTTTGCCTTATATTATTTTCATAAATTTTCGATATAAACTATTTTTCTTTTGTGCAGCGAGACTTACACGTTGCTGTTTGGAGGAAAATGCCTAGGCTTATGCCTCCGCCTTTTTAAACATTGATTCCTTCTTAAACACTGATTTAAACTATCCACTCTCCTCAAATGGACAGTTGATAAAACGATTGGATTGGTTGGAGAGGTTCCCTACAACATTCCAAGAATTTTATTTAACATTTCCTGGACATTACGAGGTGGACATTACGAAGGCGACTTCTTTGCAACATCACCATTTGTATAATTTCATCATTTCTATTGACAACTACTTAATTCTACTTTTATTCGATTACTAAAGGACTCTTTACAACATTAACACAGAATGGTCTACTAAGCTCTAACAAACAACAAACAACTGAGCTTTTTATCCCAATATGCGACAGTGAGGAAGATGCAAGCTTTTAACCTCGGACAGGCAAGTTAAGAAGGAAAATATAACTAAGCAAAATAATATTGGGGCTTAGAGTCGTGAATTCTCAACAGTTTGTGCAGACCCATGTTTCATTTAATAAATCATTTCAAATAAATAATATATCAGTTGAAGAATTTCAGTTCAAGAAATTGGAATCCTAAATAAACAATCTATTATGTGTACATTGATGGTTTGAATAGTTCACAATATGAAACTTCTCAATGGAATTGAGCTATTTTTTATCGTTATAATGCAAACAAGTTTTTCTTGAAATTGGGGTAATTATTCACTTCATTTCTCTCGGACATCATGCTGTTCCCAATTTTTTTTTCTTTTTTTTTTTGGTGGTGGTAGCGGGCATAGCCACAAGAGAGAAACTAACGATCGTAAGTTACACCAATCAAATCATGCAATAACCAACTACGAACTAAATCCGGTGGATCCTTCAAGATGTGTACTCCCCTATCATACGAGTAGGCGTAGTGGGACAGACAATTGGCAATGAAGTTGGCTTCCCTGTATGTGTGACGGATCTCAACATCATCCAGAACCTCCATGAAATTGCGGATGTGTAGATCAAAGGCTTGCAAAGGGCATTCATAGCAAATATCCCCGAAATCATTTCGACAGCCAGTTTGCTATCACTCTCCACTAGGGGTGTTCATAACCGGGTACCCGGTTTTTCGGGTACCCGAATTTACGGGTACTCGGTTATGCGGGTAATGAAAAATTCGGCCCGTGACCCGACCCGAAAAGTCGGGTACCCGAAAAAGCGGGTATCCTATTTTTTCGGGTCGGGTCATAGGGTACCCGACCCAAAATTTAATACAACTAATTTTAAATTTTTATAAATAATTTGTAATTTTAATATAAATTTATTTTAGAATTTATTATATAAATTAATTCCCCGAGTACTAAATACATTATAAATATTTTCCTTACAATAAGTAAATTTCAAAACTAACTAAATTTTTTTATATATATCATTTTTTTATTATATAATTATGCTTAATTCAATATTCAATTATATATATGAAAGAATATATTATTTTTTATTTAAAGATTTTATCTTCTTGTAAATTTCCAAACTAGTGAGAATAAATATCATTACTGAAAATACATGAATTCTCATATTAAATATAATTCATATTATTTGAAAGATAAAGTTTCATATAATTACAAATTAAATAATTAAATTTGTAAAAAAAAATAACCATTAAAAAATAATCGGGTTTTCGGGTACCCGAATTTACACAACAAGTCGGCCAATGACCCGGCCCGATTATATGACTTTTTTCCGGGTCAGGTACCCGGCCCGAAAAAAATTTAAAATTTTTAAAAATACCCGAAATATTTAGTTCGGGTCATCGGGTAGTTGGGCCGGGTAGTTTGGGTCGGGTATTTTTGAACACCCCTACTCTCCACGACAACCTTCCGAAGCCCACGACCAATGGCAAGCTTAAGACCTTGCCAAATGCACCAAATTTCCCCATGAAGAATAGAACAGTCCCCAATGTTGGCACAAAACCAACAACCCAGAAACCTCTATCGTCTCTAAAGACCTCCCCCAAACGCCCTAGAGCCTCAATGCAGCAAGGAGGCATCTGTGTTTAGCTTTAAAGTACCCGAGGGAGGGAACACCCATCGAACAGCAGCACCAAGGGGCTGACTATTGATGTTGTTTCTCTGTTGCACTGCTGCAGATTTAACATTGGCGCACATGGCCAAAATCTTGCTCACCAAACCATAAGGGGAAACACGCTCATTACGGAACCCAAAATTGCACCTGTTCTTCCACAAGTACTAGCAACCGATACCAAACAGAAGACTCCACCGTGTACCATTTCCAAGTAAATATTCGACTTTATATGAGGTAAGCACCAGGAGTGAATAGATGTGCAATGATCAAAGAAAGACCGGGCTACACACGAGGGGAGTAGATGAACCCACGTCCGTCGGGACTCCTCACAATCCCGAAGAAGATGAATCACTGTTTCGACGTGCTCCCCACAAAACGGGCACACATCAGAAGCCGTAAGCCGTCGTTTCCGTTCAGCATTGGTCATAAGACCATTATGAAAAATCAACCAAAAGAATGTCCGCACCTCTGAGGCCCATTCCAACTCCATACTACACGCCATGAGATCGTGGGTAAAGACTTAGAATGGCACAAACTATCATAAGCAGATTTCAATTGAAACAACCTGAAGAAGACAACTCCCAAACCGCAACATCACCCTGATGCAAACTTGGAGGCGGTAATGCTGCAATCTTTGCAATGATGCAGTCCGATAACAAATTTTCAAAAAGCTCTCATCTCCAAGCACCTGAGTTGTCGACAAAAGTGCTTAGAGGTATGTAAAGAAGATGGAGAGAAATGATGCCCATGGCCACAGAAACCAGCGATTTTCCGACACCCGGCACCCATTGATCAAGCCAAAGTTTAACTCGAGTTCCTGAGCCAATCGACCAGACGACATGGCTTTTCATCTCATCCCAAGTTGTACAAATCAGAAGAGAGCAAGAAGTACCAATGATCGGACCAAAACTGGAGGCTGGGGAGAAGGGATACTTCGCGCAAATGCAACTGGCCTAAGGATTAACAAAGAGATTCCACCCAAGCTTCATGCCAAATGCATCATTAACTTTATGCAATACCGGTAGCCTTAGTCCCCCATCAAGTCGACGACGCGTAATGGTGGACCAAGGTATCTTGCACATGCGCCTATGCTCTTCAGTGCCTCCCCAAAGAAATGTCCTAATTAGCTTCTCCATATCCTCGCACAAATTGCATAGTAAACACCGACATCGTACTAAGCACAAATTGTGCAAGAGTGGCCCATCCGGCAAGAGAAATCTTGGTAGCATTCCAGGATGCCATTTTAGCCTCATCCGATCCAGAATGTGTGCATAGGTTCCTTTCCTAACACGACTGTTGTGCGGCGATTTATACGCCTCGATGGCGATCGGCATAATGGTCAGGAGCCAGCTAAAGAAGACAGATGCTGGGCAAGCGCCTAGCAGTTGACGTCCAAAGGCGATCGTCTATTGGCGTCTGGCGATCGCCTCTAATGTCCGACTGGAGACGATCGTCCCATGCCACGTGTGAATCCAACACCCGTCAAAGTCTGCGGAGACCGAATCTCGGGTGAAGACCCACGTGCAGATCCGCAAAAGGCGCCGCAAGAATAGGCCCTACTCCAGCCCATCAGCAGCTGACAGTGATAAGGACGGCCTCACTAACCGACAGACCCGCCGAAAGGACCTAAGGTGGGACCGCCCAGGACAGCGAGAAGAGGCACCTGTCGCCTCCTCATTGGTTCGCGCATCTGGCTGCCAGCAGCAGCTGCGGACTTTAAGGAAGTTGTCCCACATGCTAGGACGATCGCCCGCCTTATTTAAACGCAGGAAACGGCGATCGCCCGCGGTTGACAGGGACGTCCCAGCAGCCCTTTCTCCTATAAATAGGAGACCTCCAGCTTCGGCAAAAGGGGAGGGTGAGAACGTTAACACAGTGACAGTTGACAACGTGAACACATAATGCTAAAAGCAAACAATACAGAGAACTCTCCATCTTTGTAACAAGAACTTACAGAGTTTCTGATTCTTCCGACAATCTTCAGCACTCGATAGCTAAGATAACTAGTCTTTACACTCATTGTAATTGTACTCTAATATTAATATCTGTACTCACTAGTATTCATATTAATAACATCTCGCGAGAGCATTCAATCCCGGGACTAACAACCTCGGCAAATCTTGTGTTATTTATTTCCCCACGAACGTGCTCTCGCACTTTGTTTGTTACTCGTCCATTCCAGCATATCATCTCCGGATAATATTTTGGGTAACAACGATTGACGCTAGAAGGAGGGGATCTTAACCTTCATTTTTTATTCCGACCGTCTCGAAGAACACTCATTGTTCTCCGGGGCATATACTTGAAGAAACACTCACTGTTCTTCAAAGAAAAACCTTCAGAATCATGACGTCTGCCACGACTTCGAAAAGGGCCACTCTACGACCTGTCGGACACCTTATTCCGGCCCAGGCCGAGTCCCAACCTACGGCGGAGGGCGACCGCGGCGACGCCAGACTCTCACTCCCACCCCCGAGGGATGGTCCCAGCCTCTCGCTCGATCAGTTCCAAACCGCGGAACATATTGTGGAGGCTATGGCCATCCTCAGGGAGCGACGGAGAGCATGCGACTCGTCCACCATTACTCCATCAGCCATCCGTCGTGCGGGCAAGCGGAAGCTCAAGAGGCTATATGTCGAGAAATCTTCAGAAAGCCCCGAGCCGCAGGAAAAGGTGCTCGTAAGGCGGGACGATTCCGTCTTTAGCCGCCTAGGGAGTGATCCCTCATGGCGACCCGGGCATTCGGGCCCCAGTCGAGAGACATCGGAGTCCGAATCCGTCACCAGGAGTTCGGCATACCCGACTCCCAGAAGACAGGCCGGTCATCGGGCTCCCACTCGCCCCAGAATTGAGCTCGGTGGCGGAGAACTCGTCACCTACCATGGGGCCAAGAGATCGGTACATGATCGCCTCGGCTCCCGCTCCGAGAGCCAATCCGCGAGCAGTCAGGCTACGGCGATGGCCGCAATGCAGCGCCAGCTCGACGAAATGAAGGCGCTCATAGAAACTGGGGCAGGCGCCAAGAGATCGATCGCCGGACCAAGTGAGCCGCCATGTCCGTGACGAGCTCGCCTGCATAACCAAAGATCGCTTCCTCAAACACCTCTATATGAGGGGAGGTCGGATCCTGAGACCCATTTGAGCAAGTTCCGGATCTACATGACCGGATGCGGGGCATCGGACGCGACGAAATGCCGAATGTTCCATTGACATTGGGCGATCTTGCCCATAGGTGGTACATCTCATTGCCGCCGCGCTCAATCAACTGTTTTGAGAAGCTGGCGAACGACTTCACGACGTATTTCACCGCCAAAATTGCTCGGCCAGAAGGCCCCCACCGCATGATGAAGATCAGGCAGGGGAAGGACGAGCCCGACGAAGACTACATCGACCGAGTGGATGAAATAGTCCTCACCGGCGAACCCATTAGCGATGAGCTCGCCCTCTACTCGGTCCTAGGGGGATTCTATGGCCATTCACCCATGTTCAGGCACCTCACGAAGGACATCCCCCGACCTACGCGATCTTCCGCGTCAGGACCGCCGACTTTCTGGCTAGGCAGAGGATGCTCACCCTTCGCTTAGGCGAGGTATCTACCGGAGAAGGGAAGGCGCCATCTTCTAACCCGAAGAAGGCGGTCGCCAAGCCCAGAAAGGCAGCCGCAAAGCCGCCCGGTGAGTTCAAGGCCTTCGAGGATGTGGAAGTTCACCTCCTCCGCAACCTCAATCTATCTCCGGCCCATATCTTCAACGCCATCAAGGGGCGCGAGTGGCTTAGCTTAGCCGCCGAAGCCAATGAGGGACAACGGTCATCTGGACCACAGCAATTTCTGTGCCTACCACAAAAGTCCCGGCCACAACACCAGCCAGTGCTGCGACCTACTCAAACAACTCTGGAGACTGTTTGAGGAAGACAAGTTGGACAACTTGGTGACCAAGCCAGAACCCCGGGCGGAAAGGGCCGGGGGACGCGATTGCCGTCAGAACGACGGAATCCCTCCCAATCCGGTCGCCAGGATCGAGCAAAACGAGCCGGAGTACTCAGACGAGTCGATCCCTCCGATCAACCCCGGTGGCCGGATCAATATGCTTCAGTCGGGAGGTGGAAACCTCGGAGGCCTTTCCCCGGTTTTCACCATGTCAAACAGAAAGTGGAAGGCCGAGTTGAGAGCGTTCGCCGGGGTCCATGTTGTGGTGCCCCCAGAGCCGACCATCTCCAGAGACGCGCTCATCACCTTCTCCAATAAGGATAGGGAGGGAGTGCAGTGCCCCAAAGAGGATGCATTGGTAATCTCTGCATGTATCCTTGGGAAAATGGTCCACCGCGTGCTGGTTGACAATGGGAGCTTTTGCAGTATCATATTCAAATCTGCTCTTGACCAGCTCGGCAACCTGACCAAGTTCATCAAGCCATTTGATACCGTGCTTCAGGGATTCGGCGACAACACGGTCCAAGCCTATGGAAGGATCAAGCTCTCTGTCGAGCTAATATGTTGTTACGATCCCAAGGTTAGGATCACTAGGAACCTCAAGTTTGTAATCATAGATAGGCCCAGCATATATAATGGGTTCCTAGGTCGCCCCTTTCTAGAAACCTTCGAGGCGGTCGCCTCTTCTTTCTTTTACTGTATCAAGTTTCCCACTGCCGATGGGACAGTCGGTACTGTAAAAGGAGACCAGCTAATGGCAAAGAAATATTTGAATTACTCCTGTGTCGTAACTTCCTCTTTAAACACTTCCCGTACTATTTGTAACATTGAGTCGATCGACTTTCAACCAATGGAGATCGACGGACCAAGCACCTCATACCAGCCCGACTCAGAGGACGGCATCTCACATCGATTGACAGACGACATCGAGCCAAGGATCGGTTTCGAGCCAAGCCTCGACATTGATCCAAGGATCGAGTCCGGAAATCGTTCCAAACGAGAAGCGACCGTCCCCATTGAAGAGTTGGAAAGTATAACGATAGATCCGGCAAGTGAGCGGAAGTGCGGTCGGCACAAGCATCGGTCTCGAGTTAAAGGACGATCTGATCAGTTTACTACGTAAGAACATCGAAGTCTTTGCCAGGTCGCATCAAGATATGGTCGACATTAGTCCTGAACACGCTTGCCACTATCTAAAGATCGACCCGGCAAGGAAGCCTGTTCACCAGAAACGTAGAAAATTCGTTCCTGAGAAGTACGCTGCGCGCGACGCAGAAGTCAAAAAGCTACTCGACAACAAACTAATCGGAGTAGCCACCGACGAGCCACAATGGATAGCCAACGCGGTGCTCGTCAAAAAGGCGAGCAACTCCCGGAGGTTATGCATCGACTTCACCGACCTCAACGCGGCATGTCTAAAAGACCACTTTCCGATGCCTCATATTGACCACTTGGTTGATAGCACGGCAGGTTGGGAAATGATGTCGTTCATGGATGCCTTCGCCGGGTACCATCAGATCCCAATGGTTGAGAAAGACATAAAACACACGTCGTTCCATACGGAAAAAGACGTGTACTTTTGGGTCCGAATGCCGTTCGGTCTGAAGAATGCGGGGGCAGCCTACCAACGACTAGTCAATGGGATGTTCGCCAATCAGATCGGCAAGACCATGGAGGTTTACATTGACGACATCGTGGTCAAGAGCCTCAAAAAGGAAGATCACCTCAATGACCTTGCCGAGACGTTCGCCATCCTCGAGAAGTTCAACATGAAACTGAACCCCAAAAAATGCAACTTCGGGGTAAGCTCCGGAAAGTTCCTGGGGCACATCGTGAGCCAAAGGGGGATCGAGGCGAACCCCACCAAGATCCAGGCGATCCTCGACATGCAAGAACCACGAAACGTCAAATAGGTGCAACGCCTCACAGGTTGTCTAGCTGCCCTTAATCGTTTCATTTCTCGGCTCGGAGACAAAAGCAAGCCATTCTTTGCCACCATAAAGAATAAGAAATTTGCATGGACGAAGGAAAGTCAAGTGGCGTTCGCCAAAATCAAGGAGTATCTGTCTAATCCCCAAATCTTGGCGAAGCCAATCCCCGGCGAAAAGCTATTCCTCTACCTGGAGGCTTCGGAGGTTGCGCTGAGCGTTGTATTAGTGCGAGCAGAGGGGCAAGCCCACTTGCCGATCTACTTCGTTAGTCAAGCGCTTCATGACGCGGAAACGCGTTACACGCCTCTGGAGAAGATCGCTACGCATTACTCATGAGTGTTCGCAAGCTGAGGGCCTACTTCTTCGAACACCAAGTGGAGGTTCTGACGACTCTCCCTCTAAGGCAAGGCAAGTTCTGTACCGGCCAGACACCAATGGGCAACTCCTCAAGTGGTCACTGGAGATCGCCCAATACGGTATTACGTGCGCTCCTCGCACGGCAATCAAAGGCCAAGCTCTGGCGGACTTCGTGGTGGAATTAACGTTTCCGCCCAGTCCGACCCAGGTCGGCCGTCCTGATTGGAAATTGTACGTAGATGGCTCAACAACCAACTCGCGAGCGGGGGCAGGGATTGTCCTCATCAGCCCCGACGGTCAAAGTTTCACAAATGCTGTGCGGTTCGGGTTCCGTGCGACCAATAATGAAGCCGAGTACGAAGCTTTGGTAGGCGGGCTCGATCTAGCACTCGCCCTGGACGCTCGTCGCCTCCACATCTTCATGGACCCCCTCTTGGTCGTGAACCAAGTCAAGGGGGAATATGAGGCGCGCGGCGAACAAATGATCAAATACCAAGAATTGGTCGCCGAAATATGCACAAAGTTAGAAGAAGTGCTGATCAAACAAGTCCCGAGAGAGCACAACTCCCAGGTCGATGCCCTATCCAAACTAGCATCGTCAGATGGGGCGACAGACTTCTCTAACATTCAAATCACGAAGTCAGCAAAGCCGGCGATCGACAGGAGCTTGATCACCACAGTTGCCATCGCCGAAGAGAACTGGATGACTCCGTTCATTAAATACTTAGAAGGACGGAACGATCCCCGCCGATCGTATCAAAGCTCGCCAGCTTCAGCTCCGTGTAACCAGATACACCCTATTGGACGACCGGCTTTACAAGCGAGCTTTCAGCCTTCCTCTCCTCAAGTGCATTACGCCGGAGGAAGGCCGACTCGTTTTAGCCGAGATCCATGACGGGATCTGTGGAAATCACGCTGGAGGACGAGCTCTCATCCACAAGACGACCAGGCAAGGTTTTTTCTGGCCTACACTACAAAAAGACGCGATCGCCTACGCCCGATCGTGTCACAGGTGTCAAGTGATGGGCCCGAACATCAAGCTCTCCCCCGAACAGCTCACTTCTATGTACAGTCCATGACCGTTCGCCCAATGGGGCATCGACCTCATCGGTCTTTTGCCGACGGCGCCAGGGGGATGTAAATTTGCCATCGTGGGGGTCGATTATTTCACGAAATGGGCCGAGGCCGAGCCACTCAACAAGATCGGCCAAGAACAAGTAATCAAGTTCATTTGGAAGAACATCATATGCCGGTTCGGTCTACCCCAGGCTATCATCTCCGACAACGGAAAGCAGTTCGACGGTTTGGAAGTCATGCAATTCTGCGAGAAATGGGGAATTAAAAAGTTGTTCTCGGCCCCTTACCACCCTCAGA
This sequence comes from Orobanche coerulescens, assembly GCA_033398695.1. Classification (NCBI taxonomy): domain Eukaryota; kingdom Viridiplantae; phylum Streptophyta; class Magnoliopsida; order Lamiales; family Orobanchaceae; genus Orobanche; species Orobanche coerulescens. Next base: position 123,897,593 of record CM065802.1, on the reverse strand, counting down.
CGAACGGGCAGGGCTGTAAACAAGATTCTCAAACACACGATCAAAGCAAAACTCGAATCCAAACAAGGACGATGGACGAGCGAGCTTCCGGATGTTTGTGGTCCTATCGAACGACGACCCGAAATTCAACCGGCGAAACCCCATTCGCCCTCGCCTTCGGAACAGAAGCAGTGATCCCTTTAGAGATCGCCGTCCTCAGCCACCGAACTGAACAAGAAATGACGACGGACAATGATGTAGCCCGACGGATCGACTTGTTCAAACACACATATGACGATTGGTTTTGTTCAAGAAATTTACGAGTAAGAATTTCAAGTATACCAATACATTCGGAGCTATTCAGACAACGGCCGCTCTCCAAACAATTATGCAAAGTCGAAATGATGCGAAACATTCAAACAGACGATCATACAAGCAAGGCATCAGGTGCAATTGTGTAAACACTTGTGTAAATTTGTATGCGAAACATTCAGAGAGGCGATCGTACAAACAAAGAATCAGATGCAAATACGTATTTTATTCCATTCAAGTCATTTGTACATACACGTCCGAAGGCAAAACACGAAGAAACTGAAAAATTACAAGGAAAAAACAAAATGATAGCGGTCTCACTCAGGCCGCCCCCGCCTGGCCTTCGTCACCAGCAGCTGGATCGGCGTGCGCTTCCTCACCGGCTTCCGGATGAACAAGTTTGTTCGGCGATGGATACCAGCTCAGGTCGATCCCGAGGTCGGTGAGGTCAAGGATCGGCAGAAAGAAGGCCGGCTGCAAGGGATGCCCAAGCACGTAGGCTTTGAAGTTATCGATCAGAGGGCCGACCTCGAGCCCTCCCTTCTTGGCAGCGCGGATGGCGTCGGCGTAAGCCATGTAATAAGCAAACTCGCCGACGTACTCCACGTTGAGGTAGGGATCGGTCTCGATCGCCTCCAACTTCCCCTTCAGCCCCGCAACTGTTTTGTCCGCATCCTTGAGCTTGGCAACCTTGGCGGCCAGCTCCCCTTTCGACGACTCCAACTCGCCATTTAGCCAGTCCACCACCGCCTTCAGCCCGGTCACCTCCTCCTGCGAGGCCGCATGCAACCGACGGGCCTCCGTCATCTGATCGCGCATCCGATCGATCGCCGCCCGGGACCGGTCGAGCTCTTGCCTCATCCAGTCAAGATCTTGTTTAGCTCGCTTGGCCGTCTCAGCATACTCCTTCTCCATGGCCACGATCCTATCGGCAAACTCGGCGAGCAGCCTCAAGGTCCGAATGAGGGCCGCCCCTCATAATCCTTTACAGCTTGAGCGGCCATCGTCGCCGCTTGGAGGGTCAAGGCAAGAGTCGCCTGCATCGCATCTCCAGACCGCCGGCGCGCGATCGCATCCAGGTCGGTCGTCCAAGCCTTCGGTAGGGAAGAGATAGCCCGGGAGACATAGTGAGGGACGTCGCAAGCCTCGCGGGGAGACCTGCTCGCCAAGAAGTCCAATACCATCGGCGAGGTGTTCGGGTCGGCAAGGCGGACCCTGCAACAAGAACGAAGGAGTTAATATGCACCCTACACAATCGAATTAACTCAACAAGATCTACCCAGCTTACCTTTCGACCTTCTCGGGGTCGCGGCCGAAATAAGGCTTGCCCCGCGGGGTCTCGGCGTCGGCGGTCGCCATGGACTTTAGGAAGGCCGCTGAGGGCGTAGGCCCCTCCGCCATTGGAACAGCAGAAATAGGAGGCGCGGCGACCGGCGGCACCACAACGGACGCCTCAGCTGGTTTATCGCTCGCCGCCGACCTCCACGCTCCGCCGACCCAACACCATTTTGTCAGGTCGCCCCGGACCTTGTTCGGCACCCCGAGGACCACCCTGACCATGCGACCTTGAATGTGGTAGCCGCCAACTGAACTCTTCTGCGCCGTCAGCTTGAAGAGGTAGTTCATTTCCAGCGCAGAAGGGAGACAGAACAACCGGTGACCGCCAAAAAGAGGTCAAAGTACTGACGATCTGCAACCAGGCGTTCGGCGTCAGTTGAAGAGGCGCCACATTCCAGGCGGTCAACAAGTATGACACGGCGAACGGCAAAGGGAACCGCAATCCGGCCCCCATGATCAATTCATTAACGGCGACCATACCCTTGGGAGGTTGGTCGGCGCGCTCGTTCTCCGCGGGCACATACAATGAGACATCAGAGGGGATATGGAACTCCGCCCTCCAACGACTCAAGTCCTTTTTGGTCGCCGAACTCCTGATCTGACCGAGGGTCCACGAAGAGCGGTCCGCGGCCCGAAATGACGTCCGCTTCACGGGCTCATAGGGGTGGGCGACCGATGATACGAATTACGTAAGTAATACGTATAAAATACAACGGAAGATTAACAAGTATCAAAGTATCACTTGAAATTTACTAAGGGTGACCGAATTTTAATGGAGTTCGGCCGTGAGGTAGTAGTGTATACGGATTTGGATGTGTTTTATCGAACTAGACCTATAACTCGATAAAAGTAATCTCTCCTCAAGACCTATTGAGAATTGATTAAGTTAAAATCTCGAGACGCGTCGAAACAATAACTAAAGTTTGTTGAGCTCGTTCAACGTATATTTCAAAGAAATACAAGGTTTATTACTTTCAAGATGATTTACAAATACAACGAGCACTACTATATATAGTAGTTTCTAACCGTAAGAAAATACAACAAAACGAGAAATGAAACTTCCTAGCAACTTCCATTTCGGCCGAAATATCTAAGGATGAGATACCAAGTATCTTGGTTTTATTAGGTGATTAAGACATGAAGCAATCTTGGACTTGTGATGGTGACATGAAGAAGATCTTCACCACATGTAATCTTCACTTCGGCCGATTCCTCAAGTAGTGATTTAGGAAGATTTTTGTGAAGATATGATATCACTCCTTTGGAATTATATAGGTGATTATGACTTGAGGGAAAGTGACATGAAGGATGAAAGTCTTCTTCAAATCTCTTCTTTTCGGCCGTTTGTTATCATGGTGGGGAAGGAGAATAACTTCATTATCTTGTTAAAGATATGAAGTCAAGTGAGGTCCCTTTCAAGCATGTCTTGGCGAATTTACATGCTTTCGGACCGATTCCGTCGTTGAGTTTTACGTTACTCTGCTCCGATTAACAACGTAACTCCAATCCGCGTATTCTTTTCTCCTGTATAATGATGCATGGCCATGCGTATCGTCGTGGATGTCGATTTTTATTGGAGCTTCTTCGATTGGAATATTAGATATCGTATCATTCCCTCCTTCTTTGAAAGGAATTGACCTCAATTCCGTAATGCCATCGTCGTCAAGGTAAGGTGAGAGATCACCTATGTTGAAAGTCGCGTGTACTCCATATTCGCCCGGAAGTTCGACTTTGTATGCGTTGTCGTTCACTTTTTCCACAATTTTGTACGGACCCTCGGCTCTCGGCATCAATTTGTTCTTCCGTTTGCTTGGGAATCTTTCTTTTCTCAAATGTATCCAAACTAAGTCGCCAACCTCAAATAATCTCGCTTTTTTATTTTTGTTCGACTTCCGTTTGTAAATTTCATTCACTTCTTTAATCCGTTCCCGTATCTTTTCATGTAACTTCATCATTGATTTGAGTTTTGCTTCGGCGTCTTTGTGAACCAATTCGTTGCTCGGCAAGGGAATCAAGTCCAATGGCAAGTGCGGATTTAATCCGTATACTACTTCAAAAGGTGAATGGGCCGTGGCATAACCGGGTGATCGGTTGTATGCGAATTCCGCATGAGCAAGTTTAACGTCCCAATCCTTCTGTGTTTTATTCACCAATCCTCGCAATAATGCTCCCAAGGTTCGATTAGTCACCTCGGTCTGTCCATCGGTTTGTGGGTGATGTGAAGTACTAAATAGGAGTTTAGTACCCACTTTTCTCCATAAAGTATTCCAGAAGTAACTCAGAAATTTGGAATCTCGATCCGACACGATAGTTTTTGGAACTCCGTGTAAACGAACTACTTCCCGGAAGTACAAGTCCGCCACATTGCTTGCATCATCGGTTTTGTGGCATGCTATAAAGTGAGCCATTTTCGAAAAACGGTCGACGACCACCATGATCGAGTCTTTGCCTTGTTGAGTACGAGGTAAAACCACAATAAAATCCATCGAGACATCCTCCCATGGTCGTTGGTATTGTAGCGGCATGTATGTACTCGACTTGAACGAACTTTTCATCATGTGACAAGTGACGCATTTACTCACGATTGTGCTTACGTCACCATACATCTTTGCCAAAAGAAATGTTCTTTTAGCACTTCTACGATCTTGGTCGAGCCGAAGTGGCCGGCTAGTCCTCCTCAGGCGCCTCCCGAACCAAAGAATTCCGGTGTATGTCTCGGCACACATAATTTATTTCCCTTGAAAAGAAAGCCATCTTGTAAAACAAATTCCTCAGACGGGGCCGTTTTACAACGGTTAAAAATTTCCCGAAGTCCAAATCGTGTTGTAATGATCTTTCAAAGTCTCGAACCCCAACAAACGAACATCTAGCATCGACAGTAAGGCATACCGTCTCGATAGTGTATCCGGCACTATATTAGTCTTCGCGTCTTGGTAGTTGTATGAACAGTGAACAGATTTTATAAATTCCACCCATTTTGCTTGCCTCGGGCTTAGCTTACTTTGTCCGTTGATGTATTTTAACGACTCGTGATCCGTGTGCGGCACGAAATGTTTGAACGTAGATAATGACTCCATGATCGAGTGCTCTCACGATAGCATAGAACTCCTTGTCGTAAGTACAATAATTCACTCGGGCGCCACTTAATTTCTCAGAAAATAGGCGATGGGACGGCCTCTTTGGATAAGCACGCCCGATTCCAACTCCGCTAGCGTCGCATTCCACCTCAAATGGTTGTGAAAAATCGGGTAACGTCAAAATCGGCGCTTCACATAATTTTCCCTTTAAATTTTCAAAAGCCTTTTGGGCCGCCTCGTTCCATGCAAAGGTTCCTTTTTTAGACACTCGTGATCGGGTGGAGATGGTGCTAAAGTCCCGTATGAATCGTCGGTAAAGAAGCGAGGCCATGAAATGATCGTACCTCGTGATTGTCTTTGGGGTCGGCCACGACTTGATTGCCGCGATCTTTTCTTGGTCGCCAGAAACTCCTTCTTTCGAAACAACATAGCCGAGAAAGACAAGACTCTCGACTAGGAAAGTACACTTCTCCCGCTTTAGTAAAGTTTCATTCCCTTAGCGTTTCAAATACGTGCCGCAAATGTTCGAGATGTTCCTCTAAGGATCGACTGTAGATCAAGATGTCGTCTAAGTATACGACAACAAACTTTCCCAACAAAGGTTTGAGAACCTCGTTCATCAACCTCATAAAAGTGCTCGGGGCGTTGGTGAGGCCGAATGGCATCACAACCCATTCGTAAAGTCCATTCTTTGTTTTAAACGCCGTTTTCCATTCGTCTCCCTCTCGCATGCGGATTTGATGGTATCCGCTCCGTAAATCAACTTTGGAAAATATAACCGAGCCATGTAACTCGTCCAGCATGTCGTCTAGTCTCGGGATGGGGAACCGATACTTGACGGTGATGTTATTTACGACCCTACTGTCAATACACATCCGCCATGATCCGTCTTTTTTTGGTACAAGTAGAACTGGAACCGCACACGGACTTAAACTTTCTCGGACATATCCGTGATTCATGAGTTCATCAATTTGGCGTTGTAGTTCTTTGGTTTCTTCGGGATTACAACGATACGCCGCTTTGTTCGGTAATGGAGCTCCGGTATAAGATCAACTGGTGTTCAATTCCGCGGATAGGTGGTAATCCTACCGGCAAATCTTCGGGAAATACATCCGAGAACTCGTGTAATAGTGCATCTATCTCTTCTTCGTGGTGTGATTTGGTGGCAAGATTTCGGACCTCTTTGATCATCATCAAATAAACACGTTCGCCATCGTCAATGGCGTGTTCGACTTCTTTCTCGTTTGCAAACATCGTAAGTTTCGGTCCTTCGACTATTTCGAACTCATCGTCCGGATAGCTTGAGGTGACATAGGTTTAAGAACAATTTTTTTACCTTTGTCACGTAACTCATACTCGTTACTCCTCCCTCGATGTAGTACGTCCCGATCAAATAACCAAGGTCTTCCTAATAACACGTGACATGCGTCCATCGGTAGTACATCGCATGTAATATCATCACCATACGAACCCATGGTGAGTCCGACCTTCACTTGCCTTGATACTTTCACCTTGTTTCCATCATCGAGCCAATGGAGTGCATACGGCTTAGGATGGGCCGTGGTGATCAAACCGAGTTTTGAGACCATCTCGCTTGATGCCACGTTTGTACAACTTCCACCGTCAATGATCAAGCTACACCATTTCTCTCCGACACGACACTTCGTGTGAAAGATTTGGTCTCGTTGTTCTTCGTCACTGGTCGCCTTCGTTTGTAACATGCGAAGGACGAGGTTCGTGTCATAGTTCGGGGCATCGTATGCCTCGCATTCTTCTTCTTCTTCGCCAGCTTCTAAGTTAAAAACTTCTCCAATTCTTTCTTCTTCGGCTAGTAATTCTTCTCGGACGGCTATGGCTTCTCGTAACGTCACAATTCTCCGATTTGGACAAGCACTTTGATAGTGTCCAAATCCTTGACATTTGAAACACCGGACTTTAGATAGGCTTGTTTCTTTTGGGGTGATAGGAGTTTCTTGAATGGTAGTAACGGGTTGGTTTGTGGTGACAGTTTTTGGAAACGAGGTAGAACTCGCGCCAAAGTTGGTATTTCCGTATTTAGATGGGAATTCGGGTTTAGAAAGTTTTGCTTTGTTTTGATTTTCCAACTTTATGCAAAGTCCGCATAAGGTATCAAAGTCGGCATAGGGGTAGAGTTCCACGGAATTAGCAATATTTTTGTTCAAACCTCGTAGGAAACGGGACATCCGCAATTCTTCGCTTTCTTCAAGTTCTCCCATCAAGGATAAGTTTTCAAACTCCTCGATGTACTCCTCGACACTTAGCTTTCCTTGCGTGAGGTCAGAAATTTTTCGATACAAGCTTAACTTGTGTGTAGTCGGGACATATCTTTTTCGTAGTTTCCTTTTTAGAGAATCCCACGAACGTATCTTCTCTTTTCCTAAGACGAACTCTTTGTGTCTTCATTCGTTCAAACCAAAGGGAAGCTCCTTTCCAAGTTTGAGAATCGCATACTTGCAACGTACCTCGTCATTGAGATCCTTGAACTCAAACATTCGTTCAATTTTTCTTTCCCACTCCAAATAAACCTCGGGATCGGTGCCGCCTACGAACTCCGGAAGTTCGCTTGTCTTGTATTCATCAGCATGTCGTGGTGCATGCATGGTGTCGTATCCTCGTCGTGCTTGGATTCTGGGCTACGGTAAGCCACGAAGAACGTCACGTAGTTGTGCTACTTCTTCATCGGTGAATGCCATCTTCTTGAGTAACGTCGAGAACTGTGAGACAAATGTCTCCGATACCACTTATGATACGAATTACGTAAGTAATACGTATAAAATACAACGGAAGATTAACAAGTATCAAAGTATCACTTGAAATTTACTAAGGGTGACCGAATTTTAATGGAGTTCGGCCGTGAGGTAGTAGTGTATACGGATTTGGATGTGTTTTATCGAACTAGACCTATAACTCGATAAAAGTAATCTCTCCTCAAGACCTATTGAGAATTGATTAAGTTAAAATCTCGAGACGCGTCGAAACAATAACTAAAGTTTGTTGAACTCGTTCAACATATATTTCAAAGAAATACAAGGTTTATTACTTTCAAGATGATTTACAAATACAACGAGCACTACTATATATAGTAGTTTCCAACCGTAAGAAAATACAACAAAACGAGAAATGAAACTTCCTAGCAACTTCCATTTCGGCCGAAATATCTAAGGATGAGATACCAAGTATCTTGGTTTTATTAGGTGATTAAGACATGAAGCAATCTTGGACTTGTGATGGTGACATGAAGAAGATCTTCACCACATGTAATCTTCACTTCGGCCGATTCCTCAAGTAGTGATTTAGGAAGATTTTTGTGAAGATATGATATCACTCCTTTGGAATTATATAGGTGATTATGACTTGAGGGAATGTGACATGAAGGATGAAAGTCTTCTTCAAATCTCTTCTTTTCGGCCGTTTGTTATCATGGTGGGGAAGGAGAATAACTTCATTATCTTGTTAAAGATATGAAGTCAAGTGAGGTCCCTTTCAAGCATGTCTTGGCCGAATTTACATGCTTTCGGACCGATTCCGTCGTTGAGTTTTACGTTACTCCTGTTCCGATTAACAACGTAACTCCAATCCGCGTATTCTTTTCTCCCAGGTATAATGATGCATGGCCATGCGTATCGTCGTGGATGTCGATTTTTATTGGAGCTTCTTCGATTGGAATATTAGATATCGTATCAACCGAGTATGCGCCAAAATCAAACTGAGGACGTGGTCCGACCAACCTCTCCATGAGCTCAGCAAAATCCAAAAAGACTCGGCCGAACACACTGTTCTGCTCCCAATACAGTCTTACCGCCTCATCCTCGTCTACCGGCGAGTGCTTCTGCTCCGCCGCAGCCGACCTCGCCGCATCAGCCTCGTTGAAAAGCTCTTCAACCTCCGCGTGTGCAACCCCAGTGCGAATGGCCTCGACGGCCGTTTCCACGTGAAATTCCGCGGAGGTTTCATCCCGGGCAGGCGAAGTCGCGGCGGCGGAAGTGCTACCCGCCTCATACACAGTGGATACTCCTCCAGACATGTTCGAAGAGAAAAGGGGGAAGAAAATTTTTGTTCTTACCTAGAGAGAACGACGATCGGCGTACAGAGCTTCAAGAAATTTCGGCTAAGTCTTCGTCTAAAGGCAAGAGCGCATAAAGATCTAAACTCCAGTAGCCCTAGTCCTTTTATAGACGAGAGCAGGGACTTCAGTTTAAATAGGCGGAATCTCGGGGGCTGAAGTGCAACCGTCGTGGGGAGCCGCATTTAATGCAGCCCTCGAAACCCGCGTACGCGTTGTTTCGAGGGCACGCCAGACGACAAGTCTGACAAAACCGTCGGACCCTCCCAACGGGAGCGCGACGCGTGTCCCTGTGACGTTTTGAAAGCCCGCCTCCACTTCCCGCTATTCCCAGCGTCCAAGAAGATCGTCCGAATTCAAAACCAGTTCGTCCAGGCGACGATCGTCCGCTTCATAAGTAGATGAGTCGCTCGTCTTAAACAAGCGATCGCTAGCAGTGCCACCTCACCCCACGTCTTCAACATCGGAGCGAGCTGGGGGGCAATTGTTGTGCGGCGATTTATACGCCTCGATGGCGATCGGCATAATGGTCAGGAGCCATCTAAAGAAGACAGATGCTGGGCAAGCGCCTAGCGGTTAACGTCTAAAGGCGATCGTCTATTGGCGTCTGGCCATCGCCTCTAATGTCCGACTGGAGACGATCGTCCCATGCCACGTGTGAATCCGACACCCGTCAAAGTCTGTGGAGACCGAATCTCGGGTGAAGACCCACGTGCAGATCCGCAAAAGGCGCCGCATGAACAGGCCCTACTCCAGCCCATGAGCACCTCTCAGTGATAAGGACGGCCTCACCAACCGACAGACCCACCGAAAGGACCTAAGGTGGGACCGCCCAGGACAGCGAGAAGAGGCACCTGTCGCCTCCTCATTGGTTCGCGCATCTGGCTGCCAGCAGTTGCTGCGGACTTTAAGGAAATTGTCCCACATGCTAGGACGATCGCCCGTCTTATTTAAACGCAGGAAACGGCGATCGCCCACGGTTGACACGTCCCAGCAGCCCTTTCTCCTATAAATAGGAGGCCTCCAGCTTCGGCAAAAGGGGAGGGTGAGAACGTTAACACAGTGACAGTTGACAACGTGAACACATAATGCTAAAAGCAAACAATACAGAGAACTCTCCATTTTTGTAACAAGAAGTCACAAAGCTTCAACTCTGGTTCTTCCGGCAATCTTTAGCACTCGATAGCTAAGATAACTAGAGTTTTTACACTCATTGTAATTGTATTCTAACATTAATATCTGTACTCACTAGTATTCATATTAATAACATCTCGCGAGAGCATTCAAGCCCGGGACTAACAACCTCGGCAAATCTTGTGTTATTTATTTCCCCACGGACGTGCTCTCGCACTTTGTTTGTTACTCGTCCATTCCAGCATATCATCTCCGGATAATATTTTGGGTAACAACAACGACCATGTAACATATGAACTCCCAAGTAACGACCAAGGTTCTCAGACCCCGGAGCAATAGAGTTGAAGTCAACCATGAGAAGCCAACCCCCAACAATACCATCCTGAAGGCACAAATGTTGATTCCACAGAATATTACGATAACTCGGGGCAGGATGTCCATAAACAGCAGTAAAACAGAACGAGTTCTCCCTATCAACATCGATCCGACAATGAATAAACTGGTTTGCCGCCTTGAGAACCTATACCGACCATACATTATCCCAAAGCACCCAAATACCACCAGAAAAACCCTCCGCCTCCAATCTATGGGAGTTAGGATAGCCAATCTGCCTGATAACCCTATCTGCCTGCTCTCCACTAATAAGCGGTTCAAACAGAGCAATGACATGAGACTTATGTAACTGAATCAAAGTATTAACCGCACTAATGAAGAGGGCGCTCTTCGCCCCTAGCTAGTGAGGGGTGATACCTAGGACATAGGCGCAAAGGCACAGCCATCAATATCATCAACATAGAGTTCCCCCTCAACATCATCTGTATCACTCTCGGACTCAACAAGAACTGCTTTCGTGTCCATCGCTTCATCATCCTGCACACTGCCAATACTCAAATCTGGCGGCTCCCCAAGTACGTGCATGTCCATGTTGGTAGCATGCAACGTACTCACAACATGGGGCGAAACCGCAGGAACAATAGCCGGACTACTGGCTGATCCGAGGTCGATGGCTTTAGGACTCTATGAAAGGCCGGATCAAGGGAGGAACTAGATACCTTCACAGGCTCCTTCTCGGGATTCCTCTGTAAGAATTTAAAGTACTCACCAAGTGTTGCTTTAGGGTTTCTCGTATTTCTACTGCGATCACCCCTTTGTTTCTTTCCAGAAGTATCCCCGACCACTTTCTTACCCTTAGTCTTCGAAGAGGTGACAGGGACACAGTTGGTATCTCGTATTTGAAGAGGTGTGACGACCGGAATATCCCCCACGCTATTCACAGCCCCCTCATCCACTGCTGCAGTGTCGAGAACAGTAAAGCGAGAACCACCAGCCAACTCGATATTCTCTTTCCCGACAGCATCAGAATTCGGCCGGACCGGTTTCCTCCTTTTTTTCCATCTTCATCCATGACCCATACAAATTTGGAGGAACCTCGACAACCATCTGGGACACATCACCCGTCCCTTGAGTATTTCGATCAGTAGGTTTCTTGGTGCAATTAGCATCCAAGTGGCCATACATACCGCAATAAATACAGAGATCGTTGAGGTTCTCATATTCGACCTTAAACTCTTCCCCATTTATAGAAAATTTCGATACAAGTGGCTTAGAGAGATCAACCTCCACCGCTAACCGAGCAAACCGACCACGTTGCAAATCGCATGTGTTATAATCCACTCTCAAGACGGTGCCAACTGCTTCGCCAACCGCAGTCATAACGTCAGAAGGATACAAGTGAAGCGGGATTTTTGAAATCCTAATCCATACAACCGTATTCCGGGGCGTATAATGGTGAACATTAAATGTTGAGGACCAAGACTGTACCTGAAGATAACCCCCAAGCATCATCCACGCCCCCTCAAGCACTGTCTGAAGGTAGTCCTCCTCTTCCTGAAACTGTACCAGAAAATACCCATTGCCCATGTCAACGATTTTCGCTTTAGTTATGTTCCAGATGTCTCAGAGTCGAGTACTGAGGGCCTTGTAACCAATGGAACGATCGAGGAGGTCAACGATTATGGAATAGCACATGTTGTTGGCCAGCCTAGCCATCAACGATGCAGAGAGAGTAACAGCTGGGAGACGGCCGGACCACTCGATTAAAACGTCCCCTTCCTCCACCAAAGTTTTCTTCTATCGAGCCAAATCCCCTAGAGAAGTCTCTAAGTTGGATTGCCGGCAAGGATCCGGTCCCGATGTGCTGTCGTCGGCGTCTCTTCCCGGTGCCTAACCTTCTTCGCTGCACGTTGGTCATCACCCTCGTCCGGCGGCGGCCGCCCAGGATTGGGGTTGAAAACCCTAGCAGCGGTTGAAGAAACGTGGGATGTAGGAGTTCTTGAAAGTACGGAGCTTTGCATGTTTTACAAGATTATTATGTTCATAATATCATCAACTCCCGAATTTTTTATTGTACATGCGTATATGGTGTGCTTTTGCCTCTGAATTTTCTATTTTGCTTTGACTATTATACTCGTAGTTCATATTTTTAACAAAGTGAAGTTGTGACGAACCTCCATTAAGCTAACCATTCAAGGATTGACTTAGAGCAGTGTTTTTTCTGTTTAAATATTAGAGCAGATATTTTTTTGAGGATTTATATATTTCAACATGTGACTAAGTCATGAGTTTTGGACTTCAAGTTGCCGAAATTGAGACCTACTCCCATTGTAAACATTGTACTTGGAGAGTAAGGACTATTTAATAATCAAGGTGAACTACTCTTTTGCTTGTTTTGCAGTTCTTCATCTTTTCCTTGCACTTGTCTTTTAGCACGGCCTAGCTTTCTTTCCTGGTACAATTGATTACATTCATTGCCGAAGATATATACACACACACACATGTATATACATGTGTGTGTGTGTGAATGTGTATGTTCATAACAATACTTGGTATTCTTGTGGCCTGGTAAGTTTTTTCCGCCAATTAGATGGCACTAGCATTGGTATGACTTTCATCTCAAACCTTTTTCTTACACCATGGTAAGCAAAGCAGGTGTTTGTTTATCCAACAGGAAAGAGGCAGGAAGAGCTAATTTACTTGACGTCTCCCATTAATTTTTAATACAAGCTTTGTACACCTTAAAGGAGATGGTTTTTATTTATTTTTTGCTGGAGTAAACTGATATTTTACATATTTTATGTTTTAGGAAATACGCCTAGGACTTCACCGCTCAGACTATATGCTGGATCAACAAACTAATTTACTTCTCCAAATAGAGCTCAATACAATTTCTTCTTCATTTCCTGGGCTGAGCTGCCTTGTTAGTGAGCTTCACAGGTCATTCTAAAGTATATTCTTATGTTCCTTAGGCGCATCAATATGTATATTATATATATATATATATATATATATATGGTGAACTTTTCAAATAATAATGATTATATGGGTGTGTATTCCAATTTAGTATTCTTACATGCTTTAGCTTGTACCAGGTCTTGAGTTTACATTCTATTTATTAATTTGTTTATCTATTCCTATTATTAATTTTGTTATAACGATGACTATTGCACTCAAACATTATTTCTGTGGCATTATTCTGTTGGTAGACTTTGTCTGCTTGGATTCAGTCGTTCATAAAAATTGTGTAATTGAAGTAGGACTCTTGGGACAAATTCCAAAATCAACATTCTATTGGACTTTGGTAAGAATAAGAGTGTTACGTGTGATTTTGATATTTCCTACTTAGCTGGAACAAAAGACCTATTTTCCATATACAACTCTATTGTGATAATAAATTCTCCATCAGTATAGTTCGTAATCCGGATAGGCGAGCTGGACACAGTCTCTTTCTTTTGCTACCTAAGTTGAGTTGCTTCAGCATGCAAGATCGTATGTAGCAAGGGAGTGTTTGAGGAAGTGGAGAAGAAGGAGAAAGCAGCTTAGCTAGTTCGAGCCATTACTCCCTGCATACCCACTTGAAGAGTTTACTTTCGAGACATGATTTTGTCCCAATAGAGGAGTCTACTTTCAAATAAAATCTTAAAATCTAATTAAAATTTCTACAATATTCCTTAAAACTATAAAAATATATTGTCATATAATTACAATATTAGTTGACTGAAAAAAAGTAAGAATAGATGGTTTAAAACGAGTTGTACCTTCACAATGACTAAAATTAGGAAGTACCTTAAACAAAGTAGACCCTTTAAGTGGGAAAGATGGAGTATTGTAGAAAATGTTGACTTGTGTCGAGTAGATATTTACCCCTTTCTTTAGTGTCTTGCTACCGGATAAGAGGAATTGTAGGCAAGAATGAAAATGGAAGATGCTTAATCTCCCCAAAAATGTTTATTATTTACCTGCATATGTTTCTGCCTTTTGTATCTTAAATGTTCGCGATGACCACTGACTACTAAATTTAAGCATCTGTAAGGAGGGACACTTTGATTTTTCAGGAGCTTGCTGCATCAATTTAGACAACACCTTGCTTTAGATCCACAAAGGATTCCACAAAACAATGCCGTTGGTTTGTTTGCTGAAGCATTGTATAAAGCCTGGGCTGAATATAGTAACCCGAGGTTCGTTTAATCAATCGGCCGTGTTTTTGGAATGATTTTGCAATCTTGTAGGTCTGGAGTACTCACTATACTTTGAACAAGATGTGCAGGGCTATAGTTATGGTTGTGGTTCAAACCGAAGAACGCAACATGTATGATCAATATTGGCTTTCTACAATATTGAAGCAAAAATATCCCGCTCTATTCTGTCAACTGCTCTTTGAATGTGTCCTATACGACTTTTTTTATGCTAATGCTGGTACAAACTAAATACTACTAGTATGTAGTCACTATCTTCATTAAATATTGCTGAGGTTTCTGTTGAAGATATTTCCTTAGCTAAATTTTACATATGAAGTTGGAAGCATTAGGAGGACCTTGGCAGAGATTGATGCAAAAGGGGAGCTTTTACCCAATGGAACACTTATCATGTAAGTATCCCACAAAGTCCGCTTACTAGCTTGTGATCTTTGTGTTCTAAACTTTGGTAGCTCTATAATTCCAGAGATGGGGAAGTAGTTGCTGTGGTTTACTTCAGAGCCGGCTATGCACCAACGGATTATCCTTCAGAATCAGTAACTAAATCTTATTTAATGAGCTGTTTTTCTATAAGATCCGTGATTTCATATTTCAAACTTATTATGCTTCATATTGTGTAAACTTCGAGAGTATTTATAGGATTTATATGATCAGCTGATAGTATTGTTTATAGGTTGAGAATATAGATGCTGTAGTATGTGCATATTTTAGGATTAATGAATTGACTATAATAAAAAAATCTTATATTCTACAGTGTTCTTTTACTCAAGTGAAAGTTACATATTGTAATTTGGAATATTAAATTGTAGCTATTTTTTTAAATATTAGTTTAACGTATGTTACGCAATTTCAAATTATTGAGATTATATTAGTTTCAGTTATAGTAGGTTTGTATCTTTAGTACAGTATTTTTCCGACATGTATGTTTGTAAGCTTGGTGATTAATTTAGTATGAGATTCTACAAAAGAAATAACAGTAATGTTAAGAAAAGTAATAATAAAGATAAAAACGATAGTAGTAATATTAGTAATATTGATGATAATAAAAGTGCCCTTATGTCAGACTTGTTTGTTTTGAAGTTAAGATAAGAACACTTTGTAACATAAATAAAATTATATACTATAATATTAGCTGCTCTTTATATAAAATTATCAATTATATCCCCTTGAAATTGAAAAATAGTGGACTATTAGCTCCTAGGGCATTTTGATTGAACATGTAATTAACATTACCCTACTGCTTCCAAGGATCAGAGTTTTCTTATTCATTTTCTTTAAGGAATGGAGTGCTAGGCTAATGATTGAGCAGTCATGTGCAATCAAATGCCCTTCAGTTGCTTATCATTTAGCTGGTACAAAAAAGATTCAACAAGAGCTGGCAAAACCCAATCAACTTGAAAGGTTAACTTTTGTCACTCTCAAGTTGATTTTTCCTTACAATAGTTGATTTTCTTGATGTTGAAATTGTATTCCGCACTTGTATGTCTAGCTTTACTTTATTCCTATAGAAGCTCCAGCTATAATTGTGTTTGAAATAGTTGAAAATTTGCAATCTTGAACTCAGTGAAGAAGAGGATGTAACCTTATTTAGCATGCATATGAAGTTTTCCACCTCTTGTACCTTTTAATTTAGTTTTTATTGGTTTCACAAATAGGTTTCTTGAAAACAAAGATGACATTGCTAAAGTACGTAAATGCTTTGCTGGGTTATGGAGTTTGGATGACTTGAGCATGATACAGGATGCAATCGAGAGGCCCGGATCGTATGTCATGAAGCCCCAAAGAGAGGGAGGAGGTGTGATGTCTGAATTTTTACGAATGCTTCAAATACTCGTTTATATTAATCATTGACAAATTGTGTATACTTTCTGCCTAGGGAACAATATCTATGGTGAGGATGTGAGGCTTTCCTTGCTAAGAATGGAGAAGGAAGGCATGGAAGGAGATGCAGCAGCCTACATTCTCATGCAGAGAATCTTTCCCATCATTTCACCTGCGATTCTAATGCGGGAAGGAATTTCTCACAAAGAACATGTTATATCAGAACTTGGGATATATGCCACGTACTTGAGGTAAACCATTTTGCATTAGTTGTGTGTGTGTGTGCTCCTCAGATCACTCGATCCACGCACAACCTTATTGAATTATCATTTCCAATATGAACCCATGGCCGGCCCTGAGGGTAGGCCATGAGTGCGCCGGCCCAGGGCCCAACCCAAAAAGGGGCCCAAAATATTATTTTTTACCATCCCTACTCAATACATGGCCCAAAATGAAGAAAAATACCTACCCATTTAAAATTAGCGTGTCTGCGTATGAAAAACAACATTGAAATTGCGCAAGATTCTTTCTACTTTCCAATTTTGTAATTTAAAGATTAAAGTTGGGCAAGATTGTTTCCACTTTCCAACTTGGCAGCAACTCCAAATTAATTATGTTACTCTCTTCTCATCCCAGCAATTCCATTCAATTAGTTATATAGTATGCAAGTTTAGTAGTTTACATAACCTTAAATGGTGTATTTGGTTGTGTTTATTCCTCTAATGCCTTTTTTTAAAGGAAGTGAAAATTGAATTAAGAGGAAAAGGGAAATTAGGAATTAGGGACGTTTTAATGCTAGGAAATTAGGAATATGTGGTTTTGTTTCTAATTCTATGCTAATGGTAGGAAAAATTATTTATTGGTTGGTTGTTGCCTTGCCTTCATGCTAGGAATCTGCCATTTTGTTTCTACGATTCCACTTTAGTTTGGTTTTATCATTCAAGTGTTTGTACTCTTCGTTATTTCTTGCAATAAATTAGGATGGAGTACTATTTTCTTGATGATGTTTCCCTTTAGGCGGATTTTACATCACAAAATTTTAATGAGACTCATTAAACATTACTCCGTTTTGCTTTAAAAAATAATTTGGACGTATATTAAATTAAATAAAAGGGCCTATTTATCAGACTTCGCCTAGGGCCAACGAAATGTCAGTAATGAACCTATGTATTTATTTTCTGCTAACTGAGGTCAAAGTACTTGTAGGAGCAGGATGGATGTTACTGTTGTCGGTATACTTTGTGCCCACACTTTTCAGAAGTCTGAACAATTTAATTTAATCTACAGGAACAAGACGGGGGTGATCATGAATGGGCATTCTGGTTACTTGATGCGGACAAAGGTCTCTTCATCAAACGAGGGTGGGGTTGCAGCGGGATTTGCTGTTTTAGACAGCATGTATTTAGTTTAACCAGAGTTTCTGCTACTCTGTTGATTGATGTTTCTGTGTCAACCTAGTACCAGTTGATTTTATTCCCGACGCAATAAAAAGAAGTATTTTGAACAGATACTCGGGCGAAAACAAGAAAGTAGAAACCAGAGTTCTTAAAGCTTCGATTCCAATGATTCACGACAATCACTTTCAAGAACTAATTTAAATTTGATAGGGCATTTTCAGACTTGTTTTACTGTTCAGGATTATGGCTGAATAATCTGTTGTATGTTCATAATTAGTTTGATATAGAGGTGAAAATCAATCGAATACCGTTCGTGACCTGACCCAGAGCCACAAGATTACGGTGGTAGTAATCTGGTGTGTTCAGGCTACTGCAGTAATAGACATATAAATTAGTAGCAAGGGTGTGATCATCGTGAGAAAAGATTTAAAATTGTAAATCACAGTAACAATGTAAAAACTGCAGTATTAAATCTGCTCTTATGCAGAAGGAGAATGGACCGGTGGATCATTGTGAATATTCCTGACACCATTGCTTTCATTAATTACCCTCTATACTTACATATTTGGAAAAATTCTCTTATTATTTGTGATTATACTTTTGAGGCAATATTTCCTTTACCACAGATGTTGTAAGATCAACTAGGTTATTTACACTCTGCTAAGATAATACTTGCCTCATGATCAACAAGTGGTACCAGAATGATGGGTTCCTAGAACTGCCGCATTCAGCTACTTAACATGATGTTTCAAAAAGAATCACATTGAACATTTATTTTCCTTTCAAAATTATCATTTTTATCATGGATAGAATACTTATCTACTCTGAACAACCTTAATGGATGCAGAATTCTCATGCATATTCATTTAGCTAATAATGCATGATGAGAAGTGCTCAATGATCCACGCCCCTCCCCCAAAAAAAAAAAAATATTATGATGAAAAATAATCCCGCCTCTACTGCTTACGCTACAATTAAGTCTGCTGTATCATTATCATGAGTAATCAATCAATCCATAAGCCTAAGGAAGAGCAGACCAAGACATGATTACAAATTGGCGAACCTCGGCAACCTGACCAAAATTGAAATTTTTGAAAATAATGAGAAAATCCATATTCCCTAAGATGGGAGCCTACACTGGCTCTGATGGGAGAGACCAACAAGAGAATAAAAAAACTCAGTGATAATTAAAAAGTATAGGTTCATTCGAAATGATCCATAAATGAGATGGAAATTAGATTCACTAACATTTTTGATGATTTATTTATTTATTTTGCAGTAAAACCAAACCAAAAAAGGATGTTTGTATGATTTTTTTGTAGGCGCTCCCAATTGATTGACATGTGAAGGTTATTTCCATAAAGATTACAAAGAAGGTTTAAACAACCACTACCTCCTACATTCACCCTAATTCCATCATTGTTAACAGTTGAACTGTGACTACCTCTTACATTCACATTACATCTACTGAATGTGCTTGCACTGAAGGCCATTTTGACAAATAAATATGAAATAGTACACATATATACAGGATATTGGTTTTGTTTTTTTTGGGTCTCAACTAAGGGAATTTCTTGCATCTGTGTAATCTCTTCAGGTATATTATTGCTAAGTATTACATCCACAAATTTACCAATCGCATTAAACATCTCTTAACCTGCCACATAATAATTTACAAGCTTTATCCATCGGCAAGACTTTTGAGTGTGCCCTTTTTCTTTACAAAACTTGCAACCCATCTGTCCGCTTTGGCAATACTTGCACACCTTTTTTCTTTTTCCCATTTACATCTGCAATATTCGTATTTTGTTTTTAATATTTTTTATGATGTTAGCGACTCTCTTGTACTAGTTATGAATCTTAATGACATGTTCTCTTTTTAAATTTTTGTAACTGGGACGAGTTTTCTGGTTATTTAGGATTAATTTGTCAGTTTCGCCATTTTATTCACAATTATAATTGTTGTCATTGGAACTCGTTTCCTCATATCTCGAGTTGATGTTTCTCGGAGTTTGATTAATGCTTGGGTTGGTATATATGTGCTCTACTGATACAATACTTGAATGAAACTAATACGAGATTGTAGCCCAGAATCGCACGCTGAAACGAATTGCAAAAACGGATGGAAACACCAACACATTCGAAATCGATCCTCCAAGTACCGCAGGTAAGAATTAACCCCTACGACCCAAAGAGCAACTCGTCTCAACAACACTGGATATGTGAAGGACGCCACAAGCGGGGATGAAAATCCATTTAATAAGTCGGCAAAGTAATTCCTGATAATACCAAAAGGAGAATTGGCCAGCTGTTAAAATGACGTGGTGACATATTTGTAAATTTTGTGTAAAATATTAACAACAGTTTTTAAAAAATCCACTGTTAAAGTAGCATTTTAACATCGGTTATCAGAAAGTAAAAACCTTAACTGCGGTTATTATGATAACCGATGTTAATTCTTTCTAAAAAAAAGAAAAAATTTAACGGCGGTTTTTTTATAAAGAAACCGCCGATAATGATGTAGAGGATGTTACTGATGCATTGAATCCTAATGAGAATGCCTAAATGTCTAGATAGTCTGAATGTGGTAGGCTGAAAGTCTAGGGGAATGAATGTTCAGATAAGGCTGTTCAGTTCTCATGTCCTTGTTCATGTAATTTACTTATTTCAACTATATATAAACCTTTAGGTACTGAGGAGAAAAAAACAACTTTTGATTAAGCAATAAAATATAGTTCAGATTGTGATTCCATCTTGTTTTTTGAGTGCTTACGCTGCGTCAGGTGGTATCGGAGACTAATGACGAACCAAGGCGGTAGCGGTGGTCTTAATGGCGATGCTCATGAGACTGGAGCCCCACTTGTCGGGGAGGAGGCGTTGCAACGATTGGAGCGTTTAGGGGACACTTGGAGCGCAAATAGATCGCAGATTCCGTCGCTTTGAGGAGCGATTTGATGAAATTGCAGATAGGCTTGATGCTCTCGGTTGATGGGAACCGAAATCGGGTTAATGATAGAAGACCAAGAGGAGATGCACCTCGTGGAGACCCTATCAGAACTATTCCCGTCAGAGACGTAACAATCGAACCGATGATTCTTCCAAATGAGGAGGATGAATATGAAGAGGTATATGGTGGCAAAGGCGTAGGAATGTTGGACGGTGGAGAAGGTATGATGATAGAGAGGATACGACTTCAAACTAAAGGTCGATATTCCAAGTTTTAATGGTGGTTTGGGAATAGAAGATTTCTGGATTGGATCGCAGATATTGACAGTGTTCTTCGACTATATGGAGACTCCGGAAGATAGGAGGGTCGATTAGTCGCTTGTAGATTGAAGGGTGGTGCTTGACTTGGTGGGATAGAATGCAGAACACGAGAACGAGAAGGCGGGGCGGATTCGAACGTGGTATAGGATGAAGAGGCTGCGATGCGCAATTACGCCTCCCGACTACGAGCAGATCCTGTTTCATGAGCACCAAAGATGCCAACAAGGTACCCAGACTTGTCCACGAATACACTGCAGAATTTATGCGACTAGTCGAAAGGAACAATCTGCTGAAACGGAGGGGCGGCAGTGGCTAGATATCTTGATGGTCTCAAGCCTTTTATTCGAGATAAAATTGGAGTTCAAGTGTTAAAGACCCTAACAAGCAAAAAATTTGGCTTTGAAAGTCAATTAATGCAATTTGAGAAAAGCAAGCGGGGTTTTGACACTTTTCGACCTTCAGTTGGGGGAAAAGACTAAGGCAGCGCAAGAATCTTATGGGCGAGGAGGACGATATAATGGCGGAATTATAAAAGCGACAAAACTCGGGAAGATAAGGCAAAGAACATCAAGTGAAAATCACCCGGCGAAGCTAAGGAGAGGGACGCTCAAGGACGGAAAACTACCAACCCTTACGCTAGACCAACGTCAGAAAGTGTTATAGGTGCAACCAACCGTGTCATAAATCGAATGAATGCCCTCAAAGGAAAGCACTAATGCGGCTTTTCAGAGAAGAAGACGATGAAGCATTTTTCTATGAACCAGATGGCGAAGAAGAAGAATTTGAGGAGGGAGAAACAAGGGAAGCGAATGTGTTGTACGAAGAATAATGTTAGCTCAAACGGAAGAGACTTCTCAAATGAATCAACTTTTTCGAACACGGTGTACCATTCATGGTAAGATTTTGGAGTATTGATTGACGGTGGTAGCATGGAGAATATTATAGGGAAGGAAGCAAAAAGGTTAGAGTCACAAGAGAAAAGCATCCAAACCCTTACTCTTTGGGATGGATAAAGTCCGATGCCTGAAATATAGAAGTAATGTAACGTTGCAAAATTCCTTTTCGATTGGCAAGTATAGTGATGAAGTCTATTGTGATATTGTGGATATGGATGTGTGTCATTTGTTGTTTGGGAGACCATGGCAATATGATGTGGATGCGCAACATTCAGGCCGTAATAATCAAGATAGCTTCTTGAAGGATGGAACAAAGTACACATTCTCGCCATTACGTAACAAAAGCAAGCAATCTGTAAAAGGAGTTTCTCACTTTGACTCGCAGGTTTGAGACCGAAATGAAGGAGACTAGGCGAGTTTATGCTCTAATAATGAAGCAAGTGTGTTATGTTGAAAATGGACCAAAGTTGGAAGAGCATCCTGAAGCTATAAGGCCTTTATTATCGAATTTCGGGAAGTAATGCCCGATGAGATTCTGATGGCTTACCACCCATGAGAGATATTCAACATCATATTGACTTGATTCCTGAGCGAGTTTACCAAATCTACCTCACTACCGGATGAGCCCAAAGGAGAGTGAGATCCTTAAGGAGAAAGTGGAGGAGTTGTTAAGAAAGGGGCTTATTCAAGAGAGTATGAGTCCTTGTGCGGTGCACGCCTTATTAACTCCAAAGAAGGACGGAAATTGAGAATGTGTGTTGATAGTCGTGCAATCAACAAAATTACGATTGGTTACAAATTTCCCATTCCGAGAAATTTGGATGACATGTTGGATGATTACATGGAGCAAAGTGGTTTTCAAGGCTTGACTTGAAAAATGGGTACCATCGACTCGAATTAGACACGGGGACGAGTGGAAGACGACATTCAAGACGAAGGAAGGGTTATTTGAATGGTTAGTGATGCCTTCGGACTTTCCAACGCTCCGAGTACTTTCATGAGACTTATGAATCAAGTATTGAAACCTTTTATTGATAAATTTGTTGTTGTATACTTGATGATATCTTGATTTATAGTAAGACCGAGGAGGAGCACGTATCGCAATTGCGAGAAGTGCTTACGCTTTGCGGGCCAATAAGCTATATGTTAACCTTAAGAAATGCGCTTTTCTTACTAATAAACTGCTATTTCGGGGTACATTGTGAGTCATGAGGGAATTCAGTGGATGATACGAAGGTAAAGGCAATTAGAGACTGCCTATTCCCAAAACGGTGTCTCAAGTACGGAGTTTCCATGGGTTGGCTACTTTTTACAGCGCTTTATCAAGAACTTTAGTACCATTGCGGCACCTATTACCGAGTGCATGAAGAAGGGGAGGTTTCTTGGGGCGATGAAGTGATAAAAGCTTTGCGATTCGAAAGAAAAATTGTGTCTGCGCCCGTCTTAGCGTTACTGCATTTTGAGAAGCTTTTTGAGGTAGATTGTGATGCTAGCGGTGTTGGCATCAATGTTCTTTGTCAAGAACGGAGGCCGCTTGCTATTTTAGCGAGAAGCTCAGCGATGCTAGGCGAAATGGAGCACTTATGACAAGGAATTTTATTCGGTTGTCGTGGCTTTGAAGATATGGGAGCACTATCTCATTGGTAAAGAATTTGTTCTTTATTCCGACCACGAGGCTCTCAAATATCTAAACAAAAGCGAATTAGCAAGGATATGCACGCACGTTGGTGCCAATTTCTTGAAGTTCCCATTGATTACAACACAAGAGTGGAGTGCAAAATATTGTGTGATGCATTAAGTCGAAGAGCAGGTTTGTTAATCACTTTGAGGCGGGAGATAATTGGGTTTGAACAACTCAAGGAGTGTTATGCAGAGATGAAGATTTTGGATGATTTGGGAAAAGTGCGTGAATGGGCAACTGTGCAAGAGTTTTATGTGCACGATGGCTACTTAATGCGTGGAAATCAGCTTTGTCTTCCTCGGACATCATTACGAGAAAAGGTAATTCGTGATTTACATGCCGGTGGACTTGCCGCACATTTGGGGCGAGACAAAACAATAGCCGATTCGGGAGAGATTTTATTGGCCACACATGCTTCGAGATGTGACTAGGTATGTGCAAAGTTGTTATGTTTGCCAAACGGCTAAGGGTCACCCAAAATACTGGGTTTTTATATGCCTTTGCCTGTCCTTAAAAATATTTGGGAAGACTTGTCTATGGATTTCGTGTTGACCGCCTAGAACACAAAGAGGGGCGGATTTTTCGTTGTCGTTGATAGATTTTCGAAGATGACCCATTTTATTCCTTGCAAAAAGACTTCGATGCAATTCTGTGGCTAGAT
The DNA here is from genome assembly GCA_033398695.1 of Orobanche coerulescens. Lineage (NCBI taxonomy): Eukaryota > Viridiplantae > Streptophyta > Magnoliopsida > Lamiales > Orobanchaceae > Orobanche > Orobanche coerulescens. The sequence goes on along the minus strand of CM065802.1, from coordinate 123,873,414 downwards.
TGTTTTTCAAAGAAGTGGTTCGTTTGCATGGAATACCAAAACAATCACTTCGGATAGAGACAAACAAGTTCCTTGGGCATTTTTGGCGAACATTGTGGAAATTGTTTGATTCTTCTTTGAATTTCAAGCACCGCTCACCCTCGCATGATGGTCAAACCGAGGCGGTAAATCGTACATCGGGAATATGGTTCGCAGATTTGTGGCGATAAACCAAAACAGTGGGATATTTTCTTGCCTCAAGCCGAGTTCGCTTACAACAATGCGATTCACGGTGCTACGGCATGTCTCCTTTCTCTATAGTGTACACGAAAGTGCCACAACACACCTTGGATCTGATCCACTACCAAAGGGTGCAACTAGCAATGGGGCAACACTCATATGGCCAAACAAGTTGTGGAAGTGCACAAGGAAGTCAAGCAAAAATTGGAGGAGACTAACAAAAGTACAAAAGAGCGGTACAAAAGAGCCGCAGAGATAAGCATCGGAGGCAACAAGTATTTTCGGTGGGGATCAAGTAATGGTGTTCCTAAGGCGAGAGAGGTTTCAGTGGCACTTATAGTAAACTTCACCTAAGAAGTATGGACCATATGCGGTAAGAGAAAGATCAATGATAATGCTTATGACATTGATCTTCCTAAGAGTATGGGCATTTCAAATACTTTTAATGTTGCCGATTTAACTCCGTTTTACCCTTCCAATGCACCTCTATACTGAACCGGAGTCCAACTCGAGGACGAGTTTTTCCCAAGTGGAGGAGACTGATGTAGAGGATGTTACCGATGCATTGAATCCTAATGAGAATGCCTAAATGTCTAGATAGTCCGAATGTGGTAGTGAAAGTCTAGGGAATGAATGTTCGATAAGGTCATTCGGTTCTCATGTCCTTGTTCATGTAATTTACTTATTTCAACTATATATAAACCTTTAGGTACTGAGGAGAAAAAAACAACTTTTGATTAAGCAATAAAATATAGTTCAGATTGTGATTCCATCTTGTTTTTTGAGTGCTTACGCTGACCTTTTGAAATTTAACAGCGGTTACTTCAAACAAATGCTGTTAATTGTTAACATAATTCAACAGCGTTTTTTAAGTTACAACCGCTGTTAATTGCATAAGTTTAACAACGGTTGTCTAAAACAACCGCTGTTAATGTAACATTAAAAAAACAAAACGAGTTGTTACTCGTCATAGTTCTATTATTTTTCCCGTTCTTCCTCCTCTCTGTAATGTGCACTCTACCAAAAAGCCTCCGAATTTTTCCATCCATGCGCACCTTCGCACACCTCGGTTTTCTCGCCGTTGCTTCTCCCCTACTCTTGTTCTGGTTGTGCCATTACCAATCGCGGTAAGCCCCAGTCCGGCCGCCACAACCTAAGAAGAACAATCTCACCGGACGTGGCTTTCGCCGTTGCATCAAAGCTTGCCAAATATTTTATCGCCGGACGTGGCCTTCGTCGTTGCATCAGATTTTTTCTCACTGCCGCGCACCTCGATTTTCGCATGTAAGGTATATAATCCTTGCTTTCTCATTTTAATTTCATGATTTTCTATTTATGTGTGTGTGTGTGCTGGATTGTAAAACTAAATAAGTTTTAAACGAATAATAAAGCTATTCGAAGAAATTGCAAATAAAATAACCCAAGTGAATGATGTTTTTATTAATTAAGGTTTAACTAGATAATTCTTTTATTGAAGTTAATTAGGTTGTGTTTCATATATGATGACAAATACTGCTTATGGCCTTTCTGGAGAGCGCACCAATATTTGGATTAAATTTCATGCATTGACGACTCCACCTAATAGAAGAAATTCAACTCCTTGAAAATAGGCTCACTGTTATCTTACTCGTCTTTTTCTTCAACGATATGAGTGGTACCCCGGCGGTGGTAGCCGTTAGTGCCGGTAGTATCGTACATGTGGGCATGTAGATGTCCATACATGGAAGAGCTTATTCAACATGATCTTTGTTGCCAATTTTTTGAGGGATATTTTTTCGACATCATCTTTGAGTTGAGAGGTAAGATGAGTATCGAGGGTTTAATGACAGTTGTTTAAAGAGAAGGGATACAGAAAGATAGTAGAGGAAAATAGAAGAAGATTAGGTGTGCATGGTTTAATCATTTTTGGTACGACCTTTAAACGGGAAAACTAAAAAAATGTAAAAAGAATTTACAAAGAAATTAAAAATAATTTAATAAATGGAGAAAAAATCTCTCCTATTGTATAGTACTCTCTCCGTTTCATAAGAGTGTGCTTACTCTGTATGGACATGAGTTTCAATAAAAGTTAGATAGTGATGGTTTTGAATGGAGAAAGGTTCTATTTTTTGTTGTAGGTGTATATTAATTATTGTTGTTAATTAATTAAAGGATAAAGGATGTGAGTCATTCTTGGTATTGTTGTAAATAAGTTGAAAAGGTGGAGTAATGTGTGTTTGGGGTGCTGATGGTGGTGGTGGTTTGGGGGTCTATTCTGTTTTTCTTCTGTTGATGGTGTGTTTATATGTTTTTTCTTCAGTTTATGTTGATGATTTTGATTTGCTTGAGTTTTGATTTGGTGATATATAAGGGTGTCTTAGTTGAAAATGATTTGGGAAGAAATTTGAATTGGATAATTATTTTGGGATTGATTGAAGTGTTTTAAAGCACTGGGAACGTCCATTACAAAGTGGTTATGTCCAAATTGTTCTTTAAAAAATAAAAAAATCATCACTTGAGTTTAATAAGTGCCGGCAATTTTTCCCCACTTGATTTTATGTGGACAAGCATCCTCCTCGTCTAGTCGCTATCGGTCGAGTTCATCATGAAGATTCTACCCTATATTGTGCTCCTTTACCAGCTCATTTGGTTAAGGTAGTAGTCGAGGAGGCCGTAGATGGCAGTGCCGAAGTTCCTATATACCTACTGAAGAGGTAAGCTTAGTGAGGGAAGCTCTAGGTACCTTTATTGCATGGCCAAAGAATCTTGTCGTTGACGACCTACTTTATCAAGGTATATTTCTTTTGTGTTTTTAATATTAAATCTAAATAAAACATACCCCGATTATAGTTGGTTTTTACACTCTTCTATATGATATAGGATATTGAGTGACCTGAACGACCTAAGAAATATGCTCGTCAAGATGACCGGTCGTGTCACAGAGATGACACCATGAGAGAGTTATTTGATATTGCAGCAACTCTTTCTAGTGACTCGTTACAAGTGCCATGGGATACAACTTCTTTTGGCTGTGGTGGTGCTGACGTTCCTTTGTACATAAGTTACAATGATCTTTTGGAAATCATTCAAGGCAAGCAGTGGCTTAGCTTATCGATTCTAAAGTTGTAGACTTTGTAAGTAATTGTTTATATGCATATTTATGTATATTTATCAAAAATTCATTATTAATATTTTGTTTAACAATATAGGTATTTATCAAAATTAAATGTGGGCACGATGGACGAGGATTTGTATGGATATTTTGTTCCTCAATCCATACAAAATATGAGAAATAAGGGAGAGGAGACCTCCGAACACATCACTTCGCGTATATCGGATGCAAAAAATACCTTGGAGCTTACCATCATGAGTAAGTATATATTTATAAATTGCATCTATGTCATATTTCCATATTTTCTCCTCTTTTTTCTAAATTGATTTTGAAATGATCTAACATTCGTCTCACTACCCTATTTTTTCTCTAAAAGTCTTAATACTTATTTCATGTCCTTGTAGATTTTTATATTAATAATTATGTATGTATATGGGTTTACATTGGTTTGATATGGAAAAAAATTAAATAATCCCGGCCCTTCCCCCACTTGTAATACGTTTGTTAATGCAGTGAGCATTGGCAACTTTTGGTCATTATTCCCGCAAAAGGGATTGTTGTGTGGTTTTGCTCACTACACCATAAGCCCGACACTCGGATTAAGGCCGTAGTCCAGAAGTAAGTTTTAACTTGTAGCATTTACTTGGAAAATATATTGTATTTTCATTTCATAATACATTAGTACTTCTTTCGAACAGTGACGTGACCGTGTTTATGGTGATGGGGGTATGCATACAAGTAAATCCAAATAGACGATTACTTGGATATATCCCAAAGTAAGTAATACATTTAGTCACATATATATCGATATATTATCTATATATGTTTATATAATTGAGCTTCATATTCTTTTTAGTGTAATAAACAAAACGGAGGTTGGGAGTGTGGGTATTACGTCATGCACTGGATATTGACCATTGTCCGAGCTCGTATTATCAATGGATGAATGGAGGTGATAAACTTTTATTTCAGTTTTTTAAATTATTTAAATTAATTTCAGTTAAAAGTGATTTAATCGTTTAAGTTGATGAGTTTGTTAATTTATATCTTTATATGTACAGATGTTTGATGATGTTACAGCACTTCCTATAGATAGAATTCATGAAATTCGAACCGAATTGGCAAAATAATTTTTGGAGGTTAGGAACCGTTTTATATGCGTAGATTTTTGACATTTGATTTTGTAAGAATTATCTTGTCTTATTTGGTTAGTTCGTGAATTGTGTTGCATTTATTTTGAATTGGATGGAACATCATTGTATTAGTATTCACTTCTATAGATAGTTGTAATGAAATATTTTGCATTATTGAATTTGATGGTTGGATGAAGTTTGTGTTGTTGTATTGGTGAATGGATGAAAGTTGTGTTGTTGAGGTTTTATTTGGGATTATTGTTGTATTCTGGTTTTGTTTGTGATTGTTGTTGTATTCTGGTCTATTTGAGGTTTAGCAGGTTTTATTCTGGTTTAGCAGGTTTATTCTGTGTTGTTGTATTCCGAATTTTATGTACTGTTTTCTTTGGATGCTGAAATTGTAGCAGGTTGGTAAATTAAAAAACAAACCTGATATTAAAAAAATATCATTAACAATGGTTCTTTAAGAAAACACTGTTAAATCACGATGTTAACATTAACAACGATTATAGATAACCGCTGTTAATTGTTAATTTAACAACGGTTTTCTAAAGAACCGCTGTTAATTTCTGTAGAACATTAACAGCGGTTCTTTTAGACAACTGATGTTAATATGTTTAACAGCGGTTTTTATTGTAAACCGCTGTTAATTTAACATCGTTTTTTAAAAAACTGCTGTTAAATTTAATATGGGCACCTTTAACAGCGGTTCCAGAACCGCTGTTAAAATGGCTCCAGAACCGCTGTTAAAGCCTTGTTTTTGTAGTAGTGGGGATGTGTGGATTATTCACGCAGCCATATATGGATGTTTGTTTACGGATTGATGAATAAGCCATGACTTAGCGAATGAATAAGCCATGACTTAGCGAATAAGCCAAAAATAGCACTTGTCCATATTAAGCCATGGCTTAATGAAAAATATACCCATTATACCCTCCTTCAGGCCGTCTCACCTCTTTCTCTCTTTCATCTGCTTTATTAAAATATTAATAATAATATTTTCTACCATCATTTTGTAATATCCGCAATTTCGATTTCCGGTAATTTTCATTTTTCGGCGGAGGTCCATTTCGACGACTCGCTTATGACCGTTTCTTCATTCTGAGAATATTTAATTCTGCATTTTTTGTCATCCGAGTTCGTTTCGGTATCGTTTTGTTGAGTTCCGTGTTCTTAACGACTTTTCCGCACTTGAGTTCAATTCTCGCGAATCTCATCCGAAATTACTGTTTCGAGTTTTCCGTAAGTCCGTTTAACTTTGTTAGACGTGTTGTGAACTTCGGTTTGGTTATTCGATCACGTATCGTGATTTTCGGACGTTTTGGGCCATTTTCGTAATTTCCCAAAGTTTGGGGTAATTACCTTCCGTTGTCGAATTTCGATCCTTCGGGTGGTCGGAATCGTGTGTTCTCTTAGCTCTTAAATTCGTCTTTGCGAGTACTTCGTAACTGTATCTTCGATTCGTATTCAGGTTCGGGTTTCGGGGTCGTTTGGATCGTCGTTGTGATTCTTCATTTTGTGCTTGGAGGTCCGCCGGCCGACACGGGCGAAACGGCCTCAAAACGGGCGCCGCGAGCGCCGTGCCCTGCACCGGGTCGGCCAGGACTGGCAGCCTGCCGAGACACGGCCGAGACACCCGACGCTCGTGTGGGCCGTTTGCTGCACCGTGTCCGGCAACAGTATATATATGGCAGGACAGTCGGGTTTTTCATCATTTTTCTCACTCGTTTCATCCTCTTCCGCGGCTGGAGCTTTGATGATCATGGTGGGATGTTGTTAGGTATTAAATCCATGAAGTTCCTAAGTCTATAACATCGATTAATCATTCCATAACTTGCTCCGATCGGCCGAATCAAGGCAAGTTTTCTTAAAATCTAGTTTTGGGGATTTTGTTCGATTTGTCCGTTTAATCCGTTTTAACTCAGAATAGTGATGGATTGATGATTGTTAAGCTATATTATATCAAATTCCTTGTTATTCCTCAGTTGGATTGCCACGTATTTGTCGTTTTATTGAGTATCTTATCGACGCCTCGAAGGTGTTCGATAAAATGTCACAAAGAGAATCCGAGCGTTCTACGCTTATTCTTCCTCGTTCGTTCATTAATTTATTGATGTTATGTTGTTAGGGTCAGATTCTTTGTGAAGAACGCGAGTCGGAACCCTTCCGTTCATTGTCTTCGTCGTGGTACAAGCTTCCCGGTCGAACCGTGTTCTTCGGGGTATTTGGTATCGGTTATTAAGGCAAGTATCTTATTATACGACTTGTATCTTGCGACCAATAATCACGTATGAGATTTATAATGATTTTTCTTGCCTTCGTAAATATGTTCCGTTTGAATTGGTTGTGTATTCCGCAATTCGAAGGCTTTGTGATAATAGTGTTATATTGGTATACGTGTTAGCTGTTGTGCAATGTATTGTGTACCGAACGTGTGTTATGTTGGTTGTGTGTCGTTGATTGATGATATTTTTGTTGAGAGTATTGAGATTGTATTATGTGCGTGTGATGTACGATTTTGTGGTGATCAACGTGATTGACTAACTGTGCTCATTGTTGTATGTAATGTGAATGTGAATGTGGTGTGCTGGAACTCTAAGTTCACTCGTGCGGGTTCGACGGGGCCTACGAGGATTCATGGCACAGGTCCATGGGATAAGAACTTAGTGTGTGGTGCTGAGGTCCAATCGTGCGGGTCTGATGAGGCCTACGATGATTCATGGCACAGGTCCATTGAATCAGGACACAGTACGTCCAACCGTGCGGGTTCGACAGAACCTACGGTGACACGTGACACAGGTTCACGGGGTCAGGACTGGTTGTTGTGATTGTTGTGTTGGCTCAATCCGTGTGGGTTGTTGAACCTACGGAGACTCGTGGCAAGCAATCACGGAGTCAAGAGCATGATTGATTGTCCTGATTATTGTGATTGGTTAAGTCCGTGCGGGTTGTTGAACCTATGGAGACACGTGACAGGGGATCACGGTGTCACGAATCATGTTTTGTAAATCAAACTTTTTGTAAGAAAGTTTTAAGAAAAGAATGTTGGGCCGAGCCCCATGAGATTTATGAAAATTTTTTTGTACTGTAAATTATTGAAATACAATTTTAGATTTGGGTTAAGAACCTAAGATTTTCGAAAGGTTTTGAAATTCTAAGAATTCCCGAGATTATAATCTTATTTCGAATGCTTCATAGCCTATCTTCCCTTGTGAAAACCTCCCGGGAATATTTTGATACTTGATTTTTATATTTGATTCACGATTATTATTTGCTTGTTACATTTCGTATGATTTGATATTTGCACTAGTAAAACAGTGGAGTTTTACTAACCCCCGAGTAATCGGGGGGTGGATGTCTATTTTACGTCCAGGTACATGCAGATTCAGGGGAGCAGTCACAGGATTGGCACAAGAGGATGACGAGCTGCGATACTAATCAAGAGTTGAGAGTTTTTTTGATTTTTGTTGTGTTGTCAGAGTTGATTTCAGTCTTCTGCTGTATTGTATTTCGACCCCTGTGTGGGTAATGTTGTATAAGTCAATTTTGTTGATTGAGTTGTGTGACCTCACCGGTCTGTATTATTTTATTGTTTGACCCTGGCCGGGCAAGCAGTTGGCCGTTTTGTGAGGTATAGCCTGGTAGATCCTCGTAAAAAGGGGTCTACGGCGTGTAATATTCCCATATGGTTTTGGGGGTGTTACATTTATGGTATCGGAGCTTAGGTTGCGGAAACTTAGGCTATCGGGTCGAGTCAAGTCGTGATCGGTCGAGTAATGTGTTGTCTTGTCGTTCGAGTCGTAACGTGACAAGTTGAGTTGTGCTTAGTCACAATATGTCGGTTATGTTGTCAGACGAGATTAGTATCGTGGGCGACCGTCACCTCCGTGCGGCCTGTGGATGTAAGTCTCCTCCTTTATGCGTAATACCTGTGTATCTCGATTTTATCTTTGTGAGTTAATTGCGGTGCATGATTTTATTTACAAAGTATTGTGTAATGTAGTTGTGTTTAATACTTGTGGCACATAGTATGAGTATAGCTGGGCGTATTGCTGTTTTACTTTTGAACCACTGTGTGGGGTGGTATGGTGTGAAGGATGTAAACCTTGATGGGTTCTGTGAAGGTATCAACGGTAGAGTTTGTGAGAAACTCCGATGAATGATTTTGCTATGTGTTTAAACTTGATACCACGAGATGCATTTGATTGAATTGGCGACCCTGGCTGCCATTTGAGTATGTGGTTTTAAATTCGTCTGTTTTTGGAATGTTGTAATTTTTGTCCGCTATGGGTAAGTTTGAGAATATTTTCTGAAGGACTTTACAGTTTGAGAATTTTTGTAGAAATCGATTTTTGGAAAATATTTTGGTGGTATGGTCAAACCACGGTTTATGTGGATTTTTAAAATTCGTTAAATCTTGACAAATGGGCCGTGTATTTCCAATGACACAATCAGACGGTATTTGAAAAATGTGTTTTGAAGTACTTCGGACAATGTAAAATATTACCGTCGTTTTGGTTAGGAACTAAAGGATTTTGGGAAATTTTTATTTTGCAGAACGATTTTGGGTTTTCGGAATTTTAAACTTCTTATGTCCACGTGTTGGGGCTAAGTGGTTGTGATAAGTTTGTAGTATTGTTGTGCTCGCCAGAGAATATTTCAGTGTTTTCTAAATGTTGAGATACATGGTTTTGATTAAACGATCGAGGTATTAAAAGTGTTTTCAAAAATTTCATTTCACCAAATTATTCAAACTTGAGAATTTTAAAATTTTATCATTTGAATAATACCCCGGAAATATTTTATTTTTGCTGCTAGTGTTTGATCCCTACGATACGTGTGTGGTTTTGACTTTATTTTTGAATGAAGTTCTTAAATTACAGTGTTAGTTCGTGAACGTGTGTGATGACTTGGAGTTGATGCTTCATCGTGCTTCTATTATCGTCCTATGTTGACATTGTGACGGTTGTTTGGTTGCGTCATTCTGTTTGGTCGTCCGTTCAGTATGCCGAGAGGTCGTGGCCGAAGACGTGGTCGTAGTCGTGGTCGTGATCAGGAGCGTGAGAGGGCGACTCCCTCCTTGCCGAGTACCAATCAACTCAGTACAGATCAGGGACATTCGACTAGCGTTAATGTTGACGTTGGCGCCGCCACCATCCTTCGTCAGGTGGTTGATCAGTTAGTGCAGATGAATCAGGCCGTACATCGGAATGAGAATCCAGATGGGGATAACGGGGCTAGTAAGTGGTTACGAGATGTGATGAGGATGCAGCCGCCCCGTTTTTTGGGTTCGTCTGACTCGTTAGGTTGGGAAAGCTGGCTCTTCCACTGGATGTAACATTTGATGCCGTAGCTTGTCCGGATGAAAAGAGGGTACCCATTGCTCAAGATTTGCTTGACAAAGAAGTTTAGATGGTGGCGGTCAGAGTGCTCGCAGATCGTACACCTACATGGGCTGAGTTTAAGACCACCATGGAGGCAGAGTATTGCCCGTTGCCTGTTCGTGAACGCAGGATCGTTGAGTTTTTCTCATATACGCCCCAGGATGTGTCGATATCCCAGGCGATAGTCGATTTTAATCGACAGCTGGCTTATGTTCGTGATCAAGTGAGAAGTGAAGCGGACAAGGTCCGATACTTCAATATGCACATGAAACCCCATATCCGTGAGAATATGACTCCGCTCATGTGTACCACCTTGAAAGATTATCAGGACAGAGGTCTAGCCATCGAGATGGCTGTTTCCATGTCAGAGTGTAGCTCAAGAGGTAAGAGGCAGAAGACCTCGAGTAACTTTTCAAGAGGCCAGAGAAGTGAGATTCGTGAGCCTATTACCTTGTATTGCCCTTATGGGAGCACTTACCGTTCGTCTGATCAGTCTAAGAATCCTACTCACGAGCCGAGTAAGACAAGCAGCGTGAAGTTATGTTTCAATTGTAGCCGTGTGGGCCATACTCGAAAGAATTGTCGCTCGCCGCAAGTTAACTGTTTCAAATACGGACATGTGGGACATCAGGCGGTACACTGCGAGACCGTCGTTGAGATGTTCGGGAGCCGAGATCCCACCCCTACGCGTGGAGAGCTCAGTGGTGCCCAGTAGCGTAGCTGCGTGTTGTATTTGTGTTGTAATTCGAGTAGAGATTGATATTTGTTGCGTGAACTTTTTGGTTTTGTTTGTATTCTACCCTGATGTTTTATTTTAAGTTTCGGGACGAAACTTATTTTTTGTAAGATAGAATGTAATATCCGGTACCCTCGTTTTCCGTTATCTTGTATTGTTTGTGTTTTGACGTCGGACATATTCTTGTTGATGAGAATCGGAATGACTTCTATCGTGATACTCTATTTGTTTCTATCGCATAGCCGTTTTAGTCGGGTGCGACTTGTTGTCGCGTACGTTTCTTTGATTAAATGTGTGCATATGATGTGGTATGTGATGCGTCGTTAATTGACCATCATTGTTTTGAATCATTGCCGGTGGTGTTGTTATGGTCGTCGTGGGGTGTGTTTTCACGCTGTATATTATTTCGTGTTGCTTGTAACGTTTCGCCAATGGGCGAAAGTTACGCGTTTCTTGTGTATCTCGTTGAGTTTTCCTGTCGGGATATTGCTTCTCCCTACTTGTTTTAAGTTTCGGGACGAAACTTCTTTTAAGGAGGGTAGTATGTAATATCCGCAATTTCGATTTCCGGTAATTTTCATTTTTCGGCGGAGGTCCTTTTCGACGACTCACTTATGACAGTTTCGTCATTCTGAGAATATTTAATTCTGCACTTTTTGTCATCCGAGTTCGTTTCGGTATCGTT